>JARHVA010000223.1:3620000-4960000 GCA_037957365.1 Torreya grandis | reverse complement strand
CAAATGAATTTTCAAGCCTTTATTTATAGCTTTTCAAATGACCTTAAGAATTCACCCTTTGTGACCCTTCAATCCTTATAGAAAATGGTGCAAAACTTGTGTGACCCTTCATATCCTTGCATTTGAAAAGTCATATGGTGACCATTTATAAGAAAATGCATCCTTTCCTCTTTTGTCTTTATCTTGGTGACTTTTCATATTCTTCAAAATGTCCCTTCATGGAAAAATGCACTATACCCTCTTTTGTCTTCACATGGTGACTCTTGGAATTCCTCAAGATGACTCTTCATGAGAAAATGCATCCCATTCCTCTTTTTTCTTTACCTCATGACTATTTGACTTCTCCATGGGACCTCTTTTGACTTATATGCAACCAAAAATATATTCATAAATATTAAATAAATATTAACACACATTATCCAAGCTATGAATATTAAAAACATCATTAAATATAATGGGGCCTTTATCACCAATGCTATACCTTTGACATCAATGACAATATTTCCAACAATCTCCCCATTTTTCATTGATGGCAACTTCAAACTGAAACTACCACATCCTAAAACTTGCACATATTACCATTTGAAAAACATACAATAACTCCCCCTTACTATAGCAACATGTACCTATTCTGCACCTATACCTATACCTATTTCTATTCTTCTCCCACTTTGACATTAATGGTAAAGGGCCTATCCTAGAGCTAACACTTAGCTCCCCCTCAACTAATGTTGATCCTCAATGGTAAGAAGTAAAATAAATTACTCCCAACTTCTCTCATAAATACTCAAATGTGTCTTTTGGTAGTTCCTTTGTGAAAATATCTACAATCTATTATATAATGTTGATATACTCCATCTTAACCTATTGATCTACAAGCTGCTCTTTCAAGAAGTGATATCTGATGGGAATATGTTTTGTTCTTGAATGCATCATTGGATTCTTCAAAATATCAATAGCACTTGTGTTGTCACAAAAAATAGAAATAGGTTCATCATATTTCACATTGATATCTTCCAAAGTTTGCTTCATTCAAAGCGCTTGAGTACAACACAATACCACTGCAATATATTCTACTTTAGCTATAAAAAGTAATTTTTTTTCTTGCTTAGCCATGATACTAAGATATCACCAAGGAAGAAAGCTCCTCCATTTGTACTCTTTATGTCATCTAAGCACCATTCCCAATATGAATCTATATAAATAACCAAATTGAAATCTCTATCTATGAGATACCACAATCCATAATCCAATGTCTCCTTGATATATCTGAATATTCTTTTCACCAACTAAACATGACTATCTTTTGGAGCTGACTAATATCTCGAAACCATACCTACTACATGCATGATGTTTGGCCTTGATGATGTTAAATATAAAAGACTACCAATCATATATCTCTACAAATATTGATCTATAATAGGTGAATCTACATCCTTGCTCACTTTATTTCTTATACACATTGGTGTGCCAACTAGTGCACAATCCTCAAAACCAAATTTCTTCAACATTTCCTTGGCATATTTACTTTGAGATATAAAAAAAAATTTATCTGACTAAAATATTTACAACCCTAAGAAAAATAGCAATTCTCCAAGCATAGATATCTCAAATTATTTTTGGATATTATCCAAAAAAAATCATCTTTTCAATGTTTCCTCCATTAATAATGTCATCAACATATAACACAAAAATCAATTGATACTCACCTTTTGTTTTTATGTAGAGATTATTATCAGCAAATCCTCTCTTGAAACCTTGATCCTACAGGTACTTATTAAGTCTTGCATACTAAGCTCTAAGAGCTTGTTTCAATCCATACAATACTTCCTTCAATCTGCATACATGACTACTAATATTTGAGAGAATACATCCTTCAGGCTACTCAATGTAGACCTCTTCTTCTAGATTCATATTTAAGAAGGTAGATTTGACATCCATCTAAAACACTTTGAAATTTTTAAACACTGAATATGCAAGAAACATTCTAAGAGCCTCTATCTTTGCCACTAGTGCAAAAATTTCTTCAAAACTTATTCCCTCAATATGAGCATATCCTTTACATAATAATCTTTCTTTATTTTTGGTCACTTCTCCATTTTCATTCAACGTATTTCTATTAACTGATTTTATTCCTATCACATTGTAATCTTTTGGTCTAGGCACAAATTCCCAAGTATCATTCTTTTCTATCTGATTTAATTCTTCATCCATTGCCTTAACCTAATGCTTATCATGTCTAGCTTCTAAAAAAGTTCTAGGCTAAATTTTGGATAACAAAGAGAAATTAACTTTCTCATATTTACTTACCATCATTATTCTAGTGTGAATTTCTTCATTTATGTCCCCAATGATGTCACTTTTATTATGATTTATCTAGACATATTTGGATGGGGTTTTGATGTCTTTTTTCTCCTTCCTCTCATCTTCATCGAATTCTTCAAAATCCTCCTCTTCAATGATTTCAAGAATGTCTACTAAATCACTGATTCTTTGTGTTCCATCTTCTTCTATCCTGACACTTGAACTTTCAACAATTTTCTTAGTTCTTTTGTTATAACATTTATAAGCTTTAATTTTTTAAGAATAACCAAGAAATATACCTTCATCTACTTTGGATTCAAACTTACCATGTTTTTCATCGATTCTCTTTATAAAGAATCTACTACCAAAAAATCTAAAATAATCAACTATTTTTGGTTTATCTTTCCATAGCTCATAAAGAGTGTTATCACTATTGACTCTCAATAATGCTCTACTCTAAATATGCACTATTGTCATAACTGACTCTCTCCAATATTTATTTAGTATCTTGGATTCATTTAGCATTGTCCTCACCATCTCCTAAACTATTTTGTTTCTCCACTCAACTACTCCATTTTGTTGTGGAGTTCTGGTTATTGAATAATGTCTCTTTAATCCATGGTCTTCATAAAACTCAATAAACTAATCTAAAATGAATTATCCTCCTTGATTTTATCTTAGACACTTAATTTTCAAATTGGTTTCACTCTCAACTAATGCTTTGAATGCTTTGAAATGTTTGAAAGCTTCTGATTTTTCTTTTAAAAACATTACCCAAGTCATACATGAAAAATCATCAATAACCAACATAAAATATTTCTCACCTTGAGTACTTTGAGTTCTCATAGGTCTACATATATTAGTGTAAATAAGCTATAACATCTAAGTGGTTGAGTACTCTTTTGTTTTGAACCGCCTTCTGGCTTCCTTTCCATGCTGATAAGGTTCACAAAGCATGTCATATGGCTTTGTAAGCTTTGGAATATTTTTGACTGCTTGCTTCTTGCTGATGTTGACAAGATTATCAAAATTTATGTGTCCCATTCTCCTATGCCATAGCTAACTTTTTTCAATTTGACTCAAACAAAATCTTTGACCTTTGATGTCTAATAACATATATAAATTACTGCCTATTCTTTGAGCATCTATAACCAACACATCTGAATCTTTTCTCCTAATTTCATAACCTTCTACATAAAAATTTAGTATGTACCCCTGATCACACATTTGACTTACACTGAAAATATTATGCTTAAGATCTTCTACATACAAAATATTTTTAGTTTTAGATCTACCATTATTTAAACTTAGTGTACTTTTTGGCAATTTTGGCAGTAGTATTATCTCCAAAGTTCATTGTGACACAATTGATCTTGTACAAGGTTATGAACTTGATTTTGTCTCCTGTCATGTGCCTTGAACATCCACTATCAATGAACCATGTATTTTATTCATTTATTTCATGCAAAGTTGTATGTACCCATATAGATTTTTTAGGTTGTTTCTTCTATCATGAACCTGTCTAAACTTTCTTCTTGATGAATGGAGCCTTAAAACTCTAGTCCTTCTTAACTAACTCAAACACGCTTCTATATTACCATTCTATATGTCTGAAGTTGTTGTACTTGTAACATATTATGGCCTCTTCATTAAATCCTGATAGAGGAGCAAAAGAGTTGTGGCTTCTGCTTGACTCTACATGGCTTTTCTTCTCCTTATTTCTAAAATTGTTAACCCTTTTTCAACATTCTATTTTCTTATGACCATATCCATTACAATAAAAATAGTAACCATAAAAATAAGACATGTTTGTGTATTTCTGACCTAATTACCTTTTTATTTCTATTTCGTCCAACCTTCTTTCTTTGAGATGTCCTCTATATTCTTAACTTCTTCCCTTTTTATTTCCTCTTTTGTAAGAGCTTCAACATAGCTCTTTCCTTTTTCATTGTCTATGAAAGTAGTGGCCTCACCTTTCTATTTTTAAAATTTGATACATATCTTATCTGATATTGATCTTTAAATTTCTAATATCTTATTCAACATATTAGTGTTATTCTCAAATTTTGAATCATTGGCTGCTCTATCATTGATTACTTTATTTGTTTTCTCAAGATCTACTTTTAAAAAAGCAATTTAATAACATACCTTTCACATTCTTTACTTACTTTTTGCAACTATACCATTATATTTTATTCATTATTTTTGGCTTCTTTAAAGTGTGCTTGTAGATCTTCAATTATTTCCTTTAACTCTTTTTTATTTTTCTCAATCTAGAGCTTTAATCCTCGATTCTTCTTTTCAAGAGATTTTAACTCTTCTAAGGTGAAAATGAGTTCTCCTTCTAGATTCACTTTAGCTTCATCATTTTTTTCTTATTGATCATCTATACTTTTGATTTTAGAGGAATCTTCATGTATGTTCATGAATATAATCTCTTCTTCTAAATCACTGACTCCACTATCTTCGGTTGAGCTAGGATCTTTCGAATATAAACTCTTCTTCTTGAATCCCTTCTTTAATTTTCCTTTTAAATTTTTCTTGTATGTAGAATTTCCTTCTTCATTGTCACCATTACCTTGATCTAGGAATTTAGCTACAAAATTTCCAATCTTTCCACAATTAAAACATTTAAAAGATAATTTTCCTTAATATTTACCTATGCCCTTTTTTGGCTTGCAAATGAATAGATCTTTGTTGATCTTCATCATCACTAGAACTATCACTTGATTCTTGAATTTTAGTCTTCTTTTTCTTTGATGTCTTGAAAGTAGCTTCTCTTTTTGAGGGTTTCTCTTGTTTGTTCCACATCTCATATGACATAACAATACCATGTATTTCATCCATCTTTAGCTTGGATAAATTCTTCATCTCTTCAATTGTCAAAAATTTTGCATCATATCTCAATGGTAGAGATCTCAAAACTTTGTGAACCATAATTGATTCTTATGACTTTTCTCTAAAACCTTGAATTTGATTAACTATTTGATCAACCCGTAAAAGATAACTTGATATATTTTCTTCCTCTTCCATCTTCAAACTCTCAAACTATCTTCTGAAAGTTTGAAGCTTAGCTTGCTAAACCTTTCCTTCACTTTTGTAAATATTATCAAATTTTACCCAAGTTCCATGAGTAGATTTACATTGCATAACCTTAATAAATTATGATTCACATAAACCACATAAAATACCATTTAAAGCTTTTGCATTATTTTCACTTGCCATCTTTTCCACTAGAGTAGTTACATGTGTATGTGGCTCTTCATATTCCTCCACCACTAATTGCCAAATGTCAAATCCAAAGGCCATCAAATAAGTATTCATCTTTATACTCTAAAAATCATAATTTGTCCCATCAAACAAAGGTGCCTTATTTGTAGAAAAACCTTCATGTGATGCAACCATCATGCTTTCCTGATCTACCTTAAGTTGTAAAACATTTTCTAAAAGAATCTACTCTAATACCAATTTTTAAGCATGAAATATACTGAGAGGTGGGTGAATATATATATATATATATATATATATATATATATATATATATATATATATATATATACATATATATATGTATGTGTATATATATATATATATATATATATATATATATATATCTTTTTACTTAATCAAATTTATTTTCTTTAACCACTTAACCATACATTCAAGATATGTAATATAACTAGAATAATAATATGCACCACACGAGAGAGAGAGAGAGAGAGAGAGAGAGAGAGAGAGAGAGAGAGAGAGAGAGAGACCATATTTTTATGTGGAAAATCAAAGTGGGAAAAACCATGAAGAATAATCTCAAGTATATGAATGAGCACCAACTCAAATTACAAAGTTCATAAGCACCATCTTTTAGGAGTACCAACCCCTTTTATGTGCACCAACATAGCAACTATTTGTGAGCACCAACCCCTTACAAAGATTTGTGAGAACCAACACACAGGAACACCAACCCCTCTTGTGTATAAAACATAACTATCTCTCAATGTTGCTTATTCAATAAATGATATAAATCTATAATATCTCTTACTTTTATCTCTTTGAAAACAAATACAAACCATGCACACTCTTGAATATTTCAAATGGCTTCTCAAGCCTTTATTTATAGCTTTACAAATGACCTTTGGCATTCACCCTTGTGACCCTTCAATCCTCATGGAAAATGGTGCCAAATTTGCATGACCCTTTGTATCCTTGCATTTGAAAAGTCATATGGTGACCCTTCATAAGCAAATGCATCCTTTCCTCTTTTGTCTTTATCTTGGTGACTTTTCATATTCTTCAAAATGTTCCTTCATGGAAAAATGTGCCATACCCTCTTTTGTCTTCACATGGTGACTCTTGGAATTCCTCAAGATGACTCTTCATGAGAAAATACATCATCTCATTCCTCTTTTATCTTTACCCCATTACTCTTTGACTTCTCCATGGGCCCTCTTTTGACTTATATGCAACCAAAAATATATTTGTTAATATTAAATAAATATTAACACACATTAGCCAAGATATGAATATTAAAAATATCATTAAATGCAATGGGGACTTTATCAATAATGCTAGACCTTTGACATCAATGACAATATTTCCAATAGATGTCATGATGATATCATCATTTGGCCACTTTTCATAATTAGAGGATTAATTTGATTAATGAATTAAGGAAAATTTAAAATTTAAAAAGATATAGAATTATCTATTAGAAGAATATTAGGCTAATTAATTGAGTTTAATTAACTTAATGAAAAGTGAAGTTAATTTTAGAAGTCTAAGAACCATTTGACCTTATTTTAGCTATTTAGGAATTAGAAATTTAAAGCATAGGTTGTTAAAGGGGATAAGTACAGGGGGTTAATTTAGAAAAATATTACAAATAGATGTATATAACTAATTTACCTAAAATGTAAGAACAATGAGAAAATTGGCTTATCAATAATGAAACATGAGGCATCAGAGCTTAAGAGGACTATAATAGACTTGAATATCTATCAATAATATTTTATTATAGGATTGGTGTTAAAAATTGGCTTCATATAATAGCACGGTTGAGAGCACAATAGTACTATAGTGTTAGTGTCCAAGTTTCAATGCTAATGTCCTTTTATGGAGACTCTGATTGATACTTATAGGGATGTTACATGAGGGTTTCAATGACATGTATGTGATTTTTGATCTTTTGATTATCTATCTACACTATTTTTCCAAATCTTCTATAAAACCTAATGGACACCTGCACACATGAAACAACAACAAGATCAAATGTAAAAAGAAGAGAAAAATTGGATTGTAGGATATTATGATCATGTGAACCATAACCCTTATTCTCATAACCATTGATTACATTAACCCCAATGATAGGGTCTCAGATCAAATGTATTTCTCCCTTAGGTAATGTGCATAATCAACATGCATGGTATACTAGATTGACTTTCACTTAGGCCCTTCTTTGATCAAGCATACAAGTCTATGTCTAATTTATGAGTAATATGTAGTATGATGAGTTATACTATTGATTTATTTTATGTAATTATGTGCCAAAGTAGTAAGTTATAGATGTAAAAATTATTATGAGGCTCTTTATATAGAAGGAAATTTGATTTAAATGTAAAAACCTTATTCACTAGTCGATAAGATGAAAAATAAAGATAAAATCATAAGAGAAGGTTCAATGGGGGTTAGGACCCAAAACATGCTCTAAAAATGACTGTTAAACACTAGAGATAAATTGGACACTGATGCATCATGCTAGTGTCTTATATCATGTTAGTCTTATGGGATCATAAAATTGAGAAAGCATTGTGCAAAATAAGCTAGGGGTCCCCTAGGACTAAGATAAGATGACATAAGACCACTGAGGGTGCAAAAAATAATAAGATAAACAAGTTTTTTAAAATATCAAAAGAACTAAAGTGACCAATTGAACAAGACTTACATTCATCACTAAGACCTTCATATGAAATAGAAATAAAAGACATAGTACTTGTGGTTATTTGACCAAATTAGCGTGTGTACATTTAACCCCCTTTTATTATTGTAATGCAATGAAATGGAAGTGATAGAGTAAAAGGAAAAATAAAATTTGTACCTACACTTACATGTGTGATCAACCCGTGTGGAGGATGGATGTGTTTTAGGCTTATCCAAGATAAAGTGTTGTTTATGAAAAGAAAATCCATAATGTGGATCCCCCCTATACTGAATTTGAATGATAAACTAAATTATGAGAAATAAAGCCCTATTTTTCCCCCACTTTGATAAGTGAACTGAGTCATGAGAGGTATTTGAAAGTGTGGAGAAACAATCCCTATTTTCCCCACTCTAGTGTGTAAAATGAATCTAAGTATCTATAAATGTGGAGAAACAAGCCTTGCTTCACCCCACTCTAGTGTGTAAACTAAATATGATAAGTATCTATAAATGTGGAGAAATAAGCCATACTTCCTCCAATCTAGTGTGTAAACTTAATTTAAGAAGTAATATACTTAGAGGTCAAGATGATTGCTCAACCTCTATAATCTGGTTCTAGTGACAAACTATGGATCAACCACTATAGTCAGCTATTAACCCAACCTGGTGAAAATCTAGGGACATATTGGTGATAATATGAGTGTATATCTAATAATATTCATGTAGAGGATGGTATAATATGCCATCCCATCTATATAACTTGGTGAAATCCTATGAGATCAAGGACACATGTTCTACACCATGCCCCCAAACTTGATATCTGAGTAATTTAATTGTGTGACCTATGTATAAAACTATATTCATATAAGGATGAAATACCTTGTATATTCCCCCATATTCATAATCTTAGTATAGAACCATGTTGAAGCCCTGTGTAAATCTAATAATGTGAACCGATATCTGACAAGATCTTGAAACCCTATAAATCTGAGTCAACCTATGAATCTGAATATCTAAATAAATCTATATATCTAAATATCTGAGTCAATCTAAACCAATTTGATTCAATATATGTGTTTGAACCAATTTGTGAAGCTAGGTATCATAATTATTATATATATAGGTATTTGAATCATTGTATATATGGGTATTAAATCACTATCTATCTAGGTGTCTATATCAGTATGAATAAGTGTAAGTATGCCCCCCTTTTGGTGAGAGAGCTGAGACTATGGTAAGAGTATTGAACCAAAAGTGATGATGGTAATAATGTTATTGATAGTTACCATTGATAATATTAACATAGGATTGATTATTTTGACATTTGTAGGAGAATTATTATGGAAATTGTGAGTAATATAGGCTTGTGGTGTATAGTGGGTTATTAAAAAAACATAGGTTTTATTGTTTTGTGGAAATAAATTTTATTAGAATAGTATTGTAATAGTGATGGTGTGGTGGATATCATGATAAAGTCCCACACACAATAAACATATCAAAAATTGGAGCTATGGTTACCAAGAATCATGTTTGGAAGAATATGGTATTAGTTAGTGAAATCAATGCATAAAGTCAACCTTAGGTAGGTATAATCGTTAAAATATAGCTTTAAAAGGTTGGTTAGTTGGTTTTAAAATTAATTTGAATCATTTTATTTGAGATAAATTGTTTTTTTGACCTTAGAAAAATGCCAAGGATATGAGGAGTGAATGTGACCCACTACGAGGATGTGGAGATATTTATCTAGGATGGGAAGGAGGTTACCCTTGTAAGGAACCTATCATTTTCTCTATTTTTGACATATTTATTGCCTTTTACATTATTTTAAGTGAAAATTTGGTAGTTTAGGGCCATGTTTTAGAGAATCACAATAGTGTCCTTAGTTTGGTGCTAGTGTCCTAGGCTTCAGTGCTATTATCCTAGGTACAATGTTATTATCTAGTGTTAGTCTCCAACGTGTAGTGCTAATTTCCACTAGAGATAATTTCACCAATTTTACTTTTATTTTGTGTTTGGTGACTATTACTATGTGTTTTATTGTCATTATAAGATGTTAATTCCATATTTGGTTGTGTTTTAGAGGTAAATTCACACATGAGGGAGTTACAGAGTGGCCAGATGATAGTGTTTACATAGACTACCCTTGATAGATGATGAGAGGGAAATTATTGATAGAGCTAGTTTGGGCCATGTGGCACCACTCACTTTGATGCCTTGGGATAGCCATATGATGAAAATGTTGTGTAAATGGTGGAATTATAATACTTTTACATTATAGTGGCCTATTGGGGAGATGACTCTGACATTGAAGGACATCTACAAGATATTAATATTTCTCATTACTAGTCAGAGGGTAGTATTATAAGAGACTACTAAGGATAGAGCTATAGAGCATGTCACTAGGTAAGTTTTAGCTATGCCTATGGGGACCCATTAGCCAAGGAGTATCAATGATGTGTTACTGTCCTTGATTGTTATAGCTAAAAGTTTTTGGTGATGTTAATAACTTCCTTCATTGCTATGGATGGGAGTGAGGTGTCCATCCGTACATGATGCATGATATAGTAGAGGATATAGAGGATTACAATATTATATACTTATGGGGTTGTATTATGCTAGCCCATTTGTATCAAGATTCATACCATTTTACTCAAGAGTTATGCATGGTTAGCATTAGATATTCAACATTATTACACTATTAGGCTTATGATCATACTATAGTAGCTAGACTAAAAGGGTTTTCATAGATGGCCTAGGCTCACCCACAAATGTTTATGGAGAGATGGACTAATACAATGCATGTGCACTAAAGGAACATGATGCATTTTCAATGGGTGTTGGATCAATTGACAAATGGAGACATTATTTAGAGACCCTATAGGACCTTTTAGGGGTGGGCTAAGGATGGTGTGCAACTACGGTGGGTTCAAGTGAGTTGTTGGTTACATGACCATTGGGTCAATGTATTTGAGAGATTTTAATATGAAAAGGTGACATGATAGTTTGATGTTATTCAAGATGTACCACCTACACCATGGGTGTGGTTTAGGAGTTATTGAACACTAGTGAGGTTGGGTAGTAGGTTGAGACCTATAAATGTTGAGTTGGTTATGTTTCAGATGATGGATCAAGATTCAGTGTTAGATGCATCTAATGTAGATGACATAAGAATGATTGATGAATATATATATTATGGTAGAGTCAATATATATGGACACCACTATTTATAGGATATGGGCCTATCATGCAGAAAAGGTATTAAATCTAGATCCCATTAGAGAAGATGAGGGTATTTTGTCAATATGTATTTATATGCTTTGTTTAGTTTAGTGTTTGACTAATAAAATGAAATATTTAATGCACTATGTTGGTATGTGTAGGTCCAAGATATGATGAGTCTTAGGAGACCTTTAATGAGGCCATCTTATGAGATTTGACATGATAGGTCCCTAAATATGTAATGGATGATGGAATAATGGATATGTCCATAGGATTTTCAAGAGTTCATTAATATATATTTGATCGATCCACCATTTCCATTATGGCATATAGGCAAACAACTGCTGATAGATATGAAGCATGTGTTGAGATGTAAAGGTAAGCCATGCCCCCACCTAATGTTCTAGGTGGGGTAAGTGGTAGGATCATGGATGAATACATCTATGTACATCAAGATCATGTGGTGGTGGTGTTTGAGTTGGCATTATTATAGGATAAAGAGAGGATACATAGGTCTTGATCAAGATCTAGAGGGGATATGAGTGCATCTAGTTCTAGTGTTGATGTATCTAAGAGAAAGAGTGAAGAGGGTGGTCATGGTGACCAAAATCTACTTATTGAGTGATCATGTATTATTTCATTAAAACTTATTTTAAATCCTATATATGGACCTTTTGTTACATGGGTATTGTATTATGTTGGCATGTTAACTTGTGGCATTGTTTACTTGAGTAGGTGTTTTGGTTGTATTTTATGCTTATGTGTTGATATATGATGTAATTGTTTAGTTATGGAATTATAATTAATTTCTCATATGTGTATGGGTGTTAGATTAGATATGTTTATCAAGTTATAAATGTTAGTTGTTAGTTGTTATTTGTATCATAATATATTTGAGTGTGGATCATGTGACTATGGCCTGCACTATCTAAATCTAGATGACATGGTAAACAAGTGACCATACTACTGATGTTGTGTTGGCATAGAATTGGAATATAGAATTGATACTAATTGTGGTGCATTGTTGGTATTTAGATGTGTGGAATCTATAGCAAATAGCTTAATTATCTCTCATAATAAAATAGTGTTTTAATCTCTATGATTATTACCAAATATCTTAATCAATGGTCAAAATAGAATCATTTTATAATCTTTATGATTGTTTTCAAATATCTTAATCAATAGTTGAGATGGAGATATGCTCTAATTTATGTGATTTTTTCTAGATAGATTAATCTATAGTTGAACTAGAGTTGTGCTTTGATTTTTATGATTGTTACCAAATATCTTAATTGGTAGTTGAGAAGGAGCTATGTTATAATGTTTATGATTGTTTCCAAATATATTAATTAGTAGTTGAACTAGAGTTATGCTTTTATTTCTTTGATTATATCCAAATATCTTAATTAGTAGTTGAATTGAGACTGGTGGTGATATTGGTTTTCATTTTTTAGCATGCTACTATAATTAGGTTGATCTCTATGAACTGGTTGCCATCTCTACTAAATATATGGTGTATTAAATCTCACATAATTAGGTGTCCTAGAAACCACAAGGCTTGTACAATGAATAACTAGTGTCTCTTTAAAAGGAACATCCTAAGATAACTCACTTTTAGAAGAGTGTGATTTAGAAGAGTGTAGATACAGATCTCAATTCCCCTTATGTGAATGTTATCATGCCTCTATCAACATAATGGTCAATATGGTTTTTGAGTCCATTGATTATGTGATAGTTTCAATATGTTTTATTTCTTATTCTCTACAAAATATGTGTTATATGATACTAATTATAAGGAAGGTTGATCATTCCTTTGTCTATTAATGTAATTAATATATCATGAGACCTATTGTTCCCAAAGTCTATCACTCCTTTTTGGGACAACACATGAACAATTTTTGGTCCTTCAAGCCAAAAAATTCTCTCTTCCCTTCTCAAAAATTGTTATGAGCCTTCAAATTCTCTATTTTTCAAACTTTTTTAGCTAAGGGACCCTACAAGCAAGATTCTACAGACTCTGCAGGCTCAAATCTATAGACTTTGTAGGTTCATTTCTACAGACTCTGCAAGAAAAATCTACGAACTCCCCCAGTTCTATGAACTCGTATCTACAGACTCTATAGGTGGAACTATGAACTTCATAGATAGGTTTCTACAGACTCCATAAGCTAGATTTATATGGACTCTTTCAAGGTTAGAGAAATCTATAGACTTGGTTTCTATAGA
The DNA here is from genome assembly GCA_037957365.1 of Torreya grandis. NCBI lineage: Eukaryota > Viridiplantae > Streptophyta > Pinopsida > Cupressales > Taxaceae > Torreya > Torreya grandis. The sequence goes on along the minus strand of JARHVA010000223.1, from coordinate 4,946,338 downwards.
CTCTACAGGCAGGTTCATTTCTATGGACTCAATTCTATAGACTCTGTAGGAAGAAATCTATGAACTTAATTTCTATGAACTTCAAGGCTTGAAAACTATGGACTCTACAGACTTAGTTTTTATGGACTCTATCAGTTCTATGCACCCAAAACTATGAACTCTGTAAGTTGGTTTCTCATTTCTACAGACTCCCCCATATCTATGAACTAGTTTTTATGAACTCTACAGGTTGGTTTTGATAGACTCTGTAGGAAAGAAATACGTTATCAACACTTAGGTATTTTCAAATCAAGAAGTTTGAAGGAGTCTTCTAAAATCTTGAAGAGTGCCCTTACAGAGGGCACTTGGGAGCCAAAGTGGACCATTGCAAAAATTGGAAAGGCAACCTTGGAGCTCAAAAACCCTTTCAGAGGGTAGGTGTGGAGTAGATGGACTGTTTCAAAGGCCGAGAAAATAAAGGAATTCCTTCAAAAAAGGATTTCCCATGGCAAAAATGCTAAAACATTTCCTTAGGACAAAAAGTCTGAAGGAATTCCTTTGGACTTTTTTTTGAAGGAATTGACCCGACCGAAGGATGATGCCCGAGGGAAGCAAGTGGGAATGAGCAACTAAGGAAATGAACATTTCCTTTAGACAAAATGTCTGAAGGAAAATCTTGAAAGCAAAAGCCTAGTGAAAGAAACAATGAAGGAATTCCTTCAAACTTTTTGTCTAAAAGAAAAGAACCAATGAAGGCCGCTCAAAGAAATTAAAGCCCGAAGGCCGCTTGGTTGATCCTAAAGGGCAGGTACCCTTGCGGGGGGATCCTGTCAACCCAAAAATAGGCCTTTCTCAAGACCCTAAAGGGATTCTTCCCCTTTGGAAAAGACAAAACAAGAAATCTAAAGGAATTGTCAAGGAAAGTGATGGCCCCACAAACATCAAAGTTGAGCATCACAAACTAGCCATTGGGATCCATACATCTGGTGACATCCCCACAACCATCAAATTCAAGACAACTGACTAACCATTGGCTTTCAAATGATGACGGGCCCAAAGACATCAAAGTCATAATAATGAAATAGTCATTGATCCTTGCAAGCTTAAATGTGGACCCAAATGCATTCAAAGGCCTTAAGGCCAAGACCAAAAGGAAGAATTGTTGATAAGAGAGCCAAAAGAGCCAACAAAGTTGGAAAAGATAACCTGAGGGCTCAAATCATAGAAGGAAGAGACAAAGAGGGAAAGGCCAAAATATCTACGTAGGAAGTTATTATAGTAGGTTAAACAGTCCACAAAATAGATTTTTGAGCCCTTAAACATTGAAGACATGGCCTGTTGGTCTCCCTTGGAGTAAAGACAGAATGGATAGTTGCTCAAACATTAGAGGGGATAGACTAGATGATCTAGACCTAGGAGAAGACATATGAGATGAAGTGACATGCCATACTTAAGGTGGTCACCCTATTTCAGCATGGTCCTCTAACAAAACTGAAGATGCATTTAAAGCAAAAAAGGCAACATGGGCCACCTGATAAAAAAAAGTGCTAGTCTTTTCTAGGTTGATATATATTTTAAAATCCTATTTTATGCAAGAGAGATATTTTTGATTAAAAGAAGCAAAACTCTACCAAAATTGAGAGGCTATCACTAAGACTTTGAGCTCAGGTTGTTAATCATATTTCTTTGTTTGAATGAGAAAGCAAGTTACTTTCAGACTTTGTGCTATCATGGCTTCTGTCATTTAGGAGATTGTTCTTATGTCTATCTTCTAAATGTGTTCTTATCCATTAAATGAAATAAGTAGAACTAGTGGAGATAATCAGGAAGGTGTCGTGAAGCCAATTGTGGGAAGACTTTGTGTTACCTACAATTGCCTTTAGTGTGTTTAGCTATTTTCTATTTTCTATGTAAAGGAACTTGGGATGACTTTATGCCCTCATTATTCTTTGTATCTCACTCTTTGGGTAGCTAAAGTGGAGACTTTGTGCTACACTTCATTCTACTGGTCACTACCCCCTGTTACCTGTTACTTGTCATTCCCTGAAAGAACTCTTGTTATTTCCTATAACACCACTTCTGAAAGAAGAGAAGTGCCTTCAGTATCTTCACCAAGATTTCTCCTTTGTCTATGAGCATCATCTTTGAAAATAGAGAGATGGATGGTGATACCCTACCCCTGAGTGCTATTTTCTACATATATTTATAGTATATAGCCCCTTCATACTTATAGGGAACCTCCCCTTGATGAGAGGAGAGATTTGTCCCCTTTTAATGTGGTAAACCTACACACTAGGCTAACCAATCTTCCTTGCTATGGTTGATCAGACCTATTTTGATCATTAGTATGCTGGTGACAAAATATTCACCCAATAATTTTTTAGCGACTCCACTGGGGATTCAAACAAGCAGTTCCTATCCTTATCCATTGTATACTATGGTGACTCTCATCTGGGTCTTACCCATTATCATTATAGCCTTATCCATTTTCATTACATAATCTAGTTTGCAAACCAGATCTATTGGGGAAGAATAAGTAGTTTGAAGCCTCAAGCTTCAAGCTAAAGTAGGACCAGTTCTTTCTCATTTTTATACTATAATCTGGTAACTCCACATTATACCAAAAGCTAGAGAGCCCAAGGTGTTGTTGACCCAGTATTTGAGTTGGTGCAATAAGGAAATTTTGATTTATTTCCTCCACAACCTCAATTTCAATGATCCAGGAGTGTTCCTCCCATCCATACCAGGTCACCAATACAAGGTAGAGCTTCTTTTTCTACTATCACTAGAGCTTTACCTATACATACTCCACCCAAATTTGTTACCCCTACTTTCAATAATCCAATCATGGTAGTTCAAGGCCCCTGGGGTAACTCTTTTGGCCCACTTAATCTAACTCCACCTTTACATGAGCTTCCACATAGTTCAAGGAAGAATTTCCCCAAATTATTTGGTGATGGGAGAGTTCACCCTAATGAACACATTGTAGCCTTCAGTATAGCGTGTGGTGTGATAGGTGTGGAATTTATGTAGTAGTCTGACTATTTTTAGAAACATTGCAAGGTGTTTCTACAGACTGGTTCTACCATCTACAAGATCGATCAGTAACTAATTGGAACACACTCAAAGCTAAATTCAAAGCAAGGTTTAAGCCTATAAAAGATGCACATGCCTTAATGGCCTAGCTCACGTAAATGAAGAAGGAACCTAATGAACTTATGAAGGATTTCATAGTAAAGTTTAACAAACTGAGGAACAAGATTCCTGCCATTGCTCAGCCAACACCTGAGAACCTTAAGTGTTTCTTCATCAACTCACAGCTACCTGAAGTGAGTTTTTTGCTAAGACAAGCTAGCCACATAGACCTCACTGTTGCTCAAGATTTGGCTACTGAGGTAGAAGATGACCTTATCTTGGTAGGAAATATAAGGAGAGATCCTAACAAAGGTAAATCCTCTTCATCTTCTGAGAATTCATCTATAGACACCACTAATCAAATGGTGTAAAAGTTGGAAAATGAACTGCTAGCCTTGAAAAGACAAGTGGCCCAAGGTATGTCTACTCCTCCTTATTAGGATATGCCAAGGAGGACACTTCCAAACTAGTCGTATCAAGGCAATGATGCCAAGAATCAAGAACAAACAAATCATCTCCCTCCCCCATAGAGGAACCTTGCCCTTGAAGCACCTCCAACCAACTCAACAGTTGGATATCTAGAAATAGAACATGATTTCTCTTTCCAATCTGAGTTTGATCAAGAAAATGATGTTGATCTCTTTATAGAAAACCAAGAAGAATTATTTGGTAACTCCCACATTGGTTACCTAAATTACTAGGATGAACCCAAAAGTGAAGGTAAAGTAGTGGATGGATCATACCTTGTCTTCACACGATCCAAGAATTAGTCAGCCCAGCAAGCTAATAAGGACAAAATAGGAGAAGGATCTTAGCCTACAATTTCAATTTCTAAGTGGGGAACCACTCTACCTTTCTAGCCTAAGGACCCGGTGATTGCTAAAATTGTAAGTATTCCAAACATGCCTTCACCTTCTACTTCAATTTCGTAGGTCAGTCCTCCCGCTCCCAAAAACCAAAATGATGAACTCCCATCCTTTGTTCTTAGTTCATTTTAAACATTTGACATAATTGACCATGTCAAGAAAACCAAAATTCAAATGTTTGAATTTGAATTCCTACAAACCAACCCTAAGCAGTTGGACAGGTTAGTTGAGTGTGTGAAGAATAAAATCATCCCTATAGGACTAGCTATTCCAAAAATGACTCCCACATCCACCTAGAATAACCTTGTCATTACTCCTCCTACTGCTCCTAGAAGGATTGAACCATTATATGTCTCCTTGCTGATAAATGGCATTAGTTGAACAATTGCATCATTGATTTTAGAGCTTCAGATAATGTCATGCCTGCTAAAGTAGCAGAATCTCTTGGTCTCACACTAACCAAGACATTTGGGAGATGTTTCTCCATGGAGAACAAACAAGTCCCACTATTGGGACAAATCAAGGATGCTCAATTTGCATTTGTAACATTCCCAGACAAAAGAATCAAGATGACTGTCCTGGTGGCTGACGTCCCAGCATCATATGACATTGTTCTTGGCCAAAAAATTTGCAAGGATGTTGGTGGCAAGTTAAGCATGGATTTGTTTAAAGCAAGGATCCCAATTAAAGGTGTCATGAAGAGACTACTCCTTGAAAAGGAAGCAAAGTATGTGATAACTAAAACATCAGCACTTAAAGCCCAAATTCTATTTGAGTCTTCAGGTAAGGATAATTATTTCCTATCTACAGAGGATGTTCATGTTTTATTAGATGAAATTCCTATAGTTGATGATCAAAAATTTGATTCAAACAAACCATCAGAAGAATTAGTAGGGTGTAGTATAGATGAAAAAGGATCTTCCCTCTCTCATGAAGAAAAATATGATAGAAGATCAGTTTCTGATGATATTTGGATCTTGGGATTTGATGGTAGCAATTCCTCTACCGATGCTGGGGCCAAGATTGTTCTAATATCTCCTTAAGGAGATATTTTTCCTTCTTCATATGAGTTACAATTCATCAAAACCAATAACACTGCCAAGTATAAATCTCTGTTACTCAGGTTGAAGGCTGCTCAAGACAGAGGTGTCAAGCTTCTTCATGCCAAAGGAGATGCTGAGCTGATGGTTTGTCAAGAGTTTGATGCTGATGATCAAATCACATGTTGGACTAAACTAGAAGAGTAATGAGCTATGGTAATGGACCATACTGCTACATGCCAAGGTCAAGAAAGGAACTTTTCACCAAGGGAGCAAAGATTTATAGTTTTCAAATTGGAGACCATGTCCTGTCATGGGGTAAGAAGAGAGAACCAAAAAGAATGCATAGAAAATGTGATTCTTAGTGGAGAGTTCCATTCACCCATCACTGATTCTAGGGAGAAAATGGTTTCTGAATGGTTTATCAGGATGGAATGCCATTTTTACTATCTCATAATGGGTAGCATTTGAAGTGCTTCAATTCTTGAAGCATCAAATAAGATCATCTATATATATATATATATATATATATATATATATATATATGTATATATGTATGTATGTATGTATGTATGTATGTATGTATGTATGTATGTATGTATGTATGTATGTATGTATGTATGTATGTATGTATGTATAGTCTTTAGTTCTATTTTGTGCTTTTCATTTTCATTTTTGGTGCCTTTATTTTTTGGTTGGCATGACTCCATATCCTAATGACACACTTAAAGGCACTAGAGATTCTGGTCTCTACTCCCCTCAGTTGTTACAAAATTTCAACTGAAATAAGTTCCCCAACTGGAGCCAATTATTGTTCCCAAAGTCTGTCACTCATTTTTGGGACAAAACATGAACTATTTTTGGTCCTATAAGCCAAAAAATTCTCTCTTCCCTTCTCAAAAATTATTATGAGCCTTCAAATTCTCTATTTTTCAAACTTTTTCAGTGAAAGGACCCTACAAGCAGGATTCTATGGACTCTACAGGCTCAAATCTATAGACTCTGCAAGTTCATTTCTATGGACTCTGCAAGAAGAAATCTATGGACTCAAATCTATGAACTCCCCCAGTTCTACAAAATCATATCTACAGACTCTGCAAGTGGAACTACGGACTTCATAGATAGGTTTCTATGGACTCCACAAGCTAGATTTCTATGAACTCTTTCAAGGCTAGATAAATCTATAGACTTGGTTTCTATGGACTCTACAAGCAGGTTCATTTCTATAGACTCAATTCTATAGACTCTATAGGAAGAAATCTATGGACTTAGTTTCTATGAACTTCAAGGCTTGAAAACTATGGACTCTATAGACTTAGTTTCTATGAACTCCATCAGTTCTATAGACCTAAAACTATGAACTCTGTAGGTTGGTTTCTCATTTATATGGACTCCACCAAATTTATGAACTCATTTCTATGGACTCTGTAGGTTGGTTTCTATAGACTCTGTAAGAAAGAAATAGGTTCTCAACACTTAGGCATTTTCAAATCGAGAAGTTTGAAGGAGTCTTCCAAAAGCCCGAAGAGTGCCCTTGCAGAGGGCACTTGGGAGCCAAAGTGGACCATTGTAAAAATCCAAAAGGCAACCTTCGATCTCAAACAGCCCTTTCAGAGGGTAGGCATGGAGTAGATGGAATGTTTCAAAGGCTAAGCAAATAAAGGAATTCCTTCAAAAAAAAGATTTCCCATGGCAAAAATGCTAAAACATTTCTTTCAGACAAAAAGTCTGAAGGAATTCCTTCAGAATTTTATCTGAAGGAATTGGCCCAACTGAAGGATGACACCTAAGGGAAGCAAGTGGGAATGACTGGCTAAGGAAAGAAACATTTCCTTTGGACAAAATGTCTAAAGGAAAAGCCTGAAAGCAAAAGCCTGGTAGAAGAAACAACGAAGGAATTCCTTCAGACTTTTTATATGAAAGAAAAGAACCAGTGAAGGCCGCTCGAAGAAATTAAAGCCCAAAGGCCACTCAGTTGATCTTGAAGGGTAGGTGCCCTTGTGGGGGGCTCCCACTGACCCAAAAATAGGCCTTTCTTAAGACCCCAAAGGGATTCTTCCCCTTTGACAAGGATAAAACAAGAAAGCAAAAGGAATTGTCAAGGAAAGTGATGGGCTCGTAGACATCAAAGTTGAGCATCATGAACTAGCTGTTGGGATCCATACGTCTAGTGACATCCCCATAGCCATCAAATTCAAGACAACTAACTAACTGTTGGCTTTCAAATGATGACGGGCCTAAAGAATTCAAAGTCATAATAATGAAATAGCTATTGATCCTTACAGGCTTAAATGTGGACCTGAATGCATTCAAAGGCCTTAAGGCCAAGACCAAAAGGAAGAACTATTGATAAGAGAGCCGAAAGAGCCAGTAAAGCTAGAAAAGATAGCCTAAGGGTTCAAATCATAGCAGGAAGAGAAAAAGAGGGAAAGACTAAAATATCTACATAGGAAGTTATTCTACTAGGTGGAATAGTCCACAAAATAGATTTTTGAGCCCTTAAACATTGAAGATGCAGCCTATTGGTCTCCCTTAGAGTAAAGACAAAATGGATAGCTATGAAAACATTAGAGGGGATAGACCAGATGATCTAGACCCAAGAGAAGACATATGAGATGAAGTGACACACCATAGTTAAGGTGGCCACCCCATTTTAGCATGGTCCTCTAACAAAACTGAAGATACATTCAAAGCAAAAAAGGCAACATGGGCCACCTAATGAAAAAAGTGCCAGTATTTTTTGGGTTGCTATATATATTGTAAAATCTTATTTTATGTAGGAGAGATCTTTTTGATTAAAAGAAGCAAAACTTTGCCAAAATTGAGAGGCTATCACTGAGACTTTGAGCTTAAGTTGTTAATCATATTTCCTTGTTTGAATGAGAAAGCAAGTTACTTTCAGACTTTATGTTGTCATGGCTTGTGTAATTTAGGAGATTGTTCTTATGTCTATCTTTTAAATGTGTTCTTTTCCATTGAATGAAATAAGCAAAACTAGTGGAGATAATCAGGAAGGTGTCCTGAAGCCAACTGTGGGAAGACTTTATGCTACCTACAATTGCCTTTAGTGTGTTTAGCTATTTTCTATTTTCTATGTAAAGGACCTTGGGATGACTTTCTGCCCTCATTTCTTTTCGTATCTCACTCTTTGGGTAGCTAAAGTGGAGACTTTGTGCTACACTTCATTCTGCTGGTCACTACCCCCTGTTACCTATTACTTGTCATTGCCTAAAAGAACTCTTGTTGTTTCTTGTAAGACCACTTCTAAAAGAAGAGAAGTGCCTTCAGTATCTTCACCAAGATTTCTCCTTTGTTTGTGAGCATCATCTCTAAAAAAAGAGAGATGGATGGTGATACCCTACCCCTGAGTGTTATTTTTTGCATATATTTATAGTATATAGCCCCTTCATACTTATTGGAAACCTCCCCTTGATGAGAGGAGAGATTTGTCCCCTTTTGATGTGGTAAACCTACACACTAGGCTGACCAATCTTCCTTGTTGTGGTTGATCAGACCTATTTTGATCATCAGTATGCTAGTGACAAAATATTCACCTAGTAAGACTTATATCTATCTAAAAACTATATGGACCCATTATTGGTGTTATATGCTCCATCCACTATAGGAGATGTTGTGTAAAGTGGTTCTTCACCTTTATTAAGTATCTTTATTAGTGGTTTCAATTCCAATTTTTATTTACTCATAGGTGGATTGAGTGTTTGTACCCTATTAGATGACTATGGCTATGGGAGATCCACATCCAAATCTACCTCTATATTTATGTCAATTAGTCCTAACTTCTTCTCTAATGCCATAGTTGTGTTACATAGATGTCATAATTATATGGATGTATCATATAGTAATTTATCCTTGAGAGGGAAGATGAGACCTCTAGCAAAAATGTATTATACTTATAAATTTGATGGTTGATAGAAAATTTGTTTCATACATGATTTGAATTGTAGAATGTAATCACTCACTATTTATGACTTACCCTAGTGTAGTGAAGGAAACATATTGTATGTGATTCAAGGTCCCTTATTCTATATGTTGTGCATGAAAAAGACTCCTTTTAACTAATCATATGTATGTAGTGAACCATTAGGGAGTGAATGACGAAACCAATTTAATGGATCACCCTTTAGAGACTATAGAAATAATTGTAGTAGAGTCAAACTACTAGTGACATGTGCCATGGCCTTCCCATAAGCTTGAAGGTGCAAGTATGGGTCTCCATTTCCATTCAAATTTAGTAATATTGGTATCTAAAATTTATTTGGTAAATTTTTAGAGAAAATTCTATGTGAGATAGGGTTGCCATAAATTGCATCAAACTCAAGTTTAAAGTGGTATGCTTTATTTCCCAATGTGATTTGGTGTACTTTTTATTGTAAAACACCCACAACATGCATCAAGGAGATTAACTCTTTTGAAATTATATTAAAATCATCAAGGGGTTCATTTAATTATTTAATCTTGTTATTAATTTTAACCATTGGTACATTGCATTGAGGACCTTTGGATTTGCTCACCGTAACTTGTGGAGGGATGATAGTTTGGATCTAGTGATAGGGAAATGGGTTATCACCCTCATGGAGGTTAGGATGAGAAGCAGGTTCTACTGTAATAAGGGGGTTAATGGAGTTTCATTGATATCTTTTATTTTTTTAGTTTTCAAATAAGTATCACATGCTAATAGATTAGAAGATACATTATTATCATGCAAATGTAAATTGTGTAAATTATGAACATGAGTATAAGTTTATTTATGTTTATCTAAATCCATATTATCATTTGAACTATAGTTTAATAAGCAATAAATTTAAACATGAGAGATGGTGAAGTAGGGAGAGAACTAGAAGGACTAGACTCAATGTCTTCTTCATCAAAATCATAGTAATTGTCGTTATTCCAAGGTTCATCAAAATCAGAGTTTAATTCACTAGTAGAGGTAAGAGGAGAAGAATTTTCATTCACATTTTCACTAAGAGAGAGTAGAAGAAGATTGTAAAGTTTTACTAATATGCAATATATCATCATGTGTAGGTGTAATGCAGTGTATGTCTTCACTAGTTATGAATGGAGTTCATGTATGACCATTATTTTCAATTTTGGAGTTAAGGTTAGAACAAGTAGAAATCATGTTTTAATTAGGCATATTATGACATGTAGGATAAGAGTTAAAGATATTTAAAAAATCAACATTTTTCAAAGAATCATTGTGTTGAGCTTGGAATATAAAATAAGGTGATAAAATAATTTCATCCACTTTAGTTTGTGTATTGGTAAAAGGTGCAATATCATTATACACACTTTTAAAATTTAACTGATAAGTGTAAAGAATATGCATTAATCTTTTCTAATTGATTGAATCATGCAAAAGTAGATTTTATTTATTGCATTTATATTGTTTTAATTTGAATAAGGAGGTAGAAAAAGTTGTTAAAAATCTAAGATAACATTGGAACAAAACACTACCAACAAGAGGTTTTTTTGGCATTGTATTGTTAGTTTAATTTTGAGAATTAGGAGAAGAGGGAGAAGAAAGAGAAAAATATTCATACAATCTATCCTCATCAAAATTTTAATTTTCATGCTCATATTAATCATCATATCCATCATTAAAAAAATCATCATCATCATTATAAATTAAATCTTTATCATGTGCCAATGTGCAATCTTGAAAATTTGTCCATTCATTGTTATAAATATGAGAAAGGCTATAAATTCATCAATTGGATGAGGGGAAAGAGGCTTTTTAGATGTCATTTTAAACTTTCCAAATAGGATAATGTAAATAATTAATAAATATCACATAATAGTTATAATGTAATCTAACATACGTATATGTGAAAATATGGTCAATATTTATCCCAATGTATGGAAATAACCAGATATTTATTCGAAACCCTAAGGGCTAGTATTTGGATGTATAGGGACCTAGTATGTAGATCTAGCATTTTTTAGGGTTTTTTAAATAAAATTTAAAGTGTATTAAAGTAATGAAACCCTATTAACTAATTGATTTATATTAGTTAGGTTATGAAAAAATCAAAATTTTATAACCCTAATTCATTACACAAAAATGTAGAAGGAAAACTCTAGGATAGAACTAGGATTTTAATAAATATTTGAAGTAAGTCATGTTCACCAAAAATTTTAACTATTTATGACATAGACATGTAAATCCTAGGTTGTTAAATGGGATGGGTAGAGGGGGTTAATTTAGACAAATATTGCATATAGATATATCAAACTAATTTACCTAAAATGTAAGAACAATGAGAAAATTGACTTGTCTAGAATGAAACATGAGTTGTTAGAAGTTAGGAGGGTTTTAATAGGCTCAAAGATATATCAAAAATATTTCATTCTAGAATTGGTGTTAAAAATTGACTCTAACAATAACATAATTGAGAGGATAGTAGTGGTGTAGTGCTAGTATCCAAGTTTTAACACTAATGTCCTTATATGGAGATTCTACTTGAGACTTTTAGGGATGCTATGGGAGGATTTCAGTGACCTATAGGTGAATTTTGAGATCTTAATTATCTATCTATATCACTTTTTTGACAAATCTTCTCCAAAATCTAATGAACACTTGCACACATGAACCAACAATAAGATTGAATGTAAAAGGAAGAGAAAAATTAGGTTATGGGATATTATAATTGAGAGATGCATAACCCCTATTGTCCTAACCACTACCTACATAATCCTAATGATAGGGATCTTAGATCACATTTAGCTATCCCTTAAGGAATGTGCATAATCAATGTGCATGATATGCTAGAATAAATTTCACTTAGGCCCTTATTTGATCAAACATGCAAGTATATGTGTGATTGTTGAGTAATATTTAGTGTGTTGAGTTATACTATGGACTAAGTTTATGTAATTATGTCCTAAAGTATTAAGTGTTAGATGTAAAATTCCTTATGAGGATATTTATATAGAATAAACTTTGATTTGAATGTAATACCTATAGATTAATTTCCTACTCTACACCGTATTTAATTTATTTTTTGGTTTGAGCATTGCAATTTTGGTTCCTGCACATCAAGGATGAAGCTGTAGAGTTTTGATGTAGAGGACGGGTTCATTTTTGCCTAACTGTCAAAGTGCAGTGGAAGCTACCAAGTGTCATCCTCAAAACATAGTTCCTTTTCCCCTTTTGTTCCTTTCATTTCAATTTTGGCCTAAGTATTGGATTCAAGCAGAAGTGGCCATGTGTCGGCCTCTGAGAGACAAAGATGCACAGCTAGCAACTTCTGAGGACCTCATTATAGATTTTTAGAGAACCACAAAATGTACCATGTGTCAGCATCCATGTATCATAAGAGGCACCTATGTTTCTTATTTTGACAAAGACTTCTAACGAGCTAAGCAATAGAGAGAGTGGAAGGCGCCAGGTGGTAGTAGCAGAGGCCCTGAATTACCCTTTTAAAGAAGCAGTAGAAGCCACCACATGTCAACTACCAAGAGCCTTTGTTTCAATTCCTGGGTCCAATGCTTTCCATTCAACACATAAAGGCATCATTCATTTTGCTAAGTATCAAAGTGTAGCAGAGGCTACCAAGTGTCACCTTCTAGGTTCCTCTCTACTCTATCCCCAAAAAAAGCGGAAGGCACCACATACCCCTAGTAGAAGTGGAAGATGCCACGTATCTTCCCAGAAGTAGTAGAGGTCACCACGTATCAACTTTTGAGAGACCACCTTCAAGCCTAATCACTGAGTGAAGATTGTGGTGGGTCCCAGATGATATTTCAAAGTACTGATGAAGCACTGAGTGTTAATAAGTGAAGACTGCCACATGCACCCATACTTTCTAAGGGTTTTCAAGGTAAAGAATGCACTGAGTTTTGTTTCAATAAAGCAGTAAAGTTTAGAGGAAGTGGGCTGCGATAGGTGTCAAAGGTGAGGTGTTCCTCAAAAAAATATAAAGAAAGTGAAAGCAGCCAGGTGTCATCCTCTGATGCCTTCTCGATCAAAAGGGGGAGGATTTTCATGGATTGACTAAGTGTCCTCTTCCATCTTAATAGAACAAAGTTCCTATCTACTTATTATAGCAAAATGGAGGGAAATTCAGTGGGAGTTACTTTGAGTATATATAACAATGCACCAGGTAGATTTTTAGGGCTCTCAAACATTGAAAGTGTTGTCTATTTGTCCCCTAGCAGTAGAGGCAAAAGAGACAGTTGAGCAGCCAAAATAGGGACAGAACAAAGAATTTCAAGTGCAAAGAGAGGTATTGGACATAGATCGCCATGCCGTAGTTAGGGAAATTCTTGATAAGACTAGAATGCATCCAAGGCATTGAATGTGTCATCTGTTTTGTCCCTTGCGAGTGAATGACAGAGTGGAATTGCATGGGAAAGGAAGTGATTGAAGGAGACACTTAAGGCTATATAAGCAAGATTGTAAAATCAAAAAAGGGGGGAAATTCTATAGTTTTAGATTTTTTGTAATTTTGACCAGTAATATCATTTGCTCTTGTCTTGATTTCCTGAAGTTGTAAAGTTGATATAATCATGCATGTTTTTGTGCCCTTTATGTGGCTAAATGAATTAAAGAAATTTAAGCTCCATGCCTTAGTTGGTGTTATCTGTGTCATTTACACAATAGTCTATGCTATAGATTTGCTAGTGTTGTGATTAGAAATGTTATTTGCTTTTGTCTCATTTTTTGGAATCTGAAGTTCTACCTAACTGTGCATGACTTCTGTGCCTCTTATGTGATTGAAGGATTCTATTAAAAATATTGAACACTATGCCTTTTTTGACAATTCCTGTATCTCAGCAAAAGACTCCCCTATTGTGAGCCTCTATTTTTGTTATTCCAATCATTTACATTGATCATGCACCTGTCTACTCTTAAATGTAATTGAATCATATAATAGTTTCTCTATGCTTGAGTTAGGATTAGGATTACTCTCAAGCGCAAAGCCATAGTTAGGTTTTAATTCTTGCATTTTGCATTTTTGTTTAGTCTCCTATCCCTTTTCCCCAACACCTATAAAATAGAAGAGACCAGCTTCTTTAAAACCTGGAGGCTGTTTCAAGCCACATTGTCCCACAACTTGAAACTTCCCATTGTTGATTGGATAAGACCTAGCACAATTTTACACCGTTAACAATACTCTTATTCACTAGTTGATAAAATTCAAAATAAAGATAAAATCATAAGAGAAGGCTCAATGTAGGATTAGGACCCAAAACATGCTAAAAAAGTGACCATTGGACACTAGTGCACCATGTTAGTGTCCTAGGATCACAAAATTGAGCAAACACTAGGCAAAACATGTCAAGGGGTCTTGGGACTAGGATGGGATGACATAAGATCATGAGGGGTGAAATAAACATGATAATTAAGTTGTAAGAAAGATCAAAAAACCCAAAATGACCATGCAAAAAAGACTCACATTCATCACTAAGACCTTCTTGTGAAAGAAAAACAAAATACATAGTACTTGACAAAATTAAGGTGTGTATAGACCTAATTAATTTTAATACATCTCTCACACATTTTAAATTTGAATTGAGGTGAATTAAGTGAAGTTAATGATTGCATATTCTATATTTACCCTAATTAAGGATGCCCCAATATGTTTTAAAAGATGCACACCAATTGTGCGAAAGAATTTGGGTGTTTCAGTGATTCATGTGTTATTGCTATAAATCCTTATAATTGTAATTTTGACATGAGAGTAGTGAGAATTGATTTTATATAGTGTGATTATAAAATTGTGTTCCTTTGCTTTATGAATGCAACTAATTATTTGGATTTGATACTTGACATTGTTTTCTTTGACTTAGATTTGGCATGCTTTAGACTTGGCTTATGGTTACTCCTAGATATTATTTTTAAATTTGGAAAGAATAAGGTAGATTAAATCAAGGTGAAATATCATATATATTTATGCTAGATAAGTGCCCAGTCCCCTATCAAGTGAGACCTTAATTTATATATGAGTCCAATTAGATAATTTATCATGTCACTACCACACTAGGTAGATGGGCTACCCATAAGGATAGATTTGATTTTAAAAGTAGAAATTGTTAGTAGATGGTCATATAGTTAGACCTAGGTTAATATTTATTGATGATACTAACCTAGTCTAATGATATTAACCCATGCATAGGAGGATAAAATTGAAGGTCTCAAGATGTTTGTGAAATATAATAAGTAGGTTTGAAATGGACAATGAGGTTCCTATAGGTGTGTACTAATATAATGGAAGGATATAACTCATGAGGTAGCATGTAGGTGTGAGATAATAGAGGGTTAGGAACATATTTGTGTGTGAAAGCCATATGTGATAAATGTATGTCAAACTTGTCATTATCAAGTAATTTATACCATATTAGAGTATCTACAATAATCTACATGTTCATATTTGATTTGTATGTCCTACATCACACACATATACCTCATGAAATGAATGTGCATATGAAAATGAATATGACATCTATTGGTATAAACTTTTATCCTACGTGTTTTGTCTACATGGTTCATTATGATTGTTTAGGGTCTTGAGGCCATTTGGGTCATTTGGGAAGATTAGTTCCACATTCATTAGAATGTGGAGTTTCACTCTCTCTCCCACATATATATGTACCTCTCTCCTTTTGTATTCATCATCCAAATTTAAAGGAAGTTTGGATTTTGGCTCCTATATCTCTTATGAAATATCCTCACTTGTGTATTTCATTTGTTTCCATCTATTTCACAATATAAAAAGCCACAATCAACAACTCATAATTTCAAACATTAATGATTAAACATTTGAATAAAAATAGCTAAGTTATAGGCCAAAAAATAATTAAGTATAAAATAAAAACTATGCAATGACTTAGTCATTTTGCTCATTTCTAAAGCCAATTTAGTTGATTTTTCAAAAAAGTGACTAAATTAAAAATTAAAACCTTAAGAAGTACTTAGTCATCTGGATTAAAATGATAATTGAAATGGAACAAATATCATAATAAAAATATTGATAAAACTTTGAAATAATAAGATAATTAACTTTGACTTAGTCATTTTTCTTATGTTTTGAAACATAGATAAGGCTTCCTTTTGGAGAAAAATGGTCCAAAAAGAAGCCTTAACTATGTTTTAAAACATAAGAAAAAGATAAAACAAGACTTAATAAATCTACACAAATTCAAACATTAAAAATTTAATTTTCCTTAGATGTGAATTAAACTAAACACTTATGATTAATATTTAATTATTCAATCTTAGTTATAAAAATTAAGCGCATTCATATTTCAAATCATCACATCTAGTATAATATACTCCTAAGAAGGCTAAGTTAAACAAGAAACCACAATGAACTCCTTAAGGTATAAGACCAAGCTCTAAAAGAAAAAAGAGGATCCCATTTTAGCCAAAAATGGGGCATTTTGTGTGAGCAATAAATGGTGACTCCTGTTGGGAGATGCTCTTGAGTATCTCAAGAATCTAAAATATTTAAGCTCTTGTCTAAATAAAAACATTTACTACAATAAATCTTCCAAGATAAATTCAAAACATGAAGGCACAAAATTTTAATCCAACAAATGACATATTAAACTATAATTCAATTTGAAGACCACTAGTGTGTGAATTAATGTGATTATTTAAATTATTTTTCAAGTACACACCATAAATCAACCTTTCCTAATCGAAAGGAACTATTGAAGGGAAAAGGATTTTATAATTTTAGTTGAAGGTGATAAATGGAATGGGCATTACTCTAATGTCATCCAAACATTTATATCCCCAACATAAATACCTTTGGTCAATTCTTAAGGCCTTTCTCAACTACTAACCAGGCTAGAAATATTGTGGTGAAGGTTGCCAAGATCACCCTTTTGAGGAGAAATGTCATATTTTTTATTTTAATTTATTTCCTTTTGAAAGGAGATTTTGATTTATTTTCATTTATTGCATCTTGGGAACCAAGCCATGGGTTGAGTGATAATCAACAAGTGTGTATTTAATTAAAGTAAAGATAAAAAATTCTTGGGCAGTATCATGCTTTAGATTTTATATTTCATGCATTCGATGATCCTTAAAATAAGAAACATGGCCTTACTAAATCCATATGTTCTATTATAAATCATAGGCCTCTACCTTTTAAACATACAAGGAAAATACAATAATTCATGTAGGTAAGTGAACAAGATTTTAACATTTTCAACATGAGGAATG
Organism: Torreya grandis; assembly: GCA_037957365.1. Taxonomy (NCBI): domain Eukaryota; kingdom Viridiplantae; phylum Streptophyta; class Pinopsida; order Cupressales; family Taxaceae; genus Torreya; species Torreya grandis. The sequence continues at coordinate 4,929,122 of JARHVA010000223.1, read as the reverse complement.
CAATTGGTATTACTTACAAAAAAATAACCATTCTCATTCCTAAATTAAGTAGGGGAACCCTCAGGTCAAAATAATAGGCTCAGCTCAAAAATAGTTCCAACACAACCAAACCAAGGTGAGGATAAATAACAAAGTAAACCTTAAACTTAAATAAGGAATATGAAGGAAAAATAAAACCCAAAAGAAAAATTATTTGTAAGGGTTTCCAAGCCACTCAAGCTTGAAAGTAATACTTGAAGAATTTTTCATTGATAGTAAATATATCATCCTAACTATTAAAACGCCTTAGGTAAAAATCATTCCCACCCAATTTTTAAAAGATTTTGTAAGGATTGAGCCATAATGCATCAAATTTCCCATGTTGTCCCCATTATTCATGAGCCTTATCCTAAATAAGGACTAGGTATACAATCCTAAATGATTTTATTTTAGATCCATGAGGCTTACTAAAATATATCAAGGCTCCATCTCACTTTTATTCTAATATAATGAGGTTTAAGAATTGGGCTTCTATTGGGTCATTAGTTTCCATGTAATCTTTTATAAACAGTAAGGTGGGGATTTTCACATTGGTTGGGAAGATAGGATCTTGGCCATATATAATAGGGTATGGTTAAGTTCCTAGAGTAGACTTTATCTTAGTTATATCAAGACATAAATAAAATTTTAACACATGGTTCCAATCCCTTGGGTTTCTTTCTAGGATTTTATTAATTATATTCAATAAATTCTTATTTATCAATTCAACTAACTCATTGCCTTGTGGATAATAATTTGAAGAAAACTTAAGAGTTACCTAATGATAATAATCCCATTTAAGGAATTTTAAAGAGGATAAAATGGTTCCATTATCACATACCAAAGTGGTGGGCATACCAAACCTTGTGGTAATGTGTTCTTCCAAGTATTAGATGACTATCTTGATGGTGAAATTACTGAATGGTTAGGATTTAACACAATAATTACATTAATACATCACTATAAGGATGAAATTTTGTCCTATGAAATAATTACCGTTGATGCTCCCATCAATTCCATCCCCAATTTCAAAAATGGTCTAGTTTTAATGACTAGGAATAGTGGCATGGTCAAGGTGCATTCATAGTGTACAATGACTTGGAAGGTGTGGTAACTCCTTACATGTAGATGCACATATTTAAAAATATGGACCATAGTGGCCTAACCTTAGTATTTAATGAGTTTTGGTACTTCTTAAACCATGCCCAATTTTATGTTCACATGGAATTTTCTAAGTACCTCAATTTTTTCATCTTTATTTAGGCATCTCAAGTATATACCTTCATGTTTTTTTCTATACAGAGTGTTAGATTTGATCATAAAATGACTACTTATTAGGTACACTATTCTTCATTATGGGAACTTAATGCACTTGGGACACTCATTGTTCATCAAATATCCAATTATATTTGTGTACCAATCATCATTAGTGATGTCCTACACCAAGTATTATTATTAGATGATTTGCGGATCCACCTTGGCTATGGTCTTATATATTCCCTAACTTCAAATAATGTTCATTGATTATATTTCTAGGTTTAACTCCTAAAGTATGGTCATTCATTATCATTCCTCTCCACCAAATAATTTTGTATTAGCAAGGCCTTCATAGTGGGATCAGGTACCATAACAAATACTTTACTAAAAATAATTTAATGCTTAAACTTTTTAAAAAACTTGTTTAAAGTAAAGGCTTGTTTATTGATCATCAAATATCTAAGTTCAACATTTATAAGTAGGTTTCTTATGAAGGATACTAGATTTTCATCTTTTGTTTTAACACATTAGCACTGGAATGTTATAAGGCAAATGAATATAGGTAGAATGGATATGTGTAATATAGACTGGTGAGTACTAGTGTGTTCATAATGGTAGCCTTGATCTAGTCAAAATCCATTTATGTTTCAATAGTCCAACTAATCTTAGCATCCTTATTTAGCATTCTATTGAGTGGCCTAATTATCTTGGTAAACCCTGAGATAAACTTCCTTATGAACTTTATTTTGTCAAAGAAAATCTTAAGTTATTTCTTAGTGTTAAGTTGTGGTATTTTTAGGATTGGTTCCACTCTATCTAGATCTATATATATATATCCATTTCAAAAATAATGTGGCCTATCAATTTGCCTTCATTTACCCCAAATATGCATTTATTAGTATTTAGTTATATCTCATGGTATCTACATATTTATATCACCTTTCTTATGGCCTTTACGTTATCTAATCTATTTTTGGATAAGACTATCATATCATCCATGTACACATATATGCATTTTACCATGAGGTCTTGAATGCAATGTTCATTTCCCTTTGAAAATCAGCACCCAAATTGATCAAGATTAAAGGCATTCTCTTAGATGTGAAGGTGTGCTACTTGGTAGTGAAAGTTATCTTGTCTCTATCTTCATAATTGAATACCACTTGGTTGTATCATGAATATTTATCTATGAATGACATCATTTTAGCACCATTCACAATACGTAACACTTCATATAATGAAGGAAAGGGGTATTTATCATTTTCATAGGTTTTGTTTAAATTTAGGAAACAAACACACAATCTAATTTCCCCACTATTTTTACTCATCAGTACCAAGTTCACAACCTAAGTAGAGTGTCTCAATAGGAAGATGATCCTTGATACAAGTAGTTTATAAACTTGAAATTAGGGGCTCTAATATTGGATTGATATGACTTTAACTTTTCTTAAAGGGCATAACTTAGGGCTTGATGGGGATAGTGTGTGTTAAGATAGAGGTGTTGAAGATCTTGATATCTTTATAGCTCCATGATATCATGTTTCTAAACTCCTTGAGACTCTGTGATAAATCATGCTTCTCTTATGGGGTATAAGTGGTGCCTAAAATCACACTCTTCACATCATTTTCATTGCCTAGGTTGTAATGCTCATGTTACATACCTTTAATAGGGGCATGCCTATATTTATCCTTCTAATATTCCATGTCAAATAAACTCCTTAACGAAACCATTCCTTTAAGTATATTGTTTGTATTTAAATTTAAAGTCCCATATTCATATAATTCAAAGTCTTCTCAACCATCTTCATCAATTATTTGATATGTAAATACTTCAGCATTGGTGATGAATTCTAGGATGTGTTGGTCATCATTTAATACTTATAAATTTTTAACATTAGTTGGGACCAAAGGGGCAGAGACTAGCCTTACTAATAATATTCACATTCTCAAATAGGAAATTGACTCTAAATTACTTGTAGAAGTAGCTAATGCATCAGCTATGTAATTATTCTACCTAGGCAAAGTTTGGATTCTAAAGGTATCAAAGTCTTTGATTAGGTTTCAAACTTTACTATGATATCTAGACAAGCATTTTTCATTACAAGAGTGTTAGATCTTCACTTTTCTAACCAATAATTTAGAATCATGTAACATTATAATATTATTCACTTTCTTGCCAATAAAAAATAAGAATCTATGAACTAACACTTCATACTCGACCATATTGTTTGTAAAATTAAATTTTAGCTGGTAGGTTTCTAGATAATGTTTTCCTCCTAGATTGATCAATTCAACTTGAGTTCCACTTCTAATTTTATACTTCAAACCATCAAATTTTAACATCCACAAGTTTAATTTTACTATGTCATAGTACATTAGTGGTCTTTGCAAGGGAAATGTTGATGTAATATTTACCTCCTAGTGTACTTGATTATATTTGACTATGTAGTAATTTTATTTTTTGGCTTGATCTTCAATGCATAGAGTAGGTCTAAAGGTATCCATATTTAAGTTCATATTATTAGATGAGTCTAAGATGGACTCTTTGTTCCCACTAGGACTATTTGACCTTGTGATATCATCTCCTAATGAGAAAATTCCAAGTTTTTCTTCATGATATGGCGATGGAGATTTTATGGTAAATTATCCTCTAAGAGGAGCAAGGATACACATGCCCATGGTGATCTTTTTTCCTTATGAAGAGTACAAATATTCTCTATATCTATTTAAATTATTAGGTACCTAACTTTCACATGTCAAAGTGATGTCAAGAAATGATAGCATTTCAGAGGCTTTATAGAAATCCTCTTTATCCAATAAGTCTAATTTTTTCACTTATGGACTTTGGTGTATACCAATCATGTTAATCGATAGGGTGTTAAGAGGACTTTCTTATTTGTTGAAAAATACACTCCCTGATCCAAAACTCATAAGTCTTGGTTGAATAATATTTCAAGAACACACAAATAATAATGTTATCTTTGAGAAAAGATGTTTTATTACTCAAAATTTTAGATACAACATATGCCTATCTCTAGGAAGAGATGTTTTATTGCTCAAAATTATAGATACAACATATGCCTATCTCTGGGAAGAGATGTTTGTTTTCCTTTTTAGGCTACATATCTATTTATACCAATTTTTTAAGCTAGGAGGAGGATGTGGAAGTTCACCAATCTTGAGGGACGTGAAATGGTTCAACTTCTGAATTACAACAACACAAAATTCAAGAAATTACTATTTTTAGATTGCACTACTAAAATTGAAATTTAGGGACTTCCATTTGGTTTTTTAGGGGTTAAAACCAACTAAGTGGAGATCATTCCATCTCATTTCATTCTTCTTAGTATTATCTTTCCAATGGTTCAAACGGGGAGTCAAACAGAGTTATGGTGCAAAAGTTATGGATCTTGAAAGTTCTACCACCAATTGGGGTAGGACCGTCACCCAAATTATTGCCTGAAGTGTTACCTAGATCACTCCCATTTGAAACTCCTCATAAAATATCTCATTTGTTTTAATTTATTTAGATATCATATGATCTATTTTAGGCTCTTGTTCTATTCTAATTTTATTGGGCAAACCACACCATGTAGCCATATATGGTTGAAATCAATCACCATGTAGTTGTTATCAATTTGAAGTGCACCCTACTAGGTCTTTAAACCTAATTAAAATGACACAATGTAAATACCCCTAAGTTATGGGTGACCTATGGAAAGGGTAAATATCTGGAGAAGGCCATCTCTTTCACAAACCATAATGAACCTGATCTAATATCAGGTTATAACTCTCTAACCTACACTAATAAGGCCTAATCTAAGATAAAATTATACCTTTGGTCATGAAAAAGGAGAAGAGATTGAATTGAAAATAAAAATGGGTTTTTGTACCTAGATTTGAGGTCTCCTCCACCTACCTATAATAACATAATATAACTAAATAAGGACTGAATTTATCTTACATACACTCCAAATAAGGCTTCTCATGTATTAGTATTTCATATGGAGGTCATGATATATGCTTATAAACTAAAGGGGTAGCTAAAATGTGCCACATAAGACACATTTATATAAACTCCACAATAAATCACTCACATAATCAGCTGATACACAACATATGATCAACCAACAAAAGACCAACCCACTTGTAGCAAGGTGAAAAGAAATGGACATACATAAGGGAAAACACTCCTTTTCACAAGTGTAGATCAACAAAATATGAAAATCACACAGTAATACAAGATTGAATAAGGTCAAAATTTAGTCTTTATTTAATTCAAAGTCTTAAATCCAATAGTACAAGTCTCTATAAGAGTAGAACTTTTTTATACCTAGCAAAAAGATGTAGAAATAGTCATTTTTAGACCTACATATAAGATAATGAGAAGAGAAAGACAGTGAATAACACTAGAGTATCATGAATGTTGTTATTTACACCATAATTTTAGTTCATACTATAAATATACAAATAAATGAAGGCCATAGGTCCTCTTTCAATGCATTAGATCTATTTTTTTGATGACCTTCAATGGGAGTGTGGCATAGAGGGATCCATTTTTGGTCTTGTTTGAAATTTGGAGGTATTGGGCATGATAAAATTAATCAACCACCTTCTAAATATAGTTAAATTCTTGGAAATGATCTCTTTATCCTCATTAATCACCAATTCCTCCTCCCTTGTTAGTATGATTGAGAGAAACTTTGCCAAAATTGGCCTTCACTCATAAATGTCATGAAAGAGGCACACTTGGCCCTATAGGGGTAGTTTCTTACTATATTTATTGCCTCATCCAAACTTCACATAGTCCTATTTATTCTAACTATGCCATACATGATCATTAAAAGGCTTCACTTAGCCACTAATGGCCCATTCAATGTGAATTTGAAGGATAGAATTCACTATTCTACCTTGGACCATTGTCAATCCTACAAGCACTCCATTGATAAACTCCTAGATGAGCCTTAAACACCAACAAGACTTGGAAATTCCTTGAAACCTACATAGTGTTCTCATATTCTCAAGAATGCCTCTATTTGATACCTAAAACATCCTTACAAGGCCACAAAACATATTTTAGGACTATTATTTTCATGTTTAGAACTATGGGCTCTTGAGGGAATGAAGAAACTTATAGCCTCCTACTTAAATTTTTTCTTGGATGTAGAGAAATCTCTTATTCTTTAAATTCTACTTCATAACCTTGAATAACCCATAATATAATGCTATAAGGTCTTGAGACCTTATAAAGGAGCTTGAGGATCCTTGACGACTATATACAACCTTGAAAAACTATGAAAATCACTATACCTCTATTTTGGTATTGATACCTCAAGAATCTCCATTGAAACATAATCATAGGCCTCTATATGCTCTTGAAGGCCTAATAGACCTACCACTAGATTTGTCACTCAATATTTATACTCCAACAACTTATTTTTCTCTACATTATAATACTATAGCCTTGTTATCTTTGCCTTCTTTCTCATAAGGCTGTATCTAGAACATTACCACTCACTTGAGAGGATTGAGACATTTTCCCCAAAACCCTAAAAATATCATTATCTAGTACACAATGCCTTTCATGTTTGATTTTTGGAGATCCAATAATTTTTATTTTTAATCTTCTTGTAAGGGCCTTGAAGTAACCTACCTTTCCATACTTAAATTCTTGAAGATAGTTGTAGGCTTCTAACCCATTTAAAGGGTTGAGAAATGAACTATAACCTTGTAACTTAATAAAAAACTTGAATTCTTATAGGTGAATGTATCAAAATCCACTAGATCCTTATTCTTGAGCTTCACAATAATGTACAAGCCTATAGGTATTATCTATAACCATATAGAGGAATTTTGACAATTTTGGAACCTTCTTCATGACTTCTCAAGATTGAAATTGACCTCTACAACTTAAAAACCCCTAGAAACATGTTAGACCTCATCAACTAAAACCTTTAAAAATGTCCCTAAGATCATGAAGTCTTGTATTTTATTGTATATGAACTTGTATGCTAGGTCTTAGAGCTTGGGAACTTTACATTCTCACTCTTAAAATCTTCTAGATTGCTCACAGTTCTGAAGATACTTTTATATGATTTTTTATATCATTGGACTTAGAATTGTCATTCTCCACTTTTTCACAATTTCTCATGATTACCAACCACTAGAAGAGGTCATAATTCCCCTAAGATCATGTTCTAGTTGCCTTTATGGCTTTGATAAGGTTGATAAGGCCTTTAATTATCTTCTTGCACTTGGATTTTTAAATGAAGACTTACAACTATACCTAGAGCTTCAACCATGTTAGAAATCTTTATCTATAATTACAAGGTCATGGGTACTTTTACTTTATATTTTAGGGACTTGAGAGCCATGATCTTAGGTTGAGAGGCTTCTTTTAAACTATAAAGAAGGTTTTTACAAGTCCATAGTCTCCTAACCGGTCTATAACCTAAGTGACATAGTCATTTTGAATCTTCATGGAGACCATTTTTCTCATAATCTTGTAACTCTCTTGGCAAGGTACTTGGGGATGAGGGAGAATCATTTGGATTTATCAAATCCCATCCATTATGAGAAAACCTCCCAAACACATTATAAAGCTTCATTTCTATATGTATACTTGAACATGTCTCTCTTCAAGTTTGAAACACCTCTTATAACCTTGTAATTTGGGATATTATGGACCTGCAATATTGTCCATATGTTCTTAAATATGAAAGGGAGCCTATTGGATTGTATGAGGACATTTTCCTCAAGTGATAAAAAATCAAGATGAATTAAAACTTCACTTTTTAATATATAGGCCTATGTGAGTCATATTTGAGCTTAAACCCTCTTAAAGCCCTAAATTAGCTCTCATGGTCTTGATGAGCCTAAAAATTGATTGGAGAGAATTAGAAACAAAAGGAGGGATCTTTGATTTTTTTAATCCTTCACTCAAGTGAGAGACACCTCCAGATATGTTAAAAATATTTTACCTTCTTACAGACCTATAGAAGCCTCCTTAGGCTTGAACTCTTCATTGAAAACATTGTAACTTGGACTCTTATGGGCTTGAACTAGACTTGGATGAACTTATATGGTAAAGGTGATTCATTTATCCTACTTGAGGATTTTTTTAATCAAGTAAGAACACCTAAGAACACATTACAAACCTTTTTTTTCAATGTATAGACCTTTAGAGGGTTCTCATGCTTGAAACACCCTTAAAACATTGGTTATGGTCCTCATGGATTGTAATATTATTAGAGGGACCCCAAGGGATAATGAAATTAATTTATACCCTTCATTATTTCATATAATTCACTTAAGCATGCTTCAGACAACAAAAAATGGATCCATGAGTTTCTAGGGTCTTAAGAGGATTTTAGGACTATCTGTGAATTTTTTTATGGATCTACATGATTATTCATTTATTTTTGTTATAAACACCATTATATGATTCTACGCAACTTCCCTAACCTTTCTCAAAACCTTATTAGAGTCATGAAACATGATAAGTGTGAATATACATCAAATAATTTATCTAAAACCTACTTGTGACTATTTTCCTACCTTCTTAATGATTATTCATATCCCTCTTACCCTTATTCATATTTTAAACACATATAATAGATACATTGGGACTATATTCACCTCCTTTAAGACTTGTTTTGAACCATGCATTAAGAAAATGATGTTAACATGTGCATGAAATCTAGTTATAAGTGTCTACAATAGGTTTTGGGATTGTGCATGATGAGGTTTCCTTCTTAAATGCTTTCAAATAATCATGTATGATCTTTAAAAACCTTCTTGACTCTTTTCATCCCCTAACTCATGCTTTAAATCTCAAAATCTACCTCATAGGGCTTGAAACTTCATGTTTTTGAGCTTGAAACCTAAAAAGTTTGACCATTCTCCCTCTATGAAACCTTGTACTTATTATTTAGGCATGGAGAAGGCCTTAAAAAGGCTTTAAATCACATGTATAAACCTTATTAAATGATTTGGATGCCTTATAGGATTCTTCTTATTCATTGTAAATTTGAATAAGTCCACAAAGAATCAAAATAAAAGGAAAAAACTAAATCAAAGACAATCTTTGGACCAAATGTATGGACTTTAGAGAACTTGAAGGAAGCTTGAATGTTCTAAATGACTTAATGAAACTCTTTTGAATGTTGAAACTCTAATAAAGACTTAATGAAATGGATTTTGGAGATTTTTTACTACCATTCTCAAAGAAAAATAACTTCTTTATGTCCCTAGAAAAGCCCTCATAAACCCATATAAGGCTTTGACATATTCTTCACATTGGTAGGCATTAATGTACACATCTATGGATGAAACTTGGGAATCACTAGTAATTGAATGGGGATCTAACAAGTTTACAATAACTTTAATAATAATTTTGATACACCTCCTAATGAAGGGCCATGCACATAGACTTTTTACAAGGCTAACACCAACCTAAAATATCAAATACGCTCAAGACCTCAATGAAATAGACATCAGTAAGGTGATTTCAAGAAGTTAATAATCATAATCCATGATTTAATGAAAAAAATCCCATATCCAAGTTGTGAAAATGTTTTAGGGATAAAGGGTGGCTAGAATAGCTAATAATAGCCATTCAACATTATGGACCAGTCTTAGCTAGGCAGCATGCTATAAGCATCCTGAATAGCCACCACTTAAATATTGATGAATTGTTGAATTCATGGATCTAAGGCTAGTTACATTTATATGTGGTTCATCTCCCTTACTACCTTCACCTTTTTTATGTCCATTTGGAAAACCTTTCAATTAGAGTTTGCATGTGTAATGCCCAACTATTGGTAGATAACATTTGGCATAATGTTCCTAGAGGCACTGAATCAACCAAGAAATTATGTAAATTTTTTCCAAATATATTGACCATTAATAAAAATGGAGTCTCGATCCTCTCTTTATAACTATTAACATTCACATCATAAATAATTTTGACCTTCTTAGATGCTTGTTATGTGGGGTGTAGGCAACATAACTCTTGGGATAATAAGGAGTGGTAGGTCCTTTAGGTGAGGGAGGATTATTACTTAAATTTAAATAAGGGGTAACATGAGTGTTTTTTGGATTATTTGAAGTGGTCAAAGGTTTGGTTGATTTACTCCTTGATTGGTAATTATTTATTATCTATAATTTCCTAAAGGCATGGACTTCCTCCAGGTTATCTTCCAATTTATTTTCATATTAAAAAGGAAATTCATAAGTTTCTAATACTAAATTTGTGTCCAAGTTACCTCCATCTTGGTTATGACTTTCATCAGGAGTAGGCACAATTCCATGTTATCCATCTCCTTTTGGAAGATGTTACAAGCAGTTATGAACTTTGCACAGTTTGTTTCTACATGGTTAGTTGTGTTGTGTACTCGACACCAAGTGTTTAAGTATAAATTATGAAGTCCATAGAATGGGAGGCATGATTGTTATTCTTGTTCAAAATATTGGGAAATATTCCATTATTAGGCATGGAATTATATTAAATAATAGGGCATTGGAAATTTTAATTTCTACCTTGATGTGGGTTATTCATATTCTAGTTTAAATTATGAGGTTGATACCTATGTAGGTTAATCATGTCATTGGAAAGTATTTGAAATATTTGTTTCAAGTTTCCCACTTCAAAGTGATATTTTTGGGTTGAATTGTTGCCTGGGATTGAATTTTAGACACAAGTACATTTGAATTTAAGAATATAGGTTAGTCATAGGGGTATAGTTGTGGACATTGCAAGTAGGTGTCTATGGATTTAATTAGGATGGGAGTGCTTTCTAGGTACTACTAGATGTAGCACACATGATAGTGTTTGATATAGTATAAATAATTTTTTATGCCATTAGGATTAACTATTGCTTGTTCATTTGGGGAACCACATGGTTGGGAGGCACATTGGGCATGTCATTGGGCATGTAGTTTACTAGAGTTATATTATAAATTATATTTTGGATTACATATATGGCTCCTAGGATCAAATTCATTAGTGGGTTATTATATTGAAGGGCTTGATTGGTCATCATAATTTTATTATAGGCACCTAGTTATCTTAATGAAGGCAAATGACCATATCCATAGCCTTGTGAGACCATATATTACTCGATGTTGATGGTTTCATTATATGTCAATGATAATGATGTGAGGGTTGTTGGTGTTATTATAAGGAACATATAAGTTATAGAGTCTAAAGTCCTTAGGTAAGTCTATATAATTACCACTTTAGTTTGAGTATATGGTATTTCAACCATTGGTATAATTTTTGAAATTAACTATTAAACATGTTCATAATTTCATTTTATTATCTCAATGTAGCTATAAAGTGATGATATAAGATTGAAAGATCGATGGGGAGCTTAAAATGGTTCACAAAAATTATTTATAAATTATCATAGGTAGTTATTGACCCATGGGGAAGCCTAAGATAGCATTCATAAGTTGTTTTCCCCAAGTAATAGGGGAACAATCTATAGATAACATCTTCATGTTGAATTTGGGTCCTAATTAATACATCCTTGAAAGATTGAATATGTTCCTATACCATTTATATTACTCTAAATATAAACTTGGGATAGAACTTATCCATATTCTTGGGAAAATCATGAGTTATGATTGGGACAGCCACAAGGTAGTAACCTCCTTGTCCAAACCAAGTCATGTTGTCCATTATTAAATATTAGGGGATGACAAATGGATTAACAAAAGGAGCAGACATAGCTATTAATGAACTACCAGGTGACTATATGGTCGTAGCCTTTACTTTCATTTGATTAGCTCTTTGTTTTAGTATTCTATGGTCAGTAAGTTTTAAGAGCTCCAAGTTATCCCCATTAGATTTTCATAATGTATTTATCCTTCTATTTTCTAGCTTAATAAAAGGTTTAGCCTAGTAGAATAGAAGGGTCTTAAAATGTGTTAGTTTGAGATTTAGATATAAACTCAAATCATGATTATATCCTCCTTCTATCACTAGAATATGATGATGTGTCATTTAACATGAGCCAACAATCAGGCAAAGGGGTTGTTAATCTTGGCATATCCTGAAAGGAGGGTGATATCATGAATAAAATACCTCCCCGTGTTCTAAATATACTAGGTCTTGGTATATTGCTCTTCATTAAGTTGGTTGATGTAGACTTGTTCCATATAGGGGAATGTTTTAACGAGTTGAGTTTCAGTTTAGCTTTGGCTAAGACATTCATAAAGAGAGGCTATGTGCTTCACTTGGATATTCTAGCAGGGTTTTCCTCTAACAAAAATCAGATTTCAATAGATTTAAATGAATAACAACATTTGATTTCATTAATAATTTAACACATTAATGGATGCAACAATACTATAATGAATATAAACTAAAAATAAGATAGAAATCAAGATAGTTAATTAAATTTAGATTAATTTTGTTCCTATATTAAACTTGATCATAAAGAAAATATAAAAGATTAGGGATAAAGAGATAAAATATTTACTACAAACATAGGTGAATTTAGAACTATCTAGTTGAATGAATCCGTTAAAACCAAACTCTAGTTGATCCAAGCTTAACAAAACTCCAACTAAAGACAGCGTAAGAGTCTAAGGAGTTTTATTGTGAGAAGGAAAGACATGACTACCATAAACATGTTCAGTAAATGACTACATAATCTCAACAATCTTTAAATTATCAATATTTTACTTTTAATTAACAGAGTATGGAATTCATAAAATCATCCAAGTGTTGAGGACACCTTTGAAATGTCAAGACTAAAATAGGAGAAATTATTCTATAAAGTACTAAAATGTAGGAAAATAAATGAGAATAATCTCTCTATGTCTCTCTTACAATTCCTAAAGATCCAACCCTTATTACATAGAAATGTTGATCTTATATAGGCTCACAGTCTTTAGGAGTTTGAACTCAATCAAATTTTCCCATTAATGGGGTGGTTAAAAACATTCAATGTGATTGAAGGAATGTGGTTAAGCAGGAAGCTTGATATCTCTAACAAATTGAAAGTGTGCCTAAGATTTGCAGAATTAAACCATGCCTCAATTGAATTTTGGTAGGTGAATGTAGTTAGGATTGCATCATACTACCATCTTCCCATACTTATATGTAATTAATTTACATTCCTCCTTAAGTAAATCTTTGTCTTATGTACTCACCACATGATCCCAATGTATATGTCATGCTTTGATTGATGATAGTGCTCAATTTTGTATTGAATTCTACCACTTTTTTATATTTGTTGGTGATGAATTGATTCATGATTTAATTATGTGAATCAAATTGGATGTGTAATTCTTTCCTCATATTATAACAATTTTGATGGCTAGACAAGCCATCAAATTTAAGGTAGTGTTTTATTGGTTGCACAACCAATGTGTCCCTTACTTGTGGGGCCCTTTCCATGCATACTCTCCTTGTTCTTTCACTACTCATCTTTAGGCCTTGTGCACCTACTAGCTGTTATTTCTATGTTGAAGTGATATTTTGGCATGTGGCATCATCTTATTCACCCAAAGTTCTAACATACTAAAGGATTTACACGGACCACCCTAAGGTTATAGGGAAATGGGATTTACCATGTGGCATCATCTCACTTACCTGCTTGCCTAGAAATTATTCACATCATTATTGTCTTGTCTAGATGGTTTTAGAATGTTGGGTCACTAAGATCTTTAGACTTGGTAAAAGCCTACTAACCTAATTTCCCATATCTTTTTTCACATGGAGACCCACTAGGCAACTTTGAATAAAATTGACTAAGTGTTGAACTACATTTTTAATGGGCCCAAAACCACTAGGAGATTGACAAATGGCATGGGGTAAATTTTGAAGAGGAATAGTTGAGTCCCATTAATCAAAAAGGTAGAACATGGCTCTTCATAAATTTTAATAATCAACTAAGTCTTGAAAGACTTATTTGGATGGATTGGAGTCATTGAGAGTAGTGAAAGGTTTCTGCATAACACCATGATAAACTTAGGCACCTTTGGGCATAATATAAAAAGTCACAGATAGGAACTCAAAATTTTAAAAGCCAATGGCTGAAAATTTTGAATAAAAATGGAAAGTTTTAAGCTAAAAATAACTAAGTATAACATAAAAACTATGCAATGACTTATCATTTTTCTCAATTTAGAAGCCAATTCAGTTCATTTCTTAGAAAAGTGATTAAGTTAAAAAGTAAAAACTTAAAAATTAATTTGTCATTTGGATTAAAATGAGAATAAAAATGGATCAAATGGCCCATGAAAAGGAGTGATAAAACTCTAAAATATTTAAATAATTTTCATAAACCTAATGCAAGATGGTTTAAAGGAAGTCTTAATTGTGTTTCAAAACACAATCAAAAGATAAACCAAGACTTAATAAATCTACACAAATTTAGATATTTAAAATTGAAGTAGCCTCAAAAATGAATTAGACAAAGCACTTATGATGAACATTTGATTATTCAAACTTAGTTAAATAAATGAAGCACATTCAGTTTTCAAATCTTCACATTTAATGGTATAGAATCCCAAGAAGGCTGAGTTAAACAAGTAACCAAAATGAACTCCTTAAGGTATGATAGCAGGCTCTAAATCAAAAAAGAGGGTCCCATCTAAGCCTAAAATGGGGCGTGTTGTGTGAGCAACAATATAATACACTACTTATATTCAAACTAAATTTTGTTATATGTATTGATGGGTTGTTCTACACACCATCTTAGTTAGGATAGTGAACCATCTAGCCTCTCTTGAAATGAGGTATGAACATCTCCCCAAGGTTTATATCTATCAATTCTAGGTATACTAGGTAACCATTTGGTTTATGTGAAACTAATCCATTTCAAGGGGCTTGCTAGTTTCAAATTTAAAATGAATTTTAGCTTTAAATAAATGATGAAAAAATATATTTTTATTGTTTTGTTAATGTGTGTTTTGAACACATTTCCAAAAAAAAATTATGCATAAACTTTCCAAAAATACATTTTATATACTAAAATCTGATCTATTTAACATCTTAGTCTTATATATTTGACAAATACCTATCAGGGTACTACCCTTCAGTTGTATACCTCCATACTACCAAAAGTTTTACATTTACCAACTCATTATGCCTAACTATTTATCTTATGGTTTAACCCTATAATTTATAATTATTTTGATCTCCTATATTGTACAAAAATCTTAAAACTTGATATATGTCCTTCATTGTCTATTTCATATCCTTGATAGATTTTTAGCATGTTAAACACTTGCATCCCATATAGGGACACTTACATCGATGCAAGTGTCCAAATTTTTATCAAGTGTCTATTCCTCAAAGGTAATCAAAATTAAAAATGTTTTGAAACATATGCATCAAATTATTTATCTTATTGAACCCTACCATGATATATTTCTAAAATGTGTGGTATAATGACCTATTCAAGTTCATTTAATCAATTACACAACTGATTTATACTACCCTATTATTCCCTATTTTCATATCAGTCATGGAACCAATCATATTATAGGTCTGAAGAACTTAAATAACAACCCATGAGTAGTATTTGTCAATATTAGGAATATAGTGTTTAGTGTTGACATTATATGGGTTGAGAATACTTACATAGTGGTAAATGTAATTATGTGTGGGTGAGTTGTTAGTAATAACAACCCACATAAATTGGTTTTATTATAATTATTGTATATTTTTATTATGTGAATAGTGGTGGTTGAAACCACTTACATAATTATGATAATTTATTGTAGGAGCATTGATGCAAAGCTCAACTCAAAACACACTTTCAACATATTTTATTTTGACAAATTTATAAATTCCAATTATTGCTTCCTTTAATACCTCAAGATACATTAATAGGGTAAACACACATATTCAATGCTTATTTATGATTTCATTATTTTTCTCTAATTCATATAAATCCCAAAATAGAATTCCAAATTGCTATTCACTTAGTTTGGTCTTCAAGTGAACATAAATCAGCTTGGTATAGACTAGACTAAATCTATCTTCTTGTGCTTGACTAGTCACTCTTAAGATTTATGATTTTTACATGAATTTATAAGGCTTTATAAGGTCTTATTAGGATTAATATATCATAATAATATCCTAAAATTAATCACTCTATCACCAAGATTCACCTCTCTTGATTATTCTTAAATTGTCTAAGAAGGTTACTAGGCCTATAAGGCTAAATTTGTTGTTATGATTAGGAAATGACTTAGAAAACTATTAATTTTAATATGGACACTTAAAATCACTATAAAATGGTTTTATAAAATATTTATATCTTCACTTGACTTAGAAACTCAAGAAAATCTAAATTTCTCTCAATCTAGCCCCTTTTAGGCCTATTTTCAAACTAATTGTACACCTTCCTTTATATTCCAAGTTGTACAGCCCCAAAATTCATGATAATTAAATATTATGTTATAATACTTAAAATCATACATGTACATCAAAATTTTTATTTTTTTATGGTTAAAACTTAATATATTCAAGATTTTATACTAAAACCCTAGGGAGGGTCTACTAGAGGTCGAGAGCACCATAAAATTTCTAATTTTCACAATTTTGCTTGTTTTTTACAAATTTTGACTTTAATAGGTATGTATGGACCTAGGGAAACTTTAAAAACAATATTGATTTCTTGAACAATCATATAATGTGTGAAAATGAAAAATTACTATTACTATTACATACAAAAACCCTCAATATTATGTAGTTCTAAACCCTATAACTTTTAAAGAAATAAAATACATCTTGTATCAATCAATAAACATTAAAAAAATATCATTCACACCTTTGGGAATACCAATGAGGTCATAAAATATTTTTCTTATTCTTTTATTTCTTGGAGACTACACAACACCCTTACAACCTCCTTACACACACCATTCATCAACCTCACCACTAAGGTTCTCCTCTATTTTATACATAATTAACTCACAATATGTATGTTTCTATGTTTATATCTTAACCAAACTTATATTTATTTATTATTTAACCCCACAAACTTCTTAACCATCCTAGATGACCTTAGCATATGTCAAATTAAGCCTTCTACATTAGGATGAGGCTTATCATAAGTTTAACAATTTACAAACAAGATACGAATAAATGAATTTTAGTATATATCAATAGACTCCTAAGGACCATTTATCTAATGACTATTATCCTTGGAATACACTAGGAATCCCCAAATAGTCCAAAGCCATTCAAAATTCAAATTCTTGGTTTTGGAGGGAAAACCTCTAACACCCCTAAATGACTACAAACCACCACTTTAAGCCTATATAAGTCTTATTATAGACCTAATATAGCCTATAACACCACTTACAAGGAAAATATCTTCATGTTCATGCTCTATGTGTTGATGTACTTGCATCATACTACCATGCTTATAAATTTTCATGACCTCCTACTTCTAATGCTTCATGATTACTCCTATCTATAGCTTCATGTGCTCTTTTTTAATCTCCTTCTTCTCCTCTTCATAATTTATCTTCTCTTCATGCAATTTTGAATCCCATGGGCTTATTTGGAATGATAAGGAATAGTTTTTTTTAGCATGTTTTTCATGTGAGAAAATTTTATCCTTCTTGATGTCTATCCACCTTGATGAAGAATCTATGTGTTGATGTACTTGCATCATACTCCCATTCTTATAAATTTTCATGACCTCCTACTCCTGATGCTTCATTATTTCTCCTATCTATAGCTTCATGTGCTCTTTGTTAATCTCCTTCTTCTCCTCTTCATAATTTATCTTCTCTTCATGCAATTTTGGATCCCATGGACTTCTTTGGAATGATAAGGAATAGTTTGTTTTAGCATGTTCTTCATGTGAGCAAATTTTATCCTTCTTGATGTCCATCCACCTTTTTGAACATTCTTCATCTATACCTACACATGCAAAAAACTCATTAAATAAAAAAAAATTCTTCATCATACTCCTTGATCCATTCCTTTTCATTGTTTCATTATTTGGTGTACTCATAACTTTAATTGACATAATGCACTTTGAGGTATCCACGCTTAATCTTTACTTGATTTATTCTCTATCATTCTTTCTTGATCTCAAAACATCATTTTATTATTTAAGAACCTTTCTTGGCTTCTTATCATTTTCAAACATTTTGTTCCCAAGAACATCTTTAAATAATGTTGTATTCAAGTTTTACTTAGCCAACTTTCTCTACCCATATTTCATCACATAATTCTTTGATCCTTATTTGAACTTATCAATGAGTTTTTACCCTATTCTTGACTTAAAACTTTTGAAAATGCAAACATTTATTTGGAATTATAGATACTCTTACTCAAAACTAATTTTTCATTGAAATCTTTAGCCATTATTTGGGATTACTTTACACTTATATACTTCAATGCAAGAAAATGGACTCCATAGACTGCTCTCCAAATCCTACTCCTTTATGGCTCTAGGGGCTTATTTCTCAACTATAGTTTCTTCATATTAAATTGAAATCTACTCTATATACCCTATTTTTTCCTTCATTTCCTTGTCATTTCTCATGTATTCATCCTTAAATGATTTTTTTCTTTGGTAAACTTCTTGACTTTCTTGAAGTTCTCTTGTAAACCTTCTTCCTATATTTTTTATACACACTTCCAAGTCAGTCCTATCATTCATTTGAATTTTTTGTCTTGTCTTCCTATATTAACACATTAAAAATTGAGATTATTTTTACAAACCATGAATACTTCCTCATTTACTCTTGGTTTATGTTTCAATAACTCAACACATACATGTTCTAATCTAAGTTTCCATTCATTTAACATTTCTAAAATAGTTTTCTTGTATTGAAAAAGTATCAAGAACCTTATTTCTTCACCATATTGCTCTCCATGACCTCTTGAGATCTACACACACATTTTATTTCCCAACTACTAAAAATGGTTTATAAAAGTTATTTTTCACTTAAACTTATCAACTTACTAACTACCTTGATCAAACATGACTCTAAGTCTCTTTCCACCTCATATGCTATTAGTTTCTCATTTTCAAGCTGGTTACTTAACTCAAATGATTATAAGTTACTCTTCAATATTGTGGTCATGGAATGAAGATTAGCTAAGCCTTGCTCCTTGGCCATAATTATATTATCTTTGAAATCATAACTCATGAGACCTTGAAAGTCTTTATTATTTCACTCTCTTTCTAGTTTTAACTAAGATGACCTTATTCTTACTCTTATATCATCCTCATTAGGATATCTTTTACCTTAAAATGTTGATGATGTTTAATTAACATCAATATAATACATTATAATGAATATTTGAGGATGTATAGTCCCTTCTACGCCCTATTTGCTTTTTTAAAACCTTCTTCATCATTGAATTATTGTTCTTCTCCCTTATGGATCTTCAAATCTCCTTCAAACTGACATGTAGTTCTTGGAAGGATTACTATACCTTTATCTTGTTCAAAATTAGTTACATGATACCCTAATTCTATAAACTCCACCTTTTTTTTGTATTTATCTCTAACTTTTCTTCCTTGCATGGCTTGTAACCTGCTTATGGTCTCTTTTTTTGCTTTTTCACTTGATTTATCCTTGAGTGGACTTTTCACCATTTCATTGGATGTTTTATACTAGTCTTCCATCATTTTCTTTCTTTCTTATTCTTTTTTAGGTGTAAGGGATTGAATTCTTGAACTCTCATTGTTATCATCTTCATGAAGATCATACCCTTACTTGGAATGCATTGTTTGACTTTGAATTTCTACCCCTTCAAGATATAAAACTTTGTCTGATTGAGATGGTTCTATAGGCAATGTGCCTCTTACACTTGAAATTTTATCTTCATATTCTAGACTATTTTTGACCTCCTTTAAACTTGATAAGAAACCTCCTTCATGATGTTATCATCTCTATCTTGTAGAATCTTGAAACTTTCCTTTTGTTTCTCCTCTACCTATTTTATTTGAGGTCCATGAATTCTATTTACTTTGAAATTTTTTTTGAAATATAATTTTTCCTCTCTTTGCTTTTATGGTCCATTCTTGTGGTTGTTAACCTTCATATTATTTAAGACCTATAGACATATATGTATATAAATAGTCAGATTGAAAAATTTGAGGCTTGTTTGCCTCTCTTTATGCTTCTAGGATTGGCATCTCTCCTTCATCCTGGTATAAACTTCTTAAGTCTTCCATGAGGCTCTTATATTGTCTCTCATCCACCTCTTATTCATTAAACATTAGTCCTTCCTCTAGTTTGTAAATGAAGATTTCTTTTTCTTCCTTCAAGGATTGATTTTCAAACTTTTTCCTACTTTCAACTCTTTCTTTCTTCTTGTCTCCATGGGATCTTAACTTCTTTATTTATTCTTTAACCAAGGCAATGAATTTATACCTTATTATTCTTTCAATCAATATCTCTATAGGCCATTTGAATTTTCTTTTCAGCTTCCAATCATAACATTAGTTTTCTTGTTCTTGTAGTAGCTCCATAATAAGACTCAACCTCTCCTTTAGCTCAACTATCTCTTTCTTCATGTCCATATCATTCTTCTTGGCATCTTCTTTCACCTGTATGTGGAATTTTTCTTCTCCTATGCCATTCATCTTTCTATCCATGTATTTTCTCAATCTCTCCATTGTTCCTTCAATAAGACATTCACCCGAGTATTTTTCACCTTGGTCTCTTGATCTTCTTAAGTCCTCACCTAGGTCTTTTACACCCTAGTCTTTTGGTCCTTATCTAATGGTTTCAATGAGCATCTCACTTGAGTCAATGGCCTAAAACAACTTATTAATACAACACTTTAATAAAATGTAAAACAAAAAATCACTAGTACCTTCTCTTTGATTTTTTTTTATCTATTCATTCTTCACTTTTCAAACATCAATGGTTGTAGGGCTCCTTCTTGCCACTAAATTTATCTTTTCTTCTTCAACGCTTCCAAGAACCTTACTTATCCTTCTTGCCTCCATTCATCTTTTGGATTATTCTTGCTTCTATCAAATAAATACAAATTTATATCTTTTCCAAGATATTTTCCTAAGATTTGATACCATAATTATGTAGGGGTCAACTGAAAACACACTTTCAAGATATTTCATTTTGACAAATTTAGAAACTCCCATTATTGCTTCTTTTAATCCCTCAAGATACATTCATAGGGTAAAAACACAAATGAAAGGGTTGCTCAGGATGTCATTGTTTTTCTATAATTCATATGAATCCCAACATAGGCTTCCAAATATTTATTCACTTAGTTTGGTCTTCAAGTAAACATAAATTAACTTGGTATAGACTAGACTAAATTTATCTTCTTGTGCTTGACTGGTCACTCTCAAGGTTTATAATTTTTAAAATAATTTATAAGGATTTATTAGGTCTTATTAATTCTAATATATAATACTCAGGTCCCAAAATTAACCACTCTATCACCAATCTTCACCTCTCTTGATTGCTCTCAAATTGCCTAAGAAGGCTACTAGGCCTAGAAGGCTAAATTTGTTGTTATGATTAGGAAATTAATTATAAAACTATTAATTTGATTATGGAAACTTTAAAACACTATAAAATTATGTAAAAACATACTCAAATCTTCACTTGACTTGTAAATTCTAGAAAACCCAGATTTCTCGTAAACTAGCCCTTTTTAGGCTTATTTTCAGCCTTGATTGTACATAGTCCTTTATAACTTAAGTTATACAGATAAAAAATTCATTAGACTTGAATTTTGTGTTATATTACTCAAAAATATTTATCTTCACCAAATTTGGTATATTTTTTATCATTAAAACTCAATATATTCAATTTTTTATACTGAAACCCTAGGTAGGGTTTGCAAGAGCCTAAAAACACCTTAAATCTCTAGTTCTCACAAATTTTATTGTTTTTAAAAAAATCCAACTGGAATAGGTATGTATAAACATAGGGAAACTTAAATAACAATATCTAATTATTTAAAAATCATATAATGCATGAAAATGAATAATTACCAGTATTGTTAAACATAAAACCCTCAATATTGTGTAGTTCTAGACCCTAAATCTTGTAAGAAACAAAATACATGTTATATCAATCAATAAAAATTAATAAAATGATAATTCACACATTTGGGAATATAAATGAGTCACACAATATTTCTCTTATTCATTTATTATTTGGAGACTACATAACAGCCCTGCAACCTCTTTACATACACTACTCATCAACCTCACCATTGATTTTCTCCTCCATTTTATACATTATTGGCTCCCAATATGTATGGTTATATGTATATCTATTAACCAAACTTATCTTTAGTTATTACTTAACCCTGCAAACTTCTCAACCATCTTAGATTACCTTAGCATATGTCAAATTAAGCCTTCTTCTACATTGGGATGAGGCTTATCACAAGTTTAACAATTTACAAACAAGATAAGAATAAATGAATTTTATTATATATGAATAAAATATTAAGGAACATTTACTAATGACCATTATCCTTGGAATACACTAGGATCCACAAATAGTCCAAAACCATTCAAAATTTAAATTATTGGTTTTGGAGGGGAAACCTCTAACACACCTAAATGACTACAAACCACCACTTGAAGCCTATACAAGGTTTATTATAGACCTAATAAGACCTATGACACCACTTAAAAATCAAATATATTCATGTTCATTCTCTATATGTTGATACACCTACATTGAGCATTTATAGCTCTCTTATTATTTAGGAGAGGAAACTCCTATATGTTTGTATGTCTACTTATTTTTATGTAATGAATGCAATAAAATATAATATAGTGTGTGATTATTATTATATATGTGTATTCTCTCTTAATTGAAATTTTTATCAATCTCTTTTGATTGACATTAGTGGTACCATAGTGGATATTTTTCTTTGATAAGTGTGAGGGTGTTGTTGTTATGTGACTCAACATGTATATGAAGAGAAGAGTGCTACATTAAATCTTGTGAACTTCCTAATTTCCACTTTGGATCTATATAAATTTTTTTATGTATTTTATATACACATAAATCATATAACAATAAGAAATATCTCTAGGTCTAGTGATTGGTAAACTTATCCTTTATCAGCATTTAGATATCTTCTCAAAGGTATTACAATGATCATCAAAGTCTTGATGAATTGCCTATAACACATCCTTAGTGAACATCATTCAAATTTTATATGGTGTCATTTACAAATGGATTCTATATACTAATTCTCTAACTATGTATACTTTTTATAGAAAAGGGGGTCAATTCATCAAATATGGAATCAAACACTTATCTAGTTGTCCAAGTCAGTTATAGAATCATTACAAATAGGTGAAACCATATTATGTTATTGTAGAACTCAGAATTTATCACTCTTCTATACTGACATCAATTCACATAAGTCGCAATCCTTATGCACTCACCCAAAGTGTAGTAGAGAAAGAATTAATGCTCACATTGGGCTAATTGTGTCATGGCGTAATGCATCACATATAAGACTAGGTCATTTGAGAGAAGGAATTTGGTGGATTCAATGGTGCAGACCATTTTTAGGATAATTATAATGGTTATAGGCACAAGCCTATTTAGGGACTGAGTTTTGGTCATAAAGGTGCATGACTTTATCAAGTTAAGTCTAGCAATGTATAGGTGCTAGATGAGTCAAGGGGATGCTTTAACTTGAGGGCTCATTCTGAGCTCATGCATCTATCAAAGGTAGAAACACAAGTGCATGGGATATATTTACTTGGCATATTTCATAGAGTATGTTTATGTCATCTTTTACATAGAGATGTTATTAATGACAAAACAAAAGCTTGCAAACAACATTCACAACATAGCTAGATCAAATGCACAACATTATATTCACAATTTAAACAATAATGTAAAGATCATAAACCATATAACATCATGTCTACCATAAGAATTCCTTGTCATTCATAAAATCTTAGTTACATAATAGAGTCTATAGTTCTTAAAAATAGAGTCTATGCTTAGCTAAACTACTTAACAACCCAAAGGCTCATATGTGATTTTGGGCACTATAATTTGGAGCTTTAATGACATCCATCCTATTCTTAATATAAATGGAAAGTTTAATGGTGTAATTCCATTTCTATAAAACCAATTCTATAGAGCTTCACTACCTAAATTTGCATCCTCTTGCTCGGTAGCTCAAACTTGATTTTATAACACACAGAAAAATCTCTTTACTAGGGTGGAGAGAAAATACCTAGTGATGAGTTGGATACTTTGTCAATCATTTTATTAGCTCCATCATCTTTCATCCTTTACATTGTGATCACCACATGTAGCCACTCTTGAAGATGCCCTAAAAACTTGGGTGCTAGTTAACTACCTACTAGGTAGCATAAGATGTGCATTGATTCCTCTAGCTGGTGTAAAATATACCAAAATATAAATCATTCCAAGTGATTACCTCATGATGATATGTCTATCTAGCTTGCATGGATCCATACTTAGTAGAATTAGGGGCCCAACTTTACCCCATACAAAATTGTTAGTCTGCCTTTAGACTATGATGCCAAATCCTTTGGCACTTAGAACTCAAGTGTGTTCTTAAATTTGATACTAAAGTCCTCAAAGCCCTTGATAGTGCACTTGATTTCCTTACTGGCATTGTTTATCTCTATGGAGGAAATGCTAAGCATTAGAACATCTATCTTCTCCAACTCTTTTCTAAAGGCCTAAATTTTTTCCTTAACCTTCATCACTCCTTTATCAAGGATTTATCCTTTCCTATAGTCCTTCATTATCAAGGAAAAGAATATTTCTTATAGGATTTAATCCTTGTCTCTTATTTATGTGCTCAACTCATTGACCTTACCCATTATTTGTGCACACTCCACCATACTCGTAAAGTACACCTACACCATCAGCTCTTCTTTCTCCCCCTTTTATTGCTTGAGGCATGCATATATGACTAATAATTAGTTGGAAAAGTTCATGAAAATGGCATCAAATAAATATTTACCTTCTCATATCTTTATGAAGAGATCTTCTACCTCTTCAAGCTTGACAACTAGCTTTTTCTACAATATGGTGCATGGATCTTCTTCTATTTCTTCTTCCTATGTCACCTCTTCTTTCAACCTAGCATATAATCCAATAATATTCATACATTTTCAACCTCTAAGAGGTTTGATGTATCAATACCAATCAAAAGCGATGGTTCAGATATCTCTATATGTTCACATAGTTGTTACAACTTGAACTTTATGGCCTACATGTCTTCTTCAACCTCCTCAACATTTTTCTTCCATTTATTCTCCCTAACATAATTGATGGTGTTAATTTGTGTGAATTTAGTTTCCATACAAATGAGTTCATTTTTTAACGTAACTGGGTTCATGGTGTGTGGATTTATGATAAGGGAATCATGCCCTTATTTAGGTTTATCCATGCCCAATATGTCCTTTTATGATGCCTCAAAGTGAGGTTCATCCATGTAGTTATTAAACATAAAAAAAAATCTATTTACACATCCTATCTATGGAATAGTTAGGGGACATTTATTTAAACATATAAAAATATTCATCTATCCACCCCTTCTACACCTTCTCTTTGAGGCTCAACTCTGTGCCTTCAACTTCTACGATGGTTAGCTCTATTTATTCTTCTTCCTCTTCATTGATGCTACCACTTTCTTTGGAACTACCCTTAGAGGTTTCTTGTTACTATTCCTATAGGGGTTAATCTTTGGACTTATCCCCTTTGTTCACTTCTTCTTCCTATGGTTTTTAGTGCTTACCTCTAGGTATGTCCCCTTGGTGCTAGATTTGCCTTCCTCTTATTTCTTCTAGTGTTCCTCAGTGCTCTTTGTTTTATATTTTTATAATATGTCTCATCACCTCCCTTTTCTTTAGGCACCCATTCACTACTTGGGCATGCCTATTTTGCATCTTGATCTACTTCATTGGTGTGGGTACTAGTCACCTTCTCTATTGCTTTCTCAGTTGGTTCCATGCTTGTAAGAACCTCCTTTTTCTTCTCTTTCTTGGACTTATTTTTCTTGGATTTCTCTTCCACAACCTTATTTTCCATGGATACCTTTCTTCAGCTTCAACTCTCTCAATATATTCTTGAGTCATGTTGGCTTCTTTCATGGCCTACCTTTTCTTCTCTAGCACCAGCACCTATAGAATTTGTACCTCGCTCATTCCTAGTTTCCTCCACACCTTTCTCTTTTCATCCTTAGTTTGTGGAGGCTATGTGGAGGGATATTTTGATAAGGAACTTTTTATCTTCTCTAATTCTTAAAGTGTGGTGGTAGTGCCACCTTAGAGGGCCTTTTGAACTTCCTCAGTGTCGGGCTCTTCTCCCACTTAGTCTTCCTAAACAATGTATAATTTTGTCCCTTATTCTTTTTCCTCTTCCTCTGTCTCTTCCTTCCTTCCTTACATGTAGGCCTCTTCCTCTTCCATTTTTTTAGGGTTACTAATGGAATCACAATGAGCCTTTTGGACTTATTCTTTTTCTACTTCTTACTAGTTGAAGCAATTTTTGACATGAAGGTCATGTGCTTCTTCTTTGTAGTAAAGGGGGTTACTTCTTCGTCAGAGGCAACCCTTAGCCTAATTCACTCTTAAATTTATTCAAGTGTCTCTCCCCTCTTTTTATAGGGATAATACTTCTATATTTATAGTGTTGGCATCCCATCATCACTAATTTGGAGGGGGAGATCATCATCCTTCTTAAGGTCAATGCCCTTCTTTTCATGACTTCATCTCATAATATAGATTTAAGATGTGCCCCACAATTATTTCTCTTTAGAGGGGATGGAGTTCCATTCTATCAAAGTCATCCTCCTCATATTTTCTGGTTTTCCCTCCTAGGTGCACATATTAGTACCTCAGCTTACTCCTTTCCATATTCACAACCTTCATCAGGATGTCCAACTGCTATGCATTAGGGATCCTCCTTAGTGCCTCCCTGAAGTATTTTTAAAAAAATATGTAAGGGAGTTTAATATAACTAGATAGGTTACCATCTATGAGTGTCAAGTACACTACATAGAAGTGTTACGTGATGGTGAAGGTTTTCATCCCAAACATGTACTAGGGGAACTCTTGTGGGATGCACCATTCTATCCTAAATGCCTCAATGTATTGGGTACTCCACCCCATTACTTATGTCTTATATTTTTGGGAGAAGTAATGTGGGTAGGTGAAGTCCTAGTACTTCATCATTAAGGAGCATTTATGTGTATACACATAATATTTTCAAACTTTTATTGATTACTGACACTTTGTATCTTGTAGGAACCTATCGAGTCTCAATCTCTCTAAGTGCATATCTTAAGGGGTGCACTGAGAAAGGGGTGGGTAGACCATTAGTGCTTCATAAGATTGTTTTTCTTTTTTCCACTTTCCATCTACACACTTGTCCCCTAAAACCATTTACCCTAAACTTATTCTCCTTAGTCCTACCCATTCCTCTTAGTTGTCATGCCTTATCCATCATTTTCTTACCTTAACTCCCTTTTTGTTAGTCAGCTTTACTAGGTCGTATGGGTTAACCCAATAAAATTTAAGGGTATTTTTCACTTTCTTAGCTTGTAAGCCTTTCAGCTGACCCGACTCAAACCTAGTGAATTATCCCCAAAAATACATTGGATCGATTGGGTTAACCTTGTATAACTAATGTTTCTAAGAGGATTTATGGAAATATCCACCTATATATACAACTTCATTTCCCACCATTTCATAAGAGAAGAACTAATAGCAAAGAAGTGCAAATGAACATCTACTTATTAACCATTCTACTTAAGGAATAAATCTTAGGGTTCCATACTTTATTTGGAGATTTGAATCTTATCTTGTGAAGAAGTATTTTAGATGCTTAGATAGCTTATGTATCCTAGAGATGATTTATCTTTGTTATCCTTAAATACCACAACAATCTCTTGTGAAGCACCTTGGCCAAGGGAGAGATTGAGGCTCGATGGGTTCATCTTCAAAGGTAAGTATTCCTAACTTTATTTTTCCTTTGTAAGAGTAGATAGATAATGCATTTGTATTATTCTCCCAGTTATTACGATTTTATATACATTGATGTTAGCATATCTAGTACCTTATAGCCAACTTTGAATCACATTAAAAATCATATCTTAATAATCTAATAAACATTTAGGTTGACCAATTATTTAGCTCTTTACTTTTCAAGTTGATTTCTTTCTCTTTGCTCAATTGTGTGCATAAAAACTTGCATTAACAAACATTAGTACAAGGTGTTATTTTGTGTGCTTCAATTGGATTGGCCAATGTTAATCCAATTGACTATCTATTTTCTTTCAATACTTACTACTTTTCATTACTTGAAAAATTATCTTGTTTCATTTTC
This sequence comes from Torreya grandis, assembly GCA_037957365.1. Lineage (NCBI taxonomy): Eukaryota > Viridiplantae > Streptophyta > Pinopsida > Cupressales > Taxaceae > Torreya > Torreya grandis. The sequence goes on along the minus strand of JARHVA010000223.1, from coordinate 4,900,520 downwards.
ACAATCTATTTTTAAGCTTCTATAATTCCCTATCTATTGTATTAGATCAACCTAATCGACCCAATACCTTTTCTACTTTTTGTACATTATACTGGATTGACCCAATCAACCCTATATAGTTTTATAGTATTTTTTTCTATGATGGGTTGACCCAATCAACCCTATACTATTTCAGTCATCTCTTTGTCCTTTGCTTTCTCATCTCTCTTCTTTTCCCTTCATCATGGAATTTTTATTAGGTGATGACACTAAGTTACAGTCAATAGACATGATGAACTTTACCAATCCTAATAGGGTCTCCCATAGACAGAATAGGGCTCCTCTTTTGGATGCTAGTAATTTCCATATTACCACTCACACAATAAACTATGGGACCCCTCTAAAATCTCTTTGTAGCATAATCCTCCTATTTTCATAGAGGATTAACCTAATTTAGAGTATACTCTCAAAATTCTCTTCTTTATCACTAAATTTCCTCAACATCAAGGAAAGGATCCTTCTACCATTTATAACCTCATGAATAGTGGCCAAATCGAAGAGCCTCATTCACCTACTCCTACATCAATATTGGATTTATGCGTACCACTTTCCTTAATTTTCAACCTCTTCCTTCAATTTTAACTCCTTATGCCATGTCATCTTCTTCTCTAACCTCTTATACCTCTATGCCTAGTATCTCAACTAACATGGCAGGTTCTACATCTAGTGGACCTCTCATAAGATCTACTATCCTTAATCCTTCCACTAGTTCATTGTTTTCTACCCAAGTCAATCACGCTTCTAGTTCTTCTTCTTATCAACCTACCCAAGTCAATCACGCTTCTAGTTCTTCTTCTTATCAACCATTCACTATTTCATATTTTTATACATAAGCAAATTTTCCACTAGTGCCACACATTCTCATAATTCATCTCAAGCTCATATCAACACTAATAGTGGTACCCAAACCACTACTACCAACACAAATACCAATTCTAATGCTTCTAATGTTAATAAAACACATAAAATTTTATTACAAACTCTCAATCAAATGAATACCTTTCAAGTTCATAACACAAATCAAATGATGAGAATGCAAAACCATCTTCTTAATCTTCAATCTCATATGCAACCAATGGCTTGGGGCACACATAACCATAATGTTATCCCTCCTCCTCTTCAAGATTCTCAAGGCAATCTCATTCCTCAACCTCCTTTAGTCAATAAAACCATCAAGCATCTACAAAATAAACTTCTTACTACCCAAATTGCCAACATTGATATAGGAGGTATAACACCTACAATTTCTTATAATGGGTCAAACAATCCTTCCCTTCACCTTAAAACATTTGGAAATATTTAGAAGGAGTGTGTCAAATTAAACACCTTTGTTTCTACCAAGCTCCTAACCAAAACCCTCACAGGTGATTCCTTAGATTGTAAAATCAAATTAGAGCTCATTCCATTTATATTTTATAAGACTTAGTAAATGCTTTAGTGTAAGAATTCTAAACTAATGATCTTCCTGAAAACACTTTGACTCATTTTATTAATTGCAAACAACATGAAAATGAAACTATCCAAAACTTTGTTAAGAGATGGAAAACTTTTTCAAACAAATGTGAACATAACATGGTGGATGACAATGATTTTCATCTATTTACAAATTCTCTCTTTCCTAAATTACAATATCAAGTCCACACTCTTTCTCCACATACTTTGGAGGAAGCTATTGACCAAGCTAAAAGATAATATTTCCTAATGCATCAATTCAAGCCACCCTAAAATTTTTTAGGCCCTCATCTTACTCAAAAAAAAAAATTGTAATATCACTAATTATGGTGTTACTAATTCTTATGACACCATTCATAATGTTCAAGTTGTCATTCCTAACCCTTCTTTAGAACCAGCTCCTTCTCAATAATATACCAATCTTTACTTTCATTCACCAAATAACATCAACATTCTCAAACCTCCATCCTTAGCTAAATTTCTTAAATGTCTACCCAGACCTCTTCCATGAGAGCTTAGCCTACTCATCTTAAGAAATCCTAAATTGATCCTAGCAAGTTTTGTTGGTATCACACTAGTTGGGGTCATTCTCATGAGACTTATAGACAACTTCATAATTTAGTTATGCATTTTATTCTTGGCCCTAATTTCAATCATGATTATATTATTCATAATCATCAACAAGCTTATGAAATTGATTTCAAGGACTATAAATCACATGATAAAACTCAATCCTTAAATCAATCAAATGTTCATTTAGCTATATATAAAGATCCTCCCCCTAATCACCAACCTATCCAAGAAAATAAAGACAAGTATACCCCTTCTACCAACAATGTATAAAGTCTTGTTAAACCAAATTTTGAAGAGAATGTGGTTAGCATGACTAATATGTGAAGGGTGGTGGATTTCATTGATTCCCAACCTATCTACACTCCTTCACATAAGACATATTGTGTTATCTAGAATTCTTCTCCAACTCATTTAAATGAGTTGGGACAAGATGACCTTATTACTTTTGATGATCCAATTTATGATTCTCCCTTGGATAACACTTCCCATTCTATTTCTACCACTCTTCCATCATCTTCCCATACTAATGATAACCAATCTTCTACTAAAACTTCTTCTAATTCTCAAAATCAATCTAAACTAACCACTTCTTCATCACCACATACTTTACAACTTTATCCCAAACCTTCTCCTTCATATCAACATAAATTTCAATGCATTTCAACTCCTCCTTTTGAAGATTTGCTTAATCACTACACACCTATATCTAACTATATTCTTATGGGTTATGATGAATGGGATCCCATTGTGGAACTCACTAATCTCCCATCTTATATTTCATTTCTTGAGCTTATGAGTACTTCCCCATGTCATATAAATTACCTCATGTAACTCTTATTTGATATGAATTTCCATCATCCTCCTCTAGTAAGACAAGAGGCAGCTTTATCTAGATCCAAAGATAGTATATTACATCAATGTGAAGAGATCTCTATCCAAGTTGATGAAACTATAGACACTTCTCTTTATCTATGATTTCCTATCACATCTATGATTCTTGACAAGATTATACTTTATGCAGATGATCCTCCCTTATTTATTAGCATCAAAATAGGTGATATCTAGGTTAAGAATGTATTGATTAACAAAGGTTCTAGCACCTATGTTACCTCTCTTGATTTCATTAAAACCCTTAGATATTTCGAATGCAATCTGAAGTCTACACATAACAGCTACCAAGGATATTGTTGAAGGAAAATGCCTCCTCTAGGTTACGTGTTGCTTCCCATTATCATCCCACCTATCATTGTCTATGTGAATTTGATGATCTTTAACTACCCTCTTTCTTATAAAATCTTGCTAGGTAGGCCATGGACTCACTACATGAGATCTATTACTTCTTTACTTGCCAATTTGTTAATTTTTCTCATAATGGAGCCGTTTACAAGATTTAAAGTAACACTAACCCTTAGAATTTTAAATAATTCTAAGATCATGGTGTCTTTAATATTCCTCCTCTTGAGTCTTTGCCTAGCATTCCATTTTAAGAGTCTCAGTATCTCATCTTTCCTATCAACTCTACCTGAGGCTAAAGTGGGTATCCTAAGCTCATCAATAACATTCCTCAACCTATTAGACTCTAATGATGATGAGATTCATGAGATTAAATTAAAGATAAAAACTTTTGATATTTTACCTCATCTCATCTCATAGCTTCATGTTTCCTTGTAACCTCATTCTCACAAACCTCCTTACGATGACATTCATGTAGTCTTGACTAAGACTAGGCATTCGATTCACCATGCTTCTTTGGATGGCAAGGTCATCTATACCTATGTCAGTGATCTTTACACCTCAGATTATGATGATGGTTATTTCTTAGATGATCCATTTTTAGGTGGTCATATACAGGCTCATGATGCTGAGATTATCTATTATCATTCTTCTGTACTTAAGTCTTTTCATGCATCTCATCATTTTCCTTCACTTATAGTTACCATTTTTTTTATTTTTCCCCTTTATCATAAGGTATAGATGGCACTAACACCTCTATTTTTTAAGGTTCCATGTAGGACTATACTCATGGAGCATGCTATGACTAGGCCTTACCATTTTACTAGGCACCTTGACCCTCATAGCTTGTTTACTCCTGAGGTTAGTGCAACTCTCTTTAGACCTTATATAGATCCCATTCCTCCCTCAGTAGAGCCTATTATAGTTTATCCTCTTCTCACTCTTATTATCATTTATCTTATTTTTTCTCTTACTATGGTTGAGCCTACCCCTATTTCTAAAGCTATCACTCTTTTTGTTGAGCCTAGTTCCATTCCTTCCTCATCATCACCCTCCCTTGGTGATGGTTTACTTCTCTTGACTAAGATGGCTCTTCTACCCACCAAATAGGCTAATGAGTTATCTCCAACTTATTTCATTCCTATTATACCTCCTTTCATGAGTGCTTCTCCTAACCACTCATTAGTGTATCTATTACTTTTATGGGACAAATAATCATTCTTCTACCCATTGTTACAAGTTGTGATAATATATTGATACCTTGCACCCCTTTTCCTCATCATTAGATAAATACATACCTCCCTCAAAGGTACTTCTTGATTATATGCCTAATTATGATGAGGTATATTGTCTATATCATCTATGTGGCACCCATCACACTGATCATTATTATATCTTACAATAACATCTCAAAGATCATCTTATAGCCATTCTCAATCCTTCTCTTCCTACCATAAGGCTTCTCCTTCTTCTCCCATGGATCCACCTCCTATGGTTCCATCACCTCTTATGGTCCCTTCACCACATTCTACACCTCTACCTATTATTCCTTCACCTGTGGACCTTCCCTCACCCGTTTATTCCTCTCTACTAGTGATTCTTGCATCTCCAATGGATCTCACTCCCATTCATTCTCCTAACCATCATTTGCCTAATTTTCCACCTCAACATGATCCATCAAGTACTCTTACTTTTTTAATTAAAGAGATTAGGAAAGAAGTATTTTCCCAATATTCATTGAATATTGATGAAACTTTAGCATCAACCATCTTCATAGAGACTTATATGATGTATTGGATAATGTGTGTGGATAGATTTACCAATATTTATGAGTACATGCATGGTGCTTTCAAGTTTATATTTGATTGTATGTGTGCTCTAATCTTATTTCTATCTATTATATCATTTGACAATGTGTCAAATTTCTACTTATCTTATATCATGATCTTACTTATTATATTGTCTTGCTTATTTTATCATTTATATTCGCATATGGTTGTTTTTTATCATTGATTTGCCTTTCTCCCTAGAGTTTTTCTCAAAACTCTCTTTTTTTTATCTTTATGATTATTTTATTTTCTTATCCCTCTTTTTCATAGATAATTAGTCAAGGTGACTTGGTTATACAAACCTTGTTCCCTTTGGTTATTATCTCCCTTCACCATGTGATCAGTTAGCAAACAATCTATCTCATTATTACCTCATTTTATCGGTCCACTTTTTGGATCTCATTTTCCCTCTTCCTTTTTATACAAATTAATAATATACATGATTGAGACTTTAGATCACGTGTTAGTTCATTATTAATCCTAAGTGCCCTAGTCAATCTTTGTCTTCGATTACTTAGCATCATTTAGCCTTAGCCTATACCTCATTCATTTGTATCACTATCTCTCTCATTATTGGTCATTCCATATCCATATGGAGGAGGAATCTTAAAGATCCTTTGAAATAAATTTAAAATCCAAATCATTTAAACAAAAGGCAATTATATCAAAAGCCAAAAATATTTTTAAAAGTCTAATCACACTAAAACATGATTCAAAGCACATCTCCTTCTTCTAGTCAAATCTCAAACTCCACATTTGGACTCATGATAGAGTCAAGGTCCTTTGGGGTGTGTTAGGCCAGTAGATTAGAAGAGGAGAATATAAAAAATCTTTTAGTGTCACCTAATTTATCATGCAAGTACCTAATCTTCACAGTATACTGATGTTTCTATAAGGGGTCGTGAAGAATGGGGAACACATCATGGGAAGGTAGGTATATTTTTTTCCTTGTACCAATATACCTTCATGAGTTGATCTTAGTAGCACACTTATTTTCCTACAAATCTTTATTTTTATAGCGAATAGGTTTCTTGTGTACATAGATGACCACTAGTCACTTAGTGTCTTCTCTTGTCCTTAGTATGCCTCTTGCCTCCTAAGGTCTTCTCATAATATGCCTAAGTATTGATTTTTACACACTCTTTTTCACTCCTTATATCCCTTATATTTCTTCTTGAGAAATATTATTTTTTCTACTAATCACTCCCCTTGGGATTTCATTTGTGATTTGATTTGTAAGATCATGGATAGGACTCGACATTCCTCACAAATTACCATCTTTTCATTCCCTTTACTCACATACTTTATTACCTATTTTTTCCACACCATTAATGTTCTCTTTTTGAGTTGTAATGTAAGACCATGGATAGGACCTAACATTGCTCACAAAATTTTTTAATACCCAAGTCACCATCCAAATTACATATATCAAATTTGAGATAAGATTCGATTGATTATGAAGTTACATGTCATTTTAAATGCTTCCCATCTTTATTTAGTATGTTTTATGCTTACTTTATTTTTATTTTTCCTTTTTATCTTCTTATTTTTTGAGTGTGTGTAAGATTACAACCATTTCTTGAATTTTTCATACTTCCCAGCTTGAATTAGTATGACCAATTTAAGACCAAACTTTTAAAATTTTATTTATCTTTCATACTTCCTAGCATGATTTAGTATGATTGATTGACTTAATTAAAAAAAATTATTACCATTTATTCCCTTCTACATACCTTCCATTTTATTACATTGATTTCACACTTCACAATGTGATATTAGTATGACTTGTTCAAATTTGGTGAAAAAAATTTCACATTGGTTTAAAAACAAATTCCTTTTTACCATATTATTTTACTTAGTCATTTTCTTATTATTACACATTTCCCATCTTGAAATAGTGTGTAGTACATTTTTTTTGCTTGATTATATTTTTCCAAGTCCTTTTGCTTGTTTCTTTTTAGCCATGCATGTTTCTTACTTAATTCTAGAAAAGAAACCACATCACATATATTTCCTATAGCATATACAACAAATCTAAATACATATGATAGAAATAAATATATCCAAAGCATCCATAAACACAACCATCATAATGACAACATACATAACTAACATAAATATTCCAAAATGATCCATATATATGTGTGTGTGTGTGTGTGGATCATTTTGGAAGATTTATGTTAGTTATGTATGTTGTCATTATGATGGTTGTGTTTATGGATGCTTTGGATATATATATATATATATATATATATATATATCATGAGTTTAAAATAACATATACAAACATATCCAATGCTCCAGCTCTATGGTTGGGTTCCATCTTATCTATCTCATGGCCTAGCCACATTTCCTACTAAGGCTGCAGTCTGAATCCTCTAAATAGTATGATGTAAGGAGGCCATCCAAGATCTCAATCCCTCTACCTGTCCCTATAGGTGCACTACCCACACCTATGACTTTGTCTATTAGGTTTGAATATCTATCATCTGTGATAATATAGCTAGATACGTAAGTCTCTCATTTTCTAGGTTCTACCATGCTTGTATCTCCCCTAAACCCATCACTAATGGTGGTTGAATCCTCTCTCTCCATGCTTGTATCTACCTCACTACCTCTCTAGCTAATCTAAACTAGCTTGCCTAAGCTGGGGTAGATGGTATACTCATATCCTCTAGTGTCATGGGGTCATATGGCTACAAAGTCTCATATAGGATGTCATGGATATTTACCCTCACCAGGGACCCCCATCTCTCATCCTCATCCTTAGATACACCTAAAAATTCTAACTAGATGGATATTATATCATTGTTATATCTCAAAATATCTATCTACTTCTATTCCCAAAATAAAAGCCTAAGCAATAATATTCAACCACCTTTTCTTACATGTATGTGTCTCAGCTACTATGGTCTCACCATCTACATGACTCCCTAACACAGTCTCCCCATCTATGTAGCATCCTAAAACCTCCTCTATAGATCACTTCTTTAGTTCAAACCTAGTTATCATGGCTCGTGTCCATCTCAGCCTGAGTCTGAGTGGTTCTTTGTCATCTCCTCTATCTCACCTATAGGGTCATCTAAGATGGCAATAGTCTCTACTCTCTCCTACTCCTCCTACCTCTATTGACATCATGTCCTCAATGGCCACTAATCATCTCATTAAGAAGCTAGTAATGGTACATTTAGTATCTTTACCTTTGCATCCCTATCCTCTTTCTCAACTACTCAACGTGCATGACTAGTCCATGGTTGCTCTCAATGTATCTGAAGTGTCAACCTCACCACTAGTGGCCCTAGTCCTCTCCTCTTCCATGGCTCACTCACATACCAATCCCACTACTTAGGCATTAGTATCAGTGTCATATGATGAGTTAGGCCCATCTTCCTTGGCACTCATGCTGCTAGATGTGGCTCTCTCCACCAAAAAAAGTGTCTAACCACCTCTATCCTCATTATTACTAGTGAAACTATGTCCTAGTTGCCCATGTAGTTGTTATGTTCTCATATAGATGCTATACTATGTCTAAACATCTCATTGACTACAGCATTGGCAGTGGGGCATGGCCCGTGTTACCTGGTCCTCTCTCTATATCTGAACTCAAGGTGACCTATCATCAACTGCATGTGGTAACCCAATCAGCTGGTACATAAGAAACCTCTCATATATCCAATCTATCAACAATATGATTGATCCCATGGTCTTCTTCCCTCTAACTAGTATTTTATACAAATCATGTATAAGCTAGACCCAGATGATAGAGCCTAGATCATATAGAACTCACTCCTTCAAGATCATCCTGCTCAAGGCTACCATGAATAGTGGTACCTTACCATTTGACTTATGACATAGTACCCATTATGTCACAAGGCCTATCACAGCCTTTTGGATGTCTAAAATCTATGATGTATAGACATCAAACATGTTAAAATATCTTACCTAGTAATATCATCTCTAATCCTATAGCCCACATGGTTAAGTCTCTTCTCTCCTTTAGGTTATCTATTATCCCTGTGGTCACCTATGTTCCTAATATAGGTAGCCCCAAGATGGTAAAGACAACCTATATCATGATATACACCTATACTATATCCCCATCCACCTATAATATGAAGGTGGTAATCAATCATTCCTATCAATCGAGGAACAAGACTAATAGATCAACACTGAGGGGGATCTGGCACATATTAGCTATCTCACCTAGACCAACAAATCCTAGTCTATCCCTATCTCCATTTGACAACCTATCTAACAAGTTTGGTAGCCATTTTACATCCATAATTCTCCAAAATCTCCTTCATCCCTACACCCAAGAAATAATAAAGGATGTATCAATTCTTCCATGTCATGTATAGTCACTATACATTCTTTTTAATCACAAAAAACAATCCTAAATTAATTTATTTTAGTCATTTCAACCTAATTTTATCCTACTCAGTCTTTCTTGACCTTACATGGTCATTTTGGGCCATTCTAGCCCTCTTTCAGCCTTTTACACACTTTTCCATATCATTTTGGCTTTTTGGTCAAACTAGTTTGACCAAAATTTTCTTATCTTTTTGTTTGGTTAACTCAAAAATCTAAGTCGACCCCCTTATTTTCCACTCCTTAGTGTTGAGTTTCCATTATGGACCTTTTGGACCACTTGCCAACTCTGAACTAGGTCATCAGCTTGCAGAATGCATAGGGTTGACCCATACCTACTAGGTCAGCACTATGGATTTTGCTCATTTCTAACCCACTAGGTTGACTGGGTCGACCCATTATTTTCTTCCTATTGACCCTTTGAATTTTCCAAAAAAAGTACAATTTTCTTACTTTATTCCTAAACCCTCTAAACCCATTTTCCATCTTCCTATTTACTACCCCTAGTATCTAATTTTTTTTCATTTTGACATCTAGAAATGCTTAAAATTAAATTTTTACTAAAATTACACTTAATTCAATACAAATTTCAAAAATTGGTTTGAGATTCATAGCTACATACCTGTAGTACACCTGTTACCACCTATGGATCTCCTCCTTGCCTAATATGTCATCTTCTCCCCATCATAGCTCATTTTTATCTCCAGAGTTCTTTTTCCCCTCTCTCACAAATTAAAATATCAAATGAATTATCTTTTGCCCTATTTTAAAACACTTTTCAAAATTCAAATCTCTCAATTATTTTTTAACAAATTTATTGTTTTGATTATATATTTGTTTCTAATAATCTATTTCGTAAACCATAAAATGTGTTAGGTTCATGATGATGTAAAGAATATTTTCCACTACCATATGACTATATTCCAAAAAAAATGATTTTTGGCTTTTTTTGCACTAACTTCTATAGGTACATCTAGTGTTCTCTACATTGGACACCTTCACATCTCTTGCAGTCTACTTTTTTATTTATGGCACTAAGATAATTTAAAGGTATGTGTTTTTCAATTATATCCTTTCATTTATCTTATTTGTTGCTTACTAAACTTTACTTAGCATCAATATTGTGTGTTATCATTTTTATCCCAAAACACCATCCCATGTTGCACTTACGTGGCACGTGATGAGCTTTGATTGGGTCAAAAGTATACATATAATATTTTCAAACTTTTATTGATTATTGATACTTTGTATCTTAGAGGAAACTATCGAGTCTCAATCTCTCTAAGTGCACACCTTAAGTGAGTCTCCTAAAACCATTTACCCTTCTCCTTAGTCTTACCTATTCTTCTCAATTGTCATTCCTTATCCATCATTTTCTTGCCTTAAATCCCTTTTTATTAGTTAAATATACTAGGTTGATTAGGTCTACCTAGTAAAGTTTAGGGGTATTTTCACTTTCTTAGCTTGTTAGCCTTTCAACTGACCTATCTCAGACCTAGTGAATTATCCTAAAAACACACTAGGTTAATTGGGTTGACCCTGTATAGTTGACATTTTTTGGAGGATTTAGGGCAAGATCCACCTATATATACAAGTTCATTTCCCACCATTTCATAAGAGAAGAATTAATAGAAAATAAGTGTGAATGAACATCTACGTATTGACCATTTCACTTGAAGAATAAAGCTTAGGGTTCTATAATTTCTTTTGAAATGTGGATATTATCTTATGGAGAATTATTTTGTATTCTTAGATATGTTGTGTATCCTAGAGTTGATTTATCTTTATTATCCTTACATACCACAATAATCTCTTACAAATCACCTTAGCCAAGGGAGAGATTGAGGCTTGGTGGGTTTATCTTCAAATGTAAGTATTATTAACTTTATTTCTCTTTTATAAGAGTTGATAGATAATGCATTTGTATTATTCTCTCATGTACTAGGATTTTGTATACATTTACATAAGTATATGTCTTCTAATACATGCTTATTTTAGTTGTTTTATTGTTTCTAACCCTGACTTTATACCACAAGCTTTGGTGTGTACTAGATTATATTTATTTTCTTATTATTAGAATAGGTGAATGTTTTAAACCTTAGGACTCCATTAGGGTTATTATGTGATTTTGTTATACTATAGGCTTTGGAACCCTTCTTATCATGATATGCTATGACAAGTGATCCCCTAATTAGGTCTAGCAGATCCCCATATTGGTCATGCTCACGCTTATCAAGTGTATCCTAATCAGAAGTGTATGTATGCTCTATCTTCTCTAAGCTAGGATTGATTTATAGACATGATGCATTTTTTATTGCATGCATTATGCACTATAAATACCCAAAGATTGTCTTTATCACCATCAGGCACATCAATATCCTCCATGACTATTAGTATTAGTATTGACCCCCACCTGAAGGTCTCTCACACCTTGTGATACTCAAGCACATTCTTTAACATTTCTTCAATAATGAATTTTTCTATTTTGAATTTGACTTCTTGTGCCATGTGATGAGAAATGCACAATTAGGCCTTACTAATGTCCATCCATCTCCTATCATGGAAAATCTTGTAGCTCATTAGGCATGACATGGCCCTCGTGCTAAGGTCCTTTATATCCTTTACTGGGAATGCAAAACCTCCCTTTTAGTAACCAAATATTTTTTCAACCCTCTCCACCTCTACATCATCCACCATCATCTGATGGATGCTTATGCCTATGTTTGGGAGCCTAGTGATTTTGCTTATTAACCATGTTGATATCTATGTGCACCTCCCTATGAATTAGAAGTTATCTCCATGGATTCAAGAGAGGATAAACTACATGAGTTCCTTTAGCTTGCCAAATCATGGAAACTCATAGATTTGGGTTGCACTAGTGGACATAAGCCTATCTTGAATGAAAACATCAAATAATGCTATACCCACCTCTATCTTTGCTCTCATGTTAATCACCTAGTCTTGGTTGATCTCCTACACATTATTTGGCATTTAGTGGTTGTATTCTTTTAGCTTATAGGTGTGTATAAAAGACACCCAAGTATCCTCTATTAAGACCTCTAGGGGAAATTGAATTTACCTATATAACATTTTGGCAAGTGCCTCAAGGTCAACCTCAGTGATACTAACCCCGTTCACAAGCTATACCTTCTTCTTTGCAGTAGTTATCTCCTCTATTGTTTTCATTCTTTTATCATCTTTTTGTATCTATGGTAGACCATAACTCATCTATTTCTTTCCCATTTTGAACTAGTTAGTGTTGAAATATGGTCTATTAATTTTTCCAAAGCTTATATTATATATTATCACTTCTTCACAATCATTGGATTTGTAATTATGACTTTGTATCTTGATCTTCATTTGCTACTAATGGCAGCCTTGGCATCACTCAAATTTTATGTTGTCTAGTTTTTTGGTAATTTCCTCTCCCTATGCCTCTATTTCAATCTCAAATGAAATTCAATCTCTTCTCCTATTCAGTCATTCTCATTGGGTGGCTATGGGTGCTCAAGATTTCACTTTGGTAGTGTTTTCTCAGTTTAGCTCTAGTTTGGCTTTGGTTCTACTCTATGTTTTGGGTTCAAATTCATTTAAGGTTTGTAACCTAAAACAGGGCATCATTGGCTTATTTATACCTTAAATATATCTACCCTCTTAATTGTGGGTGAGTAATGGCATGGTGGTACTTAGATTTCTTGAAATCCACTAAAACCCATAAAATCCATAAAAATATGCCACCACATTTGCATTTAATATAGATATTTATGCCTCTTCCATCACTGAATTAACTTCTCTAAATGGTATTTTTTATGAATTCATAGGTGTTTTTAAATAGTCACTTCCTATTTATCATTAGGTGGATGCCAACTTGTTTGGATGATCTTCCTCCTGCACTTCATTCACCTTGGCATAACCTTCACCTTTCTTATGGAAAATTAGGCACAATGCTTCACATGCATGTGATTTATCCCCCTTTATTATATTTCCCCTTCCTAATACACTTCTTTTCAAGTGCACTTTCATTCTTTGGCCAATTTTTTGCATTTTCATCTTATTTTGGCATGTCTTACCCCATATAAATCCCTTGTACTAGTCTTCTAACACTTTACTCTCCTCTATTAATCTCCTTTGCATGAGAATTTTTTGCACCTCCTTTTTATTTCTTATGCACTATCATCTTATTTGCCTCCTTTTTATTTCTTGTGCACTAGCATCTTGTGCACCTCCTTTGTCACTCAATACTCACTTTTTTCCAAGTCTATCAAACTCCATGTGCCCAAGAACTTAGGTGTCTAACCTCAAGCACATAGAAGTCACCCATGCTTGAGTCACCCCACTGGAGTTATGCATTAAAGTGATAGAATAGTTTTCTTATAGGCCTAAAAGCAACTCAATTATTCGCTCATGACCAACCAATACCACAAAATAACACAAAACATAAGGAAATGTTTGAATTGTGCCAAACCTTATTTTGGTCAACATAACACAACCAAATCATGATCAAGAAGTTGGTTTCTTAATGGTGAAAGTACTATTTTATTTCCTATAAGGCTTTACTTAATTTCCATTGAAATGCCCAGGGAACATTTCACTCGATAACATGCATAGCTTGTATACACCTGTTTCCAATATGTTTTGGATGACCTATGGGCCCATCTACCTAATTTATAGATTTCCTAGGTGCTTGAGCTACTTAGAGTCATAGAGTAAGACCAAGGATCCTTTATTAAGTACCTTGCACTTTATATGTTTGTCATGCCATAGCTTCTAGCACACCTTCTCTACATACTGGCTTCATCTTGCTTGGATATGTACCTCATCCAATTGCTCTAAGTCTTTTAGCCATGTACTCAATGATTCTTAGTCATCCAAATAACTAATGCATGAAATACATAATTAGGGCACTATGAAATCCATTGGTAAAACCACATTTACACCAAACACTAAATGAAATGGTGTTACCTTATTTAGGGGTTTATAGGTAGTGTAATATGCCCACAACATTGCTGACACTTGATCATCCTAATCTTTGTGAGGCACATTCCCAATATCTTTTTAAACACCTCAGTGGTGTTATTCACTTGGGGATGATAAGTGGTTATCTTGTGGTACACCATCATGTATTTAATTAGTATGATCTTCATTATTTCATTGATGAAGTGTGTGCCTCTATTACTAGTTAAATTGAGTGGGAACCCATAGTGACTTATGATGTTCTCCCATATAAACCTTATAGCTATAGTGGATATGAAACATTTGGTTGGTTCTACCTTAGCCCATTTGGTAAAATAATTTATGGCCACTAAAATATACCTTGTGCCTATGTGCCTTGTTATGGGAGTGATCAGCCCAACAAAATCAATGGCCCATTTTTTCAAATGGCACCTAGGCAAGAATGGGATTGAGAGGCATCTCATCTTGATGGTTGAGTTTCCCTATGTGTTTGGAGATGTCATAAGCCTTGTCACAATCTTTTACATCTTATAATAGACTTTACCACCATAAACTTAATTATAGTACCTTGCATGTTTTAGCATTTCTAATGTAATGGCCTCCTACAATCCCCTCATTCACTTCTAGTAATATATAGTCCCTTGAGTGTTCCAAGACACATTAATGTAGGAATTCATATTGAATTAATTTTTGTAGTTCCCCACTAATGAGATAAAATGGGGTGCAATGAATGATGAGTTATTTATTCTCTTTAATTTTCATAGTTTAGGGTGTAGATAGATGTTAGAAAAGTGGCTATCTTTTCCAAATGTTTAGGGACATACTGGACCCTATAGAGTTATGCATCCAACATGTCATCCTCAATAGGCACTACCACATTACTAGAGTTCATGCAGGACAAATGGTTTGGGATAGAGTTCTATTTTCCAAGCTTCATGACAACTAAAAATTAGAATTCTTGAAATAGAACTATATATCTACAAATGCACCTATGGAAAATGGGCTTGTTCATGAGGTATTTAAGTGCCTCATGGTTAGTGAATAAGATGAATGGGGTTTCCAAAAAGTATTTCCTAAATTTATATAGGGCATAGATCATAAAAAATACCTCACACTTGATTATTGTATATTTTTTCTCTATTTGGGTTAGCTTATTACTTGTAAAGGAAATGGGATTATCCATTTTGCCTTCACCAGGTTGTGCCAAAATGGAACTAATTGTAGAGCTAGATGCATTGACATGGACATCGAATGGATTCATCCAGTCAAGAAATTATAAAATAGGCACGCTACTCAATTTGAGTTTCAAAGTTTCAAAGGCATATTCTTGTGTTGTGTCCCAATAGAATGGGTCATCCTTTCACAAGTATCTCCTCTAGATATGCTTTAATATTTTCATAGCTCCTTATGAACTTTATATAGTAGCCACAATAGCCAAGAAATGTGTGAACATCTTTCTACATGGAAGGAGTCTAGAGATATAGAATAATGGCAATCTTTATGGGATCAATGAATAGACCATCTTTGAAGATGATGTGCTTGAGGAGGGTGTCAAAAATATGCACTAATTAAGTTTTAAGGGTATATATAACTATATGCACCTTTAAAATATGAGGTGTAAGTTGTCATAATGGTCCCTTACAATCCCATACACAATCTAATCATCTCAATAAACTTGGAAGAACTTGTGAATGAAATCCTTAAATGCAATGATCATCACTCTTGAGAACAAGGCTAGTGCATTATTGAGTTCAAAGGGCATCACATTATATGTGAAAAAACCCCATTCTATTTCAAAATTTATTTTATTCTTATCCACATCTTTAATCTATACTTGATGGTATCATAAGAACCCATTAGTAAAAGTGTATATTTTGTAGCCTACAATGCCATCCAAGACTTCATCGATGAATAGTGTTAGGAAAGGATCAGTAATGTAGGTGGAATTTAATAGTCTATAATTAATGAAAATTTATATATACCCATCTTTCTTGATGCTAATGACCATTGGGCATACTCATTCATATTCTTACATAGGGTAGATGATGCATGTAGCTAGCATACTATCAACATCCATTTTGACCTTGGTGTGAAGATTGGGGTTCATTCTATAAGGTCACTTCTTGATAGGTCTTGCACCATCCATAAAATTTATGATTATATTCTTAAGGGATGGATGGGTACCCTTCATATCTCAATAAGTCTGAGGGAACAAGTCTTAGAACTCCTTCAGGAGATCCATAATTTGTGTCAACTTTGTGTCAAACCAATATGCGCCTAGAGTATCCATATTTGGTTCCCCTTCTGAACTAATTTCTACCTTAGTAGTTTTGAGTGGCATGAGGTAAGGTTAACTCCTTTCCTAATGTGAGTCCTCAAATTTCCTATTTCCCCCAATTATTTATATGCAAAGATGAGTAGGGTATTCTTCATCAAGGGTGTTATCCTCCACTTGGTGGACTAGCTTATGTATGCTTTTCAAGGTCATCAAGTTGTGCGTCTTCCATGTTTCATCATCCTCTTTACTTGAGTCACTATTGAACAATTATTCCTTAAATAAATTTGGGAACACTAACCCTTTTTCTATGAACATATATTTTAGGTGCATCTCTAAGATTACAATGTGCTCAAACACTGCCTTATGAACTAATTATAGTGGCTTGATTAATTCTAGTTTCTATGAAGAAAAGGAAAAGGTGTGCAAAAACCACTTATTAAGTATATCCCAATTTATTATCTCATGGCACATCTCATTTATAATGTACCATGTTCATACCCACTTATTCAAGGTTTTATAGAATGCATGTACCCATAGGTTCCTTAGGGCATTTTCATCACATTCAATCAATGTTTCTTTCCACAAGTGCACATGCACCATAGGTTCTAATTTTTTAGAGTATGCATAGATGTCTAGGTCCTCATTGCTTTTCCTAAATTTAGTATAGATGGTTACTTTTACATTTTTTCAAGTTAGTAATCTAGGCCTTTGTAATGCCCACCAATGATCAGCAATGCTCTTCAAAGTATATACTAGTGCACCCATTCTATCTACCTCCTTTGGGATGCATGGTTTAAGGTTTAGGACATACTCTTCCATAGGATTTATCCCTTAAAATGTTGGGAGTACCACAGTTTTACCTCTACTTAGGTGAAACACTCTCTTTCCCCTTTTCTTGGCATAAGGGACCCACCTTTTTAAGGTTAAATCAATCTAGACCCAGTTATTCCTCATAGGTTTTGGTGCCTTCATGTGCACTAAGTGTCACCTTTGACTAGTGGTTTCACAAGCTTCTTCTACTCATCAATCACAATAAACATTGTTGGTGTTTGAATTTGATTGTCCACCTTCCCCAAAAATCACTCCTTAATCATGTGTGTGTGTGTGTGTGTGTGTGTGTGTGTGTGTGTGTGTGTGTGTGTGTGTGTGTGTGTGTGTGGTTTATCTCATCCTCACTATCAACACTCTCTATATATGGGGGTCTTTTGTCACTTGAGAGGGGGATCCTTACCCTATCCTTTCCATTTTCAAAGGTTGTATATCACCTCTTAAAACATATATCTATATTATTTATGTAGCACCATGGCCTTTATAGGAGTGTTGGATAAATTTTTTTTCTACTAACTCAATCACCTCAAAGTTAGTGAAAAACTTAGTGCCTATGATATATATAACAGTACTCTTCAAAATTCTAATTGGTTGTATCCTGGTTTTGTTGGCCATGAAAATTACATGAGGGGAAGGCCTCAAGGCTAGACTACCCATCTTCTCTTAGGTGTTCTTGGTCAAGATATTGACCTTAGATCCTATATCCATAAGGGTCCTATATATGCCATCTATCAATGGTGGCATTCACAAGGATTTCTTGATCATACTCCACATTTTATGTATGCCTTACTCCTCACAACCTCTCTATGTCTGGCATAGTGAATTTAATTAGCTTTTGCCCTATATGCTTTAAGAGTAAATTCTTAAACAAGGGTAATATTCCCTCCATTTATAGGAGCAAAAAGATCTCCATTAGCTCTTGTATCTCAACCTCCTAGTTTTTTTGCTTCTTATGGGAGGCAAAAACCTACACCTCTAGGTCTCACACTAGTTGAAGCTCTCCTTGTAGGTTTTGGATCACACTCATCACCTATTATAATACATGTTTCTAGTGTGTAAGGTCTAGGTAAGGTGACATTTTGTGTTTAGGCCATGTGAAAAAATTAGGGAGACTTTATTCCCTATATTCTAGGCACAACTCAGGCATTGGTACAATTGGTAGATTAACTGGGAATCCACTATGAGTAGTTACATGTACCTTGATTGTCTTTATGTGGTTTGGTTATACCTTTAAATCCCACTTCTCTAATTTCAAATCATACCTAATAATTCATGCACCCTTGTGTACACTAGGCCTACCTTGGGATAATTTCTTTTACAAGTCAGGGCATTCCTAGACCTTATATGTTCCTCAACAATACCCACACATTGGATGTGTAGGGAAGTCACATTGATAATGCTCTATCAAGTTGCACTTGTAACATGAGCACAATGGGAATATTCCTCCACTGAATCCTCCACCTCACCCTTTATCACCTCTTTTCACCCCATATCTTGCATTCTTTTAGACATAACCCTCATTTTCTATGGTTTCTTACCCTTTGATTGCTACAGTGGCCTACTTTGCACCTCTTTCCATGTTCTCATGTATCTCATCAATTAATCAACAATCAATTATGGTATGAGTGTAGGCATCATAAAATCGATAATAGATGGTTATTAACCTAACTAGTGCATTTTAATAAATGACATCTATGAACATCATGCACCACATGATAGACCTCACAACTTAGAAGCAATGCGTACACATTATTTCGAGGGTAGTTATTCATGTTATGGCATTTTGTTTCGTAGTTGGTACACCATAACCCACTTCAAGCATCTTATGATGAATTAGCTATAATATTTTGGAGTTGGATGGCCATTAATGTAATTTACACCTCCATGAATGCATGATCCTAGTATCAATGCTTTCAACTACCTTAGCTCTGAGTGTGGTTTTAAGTGCTTTGTGAGGGTCAGTGAATGTCTTCATGAAAAACACTCTTCTAAATAGTACTATTAATACTCTAATGAACCATTATGAATGTTGGGAGGGGTGAATATCATAATGAATCTTATAAAGGAGAGTCTTTAACCTTGTATCATTTAGGTACACACTCTTTGAGAGTCCTTGGTTAATCCCCATGAGCATGGTTATGTTCTATTGTTCAAAATTTAGTATGTTGAATTCCTTCAAGAATGCTTCCTTTAAGGTGTCATAGTCAACCATAGCCTGGTTAGGGTCAAATTTCATACACCATGGTATGGGTGCAATCAAGTAGAGTTATCATGAACTAGGTTACCTTATGCTCTAATTGGGTGATTCCTTGAACATGCCATTATAGCTCACACTTTAGCATATGCTCTACAATATTCTTCACATCATGATACACTAGTAAGTGCATGGATATCTCATAGTAAATTTTACAAAGTGGTATATATAGAATTTAAGGTCCTTATACTCCTTGCATATATCTAGGTTGTGTTCCTCTAATGCCTCTAGCCACTAGGTTAGGCATTGGCCCCATTATTATTGTAGGCACCATTGATGTTGAAGGCACTATACTACTCACTTATGGTACTGAGCCACTTCTTGTAGGTTATTTCCCAGTCTATGTAGCTAACATTGACTAAACTAGAATGCTTACACTCATGTTATTTATTTTCAAGCTAATACCCAAAGGTTTAGAGGTCTCCTCATTCAATTCCTCAAAAGGAATAACTTGTTCAATCACAAAATTATACTCTGAGTCTGCAAAATGGTAAAATTCTATGTTGATAATAGGTTTAGTTATCACTCTTTTTTCTTCTCATGGGTGATCAAACACATGATCTTATGTTACAAGTTCAAATGGGGTAGGTGCATCATATGCATCTTTAGTTATGAAATTCTATAAGAACCTAGTACATTCTACACCCATCAACTATTGAGCTCACTTTATGGCTTCATTGTTTCTCTCCTCTTAACACTACTACAATTCAAGAGTTCCTTCCCCATGCCCTTCTCACTCACTGTGAGTTATCTCAACACTTTCAGGTTCTAGATCTTTTATCATCCTATACCTTCCCTTGTTATAATTATATTTCTTGAGCTCTTGAGTGTCAATTTTATTATCCCCTTCCATTTTGATTCACCTACACATCCCCTTCTTCCCTATTTCACTTCTCATACACAAAAGGAATTTAGCCTTCCATTATCATAGTTTCAAATCATTAATCCACCATTAATTTCTTAAGTTCTATGCTGAAATCTTTCATAAATGTGCCTCTAGGTTCATAAAAAGCTGATACTCTACTTCTTTAGGGTAGGAGTATCTAGAAATAATAAACTCAAGCATGTAACACTTCAACTTTCCTTTCCACCATTTGTTTACTACTCTCATCCAAGTGGCATCTAAAGTCTCAAGTCTCTCTAAGTGCTCTTTTATCCACTCAAGGTGTTATTCATAACTTCATATTTTATGATTCACATAGGTATCCAACCATCAGTACACATGCTCAGGTAGTTCACAAAATAAGACCTCATATAAAACATCATAGAAGTTGTTTTGAACCCACTTCTTCAAATTTTGTCCTTTACAAGATCAATGCTTTAGTGCAAAGCTATCTTCTAACTATTGTATCCAATGCTCAATATTCTCAAGGGAGAGTCAAAGCATTATTCTATTGTACCATTGTAACAATAAAATTCAACACGGTCCTAGTAATGGAACTAAAATGTTGTAAAAAAAGGGGTCAATTCATCAACTATGGAATCAATTACTTATCTATTTATCCAAGTCAATTCTAGACTCATTATAACTAGGTGCAACCATAGTATGTTCCTATAGTGATCATAATTTATCACTCCTATATATTTGCATTAATTCACATAAGGTACAAACCTTATGTGCCCACCTAAAGTATAGTAGAGAAAGAACTGGGACCCATATTAGGCTAGTTGTGCCATAGCACAATGAATCACATATAAGACTAGGTCATTTGAGAGAAGGCTTTTAGTGGATTCAATGGTACAAGTTATTTCTAGGATAAGTTTGATGGTCTATAGAAAACCTATTTTAGGACTTAGTTCTATTCATAAGGGTGCATGCCTTTATCAAGTTAAGTCTAGTAACATATAGGTGTTAGATGGGTCAAGGGGATGCTTTAACTTGAGAGCTCATTCTCAGCTCATACATCTATTAAAGGTAGGAACACATGTTCATAGGATCTATTTACTTGGGATATTTTATAGAGAATGTTGATGTCATATTTTGCATAGAGATGCCACTAATGACATAAACTAAAAGCTTACAAACAACATTCCCAACATAACTAGAGTGAATGCACAACATTATATTCATAATTTAAAAAATAATGTAAAGATGCATAAACCATATAACATCATGTATACCATAACCATTCCTTATCATTCATAAAATCTTATTTATTGAAGAAAGTACATAATTCTTAAAAATAGAGTCATGCTTAGCTAAACTACTTAACAACCTAGAGGCTCACAGGTGAGCTTGGGTACTACAATTTGAAGCTTGAGTGACATCCATCCTATTCTTAATATAAATGGTGTAATTTTGTTTCTCCAAAACTAATTATATAGAGATTTGTTACTTAAATTCACATCCTCTTGCTCACTAGCTTGAGCTTGGTTTTATAGCACATAGGAGAATCTCCTTGCCAAGATGGAGAGTGCACGCCAAGTGTTGATCTGGAGCCTTTATCTATCATTATATCGACTCCATCACCTTGCATCCTTTTTACTATTATCACCATATGTAGCCACTCTTGAAGATGCCCTAAAAACTTAGGTGCCAATTAATCACCCACCAGTTGGTGCAAGATGTGCATTGATTCCTCCAGTTGGTGAAAAAGATGTGAAAATATAAAATCATGCCAAGTGATTGCCTCATGCTGATTAGTTTTTCAAGTTAGTGTATATCCATACTTAGTCAAATTAGGGGCCCAACAATATTTTTAAATGATATCAATTTAATAATCATTTTGGTCTAAATTTAAGCTCAACCATTTCCACTCAAATCAATACTAATGTGGGGTGTGTTTCCAAGTTTTATGGTAGTGTTGGCTATTCAATATAAGTCAAATCCCAAGATTGATGAGGATGTGAGATATTATATAGTCTTTTTGAAACAATAATCTCAAGTTTAGAGCCATGATAGTTTTTAAGAATTGTGTAATTTTATTTCTTACCAAAAAAGTTGATTAGCTTACATCATTTAATACTTAGCATGGATTTTTTTTTGTTGTTCAGTATATTACTGAAGTTTCATATCATGATGTATTTTTAATAATCTTCTAGTTAAAACTTCAAAGTTATCCTATATGCCATTTCATAAGGTAATATCATTATTTTATGTTTTAAAAGTCCAAATTAAACCTTGTAAGTGTTTTTATAGTAAAAATTATTTTTCCAAGGATCCATTTCCCATAAAAATAAGGGATTATTAGTTTTTTAATTCAATAGTAATCCATTAAGGTTCATTGAGATATTGTCAAAATTTGTATGTCATTGCCAATATCAATAAAGTGTGTCAAAAATAAATTATTTGTAAATGGGTGCATGATCAGTGGAGCTCAATACCCTTTGGTTATGTCTTCCCATCGTTATAAGTTTTATTTTTCCCTAAAAAAGAGTATTAAATCCATTTGATTCAATAACATTATATTTAATGTAAAGTGTCAAGAAAAAACTAATGGAAATTTAGAAGCAGGATATGAGGTAGATGATGAACCTGAGGAAGCTCGACCTCGCAAATGTCAATGATTAACTATAAGAGAATATATAAGGAAATTTAAAATAAATAATATAGTTATGAATACATAACATATCTTTAGGATGGAGGAAATAAATTTTAGAGGACATTCAATGTCCTCTCATCAATCACAAGTGACAAGTTTGCACGATGTTGTTGTGACATGTTTTTGGTAGTGTGTTTTTCTTTATGTTACAATATGTTTCATTTTCCAATGTATTATTTATTTTATAAATAAACTCCTTTGAATAAATTTGGGAAATATTTATTTTTTCATAAAAATCACTTTTGGGGAGCAGGAGAAGATTTCAAAATAAGCTCAGTGTAGATGATGTCCAACTAGTTCTGAGCTTGTGAATATTAGAAATTCAAAATTCAAGTGCCCAAGGAGAAATCAAATGTTCCATAAGAACCCAAAATGAAGGGACTATTATTGAATAATTTAGCTCGTAACTATGCTTTTATGAGGTAAAATAGATAATGTATGGAGTTGTACCTGGCCTAAACAACTCTTTCATGAGTTGATTCATTTTTTTGAGAACGTGATTTTCTTCCCATGTTTACATTAGGGGGTGTATGTTAGAAACTAATAATGTTCACACTAAGGAGGTGAATTTTAGGAATATAGTGTTTAGTGTTTATACTATGTGGGTTGAGAATACTTACATAGTGTTAAATTTAATTATGTGTGGGTGAGTTATTAGTAATAACAACCCATGTAAATAGCTTTTCTTATATTTGGTGTGTATTTTTATTACGTGAATAGTCATGGTTGAAACCACTCACGTAATTAAGATAATTTTTTGTAGGATAATTTGATTTTTTTTAGGATAATTTGTAGCTCTCCTATTATCTAGGAGAGTAAACTCCTATATAATTATATGTCTACCTATTGTTATCTAATTAATGTAATAGAATATCATATAGGGTGTGATTATTATTATCTACATGTATTCTCTCTTGATCTAAACTATGTTCAAGATCTTTCAATTGGCATCAATCAAGTGACAAGCTATATCATTGCATGCCCTTGCATATACTATATTTCACCCATGTGCACACATAAGCTAACATCTAAGGTATAAATACATATGTCTGAGGCCCACTTTAGAGTATTGGTTATATAGCTAGTACCCATTAATAAAGGGGTCATTGGGGTCATTTCAAAACCATGTGCCCACAAACTCATTTTTGAAAAGGTACAATGGCCTAAGGTGAAGAGATAGGGTTTGATACACATACATTAATATACACCATATGTGTGTGATTAAAATATATCAGTAGAAAGGTGACATAAAACCTATAAATATCTAGGTGGCACTCCACAATATAGTGAGCATTTTGTACTAGATAATTTTATTGATATTATGACACTTTTGTTGATGCAAATATCCCAAGTCTGACGTAAGTGTCTAGACCACCAGAAATAATATTTCTAAAATATGATGACTAGATCCTAATTTTGTTCCCACATATTTCCACCTCTACATATATCATATATTCCTACGCATTTATAGATAAACTTAGTATCATCTCTTCCTAGTGGTTATGCAATCAAATTATTGATTTGAATGTACTTATTATATTTATCATAACTCAACATTTTATGTAGAATATTTATTTATTTGAGTTTTTAATTAATTGGATTAATTTAGAATAGTTTTATTCATCCTTGTGTATAGGCTATTTCACCCTTTAACCCTCATCCAAAATATAAAAAAGGTTTAAATAGATATCAATGTTATATATTTTAATGAAGTAAATATAATTGATTTATAACATTCATTCCATTATGTTTATGTAAACATTTAATAGTTTGTAAACTACAAGGAACAATAATTTGTAGTAATTATTAAATGAGGAAAGTATATTGTATTCAAATTTTACTCTAAAACCTAGCTGAAAAACTAATAGACAAGGCAAAAGAAAAGGGAAAAAAGAGAGAAAAACCTTGTTGAAATGAATCCAAATTTGATCCATTTGATTAAATAAACTCATGAAATCGATCTCCTACTAGGCCATTGTAGCATAAATATGGATGGAAATGATGCATGTATCTAATAATAGCATATCTATGATAAGAGATACCACAACCACCATTCAATGTACAGATCATGATTAAAACCTTCACAACATTTCATTAAATAAAAATATGCATGAAACACAAGTTTGTGTTTACATTGATCATTTGGTTACAATTTTGGTAGCATAATAGTAGAGCCAGGAATAAAAGGGAAATAAATTACTCTATAAATCAAAATATATACATGAAAAAAAATTGGTTTAATGTCTCTCCTTAAATCAAAAAAGATCCAGTCCTCAATAGGTCTTCAATGTGGCCATATATATAAATCCAAACTCCAAGGGGAAGGCCATTTTCCATCTAAAATGTAGTTGCAAGCATTGATGCATTTACCAACTCTTTTAACTTTCCAATCTCATCCCTTTTTCCTTTCCACAACTAAAAAATAAAATAATATAAGTTAATAATCCATTAAAAACACCTTTTAATAGAACTTGAGATGAGAATGAGGATAAGTTTTAACTGATACAAATTTTCTTAAAATTGATTGCACCATGATGTTTATGATAGATCTATCTTCCTAGTGCCATATATGGCATGAAAACTAGAGATACATAATTAAAAATACACTCAAAAAGTCAACCCTCTATCCAAAACTATCCTAGTACACCTAATTGAGCCTTTAGCATGAGTGGGAATGTCATTTTTTTTAAATTTGACTTTTAGTCATAATTAGGCTTGTAAAGCCTAATTAACAAAGGATGGAAATATGAAAAGGTTTAAATACCTAGTCATGGGATCATGTCCCTATTATTATTATGTCTAAACTTTGAGGGGTCTAATACCTAATCAGGTTTGGGACCCTTAATTAACACTGTCATATTTTTCTTCAGACTTTGTCATTTTAGTCAAGTTGCTAAGCATGCATTTCATTATAGATTTGATTAGAGATGCTCATGGTTCTAATCAGGGTCAAATGTCTACATAACATTATTTTTCATTAAGTATGGGCTCACAGTTATAAATTGAGAATAAATCATACTTTGTAAATATTACACTATGAAAGGGGGTCATAGACCCAATCAGGGTCTAGACCCCTATCTACAACTATATAGGGACCTTCAGTCCCCTATTGACCTATTAAGATAAAAATCCTAATTAACACTATAGTGGATGATTTAGGCTCCCCAATAACTTAGTTGTGATTTTATCCCTGACCACTAAACACTTAGATCCATGAAAATTTAAATAGAACCTGTAAGACTTAAGTAGACATTTAAATCTGGTTATCACTACACTAAAGCACAAAGAAAATCCACTTAACCTAATTAGAGTTAAAACTTTGATTCTATCTAAAATGACATAAAATAAACTATGAATACCAATCTATAAGATAAATTTTGATTAGCATATAGACATATAAATTTGAAGCCCATATACCTAATCAAGATTTAAAATCCTAATTAAAACTAAGACCAATAAAATCCAATGAAGCCTATAGCAAACCTAACTAGGTCTCTGAGAAATATTTTTCAAAATCAGACTAAGACATCAAAACTAAATTTTTTCACCAAGTGTTTTATATGAAACTTCCTCATACATACTTGGTCATTGTAACGAAGAGATTTTGGGACCCAATTCAACGTGTAAATCAAGATGATCTAGAATAGAAACTTGAGAGAGATGAGACAAACTAAGCCAAAAGTGAAAGTGAGACTAGAAACAAAATAAAAATGAGGAGTGAAATTATTATGTAGGTTCTAAAAGAAACAACAAATGGTGGCTCTACTAGAAAATATACCTAAAATTTTTGAAACTAAAGAAACTCATCTAAGAACCTAGAATTGTTGGTTGAGATAGTGTATTAAACATGAACATATTTAAGAAAGTCAAATTGGAGAATGGATATGAGATGAAATCCAATATTATCATTGACCTAGTGTATGTAAATGAGTTCATTACCATTTCATGGAACTTTTAAGGACTTGATACCACAGCCTCAATCATCAAATTAGTGAATACCTTGGAGTGATTATCTAAATATTGCTCTACTACCATCCATGTATCCATAGCCACAACAAATATGTCTTTTATCCCACTTAATTCCTTGATTTAATACTATTTAGGTATCCATAGCTCCATTATATTTTTATTGAATCACCTATAAATTAAGTTTATACAAATTGATTTTTTTTACTTTATCTTTATCTTTTCATTTTATTTTTTCATTTTTAATACCTCAATTTTCTGTTGGGGACCACCATGAAAATAAAAAGGCATAATTATATATTTATTTCACTATATATTATGTGATTTTTTTGCATGGTTTCAAGAAAATATCTTCATAATCTGAATAGTTACCAAAACTTTTCTAAACAAAAATAAATCAAGGACACATACGATAACCTAAATCTTTGAAACCGATCTATAAAATGAAATCTTACACCAAAAAACTAATTAGATTGATTAAGCACTATAATTACACTATCATTAATTACCTATACATGAATATTTCTTATTTATTTTAGAAACAGGGTACCCAAAAGATAAAAACAAATAAGACTAGACCAAAAATGGAAAAATAAAGAGGTTGGACAAATGGTAAAAATCGAGAAGGTAGTAACCTACATTAACAATGTGTTAAAATGCATATAATGTAATAAGCATGTATCTATAAGAGAGTTAATGAGAAAATCATAACATAATGATGTTAGAGGTACAATCATTGAGAGGGGGGTGAATCATTAAATTAATATATTTCAAAACTTCATTCTAAATCCTTCAAACCCTTAGCCATACACCATAAGCAATCAAGAAGCAAATAATTGACTCATAGCAATGAACATGAAAGATAAGAAAGATAACACAAGATTTATGTGATAAACCCTTTTGGAGGATAAAACCCAATCTCAAACCTAAAAACACATAGACTACTTGTCCTATAAGATTATTACAAACATGAGACTTTAGTGAAGCACCCACATCATAAAGACCACCAACCCCTAAAGATGACAAGCACCAACTTGCCTAAGATGTTGAATACCAAAACAACATATATGAAATGAAAAAATACATTCTCTAATTACTTCTCAATATGATGGAGAAACCCTATAAAATAACCTCCTTTAATCATCTTCACCCATTCAAACCTTCACACACAAGCAAGGCATTCAAAACCACCTTTTGGATTAATCTACACACCTTCACTTATTCTCATACATCAAACCTATAAATTCAACATTATAATTATGACCAAAAGTTTATACATTTAATACACACTTTGATCTACCTCTCAAGACATCCACAAGTCTCTAACATCTTTCACAAACCTTTTGCTCATATACTCACACAACTAGCACAATTAGTCCAATTAGACCTTGTACTTATACCACACTCTTCCTTTAACTCATATTGATTAGACACAATAATTTACATATTTGAATCACACTTAACATATATCCATACATACATTAAATTTTATAACCACACTCTTCATAGGTTGGTCATTACCTCATTAGCCCCAAACCACCATTAGGTCTTGGTGAGACCTAAAACAATTAGGCCTTCATATTCACACATTACATGTGGGACTACTTAGACCACCTTAAGCTTCCACCACTACTTATAAGATATCAACCTATCTATAATATACCCTTTATTAATTCCACATAGGTCTATCTCATGTAGAACTCAACCTCATACCTTAAACTAAGTCATTCTAGACTGTTTGCCAATAGGCCCAGAAACACAAAAAAGTTTGTCATATAGAACTAAAGTATAAAAAAACTTTTATGAAAAAATAAACTCAAAAAAATTCATGAATATATCATATATTACCTATGCAACATCTCCATTTAAATTGGACATGATCACTTATGCTCTAAAATAACCCTTTTAAAATGACCACTTAGACTGGTCACATACAATCAAAATACAGTCAAGCTATTTGAATCTCCATATCTGATCAAGGGCATATCATGACATAAAAAAATTATCATAATCCAAGATACTTATATAACATCTCCATACTCATTTTCTTCTTCAATTTTGCTCAGAACACCTTCAAATTATCTCTGCAAGATGGTCATTCAAACTGTCAGTACATTCAACAAACATAGTCAACTTCTAAGCAATTATTCACACTAAATATGGATTGGTAAAACCTAAAAAATATATACATATGGTCCTCATGGAGTATATAACACTCTTTTATATATATTTCATCTTTAAACAATAAATACTATCAATAATAACTCAAATATCCTTCTTGGGTCACTTACAGAACATGGTCAAATACATAGTCAACTTTGGAGCTCAATATATTTTACTATAGGAACATTAAAACCTTCTAATTAGTGTATTTATATGAACCTTAGAGTATTTTTTTTAAAATTCCTTTTATACCACCAAGAAATTCATTGTGGATCAAAAGATATAGCTCAAAAACTACAAACTAGTTTTCCTTCATTAATTTAAATATTCAAATTCCAACGGTCACTATGTAAATACTAAACATCAAACACTTTTTAAACATCTCATGTCCCATAAAATTTTTGAACAAATACACCATTTTTATCTCCCTATAATTCTCCTAACTTATAACCTATAATGTTAATCATTAATCTTAGATCTATACTTCTATGATCGTGCCACTTAGTAGATCTACATACCTTCTGCATACATTAACTATTTGATTTGAGATACATCATTGATCTCCATCTATAAAAACACCTTCATGTTGTTGATATTCTATCAAAACATTGATATTGAGACACATGTCACAAGAACATGCAATCTCAGGAACCTTTGACAAATTGACTTCACATGCACTATTGATCTCTATTTGACAAGATCACGTGCTCCATTAGATCCTCATCTGATCAGATTAAATGCTCATTTTTAGATATATGATCTGATTAAATGCTCATCATAGATCTTAGATAACACAAATTTGGCTAAGTATGGGAACTTATTAAACTCTATCTGAGAATCTAACTTTGCACCTTAATAACTTTTATTACGCTTCATGTCTAGACCTAAAATTTGAACCATATGATCTCCTCACATAGGTGAATCTATCCATATATCAAGTTGTCCTTGAAACATTCACATGTGAAATTTTACATCATCAAACTACTTACTTAGCCTTATCTTTCAAGATGACTACTTGAGCTTATACCTTCATGTGACTACTTTGATGAATTCCTTTCACTTTCATATGCACTATAAGTACTCATAACACCCTATAAGGTCTCTGAAACATGTCCATACTATCAAAAACATCCATAAATTTCAAATTATCTTATGTGGATTTATAATTCAAGTAGAGGTTCCTTGGTCTTCAAACGTGACCATGGTTTGATTCTTGGCAATTCCAACTTGAGAATTTTGAATCATATTTTAAATATAATGCATTAATCCTATATTTTTAGAGAATAATGATGATAAATTTACATTAAGAAAAATTTTCAAAAATTCATATAAAGGAAAACAAAGGATGGTAATATTTAATCAATTCAAGTCAAAGATGTATCCAAATACATAATTTAGACCAACCTTTACACGTTTAAAGCTCAAACAACCATAATTGAGAAAATAATCTAATAATATTTTATCAAAATAGCTATTACTAACCTCAAACCTATTGGGTTCAAAATTATAAATCTATCTTTACCATAATCCAAAATATGTTTTGAAATAATGTCAAACTTTATCTAAAAAAACACAAAGACCAGTCTAAAACCATGAATATCACCAAACTTTCCATGATTATGCTAAAATAAACACAAATATGTAAAGAGTAAAGCAATATTAGATATAATTTGCAAAAACTAGTAAAGATACTACAAATCTACAAAGAATTTGGTTAGGGCCCTCCTTCTAGTGTCAGCGAAGCTTGCCCTGTTAATGCCTAAATATGTATCACAAGGTGACCTAAGTGTTTAAAAAACACTTCTCATTTTATAATTCAAATAATTTAGTGCATGAGTTGTAATTTACAATAATCCTATTATCTATGATGGAATAGAGGTAGAATAAATGACTATTTCACAATATTTATATTAATTGGTGGTTGGGAGCCACTATGTCCTATGAATATTTGTAAATAAAAATATGAATTATGTTAATTAAGGTGGATTATGATCAATTCTAAGTCTAAAGCTAAACTAAGATGGACATGCACAATGAAGCTTTAATCTAAAGTGAATTGGTTAAAAAAGAAGTAAAATAAAGGGTAGGGCAGATAGAAAATATGTTGTTGTCAATCTTCATTCCAGATATTATGACAAAATTCAAATATTATCTAGGCATGTACTTAAAACCAATTTATGATATGAAACAACTTAATCTCAAATCTTACCACACTTTAGAAAAACTTCTAAGGAAAGTGAAAATAATGCAAATAAGAGCCAATCTTACTTTAAAGATTTACCCCTATAAGTAGATAGTTGATGCACATCTACAAATATAGAGAGAATAAAACAAATTAAACTAGATAACCTTCATTTATCCTAGCATAAACACATGTTAACAATTCTACATTAAAAGTTACACACCAAGAGTCTAAAAGAACTATTCAAATCAAGAATTTATAATAGACAAGTGAGAGAGAAGCCATATAATAATTCACACAAACAAAATGAGACAATCTTTTTAGAATTCTCTATTTGCATTAGTTGCTCCAAGTTTACATAGTTTTTAGCTCAAAAACTCCCTCCTTTTTAAAAATGGTAATACTCCCTTTTATATAATTCTAAGGAAATATATATGTCAGTCATATCAAATTACAAGTGTACAAGTGTAAGGATAGTTTTCCTTTCTACAAAGTTTCTAGAATACACTAGATGTTTCCTAATGAATTGACCTATAATAAATGTGCTTTTACAAATTGCATGACTTTACAAAGGAATATTCCATTTTTAAAATGTTACAAAGTTATACAAAATAATATTCTTAACTAAATTTTCAAACCCTATGTTGATGTTACCTCTTGCTTTCATTGAAGGATATTCAATCTATAATGTTTCTAACTAATAAACTAAAGATCCACCACTAGCTTTAGAGAAAGCTCCTTTATATGATCCTTTAGGTCTTTAATGTTATTTTCAATCTTTTATATATCTCTTTTGGTGCCCCTAACATCTCCCTTTTTCTCCTCAAATGATAGGAGCAAGCACATGACTTTGCTATTACCATCTACTATCTAGTTTTGCCCCTAGTTTCTTAAATCTTACATGAACTAAAATGTCCTATGTTTAAAATATTCATTAGTTATGAGAACCAGTGAGCTAAGGGTTGTTGGATCCTTTATCAAGCTATCTAAGATATGAGACATTCCATCTTTCAGCTACTTGAAGTCTTTGGTAAGGTCTTCCATTCTTTTGGACCAGCTATCCAGGGCCTTAATATTGTCAACCAATATGGCCATGGCCATATTCAAATGTGCCTTGTTGATAGTTCTAAAATTTGGGACTAGATTATTAGACAAGTCCTTAATAAAGTCTTTCACCTGAAGACTTGTAGCTTACCATTGGCCAACTTGGCCTAATGCTTTAGAGATATGCTTCTCTATTTCTCTTTGTCATGTATTGACTGCCTTTAAAGAGTTAAATAGGTTAGCCATGGTGTCCTCAAAATTCTTGAATCCATCCTCATGAATTGATAAGATAGTAGACTCTTTCAAATTTTTGTTTTCTTGTAATATGCCCTTGATCATTATTTTTAATTGATCTTTTTGATCCTGGGCTACTTCAAGGATCTTCTCCTCAAATATCTTATCTTGTCCTAGATTTTTCCCTACCATTAGAGTTAGACTAATAAAAGGTTCAATCTTCTTAAAGGTGAACTATTCACCTTCAACCATGGATTTCTTCTTAATCACTCTCTCTATGCTGGCCATATCTAGGTTGAACCAAACTCTCACTAATGATTATATCACTTGAGGAGTAAGGATATCAACTTGTGATCCACTTGAAGTTCCAAGAGAATATATCTATATTCCACTTGACTTTCCAAGGGTATCCATGCATCTTTCTTTTTCTTATTGCTGTAATACCATAATCCAGGGCTTGAGTTCATCATGCACATGGATATTAATAGACTTTGTAATAGCCCAGTGGTGGTGCATGGTTGGAACCTTTTGCAA
The DNA here is from genome assembly GCA_037957365.1 of Torreya grandis. NCBI lineage: Eukaryota > Viridiplantae > Streptophyta > Pinopsida > Cupressales > Taxaceae > Torreya > Torreya grandis. The sequence goes on along the minus strand of JARHVA010000223.1, from coordinate 4,867,048 downwards.
CTTTCCATATATGAAATACTCTATAATATATGGGCCATAAATTAAATTATCATTGTTGAAAAAGTTGATTTCACTCCAAGGTTAAGTGAAAGTTAACTTTGGCTTCTTGCCTCCTACTTGAACTAGAGCTATCTCAGTGTTCCTTTTGGGTTAGGTTGTAATAATAACTAACTCCAAAGCTAATTCATTCCCCTTTTCTTATTTGACTTCCTCATTATTTTGGGATTGAGGTTATTCCATTTTTAATTCTTCATATTATTGGTAGGCACTAGCTAATGCCTTTAGGGCATCTTCTACTGTCTCCTCAGGGTCCAATGCAATTATGTCAATTTATTCAACTTATGACTATGATTTTTTAGGTAGTGTTAAATATGATTCTACTTGACCAGGTCTCCTTTCCTTAAGTCTCTTTTCATCTAGACCTTGTGCAAATTATGCTTTGGGATATTGTGTCTCTACCTATGGTTGCTTGGGAGGAGGTATAGAACATGGTCTTGGTAACAAATCATTCTTCTTAGACCCCATCTATCATATATCCTCACTTGGATTTTGATCTTTTAGTAGTCTAAATTCAATCTTGATGTTATTCTTATCTAATCTTGCTAAGACTTTTGTGAATGAGTAAGCTTAGATGTACATTAAATCATAGACACCAAGGTGATGTTCATAAGTCATGCTAATTTTCTTGGCCTTCAAATGTTTTTCAACCCTTTCATAGGGGTCCCATTATCTCATTTCATCAATCTACAGATTGAAGGAGGACCTGTGCTTGGAGATACTCTCTACATGATCCAAATTTTGAAACACAATCCTACTAATATTTAAAGGAAAGAAATGGAATAGTCCTTTCCTTTTGCTCTTACACATGTTGTCTATGCCATAGAATAATTGGTATGCCACTTCCTACTCTACTAGCTTTGTGGGTACATGGACTAGTAACATAAGGGGTTGGTTCATAGTTCCATATATCCATAATATAGTTAAATTTATATATAGCCAAATATCCCTAATGAGCTCAACATACTTCTTGATCAAAGGGCTAGCCCTCATCATAGGGATCCCTATAATGGATTCAGTTAAGGCTGGGTATACATAGTCACATATGAACTAAATATGGTTCTTATACTTGAGTATATGCAATTTAGATTAATAATTGGAGACTATTTGTCTCCCATTAGGTGACCATTCTTTTATACTTGGAATTTTGGTAGTGGCTAGCAAAGCATCCAAAAGATAAGACATCATTTATAAATAGTTGATAGTTTTCTTCTTTATTTCAAAGAATTGTTGTTTCAAGAAGATATTGATCATTTCTCTAAGAGGGGGAGCAAGTCCTTTCTTAACCATGAAATAAATAAAAGGGACATAGATTTTGTTGATATAGGTGGTGGAGGGGTTTCAAGATAATATATTAAATAATGTCATAATCATCCTAATACCAACCCTAAATTGGGTGATTGGGATCCTTCCACTAAGATCAAATACTAATTAGGTTCTTGAATATAACCATGGAGTAAGGATGGTTTTTAGGTCATTCTAATTGGACCATTCTCTGATTGTGGGTAAACTCACCTAAGGCTTGGGTAGTTTTTAGTCATTATTGAAGACAATAGGGGAGATATAAGAAATTCTTCTAAAACTATGCTTATGTACTATCATGTCTTGATCAGTTTTATAGTCTTTAAAAATAAGAGCAATAACATCGATGTAATGTAGTGCCTCTGGCTTTTTTGTCACATAGTGAAGACTTGTCATTTGAATGGTGATGAGGTCATAGAACCTCTGGCTAATTGATGCAATATTTTCATCCTCTCTTGTAATGTATGGTATATCCTCAATGGTCTAAAAAATCTTAGACCAATTATTATCTCCTGTGTTTAAAGCTACAACATCAAATTTGGTATCTTTGAAGACTCTCCCTTCTAAATCCATCATTATAATAGAGATTTGTGTCTTCCTTATGTTGTTTTTAAGCAACATGACTATGACTTTATTCAATTTACTCACTGATGATCTATAGTTTACCTCTAGATTAGTTTGCACTTGCTCAAATGGAAATTTCACTCTCTCAGGCTTGATTTTGGTCACTCTAAGATCAAATTAGGGATTTTGAAGATGTCAGGGATTTTTTCAAGTGTTTTCAAGTTTTAATGGTGATGTCTTTTGAACTTGAGTGATTTTGTGCCTTAGATTTGATTTAGACCTTAGCATTTATAACTCTACTTTTTTTAGCCTAAAAATTTTTTGGTTTTATCACTTTTTGCCCATGTGGCATCACCACGGCATCTATATGGAACTTTTCGTGGTAGATCTTGCAAATATGCACAATATTTTTAAGTTAGTATTGAAACATATAAATAACTTAGCATAAATAATTTAGACTATAGTTTTATTTCATGTTAATAGATATGAAATGAACCTCAGGCTAAAATATTTAAGCCTTATTTGGATCATAGTAAAAAGGGGACCCCGAATAATAAAAGGGACTTAATGTAAGGTTTTTAACCTAAGGTTTTATTGTATTAATAAACATGATAAAACTTTAGGGTAAAAGCTCTAGGCTAAGTATTATAACAATAGGACCCTGCATGAGGAAAAATTTTAAAATGCTCCCAGTGCGCGCGCACGCCCCCTACTCCCTGTGCGCGCATGGAGACTTTGAACACCGCGGGCACTCAGGCGAGAGCGCATACTTCCTGCTTGGTCCAGGCGGCAGCAGATCTGGCGGCTAGTGTGGATGATCCTTTACCAGTGAATGGGGATAGGATTCTGGTCGTGGAAGGGGGCTCTTCTCCATTAACGGATTCTGTAAATGGTTCCCCTATTTTTGGGTCTGTCCCTGGGTCTAAGGGAAGAACTTATGTGGACGTGGCTGCTTTTAAAGCCAAAATTCATGATGTGAAATGCCATGCTTCTGTGGGGAGACTAAGTGAATCACCTGTAAGTGCTTTAAAACCTGTCAGGGTTAATCTTGATCCTGATACTGTTAAGGAAATATTTGATCAGGCAGAGTAATTTTCAAAGTCTGCGGCTATTTGTAGATTTCGCGGCTTCTGGCCATCTCATGCCGATTTACATGGCTGGATTTCCCAGACATGGCTGCCACTAATTGATGGAAATGTTGAAATTTATCCTTGTGGTAAAGGTTTTTTTATAGCTTTATTTCACATTGTTGAGGACAGGAAGACCATTCTTTCCAACAAAAATTTCTTCTGGCAGGGTAAATACCCTCTCTTCGCCAAACGGTGGCATATGGATTTCAATCCTGTAACGAAAACTTTCAAAAAGATCCCTGTTTGGGTTCAGCTCCCTAATTTACCATTGCATCTATGGCATGATTCGGTGTTTAAAACCATCAGAAATGCTATAGGGGAATTTTTATTTGTGGATGCAGAAACCAAAAGGTATTTCAGATCAACCTGTGCTCGCCTTATGGTTGAGGTGGATGTTTCTAAGGGCCTTCCTGAGGCGATTTGTCTGGATTCCCCTAGGGGATCTTGGACGCAAATGTTAGATTTTGAAGGGTTACCTTTTCGATGTAGAAAGTGTCATCTGACGGGGCATGTTGCAGCCTGGTGTACTGCAAGGAAATCCAGACCCAGAAGACCTCCTTCTTGGTGGGTAAAAGTTGATCATGATCACTATATTGTAGAACAACCAGAGGAAGCTTCGACTAATTCTGAGAATGAGAAGGAAAAGAGTATCTTATATGTTTCGACGGATCAGGAGTCTCAGCCGGAGACGGTTCCTGTTGAAGGTTTGGAGAAGATTGGATTATGTAATCTATCTGAACTGATTTCTGAGGAGGTGGTGGTTCCTCCACCTGTTTTGAAGGTTTCTCCTAGAAGTCAGTTGGTGGCTGGTTCTCCTAAGGTTTTGGCTGAGGTTTTGTCGCCCCCTGGGCTTCATGATTCTTGGCCTTCTGTGGAATGGGCTGCTGAGGCAGCTAAGGTAGAGGATGGTTGGACTACTATTAAGAGGAAAAAATCTAAGCTTATGGTCCCTCCTCTAGATATGAAACTTCGGTCTTGTAAAAAAAAATAATAACTATTAGTTATTGTTTGTCAAGCTCTTGTAGGCTATTTTTAGATTACTGGTTTATCTGGTTTTGTTTTTGTAGGTTCCAGGTTATTTGTTTCCTGGATGTGCTTAAGGTTTATATCGATCTGATGTATAGGGTTTCGGGGTCCCTTCAAAACCTATTTTTACCTTAATCTAAAACAATAGGACCCTGCATTAGTTATATCAAGCCAATAAAATAGATCAAAAGATCATGGGATATATAGAGATCAAGCATAAGATTTTAGACTAAGGTTTGGTCAAATGTTTAAAAATATGACTCAATCTTAGGATAACATTTACACTAAGACTATGGTGTTTCTAATTTTTTCCACACAATTTTACTTAGTCTATGATAGGTCAAAGGTTCATGAAAGATCAATTTTATTATTGAGGTACAAAGCCCAAACCATGGTTATTTTCCAAATGAGACCCCATCAATCTTACAACATGAAGACAAACATGTTCATTCATCCAAATGAGATTGGTTCCTGAACTTGAATTTTGACACTCTTTCAAACGTCAATGATAGGCATGTGAGTGTCAATGACATTTACATAAACATCAAAATTAAGCTCTCATGATTGACCATAGGGACTAAAATTTTATGGTCTCATAGACATCAATGACAACCTTGTGGACGTCAAATGATGGGCATGAGAATGTCAAATTCAAGTTCTCATGATTAAGCATAAGGACTAAAATTTGACAATCTGATGAACATCACTAACAGCCTCATTAATGTCAAATTATGGGTGTGAGAATGTCAAATTCAAGTCTCATGAAACACAATGGGTCTCATATAAACTTTGATGCAATATGCATCATTTGATTGATCTCTCCTATGTAAACTTAGGTCATCGATTATGATCTTGTTAGTTGGACATCATTAGTTCATGTAGTCATAAAGAGATTAAGTGAGCTTGAGACCATTTAGAATTTAGACCAAATTATAACATAAGTCTTTAATATAGGTCCTTACAATGTAATAAAATGAAGACCCTTTGAATAATTAAAGTCATAACTTAAGTTTTATTGTATTGATAAATACAATATAAAAACTTGGGGTAAAACTTAGGCTAAGTATATGTTATAATAAAAAGGGACCCATTTCAATCCATGATGATCTCACTATATTGGGATTTTAGCATCCACATGAATGTGGATCGTCAATCTCAATCTGTGGAATAGAATGGGATTGGTCCCATGGGTTAAAGTCTTAGGCACATCAGGCTCCTCTCACTCCATTCAATCAACTTTGCCTGATTAAGCACAAACCATTGATCCTATAAATAAGCACATGGTTTAAGTCAGGGCTCAGAGACATATAATACTTAGGATAAAGTCTTAAGACTAAGGTCTTGTTTGTGTTAATAAACATGAATGTGGCCTTAGGACTAAGACATTAATCTAAGTTAATAACATATGAAAAGGACCATGTGTATAAAAGGTTAGACCATATTAAAATAAAATGGGACAAAGGGATCTGGATATAAAAGAGGCATAGTATATAATTTTTAGACTAAGGTTTGGTCATGTTAAAAAATATGACTAAGTGTAGACACCATAAATCCACACATGATGGTTCCAGATATCACAACCCCCCTAGATCACTTTAGGACCCCCCTCAACCCTAATTTGACCTTTTAACTAAAAACCAGACCTAACCCTAGATAGATTGACCTAATAACTTAACCCATTATTTTAACTCAAATTGACCTCATCTCTTAATCATTAATGGTCACCTTAACCATTGACAGTCACCCTGACTATTGACGATCAAGTTCCACCGTTTGAACTAACTTAACTGACCCAACACTATGACTTACTTTTATATAATTAGATTGTCTAATTTCTATGAAATCCCATGCATATCTAAGTTGAAATTAGATAGCAAGTTAGACCCCTTGTTAACATCTTGTTATACCTCTCCTTCCTTGCTTATAAGAAGAGAGGAACAAGAGGTTAAAAAGGATCCATCCATGACTTCAAGAGCCTTGAAATCTAGATTTTCTTTGTAGGTCACTTCTTCCAGCAACCCAGTGATCCAATCATCACATCAGAGAGAGAACTTACCACTACCCCTCAGCCAATAGCCAAGTACCATTACTCTACTTTAATCATGCCAAACTCCATCAATAAGCCAAACACCTCAACCAGTCATCCAATCAACCTCTAATAACATAAGTATTTATTTTCAATCTATTAATTACTTTTTTTCCATTTTGCAACTAGCCTAGCATAAACTAATATCATAGAATACCTTCTATGATCCTATCAATCTAACCTCTTATCACCTAAACCCAACACACATTAACCATTAGTGGTCATCTTGACCAATGATAGTCACACCAACCACCGATGATCACTATGGTAGAAAATAATAGCAAGTTATTTTCACCCACCTACCCTCAACCAAATCCAACTTTATTTTCATCTACCTTTTCATAGACCCCTAACCTATTTTCCAAATCTCACCCAAAATATTTAGCATTATTAATGATCCACTTATTGCTATATTAGTCTTTTTAGTATATTTTTTATCAAGCATTTCTTGTATACAATTTCAATATCTTCTATGATTAATTCAAGTACTTTATCTTCTATTTTCTAAACTTAATTGTTTAAAACATGTGGATTGACAACCCTCGAGGGAGCTCTTGGTTTTGGGATCTAGCTAGCACTAGGAAATCCACCCAAATATCTATCTAACCAACCATTTGATTTAGTGTTGTCTTATTTTTAGGTCATTCCTCCCAAGCCAAAAAAGAGCTTTCTATAATCATCTAATTCAATGCATGCACAACCAAACAGGTTCTTCTACCATACCCATATCTCATTTATTTCTTCTTCTTCTCTTGTAATATAAGATAAAATAATCTAAAACATTTTGGCATGCCCAATGGGACCCTTGAGTCTCTACTTAAGTTTATGTTATTTTCATCTATATGTTATTCTCCCTATTATGTGCTCATAAACAAAATTAAAATTTCTTTTGGGTTTAAAATCAAACTACATACATTGGTTACTTGTAAGTTTAGATCACCTAGTTAAATTAAATCAAAGTAATTTAATCATAGCATCACTTGTATCATACACTAAACCAAACCACCTACATCAATAAAACATCAAAACAACTCGACATAAGGCATGACTAGGATTTCATCACCTAGAGGTCACCTTACACTTTCCTAACAATCCTAGTTGGAAGTCATTACCAAAGGGAAAACCAACTCAGCTCTCTGGTTGAATATATACTCTAAAAACTAGTATATGTTGGATAAGCACCCAACACCCTTATCATTATGGTGTGTGAAGTGAGGGGGTAGGCCCCAATACCAAACTATGTATTGATTTCTAATACAAATATTTTTTGAAAGCCTGAACACAACCTGAGACCAACCATAGACTTCTTTTCTATTACCTGCTCTACAAGCTAATTTCATTCAAATAGTTTTTAAATCTTAAGGCATAAGCCAAATAAGAGACTAAAAACAGATTTAGGACTTAACATACTTTTTAGTGTGTGTTTGATTTCCTTGATCATTTATTGTCTTCTCTCTATTTGAGGGTGAGATTGTTTTTGTATCTTATCTCCCTTATTTTGTATGGATCTAACTCACTATCAACAAAATAATCTAGTAGAATAGAACCCATCACCAAACCAATCAACCTATTCTACCTCTTCATCTATGGAGTACATCTCTAAACTAGAAGACTCTCCTCACCCTTTAAAAAGTCCTTCTTTCCTTCAAGAGTTTACCCAAGGAGATACAAAATTTTCCACCTTCTTAGATAACAACCTTGTGTCCCTTCAACATTATCTCAATATCGTGCCTCACCATACCCCTTCTTTGGTCCCACCTGTGGACCCACCTTATAACATGCCTTCCCACCTTATGGGGAACCCTTTTATTGCCACAGTCACCACCCAAGAATCTTCATCTACCAATAATCCCTTTGATACTATTATGGAAAACCAACCTACCAATATCTTTATGCCTTCAACTCCCACCAACAACTCCTCTACCCTAGGAAAAAACCAACCACTAACCACTTATACTCCCCTCATCATGGGGGTACCTATTGCTAGCATTGTCAACCTTCCTTCGGCTACCTCTAATCCATTAGTCACTAACCCACTTCAAAATCTCATGGTGTACCTTTTCCCTTTCCACCAATTACCTTCTCCCTTACCACCAATTAGTACAAAGGTCACTACCCTTCCTTTGATCACTAACCCAACCACAGCTCCTACCCAATCCACCTTAACATCTCAATAAGTACCCATTACACCAAACTTGGGTTACATCCCTAACCCATAAGGGAATGTACCTCTACCTAGTACCCAACCACCTGCATTTACCTACCCTTGCATAGATTCCACCCAACCACCTATGTCCACATACCAATATGTGTCAGCTTTTCAATCTCCCACCAATTATCAATATGTCACTCAACCATAACAAAAATATGAACCTTATAACTTTTTTAGGTGCCTAACCCCAAATAGATCTAATGAAAATTCTCATGGATAAAATGACTACTTTAGAGTCATTCATCTCTAGTGCTCATAACATCTTATCATATGACTAGATCTATAATGAACCTATTCACCCATCTATCCCTATCAGACCATATCCTCCTTAGTGAGAACTTCCCAAGTTTTCTAAGTTTTAGAGTAAGTAATACCCCAACAACACCTCAGATCATTTAGGAATTCATGTTATTTGATTTCCCACAATGATGTACTCCTTAACTAGACCTTCCCTATGTCTTTATCTAGCCCAACACTTGACTGGTATAGTGCCATTACCAAACATTCTCTCTTCTCTTTCACCTAGCTAGCCCAAACTTTCTTGGAACACTTTTAAATAAATATCTCCAAGAAAGTTTCTATCATTGACCTTTACTCTATCTGGCAATTTGATGATGAATATATTTCTGATTTTGTAGCCCATTAGAGGAGCCTAATCAATCAACTTTCCTTCTCTTTACCCCAACCTGAACTGATAGAACTTATTGCTTGAGCATGTGTCAAACACATCTCTTCTACATTACATGTATATATCTTCATTACCTTTGACAAATATTTTACCATGGTACATAATCTAGAAAACAATGCCATCGATGAAGGAAAGTTAAAGTTGAAAAATAAAAAATCTACCTACAAAACCAATGAGGCCTCTTCCTCTAAACCAAGTAACCAAACCAATACCAATGCCAAAAAAAGGGAACTATGAATGCAATTTTCCTTAAGACCACTCCTCCACCATCTATCAATCAACCAAACTCCTCTAACTCCTCAAAATAAAACATGAGAAACCAAAACAATTAGAAGTAATTTACTCTACTTGGGGAATCATATGCTTCAGTCCTAGAGAAGTTGTTGAAAGCTAATATCATATAGCTTCCTCCCACCAAAACCCCTCAATAATTTGATTTTTATCATCTTACACCTGGATGGTATAATGAGAATGACCTATGTTCTTTCCATGGATTAGTGGGAAATGATGTTAGTAGGTGTAATACCTTCAAAAACATTGTCCAAACCCTCATTGACAAGGGGGAGCTTGTGTTCGATAACCCAAATGCACCTCTAAACCAATCCCTTGACATTTTCAGACAAGTTTTTCCCAATCATACACCTACCAAAAATGAGATCAATAGATCTAATTATTCTCATGATGCCCATAACATCAATATAGTTCTTGACACGCTCATTGTTGAAGAGCCTACCACCCAATCTACCTTTTCTTTTCCCTCTCTACTTATCGAGATAGAATATTTAACTTTTCTTCCTTTGGATACCCAAACCATGAAAGTAAATTTTTCACCTCTTCCACTTATTGAGGTAGTGGAGTCATCAACCCCTCTTTCAGTTGACATACCATAGAAAGCAACCATCACCACTTTACCTCCTCTATTAACTATTGAACAATTCACTCCCCCTTTGGAGATCATTTCCAAGGAAGATTTCACCATACTTTTACCTCCCATAGAGGAATCACCTATCCCAATCTTGTATCTTTTGATTGAGGAAAAGGATGTTATAATCCCCCTTTCTCAACCTATGGGTTTATCTTTCAAACCCACTGCCTAGGGGACAAGACCAATCTATAAACCATTCTCTAGATTAGTTCAAAGATTGGAATTTATCTCTAAACATGACTTATATTGTTACACATTTTGGTAGTAACTGGGGCTCCCTTACATCACTAAATAGGAACCTCAAACCACCTTTGTGACAAACTATCCCACCACTTCTATCATCCAACCCACTATCATATCAACTAAACCAATAAAAACCTCTACCAACCCAACCATTTCTCAACCATCCAAAGTAACCAAATCCTAAACAACCAAATCATCCTCTATCACTTCAACAAAACTAACCAAAACCCTTGGTGTCTTCCCTACATAATCATCCATCTTTGAAACTAGAGCTAACCTCACCAAACCCACCAACCAAACACCAAACCAAATCAACCAAGGAGGTAAAACCAACAAAAGACCAGAAGGCTATAATTTTTCCCCCCTCAACCTTGCCCTCTATATTGAGCCTCACCATTCTACTTTGATTAGGAAGCCAACTATTTCAACCAAAACCTAACCACCACTTTTGGTTACCCCATCACTCTTGCTTTCTAACATGCCCATCTTTCTTGAGCCATCAATAACCAACCTAGCATCTCCTACCTCAAACTTATCAACTCCCTTATCTAAACCAAAATCATCAATTAAGAAAGACACCTTACCCAAGACCTCTACCACCAAGCTTGTTTCTAAAAAGACTTCCATCTCACCAACCAAGGACAAAAACTCTAAACACGCTCCACCTCTAGTCGAGTCCTACTCAACTATTTTTCAAAGGTTATTATAAGCTTCTTTCTTGACCTTTCCTCCCATTAAACCATTTAACTCTCTTAGTCCAAAATCAATATGGTATAATGACCACCAAGTATGCACCTATTATAGGACACCTAAACATGATGCAAAGAATGAAAAAGCTCTTCAAACCATAATCCATTGGCTCTATGATGAGGATGATATATTAATAGATGAACCTCACATGAGCTTGATACTAATCCAAAAACTAACAACCACTACCCAATCTCTACCTACTCCCCCACCCTCATCTTAGAGTGATAACGAACTAAACCAATCTCCTACCCCAACTCTTCTATCCATCCATACTATCTATGTGGTCACACAATCACATGATCAACAAAAAGATAAGGGGAAGGCTAAAGTATCCATCCCATGGACATACCCATCTTCCACCTCCAAACTAAGTCAAAATCAAGCACCTCCACCTTTAGCTAAACCCAAGGTATTTATATTGCATACCTCTCAATCTAACCCCTCCAAATCAATCAGAAGAGTGGTTCTCAAAAAAATTCACCAAACCCTGATAAAGATGAGTCTATACAATTTGATTTATACCTCACCTCATCATTACCAAGCCATGATAGAGGCATTGAAATCAATAGATGTCCAACCTAAAGACCCTCAACCTTTGGTAACCTTTATTGTCACTCTCCAATTTTCTAACCTTGTCACCTTCAAGGATTCAAAAATACCTTCTATCTACCCTGATGACCCAGATCCCCCTATTTTCATCACTACCTACATCAACCAAACCCACATCAAATGGGTCATGATCAATGGGGAGATAACATTAATATCATCTCCTCTCATGCATATGATCAACTTAAACTACCAAACAATGTCATGTCTAAAACCTTGGCCATCCTTTGATCTTTCAATGATACCTTAACCAGTACTCTAGGAACTATTATCCTTCATATACATTTAGGACCTCACACACTCCCTAAACTCTTCTATGTAGTGGAAGGTGAATTCTAGTATAATATTTTACTGGGACAACCTTGGATCTGCTCTATGGGTTGTTTACCCTATGCCCTTCATCATTGCATCAAATTTGAGCATAAAGTTTAGGTTGTCACTAAACAAGCTGACCCAAGTCCCTTTTCATCATGAAACATGACTTATCAACTCAATAATGTCCTCCTACCTCCATTTAGTATACCCTCATCAGCTAAAGATAAGCCATCAACCATGAAGGATGAAGCCATATCTCCTTCAACTAATGAGGCATCTACTAGATCATCAATCCCCTTAGACCAAATCCCCACCATAGACCATTTAGAATCCACATTCAAACATCTTTCACTTGGAGAATATTTCCTTCTCACCCTTGACATTTTCCCTACTCCCCAAGAGTATAGGAAACTTGACCACCAACCTGGTTATGACCCTAATATTAAAACCATTATCCCTTTCAAGCCTTAAAAATGTCAAACACATTTAATCTATGGAGGACTTGACAAACCCTTTGGCACTTCTATCACCTCATTTTTGCCTTGACCATTCACCTCTAGCTTCTCTTATCTAGATAAACTAGAGTTTTCCATGACATACCTCCATCGGTGTGCTTATAAGGGATATTATCTCGAACAATATGAACATGGGCCACATGAGTTGATTTCAATTAAAACCAAAAAACCTCATAACAAACATGGCCTTAGCTTCATTCCACCCATAAAGAAAACCAAATTACCTACTACCACCATTATTGAGGAAGACATCCCTTCCTCACCAACCTATTATCCACCTAAGTTTGAAGATGATGACATCATCCCACCTAACTTTTTTTTCCATCAACATGATTAGCCTTAGACCCATAACTTATCAAAAGGATGGGGAAACCATAACCATCCTTTTGACACATCTTAAGATGATATGAGATGACTCTTCTACTATTAATACCATTCAATATTAGGATGATGATTCTATTCTCACCTATCTTAGTACACCATATTCTTCCATCCAGAAATCCCTTCCTCCTAAGACTTTGACCATGTTGAATGAATCCACCATATATATCAACTTGGGCACTCTAAATAACCCTTACATTATCAAATTTAGCCAATCACTAAATTTTAAAGATGTAATATCATAACATAGCATTTGTTTGGTCTTATAGTGACATACTAGGAACTAACCCTTCCATAGTTACCCATAATATAGTCACCAACCATGATGTCAAACCCATCAAGCAAAAATTTTTATGAATGCACCCTCACATAGCCCTTCTCATCAAAGAAGAGCTTAAAGGTCACCTTTGTGTCAATTTCATTCAACCCATCGACTATCCCTAATGGGTCTTGAATGTCATAACTATCACCAAAGCCATAGGGGGACTACACATTTGTGTGGACTTTCATGACCTCAGCCTTACTTACCCAAAATATGACTTTCTTCTACAAAGCATCAACTAGATATTTGATCTTATAGTCGACCATAAGATGTTATCTCTCATGGATAGATTTTTAGGTTACAATTATATCTTAATTACCCTCAAAAATCAACACAAAACTACCTTTATCACCCCATGGGGGACCTTCTGCTATAGGGTCATGCCTTTCAGACTAAATAATTCTAGTGCAATCTAATAACGTGCTATGACTTACATCTTCCATGACCTTATCCATTATCAAGGACTATGTGGATGAATTTCTTGAGAAATCAAAATATCATAAGGATCATTTGGTCTCTCTCAAAATTATCTTTGAGTGACTCATCCATTACCATGTCTACTTTAACCCTAAGAAGTACATTTTTGGGGCCTTATCAAGAAAAATCCTTAGATTTATTGTCTCCCTTTAGGGAATTGAAGTTGATCCTACAAAAATTAAATCCATCCTTGACATGCTTCCTTCAATCAACCTCAAGCAAATTTATAGTTTACAGGGGAATATCCAAGCCATTTATCGATTTATCTCTCAACTCTCAGACTGATGTAAACCCTTCCATCACCTCTTGAAGAAGGATGGATCTTTTAAGTGGAATAATGACTATCAAAATACCTTTGATTCACTCAAAGAGAACCTTTTATCTTTGCTTGTCCTCACCCCTCCCAAGGATGACCAACCTTTATACCTTTATATCTCCACCACTAACTACTCCCTAGGGGCAATGCTTGCTCATCGAGATAAACAACACAAAGAGAAAGTCATTTACTACGTCAGCCACATGTTTGTAGATAATGAGGCTTAGTACACTCATATCAAGAAAAAATTTATAACTTTAGTCTTTGTGGCCACTAAACTCCACCACTACCTTCTTAACAACAAACATATGTCATAACCAATATCAACCCACTCAAATATATGCACTCCAAGCCATACCAAAACCAATGTATGGCCAAATGGCTCATGATTTTAGCCAAGTTTGACCTTGAGCTTCTTCAATAGAATTTAATTAAAGGTAAATTTATTACCAACCAATTGGCTAAATCACCTTTAGAAGATGACTAACCCCCACCTCTTGAGTTTTCTGATGAGTCCATTATGACCCTCTCTCAGGAAAACTTCACCTATCAAGTAACCATGTTCTTTAATGGATAAAAGTGTCAACATGGTGGGGGAGCTGACATCATCCTTATCCCCGTCACAATGAACCTCTTCCTTTATCCTTCAAGCTAGATTTTGAATGTGCTAATAATATGGTTGCGTATGAAGCCATAGTCATAGGCCTTCAAACTATGTTAGCCTTAGGAGTCAAAATGATCAACATCTTTGGAAAATATCAACTAGTGGTCAATCAAATCAATGGCTCTTACCAATGTAATAATGGTGTTTTTCAATAGTAAAAACAACTAGTTGATGAACTCTTAACATTATTTGAACACTACCATATCCAATCCACCCCAGGATCTACCAACAAGTTTGCCAACACCATGGCTTCCCTCACCTCTTAAATCATGTCTGCACCTTCTGACTCTAAGTTATTTATCATTATCCATAGACTTACCTAGCCTTCTTATGAAAAACTAGATTCTCCCACCATCTTTAGTGTGGAGGAGACCCATCTTGATCTTTGGTATCAACAAACATTTGACTATCTCAACCTTATCATCATTCCTTCTGGTATTTTCAAGAATGCTCAAAGAGTGTTTATCCAAAGTACCTCACATTATAACATTATGGGGGGGATTCCTTAAAACCATGGATTTGATGGTCTCTTCTTCCGTTGCCTATGCATTCATAAGGCCTCTCATGCTATCAAGGAAACTCATGATGGGATCTATGGGGGACACTTTAATGCATCCTTTACCTTGGTTATTACTATCGTACCCGTAACCAAGACTATTATGATTATGTGAAAAAGTGTGTTAAGTGTCAACAAAATACCAATTTGTATCATGCACCTAGCCATAGTCTCCATGTATCCACTAATTTTTATCCCTCCTCATAATGGGGTCTAGACCTTATTGGTGAAATTAACCCCCATTCTTCATAGTGACATCATTCTATAATCATTGTGACTAAATATTTTACCAAATGGGTAAAGGCTATCTCTCTAGTCTCAACCAAAGCAAAAAATATTGTCAACTTCATCAACCATCACATCATCTACCATTTTACTGTTCCTTACAAAATTATCACTAACAATGGAAAATATTTTAAAAATAAGCAAGTTCAGTGTCTTTGTGATGCATTTAGTATCAAGTTAAGTTTCTCATTACCCTATCACCCTCAATTGAATGGTCAATCATAATCCTCTAAAAAAACTCTTAACAACATGCTCACTAAAATGGTCAATGCATCTGGTTGAGATTGGCATTTGCACATCCCCTTCACCTTATGGGAATATCATACTATCATTAAAACCCCTATGTGTGCTACACCATTCTCTCTTATGTTTGGAGTAGAGGATTTCTTACCTCTCGAGGCTGAAATCCCTTTTCTTTGCATATCTTTATAAGAGTTTATTTATGAACATGATGAACATCAACACTATTTTGCCTAGCTTGAGCTACTTGATGAACATCATTTATCCAACCTCACCCACCTTCATGTCTATCAATAATGAATCAAATAGGCCTATAGCAAACACCTTAAAGTCCAAGAATTTAATATCAAAGACCTCATCCTAAAGGAAAACCAACATGTCACCAATATGGAGAAAAGCAAGTGGGGCAAGTTTCCATTTAATTGGGTTGGAGCTTATATCATAACCCACAAGTATGGATCATGAGCTTACTATTTATCCTCTCTTGAGGGAAACCTAGAACTTGAGCCCCTTAACACTTTACATCTACATCCTTTATTTTGTTAAAAGGGATCAAATGCACCTTTATCTAACTTAAGATCATCCCTTGCTTTCAAACCACATTCATCTGCCTATTTTAAGGGCAACTAAGTAAAACTAAATCATGTGATTATCCATCACAATCATAGCCTAATATTGAATAATGAGTACCATGGATTTACCCATGGCATGATTCTCATGGTACTTTCCACCCCTTTTCATAGGATGGATTCCCATGGTTGTTGTAACATAAACCTCTTTACATCTAATAAACCTTCTTGTGATTTTATTTTTGTCTTCATAAAGGTCAACCTTTAAGCCTATATAAGCAAGTCTATGTCAAGTAAAATCAAAATCAAATTTATAACCAAAAAAATCATGGGTCATCCCTAGCATTCGTAGACTACTCCCTCAAAATATATCTACCAAAAAAATATCAAAATTACTACAAGTAAGGTGGCCTACTCCATTGAAAGATAGTTATCAAAAGTCATTAAACAAAACACACAAACTTAAACCACTCCTTTTAAGGATGGTTGAGTAAAGCATTTGTCAAAGCAAGTAATTTATCGGAATATTCCCACATCAATCAGCTTCCCCAACCCTCCCAAGAAAAAACAAAATAAGCAAAAGACTCATTATCAAGAAAAATCAAAAAACTAAAGAATTTTGAAAGCCACAATTGGCTCTCATAAACAAAAATTTTTAAAGCTGTAATTGGCTTTCATGCATAGAATTCCCATATTGATCAATCTATACTTTGTATGACATAGACTTGTTTATACTGACTCTTTGGTAACCTCTGAAAGAGGCATGCTAATCTCACAATATGGTTCCATTTTCATCCACCTCCCCTTTATACACTATAAACAAGGGATTTTGAGCTCACTTAACATTACGTGATCATGACACCTTTTAACTAACTAATGAACTCTAATGTGAAGCATTCGAAGGGCTTACATTCCTTATACTAATCCAACTTTAGGATTTATATTACTCCTTGACAATGAACAATAATCATTCCATCTTCTTATATTGTCATGACTGGATGATATATTCACTAAGATTCTTGTCTCTTGATTATATTCTTTTTCTCACATCTAGTTTTATTATTCAACTTACTTTATGCAATTTATATTAAGCAAAATAACCATAATCATAACATCATATCAACATGTATCATAAGCAAAATCACACATCATAGCATATCCATCATCATATCATAATCATATCATTCATGAACAAATAAGCAACAAACCATTTTTACCGTGTGTCTAAATATAAGTAAGGAAGCATATACTCATTAAATTTTAGCTTGAACATCATCATCACATCAATATCATATGAACATGAAAACAAAATGCATCTCATCACATGCCTAGCTAGATGAGTCTACATCAATTTTCATATCCATAACATAAGCATAATCAATATAACATCATAAATGATCAACACAACTATAATCAACATCATGAACATAAAGCATTAAATCACAAACCATGAACAATAAGCAATAAACAAAGATCATATCTATAAATCATGATTCTATCATCCATAACATCATAATGTATACATAAATATACATGCCTCTCTCTCAAAATGTACATCTCACCACATCATCTCATAGGTCGATATCAAAATGATATAAAACAAAATATAATATCTCATAACTATGTCATGAATATGCCCCTAGGGGACCACTGTCTCCTAAGGCACCATTGCCTCCTAGTGCCTATCCTCTCAATGTTCTTGCCTCTTCACCTATAGAAGAAACCCATTGAATTGGTGTTTCCTTGTTAGCACCACCTACTAGATTATCTCTATACTCACCCCATCAAGGCTCATCTGAATAAAATCTTAGGACTATGGCCTTATATTAACATAGCTCCTCTATTATGACTAGATATCATGCCATAGGGATAGTGTTCAGTGGTCCTATAGATGTTGTAGCTCCTCTTTCAATTTTTCTTAAGGAGTCTCTCTCCTAGGTAACCAAATCTAGTATAGATCTAACCTGGTCCATCTCACCTGTAACTATAGCTATCTAACCCTGTGTTATATCCAGTTAACCCTATAAAGCTATCACCTGAGCCTATGTTGTGGCTAGCATCACTCTTGCCTATGCACGTAGGTTAACCCCTTATTTTTATACTTAATGACCTCTACTAGTTGGTTCAACATCCATAGGCTATCTACCACCATCGTCACCATAAAAATTTATTTCCATATATAGTGCCTAGTACCACGTATGGTAACCATCTACAAATCTTGCATCATCTATCTCAGCCCTAGCTAGAAACTCCTCATGATAAAGCAAAATTTAAATGGGCTATGGATCTAGGAGAAGAAGCTTTGCATCCTCCTTCCTATACCTCAAAAATGGACCTACAATCCCTTATACTAGGATAAAATATCTCCTCATCATGTCAAATGGGATGAGCTCTATCTCACCATACCTCCTACCAAAGATCCACCTATAGCTCTATAGGGATAGTGTATGTCTCCTATATCCAGTCCAGTCTAGAAACTTGACATAGGGTCTCCAAATCACATCACCAACAACCAAGGCCTTTAGTGCACAAATACACCAATCTATATCATGTACCTTACCTCTTACTCTTGTGAGGGCAAAATCAACTCTCCACCTCATAAAGTTGACTCTAAACTCCATCTGGGCATAACCCTCCCATGATAGCCCAATTGGTCATAGAACTTGGGTGTGCTCATATTCCCAATAGTGTATCATGAACTTGATGTTTATTTCATATCTCCTATGAATTTTGAAACCCCATATCTCCTTGTATATCTAGATGAGCAACATAGGCACCCAATTGAACACTATGCAACCTAATAACATCTCCACTAGAACCCCCAGTAGTAGATAAGGAAACCTCTTGCTACTCTAATATACAAAAACAAAGCATTATATTATGATCATCATCATCATCATCATCATCATCGATAATCTCCTCTTGCCCCTCACCCTTTGATAGAGTGGAGTGTAGCTAAACCCTCCAACATGTCATCTAACAAGATCATGTTCATCTCCATATAACATATTTAATAACTTGTCTCTCTCCTCTCACTCAATATAATATATCATATCACCATGTATGGGTAATTGAGTGATCTTGTGAATTTCCTCTAGTATGATAGTCATCTCACTAGTAGGTAGAAGGAAGGTGTTCATGGTCAGATCCCATCTCTTGATGAGGGTCATGATCATCACCATATCTTGTGGCACATGTTGGTAGTGTAGCATCACTCTAAGGCACACCTCCTCCATGTGTGCCCAATCCACTATGGTCATCCCTTGATGAATCTCAAGGAAAATATGAGGCACTTTATCTCACATCTGAATCTACTCCTATGCCTATAAGGTTCATTATCAAACAAACTTAGTTTACTACCACATTTTACTTATATGAACTATATCACCCTCTTTTTATATTACCCTACCTTACCCATTTAACCATTACTTATTCCCCTAAAACATTTCCATTTACCTCATCTATCAAACCTAAAAATTGCATTATTGCCTATCAAACCCTTGACCATCCCATTTAAAACATTACTTTCAACTTGAACTAGACACCTAAAGCATCTAGTATCCCTCAACACCTTGAGAACCATTCAAAAAACTCTTTTTACCATTAGTGACCATCGATGGTCATGATGATCACTGATGGTTAGGTAACCAATTATTGATGGTCATCAACTATCGATAGTTGGTGTAACTACCAATAGTCATTATGCATGATTATTGATGGAACACACCTAAACCCTACCTCACCTGTAACCTACCCAAACAGCTAAAAATTCACCAATTTCCACAAATTCTTATCTCTTAACCACCCCACCCTAACCCACCCCTCCTTATTTTTGAATTCATCCATGAATTTCACCAAAACCAAGCACAACTAAAACCTAAGGCAAAACCCAAAACCTACCCAAATTACCAATAACAAAGCAAGAAACTTACAATGCCTTTGCAAATTGAAATCAAATTATGTAACCCCTACCTTATTCCTTGATTTTCATCAAGGAATAATCATAGGACCTACTACCTAGCCTTGTCCACATCTACCCTACATCCTCTCTGGTATACTACATCTACTCATTCAATCTAACTCACTCAACCAATCACTAATAGTCATTGTTGGCAAATTCTTCCACAAAATACCAAAAAAAGTAAATCACTCACTATCAAGAATCAAAAAGACATAATGAACAAATCCATTGCATGGTCTCACTTTTGACCTCTACCATTTTAGGGTTTTTTACTTGACCACCAATGGTCAGGGTGATCCCTGATGGTTGACTTCACAACCCCTAACCATCAATGGTTAATATATTGTCATTTTACCATTACCTTTTCACCCAAACTTTTTTAGAACAAAACCGAACCAAATACCCACCCATAGAGTTACCTTTTCCACCCACCTCACCCACCACCATGTCACCTCACCATTATTCCATTTTAGCCCAACTCATGCACATTTACAATGATCTTTCATGATCCTTTTGACCATAATGATAATAATTTCCATGTTGCCCTATTTTTGAACTTGTACTACCTTGTACCTATCAGACCTACTTTTGTCTTCTCAAGAGTACTTCCTACCTCAAATACCCATAACTTCACCTGACTAGTTTATGTTTTCTTAGGATTACTTCCTACCTTAGATACCCATAAACACATATACCTTGCCTAGGCAACCTACATTAATGATTGTACCCAATTATGATAGTTAAATATAGTCACACAATCCATTTGTCACTTATACTTCTAGAACTAACCTTTATTTTTACCAACTATGGTAACCTAGTCAATATGTGATCTTGGCTATCACACTTTGTGCACATGTTTTCACTACAGTGCCCAACTTTTGATGTTTACCTTTTATCACCACCTCACCCACTCATCAAACTAGCACCTGATTTTATTTCACCTCATCACTCCCTGATTTGAGGGGAATACCTCCTCCCATGCTCAAAGCAACTAAACCTTTGATTGGCAATCCATTTTTGTTTCATAGCTCATTGATACAAATTGCATAACAAAAAGGGGGAAAATATAGACACAATATTCCACAAATGATAGTTCCAAATGTTACAACTCCCCTAAACCACTTTAGGACCCCCTAGGGCCCTAACTTGACATTTCAACCAGCAACCAAACCTAACCCTAGCTATATTAGCATACTAACTTAACCCATCCTTTTAAATCAACTTGACCTTAGCCCTTAACCACTAATGGTCACCTTAATTATCAATGGTCACCTTAACCATCAATAGTCACCATAATCATTGATGATCAAGTTTAACCATATTAACCAACTTAACTAACCCACCACTTTGACTTGCTTTTCTATAATTAGATTATCTAGTTCATGTGTGAGCCCATGTATGTTGAAGTTAAAATTAAATATCAAGTTGGACCCCTTGTTAAAGTCTTGTTTCACCTCTCCTTCATTGCCTATAAGAAGAGAGGAGAAAGAGGTGAAAAAGGATCCATCCATGACTTCAAGAGCCTTGGCATCTAGAGTTTCTTTATAGGTCACTTCTTCTAGCAACTCAGTAATCCATTCATCACATTAGAGATCCAACTTGCCACCACCTCTCAATTGATATCCAAGTATTGTTACTCTATCAAAATCATGTCAAACTCCATCAACAATCCAACCACCTTAACCATTCATTCGATCAACCTCTAGCAAGCTAAGTATTTGTTTTCAATCTATTAATTACTTTATTTCCATTTCAAAACTAGCCCAATTAAACCAATCTCCTAGAATTACCTTTTATGATCCTATTAATCTGACCTTTTATTACCCAAACTCAACACACAATAACCACTAATGGTCTATCCAACTGTCGATGATCACCTCAATCGTTGATGGTCACACCAACTGCCAATGGTTATTGTAACAAAAAATAATAGCAAGATATTTTCACCTACCTACCTTTAACCAACCATATATGATCACTATGATATAAAATAATAGCAAGCTATTTTCACCCACCTACCCTCAACCAAATCCAACTTTTTTTTTTGTTTTCCTATTCATAGACCCCCAACCTATTTTCTGAAACAAACTCAAACTATTTAGCATTAGTATTGATCTACTTATTTTTATATTAGTAATTTTAGTCTATTTCTTTATCAAGAATTTCTTATATGCAATTTTATTATCTTCTATTATTAATGCAAGTATTTTATCTTCTATTTTCTAAACTTAATTATTTAAAATGTGTAGATTGACAACCCTCGAAGAAGCTCTTGCTTTCAAGATCTAGATAGTGCTAGCCAATCCACCCAAGTATATATCTAACCAATCATTTGCTTTAGTTTTATCTTATTTGTAGGTCATTTCTCCTAAGCCAAAGAGGATCTCTCTATAATCATCTAATTTTATGCACATATAACTAAATAGGTCTTATACCATACTCATATCTAGTTTCTTTATTCTTTCTCTCTTGGAATATAAGCTGAAATTCTCTAAAACACTAAGCATTATTACAAAAAATTTACTAATTCCATAGCATATTAAAAAGTTCCTGCATAATTTTATTCCTACCAAATTTTAATTTTAATGAGGGGTTTAAGCTAGGGTTTCTGAATGAGGGTTTCATAAATCTTGAACATGGATTCAATTTGACTTTTAATAGACCAAAGGCTAGTAAAAGATTAGATTAAGATAAAATCATTAAAATTATGAAACCCAGAAATTATTTGCCTCTAATGAACATCTGCTAGACCTATAACTTGAAAAAAGAAGATCCAAAGTTAGTAAACTTTAGACAAGGTTAAAATAGAACCATAAATAAATACACCAACTAGAACATGGGATATATGACCTTTAAATATGAATAATGTTAAAATATGATAATGATGTTCTGATCAAATGGATTTCAATTTTGAAGTATAAATTTGCATAATTTTAACACAAAGGTCCTCATTTTTTAAGAATGGGGGTATGTTGCCCTCAAAAAATGGCAACTTTTAGGGGAAACATATAAATATATTAGAATTCAAATACTTTGGTTTAAACCAATAGCTAAATTATCTATTCCACTTGATTGGTAGCCTTATCAAGACCACTTTATGGTTAAAACAAGCTTTACACCTATAGAATTAGGATCAAACATCAAAACATAGCCATGTTATGTGTGTGTTTTGATTCCACTTACTATTTTCCATGGGATTTAAAAAGTAACTTCCAAGTTTCATGTCTTTAACCATTGACATTGACTTGTAGCACATTTAGATATCTATTAAGAATCATGTTTTAGTTTGGGAAGTCTTGGGCATTGTTTTGCTACTAGCCATGCATCCATATCCCTGATATAGATACCTTTAGCTCTACTCAAGGCCTTGTTCCACTACTATCTAGGCATCCATAACCCTAGTGGGGATTACCATAATCACTTTTGCTTGGAAAGATTTTGATTTTATAATAAGCTCTTTTTTTTTTACTTTTTAGACCATTTTGGCTTTCTATCAAACATTGGGAACCAAGTTTAGCTAGGTTTAAGGATTTGGTCAAATGTTTGATCCTTGGAAAATGACCTATAGTTGCAACCTTCATCCCAAGCAAGGATATTTGTTAAGTGAAAACATGATTGTGTTCCAAAAAATTAAGCTTTCATTCCATATGTAAAATTCTCCTTAAAATTAAGTTCAAATCAAAATAATGCTTAAGATATTATGAAATATTTAGCTTATCTATTGGTCCTTACTAATTTCTCTAAACTATATCATTAAGCTCATATTTCAAATCCATGATCAAGATTTGCTTAAGATTCATACCTGCATTCCTGAAATGTGGAATTCTTAAGAAATTAGAAAGAACTATGAGTTGAGGGTTGTCCAAAGGACTTATTAGAAGCAAGGAATAAAGCAAATCAATCAAACACATAGAACAGAAAGCAAAGGAAGTATTATGTAAAAGAAAAGTGAAAAAATATACACAAACTTTTGTACAAATAAGGGATAGGAAGGAATGAATATAAATAAACTAAACTAGCCTACCTAGTCTAGCTTTAACTATTCTTACAATTTACTCCATGAAGACCCCAGAGGGAGTGGCAAAAAAGTAATGCTTGAGGTACTACCCATTGGTGGGTAGTTTGAACTTTTCTCCTTTTATGTCTTTCAGTTTAAAGGTGTTGTTTCTAAGTGTCTCAACAATTTGATAGGGACCTATCCACAAAGGAGTGAACTTCCCATGTTTATCCTTAGGCTCAGATGCCTTGTCCCAACAAAGAACTAAGTTTCATTACCTTAACACCTTTGTCTTTGATTGCTTATCAGACCACATTGTCACCATGGTTTATTTCCTACTAAAGTTGGAAAAATCCTGTTCTCTATCATCTTCCATTTGAATAATGTCTAATAGTCTTAAATTTTCCAATTCTTGATCATCCTCTATATACTCTTACATGAATCGATATGTTGGCGGCTTGAGTGTAATGGGGAATATGGGCTCTTGTCTATATACCAGTAAGAAGGGTAATGTTTTGAGAGCCTATTTGACCCTTGTTCTATTTACCCATAAGATGTATTTGAGAAGTTTGTGCCACATTCTAAGCTTGTCTGCTATAGACTTATTGCTTTCATCAAGTTATTATTAGTTGATTTGGATACACTATTACCTTAAGGATAATGGTTAGATGAGAACTTGAGATTGATACTATTATCATATGTTCATTATATCATTTATATGGATATAAAATTAGCTCCATTGTCATAGAATAGAGATACAAGTGTCCCAAACCTGGTGCATATGTTTTCTTCTAAAAAATTGATCACTTCTTCGATCTAGCATTATTTAGTGGCCATTACCTTAGTCTATCTAGTGCAGTAGTCAGTAGTAGTTAGGATGTATTTGTGATTTTATAATGAATTAGGGTTTATTATCCCCATGAAATCTAGTCCCTATTGGGTAAATGGCTTGTCAATCATAATTGGTTATAGTGGCATGGCTGCCTTGGCCTCCTTTGTGATGAAGACTTAGCATGAATAGCATTGCCTTACATCTTTGTGGGCATTGTTGAAGATTATGGGCCAATATTAACCAACTCTAAGGATTTCATGATTTGTTTTCCTTCCAGATGGATGTCCACTTCCTAGCTTTTCATGAAAAGTGTTCATTATTTTAGCTACTTCTTCTTTGGATACACACGTCAAGTAAATGCATTCAAAGTTTTTTCTATTCAACACTCCATCTTTAATCAAGTAGAAGGTTACCTTGAGTCTTAAGGCTCTTCTTTGCTCCTTGGTCATATCTGTAGGACAAGTCCCATTGATCAGTAGATGGATAATTGGATCATACCAATTATTTGACTAAAAACTTTCTTATTCCACCTACATGAAATTTATCTTGGGTTTAGTATTGGTAATTAATTGAATTAAACCTTGGCACCTTACCAATTTTGTATTCTTTAGTTCAATGTCATATTCTTGTAGTACCAACATCTACTTTCCTCTCTTTTCTCGTAATTCATTCTGAATTAACATGAGCTTGGTAGTAGGGTCTAGTAAGATATCATGCACCTTATTCCTAATAATTTAGTACCCAAATTTATTCATTGCTTTGACTAATGCACATTAATTTTTGTCAATTAAAGAATAATTTAACTCAAAAAATTTAAATTTTGTGCTCATGAAAGTAATTGGATGGTCACACCCATAAATTTTGAGTTAAGAATACAATAATAGTATGATCAGAAGCAAAGGAGTAAATGTAAAAATCCTTGGAGATATCTGGACTTATCAAGACTGGAGATTATCTAATTACCTCCTTAATGTCATTAAAGGCCTTCTTAGATTCCTCATTGCACATGATTTTGGCATCTTTTTGTGGCATATCATTCAATGGTTTGACAATTTCTACAAATCCATAAATAAACTTCCTTACAAAGTTAATTTTGCCAAAGAATGGCTTTAGTTCTTTCCTACTATTAGGAGGCTCTATATTTGATATGCCATTTACTATATCTGGATCTATAGAGATTACCTCCTTAGTGATGAATTGGCTTAACAAATTTATCTCAGTAATACATAAAAAACATTTCTTTAGGTTGAGATAAATTCCATACCTTCTACCTCTTTCAAATATCTATTGTAAATGCATGATGTGGTCCTCCCTATTTTTAGAAAAAATAGTCAGATCATCCATGTATATAATATTGCATTTATCTACCAAATCTTGGAAATCATGATCCATGGCCCTTTGGAATGTTGCCCCTATGTTGATTAGTCCAAATGGTATTCTTTTGTAAGAAAATGTGTCCCACTTGGTAGTAAAAGTAGTTTTCATCTTGTTCTCTTGATTCACCAACACCTAGTTATACCCTAATAATCCATCAAGAAAGGACATCATATCAGAACTACAAATGTTTTATATAACTTGGTCTAGAAAAGGCAAATGATAGTTATCCTTTTTAGATGATTTATTTATATTCCTAGAATCAATGCATAGTCTTATTCCACCATTCTTTTTCCTAACTGGTACCAAATTAGTGACCCAAGTAGAGTGCCTAATGGGAAATATAATCTTGGCATCTAACAACTTTTTAACCTCTTTGAAAATCATAGGTTCTAAAATAGGGTTGATAGGCCTATGCTTTTGTCTGAAAGGTTTGAAATTTTCCTTTAAAAGTATGGTATGGTTGTTGACTCTTGGATCAAAAATCTTCAAGTCATCATAGAACCATGCTATTATGTCCTTATAGTTTGTCAGTAAGTATTTGGCCTTTTCATTTTCAATACTTGTACATATTTTCCTAATATTAACTAACTAAGTTTGCTCTTGAGGTCCAAGATCAATTGCCTTATAAACCTTCCCATTCACTTTGGGAATCCTAGTATTCTTAGCTAGCTTATCCTGATCAAATAACCTTTCTAAGGAAATCATACTTTTTGGGATTTTATTATCATTTAATTGAATGACTTTGTTACCAAATCTTCCATCCTCTTTAAGAGTATTATCATTGGCCTCTTCTATGATGTGGGCCTCAAATACTCCTAAATTAGTCATCAAATCCAAGATTTATTGGTCATCATTAAAAACATGTAGATGGTTTACATTATATGGGATTGAAGGGCATGGAACTAATTTAATGCTAAAGTTATGAGAGTCATGGTTTGTCATAATATTGGCTTCAGCAAAGGTAAGTTCATCAACAACTTTTTTCTCCTCCCTAGGGATGGAAATAATGTTGAAAGCATCAAAAGATTCCAATAAATCCCAGACTTTAAACTTATATCTCTTGAGATATGATAATTTACACTGATATTTACTCCTCACCTAATTGACTATAAGTTATGAGTCACCATGAACTAAGAAATATTTAACCTTATGCCTAATGATAAATTGAAATCCTAGAATTAGAGCTTCATAATTTACAACATTATTTATGCAAAGAAATTGAAGTCTATAAGCAGATTTTAGTTCCTTCCCAATAGGATTGGTTAGAACAATCCCTACCCTAGATCTAGACTTACACCTATCAACATTAAAATGTAATTTCCAAATTCTAGGCAAAGCCTGAGAAGTCTTAGGACTATGTACCTTAAAAGTCTCAAGAGTATACACTCCAAATTCATAATCCATCATTTTGATTTCATTAGAGTCTAACATGCTAACCCTTTCATTCATAGCATCATATTCCATGATCATGTGCTTCATTTGAGGCTCTCTTTCCACTCTAATCTGATTTGGGACTCCTTTCCATGGCAGCCACAAATGCGAGTAGTTAGTGGACATATGTCCATTTAGGGATTTTGTCCACCACATGGATGTCAATAAATTTATAGAACCTAGGCTCAGAGGCAAGTTGCATATGAACATTTAATAATTACCCAATTACTTTGACTCTAGGCTTATCTAATTGAGTGACAACTCTATCAAATTTAATCTGAGTCAAGCCAAGTTGTTTACAAATACCTTCTGGCATGATATTTGTAGATGATCTATAATCTAATAAATAATTATGTAAATTCTTACCAAACATTATGATAGTAAGTAGGAAAGGTGGGGATTATTTTTTATCTTTATACAAAGCAACATTAGCATTGTCAATTTTGGGTGGCCTACCAGGATTTTTAATAAAGGACTAAAACATTAGGTCTCTTTGCTTAGTGATCTACATCAACTCATGCAATGTATATATTAGACTTAATTTTCTTCATGTCTTACACAATATTATAGCTATTCCTATTGGAAGAATTAGATGCATTAGTACTATGCTTATAATTACTTCCCTTTGAAGGCTCTGGGTTATTATCTAAGGAAGTATCTAGAGGAGTGTTGAAGTTGTTTGGAGGTGTTAAAGTAGTTAGAGGATAATCTACTCTCTATTCTTTAGAGGGTAGTTCTTCAAGAATAGCTGAAAAGCATGGACTTCTATAGGAATATCATCAAGTTCATTGTCTTCTTGGAAAGGAAAGTCAAACATATCTACCATGAAGTCTTGGTCAGTAGATTTAGTTCCTGATGTACTTACACCATTATATTTGTTAAGAACCACTTTAAACATATCCAGCTCATCTTTAAAGGCCTTGAAAGCTTCACAAAATTTAATTTAATTTAATTTAATTTATCTCACCATGTTTAGAAGTGTAATGTACTCTACAATAATCAGGTAAAGTAATATACATCAAATTTATATCCATTATTTTTTTATCAGTAGATGACTCATTATTCTTATTGTTGTTGTAACTATCATTATAAAACCTATTATTGGGCCTATTGAACCTTTTAAAATAAAATTTCATACCCTATCTCTCTCTAGTCTTACCAACTTGTTTTTACAATTGAAGAAATTCAATGCTTAACTTTTAGACCATCTTTAAGATAGAGTCATTTTCATTTTTAGGAGCCTCAAAGTTATGAACTTGATTAATATTAGTATCAGTGGTTGGTACCAAGGCCTTTTGATCACTAGGGTTGAATCTATTAGCAACAGTATTCAATAATCCCAAGCTTTAGGTAGGATGAGCATGACTTAAGGGTAATTGGTTCAAAGTTAGGATTTGGTTCAAAGCAGGGATGTACTAATTATTATTTGGAAAAATATTCAAGGTGGGAAAATGTGGGTTGACATTTGGAATAGAGTAAGCCATTTGACCTTGGGGATGCATTTGATCATTGATGATCACTACTTTAGAATAGGCTAAGGCTAGAGTATTCATAGGTCCAACAGCCCTCTTTATGAAAACAGAGGTCATGAGATCCAAAGCATCTTTATATATTTCCAAAGCTAAAGTGTCATCAAGTTTTTAAGGGTCTATGTTTCATATATACATTTTTTGGAACCTAGCATTAAATTCTCTTATAGGTTCATTTTCATCCCTCTTGATCATGGTGAATTGCTAGTACAAGACACAAAGACTAATAATTTTTCTAGATTGATCAATGAAAACATTTTAAAAATCAATCCAACTTGTAATGTAATTCTTGAGTAAATTTAAAAACCATTCATATGAAGCATCTTTAAAAGTAAAAGGAAATAGTCTACACACTACATCCTCATAGACCAAATTTAACAATCTTAATGCAGCTTTAAATGACTTAATGTGTTCTTCTACAATTACAATACTATTAGATCTAAATGTTGGAAAATATTTCTTAGGATTATGAGAAGGTCATGTACCTAACCTAACATGTTGAAAAAAGATCCACCCAACCAAACCATACCTTGAGTGTGGTTGAATATGTGAGCACCCTAGATTGGTGAAGTTGGCAAAGAATTTGAAATCCTTCACTTACCTTTATCTTTCCTAGTTCTTCTATGGATTTCTAATTTGAGTAGACGTTTCCTAGTCTCTGAACTTGATGTTGTTCTAATTCTTGTCAATTACATCTTGATAATTTTGAATCCTATTTTAAATGTGATGCATCAATCCTATCTTTATAGAGAACAATGATGAAAAATGCACATTAAGCAATTTTTTCAAATATTCATATAAAGGATGATAAAGGATGGCAATCTTTAATCAATTTAGGTTAAATATGTATCTAAATACCTAATTAAGATCAATTTTTACATGTTTAAAGCTTAAATGAACTCAATTTATCAAAGGATCTAAGAATCTTTGATCAAAATATTTATTACTAACCTCAAACCTATTGGGTTCACAACTAAAGTTATCTTTACCATAATCCAGCATATGTTTTGAAAGAATGTCAATCTTTATCTAGATAAGCATAAATATCAATTTAAAATTTTGAATATCACCAATATTTACATGATTATGCTAAAAGAAACACAAATATGCAAATATTAAAGTGATCTTTAAATATAATTCACAAAAACTAGCAAAGATACTACAAATCTACAAAGAATTTGGTTAGGGCCTTCCTTCTACCACCAATGAAGCTTGCCCTATTGATGCCTAAATATGTATCACAAGGTGCTCTGAGTGTTTAAGAAATACTTCTCATTTTGGAGTTCAAAAAAATTAGAGCATGAGTTGTAGTTTTTGATAATCTTATTATCTATGATGGAATAAAGGCAGGACAAATGATTGTTTCATAGTATTTATATTAGTTGATGGTTGGGAGACATCATGACCTATGAATCTTAGCAAATAAGAAGATGATCTATGATAATTAAGGTGAATTATGCTCAATTATAAGTCTAAATCTAAACAAAGATATACATACAGAATAAATATTTAATCTAAAGTGAATTGGTTAAAAAATAAGTAAAAGGAAGGGTAGGCCAAAGAGAAAATATGTTGTTGCTCATCTTCATTTCAGCTATTATGAAAAAGTTCAAATATTATCTAGGCATTTACTTAAAAATAATGTATGATATGAAACATCTTAATCTTGAATCTTACCACACATCAGGAAAACTTCTAAAGAAAGTGAAAATAATGCAAATAAGAACCAAGCTTACTTTAAAGATTTGCCCCTATAAGTAGATAGTTGATTTACATCTACAAATGTAAAGCAAATAAAATGAAGTAATCTAGAGGACCTTTATTTATCTTAGCATAATCACATGTTAAAAATTTTGCATTCAAAGTTACACACCATGAGTATAAAAGAACTATTCAAATCTATGTGAGAGAAAAGCCATATAGCAATTTAGACAAACAAAATGAGACAATCTTTTCAAAATTATCTGCTTGCATTAGTTGCTCAAAGTTTACACTAGTTTTTAGCACAAAAAATCCCTCATTTTTAAAAATGATAATAATCCATTTTATATAATGCTAAATTAGTATACCAATCAGTCATATCAAATTACAAGTGTAAGGGTAGTTGTCCTTTTTATAAATTTTCTAGAATACACTAGACTTTTCCAAATGAACTAACTTTTAGACAATTTGCTTTTACAAATTGCACATGCCTTTACAAATGAATATTCCATTTTTAAAATGTTACAAATTTCTACAAAAAAATATTCCTAACTTTCCATACCCTATGTTGATGTTGCCTCTTGCTTCTACTGATGCATCTTCAATCTGTAATGTTGATCGTTAATAAACTAAAGATCTACCAGTGGCTTTAGGAAAAATCATATATTTTATCCTCTAAGTATTTAAGGTTCTTTTCAATATTATCTATATCTCGTTTAATGCCCTTGGCATCTTCCATTTTCTCCTTGAATGATAGGAGTAAGCCCATGACTTTTTAGTTGCCATCTGTTGTCTAGTTTTGCCCCTAGTTTCTTTCTTCTTACAATAACTAAAATGTCTTGTGTTTAAAATCTTCATTAGTTATGAGATCCAGTGAGATGAGGGTTGGGGGATATTTTATCAAATTGTCTAAGATATGAGATGTTCCATCTTCCAGTTGCTTAAATTCTTTGGTAAGGTCTTCCATTCTTTTGGACCAACTATCTAGGGCCTCAATCTTGTCAACCAATATGGCCATAGATATTCAGATGTGCCTTGATGATAGTTATAAAATTTGGGACTAGATTCTTGGATAAGGCCTTAATCAAGTATTTCACCTAAAGACTTGTAACTTGTCGTTGGCCAACATAGCCTATTGTTGTAGGGATTTCCTTCTCTATTTCTCTTTATTTGGTTTTGACTACCTTTAAAGAGTTGAATAGGTCAGCCATGGTGTCCTCTAACTTCTTGAATCTATCCTCATGAATTGATAATACAATAGACTCTTTCAAATTCTTGTTTTTTTTCAATATGTTGTTGATCATTATTTACAACTGATCATTTTGAGCCTGGGCCACTTCAATGATCTTCTCCTCAAACATCTTGTTTTGTCCTAGCTTTTGCCCTGTCACTAGAGTTAGACCAATAAAAGGTTTAATCTTATGAAATGTGAACTATTCACCTTCAACCATGGCTTTATTATTAATTAATCTCTCCATACTGGCTATCTCTGGGTTGAATTAAACTCTCACTAATGATTTTTCCACTTGAGGAGTAACGATCTCAACTTGTGTTCCACTTGAAGTTTCAGGAGCATACATATGTGTTCCACTTGACTCTTCAAAAGTATCCATGCATATTTATTTTTCCTATTGCTACAATTCCATAATCTAGGGCTTGATTTCATCATTCACATGGATGTTAACAAACTTTATAATAGCCCAATGGTGGTGCATGGTTGGAACCTTTTGCCACTTGTCATATATGAAATACTCTAGAATGGAGGGGCCATAAATTGGATTATCATTATTTAAAAAGTTAATTTCACTCTAAGGTTGAGTGAAAGTCAACTTTGGCTTCTTTCCTCCTTCTTGAACCAGAGCTAACTCAACTTTCCTTTTGGGTTGGGTTGTAATAAGAACTAATTCCAAAGCTACTTCCTTCCCCTTTTCTTTCTCTACTCCCTCCTTAGTTTGGCATTGAGGCTCTTCCATTTGTACTTTTTCTTCATCTGACTAGTAGGAACTAGCTAGTTCCTATAGGGCATCTTCTACTATCTCCTCATTATCTAATGAAATTATGTCAATTTCTTCAGATTGTGACTTTAATTCTTCAACCAGTCTTGAAGATGATGTTACTTAATTGGGACTCCTCTCCTAAAGTCTCTTTTCATCTAGCCCTTATATAACTTGTGCTTCAGGATATTGTGTCTTTGCCTATAGCTACATGGGAAGAGGTCTAGAATATGGTCCTGGTAATAAGTGATATTACTTAGGCCCCATCTACCATATATCCTCACTTGGATTTTTCTCTCTTAGTACTCTAGCTTTGAGCTTGATGTTATGTTTTTTTAATCTTGTTAAGACTTTTGTGAATGAAGAAGCTTAGATGTAAATTAAATCATAGACACTAGGGTGATGTTCATAAGTCAGTTTATTTTTTTGGCCTTCAAATGTTTTGAAACCCTTCCATAGGGGTCTCATTATCTCATTTTATCAATCTTTAGATTTAAAGAGGATTTATGCTTGGAGATAGTCTCTATATGATCCAAATTTTGGAACATAGTCCTACTAATAGTTAAAAGAAAGGAATGGAGCAATCTTTTCCTTTTTATTTTACACAAGTTGTCTATGCCATGGAATAATTAGTATGTCACTTCCTACTCAACTAGCTTTATGGGTACATGGACTGGTAACCTAAGGGGTTTGTTCATAGTTCCTTCTATCTAAATTATAGTGCAATCTAGATATAGCTAAATGTCCCCAATGAGGTTAACATACTTCTTGATCAAAGGGATAACCCTCATCATAGGAATCCTTATAATGGATTTGACTAAGACTGGGTATACATAGTCACATATAAACTAAATATGGTCCCAGTACATGAATATATGCAATTTTGAATAATATTGGGAGACTGTTTGTCTTCCATCAAGTGACCATTCTTTTATGATAGGGATTTTGGTAATGGATAGAAAAGCATCCAAAAGATAAGACATCATATAGAAATGGTTGTTAGTTTTCTTCTTTATTACAAAGAATTATTGTTTCAAACAGATATTGATCATTTCCCCAAGAGGGGAGTAAGTCCTTTCTCAACCATGAAATAGAAAAAAGGGACCCAAATTTAGTTGATATAGGTTGTGGAGGTGTTTCCAAAAAAAAAATTTAGTAATGTCATAATCATCCTAATACCATCCCAAAATTGGGTGATTGGGATCCTTCTATTAAGGTCAAAGACTACTTAGGTTCCTAAATATAACCATGGGTAAGAATAGTTTTTAGGTCATTCTTATTGGACCATTTTTTGATTTTGGGTAAATATACCTGAGTCTTGGGGATCTTGTAGTAATTCTTGAATGTAATAGGGGAGATATAAGTAATTATTTTAAAACTATGCTCATGTACTATCATATCTTGATCAATTTTTTAATCCTTAAAAATAGGAGCAATAACATTGATGTAATGTAGTACCTCTAGATTTGTTTATGCATAGTGAAGACTTGTCATTTGAATGATGATTAGATCATAGTATCTCTGGTTGATTGATGCAATCTTTTCATCCTCTATTGTAATGGTTGGCAACTTCTCAATGGTCTAGAAAAGCTTTGACCAGTTGTTATCTCCTATGTTTAAGACTAAAACATCAAATTTGATATCTTTCAATACTCTCCCTTCTAAATCCATAGTTAAATAGAGATTTTTGTCTTCCCTATGTTTTTTTTAGGCCATCATGACTGTGAGTTTATAAAAATTACTCGCTAGTGGTCTATAGTTTACCTCTGGATCAATTTTCACTTAAATAGAAATTTGATTTAAACCTTAGCATTTATACCTTTGCTTTCTTGAGCCCATAAAATCTTTGGTTTTGTCACTTTCTACCCATGTGGCATTGTTGTGATAATTGCATGGCACTTTTTGTGATAGATTATTCATTAATGTTTGAAAACATAACCATTGTCATTTAAAATTTGCCTTTTATTTTGTACTTTTAGATTTTCTTACACCGATCAACATGGCTCATTGATCTTGATCTTGATATTTAAATTTTATTAATCATTAATTATACTAGGCCCTGTGTTTATGCCACTTGATAGTCTCATGAGCCTTTAGAGCTCTTTACCTTGTCAACCTTGCCAGTTAATGTGTTCTCATCATGTGGTGATTTTGTGCTTGCTCAGAGCTTTATTAAAACCTTGAATTTGGCTACACTCCATCAAATCAATCTCATTTTCATAAATACAAGCCATAGATCCTACAAAGATGCATAATGTTTATAGTTAATGTAAGGTTTTTAACCTAAGATTTTATCGTATTAATAAACATGATAAAAATTTAGGGTAAAATCTCTAGGATAAGTCTTATAATAATAGGACCCTACATTAGTTATATGAAGCCAATAAAATAAGCCAAAATATCATGGGATATATAGGGACCAAGCATAAGATTTTAGACTAAGGTTTGGTCAAATATTTAAAAATATGACTCAATCTTAGGATAACATTTACACTAAGACTATGGTGTTAATAATTATTCCCACATAATTTTATTTAGTATATGATAGGTCAAAGGTTGATGAAAGATCAATTTCGGTATTGAGTTACAAAACCCAAAGCATGTTTATTTTTCAAATGAGACTCCATTGATCCTACAACATGAAGACAAACATGTTCCATCCAAGTGAGATTGGTTTCTGATCTTGAATTTTTATGGTCTAATGAAAATCAATGATAGTCATGTGAATGTTAATGACATTCACACAAATGTCAAAATTAAACTCTCACGATTAACCATAGGGACTAAAATCTGATGGTATCATGGATGTCAATGATGACCTCACAGACATCAAATGATGGATGTGAGAACATCAAATTCAAGTCCCATGAAACATAATAGGTCCCATAGAAACTTTGATTCAATACATGTTATTTGATTGATCTCTCTTGAGTAAACGTAGGTCATTGATTATGATGTAGGTAGTTAGATGTCATTGGCTCCTATAATCATAAAGAGATTAAGTGAGCTTAGGACCATTTAGAATTTAGACCAAACTATAACATAAGTCTTTAACATAGGTCCTCAAAATATAATAAAATTAATACCCTTCAAATAATTAAATTCATAACATAAGTTGTATCCTAAGGTTTTATTATATTGATAAATACAATAAAAAACCTTAGGGTAAAACTTAGGCTAAGTCTACATTATAATAAAAAGGGACCATTTCATCCATGATGATCTTGCTCTGTTAGATTTCTAGCATCTACGTGAATGCAGATCATTGATTTTAATCCATGAATCCAAGTGGGATGGGCCCCATGGGTTAAATTCTTAGTCATGTTAGGCTCATCTTGCTCCATTCAATCAACTTTGCCCAATTAAATGCAGGCCATTAATCCTACAAACAAGCACATGGTTTAAGTCAGGGCTTGAGAACATATAAAATATAAGATAAAGTCTTAAGACTAAGGTCTTATTTATGTTAACAAATATGAATGGGGCCTTAGGAATAAGACACTAATCTAAGTTAATAACATATGAAAAGGACCCTACATATAAAAGGCTGGACCATATTGAAATAAAAGGGGACAAAGGGCTTGGGATATAAAATAGACCTAGTATATAATTTTTAGACTAAGGTTTGGTCATGTTGAAAAACTTGACTAAGCCTTAGTATAAAAATTTAACTAAGTCCATAACATATTAAAAAGTTCCCACATAATTTTATTCCCACCAAATTTGAATTTGAATGAGGGATCTAAGCTAGGGTTTCTTAATCAGGGTTTCAGGAAGCTTGAACATGGATTCAATTTGATTTTTATAGACCAAAGGCTAGTAAAATGTCAAATTAAGATAAAATCATTAAAATTATGAAACCCAAACATTGTCTACCTCTAATGGAAATCTATTAGACCTGTAACTTGAAACAAGAAGATCTAAAGTTAGCAAACTTTAAACAAGGTTAAACCAAAGCCATGAACAAGCAGATTAACTAGAACATGGGATATATGATCTTGAAATATGAATAATGTACAAACATAGGAATGATGTTCTGATCAAATGGATTTTAATTTTGAATTATAAATTTGAATAATTTTAACACAAGGGTCCTCATTTTTCAAAAATGGGGGTATGTTTCCCTCAACAAATGGTATTGACAATACATGGAGAAATTAAAGATTCTTGATGTACCTTTTCACTTAAAGTATCAGTCTCACATTTCAATACATAAACACTTAACATTGTCAACTAATATTATTTATAGGAAACTTTCTCAACAACATCAATAAATTCACTTGTATCTTGTTCATTCCCAAAACGAGAAGACAATGAGATCTCTTGATTCTCTTCAACCTCTACATCATTCTCTACCATGGCAAATAGTCCACTTGGACCAATAGACTGATCATGGCACATACTTTCCACTTTTGGTTTCCATATTTTAAATTTCCTTCTACCTTACACTCTTAGAGTCTAAAATGACTTATTTTGATTTAATGGCCTTTGCTTTTAGAACCTATCAATGTCACCAATATTCTCACAGTTGTAGCAAACCATTCTTATTGAAGTGAACTCATCTTGCCTTACCTAATTTGGAAAAAATATTGAAATGTGTCTTATGTCATAATAATTAAAGCACTCAAATTTTATCATAATATTTGATTGATGATTCCATTCATTCTCCATAGGTCTTCATGTTAGGAATCTAGAATAACAAACATGCTCTGATACCAACTGTTAGGACCCGGAAGCACCATTGATTACCAAGCAACTAAATATGCAAAATTAAACTAGAAGTAACAAGTAACTAGAATTCAAAAATAACACAGAATATGAGAGACAATACCCAATTGTATTAATACTCTTCTAGAAGGAAATACAACAAAGAAGATGCCACAGTCTTCTTCCTTACACACCTCTAGGGCTCCCACACCTCTAGGGCATAAATAGTAAATCTCTTCAAGAGCTCACTCTCTCTCTTACGGTCCTAACACACAACTCAAACACAGAGTTGGTGTTCACCTCCAACCAGTCAGTATCACTACTGTCTATACCACCAATTAGTATCACTACTGCCAGTACACAAGTGCTCCACGCACTCCACAAGTGCTCCACACACTCCAAGTACTCAATGTACTCCAAGTAGATCTCTCCTGATCTTGCTACCTGTTGTGTTACTGTCACCTTTGATCCTACTGCCCCACAAATCACCTTTGACCTCACACACACACACACACACACACACCTGCAAATCAACTGATCTTACATACCCATGTAGATCTCTCTACACCCTAAAGAACCCTTGTCCTTGCCTCACCAAGTCCTTATGATTCTTCAACCAGTACCCCCGTGGATCTTCTCCCTAATCTTGCAACACCTGTAGACCAACCTGATCATACACACTCAGCACCCCTGTGGAACTAGGAGGAACACACCTTGCTCTCTTCCCTCTAAAGGAGCTAACCTTGCTCAACTCAACTAGAACAAATTAGAATACAGCCCATGAGTCTCTTAAATAGATCTCATGCAAACAATAATTAGACATCTAATTACAATAATTAGATCCACAGCTCAAGACTAAAATTAGCCTTTCAACATGTAAACAACTAGTTCATTAACTAACTATCCATGAACAAGCAGTTCTGGAATCACACAGGTGACCGACGTCTGTCCTTGTCTACCTAGAGATGATCGACGTCGACCAAAAATTGTTAATGTCAGTTGCCTTCCTATCTACCCCCTGATTGATGTCAGTTGTCCTAACTGATGCCGGTGACTGTGACATTCAACAACCTCCTCCCCTATTTACATTAGTGAAGCTTTTAGCTCCACAACCTAACAATCTCCCACTTTGAGATAAATAGCTACACTATACCTGTACTTGTACACCATCTAATTTGTTTCTTGGCTTGTATCCCTCTTTAAGATCAATCTTGAAGACCACCCACCACACAACCTATGGTGCACCTCCTGTCATCCAAGTAACCTGCCACATCCACATCTACAAACCCATGTAGAAAAGAACTTGACCCTACATAGCATGTTGACCTGCTGCTGGTCCCTCTCAGATACCAGAGAATCCACTGAACTACCCTCCAGTGCTTCTTTCCTGGATTGGCTCCAAACTTTTTGATAGCACCCACTGCTTGGGCAAACTTAGGGAGTACACATGTACTCAACCTCATCATGTGAATCAAGACACTATTCATAGAACTATCCAACCCATCAGCGTGCTAACTGATTTCACATAATCATCCAGAGATAAAATCAACCTATGATCTTCCATGTCTCTAGAACACCCTTATGCCAAAGAATTTTGCTCCTCCAAATTCTTCATGACACACCTCTAAACTAACTTTGCCTTTAGCTCAAAAAAACCCCGTATGTGTAACCCTGCATCAAGCAAACACACAACATACAATAACAAGATGATGTTGCAATCATCACCCACCTGGTAAAGAAATCACAGTAGTTACAATGACATTTACTAAAGCCATGCTTTGCCATCCTCCTGTCAAACCTGTACCACTATCCTGAAGCTTCCTCAAGACCATATGACCTAGCCTTCCATCTCATGTATCCATTCTCTCTATTCTTTAACCAAGGAATCCATTCATCTCTCAGTGCTTTCTTCTAACTGGCAACCCTACCAAATCTCCAATTTGGTTCTACATCCTCATTCATGCCATGTTCCCACTGTTTCCTGGATCCTTCCTGCTCTACAGTGAGCAACTAGTATAAAGAAGAGGAATAATGAATTTGAGGCTTACTTACCCTTTTAGTCCTCCACATGGGCGTTTTAGACTCCTTGACAGCTTGTTGTCTACCCAAAATCCATTCCAGTGATCGAACTCGGTCACCACATAGTCTGCATCTAATTGACATCGATTCCATGCGACTGTCTAGGCCGCTGATGCCGATTATCCTATCAACGTCTGTCTCCACCTACCTAACACCACTAACTCCTTTGGTCTACACATGATTGACATCATCACCTATTTGTTTGACATTGGTTCCACCTGACTGACGCTGGTACCTGTGTTTTCCTGTGAGTGATGAATTTTTACCCGTGAGCTCTCTTTGGATCAAAACCCTATCTAAACTTCCATGCTCAGAGATATCCAGTCTCATCCACTAATCTCTATCCATCATCTCCTCCATAAACACCAAGGCTTTCTAGTTCTTAAGTCTGTTAAACACATCTGACTTCCTCTTAAGAACATGCATCTCCTTCTTGCTCATGTGACCAAGCCTACAAAGCCACATCCTTACAACAGAAGAAGAATCAGTAATACAAGCAAGTAGAAATAGAGTACCTACTTTCTTACCACCTGCTAATTCAAGTGCATCCACTGTGAGAGTTCCTATGCATCTCTCATCACCCAACTTTTCTAAAGAAATTAGCCGCATCTTCAAGACTGGAACCTGCATGACCTTCTTCAACACCCATGTGTTGGCCACCTACAATTTCAGCAACACTTCCCCTTTACCAATACTTTGACAAAGCTCACCAACCCCTCTATATGGGGATGCATGGAAAGAGGCAACAAAATCTATAAACCAAGATTCTAATTTATCCAAGCAACATCCTAGAGCATCTTGTGAAACAACACCTGCAACATCTGCTTCTTCAGTTCCTTCATGTTGATCTTCTACCAACCAACAATCTTTTTTTACCTACTATTTCTTTCCATAACACCATAATTGACCATTCGTGCTTTTCAATTCCTCCATTCTTAGTGTACTTTCTTCTACCATTGCTATACTCCCACTCAATCAAAAACCCTTGAGAATGACCTATAATCAAACACAAACCTGCTCCCTGCAACCTTAACTCTGATACCACTTGTCAAGAATCTAGAAAAATAGACATGCTTTGATACCAACTGTTAGGACCCAGAAGCAGCATTGATTACCAAGCAACTAAATATGCAAAATTAAACCAGAAGTAACAAGTAACTAGAATTCAAAATAACACAGAATATGAGAGACAATACCCAATTATATTAATACTCTTTCAGAAGGAAATACAACAAAGAAGATGCCACAGTATTATTCCTTACACACCTCTAGGGCTCCCACACCTCTAGGGAATAAATAGTAAATCTCTTCAACAGCTCACTCTCTCTCTTACGGTCCCAACACACAACTCAAACACAGAGTTGGTGTTCACCTCTAACTAGTTAGTATCACTACTGCTAGTATCACTACTGCTAGTACACAAGTGCTCCATGCACTCCACAAGTGCTCCATGCACTCCAAGTACTCAATGTACTCCAAGTAGATCTCTCCTGATCTTGCTACCTGTTGTGTTACTGTCACCTTTGATGTTGTTACCCCGCAAATCACCTTTGACCTCACACACACACACCTACAAATCAACCGATCTTACTTACCCATGTAGATCTCTCTACACCCTAAAGAACCCTTGTCCTTGCCTCACCAAGTCCTTATGATTCTTCAACCAGTACCCCAGTGGATCTTCTCCCTGATCTTGTAACACCTGCAGACCAACCTGATCATACACACTCAGCACCCCTGTGGAACTAGGAGGAACACACCTTGATCTCTTCCCTCTGAAGGAGCTAACCTTGCTCAACTCAACTATAACAAATTATAATATAGCCCATGAGTCTCTTAAATAGATCTCATGCAAACAATAATTAGACATCTAATTACAATAATTAGATCCATAGTTCAAGACTAAAATTAGCCTTTCAACATGCAAACAATTGGTTCGTTAACTAACTATCCGTGAACAAGCAGTTTTAGAACCACACAAGTGACCGACGTTGGTCCCTGTCTGCCTGGAGATGACCGACATCGGCTGAAAACTGTCGATGTCAGTTGCCTTCTTGTCTACCCCCTGACCGACGTCGATTGTCCTGATCGATGCCAGTGACTGTGACACTTAGCAACCTCCTCCCCTATTTGCATCAGTGAATCTTTTATCTCCACAACCTAACACTTCTACACTCTCTATCCCTATGACCAAATCGATTACAAGTATAGAAGTAACCATTTAAATTTGCATATCTCATGGAATTTGGTTGTCTAATCTAATTTGTCCTTATTCTATCAACACCTTCATTCCTTGACTGATGATTGATCTTTGAGGTCTAATTTTCCTTATTCACATTGGTCTTTATCTTGTCTTGAGTTACATTATTGTGTTCTTCTTTGTAACCAAGTGTAGTTCTATCACTAGCATGCTTTTGACTATTCAGAATGTTGTCTAGATCACTTGAGCTCTTTTCAAACATCATTTATGACTTCATCTTACTAGATGTCTTTTATAACTTATCTTTTAATGACTCATTTTAAATAGCATACCTTTAACACTCATCTTATTTATCTTTTAGGCTTGTAAATAGGATTTCCAATTAACAACCAAGATGATTGACTATATCTTCATTTTCCTTGGTGTCTTCATTCAAACTTTCCTCAAACACACTAAATTGATCTTCATGATCCTTTATTTGAGACTTCAAATTGTTGGTTTTATTCTTCTCAATATTTATATATTCAAGGGTAATCATCAACTTAGTCTTACAGATTACCTTATCTTCTTCATCATCTATATCACCTAAACCACCTCCAAACCATGTAAATTCTTCTTGATATGAGTAGATACCTTCTTCATCCATGAAGAAAGCTTCATCTTCATCAGGACCATGATCTTTATGATCATTCTTATAATCACTTCCATCATTCTCATCATATGAGCTGCAATATCCCTTGGTGTGAGACTTTCTTATCCTTGTAAAACTTCTTTTGGCCAGTACACCTTTTGAAACTATTATTGATCTTATTAGACCTAAATTTCTTCTTGTCATTATCATGATCTTCTTCATGTTCTTCATTATCATTTATCTTATGCTTATAAGGACACTTATTATAAAATTGACCTATCTATCCACAATTGAAACATTTGAAGGGAATTTTACCCTTAAACTTTTTTAAACCTATTTTCAATTTTTTTGTTAACAGAGTTATTAGTTCATCATCATCAATATCATAAATCTCATCATCCTTGACCTTCTTACCTTGGAATTTATTTTTTAGATTATTTTTTTCATTGAAATATTCTTCTTTCTTTGATGTTTTTTCCTCATTAACTCTCATCTAATAGGCAAAAATAATGCCATGTAATTCATCCATCTTCATTTTGGTGAGATCATGACTTTCTTCTATAACAAAAACTTTTGAATCAAATTTAAAAGTGAGAGAGATTAATACCTTTTGCACTATATTTCCTTCTTCAATAACCTCTCCCATGATTTTGATCATATTCACTACCTCATCAACTCTTAGAAGATAGGAAGCCACAGTATCCTCTTATTTCATTTTGAGACTTTCAAATTACCTTTGATAGGTTTATAGTTTGGCCAACTTGAATTTTTCATCTCCTTCATAGATGAGATGTAATTTATCCAAAATCTCCTTGGCATAATTTCAATGGATTACCTTGGTGAACTTAGCCTTATAAATACCATAAATAATAGTATTCATAGCTTTTGAATTGTTCTCACTCAGCTTCTTTTTTGTAGTACTAGTTGGACGAGTAGGTGACATGGAATAACCATCTATAATATATTGAAAATTGTAAAACCCCAAGTACATGATGTAGGTATTCATTATTTCACTCCAAAAATCATAATTAGATCCATTGAACAATAGATCTTGTTTAATAAAAAACCTTGAGAACTTGTCATTGTACCTAAGATTACCTTCAAGTGGTTAAACTTGTATAAAAGGTCCTACTTTGATACCAATTGTTATAGGTATAATCACTAAGAGGGGGCTGAATTAGTGAATAAATATATTTCAAAACTTCAATCTAAATCCTTCAAACCATTAGTCATACACCAAATCAATCAAGA
The DNA here is from genome assembly GCA_037957365.1 of Torreya grandis. Classification (NCBI taxonomy): domain Eukaryota; kingdom Viridiplantae; phylum Streptophyta; class Pinopsida; order Cupressales; family Taxaceae; genus Torreya; species Torreya grandis. The sequence continues at coordinate 4,823,129 of JARHVA010000223.1, read as the reverse complement.
AGTAAATGGCCCACTCATAGGAATGAAAATGAAAGATAAGCAAGACAACATAATATCCATGTGGTAAACCCTCTTGGGGGAGAAAACCCAATCTCAATCCTACAAACACATGGACTAATTTTTCTATAATATGATTACAAACATGATACTTTAGTGAAGCACCCACTTCATAAGGAACACCAACCCCTAAAGATGACAAGCACCAACTTGCCTAAGATGTTGAGCACCAACACAACATCTATGAAATGAACAAATCCATAAATCTGATTGCTTCTCAATCTAATGGATAAACCCTATAAAACAACCTCCTTCAATCCTCTTCACTCATTCAAACCTTCACACACAAGCAAGGCATTCAAAACCACCTTTTGGATCAATCTACACACCTTTACTTGTTCTCATGCATTAAACCTATAAATTTAACATTATAATCATGACCACAAGGTCATAAATGCAATTCATACTCTGATCTACCTCTTAATACATAAACAAGGCTCTCACATCTTTCACAAATCATTTTCTCATATACTCACACAACTAGCACAATTAGTCTAATTAGACCTTGTACTTATACCACACTCTTCCTTTACCTTGTCTTGGTTGGCCACAATGATTTACATATTTAAATCACACTTAAAATATATCCATACACATTTTTTATCTTACAACCATAATCTTCATAGGTTGATCATTACCTCATTATCCTCAAACCACCATCATGTCTTGGTGAGACCTAAAATAATTAGGCCTTCATATTCACATGTTACATGTGAGACTACTTGGACCACCTTAAAATTCCACCATTACTTATAACATATCAAACCTATCTCCAAGATACCCTTTCTTACTTTTATGTGTGTCTATGTCACCTAGAATTCAACCTCATACCTTGAACCAAGCCATTCTAGATTGCTCACCAATAGGCCTAGAAACATAAAAAAATTGTCATACAGAACTAAAGTATATAACCATTTTTAGAAAATAATACACTCAACCAAATGAATTAATATATCATACATGACCTATGAAACATATCCATGTCCATTGGACACCATCACTTAGGCTCTCAAACAACTCTCTCAAAATGACCACTCAGACTAGTCATATATAGCCAAAATATAGTCAAGCTATTTAACTCTCCATATATGATCAGAGGCATATCATGACATCTAATACTTTATCATAATCCTTATGTACTTATAAAACATATCCATACTCATTTTCTTCTTTAATTCTACTTATAACGCCTTCAACTTACCTCTGCAAGATGGTCATTCAAACTACCAATGCATTCAATAAATATAGTCAACTTATAAGAAATTGTTCACACTAAATATGGATTGGTAAAACCTCTAAAATACATATATATGGTCATCATTGAGTCTATAACACTCTCTAATAGATATTTCATCTTAAAACATCAAAATACTATCAATAACAACTCAAATATCCTTCTCAGGGTACTTACAAAACATGGTCAAATACGTAGTCAACTTTGGAGAAAAATATATTTGATTTTAGAAACATTAAAGCCTTCTAACTAGTGTATCTAGATTCACCTTATATTCCTTTAAATTTTTTCCTTTTACACCACCATTAAATTCATCTTGGATCAAAATATATAGCTCAAAAATTATAGACTAGTTCTCTTTCGTTAATTTGAATATTCAAATTCCAACGATCACTGTGTAAATAGTAAACATCAGACACTTTTTCATCATCTTGTGTCCCATATAAACTTTAAACAAATACATTCTATCAATCTCTTTATAATTCTCCTAACTTTAACCTATAATGCTCACCGTTGATCTTAGATCTGCACTTCCACAATCATGCCACTTGGTAGCTCTTCATGCCTTTCTGCACACATTGACTATTTGACTCAAACTACATCATCAATTTCCATCTATATGAACAAATACATTCCATTTATCTTCTATCAAAACATTAATATTAAGACACATGTCACAAACACACACAATCATAGGAACTTTTAACAAATTAACTTCACACACACCATTAATCTCTATCTAACAAGATCACATGCTCTGTTAGATCCTTATCTAGTCAGATTAAACACTCATCATTAGATCTATGATCTGATTAAATGCTCACCATGGATTTTTTATAACATAAATTTATCTAAGTGTGGGAACTTAGTAAACTTTGTGTGATAAGCCAACTTTGGACCTTAATAAATTTTATTACGCTCCATATCTAGACCTAAAATTTGAACCATATGATCTCCTCACATAGGTGAATCTATACATATATCAAGATATTATTGAAACCTTCAAATATATGAAATATGATGTCATCAAACTACTTACTCAGCCTTATCTTTCAAGATGACTACTTGAGCTTAGACCTTCATATGTCTACTCTAATAAATTCTTTTCACTTCCATAAGCAATCTAAGCACTCATAACACCCTATAGGGTCTCTAAAACATGTCCATAGCATTAAAAACATCAATTAATTATCTTATTAAGTCAACCACTAAATAACCATATAAGAACACTGAAGAAAATTGAATCACACTTTGTCATTGTCATTTTAGCATACATGACACCTTATCAACATCCTTGATCACCTTAGAGACATCATTGACAAACCTCTAACAAATGAGCCTAGAGCAATTAAACATAACATAGGTATTTATCTTGAGAAAAATTTAAATAGGTAAAAAAAATTCAACAAATTGATATTCAATATTGAGAAATAATAATAACCCCAATACATCAAATCTTTTTCATCTCACTCCTCACATAAATTCTTCACAATTTTTTCTCAAATAAGTATTTTCCATACATAGGAATACTTGAATATTTTTGTGTTTGATTTTATTACAATAGGGATAGAACCCTATTTATAATGATTCATGAGGGGATGTGACCATTTTGAAAATAATGGGTCCATCTACCCTAATAAATATAATTATTAAATATTTGGTAAATATTAATTAACTATAATAAGATTATTATTTTTCTCAAAGTTCACACCTCGAGTAAATATATAATATAGTATTATTTATTTAATTACTTACCAATATAAGCCAAAGGTTAATAATAACCACTTAGACATTAATTATTCTAACACTGCCCCTTAATGCTAAGTGGGGATAAAAGCCATAACATTAATTATTCTAACACAAAGTCTATTCAAATAACATAACTTTCACATGAAGTTTACAATGATTTATAATGAGAAAAAGTATATAAAAAAAAGAAACACATGATCATTAGGAAGTGGCATTGTCATGCACACTCCCACTCAATGGCAACTCTGAGAAGCCTATCATTGCACAAAATTGACAAAATTTGGTAGAACCAAGTGGTTTTGTGAAGATATCTACCACTTATTCATCCATAGGATAGAATTGTATATCAATATCACTATTAAGGAATTTATTTTAGCTAAAATTCACATGAACTTCAATATGTTTAGTTCTTTGGTGTTGCACTAGATTTTTTGTCAAAGATATACAACTTTGGTTTTCACAATGAAGGATGGTACTCTAAGAAACATCCAAATAAAGTTCTCTAAATAACCTTCATAACCACATGGCTTCTTTAGCAACTTCCATAGCACTTCTATACTCAGCTTTTGTAGAAAAGAGAGAGATAGTAGGTTGCTTCTTTCTGCTCTAAGTGATAGCCCCTACACCAAACTTAAATACATATCTAAATGAAAATTTACAATCTAAAGTATCACTATCATGATCAGCATCACAATAACTATATAATTAAGCATTATCAATGAAAGAATAAAATAAACCATAATTAATAATTCCTTTGATATAATGAAGAATACATTTAACTAGTTTCCAATTATCTAAATAAGGATCTTACATAAATATAGAAGCAAAACTAACAGCATATGAAATATTTGGCACAGTAATGGTTAGATAAATCAAACTTTTAATAATCTACCTTTACAAATTAGGGTTAGTTTTTTTACATGTAAGTTTAAGATCAAGTTTAATACCAAGTTCAATAGGAGTAGTAGTATATTTATAATCAAGCATGTTAAACTTAAAAAAAAGATTATGTGCATACTGAGATTGTGATATAACAATTAAATTTTTATCCTAAAATATAGTCATTCACAAAAAATTTTGTAGAATGCCTAAATCAGTCATTTAAAACATTTGACTTAGTTTATCCTTATATTTATAAATAGAACTAATTAGATCATCAGTAATCAACATATAATATAATTAGAATCAAATTACCATTTTTTAATTTTATAAAGAGATCATTATTTGAATAGCAATTAGCAAAACCCAATTCTTTGAAAAAAGACATAATCTTATAATACCAAGCTCGAGGAGCTTGTTTTAAAACATATAAAGATTTTTTTAACTTGTATATAAAATATTCTCTGTTAGGATCAGTGAAACCTTTAGACTGAGTCATATAGATTTCTTATTATAAATCAGCATTTATAAATGTATTTTTGGCATCCATTTGGTGTATAACCCAACTATTTTGGGCTACAAGATCAATAAGAAGTTTAATAGTACTCATTTTTTATATAGGAGCAAAGGTTTCAACATAATCAATCTTGAATTTTTAATTAAACTCATGAGCAACTAATCCAGCTTTAAATTTGTCAATTTTACCAATTAAGTTATATTTGATTTTATAAATCCACCTATAATTGACAATATGCCTTTTAGGTGGAGAAGGGACAACATACCAAGTTTAATTTTTAATTAAGGCATTATATTCAGATTACATAGAAACATTATATCTATCATCTTGAGTGGATTCCTCAAAAGATTAAGATTAACATTCATACATAGTCATTAAAGTGTGATAATAATTTTGATTTTTAGTTAATTTATTAAGATTATCAATATTAGAAGATTGAATTAGGGATTCTACCCATTTAGGTCTTTTAGATTGAACATAAAATGTAGGGGTTTTTTTCAAACTCTAATTTATCTATAATTGGATCAACTTCCTCAAGGGCATCTATTTCATCACAAGAAGAAACATGAGAGTCAGGTTCATCAACAAAATAACACAGAGGAGGATCTATAAAGGGCTCATAAAAAGATTTTTCAAGAACAAGAACATTTCTATTCTCAATAATATGATGTTTAAAGGGATCATACACTCTCAAATCATTTTTCTTACCTCCATATCTTACAAAAATGCATGAATAGGAAGTGGGGTCAAGCTTTTTCCTCTTAACTTTAGGGACAAAGATAGAAGCAGGACTACCAAAAATCTTGAGATGAGCCACACTAGGTTTCTTTTTAGTCCACATTTTTAAAGGGGTAAAAAGATACAAGGATTTAGTAGGGACTCTATTTATAATATAAATAGAAGTGTTCATGGCTTTGGCCCATAATAACTTAGGAATATTTTTAGATTACAACATTATTCTAGCCATTTTTATGATGGTGCAGTTTTTTCTTTTAGTAATATCATTTTGTTGAAGGGAATGGGGAGTTGTTAATTCCCTTTTAATACCACAACTAATGCAAAAAGAATCAAACTATTTACTAACACATTCACCATTATTATCAATTCTTAAACTCCTAATAAAAAAAATTAGATGCATTTTCAACATAAACTTTAAATTATTTAAACTTATAAAAAATATTAGATTTCTTTTTAATGAAATAAAATCAGATCATTCTAGTATAATCATTGATAAATGTAATAATATATAATGATTCACTAAGATAAATAACTTCCAAAGTACCTACAAAATCACTATGAATTAATTTTAAAATATGTGAAGAATTCGCATCATGATTCTTGTGAAAGGGGTTAGTATGTTGCTTATCACGTAAGCAACCCTCACAAGTTTCATGATGAGAGGGGATAAAAAGAAGTCTAATAACAAGATTATTTGTAGACATATAATGTGAACTTCTAAAATTAACATGTCTTAATATTTCATGCCATACCTAAAATTCATTCTTATTATGCGATGAAAATAAACATACAGAAGAAGCAAACAAGATGTATAAACCATTATTTTGAACACCTTCAACAATCAAGGACCTAGAATGATTTTTAATGGACCAACTATCTTTAAGTAATGTTATAATTAAATTATCATTTGTAAGTTAATAATAAGATAGCAAATTCTTTTTAAGCTTAGGTACATAGAAAACATCATTAATAACAATATTTAAAAATTTTGTTTTTCCATGTTTAGTTGCTTCAAAAAAAATTATCTCTTAAGTAAATTATTTTAGAGATATCTCTAAAATCACATAAAATATCAGATAAGCATGTCATATGGTACGATGCACTGTTATCTAAAATCCATTCATTTTTATTTAAAGCACATAAAACAACATATAAATCAATAACATTTGAATCATGATTGTTATTTTGATTAAGGTTTTGATTCTTCTGCTTATTTTGATTGGATTTCTTCCCTTTGTTATTTTTATAAGTTTGATTATTATTTCTACCTTTATTTTTATAATAGGTTTCCTTTCTATGATTGAATTTACCACATAGATTGTAATTTCCATTAAACTTAGGTGTATGCTTCTTATTATCAGATTTTTGTTTTCATGTTTTAATTTAGCAAAATTAGGGTTATATTTATGGTTTTTAGTGTTATCAAAAATATTATTAAGAGTGAGAATTTCTTGATTAGTATTCTCCTCAAAATTTGTCATAACTTACTCTTCTTAAATTAGGAGAGCAGACAAGGTGGTAAGGTCAAGGATATCTTACTTAATTTACTGATCTTGAATAAAATTACAATTACATCCATCAAATTGAGCTTTAATGTTTTTAATTTTAGTAAGAAAATTAACAACTTTTTCATCACCCTTCATAGGTGTAGTTAGTAATTCAAGGATTAATTTAATGATATTTGAAAGGTGAGTGCATTCATACATGGATTCAAGGAGTTTCCAAGCATCATTAGGAGACTCTTAATTACTAATGTGGAGAATGAATTCATCCTTAACACTTTGCAAGATAATGGACATAGCTTCTTGTAATTTTGTTTAAAATATATTAGTAAGTTTAGGGATCATAAGTCATCCAGAAGGGGATTTGTCAATTCTAATGACAATATTCCATAATGTTTGGGTCATAAATTTAGATTTAACATGAATTTTCTATATATTTTAATTATTTATATTGAGCATTTAAGATTTATCTAAGGAAAAAATAGGCGAATCCATAGCTTCCCTTTAAACAAGAAAGTAAACAAATGCTTAAAATAAAACTTTTTAATGTGAATTTAAATTAAGCTTATAAAATAAGGTAAATCACAAGTAAAAATGTATTTAATTACATAATTTATATGCTAAATAATATAAAAAACTAAATTAAAAAAGCACAAATCTAAGTGTTGAAAGAGTCACACTCAAAACAACCACCTAGACGTTATTATTAAAAAAGGTGTAAAAACAATAATATGAGAATTCAAAACCAAAAATGGACTACTCCAATGCATTTGGAGCTTGTTGAAACCTTAAGATCAACTGGCTAGATGACTATACTTACCTAAGTTTAGACTAGATTAAGTGTCAAAAGAAGGACTAATTGACAGGGTAGGGGGTTTTCACGTGAGAAGGAAGGCATGCAATCCAAGAAATGAAATTCAAATTAATTTAATTTTAAATTAATTTTGAATAAAGTGAAATTTGAATACTAGACTTGTCTTTTATAATTTTTTACAAACTCATCTATGAGTGAATTAAAAAATTTACTTACAAAATATTATATTTAATTATTTTTATCTAATAGATTTTTTTTGAAAAAAAATATAAATAAATATTTATTTAGTGTGCATGTAAACAAAAGTAAAAACAAATTACTTGATTTTTAACTTTTTGGTAAAATATTTTAATAAAGGTAAATCAAATTTGTAATTAGAAAATAAAATATTTTTTAAATATTTGAAAGAACTTTATACTTACCTTAATATCCCCTGTAGGTGGAAATGGCATAGGTCTGGGAGCAGAGGAGAAGCTTGAGGGAAATAGAGGCCTTATCAAGCCTTCAAAATTTGTATATCTTCTTGAAATCATCCCATAATGCCAACAAGCCTTTCAAAAAAAAATTGGTGCCAAAAAAAAATTGGTGCCAAAAAAAAATTCTAGCCTCCCAGGCCATACAAGGGCACCAATAGAGGAGAGAGAAATTTGAATAGGTTGATTCAGAGCTACTCAGGCATTGAAAAATTGCATGGGTCCTTATTTTTACAAAACTAAGTGAATAAAACTTTCAAAAAGTAATTTGATGCACAAAAAATTGAGTTTTAATTTTTTTTAAGTGCCCAAGCCATACAATGGTGTCCAGATGCCTAGGCTTTGAATAGAATGAAATATCAATTCAATAATCTATATGCTTACCAATCAAAATCCTCTCCATTGGCTCTAATAGCATATTAAAATACATAGAATGTAATAAGAATGGATCTATAAGAGATTTAATGAGCAAATCATAACATAATGAGCCCAAATCAATTAAACACAACATAGGTATTTATCTTACAAAAACCTCAAAGAGGTAAAAAACTCTGCAAAGTGATATTCAATATTGAGAAATAATAATAACCCCAATACATAAAATCTTCTTCATCTCACTCGTTCTCACATAAATTATTTACAATTTTTTCTCATATAAGTATTTCTCACATGCAAGAATACTTGAATATTTTTGTGTTCAATGTTATTAAAATAGGGGTAAAATCCTATTTATAATGATTCACGAGAGGATGTGACCATCGTGAAAATAATAGGTCCATACACCCTGACAAATCCAATTAATAAACATTTGGTAAATATTAAATAACTATAATTATTTATTTTCTCAAAATTTACACCTTGAATAAATAAATAATATATTATTTATTTAATTACTTACCAATGTAATCCAAAGGTTAATAATAACCACATAGACATTAATTTCTCTAACACAATGGAATTTGAAATCAAAAGGAAACTATATATAGGACCTTACCAAGATAATTCACACCTAGAAGTAATGTTCAAGTAATTTTCCATTAACATGCAATGGGACATCTTCACTAGTTAGACACCTAAGATGGGATGCATTCTCACCTAATATTTCATAAATTTGGTAGGGATATAACCACAAGGCATAAAACTTACCATGTTGTCCCCTTTTGTCATGAACAAGGTGCCCAAAAAAAAACTAAATCAAAAATTTGAAATGCTTTTGTTTTTTTATCACTTTTCAAACTAAAGTTTGACAACCCTTTGGTATTTGCTAAAGTGCAATATGTATGCATCAAATTTTTCATCAAGTTGTATCAAATTAATGGGTTGGCCTCGATCTTATCATCGATTTATAGGTAATTTCTTATGAACTGTAACATTTAGATTATTAGATTCATAATAAATATGGGATCATGGTCATATATTAGTTGATAAGGGGATGTGCCTAGAGATGATTTATTCTAAGTTATATCAGACCATAATACAAACTTTAACACATTATGTGAATCCTAGTGTTTTTGTCCAAGATATTCTTAATTACATCTTAAAAATTCTTATTTGTTGATTCCATTACACCATTACCTTGAGGATAATAATTAGATGAGAAATTAAGTATTAATTTATTGTCATATGCATATTCAATAATTTTTATATTGGATAAGGTAGGACCATTATCACATACCAAATTTAATGGCATACCAAACCTAGTGATGATGTGTTCTTCAACAAAATTGATCACAATGTCAGTTGTGTGATTTTTGAATGCTTGAGATTTGGTCAAGCAAGTGAAATATTCAATTACCATTAGTATAAATCTTTTTCCAATAGACTAATTGGAATTCATAGCTCCAACAAAGTCCAACCCTCATTTTTAAAATTATTGAACCTCAATAACCAGTCATAATGGCATAACAGTGGCATGCTCTCTCTGTGTGGTAACTTGGTAGGTGTGGTAACTTATCACATGTGAGTGGGCATCCTTAAAAACATGGTATTTATAAAAACCTACGTATATTATCTAATGGGTCATAGTACTCCTTGAACTATGGTGAGTTCTATATTTTCCATGAAAATATATGAGTACTTTGATTGCTTCAGCTTTGTTCAAGCATTTCAAATAAATGTCTTCATGGTTATTTTCATATAGAATTTATAATTTAATATCTACTCTTTAGATATAGTGATATTATTTGAGTGGAGTTAAATTAGTTTTGGCACTTTTTATTCATCAAGTAGTAAAATATATCTCTATACCATTCATATTTTATGATGCTTTGCACTATATGCTATTGGTAGACTATTTGAGAGTCAACTACCATTGCTTTACTCAGTACATTCCCTCTCACAATTTTAATAGGTTGGAGCTCCAAGTCAAATTACTAAAAAAAATTCATCCATTTACCTCTTCATTGACCTAATTCATTTTGTATCAGCATTTATTTTACGATAAGATCAGGTACCATGACGAACACTTTACTATGTAGAATATAATGCTTGAACTTTTTGACCACTTTGATCAAAGCAAAAACTTGCTTATCAATTGATGAATACCTGAGTTTGACAATTTTTGAGTGGTTAATTCATGAAATACATGGGTCTCTCTTATCCAACTTCCTTTCGTTGAGTTATAATGATAGCACTTGAATGTTTTTATGTGAGGATTAAATGTAGAAAGGTTGCATGTAGTCAAGACTTATTAGGATTGAAGTATTTACAATTAGTTTCTTGATTTAAGTGAAAAAAATTTATGATTTAATGGTCCATTTAATCTTTGAATCCTTATTTAGTATGTTTTTCAATGGTTTAACTATTTCAATGAAATCAAAGATGAATTTACACATGAAATTGATCTTGCCAAACAACAATTTTAGTTATTTTCTACTACCAGACAATGGAATTTCTAGAATGGCCATCACTTTTTCTAAATATATTGATATGCCTCTTTTGAATATAAATTGACCCAAAAATTTACCTTCAATAACCCAAAATATGCACTTATTAGGATTCATGAAAGTGTCATATTCTCTACACCTTTGTAGAACTATTCTCAAGTCTCTCATGTGGTCTTATTTATTGTTGAAAATATAGTTAAATTGTCCATGTAGATAAAAATACACTTATTGATCAGTTATTTGAATTCAATGTCCATGGCACTCTAAAAATTATCACCCACTTTAATTAGTCTGAATAAAGTCCTTTTGTACATGAATGTTCTCAATTTAATTGTGAATGTTGTCTTGATCTAGTATTTATAGTTGACCATCACTTGATTATAGCCAAATTACTCATCTAAAAATGACATCATTTTTGAACCATTCACTATCTATAATATTTCATCTAGTGAAGGCAATGGGTAATTATCCTTATCTAAAGCTTGATTCAGGTTCCTAAAGCTAACACACAACTCTATCTCTCCATTATTCTTTCAAATTGGTACAATATTTTCCACCCACATGTAATGTCTAATGGGAAATATGATCCTAGCTGATAAAAAAAATTGCACTTCTTTAAAAACCAAAGGTTGTAGGAATGGATTTGTGGGCCTTTGCCTTTGAATAAATGACTAAACTCATGGACTGAGAGGGATTATATGAGTGATAATTGAATTATTTAATACCTTCAAATCCTCATATCTCTAAGTTATGATATCGTAAAATCTTTTAGTGCTTGTGCAATCCCATTTTTTCACCTTCAGTGTAATTTGTGTATAAAAGCACATTTTTTCAATCACCTGCATTATTCATATTGTATTAATCATGTATCATATCTTTGGAGGTGGTAATTTTCTATTTATTAATTTAGTAATCCATATCAAAAGTTCTCTCCAATCAGAGCACACCCTTAGGTATATTATTTTTTTTTAGGTTTATAACTCTTATCTTGTCTAGATCAAACTCATATATATCATCTTCATCTATGATTTAGGAATCAAAAACATTTATGCTCATGATGAAGTAGATAATATGTTGGTCATAATTGAATACCTAAAATATTTAGACATTATCTAGAATGGAACAAGTATATATTAACTCCAATGAAAAACTCTTCACTCTCAAATCAACAATTAGTTTCAGGGTGTTTGTAGCCATTGTTAGTGCATCTACATTGGGATTTATTCTATGAGGCACCATTTAAATATTGAATTTATTAAAATATTCTATTAGGTTATCAATCGACTATGATATCTTTACAAGTGTATTGGCTTATATTTTTTTGGACCACTAACTTAAATTCACCCAATACCTTTATGTTCTTGACTTTTCTCTTAAGTGAAAAATGGAGGCCATGAACCAATGCCTCATATTCATCCACATTATTTGTGCATGTGAATTAAAACCAGAATGCAACTAATTAGGATTTTAATTTTAGGTTAATGATTTCAACCCCAGCACCACACTTTATCTTGGACTTAAAGCCATCAAATTTTAGGGTCCATCAATGATCTTTAGTTATTCATTGTGGACTTTTAAAGATAGGTGTTGTTGAAATGTTAACTTTTTTGTTATTTCTCTCAAAATCAAGGCAATGCATATTTTTTTCTTCATTTGATAATGACCTTCTATTTTGGTATTTAGTGTCATAAGTAGGAATTGGGCTACTTAGAATGAAATATTTTTCATCCCAAGATATTCCAAACTTATCATATACACTTAGATTTCCATGCTTTAATTTTTTGATTTATGTCTCTATTTTCCCAATGTTGAAAGGAGAACTGGACTGCCATATTCTACATGTAAATCAGCATGATTAAAATTTCCATGTGTAAGTACAACATTATGAGAAGAAGGTATTTTAAGTAGATATCAGATATCCTCCTCATCCAATTGTTCTAATTCTTTAGTCCCATTTTGAAGTTGATCCTTCAAATTTTATAATTTATCATGTAGGGACAACATGTTAATAATCAGGTTCTCTTAATAGTTTATCTTATTTTCAAGCATATAGACCTTGAGCTCATACTCTTTATATAATATCTCATTATTCTTTTTGTAATTTATGATCATATGTATATTTTTTAGCTCTCACTTGATTTTAATTCAATCTGGTATATCATGTCATGGGAGCTACATGTGAGAGAAATCAATCACCATATATCCATTCAACATTGTGAAACAATCTCTACTAAGGAGCATGCCATGTGCATCAAATATATTATCCAATTGAATGTTAATAAATTTTTTAACTCTTGTATCCAAAGATAACTACATGTGAATGTGATTTAGTTCACTGACCACCTTGAATTTTGATTTGTCCAACTAAACTACCTTTATATTTGACTTAGTAAGGCTCAAACATAATTTATGGAAAACTAAATAAAGCATAGTGTTTCTTAAATCACATTAATCCACCAAAAATTTTGTATTTTGTTCCTAAAGATTCATATTTTTAAGAGGAAAGGAGGATTTTTAGTATTTTCCATATAAATTGCAACATGAGCATCAACCACTCTATTAGTTTATTCCCTTTAGGAGCAGATAAAGTGTTCAATATTAAATATTTTTTATTAGATATATGGATAAAATAAAACATTATTATATTTTCCTTAGTTTTATTTTTGTCTTCAACAATATTATATCCAAAAAAAAATATTCCAAAGATTTATTAGTTTGAAGGGGTGTAGCATTGGTCTTCAGTTTATAGGATGTGTTGGGCCATTTAGGAGGAAATGGGTTCTTTGATTTTTCATCAGGTGGAACTTGAGTATTATTTTGAGGATTATATGTTGTTAAATGCATTCATATTTTACTCCTCAATGTGTATTTATGTCCTCTTTGAAATTGCTAAAATGCATGGACCTCATCAAAATTATCTCCAGGCTCATTATCACTCTTATATGGTAATTCATAGGTTTCCAAGACTAAATCTATACCTAGTTCCCTCCACTTTTATTTGAATTTTTATTATGTGCCTATACTATTTAGAGTTTATCCATATCTTTTTGGAAGATGTTTGAGGATAATATAAAATTAGAACAATTGGTTTTAGCATGATCAATTATGTTATACAACCTACACTAGGTGGATAATGCCAAATCAGCCAAGTTGATGGAGCTTGAAGTGTTTTTATTGTTTTTATTAGTGTTTTCAATAGGACTGGTCACATTACCATTTTTAGGCCTAGTGTTACACTAGTAATTGGTTTTCTAAAATTTGAAATTTCTATTATGAGGAGGGTTTTTTAGAGTTTGATTTTGGTTTTGAGGTACTTATTTCTATAAACTAACCATGTCATTTTTCAGTCATTAAACCATTTGCTAAAAAAAATCCACTTATATTTCACATTACTATTATGGTTATTTCCCACTTTTGAAAGTGTGTTAACCATAGGTGCCACAACATTTATAAACATGGGGATAGTAACATGCATTTGTTTATGGTTAGTATTAGCAGGGTTTTGATTGCTTAGAAATGACAAACTAGCCTATTGATTATTTTTTAGGGTAGCATAACCACTTATGTTAGGTGTAGTTGTGGTGTTGTTGTAGGCCATAAGGAAAATTTGGTGATTTTTATCCTGAGGCAACACATTATTTATAGGTATGAATTGATGATTTTTGGGAATGTAATTTGAGGGTGTTAAGCTATCAACCTATTTTTTTCTTGAATACATAGCACCAAGGATTTGTTTCATCAATGAAGTATTATGTGTGAGTGCTTGATAAATAATTAGGATTTAGTTATATGCACCTAGATATCCTAATGATAGAAATGAACCAACCTCATATCCTTATGGAATTGATTTTTATTTAATCATAATGGCTTAATAATGTGCCAAGGACAAGGTTGTAAGAGCAATGGGAATCCTTCAAACAAACATGGAGGTCATTGGGTCTAAATATCTCAAGTATGTTTGTATGGAAACAACATTTATTTTCATGTAAGGGTTTTTTAATTGCTTATAAATCTTATGTAAATGTACATTAAACATTCTCATGGGTTCATTGGGATCTCTATGGGTTGTGTAAAGTTGATGATATAGAATAACAAGGTCAATGGGCACTCAAAAGTGATTATTGAAGATGGTTTCTATGTCATTCCAATAGGTTATGGAACCATTAGCAAACTAATATACTATTCATAGGCTATTTCATCTAGGGTATAATGGAGCAAGTAACAAGCCACATCTTTGTGTTGAATTTGGGTTCTAAAAATGGCATATTTGAACTCTTGAATGTGCTCTTTGGTAGCTCAAATTTTGTCTTGCACATATCTAGGGCATAATTTTTCATGGTTTTTAGGTAGATCAAGGGAAAATCCCATGATTTTTACTAGGTATTACATCCTCCAAGCTAATAAATTTACATTTGTGAGTTTTAAGGGGTAGTGAATGGGTTAATAAAAGGAATAATAATTGTAGGTGAGCCATTGTCTAAATGGATTTGTCTAGTTTTCTATTTTAATTTGTCTTCCCTAGGTCTTCTATGTTCTATGAGGTATAATAGTTCAAATTCATCCCTGATAAACTTTGATTTAGTGGTTATTCATCTATTTTGTATTTTAATGCTTGTAACACCTTAGTTTATGCAATTCCTCTAAAATGTTTAAGTCTAAAATTTATGTTTAAAATTTTTGTTTGGGATTTCAGTTTGGGCCCTCCTTCTAGCACCATTTTGTTGATGGATAATTTGGCATGCCAACTTAGGTGGGATAGTGAACCATCCAACCTATTCTAAAATTAAGTTCTAATAACTCCCAAAGATATATATGTATTAGGTCTTAGCATACTAGGTAACTCAGTTGTCTATGTGAAACTATTTCATTTCAAGGGGCCTACTAGTTTGAAATTTAAACCAAAATTTAACCTTTAATGAGTGAGGAAAAAAAGTAAGTTTTATTATTTCATTAATATAGGTTTTTAACATGATATGGTGTTATTTAATATTGTTAGGTTGTGGAGCTAAAATCTTCACTAATGCAAACAGGGAAGGAGGTTGCTAGGAGGTTATTGAGTTGCAGAACAAGTTGTAGGGCAACCGACGTTAGTCTGATCAACCGATGTCGGTCATATTACAGTGCAGAAGCAATCGATGTCAATTATGAGTCGACTGACATCGGTCAAGAAGGAGCCAACGTCGGCAACCTATGTGTGCATGCAGTTTGCATGTGGGTTCTGGACTGGTCTATTTTTGGACAGGCAGTTTGCATGTAAAGACTATTTTTGGTCTTAGAGTTATGAGTCTAATTATTGTAATTAAGAAAGTCTAATTATTGTATGCATGAGATCTATATAATAGACTCATGGGCTACATTGTAAAAGTGTGCTAAAAAGCCATTGTGCTTGAAGAGAGAGCAAGAGTAGCTCCTCCTAGTTCCAAAGGGGTGTTGAGTGTGTATGATCAGGGAGAGTTGCAAGTTGTGCAAGTTCTACTAGGAGATCCACTGGGGTACTGGTTGAAGAATCATGAGGACTTGGTGAGGCAAGGACAAGGGTTCTTCAGGGTGTAGAGATATCTACATGGTAAGTAAGGTCTATTGATTTGCAGGTGGTAGCAAGGAAAGGGAGATCTACTTGGAGTACGGTTGTGTACTTGGTGTACTGGCAGCGTTGTTACTGACTGGTGGAGGTGAATAACAAATTTGTGTTTGAGTTGGTTGTTGTGACCATGATTGAGAGAGTGAAGTGTTGGAAGAGAATTACAGGTGAACCCTAGATGTGTGGGAGCTCTAGAGGAGTGGGAAGAAGAAGTGTGGCATCTTCTTTATTGTATTTTCTTTTGGATGATTATTAATACAAGTTGTGTATTGTCTCTCATATCCTGTGTTGTTTCATATTTCTGGTTACTTATTCCTTCTAGTTTAATTCTATGTTTAGTTGCTTATACAAGAGGTAATCATATATACTCTTATTGAGGAGTAGGATCCTGACAGTTGGTATCAGAGCATGTTTAGTGTTCTAGGTGCTTGACAGTTGGTATCAGAGCTTTTGGTTGGGTTGACTAATAGGTGGTTTAGATCTGGTTAGTGTTTGTTGATTACAGGTCACTCTCAGGGGTTTCAGATTGAGTGGGAGTATAGCAATGGTAGAATAAAGTAAGCTACAAATGGAGAAACTAAATAGCATGAATGGTCAGATTGATGGAAAGAAAGAGCAGGTAAAGGAAGATTGTTGGTCAATAGAAGATCAGCATGTAGAAGCAGATGTTGCAGGTGTTGTTGCATAGGTTACTCTAGATAAATTAGAATCTTGGTTTACAAATTCTGTTGCCTCTTTCCATGCAGCCTGAAATAGAGCATCTTTTCATGGGTATGTCCAGGGAGACTTTGGAGAGATTTATTTAGGAGCTGGTGAGCCTTGTCAGATTATTGGCAAAGGGGAAGTGAAGCTAAAATTGTAGATAGGTAACACACAAGTTTTGAAGAAGGTCATGCAGGTTCTAGTCTTGGAGATGAGTCTAATTTCTTTAGGAAAGTTGGGTGATGAGAGATGCATAGTAACTCTCACAGTGGATGCACTTGAATTAAACGGTGGTAAGAAAGTAAGTATCCTTTATCTATCTACATATATTACTGATTCACCTTCTATTGCAGAGATGTGGCTTTGTAGGCTTGGTTACATATGTAAGAAGGGAATGCATGTTCTTAAGTGGAAGATAGATGTTTTTGATAAACTTAAGAACTGGAAAGCCTTGGTGTTCATGGAGGAGATGACGGACAGAGATCAGCTGAGGGGACTAAATTATTCTAAGTAGAGTTGTGTTGATATGGACAAGGGTTTGATCTAAAAGGAGCTCACAAGTAATATGTCATCACTCACAGGCAAACACAAGTACCGACGTCAGTTAGAAGGAATCGACGTCAAATAGATAAGCACTGACGTCGGTCATGTGTAGATCAGCAAAGTCAGTGGTGTTGGGTAGCAAGAACCAACATCGGTCATATAGGAACTGATGTCGTTAGAAGGTACACTAGTGTCAGTCAGGGAATTGACATCGATAGGTAGGGTTAGTCGTAGGGAATCGACGTTAGTTGGGTATAGATTGGGAGATGGCTGAGATCAGTCATTAGAATGGATGTTTGGCAGACAACAAGTTGTCAAGGAGTCTCAAACACCCATATGGAGGACTAAAAGGGTAAGTGGACCTCATATTCATTGTTCACCTTCTTATTTATTGCTTACTGATGGTCAAAAACTAGGAAGACGTGAAGAGGCAATGCAGGTAGAATCCAAGAAATAGTGGGAGCATGGCATGAATTCTTTGAAAGAGAACCAAGCAGGAGATTTGGTAGAGTTGCCATCACTGATAGATGAATGGATTCCTAGGATAAAGAAGAGTGAGAATGGATAGGTGAGATGGAAGGCTAGGGTATATGGTCTTGAAAAAGCTGCAGGACAGTGGTACAGGTTTTGACAAGTGGATGACAAAGCAGGGCTTTAGTCAATGTCAATGTAACTATTGTCTTTATCTTTACCAGGTTGGATGATGATTACAACATTATCCTATTACTATATGTGGATGGTATACTAGTTACAGGTTCAGACATGCAGGGTTTTGTTGAGCTAAGGGTAAGGTTAGTTCAGTGGCATGTCATGAGGAATTTGGAGCAGTGAAATTCTTTGGCATAAGAGACATGGAGATTTTGTCTCCAGTGGGAGCTGATGTGAAGAAGGTGTTGGTGGGGTTCAATATGTAGGATGTAGAACTGGTAATCACACCAAGGGCTAGACAATTTAAGCTGAGCTTAAAACAATGTTTGAAATCACATAAGGTCTAGTGTAGGCCTGAGTTTTCCCAAGCAATGGGAGTTATCAGAGAGTTTGGAGCCAATTCAGGGAAGGTGGATTCTCAGGTATTTGAGAGGGACCAGCAGTAGGTTAACATGTTATGTAGGGTCAAGGTCTTCACTACATGGAGTTGTAGGTTTGGATGTGGCAGGTTACTTGGATGGCAGGTGGTGCACCACAAGTTGTGTGGTGGTTGGTCTTCAAGATTGATCTTGAAGAGGGATACAAGCTAGGAAATAGATTAGATGGTGTATAGGTATAGGTACAGTGTAGCTATTTATCTCCAAGTGGGAGATTTTTAGGTTGTGGAGCTAAAAGCTTCACTGATGCAAATAGGGAAGGAGGTTACTGGGAGGTTGTTGAGTTGCAAAACAAGTTGCAGGGTAACCGACATTGGTCTGATCAACTGACATCAGTCATATTACAGTGTAGAAGCAGCTGATGTCAGTTATGAGTCGACTGACATCGGTCAAGAAGGAGCCAACATTGGCAACCTGTGTGTGCATGCAATTTGCATGCAGGTTTTAGACTGGTCTATTTTTGGACAGGCAGTTTGCATGTAAAGACTATTTTTGGTCTTAGAGTTGCGAGTCTAATTATTATATGCATGAGATCTATATAATAGACTCATGGGTTGTATTTTAAAAGTGTGCTAGAAAGCCATTATGCTTGAAGAGAGAGCAAGAGTAGCTCCTCCTAGTTCCAAAGGGGTGCTGAGTGTGTATGATCAGGGAGAGTTGCAGGTTGTGCAAGTTCTACTAGGAGATCCATCGGAGTACTGGTTGAAGAATCATGAGGACTTGGTGAGGCAAGGACAAGGGTTCTTCAAGGTGTAGAGATATCTACATGGTAAGTAAGGTCTATAGATTTGCAGGTGGTAGCAAGGAAAGGGAGATCTACTTGGAGTATGGTTGTGTACTTGGTGTACTGGCAGCATTGTTACTGACTGGTGGAGGTGAACAACTCTGTGTTTGAGTTGGTTGTTGTGACCGTGATTGAGAGAGTGAAGTGTTGGAGGAGAATTATAGGTGAACCCTAGATGTGTGGGAGCTCTAGAGGAGTGGGAAGAAGAAGTGTGGCATCTTCTTTATTGTATTTTCTTCTAGATGATTATTAATACAAGTTGTGTATTGTCTCTCATATCCTGTGTTGTTTCATATTTCTGGTTACTTATTCCTTCTAGTTTAATTCTGTGTTTAGTTGCTTATACAAGAGGTAATCATATATACTCTTATTGAGGAGTAGGATCCTGACAGTTGGTATCAGAGCATGTTTGTTGTTCTAGGTGCCTGACAAATATGTCCTCTAGAGAGAAGCATGAACACTACCATGGTTTGATCTTTTGTAAGATCTTATTCTAATTTTCTCCAATTTTTTGGTTTTATTTCAAGTCATCAAATCAATCAAAGGAAAATAATGAATCCTCAAGGGGGGAAGCCCTCCCCCATAGAAGTATTATTTAAATAATATGGTCATTTTATCATCCTCAATAGTAATAGATAGGTAAATAGACACTATGATGAATGTTGTTGGGAAAAATAAGTTGTAAGGTCTAGGGGGCAGAACCAAAAAATCTTGCATGTAAGCAGTAGATGCATCCCAATAACTATGCTTAATCCTTCTAAGATTAAGATGAATTTATAAGGCCTTCATGGTTGAATCCTAATCTAAAAATTCATGGGAGAGTAGTTAACAATATAGGAATTGCATGCTTGGACCAGAAAGAATTAGAAAACAAATGGGAAATATGAGATAAGGTTTGTACAAAAGAGTATCTTATAGGAACCTTTACAAATACATCTGATAGGTATAAGGTGTTCAAGGGAGGACCTTATTCAATAATTCAATTTTATTTATAAATCATTGGCACATTTCCTTCAATTTAAATAATAATTCCCAAATATGGCCCCGATCTGGATTTACATGTATGCTCTAATGCAAGAATTCTACTCTAGGTATGTCTTTGTGACTATTGTTAATATTTTAAGTCATCCTATTGATATTGCAAATCCATACCATGGTAAAAATCTATCAATCTATGTGATAATATATGTAAAATTATATGTTATTCAACATTTACTAAAGATTATTACATTAAAGGTTGGAGAGCTTGAATACACTCAAGATCTAGATTATGAAAGCATCCATTATTGATGTAGAAGCTTCCACGAGTATGGACATCTAATCCAAGAATTCCCATCCCTCCAAAAGATAAAAATTATGGGAAATTACCTAAGGTTTATAAAAAATATTTTAAAAGTTTCCTAAAGCTAAAAAATAAGCATATAATTAAAATAAAAAATAGGGTGATCAGGAAATATGTCCCCAGGAAGGGGAGAGCAAAAACTAAATAAAAAGACCCCTAGAAGTAATATATATATATATATATATATATATATATATATATATATATATATATATATATATAAAGGTTTCCATAAAGATAGACACAATGGGAAAAGGATAATATGGAATTAGAAGACATTAAAAAATATTATGGGTTTAGAGAGGACTTGGAGAATTTGCTAAAAGACCCAAAAATGGGGAAGAATCCCAAAATAATGGAAAAAAGGGACTCTAGGGAACCAAAAAAGAAGTAACACAACAACCAAAAGGGTTAGGCTATAATAAAATTGGATGACCATGGATTAATTAGAGGAGATGGACATGATAAATAATTAAGATAACATTATAATCTCATAAACCCCTAATCATAATAGAAATATTAATTTTGTAAAAAGGAGAGGATGGCCAAGCAAAAAAAAGAAAAGATAGGAAGAAGCTTTGGAATAAATAGGGACAAGTAACCAAATCTAGTTGGAAACCATCTTGGAAAGAACTAAGATATTCCACCCTCTATGATACATATATTAACCTAAAATATTAGGGGCCTTAATGTCCCAACAAAAAGAAAGATTCTAAAATAAAATTATCAATAAATATGATTCAAAAGTGATAATCTTTTAAAAAACTAAGCTAGACAATTTAGATCACTTTAGTAAAAGCTTTTCTAGAGTTTTGGGTATAAATTTAAGTGGTATAAATGCCTCTATCATGGTTTTGGGAATGGCCTTCTTATGTAACTTGGACAATGTGGACTTTTAGATCTTACAATATCATAAGTAATTTCTTATTGCCAAAGTGGAGGCTAGGAAGACTAACTTATCTTACTTTCTGGTCAATATCTATCGATCCCTATGTAAAGAGGAGAGAGAGATAGCCTAGGAACATCTTGAAGGAGAAATTAATGCCAATGAGGATATTCCTTGGATAATTGGAGGAGACTTCAATGCTAGGTTGGGCTCCTCTAAAAATAAAGGTGGAAAAGGAAAAGAAAAGAATAGTGTACCTTTTCACAATTTTTTGGAAAACTTTGATTTGTGTGATATTAAAACTAAATGTGGTTAGTAAATATAGAGTAATAGATGAAAAGGAAAGGAGTTTATCCTTGAATTTTTGGATATATTTTTGTTATCAATAAAGGCTATGGAAAGTGACTTCATTCTAGAAGTAGAGGTCCTAAGAGAAGTAGGGTCAGATCATTGCTCTATAGCCTTATATCTTTCCAAAGATGAACAACCATCACATGTACCTTTTAGATTTGAAAATATGTGGTTGGAGTACCTTGGATTAGAAGAATTCATGATAGGGAAATGGAATAAACCAAGCTCTATCTATGGAACAAAGATGTACATCTTCCATAAGAAATTGAAGGAGCTCAAGGTGGCCCTAAAACATTGGAATGAACACATTTTCAAGAATATTTTTCAACAAAAAGAGACTTAGAAGTAAGGAAATAATAAATTCAAGAGATGATAATGGAAGGTAATATCTCAAGTGAATTCTAGGAAGAAGAAGAAGAAGAAGATGTGGCCAGATCTTTGGAAGATATTTATAAGAAGGAAGAAATATATTGGCAACAAAAATCTAGAATAAGTTGGTTAAAGGATTGAGATATGAATACAATCTTATTTAATCTCTCTTGTAAAATCAAAAGGTAGAAAAAGTATATCAATAAATTAGAAACATAGAAGGGTGGCATGCTTGAATATCCAAAGGAAATCAAAGACCATTTAGTTCATCATTGTAAAAATATGTAATGCCATGAAAATGAAGAAAGTGAGAAGGAGAAAGAGGAATTTTGGAATCATATTCCATGTCTAATTTCCCATTTAGACAATTAAATGTTAATTAAATGCACTTAATTGGAAGAAATCAAGAGGGTTATTTTCAAGATGGAAGGAGACCGTGTGCCAGGGCTAAATGTTTTCTTTCCCCACCTTTTTATTTTATCACTTTTGGGATCTTATTAGGGAGGACATTAAGGAGGTGGTATAAAAATCAAAGGATTCTCAAAGTATTCTAAAATACCTTAACACCAACTTCCTTTCCTTCATCAAAAAAATTAGATAATATGACCCCTAAATATTTTAGGCCAGTTTCCTTATTCAATACAATTTACAAGATCATCTCCAAAGTTATTTCTTGACAAATTTAGAACATCCTCCCTAAATTAATTTCAGAGAAACAAGGAGGTTTTATTTAGGGTAGATAGAACATGAACAAAATTATTATATCCTATGAGGTTATTCACTCACTTCACACAAGTAGAAGGCAAGGGATACTGTTTAAATTAGATATCTCCAAGGCCTTTGACAGGGTTAATTGGTTTTTTATTGATGTGTCCTTTATAGGTTTAGTTTTAATGAGAACTCAAAAAAATGGATTATAATTTGTTATTCATATTCTATACTCTCAGTCATGGTGAATAGATCACCAAAAGGTTTATTTTCATCCTCTATGGGACTCATGCAAGGGGACCCCTCTCCCCCTACCTCTTTATTCTAATGGTAGAAGCTCTAGGTAGGAAGATCAATTATTTGAAGAGGAGTAATAAATTGAAGAGTATTCAAAGGATGGTGGTGGGTGAAGCTCACACCCACTTACAAATTATGGATGACACTCTATTTTTTGTAAACCCTTCCATGCAAAAGGTCAGATCCATTAGGGATGCTCTTTGTAGCTATGAAAAAGCATCAGGGCAACTAATCAATAAAGGTAAATCCAAAATGTTTGGTATTAATATGTCTCCTAAACTTGAATATTTTCTCAACATATCTTTGGGCTTTGAAATTTCCCCCTTCCCAAATAGCTACCTGGGCTTTCCAATTTTCTATAGAAAGGGGGAGAAGACCTCATGGGATGAGGTTATAGAAAATATGAGAAGAAAGCTTAGTGGTCAGGATGTAAAATATTTGACTCTTACTAGAAGAATCATCCTTATCAAAATAGTTATCCAAGCCATTATTATCTATTGGTTTTCCATCCTGAAGGATCCTTTAGATGTTTTAAATAAGATGAAAATAATTTGTAGTAATTTCCTTTGGAAAGGCATGGGAGAAAAAGTAAAAATGGATCTCTTAGCTTGAGATAATGTGTGTAAACCCTACAGCCAAGGGGATCAGGGATAAGGGCTTTGGATAAACTAAATAGAGATCTTATAGCTAAGCTTATTTGGAAGATGTGCAACAATCTAGGAGTGAGTTGGAGTGAGGTGTTAAAAGGAAATTATTTGGACAACAAGGATTCTCATACAATTTTCATTTAAAAGTATCTCCCTCTAGGGTCAGCAATTTAAAATAGCATGAGATAATATAGGGAACTAATCCTAAGGGATATATTTTTTAATGTGAATAAAAAGGTAACAGTTAACCTATGGGAAGATAGATAGATCTCCCCAAAAAAATTAAGCATGGAACAAGATCTATAAACTGTAAAATACAAATGCATAAGCCAATGGTGGTGAAAATTTAAGAATTAGTGGATTGAATAGTCTGAGAATGGGGTTAAATATTTTGCTTGGAAAACTCTTTAGAATAGGGAAGGTTCAAAAATCAAAGGACATATGAAATTTAATGACATTTTGAAAGGTTACCAAATTCCATAGAGTGAGGAAAGAGATGTTTTGAATTAGAAAATAAAGGGACCAAGAGAATATATATTCAAATAAGGATACAAAGATTAGATGACTCCCAAACCCAATAATATAGGCAAGTCAGTATGGAATGAAATCTAGAATTCAAAAGCCTAGCCAAAAGATAAACCCTTTTTATAGTTGGCCATGAATGGTAAGACCTCATAAGAGAAAATTTGAAGAAAAAAGGTTTTCAAGGTATGTCAAGATGAGTTGTATGTTATCAGAGTGAGAAAAATGGGTACCACCTCTTGTTCACTTCCACTTTGATTCAAGCCTGTGGAATGCTTTCCCATGTAATTTTTACTTGGATTGGAGCTTAAATAAAAATCTTCTAGGACACTTTAAAGCTTGGCAAACCAATAAAAATTTGAAATTTTTAAGGGATATTTGGGAGATGGGCATGATTATGATAGTCTAGAAAGTATAGCTTGAAATAAATGCCAAGATATTTGAGCACAAAGAAAGGAGTAAATATCCTAAGAAGATTTAGTCAGAATTTCAAACTAGCATTAGTTGGATTATGACAACATATCGGCAAGTGAAAAACAAAGAATCAAACCTAGGGAAAATAAAAATCTTACAAAAATAGAAGGCATAAAATAAGCATATGACACACTAGATCCCAGTGGTAAATAAGCCAAGAAGATACTTAGAAATAAATTTAAATGGCTTCCACAAGAATAGGGTTAGTTTAAATTAAACTTTGATGGTGTTTCGAAGGGTAATCTAAGGGAATCAAGAACAAAAGTGATTATCAGGGACCACAATGTCTAGTTGGTAGCCTATTAGGAATTTTACATAGGGACTAACATGATTAACGTTATGGAAGTATAAGGGATAGTTATTGGACTAAAATTGGCTATCAAAGAGAATATTAAAAAAATCAAAGTGGAAAGCGACTTATTTTTAATCATTCATGTCTTAAAGAAGAATGAGGTTGTGAATTAGAGAATTAGAGGCATAATGAAAGAATCTAGAAATATTTAACCACTTTTTGAGGAATTTTAGGAGCACCATATCCTAAGAGAAGGGAACACAATCATAAATTGGTTATCAAATTTTGGTACTGAGGTGAATCTAAAGACAAGAAGTACAAGAGCGGGTGAAGTTCTCATTGATCAAAAAATGGAAGGTTTTATTTCTATCTTAAATTTAAAATGCTCCCATTTTTTTACTATTTTCTTCCCTTAAGCATAGAAAGGATTCAATCCATGCATGAGAACCCAAAAACATCACTTTGGGTCACACTTTTTATGTTTCTTGAAGTGTTAATACAGCCCAAAGAAATATCACTGGTCATCATATCAAGCAGTAGATTCTAAGTGTTTGAACATGCCAAGGAATGCCATAATAGTTGTTTTTTCACCCTGTCTGAGCTTGTGTCAAGTGTAACCTTGTGTTTAGTAATGTATGATGATCTATAACAAGACTTAAGGAGGTCTCAATGGTCCATTTTCTCATGATGAAAATAACCTAATGATTTTAGTTTATGACCCTATCATGAATCCATATAGTATAATGAAGTATGGCTTGATCATAATCATTAAGGATGTTATAAAGATATATGGTAGCCTAATTTAGGTCTTTGGAATGTTTTAAGATCTTTTAATAGGTATTGAAGTGATATCCATTTAAAACCTTCACTTGAAGCCATATATATTGTCTTAAAGGGGGTGTTTGACCTTAAGGTGATGTTATTTGACCTCAAATTCCACTAAACCCATCATTTACATCCTTAAAAGCCTCCATAAATCCCATTATGCCATGATTAAACCATTTCATATGCTAAGGGTGTCTCCTCACAAGTCAAAGACCTTTATTTACCACTAAATGGGCCTCACACATGTGAAAATGTGTCCCTTCAACTTCCCAAAGTATACCATGTGTTTTTAAATATTTTATGACCCCTATTTTCCCTCCTTCCTTCTAATGATGATTCATGGTTTGAAAACATGAGAAAATATAGGAAAGTTATAGGTTGTAGGAGGTTTCAAATTAGTACAGATCTATAAAATAGGGAAATGATTAGATGGAGATAGGGGTATATAAGGGGAGTTAAACATAAGAGTTAGGTAAATAAATCTAGGTATTTTAGATCTAAAAGATCCAAAAACTAGTCCATTTCCTCCACTGAGTTCTTTGTCATCCATGGATAACATTTTAGGTTTATGCTCAGTCCATACAAGAGAGAGAGGGTGAAGGTCCAAGCTCTTGGATAAAGGAAGAGGATCTAATGGCCTTCCAATCTTGTGAATTGGTTTCACTATTATTACTTTGTTCTTTATTAACAAATACTAAGAATTTAAGTAATTTGGGTTACCTTTCTCATCTACACAGGTCCAAAAAAGGGAATGGTTTCAATGCATTATTGGTTTGTTCTATGGAACTAGTGGTTGTTCATGTCTTCTCTAGTCCTAAAAGTTCCTTCAATGGCATTGTTTACCCCTAGTTCACATGAGTGAGCATATGGTACCAAGAAACATACAAGTTTCCACTATATGTAGATGGCAAGTAGGTTTCCATTGATAAAAAAGATGCTTAGTACATATGTCTGATAATCAACAATGGTTTGAGGTGTGTTTATAGATCCTTGGAATTTTTCTTGTCTTATTGAATCCTTATTATAAGTTAAATGGTTATATGAACCTCAAATACTATAGTATATCACATCCAAATGAGATTGTTTGCATGTTTGGGCTTCATTATAAGGAAGGATAGTGTGTTTGATGAGGATGGTTGGTGAATGTCATTAGGATAACATATAAGAATCAAGGGGGTATTATATTCATATGAAAATTTCCTTATTTTAGGATGAACAGACCTCATTATATCCCTTGTAAACCAATAAATTGTTAACTATCTCTCTAATGCCTTCACAGTTTTGTTTAGTAAAAGTTAAGGTTGTTTAGCAGAAGTTGAGGTATTTAAAGAGTCCTAAGTTTTCATTTCTCATTACATATGCCTAATTTATGACCTTCAAGTGTTTTTATATGTTAATTATATGAGTAGATATGCCTATGGTCTTTGTATATCATATTGGGTATGAGTCAACATTCTAATTTAAGCCTTCAAAGAACCTCTATCATCTGATGGTCTCATCACTATCAACTTACCTCGTAATAATCTCTGAGTTCAAGGCTAAAGCTCTATGTGACCTTACAACCATCACCCATATGTTTAAACCCTCTCCCTAAGATCAAGGCATATAATTAAGCTATAGATACCCCATAAGGCTATAAAATTCCATTGGTACTATGATAAAAAGACATATGCAGGTATAATCCCTATTAAGAGAGCATAATCATCACCTACAGGAGATAACTCAGATCCACCCTTCAAATTCCTTCAAAACCATTATATATAAATGAGTCTCAAATGTAAGGAAGGGTCACAAATTATAGATATATTTATCTTAAAGGGATGGATTTGAACACAAGAAGGGTCATTGGGGTCTTAAGTATAACCATGGAATCAATGTCCTAACTTAGGAACCTGCTCAATAAACATCTTAGAAGCCAACATGCATAAGTCACTATTCTGAAAGATTGTTGGTGATGTATATGCATCCTTTAAAATGAGACCTAGTATGCCATGGAGAAGAATACTTAGACCAATATGGTATTTAGAGCATGGTAAGCATGTTTCAAAGATAAGGAGTTTGGAGAGATGATCGAGCAAATGGTTCAAGCATGTACAGTGAGGTAGCCTTGCTCAGTCAATCTAGAGTGCATGACTAAAGTGAGTGGAAATTCCAAAAGCATGTAAATATTAGGGTGATTAGGAAATATGTATCCCTTAAGTATTAATATGATGGTGATACTAGTTTAGAGTGATTTCTTGGTCTGGGTTGCATTCCCAAGACACATAAGCTTTGATGTATGACTATCTAAATGAGCCCTGATAACAGAGTTAGAGAGGATAAGAATCAAGGCTATATTCAAACTTTAAATATGTTATTTAAGACATGATTTTATCACTACAAAGGGTTGAGAGATTAATTATTTCATTACTACTAAATTTTACAAACATATATACTAGACAGTGATGCTTAAGGCAAGCTTAAGAGAGAAGAATTGATATGATGGCTTGGGTAGATAAGGATAAATGCATAAAGTGGATACTAAATTATGTACAATTTTATGATAAAATTGAGGTCATGAATTCATATATAGGTGGGTTGAAGTTCTAAGCCTAATCTAAACCTATAAGGCCTAAAGCCACCATGAACCCTCAAGATCTTATATTCACTTCAGGGTTAGATCCAAACCTCCAGGTAGGCTCAAGGCAATGTGTAAGTGTATAAAGATATTTCATACCCTAAATGAGATTTTTTAAGTAGGGGAATGAAAATAAATGGTCTAATTTAGTATTAACACATTCTCAAACTCCATTGCCTTAAGCAGCCACATTGAGTTATCATTTTTAACACTCATATCTTTCATCATAGAGGGACACAGACACAGTGCTCTTAAGGGGAGTTGGGCACCCCTATGGAATCAACTCCATGAAGGATAGAATGGGATTTATATACACATAATGTTTTCAAAATTTTATTGATTACTAATACTTTATATCTTGTAAGAACCTATCGAGTCTTAATCTCTCTAAGTGCATGCCTTGAGGGGTGCATTAGGAAAGGGGTGGGCAGACCATTGGTGCTTTGTAAGATTTGTATCCCTTTTTCCACTTGCCATCTACACACTTATTTTCTAAAACCATTAACCCTAAGCTTATTCTTCTTATTCCTACCCATTTCAATCATTTTCCTCTTTCCATCCTCCTTTTCTTGCCTTAATCCCCTTTTGGACTCTCAACTATACTAGGTCGACCAGGGTTGACCCTATATAATTTAGGGGTATTTTTCATTTTTTGGGTTTACTAGACTTTTGGCTAACCTAGCTTAGACCTAGTGAATTGTACTCAAAAACATACAGGGTCAACCCTATATAGCCAACATTTTTAGGAGGATATAGGGAAGACCCACCTATATATATAATTTCATTTCTAACCATTTTTAAGAAGAGAAGTGAAGGATAATAAGTGTGAATAAACATCTACTTATTGACCATTCTACTTAAGGAATAAATCTTCAGGTTCCATACTTTCTTTAGAGATATGAATCTTGTCTTGTGGAGAAGCATTTTGGATGCATAGATAGGTTGTGTATCCTAGAGCTGATTTGTATTTTTCATCCTTACATACCACAACAATCTCTTTCAAATCACCTTGGCCAAGGGAGAGATTGAGGCTCAGTGGGTTTGTCTTCAAGGTAAGTATTCCTAAATTTATTTTTGTTATGTAAGAGTAGATAGATAATGCAGTTGTGCTTCTTTATTTCATGCATTGGAAATTTTTATACATTGACATGAGTATATGTCTTATATGCATGTTTAGTTTAGTTTTTTATTCTGTTTCTAACCCCCACTTTGTGCCACAAGAGTTGGTGTGCACTAGATTAGATTTACTTTCTTGTTTGTTAGAATAAGTGAATACTAAACCTTAGAACTCTGTTAGGGTTGTTGCATGACTGTGTTCTACTGTAGGCTTTGGAACCCTACCTTGCATGTAATATTATGACAAGTGATCCATTAATCAGGTCTAATAGATCCCAATATTGGTCATGCTCCTACTTAAAAAATGTATTCCCAATTAGAAGTGTAGGTATAGTATATCTTCTCTAAACTGAGATTGATTTATAGACATGATGCATTTTTTATTACATACATTCTCGAGAACTCAATGTGAAACTAAAATTTAAAATATTTATTTCACTTTATTTCATTATTTTCAGCATTATTTTTATCATATATCTATCATACTAGATCAATTTTATTGACCTAGTTCTAATCTTTATGCACAGGTTTCCAAGAATAGGCAACTCGATTGACTCAAATGACCTAGTACAAGTTTCTAGACTTTTAGTTTACACTAATAGGTTAACCCAATCAACCTTGTACACTTTTACACATCCATTTATATCTACTAGGTTGACCCAATCGACCTTGTACATTTTAGGCACTCAGTAGCAGGATTTTGCAAGGCTTGATAGACCCAGTCAACCCAGTTAGCAAATTTTTCAATCATATTCCAAGGTTCTTGACTAGAAATCTTCATTCTCAACATATTTGATCCACCAAGGTTATTTTATATCTCTCTCTCTTTCTTTTTTGTCTTTCTTTTTATAGTTTTCAGTCTTCAAAACTAGCCTTGTACAATCAATTGGATCAACCCTATCAACCTAGTTTTGTGTTTTGTGTGCTATCTAAATAACTAGGTCAACCCTAGTCAACCCTATTTATTTTTAGACATTACTTCCATAGTACAAGTTTGAATCTGTCAACCTTGTTCTATATTTTATGCATCTAGTGTCAACATTATACCTTGTTTCAATTTGGAATTGATCTCTATATGCTAGTAATTAGTTCACACCTTTATTTTTATTGCTTACATGCTTAGGATAGTTCGTATAGTCTAATTAGGGAGTTTTTTATTACCATTTAGATTCACTATTTATATTTTATACACACATGACCAAATCCCATAATATAAACAAGAACTTTAACATTTATCTACCCAAGGCCAACCTACTTAGATTTCATCACGAAGGGGGAAGACGACTCGATACTCTGGTCAAGTATAAAGCATGGTTAATTATATATTATGGATAAGCACTTGACACCCTTATTTTTTTGATGTGTGAAGTGAGGAGGTAGGCCCCAATACCAAGCTTGTATCATTGCCACTATAGTCCCTTTCATCCCAAACTACCTGAAACCATCCTTAGATTGCTATCTAGTTCCTTGATTATAGCCAACTTCTCATCACAATTAAAATCATATTCTTCATAATCTAATAAAAATTCTTAGGTTTACCAATTAGTTAACTCTTTACTTTACAAGTTGATTGTTTGTTCTTTGCTAAATTATGTATTCAAAAACTTACACTAGCCAACAATTGTGCAAGGTTTTGTAATGTGTGTCTCAATTGTATTGGCTAGCATTGATCTAATTGATTGTTTGTTTTCCTTTAGTTCTTACTTTCCCAAATTAGCTAAAAAAAATTTCTTTCAGTTCACAACTTGTAACAAACTTTCTTTTCTTTATTGTCTATTATACTAGGTCAACTCAATCGATGTTGTACCTTTTTCCAAGCTCTGTGCACTATACAGGATCAACCCAGTTAGCCCTATACTATTTGTATCCCCTTTTTCCTCTTTTTCCAATCTTTTTACACTATATTAGATCAACCTAGTTGACCCTGTATAGTTTTACAGTCCCTATTTATATGTTAGGTCAACCCAATTGACCCTATACTATTTTAATCACTTCTTGGCTCTTTTCTTTATCATCTCTCTTTATCTCCCTTCATCATGGACTTTCTGATTGATGACAACACTAAGTTACAATTAATATACATGATGAACTATATCAATACTCATAGGGTCTCCCATAGACAGAGTAGGGTTCCTCTCTTGGATGCTAGTAACATTCATATTACCACTCACATAATGAAATATGGGACCCATCCTAATACCTCTTTATGGCATAATTCTCCTCTTTTCTTAAAGTACCAACATGAGTTAGAATATACTCCCAAAATTCTCATCTTTATCTCTAAATTTCCTCAATATTGAGGAAAGGATCCTTTTAACATTTACAATCTTATGATTAGTGGCTAAGTTGAAGAGCCTCATTTGCCTACTCCTAGATTCTCAACTAGATTTGGGGGTACCACTTTCTTTGATTCTTAGCCTCTTCCTTCAATTATGACCCCTTCTCATATCATGACCTCTTCTTATCTAACTTCTTCCACTTCCATGCCTAGTATATCCACTAACATGACAGGTTATACATCTTGTGGGCCTCCCATAAGATCCACTATCCTTAATCCTTCCACTAGTGTATCATTTTCTACCTAAGTAAATCATGCTTATAGTGCTTCTTCCTCTCAACCATTTACTAGTCAATCTCCTGCTACACAAGTAAATTTTGACACTAGTGCATCACACTCTCATAATTCTTCTCAAGCTCTTATAAATACTAATAGTGTTAGCCAATCCACTAATACTAACACTAATATCAACCCTAATGCTTCTAATAATACTAATCAAACACATCAAATTTTTTTTCAAACTCTCAATCAAATGAATACATTTCAAGCTCATAACACAAATCAAATGATGATAATGGAAAACCACCTTCACCTTTAATATCATATGCACCCAATGGCTTGGGTCACACATAACCAAAATATTCCCCATCCTCCTCTTCAAGATTCTCAAGGTAATCTCATTCCTCAACCTCCTTTAATCAACAAAACCATTAATCATCTTCAAAATGAACCTCTTATTACTCAAATTGCTAACATTGGCATAGGATGTATAACACCTACAATTTCTTATAATGGATCAACCAATCCTACCATTCATCTTAAGACATTTGGAAATCTTTATAAAGACTGGGTCAAATTAAAGACCTTTATTACTACCAAGATCCTGGCCAAAACAATCACAAGTGATGCCTTGGATTGGTAAAATCAACTTAGACCTTATTCCATTACTAGTTTGGAGGATTTAGTGAATGCTTTAGTTCAAGAATTCCAAACTAGTGATCTTCTCGAAAACACTTTCACCCATTTCATAAATTTCAAATAAAATGAAAATAAAACTTCTCAAGCCTTTGTTAAAAGATGGAAGACTTTGTCAAATAAATGTGAACATAACATAACTGATGATAATCTTTTCCATCTCTTTACTAATTCCCTTTTTACTAAATTATAATATCAATTCCACACTCTCTCTCCACATACTTTAGAGGAGGTTATTGATCAGGCTAAATATCAAAATTTCTTAATGTGTCAATTTGAGCCACCCCAAACTTTTTTGGGTCCTCTTTTATTAGTAAAGAGTAAAAATTGTAATGTTACCAATGATGGTATTACAGATTCTTATGACACCCTTCACAATGTTCAAGCTATTGTGCCTACTCCTTCGTCAGAACCAGTTCCCCCTTCTCAAAAATATACCAATCCTCATTTCTCTTCACTAAATAACATCAAAATTCACAAACCTCTATCTTTAGTTGAATTTCTTAAGTTTATACTTAGGCCTCTTCCATTATATCTTGACCCTACTCATCCTATGAAATCTTGGTATGATCCTAACAAGTTTTGTTGGTTTCATGCTAGTTGGAGTCATTCTCATGAGACCTATAAACAACTTCATAATTTATCTATGGATTTTCTTCTTGGTCCTAATTTTGATCATGATTCCATCATTCATAAGCATCAACAAGCTTATGAAATTGCTTTTAAGGATTATAAATCACATGATAAAACTCAAGCCTTAAATCAAGCAAATGCTCATTTAGTTATTTATAAAGACCCTCTTCCTAAACATCAACCTATTCAAGACAATCAAGATAAATCCACCCCTTCCACCATAAATTTAGAAAGTCTTGTTGAACTAAATTCTTAAGAGAATGTGGTTATCATGATTAATATGTGAAGGGTGGTTGATTTTAGTGATTCTCAACCTATCTACACTCATCCTTCATCTCAAACATATCATGTTATCCAAGACTCTTCTCCAACTCATTTAAATGATTTGGAGCAAGATGACCTTATTAATTTTGATGATTTGATTTATTATTATCCCTTAGACAACACTTCTCATTCTATTTATACCACTCTTCCATCATCTTCTAACACTAATAATAACCAAGCTTCTACTAACACTTATTCTTCTAATTCTCAAAATCAACTTGAAATAACTACTTCATCACAACAACGTGATCTACAAACTTTTCACAAACCTTCTCATTATTATCAAAATAAATTTTAATGAACTTTGGCTCTTCCTTCTAAAAACGTTCTTAACCATTATGCACCTATATTCTTATGGGTTATGATGAGTGGGATCCCATAGTGGAGCTCACTAATCTCCCATCCCAAATTCCATTCCTTGAGTTTATGAGGACTTCTCCTCATCATAGAAACTATCTTATGAAAATATTATTTGAGATGGATGTCCCTCATCCTCCCCTATCAATATGGGAGGTAGCTTTATCTAGATCTGAGATAGTATATTACAACAATGTGAAGAGATGTCTATCAACATTGACAAAACTATAAACACTTATCTTTATTTAAAATTTATCATAACCTCTATGATTCTTGATGAGATTTTTCTTTGTGTAGATGATCCTCCTTTATTTATTAGTGTCCAAATAGGTGATATCCAAGTTAATTATGTATTGATTAATGAGGGTTCTATCATATTCATTGCTTCTCTTGACTTAATTAAGACCCTTGGATATTCATAATGCAATCTCAATTCTATACACAGCACCTACCAAGGATATGATAAAAGGCAAATGCATCCTTTAGGTTGCATGTGGCTCCCCATTACTATCCCACCTATCACCATTCATGTGAAGGTGATGATCTTTAACTTTCCCCTTTTTTATAGCATATTGATTGATGTCATGGACTCACTATATGAGAGCTATTTATTCTTCTACCTATCAATGCATTAAATTCCCTTATAATAGAGCCATTTATAGGATTTAAGGTGACACTAACCCTTGGAATTTAAAACAATTATAAGATCATGGTGTCTTCAAGATTCCTACTCTTGAGGCTTTGTCTAGCATTCCATTTTGTGAGTCTCAATATCTTAACTTTCCTATTAATTCAACTTGAGGTTACATTGGGCATCCTAAGATTATTAGGAACATTCCTCTTAACCTCTTATATTTTAGTGATGATGATCCTAATGAGATTAACCTAAATATCAAAAAAATTGATCTCTCACCTCATCTCATCTTGCATCTTCTTGCTTCTTTACAACCTCGCTCTAGCAATCCTCCTTGCAATGACATTCCCATAGTCTTGACCAAGACTAGGCATTCTATTCACCATAATTTTTTAGATGATAAGGTCATCCCTACATACATCATTAACCTTCATACCCCAAATTATGATGATGTTTATTCCTTAAGTGATCCATTGTTAGGCAGGCTTATATCAGCCCATGATGTCGAGATTGTTCATTATCATTATTCTTTACCTATGTATTTTTGTGCATCTCATCATTTTCATTCACTTATAGTTCCTAATTTTTGTATTTTTCCCCTTTAATGTAGGGTAGATATGGCACCGGCACCTCTAGTTTTTTAGGATCCACGTAGGACTATGTTAATGGATCATGTTATGACTAGGCCTTACCACTTTGATAGGTACCCTAACCCTCATAGATGGTTTACCCCTAAGGTTAGTGAAACTATCCTTAGACCTTATATAGATCTCACCCCTCTCTTAATAGAGCCCACTATATTTAAGCATATTTATGTTCCTACTATTACTGAGCCTACCCATATTTTTTATTCCATTACTCCTTCTATTGAGCCTAATTTCATTCCTTTCTTATCATCACCCTCCCTTGGTGACAGTTTGTTTCCTTTGCCTAAGATGGATCCTCTACCCACCAAATGCCTTGATGAGTGTCCTCTAGCTTCTTCCACTCCTATTACACCTCCTTCTATGAGTGTTCTTATTAAAACCACTCACAAGCATATGTGTTGCTTCCATAAGAGAGATAATCATTTTTCCACTCATCATCACAAGTTGTGACAACATATTGACACCTTTCATCCTTCTTCCCCATCATCAGATAAATCCATACCTTTTTCTAAGGTATTTCCTAAATATCTACCCAAATATGGTGAGGTATATTGTCTATGTCATCTATGTATCACCCATCATACCAATCATTATTGTATCCTTTAACATCTTAAAGATCACCTTATAGCCATTCCTAAACCTTTTACCACTCCTCCCATAGGTAATTCTTGCAATAAGGCTCCTCCTTCTTCTCACATGGATCTACCTCCATTGTTCCATCACCTCTTATGGTCCTTTCACCATATTTTATACCTCCACTTGTGATTCCCTCACCCATGGAACCTTCTCCATCGATGATTCCTACATCTCCCATAGAGCCTATTCTCACACATTCTCCTAACCATTCCTTGCATAATTTCACTCCTTAGCATGATCCTTTGATCATTCCTACTTTTTCTATGGAAGAGATTATAAGAGAAATATTTGCCTAGTATTCATTGAATATTGATGAAACATTAGCAGTAGTTCATCTCCAGCTTCATAGAGATTTATACAATGTCTTGGATAATGTGTGTGGACAAATTTATCATTATTAATGAGCACATGTATGGTGCTTTCACATTTTCATTTGGGTTATACATGTGCTCCAATTTTATCTTTATCTATCTATTATATCATTTTAAATTATGTCAAATTTTTCCTTATCATATACGGTGATCTTACTTATTGTACTATATCTTGCTTATCTTATCATTTATATTTTGCATATGATTTTATTTCTTTATCATTGATTTCTTTCTCTTGCTTGAGTTTTTCTCAAAACTCTTTTATTTCCTCTTCATGATTATTTGATTTATTATCTCCAATTTTCATAGTTAATTATCATTGTGACTTGGTTATACAAACCCTATTCCCTTTGGTCATTGTCTCATTTTTACCATGTGATCAGTTAGTAAATAAACACTGGTCCACCTTTTTTATATCCTTTTTCCCTTCTTCCTTTTTTTGTAAACTAAGAATATACACAGTTGATACTTAAGATCACATGCTAGTTCATTGTCAAGCCTAAGTGTCCTAGTCCATCTTTGTCTTTGGTCCCTTAGCTTCCTTTATCCTTAGCTCATTCGTGTGTATCACTACATCTCTCATGATTGGTCATTCTAAGTCTGTATAGAGGAAGAATATTTAAAATCCATAAAAATTTAAAATCCAAATAATTTAAATGATACAAAATGCAAAATTATTCTTAAAAGTCAAATCACACTAAAAGACATGATTCAAAGCACATTTCCTTTTTTTATTTGAAGATCAAACTCCACACTTGGCCTCATGAGAGATTTAAGGTCCTTTGGGGTGTGATAGGCTAGTAGATTAGAAGAAGAGAATTAAAAAATCTCTTAGTGCTACCTACTTTCTCATGTAAGTACACAATCTTCGTAGTAGATCGATGACTCTGTAAGGGGTCCTGAAGAATGAAGAACATGTCATGAGAAGGTAGGTCCATTTTTTTTCTTATACTAGTCTACCTTCATGAGTTGATCTTAGTAACATGCCTATTTACCTACAAAGATTTATGTCTATATCAAACAGGTTTCCTTTGTACATAAACTATCACTTAGTGTCTTCTCATGTCTTTAGTATCCCTCCTATCCCCTAAGGCCTTCTCATTAGAGGCCTGAGTCTTGTTTTTTACATTCCATTTTTCACTCCCTATATACCTCAAATTTCCTCTTGAGAAATATTGTTTTGTCTACTAATCACTCCCCTTGGGATTTCATTTTTGAGTTACATT
This sequence comes from Torreya grandis, assembly GCA_037957365.1. Taxonomy (NCBI): domain Eukaryota; kingdom Viridiplantae; phylum Streptophyta; class Pinopsida; order Cupressales; family Taxaceae; genus Torreya; species Torreya grandis. The sequence continues at coordinate 4,785,059 of JARHVA010000223.1, read as the reverse complement.
CTAAGACCATAGATAGGATCCAACCATCCTCACAAATTACCATATTTTCTTTATTATTACCGACATCCTTGATTACCTATTTTTTCATACTTATTCGACCCCAATGGTGTTATCTTTCTGATTTGTAGTGTAAGACTACAAATAGGACCCAACATTCCTCATAAAATTTTCTAATACCTGAGTCACAATCCAAAATTACATGTGTCAAATATGAGATAAGATTCACTTGATTATGAATTTACACATCATTGACATGATTCCTACCTTGATTTAGTATGTTTTATGCTTAATTTTTATTTCATTTTTTTATTTTCTAAGTGCATGTAAGAATACAACCATTTATTAAAATTTTCATACTTCTCATCTTGAATTAGTGTGATAAATTTAAGCCCAATCTTTGGCTAATTTTGTTTTTTTAATACTTCTCAGCATGATTTAATGTAATTGATTGACTTAATTGATTTTTTTAATACCAGTTGTGCCCTTTTTACATACCTTCCATTTTATTACATTGATGTCATACTTCCCAATGTGAATTAGTATGATTTTACTTGTTTTAATTTGGTGCAAAAACATTTCACTTTGGTTTAAAAACAAATCCCTTTTTTACCATCTTGTTTTACCATTTCTTGGTTCTTTATACTTAGTCATTTCTTGTTATTACACATTTCCCAGCTTGAAATAATGTGTAGTACATTTTCTTGATTGAGTATATTTTTCCAAATCCTTTTTGCTCTTTCTTTTTAACCATGCATGTATCCTACATAATGCTAGCAAATAAACCACATCTAATATATTTCCTATAGCATATACAACAAAGATAAAATACATGTGCTAAAATGAAATATATCTAAAGAATCTATTGCCATAGCCATAATAAACCATAATTATGACAACATACACAACCAACAACAATATGCCAAAATGATACATCATATATATATATATATATATATATATATATATATATATATATATATATATATATATATATCTTGAGTTTTGATACAAAAATACAACCATATACAATGCTTCAGCTCTATTGTTGGGTCCCATCATATCTATCTTATGGCCTATCCATGCCACCTATTGAGGCCTTGGTCTAACTCCTCCAAACAAAATGCTATAAAGATGTTGTCTAAGATCCTTGTCCCTTTACCTATCCCTATAGGTACACTACCTACACCTATGACTGCATCAGCTAGGTCTGAATCTCTATCATCTACATCACTATGGTCAGATGTAAAACTCTCTCCTTAGCCAAGGCCTACCATGCCTACATCTTACCTGTACCCATCTCTACTATTGGTTACATCTTCTCTCTTTATACATGTATCTATCTTGTTGCCTCCCTAGCTAGGCTAAGCCAGATCACCTAAGCTAGGGTAGATGGTATGTTAGGGTCCTCTAATGTAGTAGAGTCATATGGTTGTAAAGTCTCATCCAGGATGTTATAGAGTGTTCCCCTCACCAGGGACTCCCATCTCTCCTCGGCATCCTTACTTATGTCTAGAAAATCACACTAGATGGATATTAGATCACTGTTATATCTCAAAATATCTATCTTTACTTGTAAATAAAAACTTAAATAAATAATTTAACCATTTTTTATAACATGTTTGTATCTCAGCTACTATAGTCTTACCATCCATGTGACTTCCTAGCATAGTCTCCCCATCTGTGTGGCCTCTTAGTACCTCCTTTTTAGGCTACCTCCTCAACTCAAATCCCTCTATCACGGGTCGCATTCATTTAATCTTGCTCCTAAGTAGTCTCTCTATCATTCATCCTTCTTTTGGCTCCTCTATTAGCTTGTTAAGGATGACATCAATCTTTGTTATCTATTGTTTCCTCCATTTCCATCATATCATCAGTGGTTATAGCTCCTCTTATTATAGAACTGGTAGTGGTACATCTGGTATCTTTGCCTCCACCTCCCTATCCTCCTACTTTGCTCCCCATCATGCTTGACTAGTCCATGGTAACACATGACATGGTCTAAGTGTCAGTCTTACTATCAATAATCCTAGTCCTCTCCTCCCCCATGGCTCTCTCACATGTTGAACCCACTGCTTAAGCATCAGCATCAATGTCACTAGATTAGGTAAGCCCATCTATCCTAGCACCCATGCCACTATATGTGGCTCTCTCCACCACATGAAGTGTCAAATAATCTTTATCCTCATTATCACTGGTACAACTATGTGCCAACTCACCCATATAATCACTATGTGCTCATAAGGTTACCACAGTATGTTTGTGTGTCTCACTAGTTATAACACTAGGATGTGGGGAATCGCTCATGCTACCTAGTCCTCTCTCCATTTTTACACTTGAGTAAACCTATCATCAACTGTATGGGGAAACCTAACTAGTTGATATATAGGAAACCTCTCATATATCTTAGCTATTAGTAATATGATCAGTCCCATGGTCTTCTACCCTCTAACCAGCATTTCATATAGATCATGTACTAGTTAGACCTAGATGATAGATCTCAGATCATATAGAACTCATTCCTCCAACATCATCCTGCTCAAGGCTACCACAAATAGTGGTACCTTGCCATACAACTTATGACATAACACCCACTATGTCACAAGCCTTATCATAGCTTTCTAGATATCCAAAATCTATGATGTATATACATTATCCATATTGACTCTCCATCCTCCAAAAATCATCTTTGAGCATGTAGCCCACATGGATAGGACTCTCCTCTCCTCTCCTCTATTCTATCTTATATCCTGTAGTCACTAATATTCCTACTATAGGTAGCTCAAAGATGGCATGGACATCCTCTAGTGTGATGGCCACCTCTATCATATCCCCATCCACCTCCCATATAAAGGTATTAGTTATTCATTCCCACCAACTGAGGAACATGACTGATAGATCAGTGCTCATGGGGATCCTACACATATCAGTTATGCCTCCTAGACCTATGGATACTAGTATATCCCTATCTCCATCTGAAAATCACTCCAATAAAACTAGTAAATAGGACACATACACAAATCTCCAGAACCTTTGTTGTCTCTTCAACCAAAAAATAATAAAGGATGTATCAGTTCCTTCATGTCATGTATAGTCATAATACATTTATTTTACATTTTTAAATCAAAAACAAGCATAATTACTTTTTAAATTATTAATTTTTATCCATTTTACACTATTTATAGCCTACTTATTCCCTCTTTCCCTCCTTTGTTCATTTAGGGCCATTCTATCCCTCTTTCAACCTTTTATATGCTTTTTTATGCTTATTTTAGTTCTTTGGTCAACCTAGTTTGACCAAAATTTCCTTATTTTTACCCTAGTTGACTTAAAAATCTTAGTCAAACCTATTATTTTTCCCTTCCTAGTGTTTTATTCTCATTATAAACCTTTCTAATTGGTTGGCAAACTGCATTAGGTTGGTATCCTATAGAATGTATAGGGTTGACCTCTACCTAATGGGTCAGCGCTATGGATTCTGCCTAGTTTTAGCCTACTTGGTTGATTGGGTCAATCTAGTTCATTTTGCCTATTGACCCCTTACATTTTCCTTTAAAAATGCATTTTTCTTGATTTTTCCCTAATTCCTCTAAAAATATTTCCTTTCTTACTATTTTCTACCCCTAGAATCTAATTTTGTCTCATTCTGACATCTAGAAATGGTTAAAATTAAAAATTATTGAAAATACACTTAATTCATTACAAATTTCAAAAACTAGTTTGAGATTCATAGTTGCATACCTAGAGTGCACCCTCTACTACCCCTAGGCATCCCTCTTGTATATCTTATCATCTCCTTGCCATCCTAGCTCATTTTGATCTCCAGAGCTCTTTTTTCTCTCCTTCACAAGTCAAAACAACAAATGACTTGTCCTTTCCCCTATATAAAAACACTTTTTAGTAATTCAAATTCTTCAATTATTTTCCTACAAATTCCTTATTTTGCCTATATCTTTGTTTTTACTCATCTATTTTAAAAATCATCAAATGCATTACATTTGTGATGATGTAGAGATTATTTTCCACTACTATATGCCTACTTTCTAAAAAAATGATTTTTAACTATTTTTTGCCCTAACTTCTACATGTTCACCTAATGTTTTTCACATTGGATGCCTTCACTTTCTCTTGTAGTCTACTTATTTATCTATATAATTAAGGTAAGTAAAGGTATGTGTTTTTCAATTTTATCCTTTCTTTTATTTTATTTGTTACTTATTGCACTTTACTTAGCATCAACATTGTGTGTTATCATGTTCTATTCCCTAAAGCACCATCCCATGTTGTACTTATGTGACACATGATGAGCTTCAAGTGGGGCATATGTATACACATAATATTTTCAAAATTTTATTAATTACTAAAACTTTTTATCTTGTAATAACCTATCAAGTCTCAATCTCTTTGAGTGCATGCCTTAAGGGGTACATTAGGAAAGAGGTGGGCAGACCATTGGTGCTTTGTAAGATTGTAGTCCCTTTTGCCACTTGCCATCTACATACTTGTCTCCTAAAACCATTAACCCTAATATTATTATTCTTATTCCTACCCATTCCAGTCATTTTTCTCTTTTCATCCTCCTTTTTTGCCTTAATCCACTTTTGGACTGTCAATTATACTAGGTCGACCAGGGTTGAGCCTATATAATTTAGGGGTATTTTTCACTTTTTGGGTTTATTAGCCTTTTGGCTGACCTAGCCTAGACCTATTGAATTATCCCTAAAAACATACAAGGTCGACCAAGGTTGACCCTATACAGCTGATATTTTTGAGAGGATTTAGGGCAAGATCTACCTATATATACAAGTTTATTTCTAACCATTTATAATAAGAGAAGTGAAGAATAATAATTATGAATAAACATCTACTTATTGGCCATTCTAATTGAGAAATAAATCTTAGGGTTCTATAATTTATTTACAGATATAGATCTTATCTTATAGAGAAGTCTTTTGGATGCATAGATAGGTTGTGTAGCCTAGAGATTATTTATCTTTGTTATCCTTACATACCACAATAATCTATTGTAAAGTACCTTGGCCAAGGGAGAGATTGAGGCTTGACAAATTCATCTTCAAGGTAAGTATTTCTAAATTTATTTTTCCTTTGGAAGAGTAGATAGATAATGCATTTGTGTTTCTTTCTTCCATGTATTAGGATTATGTATACATTGACATGAGTATATGTCTTCTATGCATGTTTAATTTAGTTTTTTATTTTATTTCTAACCCTCACTTTGTGCCACAAGCTTTGGTGTGAACTAGATTAGATTTACTTTATTTTTGTTAGAATAAGTGAATATTAAATCTTAGGACTCTTTTAGGGTTGTCGTGTGATTGTGTTAGACTGTAGGCTTTAAATCCGTACTTCACATGGTGTATTGTGACAAGTGATCCCTAATCAGGGCTGGCAGATCCCTATATTGGTTATGCTCCCCACTTAACAAATGTATTCTTAATCAAAAGTATAGGTATGCTCTATCTTCTCTAAGCTAAGATTGATTTATAGACATGATGCATTTTTTATTATTTACAAGATTTAGGAGCCCAAATCTATGAACAAATATTAACACTATAACTTGCATAAATTACCTTATAAGGAGCTCAAATCACACCATCTTTTGTTCATATATCACCATACATTCTACATAGGACCTAGAGATATTCAAGAGATTTGAAGGCATTTATAGGCTAAATTTTCATTGTAATATGTTCTAATTTGGAGGTCCATACTCTAGGAACCATTATTAAGATGATGGACCTCCAAAACCCTCCTTAAACCTTGGTTCTGACTTGATGAAGGAATTACACCTAAAAATGCATGCAAGTGAGGCAATTGGGATATGGAAAGATATTAATGGTCTCCCTATGTCCCCTAAGCACTCAAATGGTCTACTGGTTGGCACATGCAAGATGTGTAGTATACAGATGAGACCTAAAAGATCTATTCTAAGCCTATATTCAAGAAGTTAAGAAGTACTTGCATATCCCATATGTTTTTAAGGATAGGGAGGGAATGTGAGGTATTAAATCATTACAAATTGTCTACTTGTAGGGGCTTTCATGCCTAATAACCACTTACAAACATGCCTATGTGTGTAAATGAAAGATTTTATGCATATAAGAGGAGTTAAATGGCTTATCCAGGCCAATATATATGCTCTTAGGGACCTAAGGGGTGAATCTCATGTTAGGGAAGGTGGCTAAGTGCTTCACAACTCTAGATTAGGGTCAAAACTTAAAACCCATACATTTAAACCTATTGATCTAGCACCTTCCTCAAGGTAATCCCACTTAAAATCTAGAATAAATGATAAAATAGGATTAGATGGCATCTTAGACCATCATGGAGATGCTCATTATGTTATTTTATGTGTGTGTACCAATTTGGTTTATAGGGTATAAGTCACAGTTGGTCATTTTGGCCTAAAAGTGCCTTAAGACTGCTTAGAATACACACTTCTCACCTAAGGGGTAACTTGGAAAGCTCATAAATGTACAAAACAATTGCATGGGGAGCTAATCACTTTGGGATATTTCATTGGCCTTGTCTAAAAGAGATCAATGACATTGGTTCATAGTTTATGGTCCTAAACTTTATGAACCATTGCTAAGAGTCCAAAACCCCTTAAACCTCCCTAAAACCCTAATAAGGACCTTATTGAGAATATCTTAGAGAAATTGGATCCAAATGCTTTGAAATGACTTGTAAACACTTGGATCACATAGTCCACTTAGAGGAGACCTCGAATATGATATTGGTCTATATGGACAATGTATGTACACCCCCATAATGTTTTGTGGTATTTTCAAGGTGTAGATTTGAGGTAAATTTATAGACAAATGGGGGAGGTAGTATGATATGAATTATATATTTTCAAATCATAAAATTTTCACAACTCTACCTAGAAATTCTTTTAAAATTCTTCACCAAATAGGTAGTCTTGAAATGCAAGAGGGAGATGACTTAGTCATCCAAGTAAAGTAGAATTACAGGTATGATATGTCTTGGAATCATATATCATGGTATGGTATGATGTTTTAGGCTTGACTAAGACTCACTTAGTCATCTTTAATATCTAATTTATTCCTCATATCCATCCAAATAGTGAACAAATTAAGAGACTAGGCTACTTGTCTATAGGCCTACTTAATCAATAAGAGGGAGATTTTCATGAGTGTAGAGGGATGATACGGAATTAATAAATCATCATTAAACCCCTATAAATATCTCCTAATGTGATAAATCTCCACATCCATGGCCATTATGGAGGATTTAGGTATTTTCTTAAACATAGTCAACATGCAAGAAAGAAGTTACCACTAAATGCTTCATGGAAGAGGCCAATTAAACCTTTTCAATACCTTTTAATTATTATAAAGAGAGGTAATTGACAAATATTGGTGTGAATTCTCTTCAGGAGTCAAAATTTGATAAAAATAGACTCCAATGGCCCAAATATGTTCATTCAAGACACTATTCAGCCTAGGCTTCACATAGAGGAGTGTGGAGGCTACTTGTAATTGCCAATTGAAGGGATGGTGGTCATTCATGACCTATTCATGTTCTTCCCATGTTACATTATCTTTGATTATAATTAATTATTATATATATTTAATCCTTAAATCCATTGTAACTATCCCTCGATTGGGTGTGATGAAACTCTACCAAATTATATCTTGAGACCTATTTAAATCAAAAAAGGACTGTTCTTATGTTTCTCTGCTAGCATTAATGTGTTATGGTTTCTTGATTTTAATAAATTATGATGTTTATCCTCATTTTTATGTCCTCTCTTTCACTTATTTGTTACAATGTCATCCTATACAAGTCATGTGATGTGTTAGAGTGTGATAGCTATGTTGGAGAGTAAGTTGGTTGATAGTGCCTCAAGTAGGCCTCTTTTACATTAACTTCAAGTTTTAGACATTCCCCATAGTCCTCACATGAATAACTTATGTTTAGGAGTTAATTAAGAATATTTTTTCAATCATTAATCTTTACTTGATTAATAGAGTGTTATATTGAATATTAGTTAGAGTGGATAGATGAATATTGGTACATCACCTCTTTAGATTAGGTTTCCTTTTATGCATTTCTCTACCCCTTTTTACCACAACATCAATAGGTCTTATAAAGTGAGCTCAATTTTATGTACTAGGGGAGATGGCCACATAATCTATAGGTTTTGTCCTCCTAAGGTCACCCATAACCTTTAGACCAATCCCATATTACCCCAAACTTAGAGAGAACTGAACCATCATCTCTTAAGGGTGTAGTTTGGAGTTTTAATAGTTTTAGCATGCCTAGTGGGACCAGCATTAAAGTGAATTAGAGCATGCACTTTCAGACTTGGATGACATCAAAGAGTTTTAAACACTTCAATGATAGATTTTCACTAAAGTTTCATGCAAAAGGTGGTCATAAGGTTTTCATCTAATGGTAAGGAGACTGAGTTTTTTGAGTTGTCATTAGACTTTGATAGGTTAAAGAGATACCCTAGGTTTAATCCCAATCCTACACCTTGTAATACTCCTAATTATACTCAACCAAACACCATTGTAAACCTTATACCTTTAATAGTTAGGCTTAGACTTCAAGCCTTTATGCCCTTCAATGGTGTTATACCCTTAAATCTTAATCAATTTGATGACAAACTTGATGCCATCCTTAAAATCATTCCCTATTTCATAGGAAAAAACTTAACCACCCCTATGGAACATATTCTATACATAACCAATTTATGCTTAGTTCATAACGTGACCCAAAATAATTTGGTGATGAGGTTATTGGCCACTTCCTTGAAGGTTAAGGCATTCCAATGGTATAGGGGTTTAACACCTTCATCCATCAATACTTAAGATGAATTAGGGGAACATTTATGCAAACACTTTGAGGATAGGAGTGACTATGTATCCTTAGTAGAGTAGATCACCAAAATTAAAAGGGATCCCCAAGAGTTTATGGTAGATTTCAAATATAGGTTTCAAAAAACCTGGGATAGGATCCCCATAGTAGTCAATCCCACCCCCAATTATGCATTTTTTTACTATCTATGAGACCTGAATTCTAAGATTGTAGTCATGATATAGTCCATAGGGGGGGATATCTACCAAATGCTTTTGATGTGACCATAAGGGTAGAAAATTGTTTAATCCAAGAAGGCAAGCTCACCCCAAGACCCCTAATGCCTTTGTTCTCATAGATTCAACCCCTTATGCCTACCATTCCTCCTTTACCAACATCAACTAATCATGATTAGATAGATTGGGCAAGATATTCTACTTAGGTTTTTTTCATTTTAGTCAGGCTTATAAAAATTCATTGCATTTTGGATTTGACCAAATATTCTTTTGGTTCTAATCAAGGTTGAATGCCCGTATAACACTATGTTTCATTGAGGATGGGCTCATAGTTATAACCAAGCAATAAAAATTTATTTATAAAGAATAGCATTATGAAGGGGGTTATAAACCCTAATTATAAATATGCATGACCTTTGGCCCCCCACCATCCTGATTGGGTAAAAATGCCTAACTAACACTATGGTTATAGCCTTACATTCCCTAATGACTTTGTCAAGCTTTCAGGGCCAACCACCAGACACTTAGATCTACCAAATTTTAAAGCGGGTGAGTGAGACCTAGGTAGACATTTAGATTTAGTTAGCACTATGTTGAAGTATAAGTAAAATCCACTTGAGATAATTAAAATTAAAAATTGAGTTAGGTCTATAAAGATGCAAAATAAAATATAATTACCTAGCTGGAAAATAAGTTTGATTAGCACAAGGAAATACAAATTCAAAGCCCATAAACCTGATCAAGATTTAAAACTCTAATGAATCCTACAACAAACCCAATTCTGCTCCAAATCAAGTGCCAAACTTTTATACCAATTTTTTTCTCTAAAATTTCTTGATATACTCCCCTATGCCTATAATCACTCATATCAAAATAATAGAGTTATAACCACCATGTGTAATAATAATGTATATATACCCCTATTAAAGGTTTAATCGTAGATAAGAAGAATAAGAGGAAAAATAATGAAGCACTCTAGTCTCCTCCTCAACTAGGGTGGTTTAAGCTAAACTTTAATGGGGCTTGTAGAGGGAATCCAGGAGCTTCAAGGACTAGATGTGTAATCAAAGATTATATTATATCTTTAATGATAGCTATATCCTTGAAATTTATTGATGGATATAATAATGAAGTGGAAGCTCAGGTGATTGTTATAGGTATTGAGTTGGCTTTGGATTATAGTATTTCCTTTTTGGAAATTAAAGGGGACTCTCAAGTGGTTATTCAAGATTTGAAAAATCAAAAGGCTAAATCCTATAAATTAAATAATATTCTTGTGATTATTTGTGCTAAACTAAATCCACTTATAGAGTGGAGGTATTCACATTGATTTCAAGAAAGCAATCGAGTTGTCAAGTTCCTTGCCAACATGTGAATAGATCAAACAGTGACTTCTAAGTTTGATAATGGTAAGGAAGGTTGGAGTGACTACATGGGGAATGAGTTGATAGACCTATAATTTTTTAATTTTATTTTATTAAATTTAAAAATTGATTAAATTATGAAAAGAGGTGGTGATGAGTTTATTTTACGATGTGACTTAAATCAGAGATAGGATGGTTTCAGTGACATTGATGTTTGCATTTATGGAAAGTTTATGGAATAGATGGATTCATGGTAGATTTTTATGTGATGAGCTCAGGGGGAATGAATATCTTTGTTATGGGAGCCACATTTGGTTTTTAGGTTTGGGTAGCTAGTTTAGTTGCATTTTTTAGTATGGAGCAAAAGTTCATTGAATTATTGGGGTGGTCATTAGTTTTTGGTAGGTCTAAGGTAAGGGAGATGGGTTTTATAGATAGTGTCACCAAGATGAGTTTGTTTAACATCTTCTAGATTATTGTTGTTGAAATTACAGAGGCAGTTGAGGAGGTGTTGGGTCTAGAGGTGCCGGCTAAAAGTAGAACTCAAATCTAGCATCCCTCTTTGATATCAATCTATGTCTTGTGGGTTTAGATAGGGATAAGATTAAATAAGTGCTAGAATTATTTATTTAGACTAAGCATAGGGAAGGTCTATTATTGGAAATTGATTTAGTTCCTTTAGGACCTTATCTAGTAATTACTTTCTCAAGTAAAGATGGTTTAGCGTATGTACCCTTAGCTATTTTTCATATTTTAGAAGCTAGGTTTTTGTCTCTAATCAATTTTTCCCAAGATGTTGAATAAGTTTGCTCAGGGGATAAAGAGAAAAAAAATTCTATGGGTATATCCATTCCTATAGTAGAGGATTTATTGCTTCTAATTTCATAATTGGAGGCTTGGAGGGCTCAGTGTAGGTCATTAATAAGATTTAAAGTGATTATGTGTCTTGTGTAAGGAGTTGTGACATATTTGTTTAAATATCCCCCATGGTGGAGAGGACAGAGGAAAGAGAATCAAATGCAAGGAAGCCACAAAAAAAGTTTAATGTTTTTACATAGTGATGGTTTCTATACTTCCAAGGTTAAGCAAAGATTTGGAAATTTTCTATCTGGGTATAGTGGTAAATGTTTAGGGTATAGAAGAACAAGATTCTTTACCTTTGAATAAAACTAAGGTGCCAAATTTTGGGATGATGGTTGACAGTGATGGGAATGAAATTTAAGTAATTATTCTAGAGTAATAGCTAGAATTTCTTTTAGCTAATTTTTTGAAGTGGGGTGGGAACTTTTTCTGTTTGGTTGTCTTAGGTATTTACTTGGGATTATTATATTTTTGTTCATATATGTTGTTTAAAATTTTGGTATATAAGGATGGTTTTGATGGTTGATGCCTTGACAATTTTTATTTTTTTAGATTGTTACTTGTTTTGGTGGGATTCTTATCCCATACACTTTTGACCAAAGCTCCAACTTGTCAGGGACACAATCAGGGGCCCAGATCCTCGAGTGATCATCTATCACAAGTACTAGAATTACTAAAAATGGCCAAAATTAGCCTAATAATACCAATGAATGGATATAACTGGCCTAAGAATACCATCAATGGCCACAACCAACCCCAAAATACCAATGATCAGCCACAATCATCCTCCAATACCATACTAAGATTTGAACCTAAGTAGTGATTGTAGAAACTCAGTCACTTTACCAACTCACCCACATATCATCGGTGCCTTGAAAATTTTTATTATTAGTCCAAGACTTTTTGGCTTCTTTTTACTTCTATGTTTATGGGAAAGGGACCCTTTTAACCCTGATATCAAGCTAAAAATAATAATAATGTATATATCCATTATCATTTAAAATCACATGTACCTATCACAAAATATTGCATGTAAATGTCCATAATAACATAAATATGGAGTTAGCATGCCCCATGTGTCATAACTATATATGATAGACAACATCATGTAAATTTTAGTGTAAAATATGTATCTATAGGGATTATTAGTGTCTTATATAATTTTTATATCATAAAATAGATAATATGATGCAAAGTTCAAAGAAAGGGTATAATGCCTCTATGGTAAATAAAGGTAGTGATAGCTAGCATACCTCAATTTAGTGATGTGCCCCTATTAAGGCTAGATACAGCAATGAGAAACACACATAGGTATCATGTCCCCATAAATTCATTTTATTTACCATGGAAATGTAGGCACCAAGTAAGTATACCATAATATATGTGCATGATATAAATCATGGAATTCAACATAGTATAGTTACATGCATGATAAATATTGTGGAAACAAGCATGAAATATCATAATATATCACACCCAAGTTAGTAATTGCACATAAGTTACAGTAATTCAAAATTCAAGGAAAAGACTCACAAAACATGATGATAAGAGGATCCTCTATAGACAAGGACACAATAACATGCATAAACACACATGCATATGTAAAAAAATAACAACACATAGCATGTAATGTAACTAATGTAATAATCATATGCAATCACACAATGTAGATATCTATGTAACATGAAATAGATAGGTACTAAAAAATATGTCATAACTAACGTAAGTATCTCAATATGATAAATGGAAAGTAAGTAAATAAAAAATTATGTAAATTTATTGTATAGAGATTCCCCAAAGATATGGCATGGCACTAATGTGATAATTCCCCATGGGGTGTAGGAAAAAGAATATCGATGTAGCATCTTTAATTCCATCATCATATGTAACGTGTATATCTAAAAAGTACCCACTCAAATAAATATCATGAGAAACATGCGTGTAAAAAAAACAAATATGAAAATATCTAGCATAGGTAAATATATGTATGTATTTATTTTGTGATCATTTTAATCTAAATAAGATAAAACTATTGAATATTTAGATTCTATAAAATAGGGCATTAACCATAAAAATCTTAACATAAAAGGTTATATTTATATTATACTCACTATATTTAAAATTGAAAAAGAAATATTTTTTTCTCATTGTATTCATCACATTTCTTTAAAAAAATTATATTTCTCTTCTGTAATTACTCATATCAAGAAATAAGAGTGCAAAACTTGTGTAGATACTACTAGCAAAGTTGAGACTCCTACGGTGACATATACCATCCAATTTTTTATTACTATTCTAGTTGTCTATATAATTCTATAACAACTCACACCATTGCACCTATACCTTTAGATGATTTTTTTGGTGCACTCACCCTCATTCCTATATGTTGATCATTTTTTTCTTATCCTTTCTTTGAAACCATAATTGCACTTATGACACAAATGGGCCTTGAAAAATTGGTTATAAATATGTGTTTTCCTTCTCTAACCACTCATTTTTAAGTGACTACACATATCCTACATCCTAATACTGTAAAGAGAGCTCAAATTTTGCATAGTTTTTCCACCTAGGAGTGTGTGCACACCATCATGATCATGTTATATTGCAATGCAATGTTTAGCTTTCAATGCCTGACAACATGAAATTTTTACCTACATTTTTATTCATACTTGGGTCTAGGGCTACTCCATATATGTGTTTTTAAATGTGTATTATTTTTTGATAATGTCTCAAGATAATGCCAATGGATTTTTGAAGCTTTTTAGTACTTTCCAAGATGAGTGTTAGATGATTATAACCATAGCCTTGATTTTTATTTGTACATGACTTTGATATTTACCACTATGAATGACCTATGAAATGTGTCTAGGGTGACCTAATGGATACATCCCAATTTCAAAAATATTCATTGAGTGTTCTTAGACACTGCTTGTAGAAGCAAGCACTTGTTATAAACTGTAACTATCTAACTATTTTTGTACTATCTTGGGAGTGAAAACTGGTGATTTGAGATATGGTGATTGTTTATTTATTATTTTGGAGTGGTATTTCATATACTATGGTGATATAAAATATATGTACTAGTAAATTATGTTATCCAAGATAATAGGTGGGTAAATGGATAGGGAAAAGTATGCACAAGATTAAAATGTGTAAACCAAGTCCAATTATGTCAATGTGTGCCAAATTTGATGTTTCAAAGTTATAATACCACATTTAATTGTCTAAAAATGTCCCCCTTTAGTCTAATATGAAAAATTCTAAATTAAAATGAGAAAATAATAAATTTGGTACATATGATTATTTGAAAATCTAAAATAATATAGATCATTGAATTATTTTAAATTAAAAACTTAAGGAATTAATACACATGAGGGTACTTGAACAAAGCTATGATTTCTTGAATTTTATTAGATAATTCCATGGGGTGATTACGCTTGAAAGATATGCAACTACTAAAACTATGAGTTGAAGAGTATAAATGTCTCAACCCAAATTGGATAAGGAGAATTTATATAAGTTGAACACCATAAAATCCTCAATTATACTACTTAAGATATCATCATAACTCTTTTTTGGAACCCTGAAATATGTTTGTATATAAAGGTAGAACCTTAAAAAAGATATGTATGTCAAGGTGGAACCTTGAAACAATTTTGTATTTAAATTTAAACTCTAAGTCAAATTGCATGAATGGATTCTATATCAAGCATGCTTGCATAGTACCATTGTTTCCCATTAATATACAAAACTTAAAAATATAAGTGTTTACACGAACAATACTCATGCCCTAAATGTGATCTATGTACTTGAAAGTAATTTAGAATTCCATAATCTATCTATCAATTTTATCAATATGAAATATGATAAAATATTCTTAATTTGACCCATATAATTTATCTCAAAATGTCATATAATATCCAAATTGTTCCTCAAAATCATGTAGAATTCTCCAAATATGCTTTGAATATGTCTTAATCTATTCAATTTATCCCACCTAGATCACATAATTTAATCCAAAGTGTGAACTATATATCTATCATGGCTTGAATCTCTAATACAAGCCCATTGTATGTCCACTTTTGATAAGAGGGATGAATCTCATGAATCACTCATCTCAAAAGAAATAGTTATGCAAAACATATTTTATATACAATAATTTGATCATGTAAATTATGTATACAAACATGATAATATGTCATCATATAAATATTTGATCATTCAATCACATATGAAACATTTAATCATGGTAAATATGCATACAAATGTCATGTCAAATAGATATAACAATTAGGTACTTATTAATAATCATCATAGTAGATGCATGATAGAAATCATGGCATGGCATATAATAGAATCATGTGTGATATGACTCATGGCACTAATATCAAAAATAGTCATATATGTATCCACACATAAACATATGCACATAATATCATGATCATGAAATACACAAGCAATCAAGACTTGAGATACCTCTGACCAGACAATAACCCAACACTACATGACCATAATGTGGATTATAAGATCCTTTGACATAATTTGCACATGATGTGACAATACATAATAAATTCACTCATAGGACACATAGTATAACACATATTAATGATCACATAATTTAATAATCATCAACATCAAATATGCACAGAACAACCAATGTTATTCCACATAATAAATCAATATCACCATTTTAGTATGGCAAGGCCCAATATTTTAGGAAATAACACTCTAAAAATAATAATCAATAGAAATATATGTGTAACCATCTACTATAATAAATGAATCACTATAGAAATATAGAACCTGATAAGTGTGCAAATATGCCCTAATGTAGAAAGTTTACCCTTGGATGTAAATAATATCATGCATCTATATATCCATGTATCATATGTAACTTGTATGACTATAAACCCATTCATGTGTATCATTAAAAACATGTGCATAGATAATGGATATGTGATTCACCACCTATATGATAACTAACATCAATTAATCATGTATACTATCAAAACATGTCATGCATAGGTTTTGGTTTTTACTTTTTGAATATTTACATTTTGTATTTTTGAATTTTTTTTGTATTTTTTAAAATGTTGATTTTAAGCACATGTCTATCTAATCAATCAAATCTAAGAGGTAAGGCTTAAAAAATATAACAATAGAAGGGATCTATAAAATATATATCATATTTCAACACATAATGTGCATCAATTGTAATAAGAAAGTAGTCACAAGGAAGTGAAGACAAGCAATATGCCCCCACTATATATGTGAATCACAAAATCATTTATAAAATAATTATGGAGATATAAAGGTGCATGTTCCAAATGGGAAAGAATATTTTTTAATGCAAATGTCATAAATATGTGTATGCATACAACATGTGTGATCATGTAAGCTCCATATATGCCATGACAAAAGCAAACATAGAGAGTCAATATGGAGGGCTATGAAATTAGTATGCTAAATTGAGATGGATCATGCCTCAAAGAATGTGCACTAATACCAAACTATTGTAAATCATGTTTCATCATAGGATAGTCAGCATGAACACTCAGACCAAGATTAAAAATCAAAAGTCAAGGGCTAGTGAATAGATCATAACTGAAGTAAATCTAAGGGATATAAGAATGGTTAATGAAAAATCATATGTACACATGTATGTTAATATATAATAATAGAGGAAATAAGTAGCCAACTCTAAAGAAGGTGATCAAGTAAGTAAACATCAATAATCTATGTATAGTGTATTATGTTCATGATAAATAATGATCCCATCAATGGATTAGTCTAACCAACCATGCATATAAAATATATCATCTGCACGTATTAATTTATGATGAGTTGATATCTCTAGATTTTAGTAAGTGAATTATATGATATACATCAAATAATAAAATCTTAGGCACACTTATGATTATAATCTCTTTATATAATTTTGGTAATCCTACTTGAGTTAATGCACATAGAGATATATTACCCTTGGTAATAGTTGGATATTTTTATTATGTTTTTCATAATCATCAACATCCACTAATTCAGATGTGTCATTCCCATCTTATTATGTATTTTAGTGGGGCATGTATAATTAACCACACCATATTTTAGAATTATTTTATTATATCTTTTATTTACTTATATATATTCCTCAACATCAATATCATGTTCATGATTATATATTCAGAGATGTAATTTTGTCCTATGTGGGAAGGCCTTCTTCATTATATTCTATGCACCAATTGGAATTTATATTTGCCTCCTTGGAACCCATTTTATAACATTAATCTTCTTAGGTACATATTGTTTATGTAATTTCTGTTCAAGTGCCTCTCTCTTAGGTATATTTTATATAAGTAACTCATGAATTGGTTATTCAACTTTGGGAGATGGAACCAAAATTTTAGTAGGTTGCTCAATATTTTAAGGTGTCTCTATATTTACTATTACTTTAATAGATGTACCCAATGCAATATCACAACTATCAATAATATCTTATATTATATGTTTAAAATCCTAACATTTATCCATGAGATGTCCATTAACTCTATGATAAGCACAATAATATTTGGACCTTTGCATAGGTTAAGGACAAGTTAGGTTGATCAATTTATTTTGAAGCATGTTCCTGAGAGTTTCACTTACAAACTTATTAATTTTATGCCAATTTTTTGATTCATTAATCATATATGTTTTTTATTTATTTAATACATGTTGGAGATGAAATATTGTAAGTTTTTAAAGAGGATATAACAATGTAAGTAATAGTGGTATTCTCAATATTTCTTGCATGTACAAGCTTATTTTTTATTTATGTGACTTTTAGATAAAAGGTTTGGACTTATTTTCTCAATTTATTGATGGAATGCAACATAGTACCCATATGATGTTTAATAATGGTTGTACATTAAATATATAATTCAAGGGTTGAGTAATATAATAGATGGAAACACTAGGTACATTAGTTTTCCTGGGTTGGGAAGATTTGGATTTGTAATGATAAATCCCAGACATTTTAGATTAAATATTTATGAAAAACTCCATAGATTATGTATTTTATCTCTTTGTATTATGATAACATAGACCTCCATATCCAATATAAGCATTGGAAAAATAATAAGGAATGGATAGTAACTATCATTACCTTGAGGTCTAGTGGGGAGGAATGAAAGGAGTCATACATGTTCCCTGTCAAATAGTAATCATAAGCATATATGATTTAATATCAATACGATATGTGTTAGTAAGGAGGTATAAGAATTATTATTATTAATAAAATCCATAGTTTTATTGTGTATTATTTTAAACCATTTCATTGTATGAATTGAATATTTTAAGAAAGAAACATGCAAGCATAACACTCATAACTTGGATCACAAAATATAAACTATTAGCATATGTTACTATTGACCTTTTTTTCACCATGGAGGATCATCTTGTAGTTTTTAGATCAAGGGTTTAGGGGTAGGAATGTAGGGAAGGTCTTTCAAAGTTCATTCAAAATTCACAAAAAATGGCTAAGTCTTTTGACTTGGCTTATTCTCAAAAGAAGTTGGTATTCACATCTTCGACAAAGGAATGGCCAAATATTTTTTTTGGAAGCCTTCATAATTTTTACCCTTCATAATTTATGTGATAAAAAAGTTGGAACTTTTATTTGACCAAAATTTCCAAAGGCTTAGGTCTTCAAAACAATTATTCTAACAAAATCTATGAGCGAGTAGGTCTTCAGGAAAAGTGTTTGGGGAAATGTTGTGAGGCTTGTTACCAAAAACAAATTCTGAAAAAAAATTGCAAAGAAGACTTCAAAATTTTCATTTATATTGTGGTCTTCAAGAATATGTTCAAATAAATTTTGAACAAAAAGTTTGAAGACCAAACTTGTGAAACAAATGTTAAAGACCAAACTCTGAAGGTTGAGCCCCAAACAAAAGTGTCAAAAGTAAGAGTTAAAGACGCATGAGTTAAAGACCAAAATGGAAATCCAAGTCACTGAATGTGAAATACCAAAGTTTAAAGGCCAAGAATAAATTTATAGGAATAAATATTTCACACCTTAGTTGATTCTTCAACTTCTCCCAAAGCCATGTGTTAGCATTCCATAGCCCTGGGCCTTTCCAAAAGTATTTCAAAAGACTTAGTCAATTTTTAAGAAATTGCCTAATTGAATCCATGTCATAAAAGAGATAAAGTAATAAATTTAATGATATGTATCCATATGGCATCATCTCAGTGACTTAGATCCCCAAAACCATTCATATAATTTGAAAACCCTCAAAATAGTAGGTTAGTGGGATTCTTACACATGTTGTGATCCTAGAGACTTGACATCCTAGAGATGTCCATACAATGTTTAATCCCTCAAGTAAGTAGGTAAGTGGGATGATGACACATGGAATAATCCCACCTCACTTTGATATAAATAGGTTGAGTAGGGTTATTAATCATAGCAAGGCTCCAGTCTAATCAAACTGCACCATGTGATAGTCTTTGGGAGCCCATGATCTGAAGGCAAGACCATTTTCAAAAATCTTAAAGTTCCAAAAAAGTGGTGTGTGGAAGAGGCAAGGCTAAAAACTCAATTTATTGGGAAAATAAAAAGAGACCATATGGTATCTAAGTAAAATCAAGAAAGGATAGAGAGATAAAGCCCATAAATGTGGATTAGTTGCCAAGTAGCAAAGCAAGATTCCATTTTAGTGGAACCAATAGTGCAGTAAAGAGGACATGTGGTATAAATGACTTCAACAGGTATGAGCTTATAAATTGATGTCTTATATGAATTTAAATAAATCAAAAGCTAAGGATTGACTATGTATCCAACTTAACTCATAGAATCAAGTGTAGATTGGTTTCTCACCTAGAAATGATCATCAAAGTGGTAGAATTCAATGCAAAATTGAATAGAAACACCCAAAAAAGTATGGGTATGTACATTGGGATTAATCATAAATCATATGGTACAAGGAATATTTTTAAATGTTAAATATGGTGTGGAAATCCATAGAATATAGCATTGAAAGTAAAAATGGTGGAATTAAGTAAAACCCTCTAAGGCAAGCAATCCCAAGAGATCTTGAGTTGCATACCTATACATGAAGTGTCCAAATTTAGATATAGTAGTTGAACAATTAAAGATTGGTTATTACATAACCAATGAGAAAAAAAGATAAGCTGATAGATGCAGGATCGAGGCTCACCACCATACCTCGAGGATAGAATCAAGATCTTCAATTAATTTTTGCCAACCATATTTGATTGCAGAGAGATTATGTGTCAAAAATTTTGATGTTCAAATAATTCCTTTAGCTAAATTCTATATTTTAATTACTAACCCATAGGCTTCCCATTGCCTATAAAATCATTGGTCTTGCATTATAAAATGGTCAACATTTATAGGCATAATAATGCTACAAAATTTTCCCTCCATGAGCCCTTTACGACTTGAACCTTGAATTTTAATGAGAATTGATTTCATCTCCCTTCATTATTTTTGAATTTTGTGTGCATTTTTTGTTTTTTAATCTTTGCTTGTGGATGACCTTCATCATTTTTATTATTTTCTATTCTTAGCACCTCTATGTAGAGTTTGAAATTCATTTACAGGTTGTATTATGTGCATATTCATGTCTATGTATGCATTGTCTATGGACTATTTGTCATCCATCTCAGTACTATGCCATATTCACACACCTCTATATAAAACAATTATGTAATTGAAGCACCCATTTTATATTTTATGTCATATTTATTTATTCTCTGTAATTTTTATTATGTTATTTAAATCTTGTAGAGTGGCTCTATCTAGTCTTGGTGCATCACCATTTTTATATTTCAACATTCCTACTCCCTTTTCCCCCTCAAATTATTTTAGACTTAGGATTAGTTGTAGATTTACTTTCATCTCTTTTAGGCCTACATGTTGATCCTAAATCATAAGCATTTAGTTTAAAAAGGAAGTCAACCTTCTCCAGAGGTTCATCTTAAAGAGCACAATGGTCCCACAACTTTGGGGATGTTCCCATCATTCCACTGAATCAATTATTATAATTCAGTGGGTGCATGGTTCAAGTGACAATAGTTACATCTATTCTAGGGTTTTATTTATGTGAATTAGTGAATTTAGAAACCAAATCTAAAATTCAAACCTTAATGGAAGATAAATCTAAAACTCTAATGTATAAAATTTCTAGTGTTTTTTTGTGCTTAAGTCAAAGAATGTGTTCATTTAAATGTTTTATTTATTTTATGATTAATATAATAAAAATATTGAATATTTAGATTATATAAAATAGGTATTAACCATACAAATATGAATGTAAAAGGGTAGATTAATATTACACTTAACATATTTATAATTGACAAAGCAAAGTAAAAGAGATACAATTAGTTGCTCACTATATCCATCACAACTCCTAAGAATGATGTATTTATATTTTTTAATAATTTAAATTAGGAAACACGAGCTCAAAACCTTCACAAACACTATCGATGAAGTTTAAATCCTTGTAATGACTAGTATTATCCCAGCTCTTATGATATTATCCTAGTAGACTATGTAGATCTATGAAACTACAAATAATTGTGATTGCACCTATAGATAATTCTCGTGTGTGCACTTGCCTTTAGTTCTATGCATTAATCCTTATTTTTATTCTCCTTTATTTAAAACCCTAATTCAACCTTTGAAAAATATAGACCTTGGAAAAAAGGTCATAAAAGTGGGTTGGATAGCCCCAACTAATCCATGTTGAGTGACTGAATATTTCTTACTATTGTAGGCTAGAATTTTACCCTTGTGGGAGAGTTTTTTAGGCTCTCTCACTTCTAGCTACAATATTGAAACAACCTCAGTCTATGGGTATCATATAGTGAGGTTGAACCTCTAGGATTTCTAATGAAGCCAGCTCCTTAGATGCTTCACTTCAACTTGTTTCCCACACTAAAATCTACTGCTAACTAAGGAAAAGGGAGAGAAAGATAACATGAAAAGGGAATCTAAGCTAAGGATGGTGATTCACCAAATATGGAATGATCCAATTTCATCCTGGAAGCCTTAATGACTACTAATGGATTTAATCAAGACATAGACTAATTTGATCCTATCTCAAGACCACAAACATAAGTATTTTGTATGGAGGTCAAAGGGAAACCCTATAATTTAAAGGATAGAAATAATTAGGTTTGTATGAGACACTATAAACTTGTGACACTTCAAAAAGGCACCAATGTCTAACACTTCACATAAATTTCAAGGGACTAAAAGAATTGAAGAAAGGTGTATGGAGGATTCATAGATGATGAAAAGAGACATACATTCTGCAATTTAAAACCCCAATAATGCATGATTCACTCCAAACTAGAATCAAAAAGTTTATCTTATTACTTCAAGAGAGTGTTTACAAGATGATTTTGATAGAGTCACTCCATCACCAGTCAAGGGATGTCTTTTTAGGCTCAAAAGCCTGTATATATAGTAGAAAGGGATGAGAGAAAAGGGGGAGAGAGAAAGGGAGAGGGGAGCTTATTCGAGACATGACAGCTAAGCTACCACCTTACTGTAATGAATGCTCCACCATCTTTTTGACCAATTAGGGTATTATTTTGCTTTGTACAAATGAAAATTTATTTTTCCCAATAACCTTGAGCTTCCTCATTGATCAGCAAACATTCTAGAAGATAAGAACTTATCCAAGAATGCCTTTAATACCTGAGCTACCTTTTCTAATCATGTAATTTTAATCTATCATCCCCATGCCATCTTTCTATTATCTTGCATGTATAAGGACAAAATCCCCATACCTTTGAATCTGGGCCAAGCCATGTTGATTCTACATTGAGTGATTTCTTGTCAAATATGATGGCCATGTCAAAGGATAAGGTCCTTTCCATTAATTACACCTACCAACTCCTACTTTGAAACCTGGACCAGATCTTTCTTATAGATGGAAAACCAATCTAAAGATATTGATATTCCTGTATCCATTTATGTTAATGTAAATCCATAGATTGCATAGCTTCTTTTGATCTTTATTAGGTCTAAAAGGCCTATTTTTTCCTCTACATAGCCTTATTGGAAACACTTGGCCCTTTTAATGCATTTGGTCCAACTCAGGTCTACTTGAGCTCCTTAACAATTTTGACCATCACACACTACTAGATATTTTATCATGAGGTCTTGACAAGTGTCAAGCTCATGGCAATCTTGATGAACCCTTTTGATTTATTTAAAGGCCAACAGCTACTTGCAGGGGTTGAGTTGACGTCTGGGAGCTCTTCATCAATTCCTTTGAACAACTTGTTTCAGCTATTTTCTTTGGCATTATTTCCCTGAAACATCTTTCCTAAACTAATTCCTTCGGCCCCTTTTTCCCAATCTTATTTTCTTAAGACAACTTTCTCAAACTTATTTCTTCAAGCCAGATTTATTTAGGTTTTGTTGAGCATTTTCTCACAGACCTTTTTCTTTTAGACCTTGTTTTTGTGCTTTCCCTTGGAAATGCCTCTTGTAAATCTGCTTAATGCCTTTTAGAACTTGGAAATGAGCCATCTACTTTGATAAAAATCCTTTGACTTTTCCATTTTGGATTGTTAGAAATTTGTAATGGACCATTTCCCTGAGAAACAAATCCTATAGAAAAATGAACTAGGCCATTCCCGCGAGAAAAATACCCTTCAGAGTTTTGAAAAGAACCTTTTTGTCTTTGGAAATTCCCTTTGGAAAAATGAAAATAGCCATTGGCATTGGAAAAGTGCCCTTTGAAAGAATTGAAAATGCCCTTCAGCTTTTTGAAAGGAACCTTTTCCCTGAGAAAATATATCTTTCAAAAATTTGAAAAAGCCCTTCAAGACTTTTGTTTTGGTAGTTCTTCCCGAAGGAATTCCTTCAGAATTTTTCCCTTCAGCTTTTTGTAAACTACCTTTCAGCTTTTTGTCTTTCGACACTTTTTCAAAAAAATTCCTTTGGACTTCTTGCTAAGTATCCTTTGTAAATTTTGTTTTGGACCATTTTCCCAAGAAAATCCCTTCAATAAAATTATCTTGGCACTTCGCTTTGAAAAATATATCCTTTAAAACTTTTGCTTGGTACACTTTTTGAGAGAAAAATCCTTCAAGCCTTTTGTTTTGTACAAAATGTCCAAAATAATTCCTGATACTTAGCTAAAAAGACCTGAAACAAATCTCCCAAAAGAAATAGGTCTTCGGGGAAATTATTGTAGAATAATTTCCCTGAAAGACTTTAGTCTTTTCCTTTTGCTTTGGACATTTGATCTAAAAGAATTATCACTTTAAAAATTGTCTCGAATAACTTGTCCAAAAGAATTCAAAACTTAGCCAAAAATAAAAGGGTCTCGAAAGAAACTATCTTAGCAATGAAAAGGCTGAAAGAATTCCATAGTAAAGACTTAGCCCAAAAGGCTTTGTACTTAGATTTTTTAAGGTCTATAAGTCCTTCTAGACTTGTTCATGAAACTATTATTTGACCTTCAAGCTTTATAATTCTACTTAGTTTATTCATCTAGGCATAAGCTTGGTATGTGGGCCAAAAAATGACCAACACTTACATTTTGTAATAGACTCAAACCACATTTATTGTTCCCACCTAGGTGTGTGTGCACACCATCATGATCATGATATAATACAATGCAATGTTTTAATTTTAACACTTGAAAAATTGCAACTTTATCTTATATTTATATTTATACTTGGATCTAATGTTGCTCCTTTGAGAGGTTTTTAGATGTGTACACTTTTGTGATAATGGCTTAAGAGAGTGCTAATGGATTTTTCAATCTTTATTAGGACTATATAATATGAGTGATAGATGATTATGACCTTAGGATTTATTTTTATTTATATATTACTCTTTGATATTTCCCACTATGATTAACCCATGAAACATGTTTAGGTTGACTTAATAGAGACGTCTCAATTTTAAAAATATGTGTTGAGTCCTCCTAGACACTTTTGATAGAGGAAAACACCTGCGTCAAACTATAATTTTCCAAATATTTTTGGTACTTTACTATGAGTAAAAATAATTGATATGAGATATGGAAATAGTCTGCTTATGATCCTATATTATTCTTGCACAGACTAGGGTGATCTTAGATATGTGTACCATTAAATTGAAATATAAGACAAAAGGTGGGTAGATGAATAGGGTAAATTGTGCACAATATTAAAATGTGTAAGTAAAGTTCAAGTATGTAAAACTATAATCAATTTGATCTTTTTGAGTGTTTAATACCAAATTTAGACCTCTACATATTTTGAAAATTTAAAAAAAAAATGATTTTGTATTTTATTATTTTTTTTCATTTCACAAGTTTTATTGAAAGAAGATGCAACATGAGGACAATAAGTCCTATGAGAAAAAATATAAAAATTAATTAAGGACCACATAATTGAAAATATAATTCAAGGGGCATAATCAATAGAAAACTCAAATAGTTAGGCCTAGGAGCACAAATACGAGGAAGAAGATAAGGAGAATTCTAAGCAACCCACATTTCCTCGAAACATTCTAGGATATAAGGTATTGATTTATATGGTGTAATCATATGGAATCCAATTAAAATTCTTATAAAAGGATAAAAAACAAATCAGCATGGGCCAACGCAACATAAAACACAGGTTTATAAAAATTTCAATATAAGAGAAGGAAAGTGCTAAACTGTCAAATCTAAAAGATAAAAGAATGCAATAAAACTCAAGGGAGGAAATCATATGAAATATATGAACCATAGAATAAATAATCTATGTATAATAATAATTATATAATAGAATAAATATGTATCAATCAAACTCAAGATATAAGCTAGCAAGGCTAACCAATGATATAGTATATAATTTCAGGCTCAAACTATATAATTTGGATGTGTCACTAGAAGTATCAAAAAATAAGTCATGAGATATGAAATAGCTATAATTATGCTAAAGAGGAATGTGTGTATGAATTGCTTGAGGAGCCATTGTAGCATGTGTAGGAATATGTTAACGTAAAATATGTGTCCTAGTGATAGGTTTCAAATCAATCTTAGGATGTGGATGGCTAGGTGCCATAGATATTGAACATGCAACTATAGGAATTAGATATCTATGAGGTCTTACACTATATGATGGTGTCATAGACAAAAATATATTATGGAACATTTATGATGGTACTAGAATAGTAGTAGGGATACATGAGGGTGGATGATTTTATCCTTTCTGAGTGCACTATATGGTTTCACATTTGATCTCTAAGGTTAGATAGGTCATTCAGAAGTTGTGTTTATAGAAGTATCTACCTATATATTGTGTAAAATCTTGAGACAATGGTGTAGTGTATAAGGTATCACTCTCATTTGATTAAACCATGGGAATCTATCTAATAAATTCTATATTTTTTTATCTTATATTGCATATGCCCAAATTAGAGCAACTACAACTATTAGGGTAGTACCACCTAGGGGTGTGCATGCATAACCATTTTAAATAAAAAGTTTCATAGTCCTACTAATTAAAAATATTTTAATATAGCCTCAACTAAGTATTAATGACATTAAAATAAGTTTTTTTATAAAAGTATTGTCAATCATAAAACCATATGTGATACAATAATGATAGTCAACAAAACCATGTATATATAAAGGACCATTATTTGTGTAATATGTAAAATTTATAATTCTAATTAAAAAATAAAAAATAAAACTATATATTATAAACTTACATAGAACATCATATTTAACCTTAATAAAATAGAAACAAATACAATTTACCTTCAACTTACCAGCAAAGTGAATATCTTCTCCCTTGATGACTATTTGCTTTGTGATCTTGGTATGTGGTTGTTCAATGAAATTATCCAATGCAAAATAATTTTAGTAGCACTTCATTGGATGATGTTAATTCTCAAGATGATATGTAATGGAAAATCTGATATCAATTTGATAGCTTGAAGGTTGATTTTTTAACATAGAGGAAGTAAGTAAATTTATAGACTTATCACATGAGGAATAGATGGTCAGATTTATTTTAGAATTATTAAATAATTATAATTTTAAATTGTCAAATATTCCTCATACAAGTGAAGAAGATCAATTCCTAAAGTGGTTGAGAAATGTGGGAAAAGTTAGTTGGTAGTTGAAATATTCTTAGGAATAAGTCAAGTTAGTTGAATGACTCACCATGCTAGTTGTATATTTTGATGAGTTGATTGGATGACTCAACAGTTGGTTGAGATAATTATGAAAATGTTTGGGTGAATCAATCTCTTGGTGGAGAGAATTAATGATGTAGTTTGGTGACTTGTAAATTATAGATATTAATTAGTTTTATAGAATTATGTGTGCATGATTAATTATAAAAGTACTAGTTAATTAATATTAATTAAAAATTTAAATTTGGGAAGGAAAATGATACTAGTGAACTTCAAATAAAATCCAAAATTTTAATGGTGAGTTAAAGAAATCAAGCAGTTGTGTTGATATCTAGTGAAGTTAATTACAATACTAAATGTGGAAGAATTTAGGTGTATACATTTTCTCCTCTTTTAAAGGGTGTTGTGACTAGAATAAACAATGACTTTTCAAATAATAACTAAAATTAAAGTGGAAATGGATGTGATAAGATGCATCGAATGGCTTGAGAAAATTATTGGGTTAGTAGTTGCCCCTAGAGAGGTAGTGCAAGGAGAAAGGATTGGATGGGAATTCAAAATGAATAAATTATGAAAGAGGATTTGAGAAGATAGATGGAAAAATTGTGTGTGATATTATGTTAAACAAAGTTACCAATATTTATTAAATTCCTGCATGTTTTTATGCACAAGTTTAAAATGATTTACCCTGCCTAGATAGTTGCAAAAGAGTAGGTTCTTATAAATGATATTTCTCAAGATAAGTTTCATGTTTGGATTTTCCTCATGTGGATAGTTACATGAAATAAAATGTGGGAAGGATATATCATGTTGATAAGTTGTGAGCTATTAGGAGGGAAACACATATTCAAATGATTTTTTACTAATTGAATTGATTGATTTGTAATCATAAAAGAAAGTATATTGATAAATCTGATTAAGTGGATAAGCAATGTGGGATTAAAAAAATGAAGTTATAGGTTTGTGAAATAATCTAAAAATGGATAAAATCCTTAGTTAGGGTGAAATTTTTGATTGGGGTCAGTAAATAAATAGGGGTAGGGTAAAATTATAATTCATTTGAATTTAATTTTCCAATTTTCCATAAAGGATTTGAATAGTGTTATAGATACGAGGAATATGGTGGATATGGATGTAGATGATGGTATGGACAAATGAGATTAAACCTCTTGAGGTAACGCTTTCATACTTTTCTTAGATTTATGGATACTAGTACAATGGAGTAAGGGGTTTCCCCCATCAGTTTATGGATACTAGTACAATAATCCCATAAGGCAGGATAAAGTTTTAAATACCAATTGTATCCAGCATCATTGACAACCTATTTTATGATTTTAAAGATGTTCTTGTTGGATTCTTATGATTGGTCATTATCTTGTGGATAATATGGGGTGGGCCATTTACGTTTCATATGAAATTGTTGGAAAAGGTATTTTACATATTTATTCTTGAAGGAATTACCATTATCAAAAATGATAGTGGATGGGAGACCATAATGAAAAATGATACTATTTATGATGAACTTAGATATTTTTTTCCTAGTTACAAAAGTAAGTGGGATGGCCTTCACCCATTCGATGAATTATTTAGTGGAAGTTATGATATGTTTATGGCCATTAGAATAACTTGGATTAATCTTAATAATGAGATCAAACCCCCATTTGTAAAAGGAACATGAATTGGAAATAGGTTAAAAAGATTGTGATGGAGTATGAATAAGATCCCCATGTTTTTTACATGTTACACACTTTTTAACATAGTGGCAAGAGTCAGTTTTCATTATATGCCAATAATATCTTGTTTGTAGAATTTTTTTAGCAAGGACTATGTCACTAGTGTGTGAACCATAAATGCCATAATGAACTTCCTTGATAGTTAAGGCATCCTCATCTAAATATAAACATCACAAAAGAGTTATATCATAGCCTCTACAATATAATTTGTTACCAAAGAGTGTGACATGGGAAGTACATTGGATGAATCATTTTTAATGATTATGGGATAAGTTTAAAGGTATGATTTTTTCATGTAGGTAGATATATATTTATTGGTACCAAGGGGAATTGGGACTAAAAATATCACAAACCATTTCAGAATCATGGCTCTCATATGTTGGAATCATTAACTATTCAAATAGGAAGTGACTTTGATTGGTGTTTGGATGCATGTCTAGAAGGGAACCAATTGTGTCCATCACATCTATTGCTATATTATTTGCATGTGAAACTTTCTCAAATTGAATATGTTGTAAGGATTGTTTCAAAATATCAAAAATTAGTTTTTAATTAACAAACTTATCATCTTTGTGTTGATATTCATGATTTTCTTGATTTATGATAAGTTGTGAGTCACCATATACTAACAAGTGGTAAATACCCCATTAGATGGATAGATTCAAACCGAAAATAAGGGATTCATACTCTAAAATTTTATTAGCGCAAGTAAATCCTATTCAAAATGCTATTTGTATGATATCACCTTGTGGAGTAAAGAACAAGATACCTACCCCTAAGCCATGGTATTTTAAGGATTCATCAAAGTATAACTTCCATTTTCAAGAATAATCCAGAGAGAGAATAGACCCATTAATAAATTCCATTATCAATGGTTATTTATCTATTAAGGGATATTCTAATAACTAATCTACAATAATTTGACATTTTATAGATTTTTTATTCATGTACTAAATTTTGAATTCACTGAGAAACATAACCTATTTAGTCATCATTATTATAAGGACTTATTTGGAAGGAAGATGCTTAAGGGGATCAATTTTTAAAATGATATTAGTTTTATTATTAAGCATATAGTGTTGAAGTTATTGGGAATCAAAAACAATTGATAAACATGGTTTTTTAATAGTAGAGTAATTAAGCTCATAAGATACCAAAGTCTTTCTTAAGTAATAAACTACCCTCTCATTCCATTTTTCATCATGTTATGCTAAAAGTGCCCCCAAGGCATATTGTGTAGCTGAAATATTTAACAATAATGGATTCCCTAGTGTAGGTGGCATCAAAATTGGAATGTTGGACAAATATTATTTGAGATTATCAAATTCTCATTGTCACTCTTGATTCTAATTAAGGATAGATTATTTATTAAGAATATGTGTAAATGGATTACATATATCAGTAATTTGGGATACAAATCTTCAAATGGTTTGAATCTTTCTTTAGAGAATGTAAAGTTGTTTGAGATTGATTGGTGGAGGCATATTTTTCATAGATTTAATTTTTTTAGGTCAAATTCTATGCCTCTTTGTGATATAATGAAACCCAATATCTTTTTTGATGTGACCCAAACACATTTATTGGGATTACATCAAACCTTGTATTTTCTTAACCTTTCAACAATCTTGAGTAACATGGCAAGATGATCCACCCTTATTTTAGATTTATCCAATAATTTATCTACATAATCATCAACAATATCATGTAGCATGTCATGGAAGATGACTATCATTGCATGTTGATATTTGGCCACTTCATTTTTTATACCAAAAGGCATAACTTGATAAAAAAATGTGCCCTAAAGTGTAATGAATGTTATTTTGTGTTGATCTTAGGTTATGGTTTTGATTTGGTTATATCCTGAAAAACCATCTATGAGTGACAACATTTTATGACATATTTTAGATTATACATTCATATCAATATTTTGGAATGGAAATTCATCCTCTAAAAAGGATTTGTTGATATCTTGAAAGTCTATGCATACCCTAATTCCTTCTAGATTTTTATTGACTAGAACTACATTGGAGATCCACTATAAATAATTAATAAGGATAATGAATAATACCTCAAATTTTTTTTAAAATTATTCTTTTACAAGTAGGGATACCTTATGATGAATTTTTATTAGTTTTTTTTTTATGGGTTTATCATCCTCATGAACAATAAGGTGATGCACTACAAGTGCAAGATCTAATCCACACATATCTACATATGACCAAGCAAAAATAACTAAAAAATATTTGATAAGGATGGTTAATTTTAACCACTCTATAGTATTTTTCATAATTTTAGGTTCTTTTTTTGTGCCAATATTGATATCTATGGTTTTTTCAATCAAAAATGTAAACTCATCTTTAAACTATGCAAGAGAGGAAGATTAAGTTCCTCATCTACTGCTCCTTGATTTGGATTGTATTCATTTGATATTACCTTAGATAAATTTTCATTATGGTATTTAATTTTTTTTTAATTATGATTAGCCTACTTATGACTATGGAGTTTTTCATTTTCCCCAAAATATGTTTAATTAGCCAAATTGATGGTAAACCCTTTTTTGGATCACCTAATGGAATATCAACTTTGAGTCCTAAAGATTTAGCAATTACTTCATCATTGTTTAAATAGTCAAGTGATGGTGGATCTTGTTGTTCCCAAACTATGAGTTGAAGTGTTGGAGTTCAAGGAGTAAAACAAATATGTCATGAAAAATGTGTATGGATGAAAGGTCCTCATAGTAGCAATGTACAGAACTCATTTTGATGTTATAAGGTGACTCTTGAGACATTATGGAATATTCATTGATATAATTTTTAGCTCCACACTAAGTGGTTTATATCAAATGCCTTGATGTGTTTCATTTGCTTTGATAAATATTGGTTCTACAAGGCCTTGTTTATGGAACCCAAGACCTTTGCCATTATAATTCATAATATTACACATGATGGCTTTGGGTATAGGATATGTATTAATTTGAAATCATATTTCAAGATCAACATTATAAATCCAATAAGGATTGGAATATTCAATCTATTTATTTAAAATGAAGCTGCCACTAACAAAAGAGTTTTTGTTAAACTGATGAGAAATTAGTGTTTTTTTCCTATAATTGGGCATTTCATGGATGTTGGGAGACATATAGATTTTGCTTAAGTATAAGGAATCTTGGATTTCATATTATCCCATGACTTTGTTAAAAATAATAAATTTAGATTTGGTTGATGGAGATATGGATTTGGATGTAGATGGTTGGATTTCAGATCTAGATGATTGGCTAGTAGATGTTATGGTTGACTTATATATGTAGATGGTTATCTTTTGGATGTAGATTGTAACTTTTTTGGATGGATATAATTTTTGAGCTTTGGTTATTCTTTATGTTTTTTCATAGGTATAATTTTTAATGGGTAAATAATTGGCTTTGTGGTATCTTCCTTCCAACAATTTGAAATATTGGAAGGGTTGAGGATCACCAGGAATAATAACTTCCATTCCAAAATGAGAAAATTTTATACATTGATGGAGTGTGGAGGGAATGACATTCATGGTATAGATCCATGGTTGGCCAAATATGAACTCATATGGAAGTTAAAGATCCAAGACATTTATTAAGGTTTGATGTATGACATACCCCACCATAATGGGAATATGTATAGTTCATGTTGATTAGCATTCTAACTTATCATAAGCCTTGACAATTATTGTATTGGGTTCTAGTGTTGATGTCAAATAACTAATATGTTTGATTAAACTTAATGTATAATTAGACCTATTGTCTATAAATACCCTTTTTTACTTTTTTATTTGAGAATATGACTTTAATATACAAGGATAAATTATGAGATGAACCAAAAGGAGATATATCAATGTGATCAAAAGTGACTTAATTATTATAGGACAAATGTCCTACAAAGATTTGAAAATTATATGGGTTCATATACTTAAGAACTCTTGAATCCTATAAGGTTTTATACAAAATATATTTATAGGCATTGGATGTTTTGAGAAGGTCCAAAATAGATATTTGGGTTGGTATCTTCTCAAGTTTCTCAATAATATTATATTTTCCCTTAGAAGTAGGTAGAGGAGAACTAGGGAAAGTGATTTTTGTGTACCTTATGGTGAATGTAAAAACTTGGGATTTAATTTTGATCATGAAAACATGGTTATCCATATGTTTGACATGGCTGACAATGGAATCAAATGGATGGTGGTAAATCAATAACATAATGATATATGAAGTGTGATTTTGAGTGGATAGTTGATTCGATAATTCAATAGCACTTTGATAGCTTGATGATTGATTTTTTAACATGAAAGAAGTATGTAAATTTGTATACTTCTTGCATGAGGAATGGATGGTTAGATTTATTTTTTAATTATTAAATAATTCTGATTTTAAATGTCCAAATTTGAGTCCTCATCTAAGTGGAAAATACTAATTCCTAAAGTAGTTGAGAAATGTCAAAAAAGTTAGTTGGTAGTTAAAATATTATCAAGAATGATTCAAGGTAGTTGAATGATTCACCATGGTATTTACATGTTTTAAAGAGTTGTTTGGATGAATCAACATTTGGTTGAGAGAATTAGGGAAATGGTTGGGTGATTCAACCTCTTGGTGGAGAGAATTGAGGATGTGGTTTGGTGACTTGGAAATTAGAGTTATTAATTAATTTTATGTAACTATATATGGATGATTAATTAAAAATGATTATTTAATTAATATTAATTAAACAATTTAATTTTGGAGGGAAAATAATATTAGTGAAATTAAGATAAAATCTTAAATTCTAATGGTGAGTTAGTAAATAAATTAGGTGATTGTGTTGATATTTATTGAAGTCAATTACAACAGTAAATTTGCTAAAATTTACGTGTCTACAGTCTGATTTATTTATTGGTATCTCATGGTCATGTAATTTGATAAAATGTGTTTTTTGTTGAGAGCTTGAAACCATGCTAATAATATTATCAATCTCATGTTTGGGTTGAATAGTCAAATGATGTATAGATGTCATTATATGCACATTATTTTGCATTGGATCATTATGATTTGAAAGTGGATTGTTAAATATTTTTAAGCATTCATAAGGAATTTCAATAAACTCATTCAATATATAGTTATGCATGTCAATTTTAATAGTGTTGTTCTTGGTTAAATATTATGTTATAGTTTTAAACATTGATTAATTGTTATTTTGAATCTCGATGATAGTCATCACAAAATTTGTATGGATCATACATTTTAAGAAATGCTCAATTTGTATATATTTAATATGGCTCTAGTAAATAAATCACATTACATTTGAGTAAGTGCTTAAGTATATTTTGAGGTGGGTCTGGTAATGTCATAAATTTTCACTTGGACCTAGAAGTAAGAAAGATAAGCCCATTGTTTGGTTGAAAAAATGTGTTAACTATATTATCCTCATTATTATCTTAGAAATGAGGTGCATCATTAGTCTTATGTTTTAATTATATCTTTCTCTAATATTTTGACGTAGTAGATGTAGAATCAATAGATGTACTTTAATATATTTTACATTTGTAAGTTTAACCTCAATGTTTGTGGA
Organism: Torreya grandis; assembly: GCA_037957365.1. Lineage (NCBI taxonomy): Eukaryota > Viridiplantae > Streptophyta > Pinopsida > Cupressales > Taxaceae > Torreya > Torreya grandis. Next base: position 4,750,307 of record JARHVA010000223.1, on the reverse strand, counting down.
ATCTAGTAAAATTCACCAAAATAATCATAAGTATTAAACATAACTTTATCTTTGAGCAGTTTAATAAAACTAGTTAAATATATACTTTGGATCTCACTATCAGGGAGTTAATGTGACATTTTTGTAAGCATGGTCCTAGATTTAACCACATAGTTATAATGATGTGTTTATTGTCCTTGTTTTATGTGATCAATTTATGATAATGTCACCTTTTGTCTAATGTTTATTGAAAAGGTAGTAATAAGAGATCATTTAAATCATATAACATTTGCATAGGGCCCACAAGTTGGATATAAAACCAATCTAGGTCATATCCTGTGAGACTCTTAAGAAACAAATTGGTCATAATAAATTCATCATATAAAGAACTAATACAAGATGCAAAGAAATACTTGGTGTGTTGTGATGGATCCCCATTTCCACTAAATGATGTAAACTTAGAAATTAAAACAAATGAGGAAAGGTGTGGATAAGCACTTTCATAGTCAAAGAATTGTGTAATATGTATAGGCACCTATATTTGGTATTAGACACTTTGGTAACATCAACTTCGACATTTTTTGACATGCTTAGGAATTGCATATATATTTAACTTATGTACACACTTCCCCTCTATCAGTCTACCTAGTTGTTGTCTTGGCTAACTCTATTCACCAAATACACCTATTCGAGAACCACCCAGTCTATGGAAGAACCTTATATAATTATAAATATACATTATCCATATCTCATAGCATTTATTTACACTATAAGGATAGTATTGTTAATATCTAGTTAATTATAGTCACCATAGGTATTTCCATTTACCAGTAGTGTCCAAGAATACTCAATAATATTTGAAAACTGGGAAGTCTCTATCAAGTCAACCTAGACACATTTCATGGGTTGGTCATTTCTAAAATTAATGAAGAGTTAGCTATAAATATAAATCAATCCTATTTTTTTATTCACCTAGTATATATTGGTAATTCCTAAAATATTATAAAATAAATTAGCACTCTCTTAAGACATTATCAGAAATGCATACACATATACATACCCATCAAATGATAATCCATAGATCAAACTTTAAACACACATGAAACTCAAACTCTCATGGTGCCAAGTGAATATATGTGAACATTGCATTGCATTCTAGATTGATCATGAGGTTGCACATAGACACATTGGTAGGAGAGCTATATATGGTATGATCCTTATTAGGAGTATTACAATGTATGAAACACTAAACCATTCAACATGGAGTGTTTTAGGTTATCCAACCTAAAATACTAACTAATTTTTTAAGGTTCATTTATTACTCAAAAGCACAGCTAGGGTTTGGATGAAATGATAAGGAAAATAGAGATCAACACATAAGACTATATGTGAATTCACATACAATAAGAATCTAAAAGTGTAGGTGAAATAGGTTTGATCCTTCTTAGGAGTATTATAATGTAAGAAACACTAAACCATTAAACATGGAGTGTTTGAGGTTATCCAACCCAAAATACTACGTCCTTTTTCAAGGGCCATATATTACTCAAAAGCACAACTAGGGTTTGGATGAAATGAGAAGGAAAATAGAGATCATAAAATAAGACTATATGTGAATTCACATACAATAATAATCTAAAAGTGTAGGTGAAACATTCCTATAGAATATAAACTTCCATAGCATATAGGGACAGTATCGGTAGAACCTAGAAAGTATCAATTATCATAGGCATCAAAATTTATGAAAGCATCCATGTAAGGTTCAAGCCTTTATTTTTAACTTAAGCACATGATGAGTCACATATAAATCATTTTATGATATTTATATATCTTCTATAATCAATATAACACCAATATAATCTAATTACACTTCGTTCCTCTTGTTTGGTCATTTCTACACCTTCTAAGTGCAATATCTAGATCATTAATTTAAATCAAAAAAAAATATGTTATTGCCATATTTTACATAATATTATTTATACTTAGTTTTCCATTATTTGATATTTTTTAGGTGTAAAATAAGTAAAAAAAAATCATAATATAAAACCATATGGCTAGGTTTTCTAAATAATCAATATAACTATGAAATTTGCATTATCATGTCACTGAGTAGTTATATTGTTGGATTAGTAAGTGCACCATTAGGTGTATAATTAGCATTGTGTAGACACTAAAATATGGTATAATATGCTTATCAATGTTAATATTCACATATATTTACCTTACATGACTTATATATACACATATGGATCTTATACACCCTTATTTTTTATTTGCATGATTTCTATAAATCTAATCTTCTTGAGTTTATATCTGACACCTATCATAATTACTTAGTTTATGCCTAACCTATTCATTTTCATATTTATACTCTATCTTTATTGTTAAATTAGTATTCCTATCTCTTAGACAAATCTGAAATACTCAAACACTTACAAAATTATTGAGGTGTCCAACTCTAATGCACTCATCTCGGTACCAAAAAGGTCATTTTTCAAATTCAAATAATCTTTAAGGGTCAACCCAGATGTTTTTCATGTTGGTTAATGAGAAATTACCCAAAGATTCACATATAAATATGCACTAGGTATAACCATATTGGATCATTTAGCATTGTCAAGAAATCTTATTACAACACTTGTACATTCAAAAAGACTACCCTAAACTTCTATATTTAGTAATCAATCACAAGGATCAGGTCTTAGACAAAGTTTGAAGCACTCCATCCAAGCCAAAACTTCCATTTTTAAGTGTTGAATGTTAGATCATAGGTTACATTCATTAAATAAGTACCATTACACATATACACCTAACATGGAGAACTACATGCAGTTTGGCTTCCCTCTTTGAAGTATTAAATATGTAGGTAGTGTTCAACCATTTATTAGGGAGTGGTTGATATCATCTCAAACCACCATTCCTCCCTTTTTTAGGCTTAAACCTAGTGTCACAAGTGAACCTAGATTTTTAAAGAGAAGTATATTTGTTTCTAGTTTTGCATGCACATAGAGGACCTAGTATCACACAGGTGGAATGATTTCAAGTACACACAATGACTTATACTAGAAAGGTGAGGCACAACCTCACATGTTAGAATCCAAAATATCATACACTTATTCTTGGCATTAGCATGTAGAGACCAATGATTTTGTTCAGGTGCATCTAGACACCCAATTCTTGATTCGAGTTAATCTTGATCCAATTATCATCCCTTTAGTTACCTACATTCAATCTCAAACCTACACACAAAAAACATGATAGGTATCATTTTCCCTTATTCCATTTCTATTTATATAAACTACAATTTTTTAATCACATTCTACCTTTTATATTCATATTCATGTGTTATTGTAATACATTAGACAATTTGAAACAATTTAAGGTTTTATACTTGGTTAGGTTCACACAATCAAAATAAGATAAAACATATTGATGAGCCCATTTATTTAGTGAGCATTTCAAACCCTAAATTTTCCCTTAGGGTTTCATCCTTCTTTTTAGGGCTTCATATTTTTATATTTAACTCTAATTTTTTAGACCTAATTTCTTATTTTCCCTCATTCACAAATTACACATGGTTATAATGGATATACATAGTTTTTATTTTCTAACTCAAGCTATGATTGTAATCATCACATGTTATTTTGTTTTACTATGAAAATTTTGTAACAAATATTTAGTGCCATAAAATAAGTATTTGATCACTAAAAAGGCTAAAATTAATAATGAACAATCTTCAGTCTTCCTTAATTCATATTCTTATAATATTCAATTTTAGTTACTTCATGTTACCACTAAGTGACAAGGATAATGCATGATTATTTATGTTCCTCCTCTCCCTAGACCTTAATGTTTTACCATCTACCATCTTTCCTCCATTATTCATCCTAGGTTTATATTGAATTTTTTAGTCTATAATTTCAATAGTAGAAGAGGGTGACCCACCATGCATGTTAGAACGAAGGTGGTCAATATGGTCTTCTTCATCCCCCTCCAATAACATGAGTCCATCCATTCAAACCAAATGGTATGATATCATTGATAAATTAATAAACACCCATGTTAAGAATTCAATCCTTGAACTATGAAAAATATCAACTATTTACAAGGACATCTTATATGATGCATTGTGTGACAAAACTCTCCGAAATGATATAAAACCTACATACTTTATCTCTATTATGAATTCATTAAAGGATATTTAATAAATCATTTCCTTTGAAAATGATGACTTACCTACCAAACACATAATATATAAAAACTTACATTGTTCATTTAGGTATAAATTAAACTTAAAGCATTCAAACATGTATTGATAGACAATGTATTAGGATTGAATATTTGTAACATAAATTACTTAAAAAAATTAGGTGCCAATATGTATACTATTACAAAATCAAAAAAAATCCTAAGAGGATTTGATATCATTCCACATTAATTATTTAGGTCATTATTGTTGGATGCCATAGTAAAATCCAAGACATTGTCTACTCTATTTTAGATCATGCGTAATAATATACATCACAATTTTATCTTGGGTTAACCTTGGATACAAGTTATGGAAGTGTTACTATCTACATTACACAAGTGTGTGAAGTTCATGCATGATATATATATATATATATATATATATATATATATATATGATTATCGCTTCAAATATTGTAAAATGATGCAACCTAACAATGAGGGTAATTCACATTCATATTTTATGAAGTATTTTATAGTACTCCAACACATCTTATTCCAATAGATAAAATTCATACATGTGAGGTTGGAGACTAAAATACAATAAATGAAAAGGATCTACTTATGATTGTTAATGAATAAATTAATAAATCACCACAAGCTAATATATAGCAAAAAGAGACAATTCTAAAACTTCCCTTGTTGGTCAATTAATAAAATCCAAATTACATAGTCACATATTATTATGGCAGTGATGATGATGATAATGATATGCAAGAGAATGTAGAAGATCATTTTCATAAGATAAATTTAAATCCTAATGTTCCATATGAGTACTCATATCATAATATGTTTACACCTATTAGTCCAAGATGGTATCAAGATAATTCGCATATAAAGAGCATAGATAGTTCAAAACTTTTTACTCAAGCACAAATTATAGGGGCAAAGGAAATACAGTAATTCCAGATAATCAGAATGTAAACATTTGTTTCAATTTCATCTCACACCATGACTCTTATATGATAAAGGCACCATCAAGGTAAACCTTTGTAAATCAATCATAACTTGAACACAAGAACTGTTGTACATTTTGAATTTATAAAGGCTTAGAGAAAACATTAGTGAATAATGTGGAGTTTTTGGATACAAAACCTTCCACAACATTACAAGTAACAAATATTTAGGATAAATCAAGCTTAATATTATAAAAATTAATCGATAAATAGTTTATTCCATTATCAACCATTAGACATTGTGTGTGATGTGTTTATCACATCAAGAAGGAAAATCATATTGTCGTTACCATCAAATAACTAGGCAAATAACTAGGCATAAAACAAACAATTGTATAGCAATTCTAATAGAAAATTCAAAGATAAAATAATGAAGGGATCATTAAGGTAATCAAATTATATTAAGAATTATCATTGTTAAGTTATAATTGAACTTAGTATATAGATATAACACTCACACAATCATAAGCATCCATAACAAGAAATCTTGACTATTACAATATACATTGAGGGTGCATATATGTTTAACCTCAAAATATAGATCTAAGGTACTCTTATCATTAACCCTATATTTTAAAAAAGAGATATAAAAATGAAATGACACAAGGGTGATAATCATATCTATAGTAGTTCAATTAGATGTTAAACTCAAATTTAAGCATATACTGAATTTATTATGTTGAGATAGTCTTCATATAAAAAGTACAACTAAGCTAGATATGGAAATGACAAAGAAGTAATTTAATTAGATTGTTTTGATGTTAATGTAGTTTTGAATTTTGAATAGGTATAAATTAAATTGGAATAATATTCTATAATACTCATTATATTCTAGATCTAACACTTATGGATCTCTAGACACTAACATTAGCCTAGGAAAGTTATGTCGACACTACAATGTGGATTCGATGCAAGTGTCCTAAACATAATACCTACTAGAAAAGGATGAAACCACTTGGATTCTTTTGGTTTTTCCTTCATATTCACTCTAATCCATTTATATCTGATTCATGGACTATCACTCCTTGTGAAATGTCAAAACCCTAGTTCTTTATCTTCATAGTGACCTTGGGGGAAAATGAATTAGTGAACATACAGTGTTGAGTTGATCCTAAATATCCTAGTATCATAGGACATTTCCTACATATCTAATACCCTACAAGAGGGACTCATACTCAAGTGGTTCTTCCCTATGTGTTGGCTTATGTGTAAATCATATAATATGTGCAAAACAAGTATAATAGTGACCTAGCTTATAACTTGGCAAATCGAGCTCTTGGACTATTCCTTTAGTACTTTAAACTTATAAATATGTTGTACCTATAATTGGTATGGAAATAGAGAATTTTTTCTCAATTGAATGCTTGATAGAGTGTTTTTGATAAGTTGCCTTGGTCTCTTTGGTTATTTTGATAGATGTAGCTAGGTGAGGACTAAATGAGATTTGATATTATATTTATATCAATCCCTTTAGATTAATATCTCACATTAAAGCACTTAGGTCGACCATTAAGATACGTTTCATTTGTAAATTAGATGACTTTAAGGAACTGAACATTTGTGTCAGGTCATGACACTAATGTCGACACTAGTATTTGTCTCAGACATTAGTGTCCAGGGAGCAAGAAAGTAGGTACAAGTTTAGAACTTCTAGATATGGAAGGTAAATAAATTTTAAGCATTCTAGACAAGATAGAAGGCATAGTTCATCACCATAAGATTGTAAAAACTAAGAGATATAGGCCAAGGGGGACAAGATAGAGTAGATGTGAGACTTGCAAAAATAGAAAAGGTCTAGAATTAAGAGAAACAACCAAAGTCTAAGTTTATAAAGTGCAATAGACTGAGGTGTTATATAATCCATAAATGTTTTCTACATTTTCCTCCCTTTAATATAGTAATGAAATTTCTATTTTAAAGGAAAAGAATGTGTATCGGGGTGTGTAAAACACACCTTATCTTTATGTGTGCCCAACTTTAAGTGATTTATTGATGATTGACTTGTAACTAAGAACATGTTACAATATATAATTGAAGCATATAATCTGGGAGAAAGTACTTGAAATATATTAAAACTAAAAGAGAAAGGTTTAAGAGTACACTTGTGTGTTGATGTAACTACCTTGCCTATTGGTAAGTTGATTTGAAAAATATATATCATTGTAAATCTCTAAAATTGATATTATAAAAAAATATAGATAAATATATAAATTGCATATATCCAAAGAGATAGATAGAGAGAGAGAGAGAGAGAGAGAGAGAGAGAGAGAGAGAGAGAGAGAGAGAGAGAGAGAGATTATAAGGCACATGCCCCAAACTTTGGATCAAAATTGAATTACCACCTAGTATTTGAGATTAGCTCAACTATGTAACCTAATGGTACTTATAACTTGGTGAGGCTGGATGATAAAATCAAGTCCAACCTAAAAACTTGGAAAGATTGAGTGATTTGATCACCTCAACCATACCAAAAAAGTGAACCAAGTACTACAGTATATTGGCTCAATAAAGTTCATAAAAATCTATTGGATAGCAGTACAAAAAAGTATGTGATGTGGTAACAGTCCATAAAAAAGTTTTGAAGTCTGAAACTAATTTATATTTTGTAATATTAGACACAATTTTATAACATATGCACCTTAGATATGTCTCATATTGAATTTATGTATAATAATAGTACCAATGCATATAATTCTTCTACAACTGTGAATCTGAATCATATAATTGTATGTTCTGGCCAAATTAAAAAATTATTTAAGTGTGGAGAACATGCTTCCAAATTCATTCCCCCATTATATATAGATAAATATTAAAAATGATATAAGTACCAATCTGAAGAACATGTTTCCAAACCATATCCCGACTATGATTTAGAGATGTTGAATATTGAATAGGTGTGGAGGACATGCTTCCAAAGTAAGCTCCCACTGAATCTAAAAATTATAAATGTGTGGAAGCCATGCCCATATTACATGCCCCCACTAAATCTAAAAATTAATATAAGTACCATATATTGAATGAGTGTGGAGAACATGCTTCCAAAGAATGCCACCATTGAATATATAAATTGTGCCAAGTGTAGAGAGCAAGCCTCTATGACATGCATCCACTAATATGCCCCCACTTTGAGGTGATGGAAAGATAGTAACTAGTATTTACCTCACCTCAAAAGGATAAGACAACCATAAAATCTATGAATGTAACCACGTAACATATATAAGGGAACATGTGTAGGTAGATATAGCATTAAGGCACATAGAAACAATGTGATCACATGTAGGCCTAAGATACATGATAAATATCATGGAAATATCTAGATAGTAATAGTATAAACTTAACAAAAAAATAAGTACACACACAAGAGCACTCAAAATTAAGTCACAAGGCAATGGTTCAAGAAAAACACAAACAAGGGGCATGTTTAAATGCTACACAAACTTAGTCAAATGTCCATAAAGACAAGGATGAATATTCAAATGTTCATATAATAAATCATGACATATGTAAATGTAAAGAGAACTTACATATACATAGGAGATGAAAGTAAACGATCATATTCAAATTATCAAACAAGGGATAAATAGCAAGGCAAGACACTCAAGGAAGTGTATAAAATAAATCATAAAAAACCAGCATAAACATGTCATGGTAGTCCATGGATCAAATGTGTTAGGAAAAAATGTCAAGTGTATAGCATGTCAAGTACCTTGTGTAAGATATAATTATAGATAATAGTCATGTGTAAGTACATATTTAAGCTCAAACATGATAATGTAGAGTGATCATTGAATCATATAACTTGTGTGTATCAAGATCAAAGAAGCAGATGCCCCCACTGTGCATATAACATGAATAGAGAGAAATCTCAACATCCAAAAATAGGAGTTGATACTATTTTTGTGTATGCTTGTACCACACTCAAGTATAAATGTGACACATATGTGTATGTAGGAATAACTAAATATGCCATCCATTGACATGGAACTAACGCATAGGTGCTAAGGAGCAGTAGAACATCTAGGTGCCAAAAATATTTTTGAAATTTTGAATGTTTGAGATTTTTTTTTTATTTTTTAAGAGGAAAAATCATCCTATGATGCCATCCAATGTATGGTCATATATGTCTCCCCATTGTGAACCTCATGTAATACCCCATTTATGCTACTGAGGAGCATGTATAGGTGCAATATCTATCACTATGGTATTAATGGTGCTCTATGTATGTAAAATAGGATTTTATGGTTATGAATCAATAGTAGGAGTTACAGGAGTAGGGGTTTTTTGAACCCATCATTGAGTTTTTTTTTTTTCTTTAAAATAGAATTAATATGTATATTTTGAGGTGCTCTAGATATTTCAACATGGTGTGTAGTAAAAGATGGCAATTTTTTGGAATTCACTATATGTCTATGATGTAATGGTCTCTTAAGTATTGGTCATCTAGTAAATGGGATTGCTTATTTTTTACCTTTTTATGGTTAATTATCCTTACTAGGCTTGATAGCTAGTTGTATGGGTATAATTTTTTCTTGTTTAAGAAGATGCTCATATGGAATTCTAAAAATTATAATTACCTGATTAGTATGAATGTATTTAACACACCCATACATTATAGATGGTACTACTTGAAAAGTGTGTATCCAAGGTATTCCCAATAACATATCAAAGATGTTTGTGGAAGGGATAGAAAAGGTATTAACCACATGTGTGGGACTAACTTATAAAGGTAAGTCAATCTTGCCAAGAATTTTTTGGGAGGTCCCCCATACTCTAATTGATCTGGTAGAAGGATGTAAATTGTTATCAGTATAACCCAAGTGTGTAAGTTATGTCATGGTATAATTGTTCTCGCTTGCACCATTATCAATCATAACACTACGTATAAAATATTTATCAAGGTATGCTCGAATGAATGAATAATGAATATCAGAGTCATCATCCTTAATATCATTATCATCAAAAGATAAAGAGGGTATTTAAACCATATAAAGTATATGTCACATGTAAGTACAATAATCCCATCGAGTGGGTGCTCATAATGTGAGGGAGGAGGATGTGGATTATATACCATTTGGACTTGTGTTTCCTTATTAGAATGGTCCTATAAAGTATTGATAAATATTTTATGTTTATGGTGATAGCTAGGTTAATGAGCCTAATTCCTTTGGAGGATACTCAAATATAAGTTTTTGGTCATCGATAAGATCTTAGAACTTGTGCTTCAAGGTAAAGCATCTACTTGTAAAATCTCTTGGTCTTTGATAATAGTCAAAATAAGCATTTTCATCATATCCTTTGGGTATAGGTCAACTCATATCAACCTTGATAGGATGAGGAAGAAATATAAGCTAAAATTTTAGTAACCATAGAAGTAATGAAGTGAGGGACTCAGTTAAACATGTAAATTATCCCCTTGGTCATTGGATAAGACCAATCAATTAGGTTGTTGTGAAACTATGTTAACCATGATGGTTGTTGTTTTTTTAAGCTCAAGGTTTTTTACCTTATAACTTGGTTTGATTATAAATTTGGTACTAGATGTAGATGCATCTAGTGTGTTTGATACATACATGAGATTATTCAATGACATAATATTCATTTCACAGTATCTTATAACATGGAATAAGTCATCGAAATATTTAAACTTCTTTACAATAATGGACTCATATAAAGGAGCAAGCAAACTTTACTTGAATATATTTTGCAACTTTTTATTTACCATAAGATTGGTCATTTTAGCTAGCATTGTCTTATATCTCAATACATATTCATTGATAAGTTTATTGGTTCCTTGTCTGATTTTGACAATTTGAGCATAGGAAACCTTTTCTTAAATATTAATGGAAAAACATGATAAAAATTGGTTTGCAAGAGGTTTGAATGATTTTACAGATTTTAGAGGTACATCATAGAACCACCTCAAAGCATAATCCTTAAGGCTTCTTAGAAATAACTTGGTCAAAAGTTTATTGTTGGAGACATAGTCAAGGCATGTTGCATAAAAAGTTTGAAGATATTGTTTAGGGTCACCCTTGTCATCATAAAATATGAAATTAGGTGAAACAAATCTATTTGGCAAAGGGTACAAAGAGATCTTAAGTGTAAGAGGGTTATGCAATACATATTATGAATCTATAGCATGAGAGGATTTTAAAACATTGTGTTCAATGTTTGTAACCTTATCCTTCAAGATTTGTATAACTTGAAAGAGTGATTGAATTGTAGGCCCAATGGGATTTAGATTAGCAAGTTGAGTAGTCACCAAAGGGGATGAAAACATGTGTTGAGTAGTAATAGGCATTGAAATCAATATTTGTATTGAAACAATTTGTAATTCCATGATAGATGCATCAATAGTAGTTTCATAAAACAAAGGTTTAAACACATAATATGTGTTCCCACTAGATGTACGTGGATTGATAAGTGTGAGCTCCATTAGAGTACCTTCTAAGAATTCACCATCACTAGGTGAGGTAGCCTTAGTTTTATCTTGTTTACTTATTTCAAATCTTGTAACATACAAAAATGCATCCATTAAGCTCTTTTATTATTGAGATGAATACTTAAGGCTCTTTATCTTACATTTGGAATCAATTTTTTACACTAACATTTTATATTTCTTCACAAATAAAAATTAAAAAAAATTGTAACAAAGTACATCAATCAAAAACCCTAATTTGTCCTAGGGTTTGATTTCCAAAGATCACGTTCACCAAATATATAATCTTAAAATGTAGATATAATGTGATCTTATTGTTGACCTTAGATTTAATTAAAGGGATATATAAAAATGAAATGGCATAAGGGTGATAATCAAATCTATAGCAGACCAATTAGATATTAGACTCAGATATAAACATACACTAAATTTATTATGTTGAGATAGTCTAAATACAAAAAGTATAACTATGATAGATATGGAAATGATAAAGAAGTAATATACTCAAATTGTTCTAATACTAATATAGTTATAGATCTGGAACAAACAGAAATCAAGTTGGAAGAACATTCTAGAATAGTCATCAGATTCTAGATTTGACACTTTTGGATCTCTAAACACTAATGTCATCCTAGGATGGCTACATTGATGATATTATCTAAGTTAAACGTAAATATCCTATACAGAATACCTTATGAAAAATGATGCAACAACTTAGATATTTTTGTATTTTGTTTCACCTTTGTTCTAGTACATTTAAATTTAGGTTATGGATTGTCACTCCTTGTGAAATGGCAAAACCCTAGTCTCCATCTCCATAGTGACCTTGAACAAAATGGATTAGTGGGCACATAGTGTCGAGCTGACCCCAAAGACTCCAATGTCATAAGGTGTTTTTTACATAGCCAATACTCCAGAATAAGGCCTTAGACTCATGTAGTTCTCCCCTATGTGTCGGCTTATGTGTGAATCATACAACATGTAGTTCCAGCCAATACAATATGTGTAAGAATCACTTAGACATATTACTCACCAATTGCTTTTGGGCCAAAGGTACTTGATACATTCATATGAGTGACTCCTTTTACCAACCAATTGAAATTTAAATTGGAATAGAAATGGTTACAAAAGATGTGAGCTAGTGGATAAACCAAATTGGTATATTAAATTATTACATGAAGGAAATACAATCATGATATGACATGATGGTCAGAATTACAATCAAAAGGTAAAACCTTCAAGGATAAATGTAAAGATAGCACATGAACAATCATATATAATGGAAGAAAATACACTGTATTTGCACAACTTTCAAAAAAGTGTAAATTAAATGAAAATGCAAGTAACACAAACCCACTTGATGATTGTGGTGACTTGTATGTTTGAATTCTAAAAATTTATTTTAAAATATAAAAAATTAAAATATTCTAAAAATCCAAAATTAGGACCTAAGCATGACATGTTTTCTAGTTTTCATTACTCATTTATGTTATTGATCACATGTTTTTTATATTACATATCATTTTTCATATGCACATGCATTTCACGGTATATGAGTAAGATGTAGGACATACAGATCACACATGATACATGGATGTATAAATGCAAGACATCCTTATACCATAAGGCCATGTCAATGTTTGGAGAATGTCATTCCATAGGTTACATTGTTATAGGTTATATATTTCTATGAAATTTCTATGTATTATGTTAAGTTACATTGATCACTTACATGTCTTTCTCTTTTTTATATTATTTGCATTGTTATATATCATGGATATGCTAATTTTCTATGTTGTGATATTAACATAGATTCATGATGTAGACTAGTTTAAGTTGTTTTGTGCTCATTGTTGTTATTTCATTTAATAGGCTAATCATTGATTGTGATTGCTTTACTATATGACATTTTTTTATTGAGTGTATCATTACATGTTTCTTTTTTTGGGCCCTCACATTTTCTAACTATTATTGTTTATTTGAGTGCATAATTGTATGCCTCTTTCATTGGGCCCTTGGCCTTGCATGAAATTTATTTTTTCCTTTGTGCATGGCCTTTGGACTTGTGTGAAATTTTATTTTCCTTTACATGAGGTCCTCGGTCTTATGTGACATTAAGTGATATTGTGTGTGTTTTATTGTGTGTGTCATGACCATAACATTATGTACTTATGAGTGGATAAAATCTAAGATTGTCTGCTAAATTTTTTAATTTTTTTGAGTTTGTGGTGCCATGATACATATTACGCACCTCCCTTATTTTTTGTTATATAATTATCCATATCATGCGCCTCCCTGCATTAATCGTATTTTGTGCTTATATTAGTGATGGTTACTATTGTATGCCTAATTGTTATATCTATCATGACATGACTCTTATATGACTTCCACTACATTTGTCAGATATGCTTTCATAACCTATTCTCCACATGTTAACACATGATTATAAATTTTTACATATTTTAATGTAACATGATGTGGTTAATTTTTTTGATTTGAGATAATTAGTTCACAAACAAGTTCTCTCACCTCAAAATGGGTGCATATTAGTGGGATTGTCATAGAGATTTACACCTCCATTTACAATATATATATATATATATATATATATATATATATATATATATATATATATATATATATATATATATATATATTGCATGATTTACAGAGTTCATATTAATTCACAATATTAGTTTGTTTCAGGGTATAGGATAAAAAATTATATATTAGGATATGAATTTAGAACATATGTAATGCATATGCAAACATTTTACAGGTATATAAGTTATAGGTTTTTTTATTTTTCAAATTTGGGACAAATGAGATATAAATGTATAACATTATATATCATGTTGGTATCAATTTGATCAGATTATGGGGGATGAATATTATTCATGCATGCACACTATTACAATTTTCTACTTAAGAGCAAGGCATTGATAGTACCAATAGTTAAATATTTAATATTTAAGTTTGTCAATAGTAGTTGCTTCATGATCCTATCATAGGCTCCCCTTTTAATCTTTAAGTTCAATATCAATTACATGAGTAGTGTGCTTAAATTTTGATGCCATCAATGACCTAGCACTACTTCCTGAAGGTTCAAGCATTGATTTTCTTAAATCATGGCCTTCACCTTAGTTAGTTTATCCATTGAAGCATGATCACCCTAAATTCTCCAAATGCTTCAGCTAAAATCCCAGTTCACTAATCTTTTAATAGGAAATATAATTTCCCAATGCTTCATTAGGAAGCATCATCTCCAACAACATCATAATGGGCAACATGGTTTGCCTGCTTGCAGTTGTATTTCTTCCTTTCTCTTTTAAATTTTAAAAGTTTTATTTCACATTTAATTTTCATATATGGACATTGATTGTTGCATGTTCATTGTAGGTTTTGTCAAAGCAAGCTACACGCTTGGAACCTCCTCCCAAAGAAAAAGTGTGGTGTGCATACTCAAGTACATCTTCTTATCATTTTTATGTATAATTATATTTAATTTAAATATTACAATAAATGGGGACATTTTAGACACTAAAATTTGGTATTACACACTTGTAAATGTCAATCTTGACCTACCTTCACCTTATATGACCTATGCATACATATATTGATCTTATACACTATTCTCCTTTATCCAAATAATTTATATACGTCTAACCTTACAAATTCATTAGCAATCAATCAAATAAATTCCCTAGTCTATGACTAACATGTTCATTATCATACTGACTATCTCCAAATCATCATATCAATATTCTTATCACTTAGAAAAGTATGGAACACTCAGACACTTGTAAAATTAAACAAGTGTCCAACTTTGATGAACTCATCCATGTGCTAAGAAACGGGTAATTTTCAAATTCAAATCATCTTTAAAGGTCAATCTTCACATTTCACATGTCAATGGCATGAGAAAGTACACAAATAGTTCTATTTAAATACAATGTATGTCTAATCCTATTAGATCATATATAATTTTCAAGCAAGCTTATTCTAATATTTGAACATTAAAATGGACTACCCTAAACTTCTAAATTTAGCAACCAATCACAAAGAGCATGTGCTATCCAAAATATAAATTACTTAAGCCAAGCCAAAGTTTATATTTACCAAGTGTCGAAAGCTAGATCACATGTTGCATTCAATAAATGATCACCATTACACACATACACCTAACAGGAAGAATTACATGTGGTTTGAATTCCCTCTTTGGAATATTAGATATGTAGACAATATTCAACCATTCATTGAGGAGTGGGTGAGGTCAGCTCAACCAACTATTCTTCTCATTATGTAGGCCTAAACCTAGTGTCAAAAGTGGACCTAGAGTTTCAAATAAGAGACACATTTTTAGATTTGCACTCCTAGAGAGGACTAGATATAACATAGGTAGACTTATTTCAATTAGATGCGGTGACCTATACCAAAATAGTAATGCACAACCTCATATGATATAATCAAAAATATTAGACACGTGCCAAATGTTAGCATCTACAGAGACGAGTTTTTCTAGGTGCATCTAGACACTTAGTTCCTAATCTGAATAACTCCTGATCTATTTTTCAGCCCTTCAATTACCTAAATTTAGTCTCAAACCTGCACATAATATAAATGCACTAATTATCTTATTCCCTTAGGTAATTTCTATTTGTTACAGGGGTAATTATTTGATAACATTTTGACTTTTACATTCAAATTCGTGTCTTATTGTAATATGTTAAACAATTTAAATCAATTCAAACTTTTATACTTTTTTAGGTTCACATAATCCAAATAAGGTAAAACACATTGATATGTGCATGTGTAGGTATAGGTTCCCTCTTATGATTAGCATTAGGTGCATAAGAGGCATGATTGGTGTTTTAACTATGTTCAAGACCAAGATATGTAATATATGGATGTGTTTTTAGAAAAAAATTGTTATTTGAATTTTTAGAAGGAACTTGTAGTCACCTAAATTAACATTTAAGTTGAAATCGTATATTTTTGACCATCCTTTTAACACACTTAGCTCATGGCCTATCATTGCACCTTTCGACCACCTTACTTCACTTTTTACATGGTGATCTGCCCTTCAAAACACTTCAAGTCAACCCAGGACTCATTTCTCTAGCTTACTCAACAACCTGTGCTTAGACCTATATTGATTCACACCTTTTGCTTAGTTGTTTCTACCTATTGGACATGAGTGCCTCATTTGGACTAAAATTCACCTATTGTTTTCCATCTCCCTGGATGTTGTCCTCTTGCTAATTAATGGATATTTGTTGAAATTCAAAGTCATGTAAAGGTTGGACACTGTGTTTTAATAAGCCTCATCCGAAGGAATTCTTAAAATACCACTACATAAACACATTCAAAGACATTTCGCACAAAAGAGACTTCCACACAAAAAATCACTAGAATTCGAATTTCACATTGAGATCAAATTCCCTACTTCTCTCAATTTTGATCGCATACAATCTCTGTATCTTGTTGTGGCTAACACAACCCACTTCTTTCATAGAAGTGGGGGACCCTTCTGAAAATGTTCAACTCAAAGCTTTCTCAAAATTTAAATCCCTTTTGAATCAGCTTTGGACCTTGAGAATCTTCGAACCTTTGTTATGCCTTGGTCTGTCGAATGTTTTGAGATGTATGTAATGACAAGTTGGTCTTTGTTAAATATCCATGTAGTCTTCTGAGTCTAAACATAGTCTAGTCCTTGTGTTTTAAAAAATAAAGGGTTTTCATACTTCAAATATTTTATTGCGCTGTGTTTTTTACATATTTAGATTCATGTTGATTTTCTTGGAATATCAGTCTCCTAAAGTCCTCCTTAGTGTTTCATAATGCTTTAACTATAAACATGCGAGCCTTTAATTGATTGTGGTTTTCTTTGAACTTAGTTTCTTTTCATGAAATCTCACAAGAGAGCCCAACCAAATGAGGAGGCACCATGTGGAACTTGTTAGATGTGTCAGTCTTCCAAACCTATCAAAGATGTTAGAGCCTAGGATAGCTCAATTGAGTGAGGAGGTGCCAATGGAACTTGTCAAATGTGTCAATGTCCAGGACATTTCAGAGATGCTAAAACCTAGGAAAGCCTAACCATTGGACCTGTCAGAGATGTCAGAGCTCAAGAAATCCCAACCAAATGTGAAAGCACCACATAGACCCTATTAGATGTGTCAGTCTCTTAAAACTTGTTAGAGATGTCAAAGTCCAAAATAGCCCAACTGAATGGGGAAGTTTCACGTAGAACCTATCAGATGTGTCAGTCTCTTAGACTTGTCAAAGATGTCAAAACCTAAGAGAGCCCAACTGAATGGGGAAGTGCCATGTGAAACATGTCAGATGTGTTAGTCTTCTAGCCATGTCAAAGATTTAAAATCTTGGGAGAGCCTAACTTATGAGACCACGCCACATGACACTTCTATACAAATTGATAGGAAAGGCCCGAGATGCCTTGAAGTAATTAGAATGAGGTACAATCAAATTTAAAAATCAGTCAAAGGATGCCACACATCACCTCACTATTCCACATGGCCAATTCTAACTCAAAAAGGTAAACGTACGGCACCCAGTAGGGCTTAGGTGGCATCTGATACAAACATGACCAACTAGCGACAAACATGTGGTGTAACCTAGATCCATATGGGGTACCACTAGATAAAGATAGTTGTGTGCCTACCACACTTATCACATTAACTAAATGGGAAAATGGGCCCAGATTGGACAATTTAAAACATCTCATCACATCCGCCAAATGTAGACATAGAGCATGTATTTGAAATTCCCAAGTTAATACTAGATTGGGAAATGAAAGGGTGGATTTAGCCAACTCAAATTTGAACTTGCGTTGGGTGAGCCACCAAAGGCCATTAATGCAGAAGATCTCTTTAGGGCCTTATAAGTCCTTGGATTTATTAGATATACCATTGCCACTCTTAATTCCTTGAAATCCTTATATGTAGTGCTTCCTCATGTTTTTTGTGTTTCTCCTCGCCTATGAACTCAATAATTCCCATCCCGCAAAAATGGTCACTTCATCTTCCAACCCCAACCCTAACCCTAAATACTGGGACACCACCTTCTCGCCTAACCTAGTGTCATTCAACCACTATAACAAGGTCTTCAATGCAATTGAATACATGCAAATGCCCATCTCAGAGGATGATGATGATGAAACAAAGTACCTTGATGATCTCATTGTGCTTGGCAAGTCAGGTTTACATAGGGCCACAACCAACCCTGAGGTATTCCCTTGCATGAACCTCTTCAGTAACTCATTGCAGACTTCCAATCATGTTCTTTGAGACGGATGAAATCTGGTTTACTTTGTCAATTCGACTACCCTGGTCATAGACATCTTAGGGGAAATTTTTAAGCAGTACTACAAACTCCTGGAGTACACCAATATCTACAATGCTAGCACATTAGATGCATGGGCCAATGCCCATAATATATATGAAGTCCTCAAGGATTGGGTCGTCGACCAATCACGATGGGTTGATAAAGAAGACATCAATGCCTACCCTATCCACCTCTTCAGGAAGGGGGTTCGCATTGGGATGCTCATACTAAACTGCATGTTCAAGACCAGCAATACCACACATGTGAACCTATTATGGGTGCCCTTGTTGAGCATAATACTCAAAGGGAAGGATCTCCTAGATCTGGGGAGCATGGTCAATTTCAACCTCATTAGGGTTGTATCAGAGGCTTGAACTAGATGTAATTTCTACATAATAAGTTACATGGTGGACATCGTCTGTGCCACCATTATATTCAAACCTTACACTTTTCCACCATGGACTCTTAGAAGCACTATGGTGCATGTAATTTTATACAAACTATATGGCCACCACTGCAGAAATCACATTTGGGAGATCTAAGTCATTTTATTTAGTGGGCTACATGGCCATAAATGAGGTGGCCATGCCTCAACTCTCAAATGAGTTCAGATAGTCCCTCACCCCCATCAATGATTATTGGTATTACTAGGATGACACCATCATCTAAGTAGTAGGCATCCACAAGGCCCCACTCTGCTTGCCCTATTAGGTCCCAAACCAGCTGGCCAAGCAAGAAATAGTCAATTAGTGGATGGCACGCTCTGCCACTCCCTCAACTACTAATAAAAGGCTTGCCCAGTGTTCCCCATCGTCATTTGCCAACATATGTATAGGAATCTACCTTCATTGTAGAAAATGGTGGCGGGTAGAGATTCTTACACCATTGGTAAAGTGGAGCACCGAGAATGGGACCCTCATGGTGTCATCAGGGCTCATGTGATGAAATATCAATCTCACCTTAGCATCACCTACAATTGTGCCTCACCCTGATGATGAGATCCACCTCAACCCTGCTAATGACAAGGAGGTATTAACCAGGCTCGAGGCGAAATAGGGAAAGCAGGGCTAAACCTACTCATCAGCTTAGAGCATCCCTATGACTATATCCCATATTTCAAAGAATATTATCCCAAGAGTCTTAGCTCCCTCTCCTCCATGAGTTTCACCTCCTCCAGTCTCTGCTCTAGCTCCACCACCTCTGACAACTCAAGCTAATCGACCCCTGACTACACATGTATTGTAATTCGACATCAATAATAGACTTGAGTTGAGCCTGAAGCATGACCAACAAGTGTCCATGGGGATTCCTTCCCCTACTACTTCCATCCCTCGATAGTCTAGTGGGGCACCCCCTGGTTTCCCTATCCCTATCATACTCACCCAGGTTGTGCCTCCCTTTTTCCCATTCCACCCCTTCCATAATTCACCTAGGTACCTCTGGATTCGGCTATGTACAACATACCCACATCCCAATTTTCGTCTACTCAGCCCATTCCATCCATAAGGATCCCTACAACTCACCTCTAGTCTTCAAGTGATTTTGTTGCCTAGCCTCTGGTGCCCCCAATGTTCCCTACATAGCATGCTACTACTACTAGAACTGCACCAACTCAAATCCCAATGGCACCCCCAACAATGAGCACACCCATGTGCACAGTTTATTCAGCTCTGGCCATTTCAACGGCACCTACAGTCACTCTGCAGAGTTTTTAATTGGCTCTTGCCGCCATCGTCACCACAACCCCTTCTACTACTATGACACAACTTGATCCGGGCAAAAGGCCAATGAAGAAGGAAAAGGTAACTCCCTCTCGACCTTCTACTTAGTCCCCTATTGCTCCCCTTGTCCCTTTCAGGTCTTCCTTTTCTATCATCCCAAGTGCCCAAGGATTTGGATTTATTCAATGAATTTTATCATTCCTATTGAATATTCTTCTCCTTGGTGCCATGAGCCCACAAGTCAATTTGACCCAAAGTCAATGGTATGCCCAGATGTTCTCATGGGCTTCCTCATTTGTCTTTCCCCCTTTCGCCCCCATGCCTCCCCCTCCTCCATTGCTCTCTTCCTTCCTTTCCTCTACTTCATCCATTCCTCCTCCTCTACCAACCCACCTTTATCATCTTCTACCTTGGGAGTTACCTCAGGATCACAGGGCACTGAGATGATCTTGCAAGGTGATCTGAAGTTCCAATGGGAGTTCGACAAGGAGTCCGAAAACATGAGGATTCTTATACAGATATTCACTCAAGGAGACCCAGTGGTGTGACAAACCAAACATGACCTCTTTTCCCTCACCAAGTGACGACATCTAGCAGAGAAGAGAAGGTCGCTGAGGAATCGATCTATGTGTTTCGAGACACTCATGACATATTTGAGAAACTCATGGAGGACATGAAGGAGCAAGTTCAAGTGCTCGAAGCACAAGTGAAGAACATTTTTCATGTAGAATTAATTGACTAGGTCAAAGAAGCCCTCGTGCAACTCTTCACAACTCTTGGAGAAGTGGTCATAACACTGACCACGAGTAAAAAGCACCTCCAACAAGCACAAGCATACTTAGAGAGGTCACTCACATGGACAACAAATATAAAAGGCCCACTATGGTTCTCCACAAGGGCATGTGCCTGGAACTTAAACTCATGCCTCTTGCAGACCTAAACCTGTATCAAACCTATGTTGGGAGCATGAGAGCCTCAATTGAAGAGCAATTGGTCGTGCCACAGACAGTCGTAGAATCTTTGAAAGAGGGTAAGCAACAGATGTTGACCTACTTTAAGAAAGTCAACATTGCAGTGTTATTCCATCCAAATGGCACCTTGTTGGACAAAGGAGAATTTGAGGTTCACCTAGCTCATTTCAACTAGGTCATGAGAAGAAAGGTGGCAAAGACCAATAAGGTTGGAGCTAAGGTGATTTTGGGACTCTCGACCCAATCCACGATGAGTATCAGTGAGGTGTCAGAGGTGAAATTCTCCCTTGAGGCCCCACTCCAAGTGCACCAACGACTATTGGCTTAGCGTGAGGTGATCTTTCGGGAGCCTCCCATGAATTTGGCCAAGCTGGATAGGGAATTCAACTTGGTGGTAACTATGCTAGCAGCCAACGAAGTGCAGCCTAAACAATTGGGAGGTGGTTCTTCTCCAGCTCTTTAGTGTATCACTTGAATGGGCCTCGAGCATCTTTTTGAAGAGTGTGGAATCTTTCTTTTTGAATCATTTTAGTTGTAACAACTTTGGGTGGCCATCATGGCCAAGGATAGAAATCTCATGCTACTTGGGGGCAAGCACCATCTTTCTCGTAATATTGTAGACTCCTTTCTCTTTGTAAAAGTCAACATTTTTTATGTAAACAAACTTTGTTGAAATGAATGCAAATTTCTTACTTTATATCAATTGGTTTATTTGTCTATAAATGCGGTCCATTGTTTCCTAGTTTTGAATGAATGCTTATGTTAGAGAATTGAGAATGTGTTATCTCACCAATAGTGAATGCAGTAGTTAGAATGTGTTTTGCTAATTTAACTAGTTTATAAATTCTTCTTGCCTCCCTTTTGTAACATTTGCTAATCAGTGTGCTTGAAGTTACAAATTATCTCTGAGAACCCTGTGTGTGATTTACTACTGACTCTTCTCTGTGTTTATATTTAGTGAAGAATTCACAAATTAAGCATTCCATGTTGTTTTCTCTTAGACTCTTTCCCTGTGTGATGATGAGTTTGAACCCCTTATGAAACTCAACACACAGTAGTGTAACTGTGGTTGAGCATATACTTCGATTTTTGAAGCATTAACATCTTCTCAAACCTGAAAACATTATTTTCTACCCTACCTTACTCTCTTCCTTTTATGTTTATTTTAAGAGCTAAACAAGTTTGTCCCCTTTATTTAGAAATTGATGAAATGAAATTCAACAACGTCTAAACTTGGAATTGATTAGACCAAAAGAATATTGGAACCTCTTTATCAGAGCGAATATTGGAACCCTGATGGTAGCACTACACTCTCGAAGACTCATTTCAAGTAAGTTATATCATGGAGCCCAATACCTACAATTGTACCTTAAATCGAACTAGCTTCAATCTTCAAATAGAGGACGAAAGTCTCTAGTTGTCCCAAAGCTCACTCTGAGCACTTATCTCATAAGTGTCTTGGGCCCAAATTTTGGACCAGACAACATATCCTAGAGTTAAGGTCTAATACATCTCCAAGGTCATAAGTCATGGTTGAAGTACCTAATCACACCATAATTTCACCAACATCTAGCAATTGTAAAATTAAATTAAAATCTACCTTGAATTACTAAAGTGGTTGTATGTTGTGAATCTATAGTTATTATGTCTTAAAAATTAGTTTATGAGATTATGCAGTTGTTTGCTTTGTTATGGTAACAAATGATGGATATATGAGGTGGATGCCATGTAAATACATATGTCAATCATCTAGTATCTTAAGATAGATTGAGATCTATTAGCAAAAAGTATGTGTGAAAATTTGACTCAAATTCAAGAGTGATCTGAATTCTATAATGAAAATTTTGGTCAAAGTAATGTTGTAACTAAGACATCATCATTCCACTATGCTTTCTAGTTTACATGTGTACGCGTGATGTCATATGAAATAAATGATTGGTTTCCATGGTCTATGTGATTGTTGCATGTATTAATGATTGTATTACTCACGAGTTTTGATTGTATTCTTGATATTCGCAATGTTTTTATTTATCCCTCCGTGAAACAAAGGGCCACTCCTAGTGGGGAGGTGTGCAAGACACCAACGATCTGTGGTTGGAAGAAAAACACCTCCATCATACTCTCCCACTATTTAGCTTATCAATAATTCTTGATATGTACTCATCGCTATTGTATGGATTTGTGTAAGCTTTCTTATGAAGCTCAATTGTATTGTTGTGCTTCCGATCATATGTTATTATGATATGTAATAAAAATAATAATATTTGCACATTCAGTATTATTATTATTATTATTATTATTATTAAATAGAGCAATCATTGTACACTTGAATATGATTCTAAATGTTGAAAACAGTACACACACGTGTGTGTGTGTGTGTGTGTACTGTTTTCAACATTTAGAATCATATTCAAGTGTACAATGATTGCTCTATTTAATAATAATAATAATAATAATACTGAATGTGCAAATATTATTATTTTTATTACATATCATAATAACATATGATCGGAAGCACAATAATACAATTGAGCTTCATAAGAAAGCTTACACAAATCCAATATATATATATATATATATATATATATATTTCATTGCAAGAATGAATAATTTCAGTGTATTATTGTATCATTCATTTCGCTTATGCGTTATGAGATGAATCTTATTTTATGCACTATTTTATGTTGTTTGAAAGTTAAATAGATCATAACTTAACCAGTGGGTTAGTTGTATTTTCTGCACTTACTATTCTAGATGTATTTAACTGTCAAACAGTAAAACATGATGATAATTAATGAAGCGGATTATGAGTAAAGTATGTTACCTAAAAAAATCAGCAAGTTCCACAATCTTTGGATGAATGATTTTATCATGTACAATCATTGCATGGAAAACATATAAAAATGCTCCTCCCCAAACTTAAAACAAAACCCAATTACAGTACCAATTGTGTTTCAGCTTTAACTAGTTCGAATCACCTTGGAGACATTTTTGGTGCATCAGCATAGCATATAATTTTTATATTACTCTGAAGGTGCTTCAGAAAAAAGGAAATTGTGCAAACCTTACTTATACGCAAGACTCAATACAGCCTATTAGAGGATAAGGAGGAAGCATCATAGGCTGTAACATTTGAACACAGTCCAAAACAAACCAAGCACGGAATAGTCTTGGAATAATGAAAGATAAAGAGTGCATACCATTACCGGCTATTTCCATTTCAGCGGAAAGTAAATGACTCTCCATCAATTTTGTGGCCTCAGCAAAATCTTTTATTGTATTTGAATGTTTGTGGCACAAGACCATGATAGTCATTGAGTGTAAATCCCCAAAGCATATTAAGAGTAATGCTCAAAAAGTTTGCAGTGAAGTTTGAATCATAAGAGATATGTGATATATATAACTCGTGATAGTGATGTTCGAAAAGATTTCATTGCCACATCAAGATTTAGAATACGTACACACAACACTGTATCTGAAGTTGGAATAAAGATAAAAGCTCAAAACCACAAAATGATTCATTCAATGCAAGAAAACAACAATTATTTGAAAATAAACAAGCCATGATATATATCTTGCAGATTCTAAAACCCCTTCGACCTCATTTAAATGGAGAAGACACAAACCCATAGCAGCCTACAGCACCCGCTTAATAACAAAGTCCAGTTGTCCAGCAAACCTAATGCCTGTTAAATGGATGACAATGAGATTGACACAGATATGTTTAGAAATGTACGTGCCACTTATTTACAAATGAGTATCCATATAAATTAACTAGAAACTAGCATAGTACTATTTTTGAGAAATTTCTGCAGAAGAGAATGTCTCACAGACAAGCAAGACAGTCAATAAATCACAAGTCAGTCGATACAGTGAATAATACATAGTTTAAAAACAGACAAATCTATTTGAAAATGACAATAAAATACTGGATGGCAGCAGGGATATTGAAATCGTGCATGGTAACACTAATTTCAAAAAACCAATTCACTAAGATGAACAAATTTGACCGAAACAAAATAACACTGAAAATTAAGCTTTACCATTTGTGGCATAAAGATTCATGTAAATATTAGTGCCTTTGGGAAAATTTCAAATTGAATGGCACTCTAATTGCTTGATCAAAAAGTATATAAATTAATGTTGAGATGCTCGTTTGTCCATATAGGGACTAAATGTGTGTCTGAGTTAGATCATTTCTGCAGGGGCTATCATAGAAGTTGCCCTCAAAGAGCCCATTCTATGCTTGAGGTCCATACATCATAGCTGCAGGAGCAACAAATCTCTTGAAATTGGATGTTAAGTACTCGGTATGAATATAAGGATGATAGAATCTTACCCCACTGAGTAGGACAAATTCAGAAATAAAGAAGATACTGAAAGCCTTCACCATAAATAGTGTCTTATCCTATAGTGTATAGCGCATAGTGACTGATGCCTCTTCAGTATTTAGTCCAGACTTCAGAGAATCAAGAATGAAATCAGAATTAGTTATGGATATGCTTGGAGTTGAACCCAGTAATCTTAGGGTATGAAAGCCAACTACAACTACTAATCTTCAATAAAAAAATGCCTCCGGTTTCCAAAAGTTGCATGTACAGATGTTACAAAGTACACTCTCAAAGTACCACTAGGATTCAAGAGCCCAGAAGATAAAACTTGTAAGGAGTTACCTTGAATAATTTCTGCCTCCAAGAGTAGTGTATCTCCCTATGAAAGTAATACCTGAATGGCTGTTCCTTTTACATAAAGAAGCTGTAGTCTGTGCTGCATGTCCCCTGAGATCTATCACACATGCTTTTGACGTTACATTGACTGAGACTGTTCTTACTATCAGGATAGCCTGAATTCGCTCTCAAACAAGCAACTCTTCGGATGTCCAAGTCATAAGCAGATAAGCTGTGTAACAGATGTCCCTTCTGATATGTCTTGGTACGTTTCAAATCAGTCCCAGAAGTTCCATTCATACGCAAATTCAAGAAACAACTAAAAAGATCTTCAGTACCTACAATCATTTTCCATTATGCCTAGGAGAATGCTGACATGGTGACATACACGCATCCTTGGTACTGGTTCTAGGGAGCCCATTCTTCAAAGACAACTCTCCGTTTCCATTTGCCATGTGTGGATGGCGGCCTGAACGAACAGATTGTACAACTTGATGATGCAATGATGAGCTTGCCATATCCTTCAAATTTAACAAAGGTGTAAGAGCCTCAACAACATCGTCCATAAGAGGCCTGGCTTTTGGATCTCGACTTAGGCAATGATGAGCTATCTGCGCAGCCTTTTGGGCTCCCTTTACAGAATAGTGAAACTCCAATCGGGGATCCATAAGACGGTAAAGTTTTCTTTTCTCTGTCAGATAAGGCCGAGCCCATGCCACCAGATTGTGTTCGCCACTTGGCCTGTTCTTATCCATGGATCTTCGACCAGTTAACATTTCAAGTAGCACAACACCAAAACTGTAGACATCACTTTTAGATGATAGGTGTCCTGAAACAGAGAATGCCAGAAAAACTAGGTTCAGAAGTTTATTCAGTTTGTATTACAGACTTTGAAGGTAATATGCTCAAACTATGGACTGATTTATGAATAGCCATCCTTTTGAATACCACTTTATTTCAAAAAGAAGATGTCTATAGGAACATAATTGAATATTGTTCATTTCAATAAAATTACATGTGTGCCCACGAAATCAGAACAAATACAAGTGAATATCCGTAGAAATGGAACATAAGCTTATGTCATAATTTTCAGGACCCCAAAGTTTTTGAGCTCGGCTCATTAGTAGGAGGATTCCAATCTCAAAATAGCAAAGCACTGAAATATTTTAATCTTTTACACCAATGAGTCGGAACAATTTAATGAGTTTCTATTCACTTTTTACAGACAAAATACTTTCTTCGTTTGATTTATCTAATAACAATTCATCAAATTATTATCCTGCTGTTGTCCTCTGAAGATTTCCAAAGTGTCACTCGCTCCAAAATGAACTACAAAGTCAAGAATACCAGATTCTTGTCATACGAACTTCATTTTCAAATTTCAATGTCTTATGCATAAATTCAATGAAATCGCTGTATGGATGACAACATGATTCAGGATTCTTCTACACCGATGCATTTTCCAATGCTTGGCATACTTCAGCATGGAATGTACATATTTATGCATAATTCATGCTTAATAGGGGACAGTAGCAAGAACCTTCCTTTAAGATTAACCTAGTAAAGGAACTCATAATGACTACATATATAAATCCTTTAAGTTTTATGGAATCCAAACAAGCAGAGCCCTACAAAAGCGCCATAAAATCTACAAAAATTGTTCATCAATGACATTTATATTCTAGGACAGCATTATTATCAAACTAAGTACTGAATTTTTTTTTCCTGATAACAGGAACCTAGAGAGATTTGATAATAGATATCCTATATAAGTCATATAAAAATGTTATTAAATACAATGTTGGATCCTAAAAAATGATACTTTCAGGTTAATTCCAAGGGCATTTGGTGGAGCATAAGGAAATTGCAGTTATGTTTACCCTTTACATTTGCTTCCATTCACTCGAAATCCTTAAAGTAACAAAAGAATTGATCCCGAATAGGAAGAATTAACAGATCCTTATAAGCGTCAAATCAATGGATACTCATACCCTTGCATGAACCTAGTATTGTTTGCAGATATAAAAATTGAACGAAGCTATATCTCTGGGACTAAGGCACTATGGAGGATAGACACATGCATACCTGCCCCAGATAGAGTAAGGCGTCTAACCTATTACTGATGCTAAATGGTACTTTCAGGTTAATGGGTTTGGATGCATCACTCACGTTCAAATTTGGGATTTTGAAATTTTAGGTCTAGGATAGTAGATGTAACCATCTTGTGCTCTTGCAGAAGTTAGGGGAGATGAAGGCATCGAACTTAGTCTGCCTGAATTGATTGCAATATACACCTGCTCAGTTGAAATTATGCTTTCTGCACAAATAAATAGTAATTTCAAATTCCTGAGCATGTATGAATGTAATAAAGAATAAAAGAGAGAAGACGGGAATCTAAAATTAATAAGAATCCAACATGAAGGATGGCCTTACCCTTTTTAAGTTTTGATGACATTAAGAGTTTATGCTTGAGTTTTCCACAATTCTTTTTATTTCATTTTAGAAGGGTTGTTTATGGATGCATTCCTTCAGAGATCCTGAACCCAGACTCAGTTTGGGAACCTTTGTGACAAGGTTTAAGGTCTGAGTTACTTCCAGTTATATGGATCAATGTAAGTAAGTTGAAACAGTATATTAGATTTTAACTTTACGAGAGTAAGAACAGTGACAGGGGATGGTCTGATATAAAAGGATGCTAGGAGAGATCCAAGAGGAGGAAATGCTAGGAGAGATCCAAGAGGAGGAACATTGGGCTTGGTTTAAAGCAGTATTGAAAGCAATAATTTTCCTGTGATATATGCATATTCAGAAATTTAGGCAAATACAGACCTCTTGTCAAATGTCCTGAAACCTGAACATAGGTTGACCGTTGAATGGCAATTGACATTATCGCAACGAGAACTTATCAATTTTTCTACCCCTTACCTTATATAAGACAGTAGCCTTACAAGCTAGGTATCTTAGTTGTTCCATTATCAATTTAAAATTTCCTCGCAAAGACATTATTGCCATTGGTTTTAAGCTTACCAGAATGCTTACCAGTCATAACATACTCTGGAGCAGCATAACCATATGTGCCCATAACTCGAGTTGAAACATGAGTGTTGTCTCCCTCAGGCCCATCTTTTGCTAGTCCAAAGTCTGACAATTTGGCATTATATTCCTGCGTCAAGCAATCCCCTTTCATTAAATAAATCAGAATCCCAAAACTGAAGCATGTAAGAATTTAAATTGCAGGTACAAACCGAATCCAACAGAATATTCGATGTTTTAAAATCTCGATATATCACTGGTCTTTCGGCCCCTCTGTGAAGAAATGCCAGACCCTTTGCGGCACCCAAAGCAATTTTTATCCTTATAGACCAGGGGAGTGGCAGGGACCCTTCTGCGTGGACAATGGAAATACCAGAGGAAGTCAAACGTCTATAATTATTTTCCCAAATGAAAGTTTGCAAAGTATGAATCAGATTATTTGGAAACATGACGGAAAACTATGCAGCTCCTGATTGGCACAAAATGTAAAAGTCCCGTGATAATTTATTCAAAAAGATAATTCTTCTGTCAAATTCTATGTTTAGCAATAGAGCCACACGTTTCTCTAACTAAAGTCCAGGGATCCAAAGCTTAGGATCCCTAAAGTATATATGGAGAAACAGCCAATACAAAATTTGAACAAACTAGACATCTTTTCAAAGTTCAAATCACCCAGTGCATGTGCATTCATTCACAAATATTCTATGAAAACATCACAACACCACCTCTTAACCGTTTTGTGTTCGAGATTTTTGTCAAACAAGCCATATACCAAACAAGCTAACAAGCCACACTAATGATAAAAATACTCATTAAAATCTAAGGCACAAGATTGGATGTTTTAATGAAGTTTCAAATGCCTCAACATCATGCTGCAGATGCACTTCAAGTACAAGACACGCTATCCAAGTCACACCTTGGAAACCCCAGTGGGTATAATTGTAGTGAGTTCAAAAAAACAAACTATCCAAAATGTATGTGGGAAAGCAAGTAAAATACACAAACTACTGTTAAAGTAAATCTATAGAAATGTTAAATGACTGAAAATGAGCAAGCTACTTCACTATTCTTGACTGTCATACATTACTTAAAGGGTAAACGATGAATAAAGGGCTGAGGATTACAATCCAGGAAGGTGGAAACATGCTTGATGACCAGAAAATTTTATTTTTCTCTCCATTCTAATGTTATACTTGCAGTTGCCAATCCAAAATTATTAAATATAGAAATAAACAGATCACATCAACATCCAAGTGACCAGAACCGATTACTGGGACTCATATGTACAAACAAGATCAATTAATGAAGAGCTACCAAAGCATTCCAGAAAAAGTTCTGAAACGAAAGGATTCAAGGGGTAGGCAATGCCCTCAAAATGAAAACAAAAAAGTAGTTTGTCAACAAACTAACACAGTTGTGAGAGAATGACGATGTATGGTACTAAAAGATTTTACTTCATTGCGTTTTGCATTTCACATTAAGTGTCAGCATGTATTAATACGCAATCTAGACCTCTGACTTAAAGGAGTAGACGATACAACTTGTCCCCAGTTTGGAAGAGATACAATTCTATCACTTTTCTTGAATTTCTGCCAGGAAAATAAAAATTTAAATTAATTAAGACCGCAAACGGAAGGAGACAAGCATCCTTTCAAACAAATTTAGGTGATAACACCGAACAAGATAAGGGTTGTAGTTCATGCCCTTGGTGTCTCCTGAATACTGATACATTCACATACCCGGTTGATATTTATATTACAAGACATCATATGGAAGTATGTGCCAATCACATGCAATGAAAGTTCACAAATATAATGGGTTTCAAATCTTAACAAAAACGTATTCTAATATATTCAGAGCTTCAAATCTGAAACATTTTGCATCTCCCTGAACTCCAAGGTCCTAGATTGTACTCTCTTACAAAGAACTGGCAGATTTTACAGTGTGAAGTAGTTATTGTGTTCCAATGCCCAATGTATGAGGCATAGAGACATGGTGATATTCAGTTTGCAACAATAGTTTTAGGGAGAATTGCAATCTTGCTAATGTTCATGAAAAGGCTACAAGGACTCCCTAAATGCACACAATTTATATAGTATTCAACTTCATGAATGAAAGCCCTGCTAAGACACAGAAGAGACCACAACAATTGCTGTCCTTGGTTAAATAGTTTAAAATGCCGACTTACAGCACTCAGCTGCTTGCCAACTAGAAGGGATATATCACATCGACCATGGATGAGTGATAGGTCCAGAGAAACTTGTGTATCAAATGACCTTAGGGATCAATGTCGTATTTATCTCTTTCCTATTTGAATTAAATAGACTCCCTCTAGTCTCTTAGATGTGAGGAAAAATAAAATCATGGGATAAAATAAGCATTGGAAAAAAAAAACTGCTGATTTAATGGAGCTTGGGCTATCCATCTAGGGCCATCGCTGGCTTGGAGCCAGTGCAAAAGAGAATCACTGACCATGGCATCTCAGATAATCGTGCATTTCATAGTCACCAACAATAGCCACACATCTCAAAGAACTGTAAACAAATATTAGAGGTCTGATTGAGAACTAAAACGTCTATAAATGTTCTCATGATTTACTTTTATTTCATGGGTGCTGATAAAATTAAAAATATAGTAACTTAGAATCCCCAGAAAAATTGTTTGGCACGAGATAAGAAAACTTGGTCTTATTTCCAGTCCTTTTATTAAAAGTTTCAATTCAGGACCTTTTATTTCACAATGGAGAAACCCGGGCATCATCAGGTATATTGATGGACAGATGGGTATATTTTGTATGTGCTTCTGGAATAATTTAACGGTATGAAGAAGTACAGTGTCCAGTAAATCATTCAATGAGATCATTCGAGATGGATAAGAGATTTAGATCATGTACTCCACCAACAATGACCAATAAAATTGCTTATGACTAGCTTGAGAACATCAATAACAAGAAGTCTCATTCAAACTGTATGTGCACTGGAATATACTTTTGCGAAACAAAAGAAATTGAATTTACAGTTACTCACTTCTAAATAGATGGTTTTCCAAGCTGCCTCGTGGCATAAATTCATAAACAAGAAGTCTCTGATCATCTTCAATGCAGTAACCAATGAGTTTAACTAGATTAGGATGATGAAGCTGACCAAGGAAGGTAACTTCTGCCTGCAAATCCATCAGAAATAAGATACTTTCACTCTCATAGTGCTTGGATCAATGTCAGAATACTGCAAAGAATCAGGTAACAGATCATGCTATCGTGATTACAAACTTTACTCGTTAATCATTCTGTCAATGCTTACCACCCATTCTTTGTGTCCCTGAAGCCCATCATGGTTTAAGGTTTTCACAGCAACAGTAAGACCAGTACCAGGCTTTACAGGGCCAGTACCATTTTCTTCTATCCACCCTTTAAAAACACAACCAAAGCCTCCTTCTCCAAGAATGCTTTCTGGTCGAAAGTTTCTAGTTGCAGCTTTGAGTTCATTGAAGGAGAATTTAAGCAACTGTGATGCTAATTTCAAGTCAGATCCTTCTTTTGGGGTTGATGTATTACTTTCATTGTCACTACTGCTTGTTGGAGAACCCGCCTGAGGGATGGATGGCTCTTTGCAGATATTCTCAAGGGATCTACTTTCCACTGTGCCATATACAAAGAACAATTAGTTGATTACTACAGCCTGCCATCGGAATTGGACTTGTTAATTAGTTCACTTTGCAAACAGTATAAAAGAAGAATTCATAAGGCCAAACTTTAATGTGACCTCAAACCCCCATGCCTGGGTGCAGTCTGTAACTTGTGCTTAGGTCTTTATTTGAGAAATCTGGTTCTATCTCTTCCAAAAAGAAAGTAGATATGAAAAGAATTGTGAATGAAAATGAAATCCAATAACCAATCCCCATGCAAGCTTTATGTTTTTAAAAAAAGGATTGCGAAGGATGCCATAGGATACTTATCAGATCAAATGTATGCATTTGCATAAAAAGATGATAGAGTAGACTTAGTTAGTAAGAAACATTTAAAGTAGAAAGTTAACAAGCCCAACCCAATCAGCAAATAATTGCAGTATATATACAAATACCTCCAGGCTCCAAATATTGTCTTCATGTCAAAAGTTGATTAGAATAAAAATATGTTTTACTCGGGAAGCAGACTTGTACAAATCAAACAGCTCAATGATACAAGGATTTGATTTATTAAAATGAATTAGATGCCAATCGAATAGGAAACAAGATCTACATCATCTATGATCATCTATGTAGATAGAGAGTGTCTATGTATGACATATTAAATCCAAAGCACATATGAGGGGCATTAAACTTTTATCTACTTTTAGATGCTGGCATACACAGAAGGAAGAACAAGATAAACAAATATTTTCATATGGTTTCTTATACCTTCAATGCAAAGTTTTGCGAAACTAAAACAACAAGGAAGACCTCCCTTAGATGATAAAGAGGTAATTAAGGGATTACAATAATCACTGTAGTGAACAAAGTCTTTGGAAGAAGATAGGAAATATCTATCATCTTAACCTAATCCGCCATATTTTCACATGCACTAGACGGTGTTGGCATAGGGGAGGCTCTGTAAATAAGTGCATTAGGAAGGACTTAATAGACAAGCAGGCACTTCATGAGAGGCCTGCACCTAAGGTGCAAATGCATATTACACATTTACTCTAACAAGAAGCAATGTGCTTTTCATGTGAGAGGAATTTGCGTACTTACAAGTTACAGATTCATTTACTCATTGAACAGTTATTGATTGTGATCAAAGAATGTAGAGAACCTAGTCTATATTCACAGGTGACAGGACCCTTCTTTATCAAAGAAGGTAGAGAACCTAGACCATATTCACATGACCCTTCTTTTTTGTATAGACCTAAGGTACAAGGAAGATCCTCTAAAGAAATAGGACCAATTTACTGGTGGCGCCATATGTGTCAATGAGGAGATCAAGAACGACCTTCTAGAGTTGCCCGCAATTGCATGCCCTATATATAAGCAAGATTTTGAGAGAAACAAGTACCTGGGGAGTATCTTAACCAAGAAATTAGATGATGATAATAACGAGAATTAAATCAATGGTGGCATTGGCATAGATTAGTTCGATTCTTTAATCTTGATATAATTGTGTAGCATGTTTTGATTGCCAAATTCTTGGCTAATAGGTATATACTAAAATTTAAAGATTTAATATTCAATTTTTGTCCTTGGTTTAGCTTTTAAGACTTTGGGCATTACCATTGCCATTCATTAATGATATGTTTTTCATATTTATTGTGTTTAATTTGTATGTATGATGCGTGAATTTAAAATATGGTGTACCTGTTCTGGAACCCATGCCCATGCACCCAGACAATATTTATATATCGAGGGAGGGAGGGAGGGAGGCGGACAGTCACTTGATTCAAGGTTACTCTAAAACAGAAAAATGGGATTGAAGGATTTACAATTTTAATCATTGCAAACACAACTCTTGTCTTCATTAAAATAAAAAATACATATAATGGAATGTCTTTATTAAATTGACAGACTACAATGAAAACTGATGTCTCAAACTATGATATGGGCTCAAAATGCATAGAGAATGGTTGAGTGCAATGTCAACATACAACAATGTTTAGAACGTACAAGGTAGGTGATGACAACCCTCTAAACATCCCTGTATGTGATATATACGTTCATAATCAAGAAAATAAAAATTTGACGTACACCTAAAACATATGCATTACTTTATTTATATTTTTGCGACATGCAGGACATTAATGCAACTCAAAAACATGTAGATAAGTGTAGAAATCAACATTTTTTCAATTTATAGCTGATTATACACACATGCCAAGGCTAGAAACTGCATCCAATCACTGGAGGACACACATTGTATCCCAAAATCCAAAGTGGAATGAGGAAACCACATCCAAGACATTGCCCCACAAACCAAAAACATTGGGGAAATTTTCAATCATGTCAAAAACATTTCAATCCAACTAAGGACATTTTCAGCAGCACAATTAGAGGTTTCTGAGTTGAACCTTTGGTATTCTGAATTTGTTTAGGAGCTGGATTTTGCCTCCTATGACACTAGCATTGCACGGTCATATTTGGCCTAGCTGAAGAAATCTTGCTACTCAATTCTCCACTAATTGGATAGGCATGGATATTATGCCAGACATTTTATGGATTGCAGATACTACGCATTCATGTGTTTGTCTATGGATATGCTTACTTGAATTTTTTTATTATAGATGGGCTTTGGATGTGTTGGGAGTCATAAAGGGTTTTGCATGGGTAGTGGAAACTTCTGCTAGAGGTGAAGGAATGAACTGCAGTGTCTCTTGAAAAGGAACCTTGTGGTATCTTCATGGAAAAGGTTTGTTATTCTTGGCTTTGGCATGACACAGGCTCAAAGCCACTATGGGAATACCTCACGTGGCCTAAGCATTACAATGTCGGGTGGTTCCAAGTGTGAGTCATCATAGCCTAAGGAATGGAAACTAACTTGAATGGCAGCGACCTTAGGATTGGAGGCACCTTTGGACAGTTAGGTTGGTCATAATTATTTTGCTAAAGAGATGGTTTTATGAGCATGCTAGCTAATCATTTGTGAATCCCTAGTTCTGTGTTTAGAGATGCTTTTGCAAAATGATAATATCTATAAAATGTGCTTTGCTACATTGTGGTTTCCAGTTGGGAATATCAGTCTTGTAAGCATAAAGTATCTTTAAAGTATAGGGTCTGACTGTCATCACCATTTTCCATGGGACACAAAGTCTGACTGCATATGGAGAGGTTTTAAAATCAATGGCACACAAGTCAAAACCTCTCAAATAATGTGCGTTAACCACTATATAAGCCATTGCACCAAATGCCTTCTGCCTTAACTTTCTGACATGTCTAGGCATTCATGACTTGGTTAACACCAACCACTTAAAACTGCTTGTCAACTCATCAAGTGGAGAAGGTTGCTTCTACATCCAGAGAACACCAAATATTATAACCTTTACTTCAGAGGATACACTGTTGGATACCGAAACAAGGACCACCACGAGAAGCAAACTGCAACAAACCCAGTTGATAAAAAAGGAAACTTACCTTTGAAAGCTCAACGGATGCATCTCCTAAAACACATTTGGGCAGTGGCTTTTGTAACTAAAGTAGGGATCAGACACAATTTTCTGGTAAGTAGGAACGAATTGATGAACACTTATGTTTGTACTTTACGTTAGTCATGCTCATTCTGTATAACATTATTCGTTATTAAACATTTAGTGTTTAGCTCAGCTATCTGACTAATGCATCTAGGTGTCACTTTTACTTTCTAATTCCAGAAATTGTTTCAGTTATATAAGGTGGCATTCATTTATGAGAGGTCCTTTCATAAAGGATCCCATTCTTTCTCATGTAATTTAATATTCAAGAACACTGAAATATATTACATGAAAATAAACATTGTACATAAAGAATAATGGGGCATCATAGAATTACCCCTTCACACTTTAAAAATAATGGCAAAGCATATCTGCTTGAGTCCCACAATCAAAGTCCATAATATAGTATCTAAGCATTAATAACTTGGCTTAGAAGCCAAGTTGATGCAGTAGTAGTTAGAGATCCAATTAAGAAATGCCTTAGACCACACAACCCTTAGAATACTCTGCAGAAATTGCAATGAAATTCAACAATAACAACTCAGATCTTTATTCAATTTCAATCCAAAGGAAATACAACAACACAATGACACAATGAGATGCATTACAACATCAAATCCGTAGATCTCAGCGTTTGCTAACTCACCATCTTTGCAAACAAATTCTCAGATCTAATCTTCACTATCCCCAAAAGGCATCCTTTGCACAAGCTAGGGACATGTTTATATAGACGCAAGACCCACCTACTTACATTAAGTGCTTTTACCCCAATAACAATATTAACACACTTTAGTGTGTCTTACACATTAAATGTCTTCACATTTCCGAGGAACAAGAAAACGTTGGAACTCAATGCATCCCAAAATAGGTCATGGGCATTATTAAATAAATCCTTATCAACTTTCATGACTTGTGGAATCAATTTTCCAAACAATTAGCAACAGAGCCTTCCATAACACATCACAATCGCACGAGATTCACAAGACTTCACAATTACCAAACTTCATGAAATGCTTTGTATCATGATCCTCACATCATTTAAGAATGATATCACGCTTTATCTCCGGTTTTCCAAATGATCCACAACTCAACACACACGTTGCACAATGAAGATTCAACTATCTCCAGAAGTCTATCCTACTCCTTCCTCACTGTGGTGAAGAACTAATTTCGCCATATACCCTATTGCTCAAGTGATATCACAAGTTGACAGAAACATACATAGAATCTCCGCACGAATACGCAATAAGAGAATATTACCACAACATTTTGCACAGAGCTTCGTAGACTTATTCAAACAAAGGAACAGTTACAAACGCGCACTACAACAGAATGCATAGAAGATTATAGACACGAGTATGCTCGCAGGCAACATCCATCTATACTAAAGATAACACAAAACAACATAAAGACAGTCTGCGCAACACATAATACATGTGCAAATTTACAACAAGACATATGTGCAAAAAGAAACTTTGCGCAACACAACACTTGGACAAATTCTTAAACTACAAACATATTTTTGGTTGATGCAAGATTGTTCATGAACCCAAATGCTCCTGCATCATACACCCTAGGTGAAAAAAGAAACACGTGCTCCTACTCACGCGACTTCTATGAACTCTACTAATGTTAATCCTTGTTTTGCAACTTTTAATGAGCTAATCCATGTCCACGTCTTCTATGTCTCCGACTTTCCATTTTATTAAATATTGTGTATATTCCTTCCTTCTTGTAGTCTTTTCAACTTGCATATCAATCACTTCAATCTCTTCACATTGTTTTTCAAGCATCTGAAATCTTCAATTTGTGTCTTCAAAATTTGCACTTGCAATCTCGCTACTTTGTTCTTCATAATATGGATACAAATCAACCACATTGAAAATAGACGATATGTCTATACCTTTAGGAAACTCTATTTTGTATACTTTTTTTTCAAACTTTTGCATAATTTTGTTAGAAATTTTTTTTTCCATTTCAACTTGTCATATGTTCCTTTTGGAAATCTCTCTTTTTTCGGATATGCTAAGACTAAGTATCCCACCTGATATTCAACTTCTCTTCTCTTCAATCTACATGTTTTTTGTATTACAAGGTATTCATTTCCAACTATTTTCGTACTTGTTTATGTACTTCTCACATGTCCTACAAAAAATTCTGTTTCAACACTTCCCTTTTGCTCATTCTTCATGTCTCTTAATTCTGCAACTCCTCTTGGGCTTGACCCATAAACAATTTGAAATGGTGTATTTCTTGTACTTCTATTCACAAAATTATTATAAGCAAACTCAACTTGCGCCAGCACATTATCTCATGTTCTTGACTTAACTTCAACTAAACATCTCAAATATTACCCAAACTTTTGTTAACTACCTTTGTCTATCCATCTGTATGAGGATGGTATGTTGAACTGAACTGTAGTCTAGTATTCAATTTCTTCCACAACATCCTCCAAAAATGACCAATAAATTTTACATCTATCCCATACTATACTATGAGGTAAATCATGTGATCTTATAGCTTCTCTGAAAAACAAATTAGCAATGTTTGTTGCATCACTAGTCTTTCTAATGCTACAAAATGTACTATATTTGAAAATATATCAACTATCACAAATACTAAATCATTTCTTCTTTGTGTTTTAGGTAAACTTAAAACAAAATTCATACTTATATCCTCTCATGGTTTCTCTAAAATAGACAATGGTTGATACAACTCTGTGTTCTAACTTCTCCCTTTTGCTAGTTGGCAAATTCTACATTCTTGAACAAATTTCTGCACATCCACACTCATCCTTGACCAAAAATAATTTTTTGGCACTTGCAATAGTGTTTTATCATAATTAAAATGACCTGTCAATCCTCCACTATGCTTTTCTTTGATCAAATTCTCCCGCATTGAACCTTTCAGTATGCATAATTGTCTTTCTTTGAATAGCAAACATTCCTAAATAAAATTATCCATCCATGGTGTTCTATCTTTACTTCCTAATTCTTTACATGACTTCCATGCTTCTTGAAAATCTTCATCTTCTTCATACTATTCTTTCATAAGATCAAATCTTATTACTTCCACTCTTAACTCATTCAACAAAAGAATTCTTCTACTCAATGCATCAACAACTCTATTAGACTTTTCATTTCTATGTTTCAACAAAAATGAATATATTTGTAGGAATTCAACCCATTTCATGTCTCTAATTCAATTTATGTTGACTATCAATGAACTATAATGCTTGATGATTTGTATAGAATACAAATTCATTTGGCAATAAATAATGTCATCATTTCTTTAGTGTTTGCAAAATTGCATAGAACTCTTGATCATATACTATATATTTATGATTTGCATCATTCAACTTTTCACTGAAATATGCAATAGGTCTACGTTCTTGACTTAATATTGCACTTATTGTTGTACCACTTGCATCACAATCTACTTGAAATACTTCACTGAAATTCGACAATGCCAACACTGGTTGCTCAATTATTTTTTTATTCAACTGTTGGAACTATATTCTGCTTCCACTGTCCAAACAAATTATCTTTTATCTTTTCGCACCACATCAATAAAAACTCGCCAGTCCATGAAAACTACGTACCTCAAATGAACTTTGTAGTGATGGCCAATCCACTATAGCTCACACCTTTTCTAGATTCATCTTCAAACCTTCTTGAGAAATCACAAATCCCAAGTATACCAATTCTTTCTATATGAAACTGCATTTTTTCAAATTCACAAGTCACATTTTCATTTCTCAACTTTTCTAACACTTTGCACAAATGATACAAATGTTCTTCCTCTGTACTACTGAAAATTAATATGTCATCAAGATACACAATGACAAACTTCCCCAAAAATGGCTTAAGAATTTCATTCATCATTGTCATGAATGTACTTGGTGCATTAGTCAAACCAATTGGCATAACCAATTACTCATACAATCCTTCTTGTGTTTTGAATGTTATCTTCCATTCATCACCTTCTCTTATGCGAATCTGGTGATATGCACTCTTCAAGTCAATTTTTGTGAAGTATCTCACTCCACTCAAGCAATCCATCAAATCATCTATGTGTGCCAATGAAAATCTATATTTCAATCTTGTTAATTTCTCTCGAATCAGTACACATTCTCCATTCTTCTTAGGTTTTAGTATTGTTGGTACTGCACATGGACTCAAACTTTCTCTGATTAAACCCTTATTCAATAACTCTTGAACTTTTCTATGCACCTCTGCATTCTCTTTTGGAGTCGATCTATGCGCTACTTTGTTTAGTAAACTCAAACCAGGTATCAAATCTATGCGATGACTTATGTTTCTTATCGGTGGTAATCCCTCTGGAATATCATCTGATATAATCTCCCAAAACTCATTTAATTTCTCCTTTACTTCATGCAACAATTTTTCTTCTTTTGCGCCTTCTTGCGTTGGTTTTGCGATCAACGCATAACATTCACTCTGCATCACTTCCTTCAAAAACTCTTTTTTCTGAAATCAACAATACTTCTGGACTCTTCCACTTCTTCGCACTTATCCTTCAAAGGATTCGGTGTATGTGTTGCTCCATCTTTCTACAATGTGTACGTGTTAGCACAACCATCATGTTGTGCCCTACAGTCAAACTACCAAGGCCTTCGAAGGGAAATACGACAAACATCAATAGATATTATGTCACATGAAACTTCATCTTTATAAGTACCAACTTTGAAACTTACCAAACATTGTTCATTCATCAAAACTTGATGTCCTTTCAACAACCAAGCTTATATGGATTCAGATGCAAAATCACTTCAACTTAAGTTTATTTATCATCTCTTGTGAAACAATATTATTTGTGCTTCCACTATCAACAATCAATTTGCAACACTTAACTTCAGACTTACAAACGGTTATGAACAAATTCTTTCTTTGTGCAAGGCTATTTTCCTCTTTCGCAAGTTTCAACAATACCGTCTTCATCATGAGAGCTTCTCCAGTTTCTATTCATCTATGTTATGAATAGATGCAACACTTTCTTCATCTACTTGCACGATATGAGCACTTGCATCAGTCCTTTTGTTTCCTTCAATATGTATATGAGAGCGTTCAAATGCTTTGTGGCCAATCTCACCACATCTGAAACATGTTCCATTGAATCCATGACCTCTACCTCATTCAAAGGTATAGGATCCTCTACCTCTAAAATTACCTCTACCTCTTTGGGCATCAACACCATCACGCTATGAATTGCTTGCCTCGCCCTCTTGTGTTTGTGAAGAATAACCTCTATCAGTTCCATTTCCACGTGTGAATCTTCTTCTTCCTCTTGATGTTCCTCGTTTGCATAACAATGTTTCCTCTGCCTTCAATGCACAGTGATAAGCTTCTTCCACAGATCATAGTCTGATCATACCAAATTCATCTTGAATTGCCATGCACAATCCATTCACATATCTTGAGATCTTTTCAACATCATCTTCCACATGACCCACTATGATAATGAGTCTATAATACTCCTCAGTGTATTCTTTAACTGTCATCTCCCTTTGTCACAGGGTTTGGAGCTTCTTGAACAAACTCATATTGTAATCCATAAGAATGAATTTATCTTTCAACTTGGCAACAAATCTATTCCATGTCTTAATCTTTTCTTTACCTTTGCACAATTTCTTAGCTTGTACATGTTCCCACCATAAGGATGCATTACCTTTCAACTATGCTCTAGTGAGCTTAACTCGCTTGGGATCTTTCATACTTTCATACTCGAAGTATTTCTCTAACTCAATGATCCATTAACTTCTAGGTTCCAACTTTGGTTTATTTGTCATTCTCGCAACAACTCGCAAGAATCTATCTTAAAGTTCATCAACCTCTTCTTTTGCATCTTGAACTTCAGGGGCTTCTTCCACAACTTCAATGTCACTTTCATCATCTAGTGCTTCAACTCCACGATAATGTGGGGCTTCCATAGCTTCAATTTTGGCTTGCATTTCTCTTATCACTTCTACCATATCTGCTATTCTAGGTGCACTAACCACCCAGGGTCTTTTGCCACCTAAGCCTCCTCGATGTGCCATTTCCTTAGAAACCAAAGATCTAGATACCAAATGATACTCTGACACTAAATGATGATCTAACATCAAACACTTATTTACACCTTACACCTTCTCCCCAACGATCTCGCTAGAAGATGTCTGCAACTACTTTCTACCCACACTCGTAAAAGTGCAAAGCAACAATCAATAACAAAGCTACAA
Organism: Torreya grandis; assembly: GCA_037957365.1. Lineage (NCBI taxonomy): Eukaryota > Viridiplantae > Streptophyta > Pinopsida > Cupressales > Taxaceae > Torreya > Torreya grandis. The sequence goes on along the minus strand of JARHVA010000223.1, from coordinate 4,707,560 downwards.
CCTGGCTCTAATACCAAATGATGCAATCGCAGTTAGGGATCTCGATCAAGAAATGCCTTAGACCACGCAACCCTTAGAATACTCGATAAAAATTGCAATGAAATGCAACAATAACAACTCAGATCTTTATTTGATTTCAATCCAAAGGAAATACAGCTGCACAATGACACAATGATATCACGATCTCACAATGAGATGCATTACAACATCAGATACGTTGATCTCGACTTCTGCTAACTCACCGTATTTGCAAACAAATTCTCAGATCTAATTTTCACTATCCCCAAAAGTTGTCCTTTGCACAAGCGTAGGGGCATGCTTATATAAACGCAAGACCCACCTACTTACAAAAATTGCTTTTACCCCACTAACAGTATTAACACACCTTAGAGTGTCTTAAACATTAAATGTCTTCACATTTCCAAGGAACAAGAACACGCTGCAACTCATCGCATCCCAAAATAGGTCACGAACATAATTAAATGAATCCTTATCAACTTCCATGACTTGCGGAATCAATTTGTCAAACAATTAGCAACGACTCCTTCCATAACACATCACAGTCGCACGAGATTCGCACAATTTCACAATTACCAAACTTCATGAAAAGCTTTGTACCATGATCCTCACATGATTTCAAGAATGATATCATGCTTTAACACAAACTTTCCAAATGATCCACAACTCAACACACTCGCTACACAATGAAGATCCAATTATCTCCACAAATCTCTCCTACTCCTTCCTCACTACGGTGAAGAACTAATTTCGCCAAATACTTTGTTTCTCACGTGATATTACAAGTTGAGAGAAACACACATTGAATCTCCACGCGGCTACAAGGTAAGAGAATATTACCACAACATATTGGACATAGCTTTGCATACTTATTCAAACAAAGGAATGGTTACATATGCGAGTTTTAACAAAATGCGCAGAATATTACAGACACAAGTGTGCTCATAGGCAACACCAAACTATACTAAACACATGCATACCAAATATAACACAAAATATAAAGACGGTCTGCACAGCACATAATACATGCACAAACTTACAACAAGACATATGCGCCAAACAAAACCTTGCCCAACACAACACTTATACAATTTCCTAAACTAACATGTTTTTGGTTGATGCAAGATTGCTCGTGAACCCGGATGCTCTTATATCACAAGTTGTCGAAAATTTTATGGAAGTCCATAAAACAAAAATCTTCCTTAAAGCCTTCCAAAGAAATGGCATATCTCACCTTCCAAAGGAAATAAAGATTGTCTAACCAAATAACATACCACAAACTGTCCACAAAACCAAGGATCACCAATAAAGCATCTCCCCCAAAGGACGGGCCTACAAAAGATACGAAGGAGCTACTGAAAAATAATAAGCCAAAACAGCCTCACAAAATTAGAATCCGAGAAGCATGCTTTAAATCTTCCGTCACATTGTATGCACAAGTCATTAAAGAGCAGTTCCTGCTAATTTATGCTTGCTGGTAAGACCTTTAAGCGGCATCTCCCATCTAAGAGCTCTAAATTCAAAACGATAAGCATAGAAAATATAGTCATTAATATGAATTACATTTTAAATTTGTTCACAAGAATTATCAAATTTGTGAAAATTTTCTTGTCAACTTCTATCGTGGGAAAGTATAAAACCCCTTTGGGAAGTTTCACCATCACCGATAGGGTGCACTTTTTCCACATTATTAGCATTGCAAGCCAAGAATTTTTACTTTTTTGAAGTTTCCAATCAATGCCAATATTTAATCTATAGTCTATTTTACCCATTTCCAATTCTACATGGTAAAGCAGTGAGAGAAATGAGTGGAGGATGATGATTGGAACCTTTAGGTGATGCGAGCTGGTGGATGCCAACCAACTGGGAAGACATGAAAGCAGAAAGGATGTTAATCTGAATCCGAAAAGTAAAAGATAGACGAGATGATTTTAAGTGGACTGAAGGATGGTACAACCATTTGATAGGAGAATTTTGAGAAAAATCAAAACATTGAAAATAGACTGATGGACTGAAAATAGACAACGATATACAAACACAATGCTGCAGTGTTGGTCTTCTTGCTGTTCTGTTTATGGATGCCAAGTGTTTGAACAAATCCCCTATAACACTGTTCATCATTTGTGCTCACGTAGAAAGACTTCACATTTTTCTATTTTCTTCTGGTGCAGGATACACAGTTGCTCGAGTGATGTTTGTAATATTTATAAATAACCTCTTCCAAGATTGGGATATGGTTGCTGCCACAGAAAGTTTATCTAAGCACCAAGAAATGTTCACAGATAGATAATGGTTTGTTTCCAACTCAAAATAAGGACAAAACATCAAATGGATCTGAAATAAGTCAATAGAAATTGCCAGAGAAGAATTTGTATATTACGATTGCCAAAACTTCAGTATCAATACTATGATCTCTGGAGTAAAATTTAAACTGTTCTTCCTTTCTCAAAGGAACCAATTATAACTAAATAACTACTACTCCTAACTCCCACAATTTGTTGCGGTTCGTTATATGCGCAGGATCATAACTCCAAAGTATGAATGCACTAGCCTTTCTAAGTAATTCTGATCTCAAACTATTACTGCTAACTACCACAAAATTTGGTTTGTTGCAGTTCCTAATATGACCAGGACCATAAATCCAAATTCTAGACGTGGTAGCCTTTCTAAATAACTGTGATCTCAAAGCCTGTCAGGTCAATCAGATATTAGCATTTTATTCATTCGTTTTGATGTAAGCAGATTCATTGAACAGAATTATTTGTACAGATCAATTCCAACTACATAAAAATGACTAATACCCTGACTCTTCATATCGCAGTATAGCATGCACCACATAGTTCTGTGTACAATCCTGCACTTTCATCGCACATCTTGTTAAAGGTCCTAATTTGTGCTATCCTGAAGGTAAAACCAATGAACTGAACCATGATTTGCAAGCTCTTTGGTCTCTGAGGCCTGACCCCTGCACCCAGGCACAATCTAACACCTGCATTAAGGCTGCTAACAAGTGACAGTGACACTGGCTTTGGGCCTCTTTTGACTGTGTTTGTGCCATACCAAAGCAAAAAAACCTGGTCGCAATGAAACCATGGGAAGATAAGCTTCAAATCTACACTGTATACAGCACCACATGCCTTTGGCAAATCATTGCCATGACACAGTCCTTTATTTATAAACTTGATCATGATATTAACAGTGACATATATTGACTGTATGCATGACATGCAAGCAGGTATGCAATCACTCGAGCAAGCAAGGGTGTTTGTGTGTATATGTGTGTTGCTCCCAGTTAAAACTAGCATTGACATGAGGCCATGACTATCCAGATTCCGGAGCACTAAACTGTAATAGTTACCCCTGATAGGTTATATACAGCCCCACATATCTGAATCCCAGAAAAACCAGAGCTGTATATGGCCAAATTCATGTATATGGAGCTGTATCTGGCCAGGTCCTGATGCATTTATTGCATTTAAGTCTCCTGGATTGTCAGTGCCTCAGCATTGTGCCTGCAATTAAGGAGTAATGGAAATAGCCCTGGGATGGAATGACCTGATATAACTGCCGCAGTTATTAGAAGAAAAGGAGAAAGCTGATATTAGGCAATTCGGGCATCTAGGATGGGTGATGCTCCAGTGACCCCATACAAGATCCAAATTGACATCGGTATCATATTAGTGTCCACAAATGTAAAAAAAAAAGCAAGCAAATGCTCCTCTGCAAGCATTGAACGAATACCCACATGGAATTACTTCCTTGGCGAACAAAATAAGTAAAAAACAAAGGTATTCATTACAAGTGGTGGTATGTAGGAAAAAAGATAGAAAAATGCTGGTTATGAGTATCGAACTCAATACCCATGTGGACTTACTTGACAAACATTAAATAAATCAAGCAAAAATGGAATTGGTTTCAGTGGTGGTAGCAGATAAAAAAGTAGGGAAATGCTACTTTGTAAGCACTGAACCCAAATGGAATTATTTGCTTGGCAAGAAAACTGAAACAAATAAGCCAAAACTGCGATTGATTACCAGTGGTTTTATGTAGAAGAAAAGTAGACAAAAGATTCTTTATAAGCATGGAACTCAATACCCACTGGCAAAATTTAAACAAAAATTGGACTGATTATCAGTGGTGATATGCAGAAAAAAATAAGGTAAATGCTGTGTTATAAGCATGGAATCCAATGCCCACATGGACTCATCTCCAGGGCTACAAATTACGCAAAAAAGAGATTTATTACCAGTGGTGGTAAGTGGTAACCATAAAAAGGTAGGCAAAGACTCACATGGATTTATTTCCTTGAAAACCAAAATTTAAAAAAAAGTGGGATTGGTTTACCAGTGGTGGTGATGACAACAGAGGAGGAGGATCTGGTGGTAATACAGTTGGGCATGAGATAATGCCAACAGCCACACTTGTTGTTGTTACCCATGGCTGCATGCCCATCGTCATTATCATCGTCATCATCCTTCATCCTGGTTCTCACGACACTGGAATTGCTGCCAACTCTCTCCCATGCCTGTGACTTGTTCATCACTCCTGTCACTATCCCCATGTTAGGCAACCTTCTCACCTACCAAACCACCAAATTCATTGACCAAGGGAAGGCGACTGAAATGAGCTTAACTGAACTTACACGGTCTACAGCCAGCCGAAATGCGAGTCAAGGAAAGCTTCAATTGTAGAAAAAGCATTGGAGGGATCAAGTGTTGGACAAGACAACCCATGTGCAAAGCAAAGCAGTACTAGAAAGAAATAAAAATAAATATTAATTAGATAAAAGAGAGATGTGATGGACAATGCATAGTGGCTGTCTGCCTGAATGGTTTTTGTGTGAGTGCTTAGAGAGAGAGAGACTGTGATTGATGGGTATATGTTTGTATGGAAAAGGCACTTTGATTTGGACTTGCCTACCACCTTTGCATTTTTTTTTCTTAATTCAAATAACTTCCTTCAACTTTTCTAATAACTACTTAGATTAAATATTCCCTCCAACTCTGGGAATATCACCCGAGTAAATGGATCTAAGCTGATTTGCAACATACAAACACTCATCCATAAACATTTAATTATTTTTAAAATATATTTAATTATTTTTAAAATATATTTAAAAAATAATTATTAACATATTTATTTTAAATAAATTTATGTAAAATATATTGATAGATATTATTCTTCAAGTTTATCTTACTTATATCACAAATTTAATATAATATGTGGTCTAGTATAAATTTATATAAAATAGATATGTTAATAATATTGTACATTTTACATATTTATTTAACATATAATATGATTTTTTCCATAAAATTTTAAATGTATAATATACATCACATTAAATTATTTAAAAGTACAATATACATTACATTAAATCATTTAAAACTTTAATATATATAAGATAAAATACTTTAAATAAATAATTATTTAATATTCATCAAAATGTACCATACACATTACATAAAATGTCAAATAATAAGTACATGAAATTATTTATCATCTAAGAGTTTCAATCTCTCTTCCTTTGTTCTCTGTTTGGAAAGTTGTTTTTTATTTTTCAACTTTTCATAGCATTTATATGTAAATGACGGTAATATTTTTAGTCTTTCCAAGGACTTTACACGGGATATAACCACAAATGTTAATCATGTTCTTTCTTTTTAACCTATATCAACTGTGGCTTTCGAAAGAATAAAACCTTGTGATTTGTGTATGGTTAATACCCAAGCCAACCATAAGGGTAGTTGATTTGTGCATCCCCTTTGTATTGGTGCAATTGAAATTGTATATGGAGTTTCACCTTCAAATGATATTATTGAGTAACTATCAAACTCAACTATAACATATGTCGGTGGTTCTGGTGGCGCACTCCCAGATTTATATATTATACTTCTAATATATCTTAGAGCTCTATTTTACAAGGCATGCTTTTATTCAAAGATTGGAAGTTAACATGACCCTTGCATCGATAGCAATTAATAACTTCACATCAAGTTCATCATTTGAACTCGCTAGTGGTGCATTAGCACTTCCTACCTTAGTTGCAATGTTGCATGCAATAGGTCTTTTCAATGAATATAATTTTCTTCTATTGTGGTTATGCACATTATCATTTGTGGAAAATAAATGAATACAATTGTTAAACTCTTCATTAGTGGCTCTATATATTCCAACATTTATTTTTGTCATCAATAGCTTCAAATCAATTGTCGGATTTGCATCTCTCATATATGTTAGAAGTCGATGAAATCTTTGTTGGTCTTTGCTTTTTCCTTCTTATCTAAATATTTGATCCAAAGTAACAACTATTTTGAATTCTTTCCAGAATAGTTTTACACATATATTACTGTCATCACTAACAAGAATAAGTTGACATAAATCTCCAACTAAGATCATATATATGCCACCAAAACTCATGTTTTCATTTTTAAGAAATATTTGATTGAGTCTAGATTTTATGTTTTGTAGCAAGTTTTTGCCCAGTGAAGCTCATTTCATCAATCAATATGTATTTTATGTGGTTGATATTCTCTTGGAAAGTTGTAAGTTTTGTTTTTTCTAATTCAACAAAATCCACAATTGGGATGCAAATTTGTGCATGGATAGTTGAAACACTAATATTGAATGTTGCAACTCCAGTTGGTGCAAGTAATTGAAGTAGAGACCGCTTTAGCAATGTTGAATCTGGAAGAGCTTGACGAATGGCACCAATTAAATATGATTTTTTTGTTCCTGTTGTTCTTTATACTGTCATGCATAATGGCAAAGTATTTTGACCTGCATGATAAGTGTCATAATTATATCAAGTGCTTGTTTTTTGTTTAGCACCCAAGGTTTCATGATTCATATTTGGTGTTATATCATCGTCTATAGCAAACCCATTATCTTTCATGGTGCTTATGAATTTTATCACTTTATTTTGTGTATTCTTCACCTCTATATTCATTATGCCATAATGCTTATTTATCAATATCTCTTCTTTCCAACATATCTATCTCACTAACTTCCATAACTTGGCCACATTGTAGCCTAGATATGATTTCCCACTCATGTTCCACTATGTTTTGTTGAATAGGTTGATTATCTTCATAATCAACATGACTTTCAACGTCTTCTGGAATTGCTCTTCTCTCGACATGCCAATAATTATAATTAAATGAATCCCAATTTGATTTTATTTCTTCATCATCAATTCTAATATCTCTTTGTATATCACAAAATGGCTTGTAAAGTAATAACTCTGACCAACAAAAATATATCCGTTTATTTGATTTGTGCACATGAATGAAAGAAAACTTTGATAATACTCTCACAATAGCTGTAGTACTCCTTGCCTCCCATTTTTCATCTTTTTTCACCTTGGATTATATGTCCAAGATCTAGCTACCTCAATAAGTGAAGTTCTTTCCATGGAAAAAGACATATTCTTGTAACCATCAATGAAACACTTTGTATGTCTTCATAATCATCTTCATCTTTTTTGTCTACTAAATACTCTACTACTCTCTACTAACAGAAGTTCCAACAACATGTGACATGTTTTTTGTGCCCCTATGTTTCTTTCGATAATTATTTCAATTAGAAGTCTCATATATTCTCTTCCTACTAATTCATTAGGTTTTTTAATATTTGTAAGTCGCATCAACATTTAATGATAAGTTTCAGAACTCTTCTATGTCTTTGTTGCATACTTGGCAATGTATTTGACCACAATGTGTTTGGAAAGAATAAGTTGTCAATCTATGTTTTCTCTCCACAATTGTAATAAAATAGTGATTGTGTGGATTTACTCTATCATTGTTTCTAGTAGGCTCAAACTTTTTATCTCTTGTCTCTAAGTCTTGATATAATTTTGATGCATTAAGATTCAATGGCCATGGTGCACCATACCTATAAGAAATAATAACACGATTGTTAGTTCTTACACAAATATTATTTATAATTTTTATACAACTATTTAAATGATTCAACATCTTACCTACAAACCATTATTCATCTTTTTCTTACGTAGGCAGACACCCTCTCTACACATTATATGTCACTCTATACAATTGAGTATCTCTTCATAGTCACACTCCATATCCACTTGTGTGAGTTGTCTTGTATTTCAAAGACATGGATGTCGCCTAAAATTTTGTAATGCCTAAAATTCATGATGTATAATAATTTGTTAGTTACATTGAGAAAATAAAAACATTGTATAAAACATAGATTATGTGAGGATTGATAATATACCTATATGTTTCGTTGGTGTAGATCTTCCTAACGATTCCGTGCATGAACAATAGAATGGAAGTATTTCTCAATAGTTTTCCATTCACAATCATTTATCCAATATAGGTTATTCATATTGTGTGCTCCATCTAACCATATAAATCCATGCACATGTGGTAAACCTCTATGTTGTCATTCATATTTAGACCAATAATATTTTATTTTTATTCCTTTCTATAATATCTCCTTACAAAAAATTGAATGTCGCAAGTGCATATAGTGTGCCATTATATGAGGATAATCAATAATATTTAGTCTTCACCAATTTTAGGCTTCTTATGGATCTGTTGATGGTGTTCCTGGCATTAGTGCATGTAGATCATGCCAATGCATGTCAGTTGCATTCAATGTGAATAAAATGGTATGCGATCAATTTTGACTCAATATTTCGATTAATTCACTACGACATTTTGCCCAATAGGACCTTGTAACCCTCAATGAGGTTCTAAACCACACCAAACAATCAACTAGATGAGAATGTGGTGTTAGGTTGTGGAGCTAAAAGCTTCACTGATGCAAACAGAGGAGGAGGTTTCAGGATGGTTGCTGAGTGTTACAGACGCTGGCGTCGGTCAGGCCAACCGACGTCGGTAGGATCAGACAAGAAGGCAACCGATGTCGGTCAGAAGTCGGCCGGTGTCGGTACCCCCCAGGCAAACAGGGACCGACGTCAGTCACCTATGTGGTTCAGACTGCGAAGGTTACGGGCAGTTAGCTAACGAACCAAGTGCTTGCATGTCAAGAGCCAAATTTAGACTAGAAGTTGCAGATCTAATTATTGTAATTAGGTGTCTAATTATTGTTTGCATGAGATCTATTTAAGAGACTCATTGGTTGTATTGTAAACTTGTGCTAGAGAGTAAGGGAGCAATTATATAAGCTTCTTCTGAGAGAAGAGAGCAATGGTGTGTTCCTCCACAAGTGTGGGTGCTAAATTGGAGAATCAGCAGGGTTCTTCATGTATGTATGATCTTGGTCATCAGGTGAGCATGGCTATGATAGGAGATCTACATGGTAAGTAATATCATTGATTTGCAGGTGTATGTGTGTGCAAGGTCAAGGTTCACAGGTGTGCAGAACCAGATTGATTTGTAGGTGTGCAAGATCAGATAGGACAGTAACACAATAGGGAGCAGAATTAGGTGGGATCTACTTGGAGTACAGTGTGTACTCAAAAAGAGAGCAAAGAGGAAGGCAAGGAAGATCCTTCCATAAGTAAGATCAGATTGAGGTGCAGGTTGTTGCAAGTTCAGGGGAGATCTACTTGAAGTACGTTTGTGTACTTGTGGAGTGCGTGGAGCACAGGTGTAAGGTGAACACCAACTCTATGTTTGAGTTGTGTGTTGGGACCTAAGAGAGAGAACTTTGAGGGAAGATTTACTATTTATGCCCTAGAGGTGTGGGAGCCCTAGAGGTGTGTAAGGAAGAAGAACTGTGGCAGCCTTCTTTGTTGTATTTCCTTTTGAAATAGTTTTAATACAAGTTATGTATTGTCTCTCATATTCTATGTTATTTCTAAATTCTAGTTACTTGTGTATTCTGGTTAATTTTTGCATGTTAAGTTGCTTGGTAATCAATTGTGTGCTTCCGTTATTTATCCCAACACATGGTATCAGAGCTAAGGTTGCAGGGAGCAAGTTTTGTGTTTGGTTACAGGTCACTCTCAGGGGTTTCTGATTGAGTGGGAGTAGAGCAATGGCATATCAAAGTAAGCTAAGAATGGAGGAGTTGAAAAGCACAGATGGTCACTTACGGTCCTATGGAAAGAAAGAGCAGGGAAAAGAATATTGTTGGTTGGTAGCATATCATCATGAAGGAACTGAAGATGCAAATGTTGCAGGTGTTGTTACACAAGTTACTCTAGGAGGTTTCTTGGATAAAGTTGAATCTTGGTTAAAAGATTTTGTTGCCTCTTTCCATGCAGCCCCAGGGAGAGGAGCTGGTGAGCCTTGTCAGATTATTGGCAAAGGGGAAGTGAAGCTGAAATTGCAGGCGGCCAACACATGGGTGTTGAAGGAGGTCATGCAGGTCCCAGGTTTGGAGATGTGGCTAATTTCTTCAAAAAAGTTGGGTGATGAGAGATGCACAAGAACTCTCATAGCGGATGCACTTGAATTAGCTGGTGGTAATAAAACAGGTACTCTTTATCTACTTGTTTATATTACTGATTCTTCTTATGTTGCGGAGACGTGGCTTTGTAGGCTTGGTCACATGAGCAAGAAGGAGATGCATGTTCTTAAGCAGAAGACTGATATATTTGACAGGCTTAAGAACTGGAAAGCCTTGGTGTTTATGGAGGAGATGGCAAAAAGAGACCAGTGGATGGGGCTGGATACTTTTGAGCAGGGCAGTTTGGACATGGGTTTTGATTCAAAGGAGCTCGCAGGTAAAAAGTCATCACTCACAGGCAAACACAGGTACCGGTGTTGACAGGAAAACTGACGTCGGTAGTATGTAAGACCGACGTCAGTCACGAGGATCGACATCGGCAGCAGGAGGACACCGACGTCGGCAGGGTTGGTAGTCAGGACAGGCGCATGGAACCGACGTCGGTTGGATGCAGACTGTGTGGTGACCGAGGTCAGTCACTGTAACGGATTTTGGGTAGACAACAAGCTGTCAAGGAGTCTCAAACACCCATATGGAGGACTGAAGGTGGTAAGTAAGCCTCAAATTCGTTGTTCCTTTTCTTTATACTAGTTGCTGACTGCAGAGCAGGAAAGATCCAGGAAATAGTGGGAGCATGGCAGGGATATGATGCAGAACCAAGCAGGGGATTTGGTAGAGTTACTAGCGGGTATGAAAGCACAGAGATGAATGGATACCTTAGTTGAAGAATAGAGAGAACAGACACGTGAGACGGAAGACCAGGGCATATGGTCTTGAGGAAGCTGCAAGACAGTGGTACAGGTTTTGACAGGTGGATGACAAAGCATGACTTTAGTCAATGTCAGGGTAACTACTGTGGTTTGTCTTACCAGGGGGATGATGGTCATGACATTACCCTGTTACTGTATGTGGATGGTATGTTTGCTAGCAGGTTTGTACATACAGAGTTTTGCTGAGCTAAGGGTAAGATTAGTTCAGTGGTTTACTATGAAGAATTTGGAGCAGCAAAATTCTTTGGCATGGGAGACATGGGAAATCATAGGTTGATTTTGTCTCTAGTGGGAGCTGATGTGAATCAGGTGTTGGCAAGGTTCATTACGTAGGATGCAGAGCCAAAGCACACTAAGGGCTGGACAGTTCAGTGTCTGAAATCACATGAGGTCTGGTATAGACTTGAGTTTGCCCAAGCAGTGGGTGTTGTCAGAGAGTTAGGAGCCAATTTAGGGAAGTGGGTTCCTAGATATTTGAGAGGGACCAGCAGCAGGGATTCATGCTATTCAGGGTCAGGACTTCACTACATGGGTTTATAGGTTCGAATGTGGCAGGGTACTCGAATGACAGGAGGTGCACCACAGGTTGTGTGGTGGGTTGTCTTTAGGATTGATCTTGAGGAGGGATACAAGCTAAGAAATAGATTAGATGGGGTACAGGTACAGGTACAGTGCAGCTGTTTATCTCCAAGTGGGAGATTGTTAGGTTGTGGAGCTAAAAGCTTCACTGATGTAAATAGAGGAGGAGGTTTCAAGATGGTTGCTGAGTGTTACAGACGTCGGTGTCGGTCAGGCCAACTGACGTCAACAGGATCAGACAAGAACGCAATCGACGTCGGTCAAAAGTTGGCCAGTGTCGGCACGCCCCAGGTAGATAGGGACCGACGTCGGTCACCTGTGTGGTTCAGACTGCGAAGGTTATGGGCAGTTAGCTAATGAACCAAGTGTTTGCATGTCAAGAGCCAAATTTAGACTAGAAGCTGCAGATCTAATTATTGTAATTAGGTGTCTAATTATTGTTTGCATGAGATCTATTTAAGAGACTCATTGGTTGTATTGTAAACTTGTGCTAGAGAGTAAGAGAGCAATTATATAAGCTTCTCTAAGAGAAGAGAGCAATGGTGTGTTCCTCCTAGTGCCACAGTACCAAGTGTGGGTGCTAGATTGGAGAATCAGCAGGGTTCTTCATGTATGTATGATCTTGGTCATCAGGTGAGCATGGCTACGATAGGAGATCTACATGGTAAGTAAGATCATTGATTTGCAGGTGTATGTGTGTGCAAGGTCAAGGTTCACAGGTGTGCAAAACTAGATTGATTTGCAGGTCTGCAAGATCAGATAGGACAACAACACAACAGGGAGCAGAATCAGGTGGGATCTACTTGGAGTACAGTGTGTACTCAGAAAGAGAGCAAAGAGGAAGGCAAGAAAGATCCTTCCATAAGTAAGATCAGATTGAGGTGCAGGTTGTTGCAGGTTCAGGAGAGATCTACTTGAAGTACGTTTGTGTACTTGTGGAGTGTGTGGAGCACTTGTGGAGTGCGTGGAGCACAGGTGTAAGGTGAACACCAACTCTGTGTTTGAGTTGTGTGTTGGGACCTAAGAGAGAGAGCTTTGAGGGAAGATTTATTGTTTATGCCCTAGAGGTGTGGGAGCCCTAGAGGTGTGTAAGGAAGAAGAACTGTGGCAGCCTTCTTTGTTGTATTTCCTTCTGAAAGAGTTTTAATACAAGTTGTGTATTGTCTCTCATATTCTGTGTTATTTTTGAATTCTAGTTACTTGTGTATTCTGGTTAATTTCCGCATGTTAAGTTGCTTGGTAATCAATTGTGTGCTTCCGTTATTTATCCCAACACGTGGTATCAGAGCTAAGGTTGCAGGGAGTAGGTTTTGTGTTTGGTTATAGGTCACTCTCAGGGGTTTCTGATTGAGTGGGAGTAGAGCACAACTCAGTAATAGTGATTGGCATATCTTGAAGTCTTTTTTCATGAAAAATACAGTTGGATTTTGTGCATGACATCTCATGGTCATATTCATCATGTAATATCTAAATCATGGATGTCGGCCAAAATGGTGATACCTATATCAAAATAGATGTTTCATAAATTCATGTAGATGTACTTATTTCAACCATAATTATATCCAATCACATCTACCATCAGGAAACAATGTTCAAAACATCGTATCAAGTAATCCTAATGTAACATGTTCATTTATAGGAGATGCTCTGATTCTTGGCCAATCAATCAATGTTCCAGGATCTACATTAGGGTTATTTACCCACACATGGATTAACTCAATCTCTCTTGGGACATTAGGGGGTAAAGAGGCTATTGATGTTATGTGATCGATGATATTTATTTCATCCATCTCCATTAGTGGACCCACAAATACAACTTCAATTGCATCAAAATCAAATTGAGTGGATAAAGTTTAACTGGTTAAATATATTCTCATCAGATTCGGGTAAAAAATTACTGAGTGCATTTTCATCAATCTGAACATCTGAATAAAACATGTCATGTTCTATTTTATATTTAAGTGCCTTACACACTCACTCTCTATGATAGTAAAGTTGTAATTTGTTCTGCATCGATCCCTCCACCAAACTATAATCATCGGTAAATATTTTATTTGATGTGGTAAAATCTTAGCAATTTCTTTTAATTCTTGTGTAAAACTAATTATATGTCCTTTATATTTATATTGACCTCTTTTGCATGTATGACTTGTAGGATTAAGTTGACATGAGCTATTAACATTTTATTAACATATGTTAAGTTCACATTTCTGGTACTTATAGTTCATGATCCATATTATTTGATGTTGAAAAATGATGATGACCTTTCTCTTGTCGACATCTATTGCATACAAGGCCTTCAGATATTCGAGAAACATTTATTCTAATATAGCTTTCCTAAAAATTATATCACATGCTTGGTGAAGCAATATTATCTAACCATGTCGAAAAATCATTTGAAATATTCAAATCCCTACCAAGCATTCCATTGGGATTAGTTATATTTTGTTTTATTTTAATTTCATAATCTTGCATTTGCATTCTTATTTTAAATTGTGATGTGGATGCTTCTTATAAATCATTATTTTCAATTCATTTTCTTCTTCTAGGTTGGAATATTGTATGCTCTTATGTATCATTATTTTATGCATTGTTTGCAACAACGAAATCCATTACATCCTAAGTTGCATCTCTGGTGTTTCGAGCACATAATCTATAGATATTGATTTTAATTCTTTAAAATTAATGTCAATATTATCAACTGATCAATGGTAGTGCCTTTGAGATGTTTCACGATGAAGTTCTTGTTTTTATTGTATTTTTGCTTCAATAATTTGATTTGAATGCATTTGTATTTGTAATCTTATTTTTAATACATATTTCTCATCTTGAGATATTTGTACACAAATGTTTTTAATCTTATCTGCATGTCATCTCTTTTTTGTATCTAGATCTTTAATTATCAATTCAACTCTATGTTCTTGAAAGCTTTGTCTATCATTATTATTTCAACTTTTTCTTCGTTCCTCTCTTTGTACAGTTATCATTTGTTGGTGTCTTTGTCTGCGATATTTTCTTTATTTTTCTTCATTTTCAAAATTCAATTTTAATTTAGCCATATCTACATAATTTTTTTTTAAATAATTTATTTGAAATAATATATTGCATTTGACCATTGTGAAATCTGAAACCACAAAAAAACTCTAAATCAAATCCAGTAATCAAATATAACTAATACAATTTACATATAATAAATAGATACCCATAATATAATACTTAACATACTCATAGGTATTAACTATATTGTATAATAAATATCTTAATATTACTAATCTACATTATCATAAATATCATAATAAGATCATGTTTAAACTAATATAACACATAATGATTCTTATATAATAGATAGATACCCATAATATAATACTTAACATATTCATAGGTATTAACTATATTGTATAATAAGTATCTTAATATTACTAATCTACATTATCATAAATATCATAGCAAGATCATGTTTAAACTAATATAACATATAATGATTCTTAAGTAAATCAATAGATATTGGTTATTACATTATTATTAGGTAATTTTATAAATATTGTTTGAATACATTATCTATACGGTGAATATTCATCATAGTTATTTTAAGTAATAATTTATTAGAAAAAAATATTATGAATATTATTTTTTAATTTATTTGGGTAACATATTGTATTATTAAAAAATATATACTTAAAATTTGTAAAACTTAATTTCTCTTAAAATTATTTTTAATTCATGTGAATAATATAATAATTCCATTTACAAAACATGAGTAAAATATATTATTGAAAAACATATTGCATTTGACATTTGTAGAATATAAAATCACAAAAAAAACTCAAACCAGATAAAATAATCAAAATATATATATTTTTTCAATTCATTTGTGTAATATAAGAATCATAAAACTCTAGTAAAAAATATTTAAAAAAAAAAAATTAAAGTAAAACTTAATTTCTCAAATTATGAATACAATAATAATCTTTTTAATTCATATGAATAATATAAGAGTTCCATTTACAAAACGTAAGTAAAAAATAATTTATTTAAAAATTGAAATAAAATTTAATTTCTCATATTCTTTTAGATTTTTTTAATTAATTTAAGGAAACACATGATGCTATCATTGATATAAAGAAATTAAAATATATCAAATAAACAATAAAAATTCCATACACATACATAGCAAAAGAATAGTTTAATACTAACCTTTAACTATTACAATCGCTTCTTTTATGTGCTGCTTTTTTCTTCTCTTAGATTTTTTATTTTTATCATTTCTTCTCTTAGATTTTGACTTTGTTTATTATTTATATATGCATATATTGTTTATTATTTATATATACATATAAATATTAATATTCAAAAGATGGGTTAATTAGATATTAAATATTGAGTTGCTTTTATTTAATAGTATTTTTAAAAAATTTCTATTAAAAAAATATTATTTAATATAAGAGTTTAATTTATAAGACTTGGGTAAAAATAATTTCTTTAAAATCTAGAGTAAAATCTAATTTATCATATTATAAATATAATAAAAAAATTAAGACATGTCGATAATATAAGAGCTCAATTTACAAGACGGATAAAAAAATAATTTCTTTAAAATTTAGAGTTAAACTTAATTTCCAAAATATGTTAATTATATATTTAATATTATTCAGTATTGTGTTCGCTAAGCATAAAAAATATTGATCAACAATGATCAAAAGATAACTCAAAAAAACTCACAATGATCAAAAAATGATGTACAAACCATCAAGTTTCATCTTTGGCAAAAGCTAAGCAGGGGAAATCTATTTTGACAAGTATGTTCATTTGATATGAGGTTATAAAAACCTCACTCAATTTTCTATATCTTTACTCAAATCGTTGGAAAATGTACTTCTTCTTACCTTAATTAGGCAACTATATCTAAAAACCATAAAGAAAATATTATTTGTTTCAAGGCTTGTGTTATAGTTACCTTGATTCTTATCATGCTCTTGAACATTTGTACAATATTGAAAACAATGTTCCAATCATTATAATAATTCATTAGCTAGGCAAACTAGTGCAATGCAATATGTCACTAACATGAACTTCACTACTTCAAAAAAATATTATAATGATTACTTGAATTCTCTATAACAAAACATGCAATATAATGACAAATAAATACTTATGGACCATTTTTACATGTCTATATTTTGCTTCACTTTATGTGTGTATGTGTACATACATAAATAATACATGGTATGGATGTAAAATAATGTCTTTGGAGCTCTTGCAACATACTCCAATGTAGATGGGACCTTACAAGAATGTCCTTTATTTTTCTACACATGCATAGGTGAGTGAAAATAATAATAAGCTTATGAAATCTATATATTGAAAATGATATATCTAATTCAACTAGAATGTGGGTATAGTGCCAATGTAAAAAAAAGTGATTTTAAATATATGCTTAATCTGCATACATTTTTTAGTACAATTTTCAATGATAAAAAATCATGTTAAACTAAAATTTTGAGCACTACAAAAAAAATGCTAGACAAAATCCTAAAGATGATTCACAATAATGGAATAAAATATCACAAAACTAAGAGCAAAATAATTATATCCATGTAAATACTAAAATATAATTTATATAGCATCTCAGTCTTGTATACTTGACAAGTACCTATCAGAGAGCTACCTTTCAGTCATAGATTTTTCTGTTATCAAAAACTCACATTCATCAGCTCATCATGCCTAACTACTTATATTATGTTTTAAACCAATCCTTTAGGATGACCCAAATCTCCCACACTATAAAAAAAGCTTAAAACCTGATATATATCTTTCACTATCAATTTCATATTCTCAGTAGCTTCCTAACATGTCACATACTTGCATCCCACATAGGGACACTCGCGTTGATGTAAGTGTCCAGATTCTTATCAAGTGTCTAGTCCTTGAAAGTCGTCTAATTTGTAAATCTTTCGAATCCTATGGGTCAACCCATTTATCTTAATGAACCCTTCCGTGATATATTTTTAAAAGGTGTGGTATAAATACAAATCTAAGCCTTCTCATTACTCATATAGAAAATACCAAGCAAACACTTATTCAAGCTCAATCAATCAATCAATCAATCACACAATTGAATTGTATTACCCTATTCTTCCCTATTTTCATATCAATCATAGGACTATTCATATCAAAAGTTTAAATCACTCGAAGAACAATCTATGAGTAGTAATTGTCAAGTTAAAAGCTAGATCATTTCATGCATTTACATATAGTATATTTCACTCTTGTGCACACATAAGCCAACACCTATGGGAGAACTACATAAGTCTGAGGCTCCTTAGAGTATTGGCTTTGTAGGTAATGCTCATTGATAGAGGTGTCCTTGAGGTCAATTTGACACCATGATCCCACTAACTCATTTTCAGCAAGGTACAAAGACCTAAGGTGAAGAGCTAGAGTTTGATCCATACACAATCATCAACTATTTATGTGCACAAATAAAAGACATTAACAAAAAGGTAATAGAAAACCTAAAAGGCTCCAAGTGGTCCCTTCAAAATATAGTGAATATTTTGTATAGGATAGTTTCATCGAGATCAAAACATAAGTGTCAATACAAGTGTCCATAGGTCAATGCAAGTGTCAAAGCCTCCAGAAATAATATTTTGAATCTAACAACTATATCCTGATCTCGTTCCTGCCTATTTTCACCTATGTAATTCTCATATCTACATGTGCATTTATAAATAATCTAAGTATCATATGTTCTTCATGTTTATGCCATCTAACTATTATTTTAAATGTACTTAGTATATATATATATATATATATATATATATATATATATATATATATATATATATCATAACTCAACACTTTAATTCATAATATTCATTTATCTAAGTTTTCAATTAATTAACTTGTTCTACAGTAGTTTTATTCATCTTTTTGTATAGGTTATTCTAATCCATTAACCCTACACACCTTATAAAAATGGTTAAACATTTGGTGAACCTAACCACTATGTCTTTTCATGCAACTCCTACTTTTCTCTATGGTTTTTAGTTTTCTAGGGTTTATGATTTCAATAATCTATAGATCTAATTTTTTAAATTTGTATTAGCAACTTTATTTGGATTTATTAAATATATAAAATATTAATAAAGGTTATTTTGAAATGGAAGATAGAAAATCCTTAGTCAACCATCTTAATACAAATAAAGAATTGATTAATGCATTTTTATATGTTACCTAAGAATAAATCAATAACCATGCTAAGGCTAGTGCATCTACATCTAAACCCTTATATGGAACAATTATTGTTTCATCCTCCATAGGAATAATTAATATTTAAACTCAATTACCAATTTTAATGACTATATCAACACAAGTGGTGTTTTCATCCCCTTTGGTGGCTTCTCTAATCTAAAATATTAATCCCAATGGGTCTAAAATGCATACTCTTATCCAAGTTATAAAAACTTTGGAAGCTACGGTTATCAACATTGAAAAAAATAATTTGAAATAAACTCATTCTATTAATTTAAAAGATGTATTGCATTATATTTTAGCACTTGAGATATCTTTGCACTCCTTTCCAACTAGTTTTGCTACACCCAAGTTCATATTTTATGATGGTAAGGGTGATCTTGAACAACATCTTTGATTTTTCTATATAGCATTCCTTGATTATGATTCAAATGATAAACTTTTAACCAAATTATTTCCAAGTATCTTAAAGGACTATGTTCTAAGATGCTTTTATGACTTATCAATCCAATCAACAAAAGCATTCAAATCCCTAATAGATCAGTGTCTAGTACATTTCTCTATCAAAATCATTGAAAAGATATCATAAACACAAATTTCAAAGATCAAACAAGGAACCAATGAACCTATATATGAATATATTTTGAGATACCAATAGTAGCCAAAATGACAAATCCAATGGTAGCTAAAGAGCTTCAAGACATCTTTAAGTAAAGTTTTCTTGCCCCATTACATGAGTCTATTATTTTTAAGAAATTATAATATTTTTATGACTTATGCCATATTGTCTAATATTTAGAAATAAAACTTATTTACTTGAACATGCTTAAGTATGTGTCAAACACACCAACTACATCTTCTACCAAGTTTCATATCAAACCAAACTATAAGGTAAAACCTACAAAACCTAAAATAGCAATAACCATAATGGTTAATGTCATCACAACAACCTAATCGGTTCATATTATCTAACGCACCTAAGAGATAATTTACATGATTACCTAAGTCTCTAGCTTCGATACTTAAGAAGCTTGTGTAGTGTCATCTGATATCTCTTTCTCCTCCTATAGAGGTTGACACAATTCAACATATATGAAAAAGATATGATGCTAATGCATATTTTGATTATCATCAAGGCCCTAGGCATTCTACAAACATGTGTATACCTTGAAACATGGGGAAGGGGCCTAAATATCTAGTTTTTTTGGCCCCCCTCTCTCAGGCCCCGATGGATCTATACGGGGAAATAGATATAGCTAGGGAGATCTAAGACCTTCTTGATAACCAAAAGATTACCTTTGATGATCTTCCAAAGGATTCAAGTTCACAATCTAGTGATCATCAAAACTAGAAGATATTTAACAATCCTTTTCAAGATCACTTTGAGAAAGATCTAGAAGTAAATGGCATACAATTCATAGCTTCCTCCATTACATTATAGACACTCATTAGATGGGATTATTTGCACTTATATATGCACAATAACTCTTATGGTTCAAAGACCTTCTATTTCATTTGATGACATTGAAATTGTAGATGATTACTCAGATCTTCATTCATTATTCATTTGAACATACCTTGATCATTAGCCTATATATAGTGTTATAATCAATAATAGTGCTTGTAAGAATGTATGTGCCATGACGTTGCTTACACATTTGGGATATACACATGATGATTTATACCCTTCAACTAAAATGGTTAGAGCATTTGATGGGACATCACAACATGTTATTGGTGAGATTAACTTACATTTATAAGTTGTTCTAGCATATGTGGTTACTATTTTTCCATATATAAAATACATGAAAGTCTTTGATATTTTATTGAGATGACCTTAAATACATAAAATATATGCATTACCTGCCACGGTGCATGGGTATATTAAATACATTCATACCAACATGGTAGTCAAAGTTTATAGAATTCTATATGAAAATCCACTTGAACAAGAGAAGTTTATTCCTAGACAACTAATTGTACATCCTACTAACGTTAATCATCCATGAAAGGGTAAGCAACAGGAAATCCTTTTCCTAGGTGGTCCATATTTGAGAGTCTATTGCACCAGAGATACACAATGGATTCCATAAAATCCTCATCTACACCTACATGGTCCTTCTAGTTAATAAGAGAAAATAAACATGTTCCAATTATAATTGCACTGAAGAAACCATAGATAAATAAACAATGGGTTCCATAAACCCCTACTCCAACTATTACCTCTTCACAACAACATAGTCCTATGAGACATACACAAAGTACCAAAGATTATATGATTTCAGATATAACACCTGTACATGCTCTTTGAAAATATCACTAATTTGATGTACCATATTCTAAGTTTGGAGATACATGTTATTATCCCTTAAATGGGATCACAGGTTAGACCTTTTTCTTTTCAAAATATTTAAGAAATAATAAAAGAATATTCAATAAAATACAAAAACATTCAAATAAATCAAAAATATAAAAATATGTATTATTCACATGTTTACTAGCTCCTTGGCATCTATGTTGTTTACTTTATATTAGTAGATATCATATCATTTATATACACATATATGTTTCATGCATACTTTAGTGTGATACATGCATACCCCAGACCCATGATACTTGCACATATAGATGTTGGACCTTTCCTCTTCTCACGTGATATACTACGGTGGGGGCATTGATTTTATGATCACAATTAATACAACTTACATTATTTTATGATCATTTATACATTACCATGTTGAGCTTATATACCAACACTTACACATGTCTATACTCATGATTATATCTTTCACAGTGTACTTGATATGCTATATTGAATGACATTTTTGCTAACACATACATGCATGGACTAGTATGATATGCTTATGTTGGTTGCTCATACTTCATTTATTCACATTATCACTTTCTTGAGTGTCCTTTTTTTGCTTGTTATTATCTTGCTTGTCTAAAATTTTAATATGTTCCTTTCTTGTTGCCCCTCGTGCCATTGTATGTTTCTTTCCATTTGGACATTTGAATATGGCATTCCTTTGAGTGTATGGTCTTTGAATTTGCCCATTGTTTGTGATCTCCCTAGACCCCTTTTATTTGACATTGAGTATTCTTGTGTATGTGCTTAATTGATTTCTAAGCTTATATTGTTAATTTCTAGATGTTGCCATGATCTATATCATGCAAATTAAGTCTTGTTGTGATCACATACTATGAGCTTCATTGATATATCTACTTAGAGATGTACACATATTATATAGTTATCTTATCCTTTTGAGGCAAGGTAACTACCGAGTTCCATTTTAATCACCTCAAAATGGGGGCATGTCATAGAAACAAGACCTCTATACTTACATAATTCTTAGAATTTTCACACTTTCATTATAGTTTATATGATTTAAATATACACTTGGGTTAGAATCCTATACATTTCATTGATTTTTATAAATTTAGGATAGAGTTTCTTAGATTTTTGATATATATTATACACAATTACATAATAGAGGTTAAATTTTGACATATATTTCAGCTTGAGACATATTAGAGGTGCATATGCCATGCAAGTGCACCAAAAGTTACAAATACATATTCAAACTTATTTACCAAGAAACATTGATACTCTGTCAAGAAGCACCATTTTGAACCGTTATCTGTCTACAATAGTTGGTTCCCTTTAGTAGTGTGGTTGAGATTCAATTCCTCCAATGACCTAACACTACTTTTATTTTGTAAGTCGAGTTGGTTATACCACTTGACTTAGATTTTATTGTATTATCACTTAAGTTATGTGATTGAAATGTAATGATTTCAATGGTTGTGTCACAAATATATTAGTGTAGGATATTATTATATTTAATGGTTTTCCCTACACACATTATTTTTCTTGATTAGGTGTTATTATGTCATTGGGTAAGATAATCCCACATGCATAAGGATGTTGGGTCATGCCTATCTTCCACCTATATATGTACCTTTCTTAAAATTAATGTAATCAATATGACAAAGTGATTATTGTATTTCTTCTTATACATTTATGAATATAAGTACAATTATCATTGCAACATAATTATGTGTTTTCACCCTACTGAAGATCACATATTGAGAAATTATGTCATGGTATCATATCACCCAGGTTCTGATAATAAGAATTATTTTATCTATTGAAGATAATGTTTGATTTCTATTTTGTATTCTAACATAGATTGCTAAGAAGAAATCTACAGATCTGAGTGATCATATGTAGTTCATTCTCATATTAAAATATGACATTGTTATTCAGCCTATACATTTGCATGAGGTTTATTTTCCTACAAAACTAGTTTTGATTTTTTTGTCTTTTGGTTTTATTAACTCAAATTTGTAGATTTGAAGTTTTTTTGACAAAAGAATGTCCCACACTATAGGTTAGGGTTTTATTCAATTTAAAAAGTCCATATAAAGGGGATAGAGATAACCTAAGGTACAAGGGTGATAAACTATCTCTGAAGTAGGCCAATTAGATGATAAACTTAGATATAACATATGTTGAATTCATTAAATTAAGATAATCTAAAAATAGTAAGTATAACTATGCTAGATATGGAAATGACAAATAAGTGATATACTTAGTTGGTTATAATACTAATATAGTTTTGGATCTAAAATAGGTAGAAATAATATTGTAATAGGATTATGGAACAATCACTAAATTTTGGATTGGGTGCCTCTGGATCCATAAACACTATGTTAGCATTGGATGGTTACATCAATGCTACTTTATAAACTTGACTATGTATCCTATATGGAATACCTATTGGAAAGGGATGAGACCACCTAGAAGATTTTGGATTTATCTTCACCTTTGATTTGACTACATTCAGATCTGGGTTGTGGACTATCACTTCTCATGAAATTGTAAAACCTTAGTTCTTCATCTTCACAATGACCTTGGGAAAAAATGGGTTATTGGGAATATAGTGTCGAGCTAACCCTAAATACCCATCTATTAATGAGTTATTCCTACATATCTAATACATTGAAGAGGGCCTCAGACTAATGTAGTTATCCCCTATTTTCTAGATTATTTGTGAATCATGCAATATGTGGAAAGTAAGTAAAATAGTGATCGATCTTTTAACTTGGAAAATATATCTCTTGGGATTTTACTTTAGTACTTTATACCTATGTATGTGTTATCCCTATGATTAATATAAAAATATAAGAAAATGTGTAATCTTTTCTCATTTGAGTTCTTGATTGAATGTCTTTTATAAGTTTCCTAGTGGGTAGGTAATATGTTTCTAGGTGAGGAATGAGTGAGGGTTGATCTTATATTTATATAAACCACTTTGGAAAAATAACTCACATTAAATAACTTAGGATGACCATTAGGATAAATTTCATTTTCAAATTAGATGAGTTTAGGGCACTAGACACTTGCGTTGGAGTAGGACACCTATGTCAACAAAGATGTCTGTTCAAGATGCTAGTGTCCAAAGAATAGGAATGTAGGTACAAAATCAAAACTTAAAAAAGTGGAAGATAAGTAGGTTTTAATAATTCTAGGAAAGATAGTAGGTATAAATCATCAACATAAGATTTTTTAGACCAAGAGATAAGCCAAGGGGCACAAGATAGAGTAAATGTATATCTAAGGAGATGGAAAAAGATTGGAAGGCACATGCCTCCAAACTTGGACAAAAGGTGAGTTTCCACCTGACAATTGAGATTAGCTCAACCATGCAACCCAATCATATTTATAACTAGGTGTAGTTGATATTTATGGATCATATAGCACCTCAATCTTGTACATTTGGTAAAATCAGACTTGGTTGTTCCTCTTAGTTTTGGACCTTTCCCACTTTTAGAAGGCTCACACCTACTCTATATTTTACCCCTTGGCCTATCTCTTGCTTTGAATAGTCTTATGTTAATGACCTAGACCTGATATCTTGCCCAAAATGCTTAAAACCTTTGTATCTTCTACCTTTGTAAGTTATGAGTCTGTACCTTATTTCTTGTTCCCTAGACACTAGTGTCGTAAATAGACACTTACATCAATGCAGGTGTTATGCTCCAACATATGTGCCCAGTGCCCTAAAGTTAGCTAATTTTTAAATGAAATAAATCTTAATAGTTGGCCTAAGTGGTTTAATATGAATTAATTTTCCAAAGAGATTGATATAAATATAAGATCAATCCTCATTCATTCCTTACAAAACCTAGAAAAGACCTAAGGCAATTTATCAAAGAATTCAAACAAGCACTCAATAAAGTAAAGCTTACCTATTTTATCTTATTTTCATATCATTCATAAGGATAACATATACATAGGTGTAAAGTATTGAAGCATTAGCCTAAGAGCATGACTTTCCAAGTTATAATCTAGATCATTGTTATAATTGCTTTCTACGTATTGCATGATTCACACATAAGCCAACACGTAGGGGAGAAATAAATCAGTTTGAGGCCCACTTCAAAGTATTAGATATGTATCCAACACTCATCGCTAGAGGAGTCTTTAGGGTCAAATCGCCACCAAGTGCTCATTAACCCATTTTCTCCAAGGTCACTATGAAGATGAAGAGCTAGGGTTTTGCAATTTCATGAGGAGTGATAGTCCATGACCTAGATCTAAATACACTAGAATGAAGGCAAAGACAAACCCATAAACATCTAGATGGTCGTATGCTTTTCTAATAAGTATTCTGTACAACACACCTAAGGTTCAAATAGTAACATTAATGCAACCATCCAAGGCTGACGCTATTGTTCACAGCTTTAGAGGCACTCAATCCAAAATTTTGTGACTATACTAGAATCATCTTCATACCTTCTTCCTACCTGTTCTATATCAAGAACTATGTCAGCACTAGAACCAACTAAGTACGTTACTTCTTTATCATTTCCATATCTAGCATAGTTGTACTTAATATTTTTAGTCTATCTCAATTTAATAAATTCAACATATGTTATATTTGAGTCTAGCATCTAATTGGCATGTTATAGAGATATTTTATCACCCTTGTATATTAGGCTATCTCTATCTCCTTTAACCCTAGATAAACCAAATATAGATTTTTAGGGTTAAACATTTGGTGAACCCAATTAGTATGAAAGCAAATATTTTTGATTTTTAAGGTTTTCAATCAACTAGGGTTTTAGATTGTTGTACTTTTTCATTTCATACTTATATTATTTTGCATGCAACCTAAGCATAGCCATAGATTGAGAGGTGTGCCTATTAAACATATTCAACTTCCCCTCCCACCACCTAGGATGTCTCAAACCAATGAGGGATCTCATCTTATGGATCTTGATGATACCAATGTTGAGAATGAAAAACATACTGATGAAATTATCATAGAATAAGATTTTGATAATGTAAACCATGAGTCTAATGAATCCAATGCACATGAATAAATAGATCATGAACAAGTGCAAGCAATTTAATTGTTTCATTAGTGTATTCATCAAAACCCTGAAGATCTTGATGAAATCCTTAAAACTATTTTAGAAACTAAGAATGCAAAAAGCATAAATGACCAAACATGTTCATATATTGATCATGTTATTAGAACTATGGGTCATCCCCATATATGAACAACCCTCCACTTTAATACATTACAACCTAATATTTATAATGAGGGCACAATATATGTTTTCAACCTTTATTTCCTAAAACTACTATTGCTACATCTACCATGGGGATAACAAATGTTTCAACTCAAATACTGATTTATATGCCTCTTCAAACTATGATTTCAGCCCCTTTGGTGACTATTCAACTTGATAATCTAAATCCTAATGGGTCCATAGTTTAAACACTCCTTCAAGATATAAAGACCTTAAAGGACAAGGTTATAAACATTGAACAAAATGTTTTAAAGTCTCCTCATGCTATTGATTCCCAAGATGTGTTACATAAACCTCTTGCACTTGAGATATATTTGCACCCTTTGCCAACTAGTTTTGTTGTACCTAAGTTTGCATTTTATGATGGCAAGGGTAATGCTAAACAACATCTTCAATCTTTTTTTTTGACATGCCTTGATTATGCCTCTAATGATAAAATTTTGACCAAATTATTCTCAAGAAACCTCAAGGACTATGCTTTGAGGTGGTTCTATGATTTAACTCTCCAATATGTGAAAGCATTCGAACCTCTTGTAGATCAGTTTTTATCACACTTTTCCATCAATATTTCTGAAAAGGTTTCCTATACTCAAATTTCCAAAATCAAACAAGGAAAAAATGAACCTATCAATGAATATGTCTTGAGGTACAAGATAAAATTAGATAATATGACTAATCCTATGGCATATAAGGAGTTACAAGACATATTCAAGGAAATATTGCTTGCTCTTTTACATGAGACCATTATTTTTAAGAAGTTCAAATTTTTTGATGACTTATGCCATGTTGTACAGGACCATGAAATGAAGCTTATTTCGTTGAATAAGCTCAAGAATATAACAAACACACCAGTTGCATGTACATCCAATGCCAAATTTACAATCAAATCAAGTTTAATAAGTTAAAACCTCCTAAACCTAAAAAGTAACCAACCACCATGATTAACATAGTTTCATAATAGCCTAATCAACTTATCTTATCTATTGCACCAACGAGATAATTTACATACTTCCCTGAGTCTCCCACTTCATTGCTCCCATGGATAGTAGGGTGTCATCTTATATCTCTCCCTCATTCCATAGAGGTTGATATGAATAGACCTCTACCCAAAGGATATGATGTGAATGCTTATTATGATTATCACAAAGAACTAGGACATTTTACAAATAGATGTTTTACCTCAAAGTATAAGATCTAAGACCTTAATGATGACCAAAATATTATATTTGATGATCTTCCCAAGGAATCAGGTTAACAACCTAGATCACCAAAAATAAAAAATATTTAAGAATCCTTTACAAGACCATTTTAAGAAGGAACCATAAGTGCAAATGGCATATAATGCACATCCTCCTCCATCACATTATGGGCACCTATTAGATGGGATTATTAGTACTTATACATGACATATAACTCCTATGGTTCAAAGACCTTTTATTACTTTATATGATACAAATATCAAGGATGATGACTTTGATCTTCATTCTTTATTCATTCGAGCATTCCTTGATCATCAACATATATGCGATGTTATGATTGATAATGATGCAAGTGAAAATATTTGCACCATGACATTACTTATACACATGGGTTATACTCATCATGATTTGAATCTTTTTACTATATCAATTAGAGCATTCAATGGGACCTCTTAGAAGATTCTTGGTGATATGAGCTAACTTTACAGGTCGGTCCTGCACATGTGGTTACTACCTTTTCAATTATACCTTCCACAAGAATCTTTGATATATTATTGGGAAGACCTTGGATCCATAAAATTTGATTAGTACCTTGTATAATGCATAGGTGTGTTAAATACATTCATGCCAAATAATAATTATAGCTTTCAAAATCCCATATGGCCATCCTATTGAACAAGAAAAAATTATACCCAGGTTTAACTATCAAACCTACTAAAGTTAATACACCATAAAAAGGTAAGTAATAAGAAATCCCCTTTATTAGGTGACCAATATTTCAGAGACCATTACATCAAAGACATATAGTGGATTCCATGAAATCCCTATCTTTTATTATGCACCATATTTAGACATCCAGAGCACCTAAACATGTTTCTACTATTTTTAGTCCAAATAAATAACATAACACATAGATATGGGTCTTAGGAACCCTTAATACTCCTATTATCCCTTTATGACCACAAAGTCCTATTATACATACACAAAACATCATAGATACTATAATGATAGATATTTCACCTACACATATTCCTTGGTAGTACCAATAACTCCTTACACCAGGATCTGAGTGGGGAGATATATATGACCATTATTTGGATGGGATCATAGGTTAGTCTCTTCAAATATTCAAAAAATATAAAAAAAATAAAAAATCCAAAAAAAACATGTTCTATTGGCTCCTTGACAACTATGTATTAGTTCCATGGTAATGGATGGAATATCAGTTGCTCCTACATACACATGTGTGTCTCACTTCTACTTGCATGTGATATAGGCATACACAGATACATAATCTTATTCATATTTTAAATGTTGGGCCTTCCCTCTACTCATGTCATATGGATATTGGGGGCATCTACTTATATGATCATGATACTTTCAGGTTCGATTATTCTATGGTCACTCTACATTTTCATGGTTTGAGCTCATATATGTACTTACACATGTCTTTATTCATGATTCTATATCTTATAGGGTACTTGATATGCTATGCACTTGACATTTTTTGATAACACATTTAACCCATGGGTTATATGATATGTTTATTCTGATTACTTATGATTTCCTTTATCTACTTCTTTGAGTGTCTTGCCTTGCTATTATATTGCTTATTCTAGCATTTGAATATGCTTCTTTGTTTATGACCCTTGTGCCTATGTGTGATTTATTTGACATTTGAATATGTCATTATTTATTGTATGGACATTTGAATATGTCATCCTTATTTTTGTGGATATTGGACTAAGTCATGGCCCTTCAAACATGCCCCTTGTTTGTGGTCTCCTAGGACTATTGTATGTTGACTTACTTTTGAGTTATCTTATGTGTGTGATTTATTTACTTGTTGAGCTTGTGTTGTTACTATCTAGACTTTACCATGATATTTATCATGCATATTAAGCCTTAATGTGATCACATTGTTCTATGCACTTCAATGATACATTTACCTAGACATGTTCTTCTATATGTTTCATGGTTCCATTCATAGATTATACAGTTGTCTTATCCTTTTGAGGTGAGGAAACTACTAGTTTCTATTCTTCCCTCACCTCAAAAGGGGGGCATATCAGTGGGGCAAAGTCATAAAGTCATGTTATTCACATTTGGAACTTATATCAATTTTTAGATTCAGTGGGGGTATGTTATATAGGAATGGATTCCACATATTCATAGTTTTTAAATTTAGTGGGGATATGCTTTGGAAGCATGTTCTCCACACTTATTTAGTATTCAATACACTCATATTTGGTGGGGGCATATTTTAGAAACATGTCCTCGACATTGGTGCTTATTTAAAATTTTAGATTTCTCCATAAATAGTGGGGGCATGTTTTAGAAGCATGTTATCCACACTTACATAGTTTCCAAATTGGTCAAAGCACACAATTATATAATTTAGATTTATAGTTGTGATAGAATTTTATATATTAGTACCATTGTTATACATAGTTTCAACATAAGACATATCTAAGGTGCATATGATATGAAATGTGTGCCTAATATTGAAAAATATAAATTAGTTTCAGATTTCAAAACACTCTTAAGGAATGCCATCACCCACCAGGATGGACTTTTACAAACTATATGGAGCTAATCTACTGTAGTAGTTGGTTCACTTTTGGTATGGTTGGGATGATTAAATCACTTAATCTTGCCAAATTATTAGGTTGAACTTGATTATATCATCTAGCCTTACTAATTTGATAGTTTGAGTTGACTTGGTTCACTCACACTCACTAGGCTATAAGTATGATTAGGTTGCACAATTGAGCTAATCTCAACTATCGAGTGGCAACTAACCTTCTCTCCAAGGTTTGGGGTATGTGCCTTCCAATATCTCCCTATCTCTTTAGATATATGTACTCTCCAAATTTATATATTTGTCCTAATCTCAACTTTAGATCTTTATAATGATACATCTTTCAAATCAAGTTGCTAATGGTTAAGGTAATTACATTAATACATATGTGTACTCTTAAACCTTGCTCTTTCAATTTCAATATTTTCAATTTTTTGAATTTGAGATTTATGCACTAATTATGTACTATAACATGCCCTTGGTTATAGGTCAATCACCAGAAAGGCACTCAAGGTGGACTCAGACAAAGGTAAGGTGTGTTATACAACCTTAGGTATGTATTTCTCCTTTAAACTAGCAATTTCATTACTAGATTAGGGGGTAAATGTAGATGATATTTATGGATTATATAGCACCTCAATCTTGTACACTTGGAAAACTCATAGCTTGGTTATTTTTCAAAATTCTAGACCTTTCCCACTTTTAAAAGTCTTGCATTTGCTCTATTTTGTACCCCTTGGCCTATTGTTTAGTCTGACTAATCTTATATGGATGACCTAGACTTGCTATCTTATCTAAAATGCTTAAAACCTTCTTATCTTCCACCTCAACAAGTTCTAATTCTATACCTACTTTTCTTCTCCATGGACACTAGCATCTCAGATAGACAACTATGTCAACATAGGTGTCCTGCTCTGATGTAAGTGTTTAGTGCCTTAAAGTCAACTAATTTTCAAATAAAATGTATCCTAATGGTCGATCTAAGTGCTTTAATGCAAGTTACTTATCTAAAGTGATTGATATAAATACAAGATCAACCATCATTTGTTCTTCACCTATAAAACCTAGAAAATACCTAAGGTAACTTATCAAAGCATTCAATCAAGCACTCGATAAAACAAAGCTTCCCCATTTTCTCCTATTTCATATTAGTCATAGTTATAACACATACACCAGTCTAAAGTACTAAAGGAGAAACCTCAGAGCCTAATTTTCCAAGTTACAAACTAGGTCAATTTTATACTTACTTTCCACATATTACATGATTCACACACAAGCCAAAACGTAAGGGATAACTACATCAATATGAGACCCTCTTCAAATTATTTGCTATGTAGGTAGCACTCATTAACAGAGGGGTCTTTGGGGTCAGTTTGACACCATGTATCCACTAACCCATTCTTTTCCAAGGAGACTATGAATATGAAGAACTAGGGTTATATAATTTCATGAGTGACAATCCATAACCCATATATGAATGCACCAGAGTAAAGGTGAAGATAAACCTAGAAGCATCCAAATGGTTGCACCCTTTTCTAGTAGGAGTTTATTATAAGACACCTACATTAAGTTTAGACATTAGTGTTGACACAAACATCCAAGGCTGGTGTTAGTGTGTGTAGCTTCAGAGGCACTCAATCCAAAATTTAGTGACTATTTTAGAATCATCTTCTAGTCTAATTCTTATCTATTTTAAATCCAAAATTGGGTCAGTACTAGAACCAACTAAGTACATTACTTATTTGTCATTTTCATATCTAACATAGTCATACTTATTATTTTTATCCTATCTTAGTTTAATGAATTTAGTATATGTTATATCCAAGTTTATCATCTAATTGGCCAGCTATAAAGATAGTTTATCACCCTTATACATTAGGCTATCTCTATCCCCTTTAGCCTTACATAACCCCAATCTAGATTTTTAGGGTTAAACACCTGGTGAGTGTGAGTGAGCCATGTCAACTCACACTATGAAATTGGTGAGTCTATATGATACAATCAAGTTCAACCTAAAAACATAGAAACATTGAGTGATTTAATCACCTCAATCATACCAAAAGTGAAGGAACTATTGTAGTAGATTGGCTCAATACAGTCTATAAAATTCCAACCTTGTGAGTGATGATAGTCCCTAAGATTGTTTTTGAAAGAGTTATCCAAAATTGGATGTCTAAGACTGGTGATTTTAGAGTAAACACACACAATTGTTGAATCAAGAAATCTAGAAGAGAGAGAAACTAAACATAATGTATTCAATAATGTAGATGGACTGATTATATAAAGATATTCTCATAGCTCTCAAAGCTATCATAGCTCTCAACTAATAATCTCAATGAATCTAAGCTCACTCAGTGAAGATTACAAAGGGAGAGAGGTATTTATAAGTTGGAGAGATAGTGAAACCCCATATTCTAATGAATGTGGTACTAATCTTCCTAAATAACCTCTAGAGCCCTAAGCAAGCTAATATAATTGTGTAACCAAAACCCATAGCAAAAATACCTATACTAACACCCCCTATAAGCATAGCTTAGGTAGGCGATGATATAAAAAATGGGTCTCGACAACAAGGCTTGATGAGGTATCCATGTACAATACAATTTCTTATAAAGTAGAGAAAAGGAAAAAACTCAATGGGAAAAAACTCCCCCCACCCCCAAAACCCCCCTCCCCGCTACCCCCCAAAAAAAAAGAGAAAAGAAGAGGAGACTAAAAGACCACTAGAAGAAGATGTTGAAGTAATCAATATTACAAGTATAGCTAATAAGATGATGAAGGTCGATGATGAGATCCTTTGCCTGAAGACTATAAAAGCTCCATCCACATCAAATAATGTTTCTTCCCTTTGGAAAAGGAAGAACTCGATGTGTTTACTAAAAGTCTACCCAATCCATAATGGAAGATGAAGGCAACAATAAGAATATCTATGAATGTGGTGTAAATCATATATGTTGCATAGGTCTGGCAAGAACATGCACAGAAACTGGAGGTAACACCACTAAAATAAACTAGTCTAAAGAATGACATAGAACATTCACTAAAAAAATGTCCATGTGAAGAGTGGTGCATGACTCACCAATTGAAGAAGAAAAAATCATAGAAAGAGATGAGTCATCGATGCTCACAATAGGTTTACTCATACTATAAACATTGGAGTCCTTTAAAGTGCAAGTCTGTGAAGGCTCTAAAAGAGCAACAATCAACATAGTAACATAATTAGAATCTATAATAGGACAACTGAGGTCTGGCAAAATCTCATCTTGTAATGGGGGCTCAATAGAAGGAAGAACACTATCCACCATGGATGTATCATTGTAAGTAACAAAATTAGGAGGTGAAAGTACAACTATCTCAAAAGAGATAATGGGTAGTGGAAGAGGAGGAGGTGTGATGTAAGTCTCAACTAGATCTTCAAAACGGGATTGTAGGATGCTCTAAATAGTGAAGGGACACTCTATGTGCTCTACATGGTGGTGTAGATCTCATAAAACATGTAACAATAAGTGACCATAAACACAGTCACAAAAGTTGGCCTAGTCATTGTATTGACTTGGGTCAATAAGAACATGAATATGTCCATATAAGAATGGAATAAGTTCTTGTTCCTTGAGTGAATGTTCCATGTACATATGCCATGAAACATAGTTAGTCTTACCAAGAAGAACCACTGGCGTATTCTCAACCTTACTCATCAATAGGTATCTCTCAAGTGGAGTTAACATGATGACAACTGAGAGTAATAGTGCATGCTCTAGAGATGGGCTTCGAATTATGCCAAAAATGAGTCCAATTAAGTGAGAGCAATTAGTACACAAGTGACAATGAACACTCAAATAGATGTCAAGATCTGTTGATAACACATCTAGGAATATAAGATCAATCTATGTAAGTAGTCACTAAATGGGCACATGTAATAATTATGAAAAACTGAATGTACACAAGAAAGAATGTAGGGCCCATAACAAATCTCCCCACGATAATCAATAGTGAGCCCCGTATGTTTTCAATAACAAAGCATGATCAAGAAATGAGCAGTTTGTGCTTATGATTGAGTACCAGTGCATGCTCTAAGTATGGATGTTAGAATTAATTGAAATTGGTCCACATAAATAAGAGCAATCAGTTCACGAGTGAAAAAATAGGTCTCAATGAATGGACGTCAGACTCAACTGATAATGCATCCATAAACATGAATAATTAGTGAAATATACACTAAATTGACACAATTGAAATGCAAACAAGCCAAGCAGGAGGATGTTGAACTCTGGCGATAATGTGTTTGTATGAGGAGAAGTAAATATGTGAACTACTCAGGTAGCACCCCCCCAAATTTTGGCCCTATATAATTCAGTGCATTTTACAATGCAAATGGGCTAGCTACATGGGAAATTGAAAAATAAACACTTTAAAAAAATATGGCACTCAATTTTGAGCTACTGTTTACAAGATATTAATGAAACAAATTCCCATCAATAGCCCATTTTTAATAAAAATTGCACTAAATGATTAAAAAAATACCCTTGGTTGAAGTGAAATATGTCTTCCAAACACTCATTGGAACTGACTTAGAGTTTAGAATAAGGTAGTTTGATCCTTTGAGGGGGATTTGGCCTCCTGCCAATCCAGGCCTCAACTTCATCTTTGACAAGTGGAGATACAAATTTTAAAGACTCAAAAATTGCTCTTTTTTTAAAAATGTTTTCAAATGACTTGTTTTTCAGCATACTAAATGATGTTGTAAAGTCATTAAAGGCAAAAAACAAATAAAAAGTAATTACCAATCTAGATAGAGGCTGGGCGTGGGCCCACCAAGGAGGAAAAAGTGTCAAAATATGTGATGCTAAGGTGTAATAAATAGAATTTCCAGTGCAATATCTCAAAAAACACACTTTTCCAACTAAAAGAATGACACTAAGGTGGGAAAACAACCCCCAAGCTGCTCAAAATGAGTAGATCTGATGCAAGGAGTAGAAGAATGACACCAAGATACTAAAGGAGAATTCTTGGTGCTTGAAAAGGATGCCAAGAAGTTGAAAAGGATGCCAAAGATAGCAGACAAGGATGCCAAAGACAACATATTAGATTTAAGGCCTCTCCATAAGGATCCAACGTAGCAGCAAATGATCTTTTTATAGGCTGAATAAAGATAAATTATAGGAAAAAGATGTCAGGCTTTTGGAAAAGGATGCCAAGTATGCATATTTCTCCTCCTTGCTACACCACCATCATAATGCAGTTTTTACGTAGTAGATGTGCATAGTAGTTGAAAATTTAATACAACATGTTAGATTTCAATGCCATGCTACATATCTGAATGAAGGAACCTCTACAAATCCAACACCTCTCTGCAAAAAACAATGTTACACACTACAGATGCAATGTCAAAGGAAGGAGATGTCTAATGCAATAGAATGTATTCTAATTTTTTTTGATGGAATTCAACATAGCTTATAATGTTATCCTTGTAAATATAATGCTATAGATTTGAAAGATAAGAAAAGTAGAAAAATGACTACCATAATAGTTTTAAAAAACTCAGATTAGTCAAAAATTGCCTATGCATATCTCTTTATTCATATCTTACAAAATGTGATGCCAAAGGTAGTGTGGGATGGCTGAATAGATTTGAGAGGATAACTAGGATTGATGAATTCAAGAATAGACTACTTCCTTGCACATATAACATTTAGTCCTTCACAGAAAATAATGCAACTATCCAAAATAAATGCTAAGCATAAAGGGGATGATGATCCTCTATGCCTCAACCTTCACATAGATCTCCCTTCAATCATAAAATAAGAGACTAAAAACAGCAAATATAGATCTAGAAACAATAAGGATGCCTTATTTGCCAAGAGAAAAATTTCAATGTAGAGCTGAAACTTGCCAAAATCCAAGTAGATCTGTAACCAAACTAATGCAACTAATGCAAAAGGCCAACGTACCAATAATATCCTAGATTTTTTTCTACAAAAAAGACCCCTACAATTTTTTTGGTCACTTTAGGTGATCGAGGGACCAAAGTTTTTGAGATTTTTAATTCAAAACAACCCCAATATTTCATAAACGCTCTAAAAAATTGATGAAGAATATGCAAATAAACTCTATATTTCAATAATGAACAACATAAAATAATGGTGTTTGATACAAGACATACAGAGCTTTGATACCATCACCCAAAGCTCTGATACCATGAAAGAGTTATCCAGAATAAGATGTCCAAGACTAGTGACTACAAAGTGAACACACACAACTATTGAATCAAGAAATCTATAAGATAACAAAAATTGAACACAATGTATTCAATAATAGAGATGAACTACTTATACAAAGAGATGAAGTTCACAACTCTCAAAGTTGTCACAACTCTCAACTAAGTAGCTCAATGAATCCAAGCTCACTCAATGAAGATTACAAAGGGAGAGAGGTAATTATAGGTTGGAGAGATAGTGAAACCCCACATTCTAGTGAATGTGGTACTAATCTTCCTAAATAACCTCTAGACCCTAAGCAAGCTAATGTAGCTGTGTCGCCAAAACCCGTAGGAAAAAGGTCTACACCAATAATTTTTAAATCTAAATCTAATTTGGATTTTACAATATTAGGTGCACATTACATAGCATATGCACCTTAGATATGTCTCATGATGAAACTATGTATAATAATGGTACCAATGTATAGAATTTAGCCACAACTATGAATCTAAATCATGTAATTGTGTGCTTTGGCCAATTTAGAAAGTGTGTAAGCGTGGAGAACATAATTCCAAATCATGCCCCCGTGATATATGTAGAACTTTAAAAACTGAAATAAGTGCTAATGTAGAGGACATGTTTTTAAAACATGTCATATTTAAATTTTGGTGTGTTGAATACTGAATAAGTGTGGAGAATATGCTTCCAAAGTATTCCCCCATTGAATCTAGGTGTACTAAATACTAAATAAGTGTAGAGAACATGCTTCCAAAGTATGTTCCCAATGAATCTAAAATTGTGAATAAGTGTGGAGAATATTCTTCCAAAGTATGCGCCCATTGAATCTAAAACTGTGAATATGTGGAAGCCATGCCTATATGACATGCCCCATCTGAATCTGAAAACTGTGCCAAATATGGAGAACATGTCTCTATGACATGGCCCCACTAATATGCCCCACTTTAAGGTGAGGTAAGTGCCATCACTCAATTTTTCACCCTTGGAGAGGTAGTTCAAGCCTACTCCAATTGATTAAAACAATGGGATTACCCCAAGACCTATGGGTTGTCTATAGTGGGGTAAACCTATAGATTAAAGGGATAGCTCCCTTGATATATCTATTTAAGCTCATAACCTATGATACTAACTTGTTGAGATGAAAAGGGATAGATAAAACATGAAATAAACCTAACCTAATGAGGTGATGTACCAAATATGAACTAATCACTTCCAACCAACTATAATTTCATTTCAAACAAGAGCATAACCTACACATGACACTAATCTAAATCTACCTCTCTACATTAGTATTTCTCATGGAGGTTTGTGAAGCAAGCTTAAGCTAGGAGGACTAGTCAAGAGGTTATGACATGACACTAGTGAAGAGACAACTCACTAAACTCATACACACTTAATCTGAACAATTCAAGAGTCTTAAAAAAAGACTTTTAAAATTGAATATGAATGCTAACAAGGACAACATGCCAAGGAAGTGAATCTACCACTTAGCAAGATCAACTAGTCTAACATGCACATTAAAATAATCCATGGATAAAGTAAAACCATATTTTTCTTCATTGATCAAAGGTTGCAAATGGGTAGGGATTCACCATACCTAGATGGAGGATTACAAACTTAGCCAATTTAGGTTCAATATATAGAAAAAGTGAGAGAGAAGAAGAGAAGGGAATAAGAGAGAGAGTTGACAAGTGTCTCATGAGTTAAAAACAAGAGAGGAGTTTTAAAACTACCTCAACAAGTTCTAAATGCCATGTATAGCTCCTTTGTAGATGTTCCCTTGCTCCAGTTGGTGTAGGAGTTAGAATGTTTGCTTGACACCTTAACTAACTCTCCAAAACTTCCCTTTACCTTGACATGTTAAAGGACAAGTGGACTTATTGATAGTCATATTAGGCTCTCTTACACCTTTGATCTGATCTTAACACCTCTTAACTTACCTCTTCAATTTCTCTTTGACACATCACTTCTTTCACTTGTTAGGTGTCTAGAAGACTCTTCATTTCCTTAGGCCAATCTAGCATACAAGTGTCAAAACCTGAATTTATCTTATTCATCCCATATTATCTTCATATATGGCCTATTCAAACCATACCATACCTATAACAATCCATCCAGAAGTCTCAATCCATCCCCAAGAATTCATTCTCTAACAAAAGCCCCAATTAAGCTTCATTTCTTGTAGTCCTAAAATAATGAAAACCTCCTTTTGTAGAGAAAAGTATAGATGGTAATGAGAATATGAAGCATATTATAGGACCCAGTATATCCTTATAAATTCATGTTCAATTTCATGTCTTGAGAGTGAGTGAAAGTGTACTTTTATGTTGCTTCTCTCTCCTAACTAGGTCTCAATTAGGCCTCCCTACCTAGAGACTAAAAATTGTCTCTAAAGGATTCCCACACATTCAAAACCCAAAATAAATGTGTGATTTAGTTATATTACCTCCTCCCCATTCTCCATTTCAATTTTAGGGTTTTGACACCTTATACAGACCTCCCAAGTAGCTAAAAACAAATTTTTTTGGCCTATTTTGTACATTTTCATACAATATTGTATAAACCAGTGACATGGGGTGATGCTAAGGGGAGTATTAGACATGATTTATGTCATTTAAAAGTTCATCCAATCCATTTGGAGGAGTAGAAATCTATTTCTCTCATTAGGTCATTTTGGCTCTCTTAAGCAGGCTGAAAGTACCTCAAGGACTTAATGATTATTCATACAAATTAGGGCATCAATCCTCCAACAAATTCAAAAAATTACAAGTAAACTAGGGTAGATAATTATCCATAGGATCCCAAGGTCCCATGCATCATCTCTGTATTGTACCAAGCAAAAAAAGATAGCCTCTTGGGCTAGTAGTAGGCATTATGTGAGGGCTGAGAGAGAAAAAGGGTCAGTGTGTAGCATCCTAAAATTTTTATGACTTTGAGTAATTTGGGAGGTCAATTATAACCTCATTGATTTTTACCCATGGTTATCCAACCATTTTATCTCCATTAGGTCCCCTACACTCTCTTTTTCTTAGGCCTAGGGTTCTTAAGCCATCTTGCATAACATACCCTAGCTGACTGTATTCACATGTTTCTCTCACTATTAGGGGTCTAGGTACTCATGAAATATTTTTATATACTTATATATTCCCCTCATGGTCTCTATGATCTCATTTTAACTCTAACTTACTATCTCCTCAACTGACAGCCTTGTAGGCTTGCATATGCAATTAGTCATGTGTATGACTAAAAAGGGTTTGATTGTGATTAGGCTCACTTCAATCTTGAGTATGAGACTTCTGATGGAACAATTCCATCACTATACCATCATATTAAACTACCTTACTCTCCATAAATCCTCTTACTTTCTTTTCAATCTTTCAAACATCAAGTACCTTCTATGAGCAAGCAGACTTGTGTATGCAATTAGCTGAGTACACAGAGTTTGAATGTTTTTCTCATTTATTGCTCCCTTTAGGTGAGTCAGAGATTTTTTTGAGGCTCTATTATCACCATAAGACTCTTCTTCATTGGTTTATATTCCTCAAACTTTGTTTTGCTTCAAGTAAAGTCCATTATGAAGCAAACAACCCTGTTGGCCCATGACTATGTATACAATGTTAAGACTTTACATTGACATCCCTTAACATTTACATTGGTCTTCAAATAACATTATGACTTTTTTGTCATCTTGAGATAAACATGAGTTCCCTTGATACAGATTTTTCTCTTCAACTTGAGGTCTGATGCTAGATTGGTCTCTTTAGTCCGTACAAACCTGTAGGTGGTTGTAGGTGACTATAAGAGAGTTCTAAGTATGTAGTTTTGAGCCGGCCTTCTTAAAATCCACCATGATATCATATCAATGGCCATAACTCATTAATATATCATTCTCACTACCCTCAAGTCTATTATCCTTTTCAATGAATCTTTAAACTTTGTTAATTTTTACCAAACTCAGGGCTGTGTAGAGATATTAAGTTTACAAACCTCTTAAACATTTTGATCACCCTATCATTTCAACATCTACTTAACTAGTCACTCATCAAGATGTTCTCTTTCATTATGCTTGGATCATGTTTCAAAGTATACAATTATGACTTTTTTGTCATCTTGAGCTAAACATGAGTTCCCTTGATACACATTTTGCTCTTCAACTTGAGGTCTGATGCTAGATTGGTCTCTATAGTCCGTACAAACTTATAGGTGGTTGTAGGTGATTATAAGAGAGTTCTGAGTATGTAGTTTTGAGCCAGCCTTCTTAAAATACACCATGATATCATATCAATGGCCATACCTCATTAATATATTATTCTCACTACCCTTAAGTCTATTATCCTTTTCAACAAATCTTTAAACTTTGTTGCTTTTTACCAACCTCAGGGCTGTGTAGAGACATTAAGTTTACAAACCTCTTAAACATTTTGATCACCCTATCATTTCAACCTCTATTACAATAGTAAATCATCAAGATGTTATCCTTCATTATTCTTTGATCATGTTTCAAAGTATACAATAAACCTCTTCATGAACAAGTATACCTTTGTCCAAAAGAGTGACTACAAGGTCGAAATTGAAAGGTATTCCCTTTGAATTTATTGAAATACCTTTGCATTCATATAAAAGAAAAATATTTATTCATACTCTCTCATTAACCAAGTCACCTAAAAGAAGGATATTTATTCTAGATTATCCAAGTTCTCATAAAGTTGATAACATGGATATAAATCTAACTTTTTTTCCTTCAATGGTGACTCTCCTTTAAACCTTCAACAATATTATGTTTAGGCCCTGTAGTTCATCTTCTTGCCTGCACAGGCTACTAAGAGAAACCATTCTTTAGCCCTATACACTTTGCCATTATATCAACCCTTAATCCATTTCTTGGTCACTCACTTCAATAGTCAATAATATTTTTCAAACATCATGTCATCTCTAACTTGTCTCTACAATCTGTACATACTTGTGTATGGGAATATTGATTGTATATAGAGGTTTGGTATCTTTACCGTGATTTTGTCCTTGAAGAGGTTGTCTTGATGTCTTTAATTATGAGGAAATTTATCCATTAGATTGTTAACTTTATTTATTATACTCAACTCATGAGATCATAACTCTCACTTCTCAGCAATACAAGACCTTTATAAATCTCCTATGC
Source organism: Torreya grandis (assembly GCA_037957365.1). Classification (NCBI taxonomy): domain Eukaryota; kingdom Viridiplantae; phylum Streptophyta; class Pinopsida; order Cupressales; family Taxaceae; genus Torreya; species Torreya grandis. Next base: position 4,665,801 of record JARHVA010000223.1, on the reverse strand, counting down.
AAGCAGCCTTCAAACACAGTCCGAAAGTGAGGAACAAGAATTGCTTAGAGAGAATGGTGTTTGGAATTCATAGAGGTTAGTTGAAATTTCACTTGCATTTAAGGGAATAAAAACATGGACAAATAACTTAATTTCATATTTACAAACATTTCAAACCTAGAGCAAATAGAGGCTATGACAGATAATTTGTAGATTATGCAAGAGAATAACATTCCTTTCCAAAGGACATCATACACATAAAAACTTGGTGTATTAAGATTCATGATGCATTTATAGACATATAAAAACTCATTATAATTATTTTCATGTAACCAAAGAGTTCACACTTGCACTGGAGTTGCACAAAACTTAGCCTATGGGGATTTAAGCCTAAAAAAATAGTTTAGATCCTTAGCATTTGTTCATAAAGATAAGGATCTCAATCTAATGACCAATGCCATAAACTAGAATTACATAGGGGTCCCAAAATTTGAATAATATCTTATCCCCTAATTCCACCTATACAACATGTACCATGCAGTTGAAAATGGCTTTGAAGAGCTTGTGAATGGAGCGGTGGAGGAGAGAGAGATTTATGAAAATCTTGGATTTAAAAATTCTTCCCATGCTTGTTTTTTACCTTTAAAATATTAAAGGACACTTCTAAACCATTTTTACTTGTAAATGACTTCAACAAGTCCGTACAAGTCACTTAATTCCTCTCTTTGGCATTGAAACTCAAGATTCTAACCTTTGTCTAACTTGATGACAGGTGTGGTCATTATGTAACTATTCCAAGATCCTTGAAAGGTGTGTTATACATATTTTTACCTTGAGGAGCTTTGACATACATTGGAGTTAGCCAAAAATCACCTTTTCCCATATAAGGCATGACAAGACTTTGAGATAGGCTAACAAGATATGACAATAAATTTCTTTACTATAGGGGTTGATATTCTAACCTTTAAGGTCAAAATTAGTCAACAAATTGATTATTTGTAAGGGTAGCATACCTTATATGCTAAATAGACCAATAGCCTTGTTCCTCCATTAGACAATGGAGTCATTTTCACTCAATCTCAGTGTTGAACTTGACCTTGGTCATGACAAGACAAACTGATTTGACCTCCAACACACACAAAGTAATGCAAACACACACAGTACACATACCACACTTATGCTACAAAGCACTTAGGGACCACAATAACATAAGCAAATTAACTATATACAACTTCCTAGATCAAAGGGAAAGTTTGTATAAACATATCTTATTCATCCTCCTTATAAACATGATCAATAGGAAACATACCCTTTCAAATGCCTTAAATCTCTTAAAGGAGTTCAATATACTACTACCAATCATCTTTGTCCTCTTCTCTTTGATCAACATGAATAAGGTCAACTAGAAGAGTAATTTCCTCTTTCTCCTTAAGAACCACAGGGCTGTCAAGAATTCCAAGTCTTTCTATGCAATTATGAGGTTGCAAGGCAACTTATTTAAGTTCATTTTCTTGGCCATTGTGCACTTTGTCAACCTTAATTTGCTTACTTAGATATTCTTCAATTTCAAGGCTAGATACAACCTCAAAAAGCTTGGATAGCATAGGATCTTCTTCTTAAAACACACTATCAAGGCCATATCAAAGAGTCTCTTCTTTGAAAATGGATTTGAATTTATCTTGCCCAAAATGAGTAACAATGTAAATATACTCATCAAACTCACTTGCATTGTCTTTTTCAACTAAAACTTTGGCTTGATTCTCTTCACTCGCTTCCCATAGTATAGGTTCTTCTTCAAGTAGGGAGATGGTGGGAAGGTGATGAATAGGTTCATGGGTTAGAGAGGGAGTATGAAGTATTATGGATGGAGGATGGTTCATGAATGGGATTGGGGATGGAGGGAGATTCTTGAATAGGTTCATATTCTTTCATAAGAGTTTGCATGGTATAACTAGGAATCATAGTCACGGAAGGCCTCCAAGATGATGAGATCTTGATTTCTTGAAAAGGAATAGGTGTAGCTTGAGGAAGACTTGGAGTCAAAGGAGGAGGAACAAGAATATGAGATGATGGTTGAGGTTATATGGATTGTGTTTCTTGATTCTCCCACTTCTCTAATTTGTCTATCCACCATTAGATAAAAATTATAATTTTATACAACTCATCATTGATTGCATATTGGGTTTATTCTTCAACTAACATCCATCTACCCATCAAGAATTGAATTGACTTCCTCATCTTCTCTATGAGATGGAAAGGGATCACATCAGGGTATCTATCCCATTCTCTTATCACCTCTTATGATTTTAGCATATTTGGCTTAAGTACCAATAAGGATATGGTAGGGGAAACATAATTTTGAGATGAAATTGAATTTGGGAAGGAAGAATTTGAATGTTGTAAGTCATAGTAAGTCTACTAAGGTATATAGTTGTAATCATATGAGAATAATGTAGGACAACCATAGGATTGATATGAATCATGAAAAGGCTGATAGGAATCAAAGTAAGGTTGATATGGATCATAAAACTGGTAACAATTATGTTAAGGCTGATAGGAAGGTACTATTGTCACTTGGATTTGAACCCTTTGAGAAGATGAAAATATCTCCTCTTCCAAGTGGCACAATGGAATCACCTCTAGGTTTATGGGCAGCCTAGGAAATGAAGTGAATATCTAGATAGGGCTAGCTCCCTTGATGTACCACTTAACTACTACTACTACTAATAACTTTGGGGGTGAAAAGAGAGAGATAAATGAAATAAAAATACTCTAATGGAGGTGATACACCAGATATGTTGATGACTTCTAACCATATGTATCTCACACTTGAAATCAAAGGATAACTAAAACATACACTCTCCAATTAATGTCTTCTTACATCAATGTTACATTATAGGTTTATAGATGAATGCACAAAGCTAGGAGGAATATACAAGAGGCTTATTAGGGAACTAATGAAAATACTAACTCACTTAAACCTTGACATCTTGTGGAACACATCACATGCCCTATAAGAAGAAAATACAAATAGGTGAAAAGAATGAGTAACATGCTAAGGAATCCTTAGTCTTCACTTATGCAGGATCACACATTCAAGTAAACACACTAAGTATAGTCATGGAAGAGGTAACACTTAGTAATTCTATTGATGAATAGGTGTATAATTGAGCAGGGCTTTGCCATACTCAGGTGGAACATAGATTACAATGCCAAAATGGCCAACTCTTATAGAGAGAGAGAGAGAGAGAGAGAGGAGAGAGAGAGAGAGAGAGAGAGAGAGAGAGAGAGAGAGAGAGAGAGAGAGAGAGAGAGAGAGAGAGAGAGAGAGAGAAGTTCAAGGGTCACAAGGACACTTTTAAAGATAATAAAATTATTTATCCATGCATTATAATAATATATAGGTGAAACATATAAGGACATGATCAACAAGTGTCAATCCAAGTCACAAACTCGAAGAAAAGTGGCAAGAAACTCCTCCCTTTGCACAAAAAGTTTTCCTTCATTATTGGGCCTATTTTAATGTCCTATAACTAATGAAGAGTAGTATAAATGATTATAATATAATGTAAGGCTACCGCATATGCCTCTCCATTCATTGGTTGTATGCTTGGTCCTTCAAAAACATCTAAAAGTGAGCCATCATCATCTGCTATCCAAAAATCTATCCTTCCATGCATCCTTCACACTTGGCCTCCAAAATACCTTAATTTTTTCATGAAAATCCATGGGAGGGAGTGAATTAAAAGTTTTAAGTCCCTCCAAGGTCTTGGAAGCATCAGGAAATCTTTAACATTAGTTCAAGTGAAGCTTTTCACCCCTCTCACTAGCTTGTGCAATAGGTCAGTTTTGACTAGCTGAGTTGAAGGACCTGCTTGAGACACATAGGAGTTGTTTCAAGACATGAAATGAATATTGGGAGTTATTAAAAGTCTCAATATATCCATCAAATTTAGTTTCATTTCGTAATGCTTCTTGTAGCCTACACAACACACAAAATAGTGAGAAAAAGCCTATTTATACCCTTGTTCATACAAGTCCATACAACTCAAAAGCATGTGGATTATCAAGAGGGAGTCCTCTCCAAGTATTAAAAGGTTTCATGAGAAAATTTCTCCATTTTTTCAGCTATCCAACTCCATTTTCACAAATTGGTCCTGAGCAAGGGTTTGGGAGGGTTTTAGGCCTATTTTTGGTCTTAATGATTGTTCATAAAATTGGGACATCTAGCTTGAGAATAATTTCCAAAAATATGGCCTATAATACCCATACCAACATCCAATAACTCCTTTGTCTCCCAACGTAGTCTCATGAAATATGTGAGCAATTTAAAATGGTTATTTGAGCTTTTCTCTCTTTTTTCACAAGTCTAAGTTGGTTTTGGACTAAAAATGATTTTCCTTTGACTTAATTTTCAATCTAAGAGTTGAAAAACCTATATAATTTTCCTATGGACAAGTTATAATAGGTTTCAAATCGTGTTTCATGGTGGGAATGAAAGAGACTCCTCACTTGGACATTAGGCCTAAGCATGTTAAGTAGACCCAGGTTGCCCTTGAAGCTCAAAATGTACTTTCATGATTTTCATTTCCATCTAATAGCCTATAAAATTTTTTTATGTCACCATATACATGCACCAACTCATTATAATGTTCATTCCATGTTTGAAATGAAATTTGTTCACAATTTGCCCTTTAGACCTTGATTTTGCCTATTAGGTTTGACTGCAAACCTAGGAGCCTAGACCACCTTGTTAGTATCTATGCCTATTTTATAGGTAATTCATGTTAATTTAGGTTAGATATAAATCTATAAACCTTATATAAATGTCTTCCAAGCTTTTGGCTCCAATTTTATAACCATATCTCAAGATTTACATGGTTTGTGCAAGGGGGAAGTACCCCCGATCTGAGATAAAATAGGGGGTACTTCCCCTATTTTATCAAGCCTATTGAATGGTTTAGGATATTACTCAACTCATATCAATACTATTTACCAAGTTTTATCCCTTTTTAAGGTGATTTGGCCCTCCAAATGAACTAGGAGCTCAAGATAGACCTTTGGGCAATGAACTTTGTATATGACAGTCAGAATTGACTATATATTATCATTTAAAACCCTCTTATCTAAATGATTTGTGTTAGATAAAAAAGTTCAAATAAATTATAATCATGTTTTTTATGTTTCAATCTCCCTTATCATTCTAATTTACCACATACTCCTAATGTTTCCTTACTCAGTCAAACTGAGTATTTGACTATGACTGTGCTGGCTGCAAAACATCACCTGTAGGTATATATGTATGACTTGACCTTGATAAATGGTGTTATAAGATATTTTACATATGTTATTTCTCATATAAATATTTTTATTACATATCTACCCTATATTATGCACTTTCCAACTTGTTTGGTGCCAACTTTGCTCACTGCCTTGTTGACTATCATAACTATAGTTGACTATGTCTTTTGGCTTTGAAAGGGGGAAGATATAGGTGTGGTTATGTTGTTTAGATGTCTTGAAGGTAGTCACAATATTCATATATTTGTTTTTTAATATATTTCACCGTTATAACCTCACCTTTACTCTTCATATGCACTTGGAAACACCAAATTGAGTCCCTTATCTTGACTGACTGAGATGACTTTGTTTAACTGACCCTTGTAGGTGGTTTTGGCCTTGTTATCCTTTTATAAAAGGTCCATGACACCATAAACATGACCATTGAGGTATTATTCCACTATTTCATCACGTTTTAGCTCTATTTACCATTCTAATGCACTTTCTTACCCCCAAAATAGGGTCTTTGCCTGTAAGACTGAGGCACCTTTAGGGTTTGCTATAGGTAGTTGAATTTAACCCTTAGAAATTGTTTTTAAGGTGATAAGTCTCCTTGAGTTAATATATAAATCAAAATTTTATATATAATTAGGGTTTCTTATTATGAACCTCAATGTTCAAACTTTCTTCATACCACTGTTGGGTTGGGTTGCCTTGTTCACAACCCTACCTATAGGTGAAAATAGGAGTATTTTCCATTGATGATGGTGTCATGGAACCTATTGAAACATCTATTGAGTTCACACAAATTCATATTACATTTACCCTCATCTACATGCTTCATTATAACTCAAAATAGTCCTTTTTTTTTGGACTGAGACACTTTCTTTTAGGACCTCATTGTAGGTCTGAGCCATTTTGCCCTGTATACAGACTGTGGTTGGCCATTAACTAGCATAGTCATGGATCGACCTATCTTGATGGCATTAATATTTTATTATGCATCATTTAACCCATTTAAACATTCCTAACTTGAAAGTGTGCTTCATTTTCTTTTTTTATGTCAAAGGGTCATCATAACCTTATAAGCCTGTAGATGTTATTGAAGCATCTTGATGCTTTTTAAGGCATGTTTAAGACCTTCAAATGATCATCTCCTGCTTGTCATCTACTCTCTAACTTTTACAAGTAACTATCCTTAGTATATACTAATGTTTGAACACAATAGGAAGCATTAAATATCATTAAAACCCTATTAAAAGGTCTTTACCAAAATTTTTTACACCTCTGTTTTCCTTCTTTGGGGAAAATGGGCCTGAAACCATATTTCATCATGTTTTGAAAGCTTTCACCTCTCAAGTCACCAACTTTACCTCTTGAATAAGTATGAACTACCTTTTTCAACACTCTAGGACTCTAAAAAATTGCTCTTCATGTTTTCATCTCGCATATGCCACCTCTGCCTACTATTAAGAGCCACTTGTAGGTGGTCATTCAAGGTGCAGGCAACAAAAGTAACTATTGACAGTGAATATAGCAGATGGCCTTAAATGGGTTATATATGAATATAATTTTTTTAAAATGAAATATACACAACTCAAGGAGTTTTAAATCACTACTCAAGGCCTTATTCCAACATGGCATTATTTCAGGCCCCATAAATACATTGACTAGGTTTAGTATGCAAACTGTGTGTATGGGTAATGTATGACTGCCAACCACAAGACATTTGCTTGAATTAAGAATATTAAAGGTGAAGGGAGGTTTAGATAACTTTGGAAACATGATAATGAACCAAAATCCATCTTTTTAAATAATTTCAAAGCATAAAACTTTTGGAGGTGATGAAAACTACCCAAAACTCAAAAAAATATATCTTTTTATAAATTGAGATTATTAGCATATCAAAACCACTCAAAATTTTAAAAAAAGCATGGTAAGTTTTATATAAGGATGTAGAAATACTTTGGAATAAATCTAACATTTTAACCATATGAAATTTCTCAAACAAGACCCCAAACTAAAGGGTGCATAGACTGATAGGTAGTTTTGGAAGGTCAAATTCAAATGAATGGTTCATGAAGCATGGGCCACCATTCCTAAAAATAATTATATATATGTTAAGGTATATAAGTGTATAATATTACCCCAATATTGTTTTTCTTGATACTTCTTGTGGTGATCGTACCAATTAAGAACCTGCAAGTCACTTCTCTATGACAAGAAGGGTGAAAAAGTGATAGTATGGTTTTGAGCTATAAATGTAAGTTTTAGATTAAAAAAACTTGTATTTGAGTTTTTGGGAGCTGGAGAGTCACATTTACATGTTTTTCAAGTGGCACACTTCCCAAGGAGGCCATACAAGTGCCACTTTCTCTTTCTTTTCCAAGAAAACTGACTTTCTTTTGAACCACCTACCAATTTTTAGTTAGTGACAGTTACTACAGACCTCCTAGGACACATGTAATGTGATAAAACTCTTTGACACTTGCACATTTTTGAAGAAATCTATACAAAGCATTAAATACACCTATTTGACCCCTTAAAACGACTTAAAATGATAAATGGACCTAGAGAACTAATGACCAAAGTTATTATAACATAAATTAAAATTAATTAACCTATGAAACACATTATGACAATATATTATACCCCCTTATATGTCTAAAAATTAAAATTTTACTAGGGGTGCCCTATTTTGACCTAAAAGTCAAAATTTGTCAATAGGTACAAAACAAAAGTTCTCTTTATACCCAACCATCCCAACTTCATGAGTCAAAATAAAACACAAAATATTATCAAATACTTGTCAAAATAAGTACTTGGGATGATAAAACTAGTTTCTTGCATTTAGAGTCACCATTAGTGTTTGTTGAATACCTCTACAGACTGATAGGTAGAAGAACACACCAAGGATTCTTTCACAACTTTGGACCTTTATCCCACCAAGCATGCCATAATTATTCTAACTTAATTTTTCACCCTTCTTGAGTTAGTTCAAGCCTACTCTAATTGAGTGAAACAATGGGATAACCCCTAGACCTGTGAGTTATCTATAGTGGGGGTAAACCTCTAGATTGAAGGGCTAGTTCCCTTGATATATCTATTTAAGCTCATCACCTATGCTACTAACTTGTTGAGATGAAAAGGCATAAAGAAAACACAAAAGAAACCTAACCTAGTGAGGTGATTCACCAAATATGAACTGATCACTACCAACCAATTGCAATTGCACTTTAAACAAGAGCCTAACTTGCACATGACACGAATTCAAATCTGCCTCTCTACATTAGCATTTCTCATAAAGGCTTGTGAAGCAAGTTTGAGCTAGGAGGACTAGTCAAGAGTTCATGACATGACACTAGTAGAGAGACAACTCATTCAATTCATACACACTTCATTTGAACACTTCAAGAGACCTGTAAAAAGACTTTCAAAATTGAATATGAATTCTAATAAGGACAACATGCCAAAGAAGTGAATCTATCACTTAACAAGATCAACTACTCTAATATGCACATTGGAATAATCCATAGAGAAGGTAAAACTTGGTTGTTTTTCATTGATTAAAGGATGAAAATGGGTAAGGCTTCACCATACCTAGGTGGAGGATTACAAACTTAGCCAATTCAAGCTCAATATATAGAGAAAGTGAGAGAGAAGAAGAGAAGGGCATACGAGAAAGAGCTAACAAGTGTTTAATGAGTTAAAAACAAAAGAGGAGTTATGGAACTACCTCAATCAGTCATAAATGTCATGTGTAGCTCCTCTAGAGATGCTCCCTTGCTCCAAGTGGTGTAGGAGTTAGAATGTTTGCTTGACACCTTAACTAGCTCTCTAAATCTACCCTTTATCTTGGCATGCTGAAGGAAAAGTGGCCTTATTGATGGTAAGATTAAGATTTATTAAAAATTTTATATACTATTTACACCTCTCAACTTACTCCTCTAGGTTTTCTTTGACACATCACTTCATTCACTTACTAGGTGTCTAGAAGACTCTTCATCTCCTTACGCCAATCTTGCATACAAGTGTCAAAACCTAAGTTTATCTTCTTCATCTAATTATATCTTCATGGATTGCCTATTCACACCATACCATAGCTATAACAATACAACTAGAATTCTCAAACCAACCCCAATAATTCATTCTCTACTAAAAGCCCCAATTAGGCCTCATTCCTTATAGCCCTAAAATCATGCAAACCTCCTTGTGTGGAGAAAATTATGGATGGAACTAAGATTATGAAGGCATATTATATGACCCAATATGGCCTTACAACTTCATCTTTAATTTCATGTACTTAGAGTGAGTGAAAGTGTACTTTTTTGCTACTTCTCTCTCCTAACTAGGTCTTAATTTGGCCTCCCTGCCTAGAGATTGAAAATTGACTTTACAATATTCCCACACATGCAAAAACCCAAATAAACATCTGATTCATTTAGATGACCTCTTCCCCATTTTCTATGTCAATTTTGGAGTTTTGACACATTGTACAAACCACTCAAGTAGTTAAAAATAGTCTTTTTTGGCCTATTATGTATAGTTTCATATAGTCTTGTACAAACCAATGACATAGGGTGATGTTTATGGGAGTCTTATACATGATTCAGGTCATTTTAGATTTCATATAATATATATGGGGGAATATAAATCCATTTCTCTCTCATCAGGTCATTCTGGCTCTCTTAGGTAACCTAAAAGTGCCTCAAGATCTTAATAATTATTCATATAGCTCAAGGTACCAATCCTCTAACCAATTACACAAAATGAAAGTTAACTAGGTTAGATAACTATTTTTAGGAGCCCAAGGTCCCATACATCATCTCTGTACTATACCAAGCCCAAGAAGATAACCTCTTAGGCTAGTAGTAGGTATTCTGTGAGGGTTGAGAGAGAAAAAGGGTCAGTGTATAGTATCCTAAAGTTTTTATTACTATGATAAATTCATGGAGGTAAATTAAAACCTCATTTACTTGTTCCCATGGTTATCTAACCCTTATATCTCCATCATATCCCCTGCACTCTCTTTTGCTTAGGACTAGGGTTTTTAAGCCATCTTGTATAACATACCCTAGCTGACCATATTCACCTATTTATCTCATTGTCAAGGGTATAGATCGTCATGAAATTTTTGTATATACTTCCATCTTCCCCTTAGGGTCTCTATTATCTCAACCCAACTCCAACTTGCTATCTCCTTAACTGACTGCCTTGTAGGCTTGCTTATGCAATTAGGCTGTGTATGATTGAACAAGGTTTAAATGTGATTAGGCTCACTTTAAGCTTGAGTGTGAGGCTTTTTATGGAACAATGCAATCTCCATGCCATCAATTTCAACTAAATTACTCTCCATCAGTCCTTTGATAGTCTTTTCAATCTTTCAAACAAGTACCTTCTATGAGCAAGTAGACATGTGTATGCAATTAGTTGAGTAGGCAAAGTTTGAATGTTTGTCTTGTTTCTTGATTCTTTCAGGTGAGTTAGAGAGTTTTTTGAGGATATATTATCACCATGAGACTCTTCTCCAATGTTTTATCTTCCTCAACCTCTTTCTTGCTTCAAATAAAGTCCATTATGAAGCAAACAATCCTATTGGCCCATGACTGTGTATACAAGGTTATGAATTTGCATTAACATCCCTTAACATTTATTTTGGTCTTCAAACAACATTATTCATTTTTTTTCATATTTAGATAAACTTTATTTTCCTTAATACACATTTTTCTCTTCAACTTGAGGTTTGATGCTAGATTGGTCTCTCTAGTTTGTATAGACCTGCAGGTGGTTATAGCTGACTATAAGAGAGTTTTGAGTATGTAGTTTTGAGTTGGCCTTCTTCAACTCCACCATGACATATTATAAATAGATATAACTCATTAAGATCTCATTATCAATACACTCAAGTATATTATATTTTTCAAGTCATCTTCAAACTTTTTTGCTTTTTACCAAACTTAGGGCTATGTAGAGATATTAGGTTTGTAAACCTCTTAAACATTTTGACCACCCTATCAGTTCAAACACTGTTTATATAGTCACTTATTAATATGTTATATTTAATTATGTTTGAATCATCTTTCAAATTATACACTAAACCTATTCATGAACAAGTATACCTTTGTTCGAAAGGGGATCTATATGTTTGGGAACTATAGGTCATCTTCTTGCCTACACAGACTGCCAAGAGAAACAATTCTTGAGCCCTATACACTTTACCATTGTATCAAAACTTAATACACTTATTGGTCACTCAATTAAATATTCATGAATATTTTTAAAACATCATGTCATCTCCAACTTGTCTTTACATTCTATACATACCTGTGTATAGGAATATTGACTGTATACAGAGGTTTAGTCTCTTTACCATGCTTTGGTCCTTGAAGAGGCTAGCTTGATGTCTTAAATTATAATTAAATTTATCCATTATCTTGTTAAATTTATGAATTATACTCAAATAATAAGATCATAACTCTCACGTTTTTGAAATACAAGACCTTTACAAATGTCCTATGCAAGTAGCCTTCAAACATAGTCCTAAAGTGAAGAACACTGTGAACTGCTTAGAGAGAATGGTGTTGGTAATTAATGGAGGTTGGTTGAATTTTAAATTTAATTAAAGTGAATAAAAACATGAATAAATATCTTCATTTAATCTTTCCAAACATTGCAAACCTAGATCAAATAGAGGCCATGATAGATAATTTACAGACTATACAATAGAATAACATTCCTTGCCAAAGGACCTCCCACATGTGCCAACCTAGTGGATGAAACATATAATGAATTTAAAAAAATATAATAACTTATTCCAATTGGTTTCATGCAGCCAAATAGTTCACACTTGCACTGGAGTTGCACAAAACTCAGCCCGTGGGATTTAAGACTCAAAAAAGTAGTTTGACTCCTTAACGATTGTCCATAAAGATAAGGAACTCAATCCAATGACCAATGCCACAAATTGAAATCCCATAGGGTCCCAAACATTGGATAAAATATTATCCCTTAACTCTATTTGTATAACCTATACCATATAGTTGAAAATGGCCTTTAAGATCTTGTGAATGGAGCGATGTAGGAGAAAGAGAGATTTATGAAACTGTTGGACTTGAAACTTCTTTCGGTGCTTGTTTATGACCTTTAGAAGATTAAGGGACACTTCTAAACCATTTTTAACTACAAATTAATTCAAAAATTCTATAAAAGTCTCTTAAATCCTCTCTTTGGCATTGAAACTCAAGATTCACACCTTTATCTGACTTGATGAAAGGCGTGGCAGTTGTGTAAAAGCTCCAAGATCCTTGGAAGGTATTTTGTTTGTATTTTTCACTTGGTTATCTTTGAAATACATTGGAATTATCCAAAAATCACCTTTTCCCCTCCTTTTCACCACCTTCAAGTTTATAAATGAACCTTAATTTCTCCAAACATGCATTAAATGTTATTAGAAGATGATTAATACATGAAATGACTTTGGAAAACTCCTAGAAACCTATAACACCACTTGACCAAGCTTTATCTCTCCATGACATGTCTAGATCACTATATGATCAAAACAAGACATTACCTTAACTTTTCCAAAATTACCTTAAACAATGCTAATAAAGATTTATGAAGAGTTTTAAGGACCATCAAAGGCATGACAAGACCAATAATTTTTTTTGATAACCTTATGAAGTTTCAATTTAGAGGGGGTGACGAATTTTATCTTGAGTTTAAAATTTGGTCAACAATAAGAATATAAACCGATAGTGACCTCACCTTAAAAGGATAAGATAACTGTATAATTTATGAATGGAACCATGTAGCATATATAATAACATGTTTAGGTAAATGTAACATTGAAGCATGTAAAACAATGTGATCACATGAAATCCTAAGATCATGATAAAAATCATGCACCATATAGATAGTAATAGTACAAACTCAACAAGCAAATTAAATACACACACAAGATCACTCGAAAGTAAGTCAACATATAATGGTCCGAGGAGAATGCAAACAAGGGGCATGTTTTAATGCCACATAATTGAAGGGACATGACTTAGTCAAATGTCCACAAAAGCAATAATGACATATTCAAAAGTCCATATAATAAACAATGACATATTCAAATGTCAAATAAATCACACATAATCATGAGGGCCTCAAAGTAGTATATTCAAATACTTGAAGAAGCAAGACAATAACAAGGCAAGACACTCAAAGAAGTGCATAAAGGAAAGCATAATAAACCAGTGTAAACATATCATAGTAGCCCATGGATCAAATGTGTTATAAAAAAATGCCAAGTTCATAGCATGTCAAATACCCTATGAAATATATAATCATGGCTAAAGGCATGTGTAAGTACATAAGATCTCAAAACATGATAATTTAAAGTGACCATAGAATGATATAACCTAGAATTATCATGATCATAGATATGGATGCCCCCATGTACATATGACATGAGTAGAGGGAAGGCCTAACATATAAAATAAGAATAAAACATGTATCTGTGTATGCCTATATCAAAGTTAAATAGAAGCGTGACACACATGTGTATGTATAAATAATTAATATGCCATCCATAAACATGGAACTAACACATAGATGTCAATGAGCCAATAGGGTATGTAGGTGCCATAAATGTTTTTGGAGGTTTGAAGTTTATTTTTTTATTTTTTTAGTATATTTGGAATATGTGAATATGTCTAATCAAGGAAGTCCTCATCAGCAAAAGGTGTAAGACCACCTAGAAAATTTCTCAAGCTTTATTTATATTAATGTAATGCCACATCTTCAATGTTTTTTTCTAATGGTTTACCTGAAGCTAATGGTGAAGGCAAATAATCATACTCATCATGTGGTATGAAAATATCTATACCCATGTCAAAAAATGTAACACACGTGTTTGTAGTATCTAGCTTAGCATTCCACTTGACTAGCGAATTTCATCCAAACATTAGTTTTGAATGTGGTTTGTGGTATAATATCCATTGGTGGAAGATTCCACACATGGGCCATAGGATATAGGTAACTGAATGTATCCTCGAGATTCTAACCTTAATGGAGATTATATTAGTTCATATGTAGTATGTCCCATTTCATGTGGGGCCACACATTGTATCCCACTTGTTATTATCAAACTAGAGATGATGGTAATATACCCCATCAATATTAGCTGTAATAGTTAAATATTCATGCTTTGATTGTTTTACGAGATTTATCTTTTGAAAGATATGAAGGATTTTACCTTTTTCTCATGTTGGACACAATGTGTATGTATCCTTCATTCTTATATTTTTGAATTAGTTTCTTCAATGCCTCACATTGATTGGTATTATGGTAAATGATCTAATGATATTTACAATATGGTACATTGTCTTTTGTAGGTAGAAGTCTAATATGTGATATGTGTCTGGTAGAAGGTAAATAAATCATTCTATGTTCAAGTAACATAGATAACATGGTATCTAGAGCATCTTATTTTGTTGTGATCTGTAAATTTTATTGTGAATCCTTTTGAGATGACTCCACATCGTTCACATGATGAATTTGAATTTGAACCTTTTAAGGTTGAATTAATGTTTTCAACCAAGAGGGATGTATGGAATAACAAAATTTTACATGTTCATCTACTATTTTTGCTTTTCGCTTATTTGGATTCAAAATTTTATCTTATAAATATGGATTTAGCTTATATTTATTGGAACCTATAAGTTTAAATAGGTTATGTGAAAGGTGATCAAGTGGGTCAAATTTTAGTTTTTGAATTTTCTCATCTATCATATCACAAGTGGTATCATCATCATTATCATATTAATCTAAAACATGACCATCTTTCTGCTCAATATTGACCAATTAAGGAAGCTCAAATGGTGGGGGATCTTATGGTTCTATTCGATCCTTTAGTTATGGTTCTTGATCTTGATGTACATCTATGTGTACCTTAGTATTTAGTTCCTTATTCGTATTTGGAGATAAAAGAGCCATTGTAATTAATTCACCTATTTCATACGTGTGCATGTGCTCAAGATGAATTCAATGTTTAGGTGGTAACATTTAGGAATGCCTTCAATTATAGCATGTATCATTTTACAAAATTTGAAAGGTTCATCACCAATAGGCATGGATAATAAATTCCCATCATATATTAATTTTACACATCAATGAAGTGTAGCTGGGATAACTTTCATTGAGTGTATACAAGGTCTACCCAAAACTAAACTATAATGTAATGATTGAGACATTATCTAAAAAGTGGTTAAAATTATTTTTGGTCCTAATGTCACATCCAATGTGATTTGACCAACTGGAGGGATATATGAATTGTCAAATCCTTTTATGTGCATAACCATTTTTTGAAGAAGATTGGTGATAATATCCATGGTGGTTAGGAATTTTATGCTAATAACGTTTGGGCACGATTCATTATCAACGAGTACCCTTTTGATGCCTTTATTTTTCATGGTCACTTGTATGAATAAAGGTGATTTTTTTAAAATAATATCTTTGGATGATAAAGCTTTTGGATCTAAGGTAATAAGCTTAAAATTTTTCTTGAAATCTTTCATGATATCCATAAAATAAGTAGGGTTAATATTACTTGGAACCTGTGTCTCACATAATGTCTTATATAGGATATCCTTATAAATATTAAATTGCTTTAAGATCTTGAGGATTGAAATTTTAATATGTATATTGATCAATAATGTCATATCCCTTAGGTTTTATTACAAGCCTAAGTTTAGGAGGCACCTATTTTATATTAATAGGTGGCAGAATGGGTTGAGCAACTTTACCTCTTTGAGTAGTAACAACATAAACCACAAAATCTAATACAAGCCATGGGTGAATAATGGGTACATGATATTAACTATCATTCAAATAAGAGTTAGGTAAAACAAATGGTTGAGGGGATGCATGTTGGCATTTATATAATGGATATATAACATTGAAAAAGGAATTTTGAAGAGAGATCAAGTGTTATTTCCACTTAAAAACCCATTCATAATGTGTATGAATTTGCTTACAATTTTTGACAAGGGAAGTGATATATCAAACCATATCAACACTCACAAATTAGAACACAAAATGGGTGATAAATGCACATATTTTATAGCAATATCAAATTAGAAACAAAAAAAATAGAAACCCTAATTGACCTATGGTTTAGATTTCATATATTGAGTTCACCAAATATTTAACCCTAAAAATTTAGATTATGGTTATCTAGGGTTAAAGGGGATAGAGATATCCTAAGGTACAAGGGTGATAAACTATCTCTATAACAAGACAATTAGATGCTAAACTCAGATATAACATATGATAAATTATTAAATTGAAATAGGCTAACAATAGTAAGTTCAACCATGCTAGATATATAAATGACAAAGAAATAATGTACTTAGTTGGTTTTGATGCTAACATAGTTCTGGATGTAAAACATGAAAAAAATAGACTAGAAGAGGTTTCTAGAATATTTTACAAATTCTAGATTAAGTGCATCTAGAGATGTAGACACTAGAATTAATCTTGGATGGTTACATTAATGATATTGTCTAAACCTGACATAGGTAACCTATACAAAATACTTGTTGGTAAAAGATCTGACCACTTAGATGCTTCTGGATTTGTCTTTGCCTTTGCTCTGGTGCATTCAAATCTAGGTCATGGACTATCTTTCCTCATGAGATTGTAAAACACTAGTTATTCATATTCATAGTGACCTTGGGGAAAAATGGGTTAGTGAACACATGGTGTTGAACTAAACCCAAAGACCACTTTGTCAATGAGTGTTGCCTACATATCTAATACTTTGAAGAGGGCATCAAATGGATGTAGTTCTCCCTACATGTTGGTTTATCCTTGTGTATAATTAACTTGCATTAAATCACTTAGGACAACCATTATGATATGTTTCATTTGCAAATTGGATGAATTTAGGGCACTAAACACTTATGTCAAAGTAGGACACCTACATTGACACAGGTGTCTATCCAGGATGTTAGTGTCCATATAGTATGAAAGTAAGTACATAATCAAAACTTGTAGAGGTGGAAGATAAGCAAGTTTTAAGAATTTTGGGCAAGATAGAAGATCTAGATCATCAACATAAGACTATTCAAACTAAGAGATAGTCCAAGGGGCACAAGAAAGAGAATATGTATGACTTTTGAAAGTGGGAAAGGTACAAAACTAAGAGGAACAACCAAGATTTGAGTTTTCCAAATGTACAATACTAAGGAGCTATATAATCCATAAATATCATCTATATAAATCTACCTACCACCATTTTAATCCTACTCATCATCCTTAAATTAGATGTTTATTGGTAAGGATCTACTCAGATCCATCTCTGGGCCTATGTACAAGTTATCCAAGTAGTAACACAAATTTGGTTTACATCTCACCAGCCCTTTTTTTTACTAAAACTAGTTTTTTAGTAAAATGAACATTTAAATTTAATGCAAATTTAATTAAATAGGCATTAATAGAAGAAAATTAAAAGCCTTGTAACTTTTGATAGGCAACTCAGATTGAGGAATCCTTTTTAAAAGTGCTTATTTTTCATGTTCATCTCCTTGGAGCTGCCTATTTTTAGTCACATTGAAATTATAAAGTGCCAAAATATGGGGGGGGGGTTGATTGAAATTAATTTCATAGGGGTTGTTGTGTGTCTTTTCATTATATTCATGACTTATTTTCATTTTTAAATACTTAATTATGTATTATATATGTTAATTTGATAAGTCCTTTCATGCCTTTTAACTATCATGAATGGAAATCTAAAATACAAATCATTATAAGGAGCAAGGGATTAATTCACCTAATTATGGGTACTGAGACTAAACTAAATGCCACTGAAGAAAAAGTTAAATGGTTTAACCATTTTGATGAAGCCTTTGGATTGTTTTGTCTTTCTATGTGTTGTAGAAAAGTAGGTGTTTCGGTCATGGCCTAGTCAAGCACTTATATAGTTGTCTAAGTTAGATTTAGGCTTGTTCCAATGGGGCAAAGGCCCTGACTAATCCTATAGAGCCCAACATTTCACACTCAACTATATTGGCATCATTTCACATAAGGTGCAAGCCTTATGTTCTCACCCATAGTGCAACGAAGAAGGGATTGGGGTTTGTGTTGGGCTAGTTTTGCCATGGTGCAACTCTATATATTGGGGAATTTGGTTAGTACAATGATGATTATGTATTCATGGGTGAAATACTTTGGTAACCTTGGATTAATAGCATTCAAGTTATTAAGGAGTCATTGGGTATATAGTTGAAGGACTTAGATGTAGGCTTGAGCTTAAGTATGAGAATCATTATGAGGCATAAGGTCTTACTCATAATTAGAACATTTCCTATATTGGGCATGGGAGTCCTCATGAGCTATAGGCATGCCATAAATGAGTTAGTTTAGAAGATAACAAGAAATCAACACACATTCTATAGACTCAAACATTCAATCCATTAAGTATTGCACAAAGCTTCATCATTAATAAAGTTCAACAATAATACATTCATATATAACTATGAACTAATCAAATTCTTGTCTTGAGCTACTAAAGGCCTAAAGGCTTATAGATAATCTTGGAAATTTTAATGGGGAACAATAAAGGCATCACAAACTAACTCTAGGTTTAATATCAAACATAGCATCTAGAACTAATCTACCAGGGCTTTGCTACTCCAATATTCTCCTCCTTGTTAATTGGACTTAGCTTAATTTTATAGATATTTAGAGCATCTTCACATCATGAGAAATGAAGAACACTAATCATTGAGATAGCATTGGATGTACTCATTCCACTAAAATTACTACATTATCTTTAATGAATAGTCACTATCCCGTGCACCCACTTCCCAATGATGACTGAGCCAAAAAAGAGTTAGTTAGCCACCTGTCAGTTAGCACCACTATATGACAAAATAAAAATCATGACAAGTGATTGCCTCATTCCTAAGTATCTTCTATGTTGGCATGGATCCTATACTTAGATGGATTTGGGGCCCAATATTACCCCATACAAAATTCTTGGTCCATTTTCAGACTAATCTTCTATTGCTTTAGGTATGTAAAACTTGGGTGCATGATCCTTTAGTTCTACTCTAAAGTCTTCAAAACCTTGGATTTTGATCTTGATTTATTCTATGGCACTATCTATCTCTGTGGAGGTAGAGATGAGGGTGAGCATGTCAGTTTTTTCCAACTCATTTTGAAAGGCCTATAACCTTTACTTCACCTTTATTATGCCTCTATCAAGGATCTCTCCTTGCTCACAGGTCTTTATTTACAACACATAGAAAAGTTCTTCCATGTCCTACTCTTAGGTCTTGATCTAGGTGCTCAACATGTTGACCTATGCCATTATCTGATTGCACTCAGCCCTACTTACAGTGTATTCCTATGTCATCAGTGTATCCTTTTCTCTTTTTACCTTTTAAAAAAGTAGGTGTTTCAGTCATGGGCCTAGTTAAGCACTTATATAGATGTCCAAGTTGGTTTAGGCTTGTTCCAACAAGATGCAGGCCTTAAATAATCCTATGGAACTCAACATTTGATACTCGACTACACTAGCATCACTTCACATAAGGCACAAGCCTTATGTTCTCACCTAAAGTAAAATAGAGAAGGGACCAGGATCTATGTTGGGCTAGTTGTGCCATGACTCAAATGTATCTTTTGGGGCCTTTATTTAGTACAATGATAGTTGTGCATTCATGGTCACAAGCCTTTGGTAAACTTGGCTTAACAACATTTAGGTACTTGAGGGGTTACTAGGTATCTAGTTGAAGGACTTAGACATAGGCTTGCACTTAAGCATGGTATCATTATGAGGTGCGGGTCTTACTCATATTTATAAGATTTCTTATATCAGGCATGAAAGTCCTCATGAGCTATACACATACCATAGATGAGTTGAGTTAGAATATCATAAGAGTTCAACACACATTCTATAGACTCAAGCATTCAATCCATTAAGTTTTGCACAAAGCTTCATCATTAATAAATTTCAACAGCAATACATTCATATATAACTAAGAACTAAGCAAATGCTTGTCTTGAGCTACTAAAGGCCCGAAGGCTCACAAGTGAGCTTGGGAATTACAATGGGGAAAAATAAAGGCATCCCAAACTAACTCTAGGTCTAATATCAAACATAGCATCTAGAACCAATTTGCCATGGCTTCACTACTCTAATCTTCTCTTCCTTGGTAATTGGACTCAACTTTCTTCTATAGAGCTTTAAAGCATCTTTGCATCATGGAAAACAAATCAAGATGATCATTGAGCTAGTACTAGAGGTACTCATTTTGCCTAAACCACTACACTATCTTTAATGATCTGTCACTATCCCATGTGTCTGCTTTCCAATGATTATTGAGCCAAAAAGGAGTTAGTTAGCCGCTTGACAGCTGGCACCACTAGATGATAAAATAACAATCATGACAAGTGATTGCCTCATGCCCAAGTATCTTCTATGTTGGCATGAATCCTATACTTAGATGGATTTGGGTCCCAACACTATGTCTCTTAATTTTCTCTTTCATGTTGAATCTAAAAAGAATCCTAATGAAGTATGGACCATACTAAAAAAGTTCTTTGGGAAGCTAGATGTGATGAGAGGTCATAAAATAGAGAATGATATTATAATCTTAAGTACTAATAGTTTTGAAAACCTATAGCATTTATTCACTAAGTTTAAGTCTTTGATATTGTAGTTAACATAATGTGTAATTGATAAGAAAGATGATCAACTGGTTCTTTCTATACTCTCTAGACTAGGTCCAAACTATTATGTGTCTATCTCTACTTTACATGCCATAAAAAGTGATCTTATAGCCCATGGAAAATGCCCTCTTTATATGATTTTATTGTTGACTTGACTCAAGAACAAGATAAATTAATATAAATGGGTACATTGAGTTATCAAAACCACATGATCTAATTGCTAGAAATGGGAAATTAAAGGCTTCAAATAACAAGGAAAAGAAACAAAATAAAAAGGATCAAGAGGAAAAGAATCAAAATCCTCCTGGCCCCAAATCAACTAATGAGACATCATCTTCTAGTGTTAAGACTAAGAAAGAGAGGATCAAATGTGGTTATTAGTTTGAGAAAACATGATGAAAGCAAATGTTTGAAAAATCATATTGACCACTTAACTAGCCTTTTTGAAAAGAATAATATAGGTGTCCCTAAGTCTATTAGACCAAGTTCATCAACTCTAGAATCCTCCAAGGTAAATGATAATGATAAAAAATTGGTAAAATAATATGGAAAGTAGAAATAACAAGGCATGTCCCTAGTTGTATTTGTAATTTAGACTCCTACATGGATTATTGACTCTATTGCATCACATCACATGGCTTATTCACATGTAAAGTTCAATTCCTTGAAGCCATGTGACATGTCCATTATTATATTGAGTGATGACACTATATAACATGATTGTAAATAGGTCAATTCATTTTTAGTGACATGAAATCAAAAATAACTTAAAGAACATAACATTCTAAGCCTATCCATTAGGATTGAGCAAGGTTAAACATGAGGTGAATTAAGTGGAAAAGCACTCAAACACATTATACCTTCATTGGAGAATCCTTTGATTGTTAGTTATAAGAGGATTGTGATCAAATTGTAGACTAGATATCTATGGTAATGTTGAATCCACATGTGGAAAACATTTCCCCTTTTTTACTTGATGTCTTGAAAATTGGCTTAAGAATAAATTCAAAGCTTGAGTATGATTTTGGCATAGTAAGTTTAGTTCAAGAGAACTTAATAAAATTAAAGGTAAACCCTTCTATTTATATATTTTTAGGATAATTTTCAACCATTCATCTCATCTCTAAATGGAGGGTGGAGAATGATCCCTAAAATTCATGATTTCACACATGGAGTGTGTAAAAAACTCCATTTGAGACCTTTTTGAGTGTGGAAGGAATTTTAGAAGAAAAGTGCAATGATTATTCCTCTTAGAGTGTGTCATAGACCTTGTAAGAGAGGAGTCTATAAAAGGATCTATCATTAGTGTAAGAGAGTGTGTAATAGGTTCTATCATAAGCTGCCTTACTTGCACTCCACTGCCTATTCCATTGACTTTCTAAATGATGTCAATCAATGTGATGTAATATTACAATTTATTCATTTAGAAAATAGATAATTCCAAATCCATGGAATTTTACATTAGAGGAAGGTTATGTTAATTAATTATGTGAATAATTAACCATTAGAAGAATGACATATTTGTAATGTTCATTCATCCAATCAAATATTCATTTAATTATCCTATAATAACACTTGTAAAGGACTAATTTGATTTAGGATGTTGATGTCAAATTAAATGTTGCAATATGATGCATCACCCCAATCAAGGATGTGTCATTGAAATTTTAGATTAAGTTAGTAATTATGTGGGAAAATGAACCAATTTATGATTTTTAGTTAAATTTGCATGAAATTGCAAAATGTCACTCCAAATGCAATTATGACCTGGAAGTGATGAAAATGAAGTGTCTACATTTTCCCCCTATTTGAGAAGGCATTATGAGACACAGATGAAGTAATGTATTTTCAAAGAATGAAAAATTTGTTAAGAAAAAGTTTGAAAAATTAGATGAAAAAATAATTAGTGACCCATGATGCCCCCTCGAGAGGGTATGTAGGGATGAAAGACATGGATGGGCTCTCAAAAATGAGAGGAATAAGCAATAAGAAGAGGGAAATTAATTCATGGATGAGCTTAATCCAAATGATATAATGCTTGCAAATTTTGAGTTCTAATGTTTGAGAATAATATAATTAAATTGGCCCCAACGTGGGGAGAAGTGCGAAAGATACATCCCAAGACAATCGACACACTTTTATTTACCCCAAACAGGGTGAAAGCTGTGGGCTTGGAATTAGAAGAAAGACTAAATAATTGAACTGCTCCAAAGAGGGGGAATAATTGATTAATAATACTCCCTAGTGGGCCAGATTTGATCAATGATTAGACTAAATTAGTTTTCCCCAGTATGTCAAATGTGATCATTGATCAATCTAAATGGTTTACCTCCATAGGGTATATTTGATCAATGATTAGACTAAATGGTTAATTGATTCTCATTTCTCATACCACAAAGGGAATATGACTTAGCATGAGATATTGAGATTTAGCTTGGAAAAATGGTTATGATTTTTTTGTATATTCTCATTTGTGGATGTATCATGAGTAGTATATAACATAGTCATTTTGATTTAATGATTTGTTTATATTGGTAGACAAGGAGATTTATTGTTATGACATTGCTTGTTTGACCTCTAATATGTGATTTTTGATGTAACGCATGATGGTATGCACCATGATATAAAACACCATGATTAATGGGCCATAATGTTTATAAGGACTAACCCTAGATCCAATAGATACTTGATAATAATGCACCAATGATAAAAACCATGATGGTGGTACTAAAGTATGTCAATGAATGGACTCAAGTACAATTGCATGACAAGAAGCACCATGATGATGAGCCTATTGGCACAATGGACCGAGTCAAGGAAACAATAAGGAAACCAAAAAAATAAGCAAACACACACACACAAATGTGAAAATAAAAATTAAAAAAAAACATCTAATTAACCATTGGTACATGTGTGATAAGAAGGCATTACTCTTAAGCATTACTGATATGTCAAATGTATAATTTTGAAAACATTGGGATAGGGGGAATAGAAGAAGAGGAAGGAAGTGGTTGAGCCATCTCTATATTCCCCATTCAAGTGGATAATTCCTACATATTCCAAAGGACTATAGGTCAAATGTAATTCTCCCAAGAAACATGATAAGAAGAATGGTAATGTTTAATAAATATGATGCAATTTGATAGAAGAAAAGGGGATGGAAAAAAAAAAGAATGTATAAATGATTAGCTCATAAAACGATGAGAATGTTGAGTGTTAAGAATGGCTGAACTAACCTGATATGCCACATACATCTAAAACATTACCTACATAGTCCATGCAAACCTCAAGCCGATGTATTTCTCCTAGAAATGGGAGGATAATGAAGGATTGGCATTATGAATGATTTTGGAAAGATAATAAGGTCCCACCCTAAAAATAATGTGAATAGGGTGACAAGTGGTACAATATATTTTGTGTCTTCATATATCTCATGGAGATTGTAAGTCATTTTTTTATTTTTTTTATTTTCTAGGATTTTTGGAAGTTTTCAAGTGTTTAATATTTTTTACGACTTTATATCCCTTGTGGAGATTTTAGGCCCTTTTTCAAAATAAAGTATTTACATTAATAATTGGTAAGTAAGATGCACAAAGGGATATAAACATGCATACAAGGGAACCATATAACAAAGGAAAAGATAACCTTGGGTAGGGGTTCAAATGACTAACTCGCAAAATGGTGAGAGCATGGCTTCAAATTATCACAAAATGATGAGACCATGGCTTAAAATGCTTGTAAAATAATGAGAACATGGTTTAAAATGCTCATAAAATAATGAGAGTGTGGCATAAAATTCTCACAAAATGGTGAGAATTTGGATTAAAATGCTTGAAAAATGGTGATACATGGCTTAAAATACTTGCAAAATGGTGATAATGTGGTTTAAAATGCTTTAAAAATGTCAAGTTTGTGGATTAGGGGTGAATGAGCTGACCTCAAAAACTAAGCACTACCTACATAGTTCCAATGGACCTTAGGGCATTATAATTCAACCTACAGTGAAAGATACTACTAATCAATAGTAGGTTGAGGTAGGAAAATGACAGTGTTATTAATGGCATATGATTTGGTTAAAGTTAAAAGATATAATTTTAGGGACCATCAAGCAAAAAAAACCAT
Organism: Torreya grandis; assembly: GCA_037957365.1. Taxonomy (NCBI): domain Eukaryota; kingdom Viridiplantae; phylum Streptophyta; class Pinopsida; order Cupressales; family Taxaceae; genus Torreya; species Torreya grandis. Next base: position 4,640,697 of record JARHVA010000223.1, on the reverse strand, counting down.
GTTGAAGTACTCTGAGATACTATTTTCAAGGATGTATTGATGATGACCAAATCTAAATGGTCTATTTAATATTTCTCTAAATTTGGCTATTTTACCTATAGACCAAAATCAAGATCAAGATGGTAATAGGATAGGGAAATGAGATTAGGAGGGACTAACATACTTTAGGAAAAGGCATGAAGGGAATATAATAATACGTTCCCCTAAGCAAGGGTCCTCATAGATAATGTTCAATCAAGTCAAGCATAAAAAATACTTGAGGTGTATAATATTCATGGTCTTATTTAACCCTTGCCCATTTGATGTAGTCAACATGTATGCTCCAAATCCATAGTTAGATATAATAATGAATGATCCTAGCCAAATTAGGATCAAATTTTCCCTTATTTTCACGTGTTACATTGGTATTTTTTTAATTCTCTTTCAACACAAGATCACCAAGTGCAAAATCTCTGGGATTGATATGCATGTTATAGTTATGGTGTAACCTATTCTGATATGCTTGGAGATTATTCAAGGCAGAAATAAATTTTCATCAAGTAAGTCTACTTCTTGAAATTGAGCTACTCTAAACTCCTCATTATTCATGATATCCTATAATTAAATGCACAAAGAAGGCAACTCAATCTTGATATGGAGAATAGCCTCAATTCCATAAACTAGGGAATATGGTGTGGCTCCTATTGGGGTTTATGTATTAGTAAAATAGGCCCAAATGGTAGTAAATAATTACAAGTGCCAATCATAGCCAAAGGCATAACAAAATTTTAAGGATTTGGACCAAGGTATTGTTAGATGCCTCAGATTGGTCATTGCTTTGGGGAAAATAAGGAGTAAAAGACTATTATATGGTATGACACTTAGCATAGAGGGATTTGATTTCCTTATTTATAAAGGATCTTCCATTATTGGAAATGATGTAAAAAAGAATTCCAAGTGATAAATAAGGTGGTTTAGAATGAATTTGGAATTTTTTTTACCGATTATGTAAGTGAGGGGAATGGCTTCAACCCACTTAGTAAAATACTTATTTATAGTGAGGATGTGTTTATGGCCATTGAAATAAGTAGGATTGATTTTTCCTACGAGATTTAGTCCCCATGTCAAAAATATCCAAGGAGTAGTAATTAGATAAAGTGCTCAGGCTAGAGTATGAATGAGATTGACATGTATCTGACAAGGCACACACTTAACATAGGCACATGGATCTACTTCCATAGTGGGCCAATAATACTAATTATGTAGGATTTCTTGGTAAGGACCATTCCACTAATGTGGTCCCCATAATTCCCTTCATGTACTTATGTAATTATTAATCCATATTTTACCAAAGTTAAATAATGAATTAGAGTTCCATCATATCCTTTATGATAGAGTGTAACATCAATTAAGGTATACTGAGAGGCATTGTGAATAAAAGCTTTTTGTTTATTATAAGAAAGGTTATTAGGAAGAATGTGGTCATGGAGGTAGTCATATAAATCATGGTACATATGTGAGCTAGGACCAACAATATCACATACCATTTCAAATGTCAAACATTCATGAACTAGTTTTAGAAGATGTTCAATAAAGAACTGGCAATCTAAAATATGATCTATGATTGCTATCAATGAGCCAATTATTACCATTGCATCTATAGTCCTGTTACTAACCATTGGTATTATTGGAACCTAATTTGTAGGTGTATCCTCTTGGGTAGATAGGGTTAAGGATATATAAATGATAGGGCACAAGGGTGAATATCAAATCTACAACAAGCCAATTAAAATACTAGACTCAGATGTACCATATATTAAATTTATTAAACTAAGATAAGCTATTAATGAAAACTAAAACTATGATAGATATAGAAATTACATAGAATAAGCTATTTATATGGATCTAATGCTAATGTAGATCTGGATTTAAAAAAGGCTGAAAGCAAGTGAGAATACAGTTCTAGAATAATTTTTAGATTTTAGATCTAGTGCCTCTAACTCTTTAAATAGTTGCATTGATGCTACTATCTGAGTCTAAAAATAGTGTCATGTATTTTTGGCCCCAAAATTTTGACTAAGTATTGTCTCATCTTGATGTAAAACCAACACAACATAGGAGAACCATGGTATGAGAGAACCATGGCATGGAAGGATCATGACGCATAACTCATAGGGGCATAAGCACTATGGCATGAAACTTAAGGGGTGAAAGAGGACAACAGAGAAAAGGAACCAACATGAGAGGACCTAGTCAGAAGAGAATGAGTCATGAGGAACCTGAGGACATAGGACTTAGAATAAAAGAGGAAGACTAGGGGAGCACGTGGGAAGTGAGAACAATTAGAAGAATGGTTAAAATGGGTCACTCTGACCTTATTGATAGGAAATTTTGCACCAGCCCACAAGAAAAGGAACAGATGACAACAAACATATAGCATAGAGTGAGGATATAGGGGGTATAGAGGCCTTAATCTTTAGGAAGAATTGATTGTTAAGTGCTATGACTCTCAATCTATTGAGGATTCATTGGCCAAATCTTCATGCCATTAATAATTGTAAACACTTGGTCAGGGTAAAACAAGTATAAATACCCCTATTATAAAGCATGGAAAAAGGGAACAAAGGGATAAATGGATGAATTTTGGAATGATATTGTAACAAATATTTAAGCTTAATATTTGACATAGTAGGTTGTATCAATTTGTGTTACTATTAATTATGGTACAAATTAAGTGTTGACATTTATAAGAGATAGCTTATCTTCTTTTCTTTTCTAGGCACTTAATACCAATATAAGATGACTATAATCTATGTGATGATATCAATCAAACCTCAAACTCATAAGATTAAAGTGGTATGTTTATGATTTTATATAATCTTCATTTAATTGGTATACAGAGGAGAATATGAACAAGTTATCCAAACTGTGTGAAAAAACTTATGGGAATTGGTCCTTTATCACGTGCTTTGAGTGAGTGTGTAAGACCCAAATCTTGCATGAAAAGGCTAGCATGCTAGCTCATTGGGCTAGACTTCAACACTAGAACTAGAATTGACTAAAATAACCCAACATTTTAGTTTCATTTCCAAGACCCAAAGCACTTGGAGCATAATCATGGGAAAATGTTTGAGCATATTACATTGGAAAATATAGAAGAATGGGTTACCAGTGTTGAAGATAAGTTTTTAGTTCCTTATCTTGAGCTAGGAATATCTGCACAGTAGTGGGTAGATCAAAATATCTATAATCCATTGTATGAAACCTTATTTTTAGAGGTCCTAGTTTACTTACATGTTTGGTTGATAGAATATGCTTAGGGATGATCAAGGAATCTTGGAAGAAGGTAGTCTTGAATGCTATAATGACAAAGGGATTTAACATGAATTAGAGCCCTATGGATGTGAGCAATCAACTTTTGGTGGAAAGGAGTTATAAAAAACTACATTCTAGAGTATGCTATAACCTCTTATTCATGCCCTAAATAAGCCAAGTTCTAGTTCCTTTGAGAACCATGTGGTTGCTATCTTAAGCTTTTTAATTTTGAAATTAAGAAGTTATTTATTGATCTTAGACTAGAAACTATATCAATGGAGAGATAAATCCTCTTATGCATGAGCCACACATTTAGAAGGGGAGAATAGGGATTTGTAGAAGATTATGGATTTAAAATGGTATCTAGCCAGTGTGTATTAGAAAAATGGAAGTATGATGAAGCTTGGCAAATGATTATGGGAGTTAGTAGCACAAAAATAGACTAGGAGAACTCAAGGAGTGTTGTTAGGAGCTATAAGGAAGTGAAAACACATGAGGACCCCATCACATTTGAGCCACATTCTATGCCACTTATATCTTATGAAGGAGAAACAAGCTGGATGATAGGAACTAAGGAACCAAGTTTGAACTGACCAGGCTCCCCCACCATAGTGCATGCTCATGCTTTGAATACACATTTTAAATTGGGATATAGATAGTTTGGAATTAGAAATTGAATCGGTAAGGGAAACTAAAACTGAGTCTTTTAATGCTCATTTAGACTTAACACTATCTTTCCCTCTTTAAAGGATTCTATGACACAACTTGGGATGCTTGGTGGACTAGGCCTACAAGGACATCATATAGGCCCCAACTTGGTTAACCAACTAGCTACCGTGCCCCATTCCATGAGCACTGCTACTAGAGGTAATGGAAGAGGACTAGGAGGAGGCACAGGAGGAAGTGGAATTCTTCCTCAAGGGATAGGGGCTGGACCTTCCCAATAACCACTCATTCAAGTGCTTCCACTGATGATGGTTTATTATGATATGACACTACACTTACCTGAAAACCAAGGAGTGGAGAATATAATAGATCATGTTCACAAATGTGAACTAATTTGGAAGGCATGAGGCATCACTTCTTCTGAATGTAAGTCCACATAGTTTATAACTATGCTTTTAGAGCATGCACACAAGTGGTCCCAAAATTTTGACCCTCAGTAGTGGTGGTCAAATTTGATCAACTCAAAATAGCCTTCCTATAGGAATTTGACATTCCTAAATTTGATCAAAAAAACATAGAAACATTGAAGGACATAAATAAAGGACTTACCAAAAATGTACATGAATATGATGCAAGGTTCAAAACATTTCTATCTAAACTATCACTTGAAATTAACACTAATTAGCATGCACAATGGTTTTCATGTAGATTATTACTATCCTTCTAATGAATGTTATCTTAATGAATGTTCACTAGATCGCATGAGGATTTGTAAGCTGCTCTTTATGTTGATGTGGTTGGAAGAATTAACACTAGGATCAGTCCCTTTATGGAAGAACAAATAGATTCTATGGTATCAAACATTGAGAAGTTGATGGCCAATAATTCACATGAGACACACAATGGTGTTTGGTGCACTGATTGTGAATCTGAAGGGCATACATGAAGCAATTGTCCATGCAAGGACATCTACATGGTACTTAAACAAACATGTGAAATATGTCATGAGGAACATGATGTTTTCTCTTGTCCTTTTCTATAGTGAGTTATGCACACTAAAGTATCTGACTATTTCAAGATTTGTGATTCTTATACTCATGACATTAATGACTGCCATTTGATTAGTAACATCCATGAAGTTCAAGTGCACAACACACACCAAACCTCAGTAGTAAATACTCAAGATAATGGTGGATACTATGGATGAGGAAGAGGGTGAGGATGAGGAGGTGGTAATTTTTCACCCAATACCTTTTATAAATATGGGTATCTAGACCAATATCAACTAGATTGCCTAGATTACTCGATGTGCACTTTCTATAAAAAGGATCACTGATTAGAAGAGTGCCCTAACATATATGCAGATATCACTAAAGAGTAAAATGAAAAGGGTACCAATATGATTAAAATTGATAAACCATAATGGCATGCATTCCCAACCATCCCTATAGTTTAATAGGTCAACATTACCACTCATAGTGGGGGACAGACCCAGTCGATAACTAATCCTATCAAGAAAGTGCAATGAGAAGAACGGTGAGCTAGAAAGTATCCTGATGTTCAACAACCAAAGGATGTCCTCCAATATATGATGGAAATCATATGAGAAATTTAGGGAGAGGTTTAATTCCTTAAAGATAAGGATGTAAAACAACATGCTACTATGCAAAGGGAAGCTGAACCTTGACTTGTGGCATGGGATGACTTCCAGGAACTATGCAACTGTATGCTGGATGAGGATATTATCCCACAACTCAGAATTTGGCTTAAGAGTGAAGCCCAAATACCAAATGAGGTTCACCATCAAATCATTAGGCAAATTAAAGATCCATATTTAAATCATGCTTGGTGATTGGACACTCTTATTTCCTCTACTCTCCCAAAAGAGAGAAATATTGGTTAATGCTACCATTGATGGATTGGTAATCTAGGACATACTAGTTGATACTGATGCTAAAGTTAATGTTCTCACCAAGGATGCTTGGCATAAAATTTCTAGTCCAACATTACAGCCTTCACTATATGTCTTATTCATGACAAACAAGACTCATGTGCACCCTATTGGGGGGTCCTTAAGAATGTAACAATTGAAATACTTGGAGTACCATTCAAAGCAGATTTTGAGGTTCTAGAGCTAGCTAAAGATGATGATTACCTAGATCTATTGGGAAGACCTTGGTGTTGTGAGAATAATTTAGACTTAATCTTTAATAAGTGCTACATTAGTTTTGAAAACACTAATCAACATGTTTTAGTACCACTGGATCAAGCACAAGGGCCCCCTTACATAGAGCTTGTCCATGTTGCTTAAGATATAAACCATATCTAAAATGTTACTAAAAGGAATGATTATTAAAGGGATCCTAATCTAGATGACATTTTTTTATGGTTAGACACTCAATCCATCTTTGACACCATAATCAATGCATGTAATTATTAGGCTCATGATGATTATGACCTTATTGGTAGATTATGTAGTACCATCAACATCCAAGAGCATGTGTGATATTAGTTTAATAAATGACACAAGTTTATTCACCTTATCACTATACAAGTCATGAGGGGACCCATCATAGAAATGCCAATTGAAAGACTTGATGAGGTTCTAAGGTTCCATGGGCAGATGGAAGTTTGAGACTTTGTCTAGCACCTTGAATAATTTTACCATACTGATGATCATCTTTGATTTTTAGTTCATCTCTTTGATGGCACAACTGATGATGATGGTAAAACCATTATGAAAGACTCCTCCAATCGAATCAAGTACACTCTACCTTACACCATCAATTCCATCATAATAACAAAGGAAAGGGAATAGTTAACTATAGAGAAATGAAAGCCCCTAAGCCCCACATCAAAGCTTATGAAACAATATGGTGAAATGATGAGTCCTACTTACTAGAATACTTATGGGTACATGCATTTTATGGGATTTTATAACTTGGGCATGATCATGGTATGTTCATGAAGAATGACACATGGGTAGTAGGTTTTGGAATCTACTAAAGGAGAACATGAAGTCAACACTATCCTATTCTTCACTAAGAATGGATTTATGCCTCTCCCTCCAAGCCATGTGTGAAGTAGTAGTAGGTGACCCATGTACTCTAGAAGAAAATTTTAAAATTATCCATTAAGACTCTAATGAACCCCTACACTTATTATATGAGCCTTTAACACACCTAGTTCCTACAACCACACTAATCCTTGATTAGGACTGACATGAAGAGATTTGCCTGGGAAAATAAAAGTTTGTCTTCTAAGTAGATAAAGAAGAAGGATATACTCCACCTGACCCAATGTCCAACCATTTGAATATTTATATAAAATTTGGCATAAGAATGGTTCAAGACGTAAGTAATGATATAGACAACCCCTACCATTAGCCTATTTAGATTGTTTAGCACAACATTGGTTCGGACCAAGAATCAAAACTAGCTACAATAGGAAACTATTGGACTAACATAGAGATTACACAAATATTTGAGTTGATAAAATAATATCAATATGTCTTCCTAAATAAATACAATGAAATAAAGGGAGTCCACCCATCCTTGGGGAAGATGTATATCAAGCTAGTTGACAATGCTCGACCAATGAAAAAATGCCCATATAGAATGAATCCTAATATCTGAGTGTGTATTGAAGAGGAGATTGATAGTATGCTCCACACTAGAGTAATCACTCCCATTTTTGAATTTGAGTAGGTTAGTCCTATGGTTATTAGTATAAAAAAATATGGATGCATCTATATTTGTGTGGACTACCAAGTAATCAATACATCTTGTGTAATAGATCCCTTTCCAATGCCATTCATGGAAGAAATCCTTGAAGGTGTTGTTGGTTGTGAAGTGTACTCCTTCACAGATGGATTCTCTAGGTACCATCAGGTCCAAATAGCTAAAGAAGACCATCCCAAGACAACCTTTACTATTGAATGGGGATTATTTGCTTATATTATTATGCCTTTTAGGTTGAAAAATGCCTCAGTAGTGTTTTCACAAATAGCAGTTGAAGCCTTTAAGGATTTCATCCATAAGTTCATCCAAGTCTATTTAGATGAATGGACAATATATGGTTTAGTCAATGACCATTGCGCTAACCTCAGACTTATGCTTGAGCACTGTCAAGTCTTGTAAATCTCATTAAACCTAAAGAAATGCCTATTTGTGACACCTTTTGGTGTGTTCCTAGGGCATATTATTTTTAAGGAAGGACTCCTAGTAGACCTGGTGAAGGTATCTATTATTCTTCACCTTCCAACACCCAAAACTCATCATGAGGTCCACACCTTTTAGGGCCACATAAGTTATTATAGAAAGTTCATTCATAGTTATGTCAAGACTATTGAACCCCTAGAATAAATTTAAAACCAGAATGAACAATTAATATGGACTTGCTCTTGTAAGGAGGTTTTTGAAACACTCAAGGAAAAACTAGTCACTACTCCTATTCTCCAATTCACCTATTGGACAAAGACATTTCATGTCTATATTGATGCATATGCCATGGTCATTGGTATGATTCTTACACAACTAGGTGAAGGTCACTTGGATAATCCAATCTACTTTGCCAGAAAAAAGATCATACTAGTTGAAAGAAACTATACCACTATTGAGCATGAGTGATGTCAATGGTCTACGCTTTATATAAGTTTAGACAATACCTTTGGCCACTCCTTTTATTTTCTTTATAGATCATGAGGCTTTGAAGTACCTTGTCAATAAACCCATACTAAATGGATGGATCTGTCACTAGATTATTTTTTTCTAAGAATTCTAATTTTTAGTGATGGTGAAACTTGGAAAAGCCAATTGTGGACCTGACCACCTATCATAAATTAAGAATGGAGAACCACCATGCACCATATAGGATTACCTTCTTGATGCATAAATTTTTTGTGTTACATGGGTGCCTGAAGAATTGGAAGACATTGTAGTGTTCTTGATCACTAGTTCTATGCTAGACTATCTCACCTCATAGAAAAAAACAACTCACATTTCATGCCACACCTTTTTAGCTTATAGCAGGTGATCTTTACAAAATGGGTCATCATGAAATTATTTGATGTTGTATGATACGACATGAATTCCTTGAGGTACTTTGAAAAGTTCATGAAGGTATTGCTACTGGACACTATGTTGGAGAGGTTACCATGTGGAAGGTTCTGCTAGCTAGATTATGGTGGTAAACTCTCTTCCAAGATGCTAAATCATATGTTAAGCAATGTGATATATATCAATGCATAGGCAAGCCTAATTGAAGAGATGCTATGCCTCTACAACCCATCCTTTATCAGGAACCCTTTGAAAAATGGGCTATTGATTTTATTGGTCTCATCACTCCATCAAGATGATGGATAGGTTCTTGGTACATCATTATAGTAACTGACTATCTTAAATGTTGGGCTAAAGCCACATTGACAAAGGATTGTATTGATGTTACTGATATAAGGTTCATCTGGGAAAATGTCATAACTCATTTTAAATACCCCCTGAGTTTCACAAGTGATCACAAAACCCACTTTTTGAATGAGATAATTCCAATCTTATGGCTGAGTTCATGATCGTGCATGAGAAAATAACACCATATCACCTACAAGCCAACATAACTACTGAAGCTTTCAACAAAATCCTAGGTACCACTTTGACAAATATCTATAACATTGGTTAAATGGATTGGGATGATAGGGTATCTACATTTTTATGGGCTTACTAAACAACTTATAAACACCTAAACAAAAACATGCTATTTAACTTGGTGAATGACAAAGAAGTAGTCCTGCTAGTCAAGTTTTTGGTACCATCTCTGTGTATTGCACATGTTGGACACTAAATAAAGAGTCATCTTTAAAATCATGCCTAGGCACTTTATTATAATGTGATGAAGCTCAGTTCCTCACTCATTAGAGTTAGGATGTAAGAAAATGCAAGAAAAAGGCATAGCATGATTACCATATAAGGAACAAAACATTTTATTTAGGAATGAAGGTTTTGTTGTATGACTCTAAGTTCACACACCACCTAGGAAAGATTTGCATATATTGGGATGCCCCTTTTATAATACATAACACTAGACCTACTGGAGCATGTCAGTTACAAAGGATGAATGGTTAGTTCCTTCCTAGGCACTATAATGGAAGTTGGCTTAGGCCATATTTCACTTTAGACTAGCTGAAGTTTTTATAATCAATAAGGCTTGTGCCATTGGTTTAGGATTTACTTCTTTCAATAAAAGTGTTGCCTTTATTGAGTGTAAAATTTCTCTTTCTATAATTTTGTTTTTTAATTTTTTGTTTTTTTTATGGAGGACCATGACATGTTTTATTGTGGGGTAAGAAGTCTAGTTCAAAAAAGGCAAATATGAAAAGTGTGTAAGTTACTTAGGTGCATGAGTTATATGGGTGCACAAGATATTAAGGGCATGCAAGGTACTAATGGCACATGGATCATTTAAGGTAAGAAGGGGTAAGGTTCCTACCATAAGTTATAAATTTAATATAGATAGTTATCTCCCACCTCATAAAAAGTGTGGGACATAACTGTCATCCACTTCAAAGAAAGACATGAGACGGGACGTGCCATTAATGTGAAAATAATAGTTATGGAAAAAATGTGCCAATGGCATGATGGGACAATACCATTAATGCATTAAATATAAAAATAAAGTATCAAAATGTAGTGGCCATTAAAAATTTACATTAAATGTTATGAAGTGATAGGTGACAAAAAGGCATTAATGAGGGTAAACCCCTCTTAGAGCCTATAAATAGGCAAGTTAAACCCATTTCATACTTTACCTTACATTTATTTTTGAATCACCAGAGCCAAAGATAAAACATCTACTAGAGCTGAGACAATCAAATCATCTTCATATCCTTAAAAATCATGCAAGTCATTACCAAGATTAAGAAGAGAGATTCCAAGTCTGGTTCATTGGGAAAAGCTTTAGTTTCAAAAGTTACAGGTTGTAAGTCCAACATTAAAGGGTGCTTAAGCTCAAAAAGATAAAACAATAATTTTTAACCACGTATTCCTTTGGAAACATTAGATGGTCACATGTTAACCTTTTGGCTCTTTGAAGGGTAATGCAGCCTAAGCAAAAGGCCAAGAGACTTGAGGCCTTGCCAACAATACTTAAAGAAGAAGAGGTGAGTGAAGGAGACTGGGTTCTAATTAGGGAAGAGACCCTAGAAGAATAAGCATAATACCTAGAATAATAAGTATAGAGTACAGGAGGAGAAGAGGAACAATGTGCAAACTAAGGAAAGGAAAGTATGGTGCACAAGGCAAAGTAGGCACAGTCATCTTTGGTGTAGAGAGCTCAAGCATCCCCATCCCATTTATATTTATTTAAGAGATGCAATATATAGATTCAATGTTATATGTCGAGAACTAGGTCTCCAAGGTCTCTAATTACATAATTTTTTACTACAATCATCACCAACTTGGGAATGAGGTTGAGATCTAAAATGATTATTATGTAGAGACCATCAACACCAAAAATCAAATGGTGTATGACCTCACAATATTTAACCAAATAAATGTTACAAGATTGTTCTAACTTTTCAACCTACCTTATTTTGGTAAGCCTGTAGAGTTAGTTCAATTCCTCCTTTTATACATCCATGAGGACTACATCTACTTTGATGGGTGCATCATGAAGATCACTCCTGAAAGAATCAACAGGGTCACAAGACTATAGTGCTTGGGATTGAGTGTCATTGATGACTTGGCTAACACTAAGGAGATATAGAAGTCTACCATGGTATTGATGTATTAGAAGTAGGGACATGCTATGCACATCAAGAACCTATAATATCCCACCCTCTAATTTGTGGAATGGATCATCTCAACCAATATTAGAAGGATAGATCATTAGAAAGAGGTGGACATGGTACAACTCTACATTACTCATCAGGTCTCATAAGGGCTAAAGTAAAACGAGGCCATATACTTCACTTAGAAGATTATTGAAAACATAAAGAGGGCTCATTAGGATCTGAAGTATAAGTTTTCATGGGGGTGATCCTCTTCTTATTGGTTTTTGATGAAATTAGGGTGCTAGGCTATAGTTTTGGGATGTTAAAGTGGGTATACCCTCCCATGTACAAGTCCCTGCTAAGCATTACAAGGTGTTCACATGCCCTAGTCACATCACCCCATCATACAAGATCAAGATGAGGTATTGGTTTGATGAGATGAAGGTGGCATTTGAAGATGAGTGGCACATCCCTAAGGACCTACCCCCTTTCGTTGTAGAATGAACATAGTTTACTATAAAGTAATACTTCTCCCTCACATGAATCTAAATGAACCCATCCAGAGAGATTTCATCATGGCTTAAGTTATTATATGCCTTCTTAATTTAGTACTTCATAAACTCTATTAATCAGATATATAATGCACAACCTATCATCCTACAGGCTAAAGGGATCAATTTGAATATTCACACTCTCCATAAGTTATATGTTTATTTATGTACGAAGGCCTATGTGGAGAAGTTGGAAATATAATTGAATGACATACATGTCAAGCAAACATTGGTTGGGGAGAAATTTCATAAACTATTATATATGCTACACCCCCTTAATAACCCACAAGGTAGAGATCCTAAGGAGAAACTTTCTTCAATGCCACCTTTGAAGAAGAAGTGATCGGATGTGGGTGCTAGCACAAGTGGGCACCAGGCCCCCCATAAATGATAAAAGACTACAAAGGTGAAGTCCTCCAGGCCTATGCAACCCCATCCCTCTATGCTACCCCTAACTTTCCCTTCACTATATCCACATTCATCCCCATCTCCCCCTCATGCTTCTCCATCTCTTGCATGCTCTGCACCTCTTCACTCTTCACTTCCCCACCCTTTATCTCCTTAGCCAACTCCTCCTCTTTTTGCACCACCTTCTCCACCTCCATCTCCACCTTCTCCACCCCCACCTTGTCCACCTCCACTATCTCCCCTAATTACTTCAACTTTAAGAGTTGCCCATTAGCATCCCCCAAGGTAAGTACCCCAATAAGAATTTCCTAAGGTGCAGGTCCATAGCTTGGGTTTGGATTATGAGAAAACTCCCTCCCTGATGTAGGAGGAGAAAGCAACTTATAATGACTCCCTACTTGATGTTGAAACATAATATGATAAGGGGGATGGTGAAGAAGAAAATAATATTTCCACTGGTGGTAACAAGGATGTTGAGCTTGACCATGACCCTAATAAGGGGAAGGGACCAACAAAGATCTTAAAAGAGCATACGGAAGGTGCAATAGGTAATATGTGCAAACATTATCAGTTTAGCATTCAGGAAAATGTGCTCTATCTTTGGCCATACTTCATCTTCAAGGAGGCAAATCTAGAAATAAGGAATTGAGTGTCCTTCCTAATTGATATGTACAATGAGGAGCATGAGTTTAAACTCCCATAGGATAGCCTTTCCTTGGGACCATATGCTCCAACGCTACCAAAACCACTATGGGTAGATCCATAAAATATCTCTCCCCTCTTCTAGCAAGCACCACATTTTTAAAGTTAGGCATGGAAATAATGTGCCATAATATTCTTTTGGATTTTGATGCATGCATGGATAAAAGGAAACATGCTAGAATTGTAGGCATATATAATAAAGAAGTTGCAGAGAAACAAACACTCATAGAAGAAGTGGCAACATTAAAAAAACACATCTAAGAGGCCATAAAGGAAAAAATAAGTGTCTTAATCTTTTGAAAAATAATTTTAAATGAATACCCAACATTATCAAATGGTGTAAACCTTGATAGGGATGCCATAGGAAAGCTGGAGACCCTAGTAGAACTGCTAATCAAATGATGCAAGGAGTAAACCATGCCATGAGATGAGGGGTTAGATTTGATTGAATAATTCACCATGATCATTGATGTCTACAAATGTTTGATAGAAATATTTGGGGAGGTTATCCCCATTTTGAATGGCATTTTTTGAGGCTAGTGCACCCTAATAAAGTTTTGGACGTTTAGCTCTAATTTGAAGAAGTACAAAGGTAACAACTAGCTGATGTTATGCTCCTAATAAAAGACCACATCAAGTACACAAAAGCCTTTAGGTATGTAGAGATGATGGAGGACATCATAAATAACCATCATCAAAAATTGAATGCAAATTTTTTAGCCCTATGAAGATAGGTTGACAAGGAGGTCTCTACCCTCAAAGATGTCTAGAAGGAGGCCACCACATCTTTGGATGAATAGGTTAAGAAGGCTGACATGACCCCCAGTTAACCTAAGGAGATAAATAAAATAAATGGAACCATAGAATAAATAACTATGAAGGTTTTTGAGGCATTATCCCTTTGAGAGAATTTGAAGAAGGAACTTGAGTAGTTGGGCCCTAAATATTTGGAAGATGCAAGCATGGCTTAGTTTGGGATAGACTAAGAGTGTAGTGTGGGCTAATGTTAGCCCTAAAATTTTGGCTAAGTGTTGTCCCATTTTGATGTAGAATTGAAATGATATGGGAGAACCATGGCATGGAAGGACCATGGAATAGGAGAACCATGGCGTAGAAGGATCATGGCATAAAAATCATAAGCACAAAAGCATTGTGACATGGAACCTAAGGGGTGCAAGAGGATAATAGAGAAAAGGAACTAGTATGAGAGGACCTAGTCACAAGAGAATGAGTCATGAGGAACCTGAGGAAGTAGGACTCAAAATAAAATTAGAAGATTAGGGGAGTACATGGGAAGTGGGAGCAGTTGGAAGAATAGTTCAAACGAGTCACTATGACCTTATTAATAGGAAGTCTTGCACCGGCTCACAAGAAAAGGAACACATGGCAATAAAGATATAACATAGAACAAGGATATAGGGGGCATAAAGGCCCAAACATTTAGTAAGAACTAATTGTTAAGTGCCATGACTCTCAGTTTATTAAGGGTTTGTTGGCCAAATCTTCATGCCATTAATGATTGTAAACACTTGGTCATGGTAAAACAAGTATAAATACCCCTATTGTAAAGCATGATGAAAGGGAATAGAGGGATAAATGGATGAATTATGGAATGACATTGTAACAAATATTTAAGCTTAATATTTGACATAACGAGTTGTATCAATTTGTATTACTATGAGTGATGGTACAAACTAAGTGTTGACGTTTATAAGAGATACATTATCATTTCTTTTCTAGGCACTTAATACCAAAATGAGATGACTATAATCTATGTGATGATATCAATCGAACCTAGAACTCATAATATCAAAGTAGTATGTTTATGATTTTATATAATATTTTTTTAAATTGGTAATAAGAGGAGAATATGAAAAAATTTATCCAAATTGTGTGATAAAACCTATGGGAATTGGTCCTTTATTACACACTTTGGGTGAGTGTGCAAGACCTAATTCTTGCATGAAAGTGCTAGTGTGCTAGTTTGTTGGGCTAAAATTTAGTGCCGAAGCTGGAATTGACTAAAATAACCCAACATATATGAAATATGTATATAAATAAGATGAAACCACTTGGATGATTCTACTTTGGCTTCACCTTTACTTTAGTGCATTCAGATCTAGGTCGTGGATTGTCACTCCTTGTAAAATGGAAAAACCTTAACTTTCTATCTTCAATGTGACCTTAGGGCACATGGTATTGAGATAACCCATAATGACCCCATTGTTAAAGGGCACTATGTACATAGCTAATAATTTAGAATAGGGCATTAGACTCATGTAGTTCTCCCCTACATGCATGAATCATTCAATGTGTGTAAAGCAAGTACAATAGTGACCTAACTTGTAAATTGGAAAATTAGACCTTATGACTTCTCCTTTAGTAATTCAAACCTATAGGTTAGTTGTTCCTTTGACTTATATAAGAATAAGAAGAACAAGAAAGCTTTTTGATAACTTGAGTGCTTATTGAATGCTCTTTGGTCTGATTGCTAGGTGAAGAATATATGAGGGTTGATATTATATTTATACCAATCCTTTCATCAGATAAATCACATTAAATAACTTATACTAACCATTGTAATATGTTTCATTTAAAAATTAGATGAATTTGGGGTATTCGATTCTTGTATTAGGGCAAGACAACAATGTTGATGCTACTATCTATTCTAGACATTAGTGTCTAGGGAGTAAAAAAATAGGTATAGGATCAAAACTTGTACAGGTATACGATAAGTATATTTTAAGAATTTTGGGAAAGATAGGATGTTTGTGTCATAAATATAATACTAGTTAGACTAAGAGATAGGCTAAGGGTCAGAAGATAGAGTAGATGCGAGGCTTACAAAAGTAAGGAGAGTGTATAACTAAGAGGAACAACCAAGATCTAAGTTTTTCAAGTATACAAGACTGAGGTAATACATAATCACAAATTATCATCTACATTCCCCAACCCCACCCCCCGGCCCCCCCCCCCCCCCCTTAATCTAGTAATGGAATTTCTAGTTTAAAAGAAAGGAATAAGTATTGGGTGTGTATGCACACCTTATCTTTACTTGAGTTGAATTTGAGTGCTTTGTTGGTGACTGACTTGTAACCAAGAGCATGTTAGACTATAAAATTAGTACATATAATTTGGGTTGAAATTACTTTAAATAGATTAAAATTGAAAGAGAAATGTTTAAGAGTACACCTATGTGTCGATGTATTCTCCTTGCCTATTGGAAAGTTGTTTTAAAAAATATGTATCATTATAAGGCTTTGAAACTAAGATTAGGATAAATATAGATAAATATTTAAAGTGCATATATACAGGGGGGAGAGAGAGAGAGAGAGAGAGAGAGAGAGAGAGAGAGAGAGAGAGAGAGAGAGAGAGAGAGAGGAAGAGAGAGAGAGAGAGAGAGAGAGAGAGAGAGAGAGAGAGAGAGAGAGAGAGAGAGAGAGAGAGAGAGAGAGAGAGAGAAGAGAAGAGAAGAACATGCCCCTAGTTTTGGAGCAAAAGTGAGTTACCACCTAATAGTTGAGATTAGTTCAACTGTGTAACCCAATGATACTTATAACCTAGTGAGGTTGGATGATCAAGTCCAACCTGAAATTTTTTCAAGATTGAGTACTTTATTCACCTCAACCATACCAAAAGGTGAACCAACTATTATAGTAGATTGGTTTGATAAAGTCCATAAAATTCTATGGGGTATTAGTACATGTAATGGTTTTAAAATCTGAAATTAATTGGAATTTTATAATGTTAGGCACATGTTACATAACATATGCACTTTAGATATGTATAAAATTAAAATTGTGTATAACAATGGTACCAATGTATGGAATTTTACCACAACAATGAATTTGAATTATATAATTTTGTGATTTGGCCAATTTGGAGGAATATGTAAGTGTGGAGGATAATATTCTAAAGCATGCCCCAACTATATATGTAAAAATATAAAAATTAATATAAGTACCAATATGGAGGACATGTTTTCAAAACATACCCCCATTGTAAAATGGAGATTCTAAATACTCAAAAGGTGTGGAGAAAATGCTTTCAAAGCATGCCCCTATTGAATCTGAACATTGTGAATATGTGAAAGCCACATCCATATGACATGCCCCCACTAAATCTAAAAACTAGTATAAGTACCATATATTGAATGAGTGTGGAGAACATGCTTTTAAATCATGCCCCCACCATAATCTAGAATTTATGAATGTGTGGAAGCAATGTCCATATGACATGCCCCCATAAAATATACAAACTAATATAAGTACCATATATTGGATGAGAGTGAAGAACATGATTTCAAAGCATGCCCCCATTATAATTTAAAAACTGTGAATGTGTGGAAGCCATGTCCATATGACATGCCTCTATTGAATCTATGAATTAATATAAGTACCCAATACTAAATGAGTGTGGAGTAAATGTTTCCAAAGCATGCCCCCACTAATATTCCCCCCCTCTGAGGTGATGGAAAATAATACCTAGAAGTTATCTCACCTCAAAAGGGTAAGACAAATGTAACCATGTAGTATATAAAAGGAAACATGTCTAGGTAAATGTATTATTGAAGCACATAGGTTCAATGTGATCACATGTAGGACTAATATGCATGATAAATATCATGGTAATGTTTAGATAGTAACAATACAATCTCAACAAGAAAACAAGCACACACACAATATCGTTCAAAATCAAGTCAAAAGGTAATGGTCTAAAGAGAACAAAAACAAGGAATATGTTCAAATGTCACAAAATTAAATGGACATGACTTAGTCAAATTTCCACAAATTAAAGAATGACATATTAATAAGTCCATAGAATAAACAATGACATATTCAAATGTCCAAAAAGGCAAACATAAGCATAGGGATTGCATATCACAAAACATATTCAAATGTTTGAATAAGCAAGACTATAATAAGGCAAACCACTCAAGGAAGTATATAAAGACAAAGCATAAGCAACCAATGTAAACTTATCATATTAGCTCATGGATAAAATGTGTTAGTAAAAAATATCAAGTGCATAATATTTCAAGTACCATGTGTAAGATATAAGCATGAATAATAGGCATGTGTAAGTACATATGTAAGATCAAACATGATAGTGTAGAGTGATTATCAAATCATATAACCTATGTGTATCAATATCAAAGAAGTAGATGCTCCCTATGTCCATATGAAATGATTAGAAGGAAATCCCAACATATAAAATAGGAGTGTATCATGTATTTGTGTATGTCTATAAATGTGTATGTAGGAGTAATTGATATGCTATCCCTTAAAATAGAACTAACACATAGATTCTAAGGAGCCAATATAACATGTAGGTGTCAAAAATCTTTTTGGATTTTTGAATGATTTTTGGTTTTTTTAATATTTTAAGAGTTTGTGATGAGGAAAGATCATCCTATGTTACCATCCAATGGATGGTCATAGATATCTCCCCCCATTATGAACCTTACAACCTTAAGTTGGATCTTTGACATTGTTTACGTCACGATTTTATAGGTTGAAAAGGTGCATGGCATGTTACTCATCACATTTTACATGTGTAGTATAAGAATTAATTTTATGATTTGAAATATTTATTAATGTACCTTCGTGAGGAAAGGAAATACCTTACTAAGTTAGATCAATCTTTGCTTCCATTTAGTATAGCTCAAGAGTTCTAAGTGTAAATACATATGGAGAAGTGTTAGGAATAACCCAAACCCAAAAACCCATGTTTGAATTAATTTTGGACCACAAGTAATTGGTATTGTTATGTTAACCAAGGACTCTTTCCAAGTGACCCTCTTTTTCAAGTCTTATAAGTTAAAATCAAGCTACTGAAAATGATTTATATGGAAAGTGGTTTTTGTTTATGTAAGATCAATATGGTTATGCTAAAAATAAGCACCACCATGTATAATGTAATTGTTAAATATTGTTTGCATGGATGCTTTGTGAGTTATTGTGAAGCTAATTCCTTTGAAGGATCCTCAAATGTAATCTTTTGGTCATCGATAAGATCTTGGATCTTGTGCTTCAAGGTAAAGCATCTACTTGTAGAATGTCCTAGTCCTTGATGATAATCACAATAAGTACTCACATCATATCCTTTGGGTAAAAGTTGACTCATATCAACCTCAATAGGATGAGGGAGAGATATAAGTTGGCACTCTAGTAACTATAGTAGTAATTAAACTAGGGACTCAGATAAACATGTAAATTGTCTCCTTGGTGCCTTAAATAAGATATTATGCTTAGGTTTTTGTAATTGAATAATGTGCTTTTTCAATAAAGTGATCTTTTAGTCTAACGATTGATTTTAATTTATAACTCATGTAGTAGCTTGGTCATAATTATTAGTGGATTTTTTAGGGTTTCACAAGTACAAGCCATAGGTATTTCACATAAGGTCCACCAAATGTTTAAACTTAATTTAGATGTGGATTATCTTGGGTAGATAGGGTTAATGATATAGAAATGATACGGCACAAGGGTGAATATCATATCTATAGTAAGCTAATTAGATTCTAAACTCAGATGTGCCATATAATAAATTTATTAAACTAAGATGATCTATTAATGGAAATTATAACTATGCTAGATATATAAATGACATAAAATAAGGTACTTAGCTAGGTCTGATACTAATTTAGATCTAGATTTGGAATAAATTAAAAGTAAGTGGGAAGATCCATAATCATTAGCATCGATGCTACTATCTGAGTCTGATGATAATGTCCTATACATAATATTTATAAAAATAAGATGAGACCACCTACATGTTTTTAGGTTTGGATTCACCTTCATTTTGGTACATTCAGATGTGGGTCATGGATTATCATTGCTTATGAAATGGAAAAAACCTAGCTTTCCATCTTTAATTTGACCTTGGGGAAAAATGGGATAGTGGGCACATGATGTTGATCTAACCTGTAATGACCCCACTGTCAAATGGCACTACCTACATAGCTAATACTCCAAAAGAGGGGTTCAGACTCATGTAGTTTTCCCCTACGTGTTAGCCTATGTGTGAATAATGCAATGTGTGTTAAGTAAAACAATGACCTAACTTGTAATTTAGAAAATAAGACCTTATGACCACTCTTTTAGTCTTTTAAACATGTATCTAGGTTGTTATTTTTACTTATATCAAAAAAGGGTAGAATATGAAAGATTTTGATAATTTGAGTGCTTCTTGAATGATCTTTGGTTTGATTGCTATATGAGGAATGAATGAGGGTTGATATTATATTTATACCAATCTTATTAGGAGATAGCTCGCATTAAAGTACTTAGGTTGACCATTGCAATATGTTTCATTTGTAAATTATATGACTTTAGGGCATTGGACACTTGTGTCAAAGTAGGAAAATAATGTTGATATTATATTCTATCCTAGACGTTAGTGTCTAAGGAGTGAAAAAATAGGTATAGGACAAGAACTTATAGAGGTGTAAGATAAATACATTTTAAGCATTTTAGGTAAGATAAGATGTTTGTGTATCAATATAAGACTGGTCAGAATAATAGATAGGCCAAGGGGAACAATATAGAGTAGATACAAGGCTTATAGAAATAAGGAGAGTGTAGAACTAAGAGGAAAAACCAAGGTCTGAGTTTTCCAGGTGTATAAGACTAAGGTGCTACATAATCACAAAATATCATCTATAGGTATATGCTCAAATTGGATATGTTTGAAGTTCTACTTGAGATTGTACACCATGTTTTTGTAAGGTATAAGATTTTCATCTTTGGTTGGATATTTCTCTATTACCCAGTTAATAATCAACTAAGAATCCCCATAAACATGCAATTGTTTAATATCCCATTGTACTACTAGGTGAAGCCTTGTAATGAATGTTTTTTTACTCTATTATATTATTGGTATAAGTGAAACCAATGTGGAAGGATTTGGGAATAAGATCTTCCCATGGTGTTATGAACATAATACCAAATCTAGATCCATGAGATGTGTAGGAACCATAAAAATAAAGTGTCTAGTGTTGTTATTTGGAAGAGGTTTCATCCAGAGTCAAGATTGACTCATCAGGGAAACTAAAATGAGTGGTTTGGTATTTGATAATGGTTCTTTGGTAAGTTGATTTACAAGTACTTGCCCATTAATTAATTTTTAATGTACATATTTAATCTCAAAATCACTCAAGAGCATAACCCATTTGGCCATATGGCCCATCCACTTTAGCAATAATAATGGTTTTATTATTAAGTATGTAATATCACAACTTATATGCTTCGAATACCATTAATAAATATGCCTTTTCAATTGGTGTATAGTTATGTTCATAGGAAACCAATGTTCTACTCAAATAATATATTGCTTGTTCTTTTCCCTAATCATCATGTTGGGCAAGGAGGTCCCCCAAGGCATGTTCTATTGTTGAAATGTAGAGTAGTGGCTTCCCAGGCATTGGTGGGGTTAAGACAATTGGATTTTATAAATAATACTTCAAATACTCAAATGCTTGTTGATAGTTAATGTTCCATGAAAATATGGTGTCTTTATTCAAAGGTGAGTGAAAATATGATGTGTCTACCAACTGTGAAATGAAGCATCAAATAGATTTAATTTTGTCTTTCAAACTATGGATCTACTTCATGATAGATGGAGGAGACAATTATGTAATGGACTTAACCTTGGCTAGATCAACTTTTATACCCCTATGAGAGACAATGAAGCTAGCAATTTATCAGAAGTGATGCCAAATACACACTTCTTAGAATTAATATGCACTTTGTATGTATGAATCCTTTAAAATATCCTTCATAACACTTATAGATGGTCTGATCTAATTTTGGATTTTCCCAAAATATAATCTACATATTATTCTATAATATCATGCATCATGTCATGGAAGATGATAGTCATTTCATGTTGGTAGGTAACATTAATGTTCTTAAGGCCAAATAACATCACTTGATAATAAAATGTCCCTAATGAAGTGGTAACCATTGTATTGTGTTGGTCTTCAGGTGCTATTTTTATCTTATTATACCTTGAGAAGCCATCCATAATAGATAACATCTCATACCTTGCTATGAAATCTACAATCATATCAATGTTTAGCAAAGGAAAATCATCCTTTGGGCATGCTTTATTGATATCTTGAAATCTACACATATTTAGAGTCCTTGTGGCTTCTTTCTAATTGGGATGGTGTTTGATATTAATTAACCCTACAATCTAGATAAGGGGAATCTAGGGTTAAAGGGTTAGAGATAGCCTAGGGCATAAGGATGGTAGATTATCTCTAGAATAGGCCTATTATTTGTAAAACTCAGATAAACATATAATGAATTTATTATGTTTAGATGCTAAAGATAGAAAAGTATAATTATGCTAAATATGGAAATGACAATGAATTAATATACGTAGATGGTTCTAATGCTAATATAGATCTGTATCTAGAATAGATAGAATGTGGACTAGGTCTAGATTCTACAATAATCACCTAATTTTTAAAGTTTGACCTTTGTAGCCATAGACACTTGCGTCAACTTAAAATGGTCACATTAATGTTATTATCTGAATTAGACACAAATGTTTATTACATAATACCTATTGACACTAGATGTAACCATCGAGATGCTTATGGGTTCTATGTCTAATTCACTCTAGTGCATTTAGATCTAGGTAATGGATTGTCACTCCTTGTCAAATAGAAAAACCTTAGTTCTTCATCTTCATATTGGTTATGGAAAAAACTGGTTAGTGAGAACACAATGTTCAGCTACCCCAAAGATTCCTATGTCAATAAACATTTCCTACATAGCCAATACTCTGAAGAGGGCCTTAGAATTATGTAGTTATCCCTATGTGTTGGATTGTATGTGAATCATGTAATGTGTGATAAATAATTACAATAATTACCTAGCTTATAACTTGGAAAATATAGTTCTTAGGCTACTCCTTCAGTACTTTAAACCTATAGATGTGTTTTCCCTATGACTGATATGAAAATAAGATAAAATAGGGAAGCTTTGCTCAATTGAGTGCTTGATAGAATGATTTTAGTAAGTTACCTTGGTATCTTTAGGTCTTTTTTAGGTTTGAAATGAATGAGGATTGATATTATAATTATACCAATCCCTTTCGATGATATCTCACATTATATCACTTAGGCTGACCATAGGAATACATTTCATTTGTAAATTGGATGAATTTAGGGAATTAGACACTTATGTTAGGGTATGACACTTTCATCAATGCAAGTATCTGACTAGGACACAAGTTTCTAGGTAATTGAAAAATAAGTGCAAGTCTAGAACTTGTAGAGATGGAAGATATGTAGGTTTATAACAATATGGGCAAGATAGAAGGTTTGAGTCATCAAAATAACATTGGTTTAACTAAGAGATAAATAATGAGGCATAAAGAGATAGTGTATATGAGCCTTTTGGTAATAATAAATCTCTAAATATGAAATCACATTCATGATATGTATTTATCGAGTGTATAATATCTAGGTGCTATATAATTTAAAAATAATGTCTACTGCTCCCTTTAATCTAGTAATGACATTACTAGTGTAAAGGAAATAAATGCGTACTTGGGTGTGTATAACACACCTTGTCTTTGCTTATGTCTTACTTAAGTGCTTTGATAGTGTTTAACCTATAACCAAGAGCATGTTCCAATACATAATCAGTGCATATAATCTAAAATTAGAATTACTAAAATGATTGAAATTGAAAGAGATAAAGGTCTAACAGTATACTAGTGTATTGATGCAACTGCCTTACCTTTTGTAAATTTGATTTGAAAGATATATCATTATGAATCACTAAAATTGAGATTAGGACAAATATAAAATTAGAAATTACATATATCTAAAGTGATAGAGAGAGATTAAAGGGCACATGCCCCCAACCTTAGAGAAAAGATGAGTTGCCACTCGATAATTGAGATTAGCTCAATTGTGCAACCTAATTATACTTATAACCTGGTGACTATGAGTGAACCAAGTTAACTCACACTATAAAACTGGTGAGGTTGGATGATGCAATCAAGTATAGCATATGAACTTGGCAATATTGAATGATTTAATCACCTCAATCATACCAAAATGTGAACCAACTACTATAGTAGATTGGCTCAATATAGTCTATAATAGTCTAACCTGGTGGGTGGTGACAGTCCCTGAAAGTGTTTAGAATCTAAAATGGATTTGATTTTTTAATATTAGACACACATTGGATATCATATGCAATTTATATATGTCTCATGCTGAAACTATGTATAAAAATGCTACCAATTTATAAAATTCTACCACAAAAGTTTATTTGAATCATATAACTATGTAATTTGACCAATTTAAAAACTATGTAAGTGTTTAGAACATGTTTCCAAAACAAGCCCCCATTACATATGGATAAATATGAAAGTTGATATAAGTGATAATGTGGAGGACATATTTTTGAAACATGCCTCCACTATAATCTGTGTATGTTGTATATTGAATAAGTGTGGAGGACATGTTTCCAAAACATGCCCCCAATAAATCTAAAACTATGACAAATGTGGAGAATATGTTTTCAAAACATGCCCCCACTACAATCTGAATTTATGAAGTAATGTGGAATTCATACCTCTATGGCATGCCTCCAACACAATCTAAATTTATGAAGCAATGTAGAATTCATGCCTCTATGGCATGCCCCTATTGATATGACCCCTTTTTGAGGTGAGGGGAAATAGAAACTGGTATTTAATTTACCTTAAAAAGATAAGATAACCATGAAAGCTATGAATGTACCATGTAACATATATATGGAACATATCTAGGTAGATATATCATTGAAGCATGAAGAATGTGATCACACCAAGTCTGAAGATGCATGATGTAGATCATGACAATGTATAGATAATAATATTATAATCTCAACAAGTAATTAAGCACACACAAGATCACTACAAAAAATTAAAAGATAATGGTCTAAGGATACTCTAAATAAGGGGTATGCTCAAATGCCTCATAATTAAAGGGACATGACTTTGTCAAATGTCCATAATTCAAAAAATGACATATTAAAATGTTAAAATATAATAAGTAATGACATATTCAAAGATAGAAGAGGTAAATAAAGGCATGAGGACCAAAAAAAATGGAATATATTCAAATTCTCAAACATGCAAGACAATATCAAGGCTAGACACTCAAGGAAGTATATATATGAAAGCATAAGTAACCAACATAAACATAACATACTAGACCCTATTTATATGTGTTATCAAAAAACTTTAATTACATAACATACATTATGAAAGATATAAGCATGGATAAAGGAATGTGTAAGTAAATATATGAGCTCAAACATGATAATGTAAAGTGACCATAAAATGATATAACTTGGATGTATCGTGATCATATAGGTAGATTCCCATAACATCCTACTACCCCGAGTAGATGGAAATATAAACATCTAAAATTACATACATCATGTATCTATGTATGCTTGAATCATACTCAAAACATGTGTGAAACATGTGTATATAGAAAATATTTAGGTGCCCTGTATATTTGAATATAATGCATAGTATAAAATATTTCAATTTAATGAAAGTTGAAATTTTAATGGTAATTAAGTAATCACCATATGTAATGAAACCCGATTGGAAATAAGAAAGCTCGATTGTAATGATCAAATTTTAATGGAATACTAGTTTGGATTCTATCACTAATTCTAAAGTATCTATATATGATTAAAGAATTATGCCAAACTATGGTTATGACCTTTTTGGTATGCCATTATTTTTATTTATGTGCACCTTAAATGTTAACAACTTATGAACATCTTGAGCTATATGTTTACCTTGAATTTATTTATATTTGGCTATGTACTTCCTAGAGATGGATTCAATTGATACATAATAGGTCCTATAGGTATAAATATTTCATGTGGTAAGGTATCGAGTGGATCAAGATAAATTTTGCTCAGCTGTTCATCTACCATATTAGTATTAGGAATAGTATCACCACTATCATAATTATTTGGATTTTTTCCCTTTTATTAATTGGTATTGATCAACAAAGGAATCTCACATGGTTTAGTTTCTGATGGTTTGAATATTATTGGCTCCTTTGGTAATGATATTTTCTCTATTTCTTTTTTATTTTGACTCTTCTCTTGGTTTGAATTATATTTTACTAGCCATATTTATTATTTTGGCACTTGTGTTTTAGGAGTACTCATAATGTGAGTAGTTTTTTGGGTTTATGTATCAATGATATGATCACCACTACCTTTGTGACTTTGCATTTTTTTCTTCATAAGTCACAAAATGCTTTTGATAATTTTCCTTATTCTGTGCTAGGTGAGGAATGAATGAAGATTGATATTGTATTTATACCAATCCCTTTGGAGAGTATCTCTCATAATAACACTTAGGTTGACCATTAAGACATGTTTCATTTGAAAATTAAATGAATTTAGGGCATGAACACTTATGTTAGAACATAATACTTACATTAACGTAAGTATTTGCCTGGGATGTAAGTGTCTAAGGAGAAAAAGAATAGGTATAGTCTAAGAACTTGTAGAGACATAAGATAAATAGGTTTTAATCATTTTGGTCAAGATAGAAGGCCTAGGTCATTAATATAAGACTGGTCTAACTAAGAGATAGGCCAAGGGGCATAAAATAGAACATATGTGAGACTTGTAAAAGAGAGAAAAGTCTATAACTGAAAAGAACAACCAAGGTTTGAGTTTTCCAAGTGTACAAGATTGAGGTGATATATAATTCATAAATATCATATACATTTGTCCCCCTTTAATATAGTAATGGAATTGATAGTTTAAAGAAAAGAAATGTGTACTTGGGTGTGTATAACACACCTTGTATTTGTCTGAGTCTAACTTGAGTGATTTATTGGTGATTGAATTGTAACCAAGAGAATGTTACAATACATAATCCTTTCATATAATCTAAGATTGAAAACATTTAAATGATTGAAATTGAAAGAGAGCAAGGTTTAGGAGTACACATGTTTATTGATACAATTGTCTTAACTTTTAACAAATTTATTTTAAAGATGTATCATTATGAATTACTAAAACTAAGATTAAGATACATATAAATCTAAAAAGTGCATATATATATATATATATATATATATGTATATAGATATATAGATATAGGAGGGCCCATGCCTCCAATCTTAGACCAAATCTATATTTCCACCTAGTAGTTGAGATTAGCTTAACTGTGCAACCCAATCATATTTATAACCCGGTGAGTGTGAATGAACCATGTCAACACACATTATCAAACTAGTGAGCCTAGATGATATAGTCAAGTTCAACCTAAAAACTTGGCAAGATTGAGTGATTTAATCACCTCACCCATACCAAAAAGTGAACCAACTACTATAGTAGATTTACTCAATATAGTTTGTAAAAGTCTAACCTAGTGGGTGGTGATAGTCCCTAAAAGTGTTTTGTATCTAAAACTAATTTGATTTTATAATATTAATCACACATTACATAGAATATGTACCTTATATATTTCTCATGATAAAATTGTGTATAATAATGGTACCAATGTATAAACTTATGCCATAAATTTTAATCTAAATCATAGAACTATGTAATTTGATGAATTTAAAATTGTGTAAGTGTGGAAAACATGATTCCAAAGCATGCCCCCACTATAATATAAAACTATAAACTAATATAAGTGCTAATGTGGAGGACATTTTTCCAAAACATGCCCCCACTATAATCTAGAGATGTTGAATACCGAGTAAGTGTGGAGAACATGTTTCCAAAATATACCCCCACTGAATATGAGATTGTGAACATGTGGAATCCATGTCTATATGACATGCCCCCTACTCAATCTGAAACTATTAATGTGTTGAATCCATACTTATATGACATGCCCCAATTTGAGGTGAGGGAAGATAAAAATTGGTAGTTACCTTACCTCAAAAGGATAAGATAACCATATAATTGTGAATAACCCATGTAACATATATAAGGATATGTCTAGGTAAATTGTATCATTCGAGCACATATAATGTGATCACATTAAGGCATAAAATACATGATAAATGTCATGCCAATGTCTAGATAGTAATAGTACAAGATCAAAAAGTAATCAAACACACACACAAGAACACTCAAAAGTAAGATCAAAAGATTATGGTCCAAGGAGACCATAAACAAGGGGCATGATCAAATGTCACATAATCAAATGGACATGACTTAGTCTAATGTCCATAAAGGTAATAATGACATATTCAAATGTACATAAAAAAAACAATGACATATTCAAATGTCAAAAAATCAAAAAAAGGCATGGGGGACATAAACAATGCAACATATTAAAATGCTTAACAAACAAGACAATCATAAGGCAAGACGCTTAAGTGAATAAATGAAAACATAAGCAACCAATATAAACACATCTTAGTATCCCATGGATCAAATGTGTTAGCAAACAATGTCAAGTATATATCATATCAAGTTCTTTATAAAAGATATAAATATGGATAAAGGTATGTGTAAGGTCATATTAGGTGAAACATGATAATGTAAAATGACCATAAAATGATATAACCTAAATGTATCATGATCAAATAAGGTTGATGCCCCCAACATCTTGGTGATATGAGTAGGGGGAAACACAACATCTAAAAGTGTATAGATCATGTATCTATGTATGCCTATATCACACTTAAATAGAATCATGAAACACATATGTATGTATAAGTATTTGATATGCTATCCATCAATATGAAACCAACACACAAATGCCAAGGAGTTAGTATAATATGTAGATGTCAAGAATATTTTTGATTTTTTTTTCCATTTTTTGTATATATTTGGAATATGTGAAGAGACTAACCTATCATCACATATAACATATGCTCATAGATATCTCCCCACTATGAACCTACTATAATTAACTAGCGACACTACTGAGGAACATGTATAAATGTAATATATGTAGTTGTGGTATCTAGGATACTCCGTGTATGTAAAATAAAAATTTGTGGCCATTAGTAAATAATAAGAGTGATAGGTGTGGGGGGTTTTGGAACCCATTGTTAAGTATTTTATGGTTTCCTTGGAATAATAATAATAGGAACATGCATAGGGTACTCTAGATATTTTAATGTGGTGTGTAATAGATTAAGATTCTGTAGAACCCACTATGAATCTTTGGTGTAATAATCTCTCAAATATTGGTCACCTAGTAAAGTGGATTGCCTATTGCTTACCCTTTTGTGGTCGATTAGCCTTAGTAAGATTGATAATTGACTGCATGGTTATAAATTTCTCTTGTTCGAGAGGATGCTCATAAGGACCTCTAGAAACTATAATTACCTGATTGACATGAATGTATTTAACACACTCATGCACTATAAAAAGTGTTTCCTAAAGGTATATATCCAAGGGTGTCCTAATAACATATCAACTACACCTATGGAAGGTATAATTAAAAATTTAGATTTAGAATAGGATTACAAAGAGGATCGTTAATCTCTTGTTAGTGAAAAAAATTAAAACCAAATAATTTCAATGCAAACTAATAATTCTTGCCTACGTATTAGGGTGAACATATATTAAAAGAACATAATTAAGACTCTACTAAAATCACCAAAGATAAAATCCATTTGAAATTATTTATAGCTCCAAATATGCTTGTTGAGTTGGCTTGCTCGGCTATGTGATCAAGAAATCTTTGTCAATGAATCTCCATTGCTCCACCTCTACTTGGCACCTTGGTAATGTTGGTTGGATTGGCTTATGAAATTAACATGGTAATACTAAAATGAATGTTTTTAGAGGTATTTTTGCATAATAAAATTTTACATAAAAATATTAAAGATTAATGGGTGAGTCTTTCTATTTATAGCCTCCAAAGTTAACTCTCACCCAAGTGTAGTTAGTTTAGAACTAACTGCAGTTGATTTCAAACTAACCCTAGGTGAGTTGAGTATAACCCTAATTGAGTTAAGGAGGGGAAATGCAATTAATATTTGGGATAGAGATCCCATTTATTAAGCATGGCTCTCCATTTCTAAATTTATTACATTTAGGGAGATATTTTGAATTCCATTGACTTTGGGGATGATGATGTCATCATGACCCCATATTTATTAAATTTTGATTTTCTAATTTTTTTTTTCACTAATTGCATATGGAAAATTCACTTCAGCATTTAATTGGGTTTTATTTGTTAATTTATTCTACTTAGCATTTTAGGAATTATTTAAGTACCCTACTTAATGGGTCTAAAGGCCAAACTGCCAGTTGTTAGGTCACAAGGTGACTAGAGATGAATTTGTGAGAGGTTATTATTATGTACATTATAATACCCTAAATATGGATGTTTAAACATTATTTTGAGTAGTAATATCTACTATGTAGATAAATTTGGGATGTTTAGTGATTCCTAGGCTTAATTTACATTATTTGGTAGAAATCGATCTAAAGTTTGGTTGGAAGCTGGTTGTTGCCAAAACGGGGTGTCTATAATTTTATCCTATTTGGGAAGGTACTATAAGATATAATCATAGTAACATCTTCTCAAATAATTAAAATTTATTTAATGTCTAATGCCCTAGAAGGTGATGGATGAGCCCTAGATGCCCTTTTGAAAGAGCGAGTGACAAATAAGATCGGTGATAATTATTTCAAAAAGAAGGAAACAATGAGACCTAAAGGTAAAAGGGGTGGAAAATAATGATTTACCCAAAGGAAATTATAATTAGTGGCATAATAAGATGCCCTAATTGGGTAGATAAAAAGGATAATTTGACTAAATGCGGTTATAATCATCAACACAGTGAGGTGAAAAATAATGATTTGCCGAAAGGTAGTTATAATCATAAACATAACAAAAAATGCCCAAGTCAGGTAGATAGAGATAATTGTTTGACCAAAGGCAATTAGCATGATTAACACAATGAAAACATGCCCTATCAAGTCATGATAATGATAATGATTTTTCCAAAGGAAGTTATAATCATTAACATATGTATAGATTAAAACACATTGATTTTACCAAAGACAATTATAATCATTGGCACTGTGGTTTAAGATAAAATAGAAAATCATAAAAGGTGGCTTATAAATTGAATATATACTCATAGAGTAAGAGTATATAGTACAAGGATATGCATGAATTTGGGTAACCTATTATTATAGAGATGCACATCATAACTAATAAAGATTAAAATTAATTTGTGATTTAATTATTATGCATTTGGGAAATGTTTCAATAGATTGGGAATTTATCAGGTGAATAAAGAGAGGTACTACAACACCATTTCTTTTAAGATCAATTGAACTTATTTTTTTTGTAGCACGGGATGGTATGCACCATGATATAAAACATCACGATAAACTAACCATAATATGCATAAGGATTAACACTCGATCCAATAAATAAATATAAATAATGCACTAATGATAAAAACCATGATGACAAAGTTGATGTATTAATATGGATGAACTAAATCATAATGCGTAAGGAATCACCTAATGAATGCAAAGATACTAAGTCAAGGCACAACAATGAAAGCAAACAAACAAGAAAATAAACAAACAAATAAAACAAAATAAAACACCAATAAATAAAATCACAAAAAAACATTAATAAAAATAAAAAGTGAAAAAAAAATCAAAATAAAATCAAACAAACACAAGCAATGGTTAATCACAATGTTAGTGTAAACATAAAAAATTATGCATGCATGTGTAATAAAGGTGTTACTATTGGAGACAGGGTGGCCCCTAAGCTAGATAGTAATGACACAGGTATAACAATGCTTGGACATGTAGCACAAGGTTTCCTCTAGGCTATAGGGAAATAATGACACACAAAATGATGATAAATATTGCCCCTAGGCTATAGAAGATAATGAAACAAACAAACCAAATGGGGGAATAGAAGAAAAATAAGGGGTAGTTGAGCTGACTCTAGATGCACTAGGCAACACTACCTATATAATTCCATAGATGAAAGATCCAACATGAAATTTAGGCCAAATGTAGTTCTCCCAGGATATGAGATAGAAGAAAATTGATGATAAGGAAACAAGATTGTGTTGTATAGGAAATATGGTAATGGTCTCTCA
Organism: Torreya grandis; assembly: GCA_037957365.1. Taxonomy (NCBI): domain Eukaryota; kingdom Viridiplantae; phylum Streptophyta; class Pinopsida; order Cupressales; family Taxaceae; genus Torreya; species Torreya grandis. The sequence goes on along the minus strand of JARHVA010000223.1, from coordinate 4,608,206 downwards.
AAATGGTGAATGCGTAAGAAAAGGCCATGTTTCAGTTAAGGAATCTACTTCAAATGAAAAATTCACATAAATGTGACTCATAAAATAATAAGAGTGTTGGAAATGGTTTCTCACAAAATGGCGAGACCATAAAATGAAGCCAAGTGGTCATTAGTGTATCAAATTTGAATACACAATACTCATAATATAAACTCAAAAAATGGTGAGAGTGTACGGTTAAGGACAATAAGGATGGGGAAACTAAAGTACAAGTGGTTACTCATGAAATAACTAGGAGTCCTAGAACCCTTAAGGCAAAGAAATAGTCAAAAAAGAAAAAAAAGGTGTGGCGAAGATAATTCAAGATACCCCATGTATCCTAGTGCTACCTACAAAGTCTGTATGGACCTTAGGCTAATGTAGTTCTCTTAGAAATGGGAGAAAAAAGACCAAGGTGGTATAGAAATAAATTAAATAAATAAGATGGCCGATCCCAAAAAAATTTAATAGTTATATATCTCATGTGGAAATTTTAAGCCAATTTTCAAGATTTTTTGTTTTTTAAGGTTTTCTACGTTATTTACCAATGTTTTTGGAATTTTCTAAGTGTCTCAAATCAATTGAGAGACTAAATGGTCCAAATATCAAAACAATGAGAGCATGGGAAAAAAGGGTGATCAAGATGACCTCAACATAAATCAAGCACTACCTACATAGTTTGATTAGGACCTCAAGTCATTATAGTTCTACCTTACAACAGAGGAATCTGACTAGGTAGCAACAAGTTCATGAAATGGGAAAATGGCATAGTATAACATCAGAATGGAAAAGTTATGATGTAATGTATGGTAAAAGTGTTGATTCTAAGTTTTCCATAGGTGGTTATAATTAAGGAATAATGACATGAGTCAATGATACTAATTTGCACAAAGGTGATTAGAATTAGTAACACAGGGTGGGACACTAATTTTCCCAAAGGTGGTTATAATTAGTAATAATCATAATGAAACAAAACAATAGATTAAGGATGTAACTATCAAACCACTATCATACTAGTCTAACATACTACCTCTGTCTAGAATACTAAATCAACTATTGAAATTTCATTTGAATCCCTTCGCTGAAGGTGCCTGAAGAAATAAAAGATTATAACCAAGGTCAAAAGGGGGGGAGGGAAGGTAAACCAATTCTGGTCAATAGTGAAGGCATGGTAGGAATGGTATACAATATCATACAAGGAAGGTGACAATTATGAAAATTGACTATAATGGTAATAGGGTTGCCCCCAAGTGACAAGATAAGGTCAATGGTAGGGTATGAAATAATCATAAGGTGAATGGTAAATGGTAAGGCAAGGTAAATGGTTCTATTGTTCCTAATAATGTGGAGATACATAGCCTAAGCTAGCTTACACCCATTTTGAATAGCTACTCTATCAAGAACCTAATGTTGAGATTGACTCCAATACTAATGTTGTGATTTTTGTTGGTTGTTGATTCTATTTCCTCCAAACTTTTAGATAAGATATCTTCATAGCATTTGTAAAGGAAAGTGCATCAAGGGATGGTAAATAAGGATGAATAGTGGATAAAATGTATAATTTTGAAATATAGAGATGGATCATAATGAAATGTATAATGGTTGGGTAAAAAATGAAGATCAGGATTTTCAGGCACACATAATTTTGTTAATTCTAGATTTGACACACTTTTGGTTGTGATGGGGCCAAATAATTATAAATATACTCTCCATAGGACCACCAAATTTTTCTATTATTTGGGCTTGAGAGTAGTTTCCATTTTATTATGCTATATAATAGAAGTTATAGTTGTTTTATCTTTGATAATGTCTTCATCAAGCTTTGAAGAGCTATTGTGCTTAACGATTGGTGCCTTGAAGAGGTTTTCACCAATAAAATTGTCTAGATTGTCCCATATCACCTCTGATAAGGTTTGAATAAGGAATGTTGAATTTTGAATTTAATTATCTTTTAGTGCCTTAAACAAGGTTTCAATAGAAAATGCTAAGTTTAGACTTTAATTTCCCCCTAACACATTCGAAAATGTTTCACTAGGAGATTGTTCTTCTTTTGCATGAATGTGGTCTTGGTCCCCTTGATATTCTACAACTGATATGTCACCATGGATGCAATTCAACAAGGTGTGATTCTATCAATCCTAATCGACACTTGTGGGAGGTGGAATGTCAATATAATGGCTATATTGGGTGGTGCTAATGGCATGTGGAATGGTAATGGAATAGGAAGAGGAAACACAATCCTCAAAGAAGATCTTAGGATAACTTGTGTTGAAGTTGAAGTAATCATCCTCAAAAACTATGGAAGGATCATAAATGTATTCTAATTCTAAAGTTGAGTCTAACTTAAAGGACTCTAAATATGATGTTGAGACTGACATTGATTCTAATTCTGATGCTAAATTTGATATCAATTAAAAGAGAGAACCAGACTTTGATTCTAATTTTTCATCTAGTGTTGTGGCAAAACTGTTACGTTGAATGTTTGGTATTAGATGAGTAATGACTTGGGGTTTAACAATGGAATATTCAAAAATAGGCTTAACTAAAAAGGACTCCACAAAGATTGGATCATAAAAGTGAAGCTTTTTGAAAATAGGGCAATGGTCAATAGGCAACTCCATAGTGACTAGCTTGTCAAAGTGAGGCTCCTTAAAAATGGGAAAATGGTTAAAATAATGATTTTCCTAAAGGTGATTATAATCATTAGGAGGTGACTTAATAAATACTGGCTTGTCAAAGTGAGACTCCTCAACCAAAGGGAAAGGGTCAAAGGGTGATTTAACACTAGTTAACTCATCACAAATAGGTGTTTCAAAAGAAACATCACAGATTGGTTGGATCTCTTGGCCTTGGCTTACACTTGGTTAAAAAATATTAGATGTGGACATATCTTGGTATTTTAAAGATAATGCTTGTAGATGTAATGATTGACACTCTTATGGTTTGAAGAATAGATTGGTGTTTCTAATGTGGGGGATGGTTGACACTAGATGAAAAATGACATGTGGTTTAATAATGAGCTCTTTACACATAGGCTCATCTAAGATGGGCTCAATAAAGGCTAGCTACAGGTCTAGGATGGTAACCATGATCCACCTAATCATGACTACATAAATATGTTGAAATAATGATTTACCAAATTTGGAAGGGCCTGTAGTGGTAATGAAAGAGTAATGTGAAGCTTGGTTGTTAATGCAATCTAAGGGATGAGGTCCTAGAATAGTAATGAATGGGCATTTTTAAGCTTAGTTTCTCATGTAGGCCAAAGGATGAGGGCCTAAAATGGTAATCCTGGGGCACTATGAAGTTTGGTTGCTAGCATAGGTTGAAGGATGAGGGTCTAGAATGGTATTTAAATTACATTGTGAATCTTGGTTACTAACATAGGCCAAAGGACAAGGGCCTAGGATGGTAATCCTTGGGCACTGTGAAGCTTTGTTGTAAATTCATATCAAAGGAGGGATATTGGCATAGGTGGTGTATCATATACCATTATAATTGAAAGGGTTAACTTAGTATTTTAATTGGCTCAAAGAGGGTCAGTCATGATAAATGATAATAAATATGGATGGGTTTGGTAATTAGCCCAAATAGGGTAGTCTTGGTATATGAAAATGGTCTGGGTCTAGGTCTAGTTTTGAAAGTGGCATTGGTTTAGGAATAGGTTTTTGGTCTATTGATGTAAATAATTTAAAATTGTCTTGGAATAGAGATCTTCTCTAGAATTTTCAATGATAAACTTGGTATAAAGTGTCCTCAAGGTCTAATGTCTAACACACAAATGGTTAAGGAAATGGTAAAATCTAAATCCTAATTTTAGCAAAGTGTTTCAAACAACTCTAATCTAGGTCTAAAACTAGAAAATGGTATTAGATAGTTGGGAATAAGGAAATAGCCTAGGGTAAAAAGGTACAAAAAAATCTAAAGCTATGGAAAATGCTAGGTCTTTAGAATAATGACACAAAGATAGACTTGAAATAAACTTGGTCAAGGTAGAAATGGTAAAGCAATTAATCTAACAATTTGAAACACTTGGACTCAAATTAGGCATTCAGATTCAAATACAAACTTGACCATTGGTAAAATACATTGGATTTTAAGCATATGCATAAAACTAATTTGGAAAATCAATTCCAGGTAGGCAAAAATAAGGATGAGGATTAAAACATTCAAGCCTACATGATGAGCAATACTCAAATGTAAATTTAACACACTTAAAGTTATATTTGGAGAGAGAATTTTGATTTTAGTTTTAAAGAAAAAAAGATATTCAAGGCATAAATAAAAGAGATCAGTTACAAAAATATATACATAAAATATCTTCAAAGCAAGCAAGGAATTAATCCAAGTTGCACAATCCAAAAGTGAGAGGTAAATGTCTAAGCCAAAATTAAGTGAGGCATAGGCATAAATCAATCAACATTTGAATTTGAACTTCACAATAATATTTTAAAACTTTATTTAAAAATAATTGGTTTCTTCAAGTGGACAACATCTTAGACTAAAATGGATGACATAACAATATCAGGCATAGACCAAAAAGGCATACGTAGTTTTAAAGTTTATTTTAAGATAAGACAAAGGTCTTTGAAATAATGCAAGCAACATAACAACACTTTCTCTCTTGAAAAGTACCAAAAGGATTCTGTTTCAAAACTATAAGGAAAAAATTGGAAAGAAATGGGTAGTGTAATGATTCCCCTTTCAAACAAGTGATGCACACACACAAATGTTTTGAGAAATACCTAAGGCAAAGTGTGACATCAAACAAATGACATACCACCTCTTTAGGATAAAAAGTGATGTATAAACATGACTCAATTTTAACATGATTTGGACACATGTTTTGAGAAAAAAATATAATTTTGACTCAAAATAATACAATTAAAAATAAAAATACATAAAAACACCTAAGTGTATCATCCTATCCTAAAAATTGACAAGGTAGCTTCATATTATTGAATGCTATCTATATACTCTTTCTTGAGAGGAAATAATTTTTTAATCCAAAAATTTATATGCACATGAAATGTAGGGTTTTTAGGCTCCCTCTTCTCTCAAGAGTTTGTACGATGACATGGAACTTTGATCTACTTGCATTGACAATATTTCTATGACAAGTGGGGTTTGTCTAAAACTATAAATTTCATGCATCTAGATGGTCCCAAGTGTGGTTAACACTAGAGATGAAATAATGCCAATTGAGTTAATACCGGATAACTTACTATGTAAAGGTCTATTCCTTTTCATAGTGACTCCATCTATTTCCTTCTTAGTGGAGTCATTTGGTTAGCCAAACTTGACTCAAGTTTTCATTACGATTGGAGAGGCTAGCTACCCAACCCCCTAGCAATCATAATATCTGTGCCTTGATTTATATACCTTGACATGGAGTAGGATTGAAACAATGCTGAGAGATGAATTCCTAGGTCCAATATTTCCTAAATAATTTATGGGGAGGTGATGAAATCCCACCCACAAGCCAAGATGCAAGCAAGTAAAGATAAAAGGACTTTAAGGTCATTTTAATGTCACCCAAGTCATTTTGATCTTGGAGAGTGCCTTAGTAACATTACTTCTATGCTTGGATTAAGTGACAAAAGGCAAATGAAAAATTACTTTTGGTCACCCAAGCTCCCTAAAAAGGATGGGGGAGAGCATACATGCTAAGTCAATTTTGAAAAAACACACAACAAATAAACAAAATGAGAAACAAGCAATCTCTTAAGAGCATTTAGTCCAAGTTTGAGTTTGTTTTAAAAACACCAAATGTGAAATATGATGTGAATTTATCCCATTGGCTTTGTTTATTGATTTGTGAACTTTCAAAAATGAAAATAAAGCAAGTAAATAATTTTTTAAGCACCAAATGTAAATGTGATTTTAAAGTGTAAAGTGATAAAAAAATTCTTCCTTGGAATTTTTGGGTCTTGCAAAAGTGTTAGTGGGTTTTTTCTTAGAAGCTAAAAGATAATTAGAAAATTAAAATTGAAATTATAGATCTCAAGTGTTTTGTGTTTTTCACACAGTGCAATACCATAGATATGTAGAGCAGAACTATAACTTTCCTACAAAAATACAACTATTAACTCAAAACCACATCTTCCTATAAAACATATTATTAAAGTAAAACTGTAACTACATAGTGAAATACCACAACTTATGAGGTCAATAACGTAACTTCAGTTTCAATACCACACTTCCTTGAAAAATAAACCATTAATGCAATACCACACTTTGATAGTGCAAAACTACATATCATTAGGGAAATACCAGATATATCTTTCAAAACCACATTTCACCTTGAAATACCACATAAGCTAGTGTAAAACCACATGTTTTATTGCAATAACACACTTTATGGGGTCAATACCACATGTAAGAAGTACAATAACACAACTAGAAGTCAAAACAAACTTTAACTATGCAAAACCATAACTTTAGATGTAAAGCCAACTATTTCAAGTTAAAACCACACTTACCTAGCGCAATATCACAAATCTAATGTGCAATACCATTCTTACTAGGTGCAAAATTCATGTTACAGGGGCCAAATTGTAACTTCCTGCATAACATTTGTGAGCTGCAATTTTCCACTTTTTTGGTCATCAAGTCAAAATTTTAACATGAAAAATTTAGCAAGGGGTCCTAAAAAGCCATAAGAATAAATTTGTGGGGTGCACATTCTATTGAGCATGCCATTATGTAGCTTATAATTATGAAGAGGATCATTAGCCTCTTATTAGTGAATAAAATTCAAACCAAACATTTTTAATGCAAACTAACTAACAATTTTTGCCTACGTACTAGGGTGAGCATATATAACAGGATCATAATTAAGACACAACTAAAATAAACAAAGATAAAATCCCTTTGAACTTCTTTTTAGCTTCAAATCTTCTTGTTGAGTTGGTTTGATCGGTTATGTGCTCAATAAATATTTATCAATGAAGCCCCATTTCTCCACCTCCCCTTGGCACCTTGGTAATGTTGGTTGGCTTGGATTGGCTTATGAAATTGGCATGGTAACACTAAAATGAAGTTTTTTTAACGTATTTTTTCATAATAACATTGCACATATAAATTTTAAATATCAATGGGTGAGGGCTTATATTTACAACCTCCAAAGTTAACTCTCACCCAAGTGTAGTTAGTTTAGAACTAACTTTAGTTGAGTTCGAAATAACCCTAGGTGAGTTAAGGCTAACCCTATATGAGTTAAATAGGGGACATGTAATTAATATTTGGGATAGATATCCCATTTATTAAGCATGACTCTCCATTTCTCAATTTATTGCATTGAGGGAGATATTTTGAATTCTATTGACTTTGAGGATGATGATGTCATCATGACTTCATATTTACTAAAATTTCCATTTTTCAAAATTTATTTTAACTAATTGCATATGGAAAATTAACTTAAGAATTTAATTGGGTTTGGTTTGTTAATTCATTTTGATTAGCATTTAAGCATTTTAGAAATTATTTAAGTTCCTTGCTTAATGGGTCCAAAGGCCAAATTGCTAGTTGCTAGGTCACAAGGTGATTGGAGATGAATCTGTGAGAGGTTATTGTTGTGTACTTGATAATACCCCAAATGGGGATGCCTAAACATAATTATGAGCACTAATATTTGATGTGTGGATGAATTTGGGATATTTAGTGATTCCTAAGCTTAATTTGCATTGTTTGGTAGAAATTATTCTAAAGTTTAGTTGGAAGCTCATTTGTCCAGAATGGGGTGTCTACAGTAGTAAACACATATGTGGGACCTTCTTATAAATGTAAGCCAATATCACCAAGAACCTATTATGAGGTCTCATTGAATGTTCTAACTAATCTAGTAGAAGGGTGTGGATCATGATGAATATACCCCAAGTGTGTAAGTAATATCATGGTACAAACATTCTCATTTACACCATTATAAATCATAACACTACATAGAGTCTAGTGATAAAGGCATGATTTAATGAATAAATAATGAATATCTTTGTCATCATCATTAATCCCATTATCATTAAAAGTGATAGAAGGTCTTTGAACTATAGGAGGTTTATGCCATGTATAGGTACCAATAATCCCATCTAGTGGGTGCTCATAGTGTGATGGAGGAGGATATGAATTATATAAAAGTTTAACTTATTTAACCTTATTTGCATGTTCTTACAAAAGATTGTTAAATATCTTATATTTTTGGTGATCACTAGGTTGTCAACCTGATTCCTTTGGAGGATCATCAAATGTAATCTTTTGGTCATTGATAAGGTCTTGGATCTTGTGCTTCAAGGTAGAATATTTATTCATAGAATATCATAGTCTCTATGATAATAAAAATAATCATTCACATCATATCATTTGACTCATATCAACCTCTATAGGATTAGGGAAAGATATAGGATGACACTCTACTATCCATGGGAGTAATGAAGTTTGAGACTCAAGTAAACATGTAAATTATCTCCTTGGTACATTGGATAAGATAAGTTGATTAGGATAATGTGAAACTATATTTAACCATGGTGGTTATTTCCTTTTTAGGCTCAAGAGGCTTTACCTTATAACTTGATTTGATTATAAACTTCGTATCAGATGTAGATGTACTCAGTGTGTTTGCTACATACTTAAGTTTGTTTAATGAGATAAGTTTCATTTCATGGTCCCAAACAACTTAGGAAAAGTCATCAAAGGATTTATTGTTTTGAAAATAATGGAATAACATAAATGTGCAAGCCAAATTTGTCTTAAAATGTCTTGAAGTTCCTTATTTTCTAAAAGATTGGTCTTTTTAGCCAACATTGTCTTGTACCTCAAGACATATTCATTGATAGGTTCATTGGTTTCTTGTTTTATTTTTTCAATTTGGGCATACGAAACCTTTTAAATAATGTTAATAGATAAGTGTTGGAATAACTAATATGAAAAAGGTTTGAATGCTTTCACATATTAGAGAGGTAAATCATAAAACCACCTCAAATCATAGTCCTTGAGGCTCCTTGGAAACAATTTGGTCAAAAGTAGATCAATGGATGAATAATCAAGGAATGCTACATAGAAATATTGAATATTTTTCTTAGGATCATCCTTTCCATTATAAAATGTAAACTTAGGTGAAAAAAAACCAACTAACAAGGGTACAAAAATATCTCAAGTGAAAGAGGGTTATGTAACACATCTTGGGAATTAATAATGTGAGGAGACTTGAAATATTTTTGTTCAATGTTTGTAACCTTATCCTCTAAGGTATTTATAACTTGAAGAAGATTTTGAACTATATAGCCATTGGGATTTAGATTATTAAGTTGATTAGTCACTAAAGGGGAAGTGAACATGGTTTGAGTAGTAACTAGCATTAAAACTGGTATTTTTTTTGAATCATTTAATGTTCCTATGCAAGATGTGGCAATAATATTTTTAGGAAACAAAGGTTGGAAGACATAATCTATGCCTCAACTAGATATATGATATTTATTGGTATGGAATCAATTGTAGTACCTTATAAGGACTCACCATCACTAGGTGAAAAAGCCTTAGCTTTATTATGTTTGCTTATTTCATCCCTTGTAACATAAAAAAATGCATGCATTAAGCTCTTTTTATTGTTGGAATGAGTGATGAATGCTTCTTTATCTTTCATTTAAAATCAAGTTTTTAGATGAACATTTTCCATTGCTTTTACAAATGGAAAATTAAAAATTTGTAACAAAGTATATCAATTAGGAAAAAGAAAATATGAAACCTTAACCACCTAAGGTTTTGAGCTTAGAGACCAGGTTCACCAGATGTTTAAACCTAAATTAGATGTGGATCCTAATATGGGGGATATGGTTAAGAATATATAAATTAATAATTACAAGGGTAATAAATAGATCTATAACAGGCTAATTAATTATAAATCCTAGATAGAACATATACTAAATTTATTATGCTAAGATATGATAAAAATGGAAAGTATAACTATGTTAGATATTGAAATGATAGATAAATAAGATAGTTATAATAATTATATAGATCTGTATCTAGAAAAAATAAGAATTAGACTGGAAGAATATGCTATAATCATTTCCAAATTCTAGATTTTGTCTCTGTAGTCTTAGACACTTGCATCAACCTTGGACAATTATGTCAACACTATTGTCTAGATCAGACACAGGTGTCCATATATAATAACTACTAAAATAATATGTGACCACTGGATGATTTTGGGTTTTTCATTACCTTCACTCTGGTGCATTCAAATATAGGTAATAAATTGTCATTCCTTGTCCAATGATATAACACTAGTTATTCATCTTCCTATTATCCATGGGAGGGTTAGTGGACACATGGTTTTAAGCTACCCAAAAGACCCCTCTATAAATGAAAACTATCTACATAGCCAATACTCTAAATAGGGCCTTATACTTATGCAATTTCCACTATATGTTGGATTGTGTGTGAATCATGTAATGTGTGATAAATAAGTACAATACTGACCTATATTTTAACTTGGAAAATATATCTCTTAGGATGATAATTCAATAATTTATACCTATAAATGTGTTTTCCCTATGATTGATATGTAAATAAGAGAAAATAGGGAAACTTTACTCACTTAAGTGCTTGATTGAATGATTTTGATGAGTTGCCTTGGTGTGTGCTAGGTGAAGAATGAATGGGGATTGATCTTGTATTTGTAACAATCCCTTTGGATAATATATTGCATAATAACACTTAGGCCAACCATTAAGACATGTTTCATTTGTAAATTATATGACTTTATAGCACTACAAAATTATGTCATAATAGGACACCTACATTAACATAAGTGTCTACCTAGGATGTAAGTGTCTAGGGAGTAGGAAAATAGGTACAAAGCTTAGATCTTATATAATCATAAGATAAATATGTTTTAAGTATTCTAGGTAGGATAAAAGGCCTAGGTCATAAACATAAGATGGGCCAGACTAAGATATATGCCAAAGGGCATAAGAGCAAGAAAAAATGTGAGACTTACGAAAGTAAGAAAGGTCTAAAACTAAGAAGAATAACCAAGGTCCAAGTTTTACAAGTGTACAATATTGAGGTGATATATAATTCAAAAATTTCATCAATAGTAACAATATTTTCTATTTTATCACTTGTGTTTTAAGAGACATAATCATAATGTGAGTGGTTTTCTAGGTTTATATCTCAATGATATTATCACCACTACCTTTGTGACTTTGTATCTTATTTTTTAATCTAAAAAAATAATCTCTATGATGCCCATACATTATATGATATGAAAAATAGTATTTTTATCTCCTTATAGGATGTGGATGAGGCAATTGAATCACTTTATTTTGAATGATATCTCTTAAGGTTTCACTTGGTCTCTTAGTATCCTTTTGGTCACTTTTGGAAACACTTGGTTTGGATGTATTATATTTTAGATTTTCATTTGGATGTGAACCTTGTTTGTCACAACATTGGTAGATGAGGATGAAAAAACATAATTAACACTACCATGTGTTGGATTCTGTAGGAAAGTAATATAATTTTTTAATTATTAACTTACTCATACTAGTGATTTGATATCTTAGGGATTCACAAGCACAAAACCTAGGTACCTCAGATTGATCATGAACAAAAATACCATCTACCTTACCCCTTGAAGGGGTGATGACATGAAAATAGTTAGAGGGATGATATATATCACCCTCCTTAGGGTTAGGAGGAGGAAGAGGCTCCCTTATATCCATTTTAAATATTCTAAAAATTGATATGAGAATCAAATAAAAAATAGATACAAACTCTAAAGAGCAATAAATCATGATAATAAAAATCATAACTTAAAAATTATTTCATTTAGAACTCAAAAAATAGGAAAGCCTAGGCCAACTAGAGTTTGCACAAAAAAGACATAGAGCTCAGGTTCACCAAATGTTTAAACCTAAAATATAGATAAGGGGAATTTAGGGTTAAAGGGGTAGATATAGCCTAGGAAACAAAGATGGTAAACTATATTTGGAGTAGACCAATTATTTATGAAGCTCATATAAACATATAATGAATTTATAATGTTGAGATGCTAAATATGGAAATTTATAACTATTCTAGATGTGGAAATAAAAATGAAATAATATACTTAGTGTTGATTCCTAAAACCCTCACTCTGAGTGAAAAATATTCTATGAGAAGTAATGAAACTTGGATTTGCACCCTTGAGGAGATGCCTATATCTCCTCAACAAAGTGGTACAATGGAAACATCCCTCTTGTTGTGGGTGATAATGTCAAGTGATGAATCTCTATAAGGGCTAGTTCCCTTGATGCACTCTTTGAAGTACTTTCTTACCTATCAACTTTGGATGAAAAGGGTTAAGGAAACTAATAAGAAAATAAAAAAAAGGTGATGCACCAATGTTTAATCTCCTCCTATTGATTGAATTTATACTACTTAAAGCTGAACAAATCTTTTCTTACACAAAACTCACAACTCAAGATGCATTGTCGCATCAATGTTTCGTATGTTAGATTCAAGAAGGTATTCGATACTTAGGAGGGTAAGGGATGATTACATGAGGGAATAAAATCATAAACCACTTATAAGACACCTATACACTTAGAAAATAATACTAACAAAGACATGTAATAATATCCTTTCTACACACTTGGTAGATAATCAAGGATAACATGCTAGAAAAGATCTTCTACTAGACAAGACCAAAAATATTACACTAACACTCAATCATACAACATGTAAGTAGGAAAAATAACTTTTTTATTCTTTCAAGAGTCCTTAAAGTATAAAATTGGCCAAATTTTCCCCAATAACCAATGGAGGCTACTCAAAAGAGTCCATATTTATAGCCTTTAAGAGAGAGACAAGACAAAGGAAGTACAAATGTCACTTGGACATGTGTAAATATAAAAAAATAGTTAAAATTTTCATGAAAAAGAGGCATGAGGTGAACCATGCAATTTTATGAGGTCCAATTGTACATACAACTCATGATACTAATGAAAAGTGTCTCAAAATTCCTTATCCTAGCTCAAAAAACTACCTTCATCATTTTGACATGTTTTAACATCCCAAAACTAATTAGGTATAGGTATGATGATGGGAATAAGAGTTAAGGCCTTTAGGCATGCAATTAAATGCATTGGTTTCATTCCTAATCCTTTTTAAACTCTTAGAATGAAGTAATCACTATTTGTAATCTAAAAAACTCCTTGTTTTAGTCACCCCTCACACTTGGCATAAAAAATACCTTCAATTTTACATGAAAATACATGGGAGGGAGTGAGTGAAACTTGGAAGGACCCTCCATGGTCTTATACTTCTCAAATTCACCTTAAAAAGACATCCATTTGAGTTTTTCACACTTTTCACTCTTCTATTCATTATGCTAATTTTGACTAGATAAAAGGAGAGCTATAGTTAGGATAATTATAATTTTTTTCATTGAATAAAATTACCATAGGGAGATATAATAGGTATTTTTCCTACCTCCAAACTTTATTTCATCTTCTCAAACCTCCTAAAACCTGCAAAACATAAAAAATGGTGAGAAAAACACTATTTTGCATGCTATCCATACAATTCCATATAGATTATTTGCATGGATGAGAGCCTGAGTGATTATTATCCATGTTATAATATGTTTTCCTTCTAAACAATGCCAATTAAATGGCTCTGCATGCTTGTTTTCTCCATCAGGTTCCTCCAAGGGTTTTATTAGGGTTTTAGACTTCTTTCTGCTATTAACTATTGTTCATAAAGATGAAAAATTTAAATTCCAAACAAATGAAATTTTTTTTAGGACCATATATAACTCCCCCTAATACATTTTTCTCCCATGTATAGCCTTAGTAAAAATATGAGCTTTACAAGTTGACCTATCGATCTCGTTTCTCCACTTTCTTACATACTTGAGCTATCTATAGGCCAAAAATAATCTTCCTACAAGTTTATTTTCATAAAAAAGCTCATAAATGTTTTAATTTACTCTATAAACATTACAAGATCATTTTAATATCTCATCAAGGACTAGAAATGAAGGTAGATCCCCAATTGGCTCTAAGTCTCCTCAAGGCTTAATGGGCTTGGCATACCCAATGGTAGTTTGGACCATTTGGGCTGATATAACATGATTATGATGGTTTATTATGCATTTTAACACCTAATTCATACTCAAAAATCCATAACATAACCTCTCAAACACTCCTTTCATCTATTTTACTCTCTCTTGCCAATTAGGCCTAGTGGAAACTTGCCTAATTAAAATGTGTGCATGAATAATTAGGTCATCCTAAAGGGTTATATCTTGTGTGAGTGTTACTAATAATATATAAATATTACATAAAAATCCCCTAATGTTACTTGAAGATACCAATGCCTCATCTTAATTCCTTTACTCATTTTGGCACCCTTTACCTGTTTTGTCAAAGTTTTGATTTTCATGAGTGACTGATCTAAGATAAAACAAAGAGATATATCCCTCATCCACATGGAAAAATTAAAATATTATGAGTTTTATAGGGTAATAATTAGGCTCTATACCAAAATTAAATGTCAAACTCCCTCATTTAGGTACCTAACCAACTCAATTTGTCTAAAAAAGGGGATAAAAAACCTTATTTTCCTGCATTTTTCTCCAAAACCACTTGGTAGTCACTCTTCCAAGCAAATAACATGCCTCTAATTTGCTTAATTTTTTTTAAAACCCTCATTTAATGCTTATGGAGCTTTGAGGACCATCTATAACACTTCCTCCTTCAGATTCTTCATGCTTACCCTTTGAACCAAGAGGTTTCCTAGCTTGTTTGTACATATTGTAGTCCATTTTCTATGTGGGAAGGAAATTTTAGCCCATTATCAAGGTATTGGGAATGTTAGGGTAAATATCAGATCATTTATATAATCTAATGATCATTTCAACCTGCCTTTCACTATTAGGCAGTCTAGGCTTCACTTACCCTTGCCAAGTTGTACCCTTCTAACTAAGACTGAGGCACCTCTGCATTTGCTTACTCATGTAGATTTCATGGGATAAAAATATATTTTTCATGATGTTTTTATACCCCAATAAGACATACTAATGTCATAAAATTCCTTCTTATAGTGTCATCTCACTTAAAAGTGCCATAGCCCTTCTTATAGCTCAATTATCTCTTGACTGGTGACTAAGATAATCCTCCTCCAAGAGCTAGCTGTAGGTATCTATTTACTCATGAAGGTATTGTAAAGATGTTTTTTTATAACTTAATATAAATTAGTTACCTACACACTATCTTATTGACCCATTCTCACTCTCTTATCAGTCATTAGACCATTTATGGATCATTTTAGCTCATGACTGAGACAACTCTAATTTACCCCTGACTATAGGTGAATATAGGGGTATTATGTATTTGGTTGTGATGTTAAAAATATAAATGGGACACTTTATAAGGTCAAAAAATGTATAGTCCATATTGGACTCACCTATATTCCTTATTTTAACTCAATCTGTGCCTTTTTTCCTTGACTGAGACACCTTTTATAATACCCTCATGTAGGTCATCTTTTTCATGCTTGAGCAGTAATTAAGCATCTTATATGAATTAGAAAAAAAATATAAACCTTAATTTATCTTCAAAATATAAAATTAATCAATTTTATTGATTCACTTACATCTTAACCCATGTTAATGGTTTTATAAGCACTTATCTCATAATTTTTGTCCTCCCTGCCTGTAGGTGAAAAACCTTGCATTCATTGATCCCTATAAGTGCTCCTAGGTCTGAAAGACAAACACTTTTTATCATAAGGATACTTGGGATCTTGATAAATTTTATAATCATATATGCTAGAAGGGACTTCTTCCAAGCTTGAAACTCCTTGGATGTAGATGCATTTTTAGGATAGTGTATGGATATGGCATGTGTGTAAGAAGTAGAAACCATATTCAAACATCTCAAGATGATACTTTAGTCATTAATATGAATTTTGGTCATTTATAGTCATTCAAGCATGATGCTTAGTCAAGGTATGACAAATTGATTTAAAAGGAGTCTTTTTAGACCAAAACCCTGTAGACCTTACTACTTGGTTTTAGTGTGTTTTGAGGCACTTTTGAAGCTTTATAAAACCACCTTCCCCTTATCATTTCCTTATCAAAATTGGTAAGGTCATTTATTGTACTAGGGTATATGTATCCACCAAATTTCAAGCTTTGAAACCTTTTAAAATTTCACTTTTTAAGTCCCACCAAAACCTCTTGGAGTTTTTTTTTGGCTCTTTTAGGGATTCCATCCTTAAACTTAGTCCTTGGCCTTCCAATTGGTTACATGTTTCCATTTTACCTTCTAGGGAATTTTATGGGTCTTCCATGATTTCCTTATGATGGAGATGAAAAAAGATAATGTGACATCCTTTTGACCCCTTCGTACAACATCCCAACTTCATGCTCAACCACTTGTAAAAGGCTGTTTTGAGAAGTAAAAGAGTAGATTGAGTGTGGACAACTAGAAACATGTGTGTGAATGAGATTTCATATGCCTTTTATGAACCTTTAAATTCATTTCAATCAAAACAAGAAATTATGGCTCCCATCCATCTCTTCTTACACAAACACGATGTCAGTAGGGCTATAGATGCACATTTTAGGCTGGTTATGCAGACAAAATGTGGGAATTAAGGTGAAACATGATGGCATATAGCTAAATAATATCTAAATTCCATTATCTCTCCTAAATTATGTGACCTAAATCTTTTTAAACTTGAAACCAACTTCAAAACACTTGTTACAACATGAAGATCACATGTATGTACATGGAATTCAACAGATAAGGGCATTTCATGACTGAGATAGCTTGGAACATGAGCACATGATCAAATATATGCCTAATTTAGCATACAAAGGGAAACTCAATCAAATTGAAAAGTATTGGAAAAGCTAAAACACTTCCATTACCACTTCATATATAGGATGAACAAGCTTATGCATGGAATCCAACTGAAACTAGGCATGAAGTTGTTAAATAGAGCAAGAAAATCTTACAAGCTACTTAAATAATGCCATAGTGAGATAAAAACCTGAGAGGAAGTATTTATATGACCCAAGAACTTATGGGACACTCTTCCTAGTTTTATGAAACCTCTACAAGGGAAAAAACTTAGTAAGAAAGAGATATCTTAGTTGGAACTACACCTGGTGGTACCTCCTTGCAATATGACTAAAACACACATCCAAACACTATGAAACTTAAAAACAAGAGTGGATACCATTTTATAAAGAATTATAAATCTTATGGAGCCAACATCACCAACTGGCTCATATGGATTTGGCAGAAATAGAGAAAAATCTATAGGGTACACTAAATAGCTATCAAATCTACACAATAAACTTGTTATCAATAGTTCATACAAAAAAATTGACCAATATTCAAAATACATATATAAAAATTAAGGAATCCTAGTGTAATATTGTCTCCTAAAATAATTTGTCCTAAAACTGCTTGTGCTTCTCATATCAAGCAAAAACTTGAGGGTCAGTTTAGTTTGTCCAGAAAAACCAAAAATGTGTAGATTTGTTTTGGCTTCAAAATTACACTTATAGATCAAAAAAATCATGGAAATTAGTGTTATAAATATGAGACCCCCCCATGATATTTCACATGTGGCACACTTCCCTATGTGTTGTACAAGTACCATTTTCCCTCTGTTACAACTGATTCCTATAATTTTATTTAGGGATCCTACAAGGTTATGATGTAACTGACATGTTTGACATATAAACTGACCTATTTGACATTTTAAATTAAAATATGACACTTATTCACATTAATGATACCTACAAGTACATAAAATGACCCCAAATGGATAAGTTGAATAAAGTAACTAAAACCAAAGCTAAGATGACCTTAAATGACATCATATAACAAGTAATAATTCATATGAAAATATATTAAGACCCCTTAAATTTTTTAAAATAAAATAAAATTTGCCTAGGGGTGCCCAAGTTTGACTAAAAGTCAAACTTTGTCAATAAAATGTGACTCATAAGGGTAGTATGCCTGCTATACTAAGGACCAGTAGCCTTATCCTACCAAGGGAAAATGGAGTCAATATATTATTGAAGACAAATATCAAGGAGTTTTCCAAAAATAAACACAAAACAAACACACCACACCAATAAATAAAGACAAAGCAAGATAGAAAATAAGGCAAGGCACAAGACAAAACTCACACATGTGCATGAATATTAAGGAACACAAGGAAAAAAAGTAAATAGATACAAGGAGAGAGGATAACCTTAGTAACAATGTTTTACATATATCCCATTTATTGGCATATGAAGTTACTCTCCATCCAACCTTGAAATTTGGAAAGCATTGTGTGATCACATATGGGCAACTCTACAAAACATCAAACTTTGCGTGTCTTCTAGTTTTAGATCTATCTTCATCTCACTTTAGGACAATGTCTCTCTCATTAAAAATTCTTGGCATGGATTTCTTATCAAAGTATCTCTTTGTTTTTCTTGGTGAGCTCTCATAGTTTGCATTGCTTGATCTCTTGTCTCCTCAAACTCTATCAACTCACATAACCTAACTTCCATGCTCTCATTCTCTATCAATTACAACTAATAAGTGAGGTCCAAGGCTAGTAACTTAAGTAAAATAGGTATTCTAGCTTCTCTCCCATAGACAAGTGTGTATGGTGAGTTTTTAATATCTCTTTTTTGTGTGATCCCATCAGCCCAAAGGGCTGCCTTCAACTTGGAATGCTAAGTCCTTTGATTCTCCTCTATTTTCCTCTTTATGATTATGATTATATTCTTATTAGTTGAATCATCTAGTCCATTCCCTTGTGGATAATATTTGGAGGAGGTACTAATATAGATGTCATGTTTCAAAGCCCATTCACTTGTCCTTATTCCAAGAAAAGCCAATGCATTATCTAAAATTATTATTGAAGGAGCCCTAAACCTTGTTACTATACCTTCATAAAAGTATAGAACCAAGTTTTCATTTGCCTCCTTGAGAGCCATAACCTCCACCCATATTTTAAATTAATCTGTAGCAGTCAACACTCACTTGTGACCAACACTAGAAGGTGGATTGATTACGCCTATGAAGTCCAAACCCCATTACATAAAGGGTGCATCAACTTGAATTGGATGAAGAGGAAAGGTAACAAGATTTTATTTACCATCAAATAGAGCACATTTTAGGCACTTCCTTACCCAATCATGGGTATATTTGAATAAATAAGGCTAAAAGTATCCATCCCTCATAATCCTAGTAGCTGTGGTTCTTAGAGCAAAGTGACCACTAGCTGGTCCATCATAAAACTCAAATAGTAATTTATCAATATGATCTAATTCAATACACCTCAATAACACACTTGAAAATTCCTTCCTAAACAATACTCCATCAATAAGTACATAAGGAATAGATTTCAATCTAAAGTACCT
This sequence comes from Torreya grandis, assembly GCA_037957365.1. Taxonomy (NCBI): domain Eukaryota; kingdom Viridiplantae; phylum Streptophyta; class Pinopsida; order Cupressales; family Taxaceae; genus Torreya; species Torreya grandis. Next base: position 4,588,765 of record JARHVA010000223.1, on the reverse strand, counting down.
TCTTCTAGCTCTATATAGGCCTTGTGGACACTCATCATTTTGAAGAAAATGGATCATATCTTGTGTCTAAATTCTCATCAATGAAGGTGAATCTGTCATAGGGTCATCATGGAGTGTCAAAACCACCTCTTTTTTCTCCTTCAAAAATGAAGCAAGATTCTCACATAACCCCTTCCATTTCACTAGCTTGGTTGTTTTGATTTCCACATCATATTCCATCACTTTTGTGATCCAACCAACCCTCCTTTCATTCAAATATATGCTCAAAATGAAGTATTTGACACTAGGATGAGGTAAAAATATGTGAATGTTTTTTTTAGACAAAATATGCCTAAACTTATTTAGACTCTTAACAACTGAAAGTACTTGCTTCTCAATATAGGTTTATCTTAGCTCATAGCTTTCCAAAATTTGACTAAAGAAGGCAATAGGCTACTCTAAATTTTCCTCATTTGATTGAGTAAGCATGATAAAGATCACCTCTTCATTTCCAAAGGCATAAAAGTTGAAATCCTTTGAGAAACTAGGACTTGCAAGAGTAGGATCTTGGGCAATGGCTTATTTAATCTCCTCAAAACTTTCCTTCCTTATTCTAGTCCAAGTGAACACTTCATCCTTCCTTAGCATAGAGGTTAGAGGATTGAAAATATTATAAAAATTAGGAATTAATCTCCTTATAAAATTGATTTTCCTAAAGAAACTTTTCAAACCTTTCTTGTGTTTAGGCAAAGACAATGTCAAGATGGCACTCACCCTTTCAAGATCTATGGATAAGCCCTTCTTAGAGACAATGTATCCTAAGAGTTTGCCTTCATGGAAAAACAACACACATTTCTTTAGGTTTAGAGAGATCCCAAACTCTATACACATTTCAAAAATTTTCTTTAGGTGATTCATGTGATCCTTTGCATCCTTAGAGAAAACTATTACATCATCAAGATATACAACACAATGTCATTTATTAGTCCTTGAAAATCCATATCCATTACACATTGAAATGTATCTCCAACATATGTAATCCAAAAGGCATATTCCTATAGGCATATATACCCCATTTAGTAGTAAAATCTATCTTATATTGATCACTTTCCTTTACCAAAATTTGATTATACCTAGAATACCCATCAAGGAGAAAAAACCTTTCACTACCTACCGCCACTTGCAAAATTTGGTTCATGAAAGGGAGAGGATAATGGTAGTTCAAAGAAACTATATTCAAGTCCCTAAAATCAATACATAACCTGATTTCCCCATTCTTCTTCCTAACAGGAACCAAATTTGCCAACCAAAATTAATGTTTAATGGGGAAGATGATTTTGGACTCAATCAAATTGGCGAGTTATTTCTTTATGAGGGGCTCAATATTAGGATTGATTGGCCTTTGTATTTTTTGTATAGGCTTGGAATTTTCATCTATCTCTATGGTATGTTAATCTAGGTTTGGATCAAAGCCTTTCAAGTCACTATATTCCCATGCAAAGACATCATAACACTCCTTGCATAACTCAACAAAAGCATTCTTCTCTTTACTAATACATACCTTTCCAAGTGCAAGAAAATTGTCCTTGAATATTTTTAATTTATAATAATTTTCTTGCTTGGTAGACATGCTTACCTTCTCTTTATTTAGTTTGTCATCATCATTGAATATGCCCTCAAGAGCGACTTGGCCTTTAGAATGTTTGTTGGACTTCAATTGGATAATCTACCCTCCATATTGCTACTATAGTTTGGACTAATTATTAGTATAAAAATCAGCCTCTTCTTGTATAAAAATTTCTATTTGTTGATCACTGTCAAACACTTTCCAATTAGTGACATTATTTGGTATGGAGGGTCTTATAATTACCTTGAGATGTGCCTAGTTCTTATCCTCTTTTATACCTTTTAGAACATCAAACTGAGCTCCAATTTCTGCCAACCTATTGGTGTGTTTATTGTCCTCTCTTGAGATGGATATGATGTTAAAATATTGAAAATCCTCCATAAGATCCCACACTCTATGCTTATAGGACTTAAGTAAAGAGTTTTTAGTCAAATTCTATCCTCTAGCTTGGTTCATAATAAGTTCACTATCACCATACACTTGCAAATATTTAATACCTCTTTTCTTAGCCCATTCAAGGCCATGAATGAAAAGATAATTTAAATTTTAAAGTGAAATAATACCTCTCCTTATAAGGAGAAACCACTATTGCTCCACTAGCTGCCCCAATCTTGCTTCTTGATCCATCTAAGAAAAGATGCAAGAAACCACCTATATCTTCACATGGTTTCATCAAATTTGGATTGAATGAGTCCTCCTCATGCATAAAATACTCCCGAAGACCATATTCCTCCATGAATTTTTAAGTATCATGTTCAAAATGTTCATCACCCCATTCATCTAAATACAAATTAGAAACTCCTTCAAGGGAAGATGTTGGAGATTTATCTATATGGAGTTCTTCTTCATCAATGAGGGCATAGTTGAAATTTGACACTTTATGTGTGTAAGGATCCAAGTGATTATGATGAATAGGTTCTAATTAAATCTTTACCTTAGTACCATAGTTTGTCCTAAACACCATGTAAGACCAATTGGCTGCCAAGTATCCACCTATTTTAGTTGTAAACTCTCTTGACAAGCAAAGGGAAAAGTATGGAGGTAAATCTTCCACAACCACATCATGGGGAATAGAAAAGGTAGGAAAAGCATGTAGGATAAAATTAAAATCTTTAAATACCCCTAAAGTTTTGGCTAGTGATCTATCCAATTATAAGACTCCTTTAGTAATTGGCTCATATTTGAGGTCTAGTTTATCTGCTATACAATTGGGCATAACTAAGTTACTAGCCCCAATAGTAATGATGAAATTATGAACCAAGAAATCACCAATGATTAGAGATAGGTATAAAGGAGGAATTTTTTTATTCTTCTTCACTTGACCATCTATAAGTTGAGCTCCATTAACTAGGACAACATTTTCATTCTTAGATGAGCCAACTTGATTACCTAATCCTTGAAATTACTTTTGGAGCATATCTTTCTACCCTGGTATTGTCATAAAATCCCACAATGATATTTTTAGGTGTAGATTATTAATTTTATCCACAACATTAATGGAATAATTGCTCACCTTTGGGGGCTTCTTAGAAATACTAACTCCTCATGATGTAGCTTGTGAAGGTGCGTGAATATGATCTATCTTTACATTCTAAAACTTATAACCATCTTGCAATCTAGGAGATGAATTTGACATATTCACCATTTGAGATGATGTGGTGACCAAAATAGGTCTTTGATTTACTTATTTTTGCTATTCAACAACCCTTTTCTTAGACCTAGTGTTAGAGGCAACACTAGTATTCATATTACTTGAATTCCCCAAGTGATTAATAGAAAAAACTCTCCCTCAAAATGATTTATGAGGGTGGAATCAGATTATGGTTGACCATTATCCATTCCAATTTGCATTGGTCCCTCGAATCTTGGGACTTGGGAAACTTGATTGCCTTACATTGCCATGGTTTGAATTTGCATTTCATTTGCATAAGCAACTTGTTCTTGATTTTGCTCAAAATAAGGGTAGCATGGTTGTTATTGAACCAAGTTGTTTTGGGTGGGAACAAGAGCTTTAGAGGATGATGGTGCATTAGGATTGTAGCTTTTATAAGGCCTATCATGAGTGATTTGATCTTGTCCTTGCATGTTTTTTTGAAAAGGAGGTCTATTGGTTTGTGCAAACTGATTATATGGTTTGTATGGCCTATAACATTGGGATTGTTGCCTTTTGAGGGAAACCAACTCATTAGTGAGACTTTGGATCAATATTTTTATTTCATGGATCTCATTTTAAAGGGTAATGGTAGGCCTTTCTTGACTAGGCAAAGGAGCTAAAGTGGGCAATATAACTTGGCTAAGAGGCTACAAATTAAGGAATATTGGCATTAGTGGCCTAGGAGCAATCTTCTCAGCTTGAATAAAACAATTATCAACATTGATGGCTATCTCATAGGTATAAATGAGTGTATTCCCACCCATGGATTGGATCATCATAGCTACATCACTATTCAATGCTTTTAGATAGTACAAGAATGCATAGTTTGGAGTAAGTCTCACAAGGGCTGGGATCCTATCCTATGTTTTTTGAAATATAGTGCTGAAGTCTTGTATAGAATCTTGTGGTGACCTCTTTATAGTGGTCAATTTATCAACTAGAGGTAGATGATCACTCTTCTCTCCAAACCTCTTAGTCAATAGATCTCCTAGTTCATCCCATGAACTAATGAAATTGTTAGGTAGAGTCCCATACCAATCCAAAGCTTTTTCTTTGAAGGACAATGCCAAAAACCTAATAGACATATTTTTATTGATATTATGGATATTATAGAAGTTTTATATGTTTTTAATATGTTTAATGGTAGTAATAAGACCTTCTCCACTAAAAGATGGAACACTCTTAAGGGCTGCTCCTAAAATTTGGTCATATTGGGAAAGATTCAAAGGAGATCATCTGATGAAGGATACAAAAGGTTGGTTCCTATCCATCTTGTAATGTGACTTGTGAGTATTAGGGATTTAATTAAATAATAACTTAGACTTCTTAAACACCAACTCTCTTGAATAAGGATGAGTATTCATAAACCTAAACCTTTTGGCAAAATATGGAGGTAATTGCACAAATTCAAAGGGTATACCTTTAGAAACAAACTTAGTGCTCACCTTTGTTATGGAAATTATGATATGATAAAAAACCAAAGATTTTAAAACTTTAGGAGAGCCTCCAGGTATTGAATGTAGATGCCCTTGTAGCAGCAACTATGCCAAGACCAACACCAATCTTAGACAATATTTTAGGACTTAGAGTCCCATTGAGCATGAAAAAAACTATTGAAACTTGGATCTTCACCCATAAGGAGATGATTATCTCTACTAATCCAAGTGGTACAATGGAAACATCCATCTTGTTGTGGGTGATAATGTTGAGAGATGAATCTCTAAAAGGGCTAGTTCCCTTGGTGCACTCTTTGAAGTACTTTCTTACCTATCAACTTTGGATGAAAAGGATTAATTAAAATAATAATAAAACCAAAAAATGTGATGCAACAATGTTTAATCTCCTCCTATTGACTGAATCTATACTACTTAAAGCCAAACAAAGCTTTTCTTACACAAAACTCATAACTCAAGATGCATTATCACATCAATGTTTCATATGTTAGATTGAAGAAGGTATTTGATACTTAGGAGGGTAAGGGATGATTAAATGAGGGAATAAAATCATAAAAAACTTATAAGATACCTATACACTTAGAAAATAATACTAACAAATACCTAAAATAATATCCTTTCTGCACACTTGGTAGACAATCAAGGAGAACATGCTAGAAAAGAAGATCTTGTACTAGACAAGACTAACAAGATTACAATAACACTCAATTGTACAACATGTAAGTAGGAAAATCACTTTTTTATTCCTTAAATATTCCTTAAACTAAAAAATTGGCTAGATTTTCCCTATTAACCAATAGAGGCTGCTCAAAAGAGGTAAAAGAGTCCATATTTATAGCCTTTGAGAGAGAGAGACAAGGTAAAGGAAGTAAAAAGGTCACTTAGACATGTGTACATATAAAAAATGAGTTAAATTTTGCATGAGAAAGAGGAATGAGGTGAACCATGCAATGTTAGGAGGTTTAATTGTCCACACAACTCATGAAACTGATGAAAAGTGTCTCAAAATTTCTTATCCTAGCTCAGAAAACTACCTTCATCATTTGGACATGTTTTAAAATCCCAAACATAACTAAGTATAAGTATGATGATGGGAATAAGAGGTAATTAATTTAGGCATGAAATTACATGCATTGGTTTCATTCTTACTCCTTTATACACTCTTATAATGAAGCAATCACTATTTACAGTCTAGAAAACTCCTTCTTTCAGTCACCCCTCACACTTGGCCATAAAAATACCATAATTTTCCATGAAAATACATGGGAGAGAGTGAGTGAAACTTTTAAAGACCCTCCATGGTATTATAATTCTCAAATTCACCTTAAAAAGACATCCATTTGAGTTTTTCACACTTTTCACTCTTGTGTTCACTATGCCAGTTTTGATTGGCTAAAAGGAGAGCTCTATTTAGGACACTTAGAATTTTTTAATAGAATAAAATGACCATAAGGATATATAATAGGTCTTTATCCTCCCTCCAAACTTTATTGCATCTTCTCAAACCTCTTAGAACCTAAGAAACATAGAAAGTGGTGAGAAAAACACTATTTTCCATACATATCATTTGCATGGATGAGAGATTGAGTGATTATTGTCCATGTTACAATAGTTTTACTTTCCAAAATATTCCATTGTAATGATATCCATGCTTGTTTTCTCAATCAGTTTCTTCTAAGGGTTTTACTAGGGTTTTAGACTACTTTTTGCTCTTAACTATTGTTCATAAAGATGACACATTGAAATTCCAAACGAATGCCAAAAATTTATTTTTTAAGACCCTATAAATCACCCTAATATGTTATATTCCCATGCATATCCTTAGCAAAGATATGATCTTTACAAGTTGACCTATCAATCTCATTTCTCCACTTTCCTACATGTTTGAGCTATCTCTAAGCCAAAAACAATCTTCTTGAAAGTTTATTTTCATAAAAAAAGATCATACATGTCTAAATATACTCCATAAACATTTAGAAATCATTTTTATATGTCATCAAGGACTAGAAATGAAGGTAGATCCCCAATTAGCTCTAAGTCTCCTCAAGGCCTAATGGGCTTGGCATACCCCTTGCTAGTTTGGACCACTTGGGCTGATCTAACATGATTAGGATGGTTTTTTATGCATATTAATACCTAATTAATACTCAAAAAGACATCACATAACCTCTTAAACACTCCTTTCTTCTCTTTTCCTCTCTTTTGCCAATTAGGCCTAGTGGAAACTTGCCTAATTAGACTGTATGCATGAACAATTAGGTCATCCTAAAGGGTTAGAGATTTTTTGAGTGTTACTAATAATCTATCCATATTCCATACACATCCCCTACTATTCCTTGAAGATCTCAAGGCCTCATCTTAAGTCCTTTACTCATTTTGGCACCCTATACTTGTTTTGTCAAAGTTTTAATTTTCATGAGTGGTTGATCTCTAAGACAAAACATAGAGATATATCCCTCATACCCATGGAAAAATTAAAATATTTGGTGTTTTATATGGTACTAATGAGGTTATATACCAAAGGGAAAGGTCAGACTCCCTCATTTAGGTACCTAACCAACTTAATTTGTCTAAAAAAGGGGCTAAAAAACCCTATTTTCCTACATTTTTCTCCAAAACCACTTGGTAGTCACTCTTCCAAGATAACAACATGAATATGAGTTTCTTAAACATGTTTCTCACCCTCATTTCATGCTTATAGAGCTTTTAAGACCATCTAGAACACTTCCTCCTTCAGATTCTTCATGCTTACCCTTTTAACCAAGAGGTTTCTTAGCTTGCTTGTACAAACTATAGTCTATTTGATAACTGGGAAGGGAATTTGAGCACTTTATAAAGGTCTTTGGATGTTATGGAACCTATTGGATAATATTGTATCATCTAATCATCATTTCAACCTACCTTTCACTTCTAGACAATCTAGGCTTCACTTACCCTTGCCAAGTTGTACCCTACTGACTGAGACTAAGGCACCTCTACATTTGCTTACTCCTATAGGTTTCATGGGCTCCAAATATCTCATTCATTATTTTTTTATACCCTATTAAGACATCCTTAGATCATAAACTTCCTTCTTCTAGTGGCATCTCACTTAACAGTGTCATAGCCCTTCTTGTAGCTCAACTATCTCTTGAATGGTGATTGAGACAGTCTTCCTCCAAGAGTTTGTTTTAGGTAGAAGCTCTTGTCAAGATGTTTTTTTAGAAATTACTAGACATTCCTTACATACAAACTATATTATTGAACCATGATCACTCTCTTATCATTCATTAGACCATTTATGGCTTATTTCAGCTCATGACTGAGACAACTCTAATTGACCCCTATCTATAGGTGATTACAGGGGTATTATACATTTGGTTGTGATGTTAAAAATCTCCTTGGGACAATTTTTGAGGTCACACAATGTATATTCCATATTTGACTCACATATATGCCTTGTTTTGAACTTAATCTGTGCCTTTCTTCCTTGACTAAGACACCTTTTATAATACCCTACTATAGGTCATCTTTTTCATGCCTAAGTAGTACTTGAGCATGTTCTAGGCAATTAAAAAAAAATATGAAAATCACTTTAGTTTCCCAATACAAAATTCATCAAGTTTATTTATTCACTTACATCTTAGCCCATACTAATGGTTTTACAAGCACTTATCTCATAATTTTAGTCCTCCTTACCTGTAGATGAAAAACCTTGCATTCATTGATCCCTGTAGGTGCTCCTAGGTCTGAAAGACAAACACTTTTGCTCATAAGGAGACTTAGGATATTGATAAATTTTATAATCAACTTTTGAAACCATGAACATAACCTAACTTCCATATATGCAAGAAGGGACTTCTTTCAAGCTTGAAACTCCTTCTTGGCTGTAGATGCATTTTTAGGATAATGTACAGACATGGCATGTGTGTAAGGAGTAGAAACCATATTCAAACCTATCAAGATGATAATTTAATCATGAATGTGCATTTAGGTCATTTATATTCATTCAATAATGATGCTTAGTTAAGATATGACAAGTTTATTGAAGAGGAATTTTATTTAGACCAAAACCCTATAGACTTCACTACTTGGTTTTAGTGTCTTCTGAGGCACTTTTGAAGCTTTGAAAAACCACCTTCCCCTTGTCCTTTCCTTCTCAAAATTATTAGGGTATTTTCCTATACTATGAGATATGTGTCCACCAAGTTTTAAGCCTTGCATTTTTTTTCAAGTGTACTTTGGAAGGCCCACCAAAACCTCTTGGAGCTCTTTTTTGCTCTTTTAGAGATTCCATCCCTAAACTCAATCCTTGGCCTTCCAATTGGTTCCATGTTTCCATTTTGCCTTCTAGGGACTTGTATGGGTTTTCCATGATTTCCTTATGATGGAAATGACAAAATATAATGTGACATCTTTTTGATCCCTCCATACAACATCCCAACCTCATGCTCAACCACCTATAAAAGGCTATTTTGAGAAGCAAAAGTGTAGACTGAGTGTGGAAAGTTAAAAACATGTGTGTGAATGAGATTTCATATGCCTTTGATGAACCTTCAAAAGCATTTCAAGAAAAACAAGAAATTGTGGCCCCCTTTTATTTCTCCTTATACCAACATGATGTTAGTAGGGTTGTAGATGCACATTTTGGGTTGGTTATGCAAACAAAATGTGGGAATTAAGGTGAAACATGATGGTATATAGCTCAATATTATCAAAATGCCATTTAAATCCTTAAGTATGTGAAATCCATCTTTTTAAACATAGAACCAACATAAAACACTTGTTACAACATGAATATCATCTATATGTACATGGAATTCAACAGACAAGGGTATTTCATGACTGAGATAGCTTGGGACATGAGCACATGATCAAATATATACCTAATTTAGCATGAAAAGGGAACCTAACTCGACTTGAAAATTATTGGAAAAGATAAAACACCTCCATTACCACTTCATATACAGGATGAACAAGCTTATGGATGGAATTCAACTGAAACTAGGCATGATGTTGGAAAATGGAGCAAGACAAGCTTGAAAGATACTTAAAGAATGACATAGTGAGATAAAAACATGAGAGGAAGTAGTTATATGACCCAAGAAATTATGGGATACTCTTCTTAGTTGTATGAAACCTCTATAAAGGAAAAAAACTTAGCAAGAGACATCTTAGTTGGAACTACACTTGGTGGTACCTCCTTGAAATATTCCCTAAAATACACATCCAAACACTATGAAACTTCAAAACAAGAGTGGATACCATGTTATAAATAAGTGTACATCCTATGGAGCCAACATCACCAACTGGTTCATATAGATTTGGTAGAAATAGAGCAAAACCTATAGGCTACACTAAATAGCTATCAAATATGCATAGTCAACTTGTTAGCAATGGTTCATAAAAAAAATTGACCAATATTTAAAATACATATATTAAAATTAATGTATCCTAATGTAATATCATCTACCAAAATAATTTATCTTCAAACTACCTGTGCTTCCTATACCGAGCAAAAACCTGAGGGTCACTTCAGTCTATCCAAAAAAACTAGAAATGTGAAAAATGATTTTGTATTAAAAATGACACTTCCAAATTAAAAAAAGAGTGGAGATGAGTGTTATAAATATAGGAGACCCACCATGATCTTCCAGATGTGGAAAACTTCCCTATGTGTCATATAAGTGCCATTTTTCCTCTTTTTTAATTAATTTCTATAATTTCAGTTAGGGAGCCTATAAAGTTATGATGTAACTAACATTTTTGACATCTCAATTGACCTATTATATGTTTTAAATAAAAATATGACACTTAAGAACCTTAAGAACCATGCTAATTGTATTAATGACCCCTAAAAGTATTAAAAATGACCCCAAATGGATAAGTTGACTAAAGCAACTAAAACCAAAGCTAAGATGACCTTAAATGACATCATATAACAATTAATACTTCCTATGAAAATATAATAAGAACCCTTAAAATGTTTAAAATCAAATTTTTTTGCCTAGGGGTGCCCAAGTTTGACTAAAAATCAAACATGGTCAATATGAAGCTTTACAGATGTGGGACTCAAATGCGGTCTATAAAGTGACCTCTGGGGTTTTAGAAGCTAGCTTTTTGAATTGATTTTAGGGAAAGGGTAAGGAATAAATGAAATTCAAACTTAAAATATAAACTAAGGAAATGCTCCTAAAATTTCATAAAATACATTCAACCTTTGAACATCACAAATAGATTAAAAGAGCATATGTATGGTTTAATGTCTGTAAGTTAAACAAAAGCCTACACTATAGAATTAGAGAAAAGAAACAATATACAATAATAAATCCCATTAAATTTTACATATAATACCATGTCATCTTCATTATTGGGTGGAAAAGACCAAATAAAAGGCCAAAGGCACAATATACAATACAATCCTTCTTATGAGGGGCACCTACTAAGGTCTTAGAATGAAAAATAAAAACTACTGCTAATTCTATTCTAGAACAAACTATTACAATGGATGCTATAAAATTTACAACCCTTATAAAAGAAAAGATATCTAATTATAGAGGCATAATGGCCTCTCAAAGAAGTGACACCTAGAACTAAGCACTTGCTCTCATGATGAGGTCATTGCAACTAACTAGGGGACTTTAGCTCATGAGTGCAATTGGTCTTCAAAAAACTAGATATGGCATCACTAAAATGCCAATGACACTTATAAAAGCATGGTGGTAATATTTTTCTACCTCCATAACTACCTATGGAATGCTTTTTAGAAATGGGGGACCACTCTTCTCATCCAATGGCGTTACTTGAAAGTTTGACAAAAATAAACCTTCCTTGGGTGAGTGTTGAGATGCCATGTGGAGGGTTGACACTTCTCCTAGGGAAGTTGAGAACTTTTTGAGTTGAATGAGCACTCAGATGCCATGTGGTAGATGTAGGAGGAAGTTGAGACTTAGCTAAAAATAGATAAAGGGACCCCAAGAAAAAGAGGGGCCTGTAATGCAAATGTCAAACTCACCAAATTCACCCACGATAAAAGCCAATTGCTCCAAAACTCCAAAATGTGGATAACAATCCAAATATTCTTAGTGAATTATAGGGGAAATACACCAATGGATAGAAGAACCCATAATCTCTAGTTTCCATACTAGTTGAAGAAAACTTTCAAAAGGGGTGAGGCTAGTAGAACTTAATTTTTTTTAAAAGCAACCTTTGAAGGCATCCACTCTTCCTCCTTTCACTATGTCTTCTTCTTTAGAGCCTCAAAGACCCTATCCAAATCAATTATCTCTTTAAAGGAGATGGTACTAAAGCCTTGAACAACTGCCATCATTTAAAATTCTAGCTGGGCAAGAGGCTACAAAATGGTCTCCACCTCAGAGGCACTTGGCTCTTGACCAAGAGCTATACAAATGGTTTGGTCATTATGCTTATTTTCCAACAAAAAATATTTTATTTTGTCATCTAATAGGATGGTTTTGTCTATGAGGAATGGGGAGGGGAGTCCCAACTATACCAATTATTTGATATGCCCTTTCATATCTTGAATCACCTTTTTTAAGGCATTTAAAAATGCCTTGCACTTTGTCACTACCTTGTTATAGTTCAAGAACTCATTAACTTTCACCACTACCTACCTTTATTCTATCACCCCTAATACCTATAGCATACTATCAATCATGTTATATATTTTTTGGATGAGGAGCTATGAATCTTGAACCTTATGGGGTATGAAGGCTAGGACCTAGTCTATATACTTGCTCTCCTAGGAGCTTAGCCTTTGAGAGTCTACAATAAACCTGAGCATTGGCTTCAAGTTTATGGCTAAATTATTTATACTCTCCTAATAGGATACATAAAATTTATATATCATGGGGAGGATGCCTATGATTTTGGAGTGGGTGGTAAGGTCATTCTTCAATTATAGGATTTGTTAGTCCTTGGCTAAGGACTCTTGCTACATCTACTAATGCAATTGCATCTGCATGCTTGTAGAGTCCAATAGACTCTTATATGTCTACATGAGATATTTTTCCTTCTCATGAAACTTATTCTCCACAACCTAATTCTCCTTATTTAGACCCTCTATCTTGGTCTTGAGTTTTACAACCTGGATCTACAATTAGGCTCTTTAGTTTGCTTTCACTTGGAAGCTCTTGTTGGTGATGCAATTCTGAAGGTTAGAACTTATTTTGGTGAACTCTAAATCTTTTTCCTTAGCCTCAATATTGAGTTTGTTTACCTTATATTTCACCCTTGTGAGTTCTAAATCTTTTTTCTCCAACTATCAACCAACCTTGATATAGTCTATGGTGATAAATTTCTACATTTCTTCCATCAATTTGACCCTATTAGTGGGTCTAGCCTAACTAAGGTTAAGGCCAATGGCATTTATTAAGTAATCCATTAGTTTCATATATTCCCAAGTCTTTATTATGTTGGGCACAATGTGTGTAATCATTATATATTACTACATTGGGTTAAATAACGACTGCATATGAGGCACCGCTAGGGCCTTGACATATTTTCATCTTCTCTTCTCTACTTGGGTTCTCAAGATTTTCTAGTAGTCTCTAATTGATAATAAAACTACTCTTATGACTATATTAACTCCCTAATGAAGGGGTATCCTTGTGGAAAGTTGAAGGGAATGGTCACTTACTTTTATTAATCAGTAAATGTTATTCCCTTGGGGATGAGTGGGTGAAAGGTCAGGGTTAAAGGAGAGAAAGATGGGAGATTAAGAATAGGGGTGTGGGGTTATTTCAAAATAATAGATGATGAAATAAATTATGAGGGTAGAGGAATGAGAAATAGTGTAAGGGAGGTGATCAACTATGTGGAGGAAAGTGGTGTAAGTGAGGTGATAGGCTAGGTAGTGGAGAGTAGTGCAAGCTTAGTAAAAACTATAAAGGGTGAAGAGGGAATGAATAATGAAGTGGAGTTGGAAAGAAGGGTATGAGAAAAATGTACCTTCTTTTTCAAGGGCTTGAGGGGAGAACTACAGTCTTGTGCCTTAGAGCTAGGCTGAGATGACCCTGCTTTGAGATGCCCCAAAGAAACCTATTATTATTGTGGGATAGTTGGGTATGGATATAAAGGAAGTGGCTAGGTCATGGGCCTCTAAATCACCACAAATTCCTCCTCCCTCTTTGATGGGGTGTCTTATTCTTCTTTTGAAGAAGTATCCTCCTCTTTTCCTTTGACTGAGACTTCTTCAACTAGAGATTCCTCCTCATGGTGCTCATCTCAAAAGTTCTCAAATGTCTCATCTATGTTTATGTCATCAAAATTACACTCCCGATAGCCAATATGTTGCCTATATTTATAAAAGGCATCTATCTTCTCCTATCCCCAACCCCTCTAAACAAGATATGATCTCAACCCCTTTATGATTTTCTTTGTGGGGTTAAACTCCTAAACTACTTTGTAAAAGGACTCCCATAAATTGTGGGTGTCTAATAAGATCTTAGATAGATCCACATAATACTTGATATAATTATTCATTGATGAATTTAATTCCTAAATTTATGGATGGTGCTCATTGGAAAATGGGGTAATGGTCTTCAAGGTAGCTGTGTAGCCAACTGGGTCATAGTTCCACTAGTTGTTAATCTAGTCGAGGCTAAGCTCTACAAGTTTAAGTGAAAACAAGTACTCCTGTGACCTCTTGACCATTGTGATGCCTCTTTTTGAGAAGGGGACATCGTGTAGGGTCTTCTTCTTGTAGCTTATGATGTAGACTAAGTCAACCACATTGAGCTGGTGAGCCAGCTCCAAGGCTAGGGTCCTATCTATGAGTAGGTGTAGGAGCTAGAATGGTTCCTCCTTAAATCCATGGACCCAAATAAATATGAAATGGGCCCCAAAGAACCAATCAATTAGAATAATTATACCAGTGGGCCATGACCTCTGGTGGTAAATCATTTTAAAAGTGATGGCCTCTTGGCTGAAGTTAATGAGGACTGAAGATAAGAAGGATTTAAAAAACTCATAGTAATATTGCATGGACAACAGGATGTGTGTCCATACAGAGATGGGGATCACCACATTAGGAAGGGTGCTCATTTCAATGGAAATTAAGGTGAAGTATGGAGAGAAGAACTGGGAGTTCTGATATAGAATTAGGTGGAGGAAAAGGGAGGAATAACTAAAGGTATTCTATGTTGAGAAATTTTCCAACTCATTATGAATGGTTATGGCAATAACATCTACAAATTATATCTTATAAAATTTATCCTTAGCATATTCAAAATGAAGATTGCACCCAATTGGAAATTATGAATGTTAGCATCCGAGTCCATCCTGAAGATGAATGCTAGCATGGATAAGGCATCCTTCATATCCTATGTTGCAAAGCTCACAAGAGTGAAGGGTAGAGGAGGTACTTTGGTGTAATTTATTTAAAGAACTAAATTGATGAACTATGTCTTCTAAACATGAGCATCCCAAACATTATATAAGCTCTCCATATTTTAAATGTTGGTGTTGGGGTCACTTAGGATTCAGAGCATCTCCTTTATAGCATTGGCATTGATATCTAATTTTAGGTGGTTATTACCTATAATAACACCAGTATTGGCATCATATCTATCTATGCATAAGGGAATGATCTCTAGGCATGCATGCATAAGAGGCACCATGTATTGGGCCAGTGTAGAGATATAAACCTTATACCCAAATGAATCATAGTCATTTTTTAAAACCTTTTTGATCATTTGGGTATGGGCATCCTCTCTCAAGATCTTTGGGTTTTTGGCTGATTTTGGGTTGAAGATTCCATCTGTATAATCTAGGACTAACATGGGGTCCATATAGTGCCCATTGGAAATACTCTTGAGATTTAGTACCTTGGGCCTTGGCTATGCAAAGGTGTAATCATACAATTTGCTTACTACATACTTGGGGGAATATCTCCATGACCACTCAATCCATGATTTCTCTGCTTCTTTGGATGCCTTCTGCTTTTGGATGAGGATGTATAAAATTCCATCCTATAAACCTTCTTTCAAAAATTCTCTATTTACTCAAGGAAAAAAACTAGATATCATTTCTACTCACAATCCTTGAAATTCTTTCTCAATTTTCTTGGCTCAAGATGCTCTACTTAATTACCCAATTCTTAGATTAATTCTTTTGGAAAATATTAGGCATTTAAATGTTTGGCTTAATTAGGAGAGAGTTATTTATAGTCCAATATTTCAAGCATGATCATTATTTATATTTTGAATTTGAGCACCCCATAAATGTTAAGGGCAACACACATGCTTGGAGAACATCTCACATGATATTTTTGATGACCCTCATGGGGAACCATGCAATATGGAGCATCTAGATTTAATAGTAAGTGGAGTGGGGTAGATATTCATCTATTAGTGGATGATTCAAAATTAAGGGAGCCAAGGCATGGACAATTGGCAACTGAACAAACAACCTATGCTACTGGCACTTATTTTTGAAGGGAAACAACAATAAAAGTAACAAAGAGGAAAACTAACTATATATAAGGGATACATATTAAATAAATTGAAGTGTTTTAATTCAATTCCATTAACCAAAATATATAATGTATTTCCCTCTTTGTCATCCAACTCAAATACATTACCTTATCGATTACCTATAATGTAAAAGGGCCCCCTCTATAGGGAATTGAACTTCACATGCTGGCCTAGCTTTGTAGCCCTTTGGTCATACTTGAGGACCAATTCCCTTGGCTTGAAGATTGGGTCAGATGCCTTCTTATTGAACCATCACTTGACCACTTATTTTCAGATGGACTTAATGTTACTAGATCAATCTCTTACTTCTTAGAGCCTAAACAATTCTGCTAGCCTAACTTCCATCATCCCAATCTCCACTATCTCAATAGATTTCAAAATCTGCAAGGTAGGAATATATATTGATATGGGCATGACTACTTATTTTTTGTATATTAGTTCATATGAAAACATATTTAAATTTTTAATGGGAGTAATTTGATCAGCCCACAAAGTTGTCTTGAGATGCATATACCACTCCCTCTGCTAGTCTATGCCCATCCTCTTGATTAACTTGATCAAGTTCTTATTTGTTGATTCAGCTAACCCATTCCCTTATATGTAGTAATTAGATGAAGTATTTAGGAAAATTCCATTTTTATGCATGAACATTGAACCCTTTGCACTAAGGAAGGCCTTGGCATTGTTAGATATAATCATTTTTGGAGGGTTGAACCTCTCCACTAGTTTTTTTAGGGAGTTGAGGATTACATTCTCAGTCACCTCTTTTAAAGAGGTTGCCTTGGTCCACATTTTGAATTAATCAGTGGCTATGAGTATCCAATTATGGCCTGTGATAGATATAGGATTTATCATCCTAATGAAATCCAAGCCCCATTGTATGAAAGGTTCATCGATTATGATTAGATTCAGTGGTATGGCTGAATTCTTTTGCTTGCCTAAAAATAATTGACACTACTGACACTTTTTAACTACTTTATGGTAGTCAAAGAACATGATCAACAAGTAATATCCCACATACATGATTTTGGTCATGGTTATCTTTGTAGAGATGTGTCCACCTAGAGGAGAAAAATGCATATTTTATAGGATTTTTTTAACCTAATTATTATCAACACATCAAATAAGTACCTTATTGAAGTTCCTTTTGAAGAGGACCCCTTAGACTAGCATGTAGTTGGCTCCTTATAGCCTATAGAATATCTTATTATGTGCAGGGAATACTTTTGGATATCAGTCAATTTACATAAAATAGGTCTTATTAGTAACCTAGGACCCATCAATTTCATATTAATTTACTAAGACCATCTTTGATGTATCTTGTTCTTCTATTAAGGCATATACACATTGGGATATATACTCACAAAGCCCAATTCCTTAGATTACCTTAGTTTGTCTAACCTCAATTTCATATTCTAGGATCTTGGTGATCTAATTGGCCCTTTTCTTGGTGATCTCTCCTTCCATTATATACTCTTTGATGCTAGAATGCACCACAGATACCATTATCTTGCTCCCCACCACCAGGTGTCTGAACCTTTTGAGGTCTTTGATGATGGAGAAAGCTTATTTTTTGAAAAAATTGTACTTGGTATCATACATGTGTAAGGTTCTTGAATAGAAGGCAATCGGGTTCTCACCTATCCCTTCTTCTTC
This sequence comes from Torreya grandis, assembly GCA_037957365.1. Classification (NCBI taxonomy): domain Eukaryota; kingdom Viridiplantae; phylum Streptophyta; class Pinopsida; order Cupressales; family Taxaceae; genus Torreya; species Torreya grandis. The sequence continues at coordinate 4,570,921 of JARHVA010000223.1, read as the reverse complement.
TTTCTGTGTTAATACATTTGCTAAGATATTTTTTCTCCCATAAACATGATGAAGTCTTTGCAGAAGTTAGGATTGACTAGAATAAGGGAAGTGGATATCACATCCTTAATTTTATCAAATGCTACTTTCCCTTCAACGGTCCATTTGAAAGGTTGATCTTTATTTAGCATTAATGTGATTAGCCTAACTAGCCCCACAAAGTTGGATCCAAATCTACTAATGAAATTGATCTTTCTTAGGATAGATTGGACTCCCTTCTTATTTACTAGGAATTATAAATCCCTGATGGCATTTACTCTATCAGGATCGATAGATTTGCCTTCATTGGATACTACTTATCCTAATAACTTGCCCTATGGTATGTCAAAGACACATTTTTTTGGGTTGAGAGATACCCCAAACTCTTGGCATTTTAAAAAAACCTTCTCTAAATGATCAAAGTTATATTCCTTACTATTGGAGAACACTATGAGATCATCCAAATAGATAAGGATGATTTTTTTGATTAGGCCTTGAAAGGTTATGTCCATGGCTTGTTGGAAGGTATCCCTTGCATTAGAGAGGATAAAAGGCATCTTTGCATATGTGAAGTTTCCACACTTTGTGTTGAAGGTTGTTTTATGTTGGTCCTCTTTATTGATCCATACCTAGTTATATCCAGAGAATCCATCTAGCAAGGAAAACATTTCTACACCCGCTACTATCTAGAGGATCTGTTACATAGAAAGAAGGGGATAATGATCCTTCAGAGATGCTTTATTCAAATCCCCAAATTCCACACATATCTAACTTTATCCATTATTATTTATCATTGGAACTAGGTTGAATACCCAAGTCAAATGCTTTATTGGGTATATGATTCTTGAGTTGATCAGTTTCCTTAGTTTTTGAACCATAAGAGATTCAATTTTTGGATTGACTATCCTTTAATTCTATTGTACGAGCTTGGATCCTTTAAATAGATCAATGGTATGATGAATGACCTTATGGTCATATCCATTTAGGTAATCATAGGTTTAAGCCATCACTCTTTCATATTTTTCATAGAAGGACACCAGTCAATATTTATTCTTTTGGGAAACTTCTTTCCCTATTTTCAATTTATTCCACCTCTAATATCAAACTCAGAGTAGTCACTTTTATCTATGACAAACTTCTATTTTTCATTCTTAGAATCATCATAATTGAATAGATTCTCCAAGGTAATTATCTCCTTTAGAATTTTGTTGGACTTTAGCTGCATGATATGATCCCTATAGGCTTCTTGGATCTTTGATTACAACTACTCCATAAATTCACATGACTATTGGAGAAAAATAATGATTTGGGCATTGATTTCACACACTTGACAATTTTGGTCATTATTTGGAATGATGGGCTAGATGATCACCTGTACTACTTGCTCATTAGTGAAAAACTTAGTCACTAGATCAAACAAGGAGCTAATCATCTCCATTCTATCTGCTTCCAAGTTCATTGACCTAGGAGTGATTTAAATATTAAATTATTTAAATACTTTAATCAAATCCCATATTTGATGGTGGTAGGATCTCATGTAGACATTCTTAATAGTTTCAACCTTTTTTACTTGTCTCACCACTAATTTAGAATCACCAAACACTTTTAGCTACTTCATGCTCATGCGCTCAATGAGGCTAAGGTCATGGACTAGTGATTTGTGTTCAAATTCATTGTTCATGCAAAAAAATTAGAAATAAAAGGCTTATAGGGTCTCTTTTATAGATGGAAACACCAATCAGATGCCAGCTCTAGAGCTGGTTTTTCATTTTTTACCATTGAAATGTGGAGTCAAGAAATAAACTTGCTCTCAGGTTCTTTTGTTTGATCTTCCTTCTTCTTCATGACCTTATGTATGGATTGATCTACATCATGGATTACATAGTTCCTGAGGTTGGTGACATCAAAATTTGTGAAAGGATCATTCTCAATGAATTCATTAATGAGGACTTCTTCCTCTAAGATCTTGTTGTCAGTCACTCCTTCAAGCATTTCTACATAATATGTTTCCCTCTTTGAGAAAAAAGTATGTATCACTTCAAATTTCATCATAACATCATATGTTATGTGCTCTAAATGTAGTGGCTTAGATAATGCTTTCAATTTTGAGCCATATTTAGTCTTTAGGATCAAGTGGGACCAATCCAAAGATAAGTATCCACCTATTTTGGTGGTGAAATCTCTTGATAGACATAGCCCAATGACTGATGGGATGCTTATCACTACAACTTCTTAGGTGACTATGATATTAAGATAAGAGTACAATGTTAGGGTAAGAGCTTTCATAATACCTTTAATTTTAACCTTATTCCCATATAATTTCATCACCCCTTTATTCAAAGGTTCATACTAAAGTTGTAGTGCATCTGTAATCTATTTGGGCATCACTATGGTGCTAGGACCAGAGTCGATCATGAAATTATGCAATAATTTCTTCCCCATAATGAGGGTTACATAAAATGGAGTTGGCTTTGTTTTACTTACCCCCACCTATGAGTTGATGAACACTAATGATGCATGAGGTAGTGCACTATTGCTAGCTTCCTTCCCCCTATTTTGTGTTGGCTCCATAGTCAGGTTAGTTTGTGTAGGTCTATTTTAGTCTTCCAATACTTCTTATAGTAGAGATTTTTACTCTGGGATAGATAGGATATCCCAAAGAGAGACATCATCTAGAGCCTTCTTCATCTACTCTACTATGTTAAATGGCCCTTATGGTTAGACCTCAGGGTCCTTTGGCTTGTTTTATGCTATTTCTCTCCATATTTGATATGCCAGCGGTAGTGGTTGGGGTCCCAGGCCTTTTTCAAAATCCACTTTAGTCTTTGTAAAAGCTTCTTGTGTCTCATCCAATCTCTTATTAGATCAAGTAAAGTAGTCTTTTTAGACTCATGGGGCCTTCAGTGCTAGGATCTTACTTTCATAAATTGCATCTTTGCCTTCTACCCAAGATAAAAGTGCATGCTCCAAGGCTATCTCTTATTCTTATTGTAAGGACCTTCCATGCATTTGTGCCATTAAGATAGAATTTTCAACACTCTGAGAATGATATCTATAAGAATCAAATTAGGGGCATTTCCTTATCTTTGTTACTCTAATAATTTTTGTTGAAGGTTGCCTCTTAGGTAGTTCCAAGGTGTATGCACATCATTACATGGGAAGCACCATGACTTAGAATCATATACCAAGTTATTTTAGATGGAAACTAGTTCTCTATTTGAACTCAGTGAGACCATTTGTAAAGGATTAGGGATCAGGACAATTTGATTTGTAGGTCACACCTAGTGATTCAAAATTTGATTATTTGATGTTTGTTGATTTATCCTTTGCCTTTCTTTGTATTGGTTCTACTAGTATGGTTCTCTTATTTCCTAATAGTTTTAGAAAAGAGGCTTCAGGGACATGGCCTATTACCTTTTGAGATTTATGATCTCATTAGATAAGTTATATAAGATGCCATTCATGTCATTCATCTCTACAGCCAATAAAGATGAAGAGGACATGCTTGCTTGAGTAGACAGATATACGTACATGGAGAGAAGCACCTGCGAGATGCTTAACAACTCCTCTTGTGGTAGCATCAATATTTTTGGGAACATTGGCATCGGTGATAGAGGGGGAAGATTTTTGGCATCTATATATTATTCTCCATTTTAATTAGCAGTTCATAGGAATCTAGTAATATTTTTCCTCTAAGGGGTTGAATCATAATTGCTATATCTAAGTTAAAAGAAGACAATAGCCATACCTATGGGTAATTTAGCTACTATTAAGATTCTTTACCAAGTCTTATCAAAATTGGTATTGAAATCTATAATATCCTCTTACAAGGCTCTATTTATAGTGATTCACTATTATAAAAGAGACAATTGGTCTGCTTTCTCATTGAATCTTTCAAAGAATCTATTGCTCAATTCATCTCAGGTGGAAATAGAGTTAGGTGGTAAAGATTGATACTAGTTGAGAGCTTTCCCCTTGAAAGAGGTAGCTAGTAGCCTCAAGGCCACATTTTTCTATGTGATATAATGCATATTACAAATAGTGGTGACACCTTGAAGATGTTTCACTATGTTTTTGAAATCTTCCCCTATGAATTTAGGGAGTACCTTTAAGGCATTAGTAGAAATAGGATCCCATGTAGTCGAGGCTATTGTAGGGATGAGTGGGCTACCACTATTGCATACTATAAAGTTCCTTGGTGGTCCTAGGATCACCATTTTTTGTGGTTATTATGTTGTGAGTTGTGGTGACCAGAGGTGGTGATAACAAGCCTAGATTTTTTGCTATTTGGGGCCTCATAATGGGCCTATGGGTCATAAACTCTAGATTTTAATCATACATACTAGAATTTGATTCCTATTAGGCATGCCAAAAAAGAAAGAATTATTGATGCCTAAAACCCTTAATATAGGTGAATAGCCTTCTATGGGAAGCTTTATATAACTGGGACTCAAATGTGGTCTATAAAATGATCTCTAGGGGCTTTAGAACCCAACTCTTTGAATTTATTTTGGTGAAAGGGTAAGGAATAAATACAAGTAAAACTTAAAATAAAAACTAATTAAGGTGATGCACCAAAATTTTAAAGTATTCACTCCTAAAATTACATAAAATAGATTCAACCTTTAAACATCACAAATAAATTAAAAGAGCATATGCATGGTTTAATCTTTGTAACTTAAAAAAAAGCCTACCCTATAGAAGTAGAGAAAAGAAACAACAAATAGTAATAAATCCCATTCCATTTTACACATAACACCACATCCTCTTCATTTTTGGGTGGAAAACACCATATAAAAGGCTAAAGGCACAATCTACAGTACAATCCTTACTATGAGGGGCACCTGTTGAAGTTTTAAAATGAAAAAAAGTACTACTACTTCTATTCTAGAACTAACTATTAAAATGGTTGCTCTAATAGTAAACAATTATCTAAAAGTTCCATCCCTTTATAAAATAAACGAGCTCTACTTATATAGGCACAATAGCCTCTCGAGGAAGTGACACCTAAAACCAAGCACTTGCTTTCATGATGAGGTCGTTGTAACTAACTGGGAGACTCTGACTCATAAGTGTAGCTGGTCTTCAAAAACTAAGATATGGTGTAACTTCAATGACTTATGATGCCAATGATGCTTAAAATAATCCTAGTGGTAAAATGTGTCCACCTTCCAAACTGTCTCTAGAATGCTTGTTAGAAATGGGGGCCTATTCTTCTCATCTAATGGCACTAATTAAAAGTTTGACAAAAATAAACCTCCCTTAGGTGAGTATCGGGATGCCATGTGGAGGTATAACACTTATCCTATGGAGGTTTATAACTTTTTTGAGTTTAATGAGTGTTGGGACACCATGTAGAAGTTATGGGAATAAGTTGAGACTTAGCCAAAAATAGATAAAGGGACATTGAGAAAAAGAGGGGGCCACAATGCAAATGCCAAACTTACCAAGCTCATATTTGATAAATTCCAACTACTCCAAAACTCTAAAATGTGGATAAAAATCCACATCTATTTCTAATGAAAATATAAATATGGATCTAGAACATGAAGAATGTAGATTGGATATGGATTTTGGAACAATCACTTGATTTTATAATTTTGACCTCTATAGTCACAAACATTTACATTGATGTTAATATCTGACACTAACATAAGTGTCTAGTGTGAAATACCTATAAAAATTGGATGCAACCTCTTAGATGTTTCTAGGTTATATGCCACCTTCACTTTAGTCCATTTAAATCTAGGTCATGGACTGTTGCTCCTTGTCAAATAGAAAAAACCTAGTTCTTCATCTTCATATTGGTTATGGGAAAAAATGGGTTAGTGGGAACATGGTGTCAAGTTTCCCTAAAGAACCCTATGCTAATGAGAATTACCTATATAGCTAATACTTTGAAGAGGGACTTAGACTTATGTAATTCTCCCCTACATGTTGGCATGTGTGTGAATCATGCAATGTGTGATAAATAAGTATAATAATGACCTATCTTGTAACTTAGAAAATATAGCTCTTGAGATGCTCCTTTAATAATTTAGACTTGTTTATGTGTTGTACCTATGACTGATATGGAAATAGGAGAAAATAGGGAAGCTTTTCTCACTTAAGTGCTGATATAAGTATTTTTATAAGTTTCCTTGGTCTCTTTAGGTCTTTTCTAGGTTAAGAATGAATGAGGATTGATCTTATATTTATACCAATCCCTTTGGAGAATATATCACATTAAAACACTTAGGTGGATCATAGGAATATGTTTCATATTTTAAATTGGATGACTTTAGGGCACTAAACACTTATGTTAGGGTAGGACACTTATGTCGATGTAAGCGTTTGATTGGGATGCAAGTCTCTGGGCAGTTAAAAAATAGGTGTGGGTCTAGAACTTATGGAGATGGAAGATAAGTAGGTTTGTAACATTGTGAGTAGGTTATAAGGTCTAAGTCATTAAAATAACATTGGTCAGACTAAGAGATAAATAATGCATCACAAATAAATAGTGTATGTGAGTCTTTTGGAAGTGAGAAATATATAGAAGATGAAGGTACATTTATAATATGTATTTTCCAAGTGTACAAGATTAATGTGTTATATAATTATAAAAATAGTGTCTAAAAATATCCATTATGAATAGTTTATGGGTTGAATACATCCTACCTATAATATCTTTTTTAATAATTTTTTGATTAATATGGCAATGCAAGGATGCATTTTTATTAGATTTTATTTAATTGGCTCAGTGTCTAGGGTGTACAACAAGGTAATATAAAACTAAATTAACATCCAATATAGACATATTTGAATAAGACAAAGGAAAAATATCAATGAGCTCATAAAGGAGGGGAAATAAGAAGCTCATGTTCTTCTTTAGTGAGGGATGCTCCAAGTTTGATCCATTTGGGATTGTCAGGGGTTCCAATGTTTACTTATGTGGTATCTTCCATGAGTAGTGTAGAAGCGTTGTCTAGAATAGTTGTCAATGAGGTGAATTAATATTATTCATCATCTTGTGACTTAACTAACTTGAAAATATCCCCCATGAATGAATAATTTGAATCACCAAAGGCTTGTAAATACTACTCAATAAACACATGTGGGAAATATTAAACCAATTGTTTGAATACTTTTTGATCTTCGAAATTGATTTTTAACTGGCATGATGTTATAGGAATAGAAGAAACCTAGGAATCATTTGAAATAGGATGAAATTACCTATCCAATGGCACTTAAAATAGGTTTTCACCATGGGACTCATCTTTGTCTTTACTATTTTCCCAGTCTGAAAATGCCTCAAAGAGGTTTTCACTTTGGAACCTTAATAATTCATTTTCATTTTTTTTAAATTTTTTGACCAAGGAAGTTCACATGCTCTCTAAAATAGGTGTTAGGGTCCAATGTAATAATTAATCCTTGATTATGATCACCAATTGAAAAATTATTTATGAGGCTCATGAATTTATAAATTGCCTCATCATTTTAGAAATCATCCAATGGTATATGTGCATCTTGTTGGTCCTAGTCAATTATTTATGGGAAATGGAGGAAATGATGGTAATTATTGGTGATATGGGAAGTAATGCAAAAGGTATTGGAATTGAAAAGGTTATTATTATCTAACTCATCATTTATGCTATAATAAGACTCTATGTTGTTGCCAACATCTTCATCATTAGATGATAAATTGGTATCACTATTGAGATCAAAAATGTCACTCTTAAGTGGTTTGTATCTAATAAATTGAGTTCCTTTCTATTTGGTAGTAGATACTATCTCAATGGGACCTTGTTATTTTTACCTTAGGACTTTGCCTCCATAAGCTTGGTTATCCATTATTCTGTTTGTAAGAGGATGCTTTTTGCTTTTGTAGTAAGTAGCAAAGTCATCATTTTATAATCTGAACCATGATCACCTTTGATCTATTCTTATTATTGTGTAGTAGTTTTGAGAAAATGAATAACACAATGTTAGTGAGATAAATATCATAATATGTAATACAATGTAAAATATTGATCCTGAGTAAGAAAATGTGGGAAAATAAAGATAAAAAATTGTGTATACTATGCCCCCAGTGAGCTCACTAATGAATGTGCATGTTATAAGAAGCTTATGTGTATTCTAGGATTGAGTGGTGATAGCCTGAACTCATTGGAAAAAAATGAGGTAAGTTAAACAAGAGTATTGCACTCCTATCCTCCATAACACTCTTGTCTAAATGTAGTTTTTGAGTGTGTAACTAAAAGTATCTACAACTAAATCTAGAAAAGGTGTTTTGTGGAATCTACAATCACTCATGTACATTGGCATGATATAAAACTAGCTAAACTATTTATCAAATAATGGTGATGCACAATTGAATTGATGTATGAAAAGGTACATGTAAGCCAACATAAATCTTGATTTTGGTATTTTTTTAAGAATATTTTACTATTTTTGAAATATTAAACTAAGAAAGAGTAAGAAAGATACTAACGATGAATCCCTTAAGATTTTTACCATCAATATATCCTATATTAATTAAAGGAATTATGATCTCTTATAAATAAATAGTGTCATGAAACTATGTAAGTTTTTTTGCATTGTCATATTCATATTTTCTATAATTAGTATCATTAGGATCATACCAACCTGGATTGTTATAATCATCATCTCAATTTTGAACTTGTGAAATGCCACTCTTATATTTTACTGTATATTGATATGAATAAGGAACTAGCCCATACCATGGTATTGAAATTTATGATTTATCTTTTATAATGTGTACTGTGTCATGTGTCTTTAGTGATATGCCATTACTTTTATCTATTTATATGCTAATTGAAAGTATGTTTTATTTTGTATGTTTTATCTCTAGAGATGTTCTTTCTTTGGAAAAGTATGTGACCTTTCCTTCATTATCAATTGATATGTAACCTTTATTATTATCAATCATTGCTCCTATTGATTTCAACCATGATCATCCAAGCACAACATTGTAGGCACTTAAATTTTAAATAACATGAAAAGTAGGATATCACTCTTTTGAGGAAAAATAAACTTTTAACTTAATTAATCACATACATATTATAGATACATTAGTTTTATCCAAGTTTTGATACTTATTACAAAGAGATGTAATAAATTACATAGAACAAAAAATTATTTCTTGATATTCCTTAACCTTGACATATATAAAATATTTGCCATCTATGTGAGTAGTGATAGTGAAAGGGTCTTTATATGATCCAAGGCTTGGAATTTCCCCCTTTGTGACCGAATTTGAAACTATTTATTTTTTAGGTTTTTCATGCTTGTGACTTTATTTTGTTAGAATACACTTTTAAGAATGATTTTTTGTTTATCTTGACTTTGATTTTGCAACTTATCTTGTAGTAATTTCAATTTTTCTTGTTATAATATGTGCTTTTCAAATTGTTCTCTTTATAATTGATTTTTTTGATCTTATTCATTTTGTGCTCTTGTTTACACTATCTTATCTTGTTGAACCATTTATTTCTCTAATTGGGCATTTTTAACTTTGTCTTGCTATAATTATTTTTTGGTATCCATTTTTGTAAAAAAATTGATTTGCTTTGGGAGACACACTCATAAAGTGAGTGGGTTTCTTAAGTGATGAATTAATGATAGGATCAACACTATAAATTATCTTTTGTATTTTATTTTTCAAATCCAAAAAACACTGTGTATGATGTCCATACATTTAATGCCATGCATAATAGTAGTTTTATTTCCTTAGAGGATGTAGAGGAGGTGGTTTAAAAAACTTATTTTGAATCATTGCACTTAAAATATCACTTGTAATTTTATTAGACATTTTCATATTTTTTAAATAACTTATTGTATATGTATTCTATTGTAGTTTCTAATTTGATATGAAATCTTGTTAGGTACAAATTTTTTATATGGAGATGCACATACATGATTAATACTAGCATATTTTTGATTCTTTGCACATGTAATATGATGTTCTAGTAATGTGATATTTGCATTTAAAAACTAATTTTGATTTTTAAAATCTAATATTAACTTACCCATAGTGATGATTTGATATTTTAAAGTCTCACAAACACAAATCCTAGGTGCTTTATATTAAACATGCATACATACACCTTCAAGGGGAGATGTGGGAGGTGGAGAGGTTTGAGGAAAGATAGCTTGATCACTTTTATTTGGAACTAGAGGATGGGATACCTTACCTCTTAGGATAGTGATAACATAGAACTAGGTGGAGGGAAAGTAGTTATCAAAACCTTGAGGGTTAGGAGAAAGAAGATATTCTTTTCTATCCATAAAATATGATCCTAAAACTTAGAAAATTATTTTTATAATAGAATATATTATTTTTTTAAATACTAAAAAAAATGGGAATAGGAAAAATAAGGATACAATCCCTAATAACATATGTGGTTAGGGTTTGGAAATACTTTAATAAGATATGGGTTCACCAATATATTTGATCAAATTTTGGATTCAAAGTGAAAACCCTAGATGAAAACATTACTATGCAAAATCAGATGAATAATATAACAATGATAACATTCACTGATTTGGAACTAAAATATTATATAAACTTACTAAGAATAATAAAGTGTAAGTAGAAAATAAAGACTTTAACTAGAATTTTTTCCTCCAAGAGGAATTAGAGTCTTAAACTTATTGTATAGAGAGGTCTAGTGATCAGAATTAGGAATATAGAACTAGATCTGGGCCTAGAAAAAACTCTAGGAAGTGAAAACTAGAGGGGTGATCCTATCCACTTGTAGTGAGTAAATTAGGGTTTTTTAATTCTCCATTCCTTTATCTATAGAGTTTGTATTTGGTGTAAGAGCTCATGATCACTTGTAGAGACCATTGTGTGACTAATTTTACTTCAAAACCCTATCCCCTTGACATGTGAAGACCAATGAAAATAAATGGGTAAAAAAGGATAAATGGTTGAAGTTGGGTGAGACATCAACACCCCATGTGTTGAGTGTTTCCTACATACCAATACGCTAAAGAGGGATCAAAATTCATGTAGTTATCCCATGTTATGATGGTGTGTGAATAATTTGTGAAATATGTTAGATAATAATATGATAATGATGTGATTAGGTTCCTTAACCATGAATTCAGATCTATAAAATGCATTCAACTTGAGCTCTAAGCTACTAGGGCTGTATGCACTCAAAATTGGGAAAATAGGTATTTTATTTCAATGTGTAAGTGTGATTTTGCTATGTAAAAAATGGTTTAAAAAGTGTTTATATAGTCATATCATTGACAATATATCAAATAGGTCTCACTAGAGACATATGATGACCTTCCTATAACTTTTAATTTGAAAAATTATCTATTATTTGGTGGGAAGACAAGAGTGGGGAAGGACACTAGAGCATTGCGCTCTTGTCCCCTAGGGTACTCCTATCTTATGGGTGTTTTGACCATGTTTTTGGTTAAGAAGGGCCTAAAATATGTATAATGTTGATATAAACATGTATGTATAAATTTGGGGGTTGTATATTAGCTTAGAAGAGTGTAAAAGGTGGTTAAAAATGATCAAAAGGGGCCTTAAGATAGGTCTAGAGAGAAGTGTGTAAAAGAGAGGTCACAAATGCATGATTTTAGCTAAATGTTAATTTTACTTGTCTATAGGTCCTTATTGGAGAGAGAGTCATATTTATTATGCCATTCCATTCAAATACTCTTTACTTTAGGCTAGTTATATGATTTAGGTTTTTAAGGTGATTTTGCTATATGAAAAACATTGCCAATTTGGTATTCACCAAAGTTATTTGTAATGGTGAAATGGTTAGATATTTGAGGAGGTGGTGTAGATGAAGTAGATGTAGGATTACTTGGATACAAAAAATTTGAATCATAAGGTTGGAAAACTACCTCCTTTTCCTTTTTAGGGACATGCTCTAGGCCTAAATGATAATTACAACTTTCATACTCTACTTCAAGATGTTTACAATACTGATATGACTACAAATTGCCAATATGGTGACCTCCAAGCCTGAATGAGGGAATTTGAAGAATTGATGTAAAGTGGAAGGTAATACACATACTTCATGTATCCAAGGTTTACCAAGGAGTAAGTTGTATGCTATATCTATATCAAAGGCATGCCAAAAGGTATCGTGGGTTAGAGGCCCAATGATAACAAGCAAGCAAATGGTTCCCTGTGATTCTCTCTCCTCATATTATAGACCTTGATATTAATAGTATACAATTGAAGATTTATTATCATATAACCCAAATATTTGGATAGATTCAAAGTTATAATATTCAAACTCAAATCATTGTCTATGAAGATGCACTTAATCTTATGTTTAGAAAGGACAACCTCTTTATAAAGTGGGTTATTGTGAACAAGATTAAGGGATGACTTATCACTTTGGTCAAAAGTAAGATGTCAGCTTGGGGACAAATTAATCACAAGTGTTTGGAATTTTTTAAGGTAAATGTTACTTGGGACCTTAAATTTTTGCAAAATCTCATTCAATATGTTTTTGTGGATGTTTTACATATGCAAAAGATGTAAGATAGAAATTTATGCTAGTGTCTCTTATAATAATTCCACAATAACATATGGATTGTCATTAGGATAAGTGGTTAGTCTAGATATTTGATGTGGAGGTCTTTGAATGGGGTTATTATAAGAATACGGTGCAGGACCTTGGATTGTAAGATTGGAACATCTAGTTATGATTGTTTAACCCTAAGTTAGTGGGTGGTTACTATAATTAGAAGGGTCTAGGATGGTAACTCTTGGCTATTAGCTAGCATAAATGCCATTTCAAACCAAAGGAGGATGACCAATATATGGGGAAGGAAGTCCTAAAATGGATGGTGGTGGATGTCTGGTATTGTTGGTTGTTGGGTTAAGATTGATCTTAATAGTGGCTATATGTTAACTAAAAATGTGAGAGACACCATTGCCAATGTCATATGGGAAATTATTATAGCTGACTTGGTTAAAATGTGTGTTTGACCTTGATTTTGATTAGTTTGCTACTATTAAAGATTTGGCCTTTGATTTTGATTTTTGGGAGGCCTAATTTGATTTGGATTTTTGGTTTGACATTAATTCTTATTATGATTATTAGAGTTGTGCTATAGAAAAAGGTTTTGATAAATACCCAAATTCTGATTAGATGTTGAAGTAATGATATCGAACTCTATTTCACCATTATCTAACAAATATTGGTTGAAGTAGAAAATATGCTCACATATGTGAATGAAATATACTTTAGCACAATGGTACTCATAGAAATCATGTTCCCTATACTAATTAGGTCTAGCTTGGCCTTCTACAAATGGATTCAAAATTAGCCAAATGATCATGTTAGTTGTAACTAGTTTATAGAACATACCTCAATAGGTTTACTAAGATCACTAAAAAATTGACCTCTTCTTGGAGGTGGTCATTGAAATATAAGTGGCTTAGTAGGTGGGTTTGCTTGAGCAGGTAGTGGTTATAACATTTACACATATAGATTCCATTACCCCATCACCTATAATATTTTTATTCCTATTGAACAACTTAGGTTTTCCAGATGTACTTGTTTGAGATTACATAGGAGCTTGTATTGAAACCTTATTTTTAATTTGGTTTTGAGAATAAAATTTGATTACCCCTTTATCAATTAAGGATTGATCAATTTTTATTCCTTTAGAAATAATCTCTTCAAATATGTTTACACAATGAAGTATGAGATTATAAACTATATCTAGTTATAGATTGTGGTAAAGACTACATCCAATTATTTATTAGGAAGATTATGTGGGAATCAAATGGCCAATGTGCACCGCTATTGTAAGTAACTAGAAAAATTCTCTCTCTTCCTATTTATTTAACATGTCACTAGTCAACTATAGTCAACTTGTGTTCTACATTATAGGAAAAATGCTACACAAAATTTTTAGATAAATTATCAAAATTATCAACATAATTTTTGGGTAGATGGAGAAACAACTCCAAATCTTGCCTAGCCAAACTATGGGGAAACAAGTGAAATAAGTACACACTACTATATGCAACCTATTGACAAGAAATGAAGAACTATTTCAAGTGTTCTTTTATATCACCATTTCATTTGTATTTTTTGAATTTGGGCATATCAAAATGATGTGGGAACACGATCTAAAGATAACTTATATCAAATGGAAAAGAGAATATGCCATCCAACTTGAACTTATTACTCTAATTTCTTGCTTGGATGCTAGAAACTACATATTTTACATCTTAAAAGTCTTGAAAAGTGGGAACAAATTGAGAGGGGTTGGTTAAATGTTGTTGGGTATTTAGTGGTGGATTACTTTGACTAGATAAAGTGGTGGTATGGGGTATTGGGGAATTTGTACCTAATTAACTCTACCCAAAATGTTCACCATTTAATTGGGTTTATATATCCAATAGGGAACTTGTTGCTGGTAAGGCACTTGTTGTTGAGTATGATGTTATTTTGGAGGGAACTATGGTTTGAATTTAGAATGGTTTGTTAGGTATTAAATGGTACTTGTTGGGAATAGAAAAGAACCTATTGTTGACATATAGGGACCTATTATATGAAAGGAACTTGTTATTGGTTAGGTTAAATACATTGTTATCTTGAAGAGGCATAATATTGAATAGAAGAGGTATCTTGTTGATTAACAAGAATGTGTTGTTCAATAGACAACACCTTTTAGGGATTAGTTACCACTTATTGAGGTGGAGGATTGGTTTCCACTTGTTGAGGTGGAGGATTAGTTGCCACTTTTTTTAAGTTGGGGATCCGTTTCTACTTGTTGAAGTGGGGGATTAGTTATCACTTGTTAAAGTGGAGGTTTGGTCTCTACTTGTTGAAGTGTAGGGTTGGTCACCACTTGTTGAAGTGGAGGGTTAGTCACCACTTATTGAGGTGGAAGATTAGTCACCACCTATTGACATTAAAGATTGTTTGCCAATTTTTGGAATGGAATGGTATTAATAACTTGATGTTGTGACTCAGACATGTTTACAATCTATTATTTTAAAGTATTAGGATTACTGGAAGAAAGGATTTATTCGTGAGTTGGAGGAATTTTTATTAGATTTTAGATGACATTGGTTATGTATTAAAGGGCACTAATTAAGAATTATCAACCATGTACTGGGAAGAATCCATTAGGTAATTGGGATCAGGATCAACTAATGGATTACTTTTAGATATAGGCATGTTAAATAGATTTGTAACTAAACATATTGGTATTAGGTGTTGGGTGGAATAAAAAATCTAATTACAATTTAGTTGGTGGATTTAGCTCTATAAGTGGTGGATTTTAAATATCAAGAGTAGTTAATCAGTTAGATGAAGTAGCCAAGACTTGACTAGCCTACTATATTTAAGAGGTAATTATTGACCAAATTTGGTCTACATACCAAAAATGTGCCTAGTCCAAGAGTCCAGCGAAAGGGATAGGATCCTAATTTAAGAGTGACCCAATGTCACAAGGAGAAGATAAACCTCAAGTGGAGATCATATAGCTTTTGACAATATTTTGAAACACTTTAAACAACCTTAAAGTGTGATCTGATTGATCTTTAGGAGACATATCTATAGTTGTAGGTGAAGGGTCCAAGTAGTTTTCATGGTGTCCAAGAACATGAACCAAGTTACACAAGATTTAATAGATCATTAGAGCCTTGAGATATTGAGTAAAAGATAGACTATGCAAATTTGAGGAACCAAACTGTCACCATGACATCACACAAGAAACAAATGAACCAATTTACTTTCACATTTTATATCTTCCCTCAGAAGGCCTTATGAGTAATAAAATTGCAACACCATAAATTCCCTTATGCTTAGAATATATCCTATGAGTTTCAAGTCTACATGAACTTCCTAGATTAAGATATGGAGTTAAAAATTGGTTATGCAGAGTAAGATGATTGCATAAGTGTCAAATTCAGGCCTTGGTTAATAGTTATTGAGATTTAAATGATC
Organism: Torreya grandis; assembly: GCA_037957365.1. Lineage (NCBI taxonomy): Eukaryota > Viridiplantae > Streptophyta > Pinopsida > Cupressales > Taxaceae > Torreya > Torreya grandis. Next base: position 4,554,950 of record JARHVA010000223.1, on the reverse strand, counting down.
AATGATGGTTACACAGACATCATATAAAGACACACAGACCAAATTGTTTATTTTTAATCTCCATTTAGAAAGATCCTAGAACTAATAGATATAGTGGGCATAATCCTTTTAACCTTAGGAACATCTCCAACAAATTTAGCCCCTCCATGATTTTTTTGCTTCAAGATATAAATCTTTAAAGTGGGTCAAATAATGGGAGATATTTTCGCGAGAGTCAAATTAAAGCTCGATAAAAAATACATTGGATCTTAAATTTAATGGTATATGAGATGCCAAATACTTCTACAGGGATGTCAAATGTCATTCATGTAAACATCAAATTTAAGAACCATAAATTAGCCATTGAGGTTTCAAATAGGTCCAAGATCAATGGCTCACATTAAATCGTACACCTTGATCCAGTAGAGTGAGGTAGCTTGATAGTGTCAGTAGGTCCCTAGAAGATCAATAGAGTTCATTTAATCATATATCAATATCAACAAAGTGAGATGAGTCAAAAGGGTCAAAGGATATTGATGATGAATACAAAGAGGACAAGTGTCAAATGTCAATGGGTCTTGGTAGAAGATCAAGGACTCACATGCATTCATACATCCAAATTTAATGATGGGAGCAGATTTAATAAGTTAGAGTATCTATAGGACCAATAAGCATAGAGATAATTGGGCCTAATGTAAATGGTCTGAGTTAGAAATCAACATCTAATAAATAAAAGTGAGCTCAAGACATTTTTGACAAAAGTCAAAGAAGCTATTATGGGCCCAAGAAAATTAAATGTTAAGGAGTTGAGCTCGAAGGTAATCCAAGGTTAAACTAGGGTCACATTTAAAATATTAAGCATTGCTAGCAGAGCTCCATATAGGTAAAATATATTTTTTGGGGTTAATACATAGGTCAAAGATAGACTAGTGATTATGAAGCAAAGTCAAGTAATTTGTAGATTTCCATGGATACTATGACTATGTGAAAACCAATAATTGGATTGGTTTTTACCTATAATGGACCTGTGTTAAATATTAGAGTAAATAAAGACCATAGAGAGGTGTCTCTCCTTTTTTTAGGATCACAATTTTGATAAATAGGTATAGTTGGCCACCTAAAGCAGATGTGGCATAATTCCAAGACATGATCCTCATTAGTAGATCATTATATAATGACATAGAGTTCCAAGAAGGACACTTGGTAGATGGATAAAGATCAATGGAGCATTAAATTATTTTATAGGACCTTATTTCTTGATAAAATCATGACTAAGCATCTTCAAGAATGCTAATCCATCAAGAGCAATTGGACCTCATTCAATGTTTTCTATTTGCGTAGTTCTCTCTCTCTCTCTCTATAAATAAAGGTTTCTAATCCTTAAATCATATCCCTATTTTTGGTATGACTAGACTCTACCAAAATTTGTACTATAACACCTTTTGATGCAATAAATACTAAATTCCATCATTTTCTAAGCTAGATTAAAGTGTGTTGCATGAATTCATGTACTGTGGTTAAGTGAATATATGTTCCTTGTCTATGTTTGAGTTTTCTCACCTTCATGAAGTGCTTGATAAGTTCTCATAGGTCCTTATAAGTGTAATTTACAATTTGTTGTTTAGCTTGAAAGTGGATATTTACCCTCTCATGATAGTTTGATAGCTAATTAATGACTTATTATGAAATATTTATGCGGGATTGATCTTCTTTGGTCTTGAATAGATCCTATAGTGCGTCTTGTGTGAGTTTGAGTGATTGAATCATTGGTACATCACCATTTTTAAATGATTTCATAAGTTATTATTAAAATCTCTCTCCCTTTTCCAAGCATGTGCTAGTTTAGGTTTAGTGTAAGTGATAGATATAGAAAGAATCCAAAATTCTCTAGAGGTATTATCCATTATTAAGATACCCACAACCTAGGATCAATTACATGTTGGACTAGATTTGAGTATAAGACTTGAACAATCTTTTGCTCAGCTAGGGTGCAATCTAAAACACCAATAGTTTTGGCATGATTGATGGGATATAACTTATTTGGCATAATTTAAGTTTTAATATTGAGAAGAATAAATTTTGGCATCAAGAGAGATTTTCCATCATCAAAAGTTGAGGATCCTTCAAGTTACAAATATCATAACATCTTCCAGATAGTGCTTTCATGCCAAAGGTTACCATAAGGTCATCAAGTAAAGGTACTCATTTTAAACATAGTGAATTACATTCTACTTCTTATAAAATATCAAGAATCAATAGTATAATACCTTATACTAAAGAAATATTCATCCTATGATCAACCTATTGTTTTGGTCCAATTTATTGTCCCCATAAGCCAAATACCTTTTGCCCAAATGGTTATTAGAAATTAGGTGTTTATTCCATTCAATAAGGCTAGTCCCCTAAATTTGGCCCAATATGATGACATTCATGTTTATAACCTAAAAATTATCCCTTTATTCTTAGGATAATGGGATAAAACTACTGCAATTGAGCAGATTCAAGATGTTGCCAATCTATGTTTTGTTTAGCATGTTACTCAAGATAATGTGGCTATCAGACTAATTTCTACCTCCTTCAAAGGAAAAACATTGTAATGGTATAGGAACCTCCCTTTGACCTCCATTTATACTTGGGATGACTTAGGTACAACCTTAGTTAGGCTGTTTGAAGACAAGTTTGATAATCTTTGGTTGAACAACTAACTACCATACAAAAGTACCCCCATGATTTCATGCCGAATTTTAACCTTAGATTCCAAAATACATGGATTAGGATCCCTAAATTGGTTAGACCATATCCAAAGTATGCATTTCTATACTATTTTAAGGCCCTTAATTTTGATATAAGTGTCATGATATAGTTTATGGGTGGCAATACCTTACCAAATGCCTATGAAATTGTAATAAGAGTAGAAAATAGCTTAATACAAGTTGGTAAAATTTATCTAAGGCCTCTAATGCCTATATTCCTAGAATTTTAACCTGTTCCTCCTCCTCAAGTTCCTCAAATTTCATTTATATCCCCCATCCCATCTCTAAAAGTCCAAGTTGTAGCCCTTCTAATCAATCTAGTGAGATTGGTGATCTAAAAAACATGTTACAAGCTTTTAGAAATGAGATTGTTCAAATTAAGAGAAAATAGTACCAAAGTAGACTTTATCAACAATAAAACTAGAATACTTATTAGTCTTTCAATAACCAATGACCTCCTTATCAAGGTTTCAAGGACAATAGGCAACCTTATCAAAATCAAGGAGCCATAACCTAAACTAAGACATATATATCCCTTGATCCCAATGTACCTTATAGTTCAAAAGATATTGTTCCTCAAAATAACTTGATTCAAGATCTAGGTTGGCAACCTTCCAATCCAAATGACACTCAAAATCAAGCCTTGGTATCATAAGATATTATTATGCCATAAATGACATAGAAAGAGTTCTCTCTTCAGGGTGGTTAGTATCAAGACATGAATATGGAATTCCAAGGAGAAGCTCAAATTTTTTTAGGGTAGCCTAATTCTATCAATGTTAATTGGAAATGGGATGATCATATTGTATTCAACCAATTTAGTTAAATTAGTAACATAAATGGTCAAGTTGCATCTCTGACTAGAGCTAAAATAAGAGCAGTCGAGGAAACTCAAGATGTGAGCGATACTTATAGTGTTCCTAATTTTGTTTCAAAAAGTGTCAAGGATAAAGTTGTTATTATTATAGCATATAAGATTTAAAATGTAGAGATAGTGAAGGTTCCCCAAATGCCCCTAACTAGAGAACAACTAGTGGCTCAAAAGTTATAGCCAAAGGTTAGTGGAGCCTCATTCAGTATAATAGATCAAATAAAGAAATAAAAATTTAGAATTATAATGTGGGATTACCTTTCCATTATAGGAAAAAATTACATGTTTATTTAAGAGCTTTAAGATCTTAAGGTATCTAAAGAACCAATTGAGAAATAAGGAGATGTCTTGGCCAATTCAGACTAACAAATCAAGCAACCTAATCAATAGGTACATAACATGAAAAAATTAAAATAAACCAATGTAAAATAAAATAAAACCCTTCCATTTTATCTCTCTTTGATAGTAGGTGACTGTTTAGTCCATAATTGTATGGTAGATAGTGGAACTAGTAGCATTGTGATGCCCAAGAAAATTGTAGACAAGCTTGGTCTTGTCTATGATCCAAATACCAAGGGAGTATTGCAATTATATTGGTCACCAAAAAAGACAATAGGCATAATAAAATATTTTAAACTGACATTACATGCTTTCCCCAATGTTATTATCCAACAAGGTGTAGTTGTAGTGGACTTGCCTCCCTATTTTTCCATATGTCTGTCAAGAGACTTTACTTGAAAGATTAGAGGATATTTGTCAAATGATTAGAACTATTTAATGTTAAATAAAAATTATGGTACCAAGGTAACAATAAATTTTTAACCTATTGAAATATTTCATTTGGATCCATATATGCCAAATATGGTGAACATTAATTGTGTTATCTTAGATAAGGCACTAGAAAATAGTGAGGTAGAAACTGAATCACCTCTTGATGGAGTCCTAGATATTTTAATTAATGAATGGGCCTTTGATTTACATGGGAATGATCCCTACAAGTTACTTTAAGGATAAGGACTTGGTGTTTATTATCTTCATGAAAATTATGCACCAATTCCAACATTGATGAAAGATGATCAACCTAGTGATGGTTTATGGTAACTATATTTTGATGGATCCAAGAACAAACATGGCACTGGAGATAGAATGATGTTAATTTATATATCCAATCAAAGGTATTTGTCTTATCTCAAGTTTTATTTTGGTTGTTCAAATAATGTTACTGAATATGAAGCACTAGTGCATGATTTACAATGGGCAAGAAAGATGAAAGTTAATTCTTTAAAAAAATTTAGAGATAGTGAACTAGTAATTCACCAAGTAAGGGGAATTAATATATACAAGAACCCAATACTTAGGTCCTATTAGTATAGAGTATGGGACCTAGTTGAATATTTTCAAGCTTGTAATATTCAGGCTATATCAAGAAATAAGAAAAAGTATGTAGATAGGTTGGCTGCCATTAGGTTACAATTCAGTATCCTAGATGACATGAAAAATGAAAAAGTTCAATCACACATCAAAATACTTGTAAGGCCTTCTATCCTAGACAACCATGAAAATTGGTAAGTATTTGAAGATGATAGTCAGATTGTTAGATTCTTACAAGAGGAAGCTAAGTCTTCCTCAAGGAACCAAGACAAATATTTGCAACAATATGGTGACCAAATTATGAAATTAAAGACAAACAAGTTGCCTAAAGGGATGGTCACCCTTGAAAACATATTCAATAGAGATGATTAATTAAGAAAATAAAAGTTTGTTTTGTTAACCAAGGAAGAACACTATACAAATGTATACATTGTAGCTAATAAGAGCTTAAAATTGGGCAAAGTTTGCACATCTTCAGAGAAGGAAAATTTTATTGAATTATGTTCAAGTTTTGTAGATGTCTTTGCATGAAAATACAATGACCTTAAATGATTTGATCCAAGTCTAGCTCAACATACCATTGAGTTAGAAAATGAGACTAGGATAATTAGACAAAGAAAAAGGCCAATAAACCCAAATCTTAAACCTTTGATGAGAGTTAAACTACATAAGATGATTGAATTAGCTATAATATTTCCAATTAAGCACTCAAATTGGGTGAAAAATGTTGTTCTAGTATGGAAAAAGAATGATGACATAAGACTATGTTTTGAATTCCATAACTTGAATAAGGTCTCTCTTAAAGACCTCTATCCATTACCATCAAAGGAGCAAATTTTATAGCTAGTTACAAGTTCAAAAAAGTTCTCCTTATTGGATGGATATAATGGATATAACCATATTTTGGTCAAAGAAGAAGACCGGTTCAAAACAACCTTCACCACAAAGTGGGGGACATTTGTATATTGAAAAAGCTTTTTGGATTATCTAATGTTGGATCCACTTTTCAAAAAGCCATAGAAATGGCATTTTAATGTATCCTTAACAAATTTATACTTGTTTATCTAGATGACATAAAAATGTTCTCTAATAGTGTAGATGAGTATATGATTCACCTCAGATAAGTGTTTGAAAGGTATAATGAATTTGGAGTGTCTTTGAATCCAAATAAGTGTGTTTTATCTATTCATGAAGGTAGGCTTCTTGGACATGTAATTTAAAAATATGGTAAAAGCATAGATCTTGATTGGATAGAGTTAATTATTGAAATTTTCTTTCCTAAGCACAATAAAGTCTTGCAAATATTTTTAGGCAAGATCAATTTCATAAGGAGATACATTTTAATTTTTTCTACTTTAGCTAGGCCATTCACAACCATGCTAAAGAAGGGTCAGAGTTTTAGTTTGTCCAAATAAGGAGTAAGAAGTTTTGAAGAGATTAAGAAAGCAAAATCCAATGCTCCTACACTCCTAAATCCTAACTTCACAAGAGATTTATTCTTATACACCTATGCTAACATTGACACAATTTCAGTTATTCTCATGTAATAGAGTAAAGAGACTTTAGATTAGCTAATAGCCTTCTTTAGTCAAGGTTTAGAAGAATATGAAACAAGGTATTCTTTTGTTGAGAAGCATGTACTTTTATTTATAAGGTCTCTTAAAAATTTTAGGTACTTGCTATCCAATAATAAGATACATCTAATGGTTGAACAACCAAGTGTCAATGATTTCCTCTTAAATAAGGATATAAATGATAAAAGAGCTGGTTGGATAACCGAGGTCATGAAATATGATGTCAAGATCAAGGTCACAAATTTGGTCAGAGGCAAAGGAATTTGTGAACATCTAGCCCAAGACTTGCAAGAGACTAATGGGATGGCTATGGTGTCAAATGATGAAGAAGTTGGAACTAATCAGACCTCATATTCTAGCAATTTTAAGATTTGGTAAGATATCTATAGGATGGCATTTATATTTCTCATCTGACCCCTTCAAAGTGGAGATATTTTTCATTGCAGTCAATTCCTTTCCTTTTTGTTGATAATGTATTGTTAAAAAAGGATCTAAATGGCATATTACTAAGACACATAGAACCAGGTCAAATACAAAGACTGCTTGAGTAGTTTCATGATAGACATGGTAGAGGACATTATTCATCAAGGATCACAACCCACAAGATAATGAGAGGTGGGTATTATTGGCCAAGTTTATTTGGTGATTGGAATACATAGATTAGGAAATGTAGATAATGTGCTATATTTATTGGAAAGGTGAAGCTTGCAACCTTACCTCTCCAACCAATTTTAGTAAATAAACCCTTTGTATAATGGGGATTGTAATTTATTGGTCTTATTAATCCCCCTTCAAGCTCAAGACGCAAGTGGATCCTAACTACCACATATTATTTTACTAGATGGATAGAGGTCATAGTATTAAAAGAAACCAATGAAACTAGTGTTTTGTACTTATATGAAGGTTTTATTACTAGATTTGGGTTCCCTTCAACCATAATTTATGGTAATGCTATGGATTTTTTAGGTTCTAAGTTCATCCAATGGGAAGTTAAACATAGTGTTTTTATTGATACCTCATCAAACTATTATCCACAAGGAAACAACCTTGTTGAGTCCACTAACAAGAATTTAATGAAGTTCATCAAGAGGAATGTTGAATACAATCAAAGATCATGGAATCTCAAATTTAAGTCAACTCTATAGGCTGATAGGATTACCTATAAAAGGTCAATGGCCAATTCTCCATACAAGCTAGTATATGGTAAGGAAGCAATAATGCTTATTTATCTTGAATTACCTGCTCTAGAATTAATGCATCAACTTGATATTTTGCATAATGAGCCAATAGAAATTAGATATGTTGAGCTCATGGAGTTAGAGGAGATAAGGAACCATTCCATGTTGGCCATGGAAGCCCATCAAATGATGGTGAAGAAATCTTTTGATAAAGGAGCTTCTTCAAGACGTTTCTAAGAAGCAGATTTGATCCTCAAGTGGGATGAGGATAGAGCTAATCTAAGAAGGCACACAAAATTTGATTCTCTCTAGAGTGGCCCATACACAATCTCCAACTAAAAATCCCATATTGCTTTCCAAATCATAAGGGTGAATTGTGAATAACTTCCTATCCCATTCAATGGGATACATCTAAATCACTACTATTAAAGAAGCTAAGTCCCCTATACATAGTTAATTATTCTTGTTTTTTCTCTAAGAATTATTCTAGCACATTAGTTTCCTTTCCTTTTATCCTAAATAAGTGCTTTTGTTTGCACAATTATTTAGTAGATTGGTTTCCTTTGTTTTATTAGGTTAGTTTTCCTTTCAAGTCTATTCATTTTTCTATATGTTAGAATTATTTATCTTTGTAGGTCAAAAGGCTGTCTTGCAGTCCTGTAAATGGTCCATCTATCATGAAAATGATCTAAGAGTCATAGATATGGTCTGAGTTCTCAAGCATATTAGGCATGCTACCCAACCAAGTCACTAAAGATGTTGACCAAATTTGGTCTACATACCAAAAATGTGCCTAGTCCAAGAGTCTAGTAGAAGGAGCATGATCTTGATTTAAGAGTGACCCAATGTCACAAAGAGTAGATAAACCTAAAGTGGAGATCATATATCTTTTTCAAATATTTTGAAACACTTTAAGTAACTTTAAAGCATGATATAATTGATATTTAAGAGATAGGTATACAATTGTAGGTAAAGGGTACAAGTAGTTTTAATGGTGTCCAAGAACATGAGCTAGGTTGCATAGGCTTTAAGAGATCATCAGAACCTTGAGAGATTGAGAAAAATATAGTCTATGTAAATTTGAGGAACTAGACCATCATCAAGATGTCACATAGGAAACAAATGAACTGATTTACTTGCACATTTTATATCTTCCCTTAGAAGGCCTTTTGAGCAATAGAATTGTAGTGCCATAAAGTCCCTTATATCAATAACATATCCTAAAAATTTCAAGTCTATGAGAGATTCCTATCTTAAGTTATGGAGTTCCAAAGTTGGTTACACAAAGTAAGACAATCATGCAAATGTCAAATTCAGGCCTCAGTGACTAGCCGTTAAGATTCAAATGATCAATGATGGTCATGCATATGTCATGTAAATACACATTTAATAGTTTGTTTGAGAAATTTTTATCTCCACTTAGAAAGCTCTTGAAACCATTAGATTAAGTGGGAAAAATCCTTTTGACCTCAGGAACATCTCTAAAAAATTTAGTCCCTCCTTGAATTTTGTGATTAAAGATATAAATATTTAAAGTGGGTCAAATAATGGGAGACATTCATGCGAGAGTCAAATTAAAGCTTGAGCAAAAATACATTGGAGCTTAAATTTGATAGTCTGTGGGAAGTCAAATACATCCACGGAGACATCAAATATATCCATGGTGATGTCAAATGATGTTTAAATGAAAATCAAATTTAAGTACCATAAAGTAGCCATTAGGGTTTCAAATAGGTTCAAGATCAATGGCTTGCATTCAATCATACACCTTGATTGAATGGAGTGAGGTAGATTGATAGTGTCAGTGGGTCCCTAGAAGATCAATGGAGTGTATTTAATTGTATATCAAGATTGATGAAGTGAGATGAGTCAAAAGGGTCATAGGATCTTGATGATGAATACAAAAAGGACAAGTATCAAAAGTTAGTGGGTCCTAATAGAACATTGAGGACTCACGTGTATTTGTATATCTAGATCTAACAATGTGAATAGATTCAACAAGTTAGCATATCTATGGGACTAATAATCATAAAGATAGTTGGGAACAATGTAAATGGTTCAAGTTGGCAATTGACAAATAATAAACAAAAGCGAGCTTGGGATATTTTTGATGAAAGTCAAAGAAGCAATTTTGGGCCCAAGCAAAGAAAATGTCAAGGAGTCAAACTCAAAGGTAACCGAGGGTTGAAATGGGGTCACATTTTAGAGACCAAGCATTAATAACAGAGCTCCATATATGTAAAATAGGTCTTTTGGGCCTAATACAAAGGTCAAAGATAGACTAGTGATTGTGAAGTAAATTTAAGTAATTTGTAGATTCCATGGATATTGTGACTATGTGAAAACCAATAACTAAATTGGTTTTCACCTATAATGACCTATGTTTGATATTGGAGCAAATACAAACCATGGAGAGGTGTTTCAACTATCTTTAGGATCACATTTTCAATAAATATGTATAATTGGCCACCCAAAGCAGATGTGGCATAATTCTAAGAGATAATCCTCATCAAAAAATCATTAGATAATGACATAGAGTTCTAACAAGGACACCTGGTGGATGGATAAAGATCAATGAAGCATTCAATTCTTTTATAGGACCATTTTTCTTGATAAAATCATGACTTTACATCCTTGAGAATGTTAATCCATTAAGAGTAGTTGGGCCTCATTCAATTTTTTCTATCTTCTTACTTCTCTCTCTCTTTTTTCTATAAATGTTGGATTTTAAGCCTTAAATCATATCCCTCTTTTTGGTATGATTAGACTATTCCAAAATTTGTACTATAACACCTTTTGATGCAATAAAGATTGAATTCCATAATTTTACAAGCTAGATTGAAGTGTGTTGCATAAATTCATGTACTGTGGTTAAGTGAATGTACATTCCTTGTCTATGTCTGAGTTTTCTCACCTTCATGAAGTGCTTGATAAGTTCTCATAGGTCATTATAAGTGCAATTTATAGTTTGTTGTTTATCTTGAAAGTGGATATTTGCCCTCTCATACTAATTTTATAATTGATTTATGCCTTATTATAAAATATTTATGTGGGACTAATCTTCTTTGATCTTGAATACATCCTATAGTGTGTATTGTGCGAGTTTGAATGATCTATTAATTGGTGCATCACCCTTTTTAAATGATTTCATAAGTTATTGTTAAAATCTCTCTCCCTTTTCTAAGCAAGTGCTAGTTTAGGTTTATTATAGGTGATAAATCCAGAAGGAAACTAACCTTATTCAGAGGTCTAATCCATTATTAGGATATCCATAGCCTAGTATTAGTCTTATGTTGAACTAGATTTGAGTATAAGATTTGAACAATCTTCTGCTCAGCTATGGTACAATCTAAAACACCAATAGTTTTGGCATGATTGGTGGGATAAAAATTCTTTGGCATAATTTAAGTTTGAGGATTGAGAAGAAGAAATTATGACAACAAGAGAGATATACCATCATCAAAAGTTGAGGATCCTTCAAGTTTTAGAGCTCATAGTATCTTGCCAATACTGCTTTCATGCGAAAGGTTACAACAAGATCATAAAGTAAAGGTAATCCTTTTGAACATAATGAATTACTTTCTACTTATTATAAAATATCAAGATTAAATAATATGAGACCTTATCCTCTAAATCAATATCCATCCTTTGGTCAAACCTATTATTTTAGTCTAATCTATTGTCCCCATAAGCCAAATCTATTTTGTCTAAATGGTTATCATAAATCAAGTGTTTGTTCCATTAAATAGGGATAGTCCCCTAAATTTGGCCCAATATAATGACATTATTATGTCTACCCTAAAAAGTATCCCTTTCTTCTCAAGATAATGGGATAAAACTACTACAATTGAGCATATTCAAGATGTTACCAATCTGTGTTATATTCATAATGTTACTCAAGATAATGTGGCTATCAAACTACTTGCTACCTCTTTCAAAAGAAATCAATTGCAATGGCATATAAACCTCCCTTTAACCTCCATTGCTACTTGGGATGACTTAGGTGCATCTTTATTTATGCAATTTGAATACAAGTCTGATCATCTATCTTTGGTTGAATAACTAACTACCATACAGAGGTACCCCCATGAGCTCATGTCTAATTTTAACCTCATATTCCAAAAGACATGGACTAAGATCCCTACATTGGTTACACCATCTCTAGAGTATGCATTTCTATACTATCTTAAGGCCTTTAATTCTGAGATAAGTGTCATGATACAATCTATGGGTGGTAATACCTTGCCAAATGCCTATGAAATTGTAATAAGATAAAAAAAATAGATTAATAAAAGTTGGTAAAATTGTTCTAAGGCCTGTAATGTCCATATTATTAGAATTGTAACTTGTTCCTCCTCCTCAAGTTCCCCAGATTGTATTTATAGTCCCTATCCCATCTCTAAAAATCTAAGTTGTATCTCCTTCTAATCAATCTAGTGAGATTGGTGATTTAAAAAACATGTTACAAGATTTTAGAAATGAAATTGTTCAACTTAAGAGACAATAGTACCAAGGTAGACATTATCAGAAATAAAAGTAGAATACTTATTAGTCTTTCAATAGCCAATGACCTCCTTATCAAGGTTTCAAGGACAATAGGCAACCTTATCAAAATCAAGGAGACATGACCCAAACTAAGCCATATATATCCCTTGATTTAAATGTACCTTCCAGTTCAAAATATATTATTCCTAAAAAAAATTTGATGCAATATCTAGGTTGGAAACCTTCCAATCTAAATGACACTCAAAATCAAGCATTGGTATCACAAGATATTACTATGCCACAAATGATGCAGGAAGAGTTCTCTCTTTAAGGTGGTCAATATCAAGACATGAATATGAAATTAAAAGGAGAAGATCAACAAATTCTAAGGGAGTGTGATGATATAAATATTAATTGGCAATGAAATGATCATATTACATTCAACCAAACTAGTGAAATTAACAACATAAATGGTCAAGTTGCAGCTCTAACTAGATCTAACAGAAGAGAAGTTAAGGAAGCTCAAGATGTGAGTGATACTTCTAGTGTTCCTAATTTTATTTCAAATAGTGTCAAGGATTGAGTTGTTATTCCTATAAAATAGAAGATTTATAATGCAGAGATAGTGAAGGTTCCCTAAATGCCCCTAACTAGAGAACAACCAGTGACTCAAAATTTGTAGCCAAAGGTTAGTGGAGCTTCATTCAGGATAATATATCAAATGAATAAATCAAATTTTAGTATTATCATGTGGTATTACCTTGCCATTCAAACATAAAAGGACATGCATATTCAAAATCTTTTAGATCTTAAGTTATCCAAAGAACTAGTTGAGAAATAAGGAGATGTCTTGGCCAATTCAGGCCAACAAATCAAGCAAACTGATCAATAGGTACATAATATGAAAAAAGTAAAAAAAACTAGTGTCAAATCAAATAAAACCCCTCCATTTTATCTCTCTTTGATAGTAGGTGACTATTTAATCCATAATTGTATTGTGGATAGTGGAGCTAGTAGCACTGTCATGCCCAAGCAAATTATAGACAAGCTTGGACTTGTCTATGAGCCAAATGCCGAGGGAGTATTGTAATTAGATGGGTCACCAAAAATGATAATATTCATAATCAAAGATCTAAATTTGATATTACATGCTTGCTTGAATGTTATTATTTATCAAGATGTAGTTATAGAGGACTTGCCTCCCTATTTTGCCTATGTCTGTCAAGAGACTTTACTTTAAAGATTGGAGGATATTTGTCAGTTGATTGGACCTATTTAATGTTTAATACTAGGTATAGTACTAAGGTAACAATACATTATGAACCTATATCAAGATTTCATTTGGAGCCATATACGCCAAATATGGTGAACACTAATTGTGTTATCTCAGACAAGGTACTAAAAAATAATGAGGTGCAAATTGAATCACCTTAGTTAAATTAGATAGCCTAAAGACATGGTTTAAAAAATAATGGTATGTATTTAGATAAGGTTTGAAAAGACATTTAGAAAGAATAATTTTTGGCTTGGAATATAGATAGAGTAATGCCTTTTTATGTAGGTATGGTGTGATAATGATTTAGACTTGGTATTTAGACTTGATTTGTTGTTGGATTTGGTTTTGAATACAAATGGGTTTTTGACATAAAAATCAAGCATAAACACACAAGCATCACAAGGATATTTTAATAATTGACACATCCAATAAAAATTTGATATACTCTTCTTTAATAGGATTAAAAGTTTAAAGGTTCATTAAATAATTAAATGTAATTATGGTGGTGTTTTAATACCAACCTTATCTCAAAGGTATATAGATGTAAGGCATATTTGGGGGTTGTTATCTTTACACCCCTCAATCAATGAATGTTTCATGACAAAAAAGGTTCTGATGAATCAATATAAAAAATTGGATATTCGTGGGAGGGTCTAGTCCCTTCAAGGCCACTTCATCCATTGGATTTCAGTGAAGTGCTACCAAATGTTTTGGAATACTTAAATTTTTACTTAGATTTATAGATGGTCCTTAAAGGGAAAAAAATACATCTAAGAATAGATCCACACATCAAGATATTCATAGGAGGATACATCCCTTATCGAAGAGATCCTAAATTTCTTGATGGTGATTTCTAATGGTTTAGCATTGGGATTTAACCTGTTGCTTTCATGAAACCCTTTATGGGGAATTATACTAGGCCTTAATGATAACTAATAATATATTTATATCCCTTTTCATATTTATGTGGATAGTATGAATATTGGAGGATGAAATCCTAGTCATCGTACCCTAAAGATCCACAAGAAGGTAATGACACCCCAATCATGTAGCCTAAAATAAAAAGGAAAGGTATTGACAATCTCATTCATAGGAATCCCACTAAGGGAAAGTAAAAATCATAATAGGTAAATATCTCAAAATAAAACAAGTGGTCACTTTCACATTTTTGGGTCACCCTACCAAAGGGAGAATATATGCATGAAGTAACTACACAACATACAAGTAAAACAAGACAAATATGAGAAAATAAATGACTTATGAAAGAATGAGTTTTAAGCCCAAATTAAAATTTTGCATTATTTTAAAGCCCAAATAATTTTTTTTTGAAATTTAATGTACTTTGCCTCAAGTTTGAATTCACTTCTTTGGTCAAAGTCCTATGAGAAAACAATTAATAGTTTGAAATGGGGTTTAAAATTGGCATGTGAAATGGTTAAAAAGTTTTAGGATGAATTTTATGATGTGCAAGATGAATTTAATGATATGTAGGAAAATTTCATTATTTTTAGTATCTATGAGAAATAGCTAGAAAAGGAAAACAAATTATTTCACCACTTTTTATGTTAATTTCATTGTTTAGTAGAAACTACAAAAAAAAAGTAAAACAAAACAAAATAATTTCATAGTTTACCAATATGATTTCACTGTTATGATGTGTAATTTTGTTGTTGTTAAGAATAATTTTGCTACTATTATGAATGATTTCATGATTTTAACTTTTCTACAAAAAATAATAATTAGAATAGAAAATCAAATTTTATGATGTTATAGATGAATTATATAGATGATATTCAGGTATTATATATAACCTTAGTCTTTTACACTAGGAAAACTCAAATCTTAGTTGTTCATCTCAGTTTTGGACCTTTCCCATTTTTAGAAGTCTCACATCTACTATATCTTGTGCCCCTTGACCTATCTCTTAGTATAACTAGTCTTATGTTAATGACCTAGACTTTCTATCTTACCCAAAATGATTAAAGCCTAATTATCTTCCACCTCTACAAGTTAAGAGTCTGTACCTACTTTCTTATTCCCTAGACACTATCATCCTGGATAGACACCTACATTGACATAGGTGTCTTATTCTGACATAAGTGTCTAGTGCCATAAAGTCATCCAATTTGTAAATGAAATGTATCTTAATGGTTAGCCTATGTGATTTAATGTAATTTATATATCCAAAGGGATTGATATAAATACAAGATCAACTCTCATTCATTCTTCACCTAAAAAACCTAAAAAAGACCTAAGGTAACTTATCAAAACATTCAATCAAGCACTTAATAAAGCAAAACTTCCATATTTTATCTTATTTTCATATCAATTATAGGGACAACACATACATAGGTCTGAATTACTAAAGGATCAAAACAAGAGTTATTTTTTCCAAGTTACACATTAGGTCACTTTTGTACTTGATTTTGCACATATTACATGATTCACAAACAAGCCAACACATGGGGGAGAACTACATCAATCTAAGTGTGTCTTCAAAGTATTGGATATGTAGGTAGTGCTCATTAACAGATGGGTATTTAGGGTCAACTCAATACCATGTACACACTAAACCATTTTTACTAAGGTCACTATGAAGATGATGAACTAGGGTTTTATAATTTCATGAGGAGTGATAGTCCATGACCTAGATCTAAATGCACCAAAGTGAAGGTGAAGACAAACCCAAAAGTATATAGGTGGTCACATCCTTTTCTAATAGATATTCCATATAGGATACCTACACTAGGCTCAGACATTAGCATTGATGAAGCCATCCAAAATTGATGTTAGTGTCTATAACTCTTGAAACACTTGAATCCATAATTTGATGACTATTCTAGAATCATCTTCTAGTCTACTTTCTACATGTTCCAGATCTAGAACTATGTTAGCATTAGAACCAACTAATAACACTACTTCTTTGTCATTTCCATATCTATCATAATTATACTTATTATTTTTATCCTATCTCAATTTAATAAACTTATCATATGTTATATCTAAGTTTATCATCTAATTGGCCTACTTTAAATATAGTTTATCATCCTTATTCCCTAAGATATATCTACCCCTTTAACCCTAAATAACTCCAATCTGGATACATTTTAGAGTTAAAATTTTGGTGAACTTGATCTTTCAACTCCAAACCCTAGGTCAATTAGGTTTTTTTTATTTTTATTTTTCTACTCCATGATTACTATAAAATATGTGTAACATGGATACATCTATCACCCATTTTGGGTTCCACTATGTCATAGTTGACATGGTTTACTACATTATTTTCCTTGTTAAATATATTAAGCAAATTCATGTCAATAATGAGAGGGTTTTAAAGTAGAAAAAATAGTTGATCTCTCCTTAAAATTCATTTTTAATGCTATAGAGCCAATATCTAGATGCCAATATGCATGTTATCATCCATTTGTTCTACCTAAGTCTTATTTGAATGAAAACTACCATCCCACACCCATTATTTGCTAATGGCTTATACTAGATTCTATGGTTCATGCTGTTTCTACTTGAAGAGGTAAGGTTTATTAACCCATCTTTCCACCTATTAATATATAACAAGTGCTTCCTAAACCTAATATTGTAATAAAATCTAAGAGATATGATATTATTGACCCATAGAACAATACACATGCTAGAATTTCAATCTTTGAGCTCCTAAAGAAATCTCTAATGTTTATAAGGATATCCTACATGAGGCATTACATGAGATGCAAGCTCCAAGTAATATTGAGCTTGCTTATTTTGATGATATTATGAAATATTTCAAGAACAATGCCAAACTCATTACCTTTGATCCAATAGATTTACCATCTAAAGATATTATAGACCAAAATTTGCCTATGTTCATACAAGTGACCATGTAAAATAAAGGCTTCAAAAGGGTGCTCATTGATAATGGATCAGGACTAAACATTTGTAGTATAAAATTCCTAACCACCATGGGTATTAGCACTAGTCTTATTAAAAGGATTTGAAAATTCTCATAATCCTCTAGTTGGTCAAATCACATTGGATGTGACATTAGGAAAAAAATAGTTTCAACTACTTTTTAGGTAATGTCTCAATAATTACATTATAAATTAATTTATGGATTACATTGGACATCAAATGAAAGTTGTCCCATCTACACTTTACCAAAATGTAAAATTCATACATGATGGGACATTATTACCCATGCCTACTGATGATGAACATTTCAAAGATTTCAAAATGATACATTACAAAACTAAAGACATTCCTATAGTGGTACCACCTAAACAATGCATTTATCTTGAGCAATACACAAGTATGAAATAGGTTATTCAAGTATAATGGATCCTTTATCTCTAGATGTTAATAAGGAACTAAATATTGAGGTACACATAGATGCACATCAATAGCAAGAACCATTACTAAAGGAGATAATAAAATCACAAGTATACCCACCATTTGAGCTTCCTTTATTGGTCAATACTAAGTAGAAATATGGCCATGTTTCATATTACTATGATAGTGATTATGATACTACTTATGATATGATAGATGAGAAAATACAAAAACTAAAATTTAATCCACTTTATCATATTTTTCCTAACTTATTACACCATGTAGGTGTCGATACATATAAGCTAAATCCACTTTTAGAAGATACAAAATTGAATCCAGATAAGGGGAAAAAATAACAAACAAACATGTAAATGCCTATTATTCCATACATCTCTCTTAGATGAATAAATTGAGTCAACCTTGCAAGGGTCAAAAAGATATAAATAGTATAAATACCATATTAAATATTTCAAAAATTCCAAATGATATACAATTACCAAAGGAACCAATGATATTACAACCGCCAAAAAATAATCCATGCAATTTCCCTTTTTTGTCAACACTGAACAAAAATAAGGCACAATTACAAATTATTATGATAGTGATGATACTATTCCTAAGTCAAAATCAAAACATTTGCAAATATCAAACATAAAGTAAGAAAAGATTTAAAAACAAAAATTAGATCAAGAAAAAGATACAAATTTACGTCTCAGTAATGATACTCAATTTTACAAACATTATGGTTTTGGGATGAAAAATTTACAAAACTTTGGTTATAGTGGTCAAGGATTGGGAAAAAATTCCTAAAGCATCACTCATCCTATTTCCACATATGATTAGAATGATCATCAAGGCTTAAGATATAGTGGCAATTTTAATGCAAATCATTTAAAGATACATTTGGCCATTGCGAAAGAATAAGAATAAACAAACTAAATAAGGCACACAAGGAAAAATTCCATAAAGAACAACAAATGCATCAAAAGGATGATTTAAAACAAAAATACTTATAAATGAAATAATTAGAGTAAGAAAATATTCCAAAGGAAATGCTACAAAAAGAGAAAGAACAAAATTTTCCAACTCAAACTTAAGAAAAGCAAGCAAGCATTCTCAAAAGAGGGTTTTTAACAAAACAAGTAAAAAAATAACAGACAATTGAAAAGTCTAATGTTCAAAAAATTTTTACAAAGGAAGAAATCACAAGCCATTCTTCATATTAAGGCCCTTTTAATATCACTTCTTAAGTTGAGGGAAAGAAATTTATAGATATCAAGGTTATGAAATTTAAAGATACAATTTTTTGTTCTATGTCATTTCTTAGCTCTCTTGACAATAGGCTTCGACATGTTGATAAAATTAAAGCAATCCTAAAAAGTATAAAATCAATTAAGTTAAGAGTTTAATTTGATTCAAAAGAATGTTCTCTTAATTTTTAGGTTATTGATAATCAAATATCTCACAATATTGTGCTTGGAAAATCATGGTTAAACTCAATAAGAGCATTGGTTGATATAAACAATAGTTGCATATCCTTTGATCATCAGGGCAAACTTACATCCTTTTAAAAATAAAGAAGTATATCTTCAAGTATCATAAAAACAAATATAAATAATGGCCTACCCAAAAGGTCACAACCACAATATGACACACATAATACATGGTTTCCACAGAGGCATATCCTTGATAAGCACATTAGCTCTTGGTAGCACTTTTATTTGTACATGTCTTTCTTCAACAACATTTTTTAAATATTTTTCCATATTTCAAAAATACCCAAAAAATAAAAAAACATTCAAAAATCCAAAAACATAAATGGCACCTATATACTTTATTGGCTCCTTGGAATCTATGTGTTAGGTCCATGTTGATGTAATTACTCCTACATACACATGTGTCACACTTGGTGTGAGTGTGATACATGCATACATAGATACATGATTTATTCCTATTTCAGATATTGGGCCTTTCCTATACTCATGTCATATGGACATTAGGGCATCCACCTCTATGATAATGATACTTCCCAGTTATATCATTATATGGTCAATTTATGTTGTCATGTTTTGAGCTCATATACGTACTTACACATGCATTTATCAATGATTATATCTCACACATGGTACTTGATATGCTATGAACTTCACATTTTTTCCTAACACATTAGATCCATGGGATAATATGATATATTCATGTTGGTTGCTTATGTTTTCCTTTATGAACGTCCTTTAGTGTCTTGCCTTACTATTATCTTGCTTGTTCAAAAATTTAAATATGCTCCCTTGTTTGTGACCCCTGTGCCTATGTATGCTTTATTTGACATTTTAATATGTAATTTCTTATTGTATGGACATTTGAATATGTCATCCTTACACTTATGGACATTTGAATAACTCATGTCTCTTCGATTATGCCACATTTGAACATGCCCCTTATTTACAGTCTCCTTAGACCATTGCCTTTTGACTTGATTTTGAGTGCTCTTGTGTGTGTGCTTTATTTGCTT
The DNA here is from genome assembly GCA_037957365.1 of Torreya grandis. NCBI lineage: Eukaryota > Viridiplantae > Streptophyta > Pinopsida > Cupressales > Taxaceae > Torreya > Torreya grandis. The sequence continues at coordinate 4,534,634 of JARHVA010000223.1, read as the reverse complement.
GTTGAGATTTTACTCTTACTATCTAGACATTGCCATGATATTTATCATGCATTTTAGGCCTTCACATGATAACATTATTTTATGTGCTTGAATGATAAATTTATTTAGACATGTTCTTATACATGATACGTGGTTACATTCACAAATTATAAAGTTATATAATCCTTTTGAGGTGAGGTAACTATTTTTTTTTATTCTTACCTCACCTGAAATGTGGGAGGGGGGGGGGTGCGAGGGTGGTGCATATCAGTGGAGGCATGCCATAGAGGCATGTTCTTCACATTTTGCACTTCTATCAATTTTCAAATTTAGTGGGGGCATATAGGGATGGATTCCACACATTCATAGTTTTTAGATCCAATAGGGGCATGCTTTGGAAGCATATTTTCAATAGTTATTCATTATTTGGCACATATATAAGTTTTTAGATTTAGTGGGGGCATGTCATATAGGCCTAGCTTCCACACATTCATAGTTTTTAGATTTAGTGGTGGTATGTCAAATAGGCATGGCTTCCACATATTCACAATTTTAGATTTAGTGGGGCATGTTTTAGAGGCATGTTATCTACACTTCTTTAATATTCAACATCTCCATATTATAGTGGGGCATGTTTTAGAAACATGTCCTCCATATTGGCACTTATTATAGTTTTATATATTTTTCCATATATAGTGGGGGCATGCTTTGGAAGCATGTTATCCACACTTCATAGTTTTCAAATTGGCAAAAGCACACATTTATATGATTCAAATACACATTTGTGATAGAATTATATACATTGGTATCATTATTATACATAGTTTTAGCATGAGACATATCTAAGGTGCATATGCTATGCAATGTGCACCTAATATTATAAAATCTAAATTAGCTTCAAATTTTAAAACACCCTTAGTACTGTCATCAACTACCAATATTTACTTTATAGATTGTATTGAGCCAATATATTATAGTAGTTGGTTCACTTTTGGTACGGTTGAGGTGGTTAAATCACCCAATCTTGATAAGTTTTTAGCTTAGACTTTATTGTATCATCCAACCTTACTAATTTGATAGTATGACTTAACTCACACTCACCAAGTTATAAGTATGATTGGGTTGCATAGTTGAGCTAATATTAACTATTAGGTGGAAACTCAACTTTGCTCTAGGGTTGGGGGCATGTGGCTTCCAATCCCTCTATCTCTTTAGATATATTAATTTATAAATTTATATATATTTGTTATAATCATAGTTTCAAAGCCTTATAATGATACATCTTTCAAATCAACTTGATAATAGGCAATGCGGTTACATCAATACACATGTGTCTTCTAAACCTTGTTATTTAAATTTCAATCATTTCAAATACTTTAAATTCTAGATTATATGCACTGATTATGTATTGTAACATGCTCTTTATTATAGGGAAATCACTAGCAAAGCATTCAAGATAGACTCAAGCAAAGGCAAGTTGTGTTATACACACCTAATTATTCATTCTTTTTTATTAAACTAGAAATTTCATTATTAGATTAAGTGGGGGGGGGGAATGTAGAGATTATTTATGGATTATATATAACCTTAGTATTATAGACTTAGAAAACTCAAGCCTTAGTTTTTCCTCTTAGTTCTAGAACTTTATCACTTTAGTAAATCTCACATATGCTCTATCTTATGACCCTTAACCTATCTATTAGTACAATTAGTATTATGTTGATGACTCAGACCTATTATCTTGCCCAAAATGCTTAAAAATTGTTTATCTTCCACCTCTAAAGTTTTAAGTCTATACCTATTTTCTTGTTCCCCGAACATTAGCATCCCAGATAGACACCTGCATCGATGCATGTGTTCTACTTTGACATAAGTGTCTAGTATCCTAAAGTCATCCAATTTTTAAATGAAACATATCTTAATGCTCATCCTAAGTTATTTAATGTGAGTTAATTATCCAAAGGGATTGATATAAATACAAGATCAACCCTCATTCATTCTTCACCTAAAAAACCCAAAAAAGACCTAAGGTAACTTACCAAAGCATTAAATCAAGCATTCAATAAATAAAAGCTTCCCTATTTTCTCTTATTTTCATGTAAGTCATAGGGAAAACACATAAACATGTCTAACATACTAAAGGAGAAACCCAAGAGCTAGATTTGCCAAGTTACAAGCTAGGTCACTATTGTATTTACTTTTGCAAAAATTGCATGATTCATACATAAGACAACATGTAGGGGAGAAATACATTAGTTTGAGGCCCAATTAAAGGTATTGTATATGTAGTCAACTCTTATTAACATATGGGTCTTTAGGGTCAGCTCAACATCATCTATACACTAACCTATTTTTCCCAAGGTCATTATGAAGATGAAAAAAAAAGGGTTTTATAATTTCATGGAGTAATAACCCATGACCTAGATCCAAGTGCACTAGATTGAAGGTCAATAAAAAATAGAAAATTCAAGGAGTTCACATAATTTTATAGTAGGTATTCCATATAGATAGTAGACTTGAATCAGGTTTAGATAATAGTGTCGATGTAATCATCTAACGATGATGCTAGTGTCTATAACTCCTGAAGTACTCAATCAAAAATTTGACAAATATTCTAGAATATTCTTCTAGTCTGATTTCTACTTGCTCCAAATCCAAAAATATGTTAGTATGAAAACCAACTAAGTATATTAATTCTTTGTCATTTCCATATCTAGCATATTTATGTTAGGTTGTGGAGCTAAAATCTTCACCAAGATGCAAACAAGAGGAGTTACAGAGGTTGCATAGAGTTGCAAAATGAGCTGCTGGGCAATCGACATCGGTCTGATCAACTGACGTCAGTCAGATAGCAGTGCAAAAGCAACCAAAGTTGGTTACAAGTTGGTCGACATCGGTCAGGAAGGAGCTGATGTCGGCAACCTGTGTGAGAGCATGCAGTTTGCATGCAGATTCCAGAGTCAATTTTTGGACTATCAGTTTGCATGTTAAAGGATAATTATAGTCTTGAGTTGCGTGTCTAATTATTGTAATTAAGATAGTCTAATTATTTTAAGCATGAAATCTATATAATAGACTCATGGGCTGTATTGTAAATTAGTGCTAGAGAGTAAGAGAGCAAAATAAGCTCCTTCAAAGAGAGGAGAGCAATGGTGTGTTCCGCCTAGTGCCATAGTACCAAGTGTGGGTGTTGGTTTGGAGAATTAGAAGGGTTCTTCGTGTATGCATAATCTTGGTTAGTAGGTGTGCAAGACCACATTTGGAGATCTACAATGGTGAGTAAGGTCTATTGATTTGCAAGTGGCAGCAAGGAGAGGGAGATCTACTTGGAGTACGGTTGTGTACTTGGTGTATTGGCAGCGTTGTTTCTGACTGGTGGAGGTGAACATCAATTCTATATTGGAGTTGATTGTTGGGACCGTGAGAGAGAGAGCGAAGAAGGTCTTAAGGTGTGGCAAGCCTTTGAGGTGGAAGAAGAAGTGGCATCTTCTTTATTGTATTTTCTTCTGAGTGATTATTAATACAATTGGGTATTGTCTCTCATATCATGTGTTGTTTCATATTTCTAGTTACTTATCATTCTGGTATAATTCAATGTTTAGTTGCTAATACAAGAGGTAATCAAATGTGCTCTAATTGAGGAGCAAGATCCTGATAGTTGGTATCAGAGCTTTTGGTTGGGTTACTAACAGGTGGTTTTAGATCTGGTTAGTGTTTGTTGATTACATGTCACTCTCAGGGGTTTCAGATTGAGTGGGAGTATAGCAATGGCAGAAGAAAGTAAGCTATGAATGGAGAAACTGAATAGCATGAATGGTTTGATTGATGGAAAGAAAGAGCAGGTAAAGGAAGATTGTTGGTTGGTAAAAGATCATCACGTAGAAGCAGATGTTGCAGGTGATGTTGCATAGGTTGCTCTGGATGAAGTAGAATCTTGGTTTATAGATTCTTTTGCCTCTTTCCATGTAGCCCAAAATACAGCATCTTTTCATGGGTATGTCTTTAGAGACTTTGGAGAGATTTATTTAGGGGTTGGTGAGCCTTGTCAAATTATTGGCAAAGAAGAAGTGAAGCTGAAATTGCAGACGGGTAACACACAGGTGTTGAAGAAGGTCATGTAGGTACCAGTCTTGGAGATGAGTCTAACTTCTTCAGGAAAGTTGGGTGATGAGAGATACACAGTAACTCTCACAGTGGATGCACTTGAATTAGATGGTGGAAAGAAAGTAGGTATCCTTTATCTATCTACGTATATTACTAATTCACCTTCTGTTGTAGAGATGTGGCTTTGTAGGCTTGGTCACATATGTAGGAGGGGAATGCAAGTTTTTAAGCGGAGGTCAGATGTCTTTGACAAACTTAAGAACTGGAAAGCCTTGGTTTTCATGGAGGAAATGATGGACAGAGATCAGTTCAAGGGGCTGAGGAATTCTGAGTAGGGCTGTGTTGATTTAAATAGGGTTTTGATCTAAAAGGAGCTCGTAGGTAAAAAGTCATCACTCACAGGCGAACACAGGTACCGGCATGGGTCATACATTAACTGACATTGGCAATAGGAAGACTGACATCGATAAAATAAGAACTGACATTGGTAGAAGGGATACCAGCATCAGCCAAGGAAATAACGTCGGTAGTCAGGGTCAGTGCAGGGAACTGACATCGATCGGATGCAGACTGGGAGATGGCCGAGATCAGTCACTAGAACGGATGGTGGGTGGACAACAAGCTGTCAAAAAGAGTCTCAAACACCCATATGGAGGTTAAAAAGGGTAATTGGACCTCATATTCATTGTTCACCTTCTTACTAGTTGCTTACTGATGGTTGAGAACTAGGAAGATGTGAAGAGGCAATGTAGGTAGAATCTAGGAAACAGTGGGAGCTTGACATGGATGAGGAGTGTGAGTCCTTGGAGAAGAACCAAATAGGTTTTTTATTGGTGGAGTTGTCAGATGGAAGAAAGCACTGATAGAGGAATGGATTCCCAGGTTAGAGAAGAGAGTGGATGGATACGTGAGACGGAAGGCTAATGTATAAGGTCTTGAGGAAGCTGCAAGACAGTGGTATAGGGCTGACAGGTGGTACCAGGTGGATGACAAAGTAGAGCTTTTGTCAATGTCAGTATAACCATTGTGTTTGACTTACTAGGTGGATGATGGTCACAACATTATCCTATTATTGTATGTGGAGGATGAGCTTGGAGCAGGTTCAGACATATAGGGTTTTGCTGAGCTAAGGGTAAGGTTAGTTCAGAGGTATGTCATGAAGAATTCAGGAGTAGCAAAATTCTTTGGCATAAGAGACATGGAGATTTTTTGGTCTCTAGTGGGAGCTGATGTGAAGATGGTGTTGGTAGGGTTTAAGATGCAGGATGTAGAATCAGAAAGCACACCAAGGGCTAGACAGTTCAAGCTGAGCTTAGAACAAGGTTTGAAATCACATGAGGTCTAGTGTAGACTTGAGTTTTCCCAAGCAGTGGGAGTTGTTAGAGAGTTTGGAGCCAATTCATGGAAGGAGCACTAGAGGGTAGTTCAGTGGATTCTTAGGTATCTGAGAGGGACTAGCAGCAGGGATTCTTGTTATGCAGGGTCAAGGTCTTCACTACATGGATATGTAGGTTCGAATGTGGCAGGTTACTTGGATGATAGGTGTAGCATCACAGGATGTGTGGTGGTTGATCTTCAAGATTGTTCTTAAAGAGGGATACAAGCTAGGGAATAAATTAGATGGTGTACACGTACAAGTACAGGTGCAGCTATTTATCTCCAAGTGGGAGATTATTAGGTTGTGGAGCTAAAAACTTCACCAGGATGCAAACATGAGGAGTTACAGAGGTTGCGAAGAGTTACAAAATGAGTTACAAGGCAATCGACATCAGTCTGATCAACTGACGTCAGTCAGATAGCAATGCAAAAGCAACCAATGTTGGTTACAAGTCGGTTAACATCGGTCAGGAAGGAGCCGACGTCGGCAACCTGTGTGAGAGCATGTAGTTTGCATGCAGATTTTGGAGAGTCTATTTTTGGACTATCAGTTTACATGTTAAAGGCTAATTATAGTCTTGAGTTGCGTGTCTAATTATTGTAATTAAGGTAGTCTAATTATTGTAAGCATGAGATCTATATAATAGACTCATGGGTTGTATTGTAAATTAGTGCTAGAGAGTAAGAGAGAAAAATAAGCTCCTTCAGAGAGAGGAGAGCAATGGTGTGTTCCTCCTAGTGCCACAGTACCAAGTGTGGGTGCTGGTTTGGAGAATCAGAAGGGTTCTTCGTGTATGTATGATCTTGGTCAGCAGGTGTGCAGGACCACGTTTGGAGATCTACAATGGTGAGTAAGTTCTATTGATTTGCAAGTGGCAGCAAGGAGAGGGAGATCTACTTGGAGTATGGTTGTGTACTTGGTGTACTGGTAGCATTGTTTCTGACTGGTGGAGGTGAACATCAATTCTATATTGGAGTTGATTGTTGGGACCATGAGAGAGAGAGGGAAGAAGGTCTTAAGGTGTGGCAAGCCTTTGAGGTGGAAGAAGAAGTGGCATCTTCTTTATTATATTTTCTTCTGAGTGATTATTAATACAATTGTGTATTGTCTCTCATATCCTGTGTTGTTTCATATTTCTAGTTACTTATCATTCTAGTATAATTCAATGTTTAGTTGCTAATACAAGAGGTAATCATATGTGCTCTAATTGAGGAGCAAGATCCTGACAATTTATACTTACTATTTTTAGCCTATCTCAATTTAATAAATTCAACATATGTTATATTTGAGTTTAGCATCTTATTGTCATACTTTAAAGATAGTTTATCATTCTTGTGCCCTTGGATATTTTTACCCCTTTAACCCTAGATAAATCCAATCTAGATACATTTTAGGGTTAAATAAATTCATTATTATGAGTTATAATTTAGCTAATTTTATGTATAATTTCACTATTATGTGGGCTTACAAGAAATAATTAGAAAATACCAAAAATGTTTTTGCTAATATATATGAAGAGTTAACTATTATGTGTGATTTCACCATTATTCAAGATGAATTAATTATTTTATTATGTGAATTCACTATTTTAGATTATGAATCCATTGTTTCGTAGTCTGAATTCATTATTTTTCCCTGAGATGGAAATTACTGATATTTTGAAGAAAAAGTGGTGAATTAACTTAGCAATTAAGTCAATTCTAGTAATTAAAAGAAAAAGAATAGTTTAGAAAAGAACATGGGATATGTCATATTCCCACTGAGCATGATATTATGTAGAACAAGAATATAAATAGGGTTAGTTCATTATTAGTGACATGAAATAAAAAATAGCTTAAATAACATAAAATTCTAAGACTATCCACTAGGATTTAGCAAGGTCAAAAAAGAGGTGAATCAAGTTGAAAAACACACAAACACATTATACCTTCCTTGGAGATTCCTTTACTTATCAGTTCAAAGAGGCTTGTACTCAGGTTGTAGACTAGATATCTTTGGCAATGTTGACTCCATGCATGGCTATCCCCTTGTCTATTTGAAGTCTTAAAAATTGGCTTAAGAAGAAATATGAAGTATGATTTTGACATAGTAAGTTTATTTCAAGAGAGCTTGCTAAATAGAAGGTGAACCCTTTGATTTATAGGTTTTTGGGATACTTTTCAACTTTCCATCCGATATCCATATGTAGGGTGGAGAATGAACCTTCAAATTCATGATTTCACACATGAAGTGTGTAAGAAACTCCATTTAATACCTTTTTGGAGTGTGGAAGGTATTTTAGAAGAAAAATACAATAATTAGTCCGCTTATATTGTGACATAGACCATGTAAGAGATGAATGTGTAAGTGGGTCTATCGTAAGTGTAAGAGGTTCTACCATAAACCACCTTGCTTGAATTGCACTCCCTATTCCATTAACTTTCCAAATGATGTCACTAAATGTGAGGTAATATTGTAATTTGCTCATTTAAAAAATAAATAATTCCAAATCTTTGGAATTTTCCATTAGAGGAAGTTTGGGTTAATTAGTTATGTGATTAATTAACCATTAGAATAATGGTGTATTTGTAATGTTCATTTATCCAATCAAATATTAATTTAATTGTATTGTAATAATGCTTACAAAGGACATATTTGATTTAGGAGGCTGATGTCAAATTAAATGTTGTGATACAATGCATTACCCTAATCAAGGATGTGTTATTGTAATTTTGGATTAAATCAATAATTGTGTGGGTAAAATGGATCAATTTATGATTTCTAGTTAGATTTGTGTGCTATTGTAGAAAGTCACTCCAATTGTTATCTCAACATAAAAGTGATGAAAATGAAGTGTCTATAGATACTTTTAGATAGGAGAGGGTCTATTGAAGTGAATGGTGTAACATTCAATAATGTTCTAAGTATTCCATCAATTTCGACTAATCTCCTATCACTATATAAGATTACTCACGTTAGTATGAGAATGCAAGTTGAGTTCACCCCATATTCCATGTATGTTAGAGAGTTGAAAAATGATATTGTAGTGCCAGTGGGAATAATTGATCATCAAACTCAACTATATGACTTCTCATGCTTTGTCCCTAAATCTCCTTCATATTCTTCTTCATAAAACTCACTTAGACTTGATGACATTTATGAGCTTGAACAAATATATGATGATGAGGAATCCTCTTCTAAGACAAATGACTATAATAGTGATGGGGACACACCTTTACCACCTCCTTATCACCTTCCAGATATTGAGGAGTTATTTATTCATCCACCTACTTTTGGTCCACTTATAACATTACAAGGAGTAGATACATTGATCCAATACTCATCAGTTATTGGGTAGTCTAGTACATAGTCATAGGTCATTCTACATTCCTTCTTCACCACTGATTTTGATGCACCATCATTACATTGATCAATTAGTTCATCAACTATGCATGAGGAGTAAAATTCCTTATATAGGAACCACACCTTTGTTGAAGATCCATTAGGAACTAAGTGGACACATTCACTATTCCAAGGTGATAGAATCTTCATTACATCTACTTTTGATCCATAGTCACTCCAAAGAGCTCATATGGAGGATACATGGTGGCTACAAGAAGTTGTAGCTTATAGTGGATTTTTTAGCCCTTTCTTCTTCTTTTCTCTCTTTGTTGCAGGGGGATTTTTTCCTATGGGTTTTATACCTTTCTCCACTTTATGAGAGTTACATTATACTTGAGTACTTAATCAAGCCATATTTTAAAGACCCATTTATTTTAACCACCTAAGCTACACTTAAGGGGGGTGTTAGTGTAGTATATTATTCTATTTAATGGTTTTTACCTACACATGTTATTTAGCTTTCTTAGGTGTTATAGGTCATAAGGGAAGACAATCCCACAAGCATGAAGATGTTGGGTCATGCCTATATTCCACATATATATGTACCTTTATTAAATCTATTGTAATCAATCTCATCAAGGTAGTTATTGAATTTTTTCTTTCACAATTTATAATACAAGTAGGGTTATCATTGTAACAAAAAATTTGTGTGTTTGCCCTACCAGAGCTAGAGATAAACTATTGGTAAATTATATAAAACTCACCCTTGCAATGGATTTGAGGCATTAATAACTTACAATATCCTTATTCAAATCTCTAAGGTTCAATTTATAACCTCTTTTAATTTTGATTATTCATAATGAATCATCTTTACCAAGTCCAAACACAAAGGGACAACATGGTTGCATCGACACATGAGTGTACTCCTTCATTTTTCTCTTTATTTTCAAGCATTTCAATCGTGTCAAATTTTAAATTATATGCATTAATTTTTACCATAACATGATCTTGTTTACATGTCATACACCAAAAAAACACTTGATATGGGATCAATCCAAGGCAAGGTATGTCATGCACACCCATGTACACATTTATTTTAATTAACTTGGAAATTCCATCTTTATGAATTAATAGATTAAATGAGGGGCAAATGTAGATACTAAAATCTAATTTATATAGCATCTCAATATTTTATAATTTATTAAATACTTATTAGGGTTCAACCCTTCAACTCTATACCTCCATACTACTGAAAGGCTCACATTTGACATCTCATTATGCCTAACTACTTATCTTATGGTTTTCCCCAATCATTTTTGATGACCTGACCCAGATCTATTGCACTGCATAAAAAGCTTAAAACTTGATATATATCCTTCACTATCAATTTTATATTCTCATCAACTTCTTAGCTATCAAAAATTTACATCCCACATAAGGACACTTGCATCAACACACGTGTCTAGATTATTATCAAGTGTCCATTCCTCAAAAGTCATACAATTTACAAATCTTTCAAATATTATGGGTTGACCCATTTGTCTTGTTGAACCCTACCATGAGATATTTTCAAAAGGTGTGGTATAAATATAAATATAATCATTCTCATTATTCAGTTATAAAATACCAATAAAACACATATTCAAACTCAATCAATCAATCACATAACTGAATTATACTGTCCCATTCTTCTCTATTTTCATATCTATCATATGAGAAATCATATCATAGGTTTGAAGCACTCAACTAAAAACCCATGGGTAGTATTTATTAAATTACCATTTGATGATAAAAGACTAATCACTAACTCATATATGTACTCTATTTAGCCATGGTTATTCCATAGGATGACCATACTAAGAACATAGATAAATTCAATAAGATAATATATAAGGCAAATAAGTCATAAGTTAGCCACACATATCCCTAGACACACTGTAGGTTAATGGCATAACATGTCTTTCCCCTTAAAGATAACATTACCATCAACATTTAATCAAATTTGGATGTTTCTACAAGAAATATTCATCCTCCCATGTCACATCTTTATGATTTATACTCTTCCACTTGATCAAATACTCCTTAAGCTCTCTTATTTATAGCCTCTTTATTCATGTGTTAAGGATATATTTAGGGTTATATAATGACTCTACATTCTTCATCTAGTTCAAGTAACTCAATATGGGTATAAAATCTCTATCCAATTACCTTATTTAGGAAATACACATGAAATAAAAGATGTATGTGAGTAGATTGGGTAGCTCTAGCTTATTTTCCACACTACTAATTTTTTGTAGGATATGATAAGGGCCATAATAACATGGAGACAGTTTTTTATCCTTTTTATGTTACTTCAAAGACATTTTTTTATATGGTAGAAAGTTCATAAATACCCCATCACTAATATCAAAGTGCCTCTCATTATGATGATGATAAACTTATTGCTTAATTATATTATGTGTTATTTCCAAACTCTCCTTTAAATAACTAGTACCTCATGTTGATGTTGAATGTGTTCCTCAAAAGCTTGAACCTTGGGTTATAGCTTCAAAGACAAAGTGATGGATAGGGGATGATAGCCATAAATTTCTAAAAAATAATACATTTTAAAAGAGGTATGGAATGTAGTGTTATACCACCATTCTAGTAGTGGAAGCTAATAAACCTAATGTTCCTATTTATTTGATGAAAAAAAATGGAAATACCCTTCTAGGCATTTATTGACAACCTCTATTTTCCCATCTGATTAGGATTATAAGATGAGATATGAGCCAATTGAGTACCTAAACATGCAAATAACTCAGTCCAAAATTTATTGGTGAAAATATGATCATGGTCACTTACAATGATTTTGGGGTTACCATGCAATGTTTGAACTATATTGAGAAAATAAATAACTACTATACTAATCAAAATGGTTGTGATAAAAAAAATTAGAACATTTTGTGAGCCTATCCAAAACTACCATGATGACATTTTTACCTTCAGATATTGGTAACCTTATAATGAAATCCATGGAAACCCCCTCCCTTCACTAGTTAGGGAAGGATAATAGTTGAAGAAGATCTAACATCTTAACCATTTCTCCTTTGTTCTATTGACAAACCATGCATTCTACCATAAATTTATATATACTCTACTTTATTCCTCCCAAAAATAAATCTTGATTTATTCAGTGATATGTTTAAAAAAAATATAGAGTGCCCCTATTAGAGATGTAGGAAGCTCCTGAATGATCTTGTGTTTGAGGATGAAATCCTTACATAGGTATAACATATATTTATACCATAATGTGTTCCATTTCCACTCAATTTAAAAAAAAAAAACCCAAACCATGATAAATATTTTGAATAAAGACCTATGTATCTCTATCATTATCCCATTCTAATCTTATTGTTTCTTACCAATCTGCTTTCCAAATGGTCATTGTGCATAAAATTCCTCATCTAATTCATCCCTCCTAGAAAGTGCATCTATTACTACATTCTATTTCCCTTTCTTATAAACTATTTTATAGTCACATACCAACATTTTAGACACCAATTTTTGTTGTTTTTATGATGAAAATCATTATTCTAAAAAGTATTTTAGACTATCATGATCAATCTTCACCTAAAATTTTCTACCCATCATATAAGGTCTCCATTACTTGACTGCATGAATAATATTCATCATTTATTTCTCCTAAATTAGATTGAGCTTGTTTTTATCTTGAGTCGATGAATCTTGAATGCAATGAGTATTCCTTATTACATGAGTACTACCTTGTGGCATGACCATAAACTCATAATGTCCTTCATGAGTTATAAAATCCATTTTAGTGATATCCTTATCTCTTATCCAAATTTGATGATACCCAAAATGAAGATATAATTTGGTATAATAAACATGTTATTCATCTAAAAAATCATAAATTACTAGAATAAGGAACTTATTTTTGATGGTGTATTTATTTAATTCTTATTATTTAGGGCACATCCTCCACATTTCATCCTTAAACCACACCATGACTACTGGGGATGAATATTCACTTTGGCTATGTTTGATAATACTTGCATATACAATCTTATGTATCATATTTTTAATTTCACTTTTATATCCATATGGATACTTGTATGGTTGATGTTCGGTGGTGTACTACTTAGAATTGGTCTAATGGCCTAATCATATTCTTTGCTTGGTGGTAAGACTTTTAGAATTGCTCTAAAAATGTCATGTGGCCATCAAGAATCAATTATAAATTAAGATGTGTAAGCAATTTTGTTTATTGAATTTATATGGAAAATAATCATATTACATATCCTTAAACTCTTTTTCAAATAATCTTTGTTATTTGATGTGAAATAACCAATTGGGGATACTTTGCTCGTAATGTCTATAGTTCAAATGTCCTACCTTCAGAATGAAAGTGAATGAATAGTTCCTAAAAATTCATCTCTATTATGTTCAAATTCACGAGCCATTTTACTCTTAAAAAATATCATCCCTACCCATGGGAATAATAAACATAAGATAGTTAAGTAAGTAGTCTCCCATGGAAATATAAATACTATGGCATTTTCCATAAAATTTAACTATGCCATCATCTATAATCATGACTTGAAATTTTGGAGTTGGATAAATAAAATGGTTCAAATGAGTAACGAACTTACTATTGATGAAATTATGTGTACTTCCTAAGTCAATCAACACTATCACCTTCTATTTCTTGAGGAAGCCTACCACCTTAAGATTTTGAGGAGTAATTTTACCTAAAATGGCATGACATGAGATAGTTGGGTGAGAATCTTTATGTTCCTCCTATGGATCTTCCATACCCTCACCTAAAGTATCATCATCTTCTTCATATTCATTGGATCTTTAAATTTAGAACAAATTCTATTTGACACATTTATGTCTTTTGATCCACTTGATATCATATCCAAACATAACCCTTTGGCATGCTTCTCTTCAATTTTCTAAGGGGTCAATCATGTAGGTTTTGGAAATGATGGTGTTATGAAATTAGGTTCATGAACATGAATGAAATCCCTCCTTTTAACCAAATATTTTTTCTCTGCCTAGCATGTGAATGGTATGGATTCAAAAATAGATGCTAGATTAAACATGTAAACCTCAAGTTGGATTCTATCCCTGATCCCCCAAGAATAAGTCAATCATGTTGTTCTCATTTATGTCATCTGCACATAAGGATAGATTCTTAAATTATTAAATATAATCCTTAACAATACTTATTTATCATAAGTTTTTTAACTGACTGAAGTAATTTTATGAGACCTTATGTGATAGTGCATATGTAGCTCCTCAATAAACACTGAATAGGTAATAAGATGACACTTATTTTTATTTTGAGCATAAAATCACATATACCAAATGAAATGCTTAGGTTTCAGATAGAGATATGTTTTGATAACCTTTTGCACACATGGGGTATGATGTAGATCAAATATTTTTTCTATTTTATTGATCCAAGTGAGTGGATTCTTACCATCAAATTTTTTCACTTCCACCTTTGGTAGCATTTTATTTAAACCAATATTAGATTTGTGATTGTTTGTATTGGGATAAATTGACTGGATTCATGGATAATTATTTTGTGGAGATTGAGCCACAATAGTGGTCAACTGATCACTCAGATTTGAAAACTAATTGTTCATAAAAACCATTTCCCCTCTTTCTACATCAAGATCATCCTTCTTTACCATGCTTTGTAAATATGACTAAATTTGTTGAACCACCTCAGAAATTGATAGATTTGAATTTTTAGACTCAATTTCATCCTTGTGATGAATTTTTGGAGTGTCTTGACCTTTCTTGCATCTGTGAGTGTTAGGACCAACCATGTACAAACCCTAGGATGGAGGGTTTTAATCCCCATAAAAGTGTATAAGAAGATTATTCCATTATGATCATCTCATCGAGATGAATCCAATGGTTGGTAATTTGCACAAGGGTGAAAAAAATTCTAAACTTTTTAAAATAATTTGAACAATACTATAGTGATGAAAAACTAAATTCTTTCTAGATCATAAGTTATGTTTTTAAATCCTACAACTATTATGATTTCCATAACACCAGATCTAAAAATATGCCATAAAAACTAGCCCAAATTGATGCTTTTGATACCACTTGTAATGAAATTACTCAAATGATTCACATTAATGTAATAATATATCATAAAACTAAGAGTAGAATAATTAGATCAATAATAAGAATTGATAAAAGAGCAGAATAATTGATAATAATGATTGAGTCAATTCAAGGGGGAAACTTCCACAACCATGAAATAAGAGCAAAATCACAATCTAATGTTAAAAGACTAGCCACTACCTCCTATATATACTCTAATTAGCCATGGTTATTCGATAGGCTAACCATACTTGGAACATAGAGAAATGTATTAAGATACTATGAAAGGTATGTAAGCAACAAGTCAGCCACATATATCCCTAAACACACTATAGGTTAAGTGTGTAGCTTCCCATTTTTAGGAAAAGGTAGTGCATCCTAAGTAAATATGTGATGAGAGTGAGTGTAGTCTAAATGCATCCTTTTATAAGAGAAGTTAGAATTTAGATAAATATGGAGAGTGGGTTATATGTTTCCATTTTGAGATTTATGATGAACTTGTGAAACATGTATGTCAAAATAAATGAATAAAATTTATTTCATCTAAGATAAGATATAGAATTAATGATGTCAAATATAAAAAGATATAATCTTGAAATCATATACAATATAAATAACTTCCCCCTTGTCATCCTATGATGTAATTTTTTGATCTTATTTTAATTATGTGAACCTAAAAAAGTACAAAAATTTTAAATATTTATATTACATGAAGTATAAAAATAATACATGAATCTTAATGTAAAATGAAAAATGTGATTAAACAATTACACTTGTGTAGACATCCAAAATTTGTACAAGCTTTGTCTTACAATGCCTTTTATCCACTTTGCTTATATGGGTATATAGATAATAAGTAAGTACTTAGTGGTGTGTATATTTTATGTTTTAAATTTTAATTATTGATTTTATATGAAATTATGGTCCCCTTTTCCCATCTAGGTCACTTGATCATATTTTAAAAATAGAGATCTCTAACCCCATTTTATCACCCCAAGTTTGTTCTTATCCTAGGTTAATTGTGACCATTAAAGTTAAGGTCAATCATTGATCTTGACCCATTTTAGTCAATCCTAACCCTTGATTTATTCAAATATTTCTTTGGACATGTTTCCTTTAGAGTCATTGCTTTGGTATTTTGATTTTATTTTGGGTCTATTTTAGTGTACCGCAAGGTCTATAATTCAAATTCACAAAGACTCCTATATACATAGTTGTTAGAAGACATTTGGGATAATACTCTTATATTAAAAAATATATATTAAATTAAATTTACTTATACTAAATTATTATAGATGGATATTAAGCATTTAAGGTTAAACTTTGAATTCTTGTGCCAAAGTTAAATAGGATAAAGAGCATCTAGGTTTGTATTCACCATTACACATATACACATTAACAAAAGAACTAAATTTGAATTTTAGATATCTTAGAATAAATATAAATGTAGTGAAACACTTGTATGATCACTAGATATTAACCAAGATCAGTCCAACTCAATCCCTTTCACCTGATTCCACCCCCTATTTGATGTTTCAAGTGTTTGTGCAAGAAACTAGGGTTTGATATTTCAGGTGCATCCCCATGTATTGAAAATAATGAGAATGAATAAAAGGAAATTATTGATGTAGGTGAAGTGTCATAAGAGAAATTAAAATATTTAATTTATAGGTTCAAGATTGATTACCACATGTCAAGATCAACAATCAATCATGCCTACTAACAATCAATATTGACTAGAATAAAAACTTAGTAAATTTCAAAATAAGCATAATGTATCCCCTTTAAAACATAATTAATTAAAATAAAAAAAATTTACAAACTATGTAATTGTGATAAATAAGCTAAGTTTCTCTCTTTCCCTTTGTGTTTGTTCATTTTGATCTTTAAATTTGCATGTTTGGATCATAGCTGTAAATATGTACTCTATGTGTATTATACCAATATATAGTTAGATTTTTATTTTATTAGTTTATATATAATTGAAGGGTTATTATTTAATTAATAATAATTTTAGATAAAATATATTGGTGAACATGTATATCTTAATCAAGCATTGCTTATCTTTTTCCTTCCATATTATTTATCTATTGGGGGGGGGGGTGTTCTTTTGGGACTAGGTCTTATGTTCTTATTTCTTGACATCTTAGGTTTTGTTAATTTCAAAATGTCTACCTCCACTAAGGACCCTAATATTTCCCATAATTCATATTTATAGTAGTTATATACCTTATGATTACTATGATTAATGAATTAATGATGATCATTGTATGATTAATAATGTTAACGATGTATATGAGGAATATGATTGATTACAAAAAAACATATAGAGAAGAAGAAGATTAATATAATTATTCTTTTATCTCTCTAAAAACTTGTGCTACACCTTTTATCTTTTTACAAACATAAACAAATGCACATGAATATAATAGTTCATTATCTTCTTCTAAAAAAAAGTGATTGTTAAACTATACTTGAAATTTTTAGTGACATTCAAAATGATATGATTTCTATTCCTTCTCTACAAAATTCATGTGATACAAATGATATAGTATGCAATGACTCTAAATTATACAATGATGCTTTCTTAGAATGTAATCATAGAAAATTCTATGATATTAGTGATGATTCCATCATACCTATGTTTTGAGTACATGGTAAATTACAATGTATGAGTACACATTTCCAAACTACTACTATTCCTACTAGTCATATTATGTCCATGATGCATGTTATAAAACACCTTAAAAATAAAGTGTTAGATCTTAATTTGCAACTTTGATCATTCCATGCTAATATTAAAAGTTAACTTCTTACATGAAACTTATCCATACCCAAAAGAGTTTTTCATGTGTATGGTTCCCTTATTTGATGGTTGTGGTGACCCTACTAACCATTTAGTGAAATGTGTATGATATTTTGGCTATTGGGGCAAGGGAAAATACATATTATTAAAATATTTCCATATGAGTCTAACATGAGATGCTTGGGACTAGTTTTATAGTCTTCATAATGGTTTTTTACCTACTTTTAAAATATTAGAAAACATATTCTTATCAAATTATCACAAGCATGTAATCAAGGTTAAATCAAGGTTATGATGAGTCTATTGGAGATTACATTATATGATTCAATAGTGATTTACACTCTTATACATATCAATCCTCAGATTTGGAAATACAATTTATATTTAGTAAGGGTCTTCTTTCTCCACTTAGAGAATGAGCATTGCATAATCCTTAAACCTCTTTTGAAAAATTATAAATGGATGTACACCACTACACATATGATATAGATAGTAATAATATAGGTGAATTAATATCACCTTCACCAAAGCAATGAATTACCACTCAAAATGTTGGATCTAATTCATCTTCTCTAATAGAAAAAAATATTTTAGAAGACTCTTGCAATGAGAAAGAATTGACAAACGAGGTTTTTAACAAGAAGGTTAATAAGAAAACACTTATTATTTATCCTAAGACTAAATTTCATAGCAAGGATCAATAAATAATATTTTTATATAAAGGAAAATAATAAAATTACATAACAACATCTACAACAAAGGTATCTAATTATACTAAGAGGCAACCACTCAAGTTTGATCTCTTTAAAGATAGACCACATTATATCTTACATATATTATTGGATAATAAGGTGATTACTCTTCCTCCGAATTTAATGTCATCCACCTCACAGGTTTGAGAAGATAAAGGGTTAACCAATTTTAACTTACCATGGTATTAATGGACATCATGATAATGATTGTTATGTTTTATGAAAAAAGCTTACACATGTTATTGTTAGAGGATTTATCACATTTGATCATAAGATAACAAGGTTTTCCTCTCCCATTTCTTCTAGTAGTTATTATAATAAGACTAAGACATCCCAATAAATTCTTACCAAGGAATGAATGATCTATTAGTATTTAAATAATGAAAATTCTAGAAGAATAACTTCGTATAGTTCACAATCTACCATGATCAAATCATCTCAAGATATTCACACTAGGGACCATTAGTAATTTAAGCTCTTTATAGAGGTGATACTAAAAAATGCAAGTTATAGATGTTAAGTAACAACATGGTATAAGTGTATATATATCCTATTTGAATAAAATATGGTATCAAGAATTGAATAAAATATCTATGGATCAACCAAAAGTACAAGTTAAAAAAGTATTAAAAAAACAAGAATCTTAATCATTTTAAATTGTTTAATAGTATAATCATCAATAAGATTATAGTGACTTCATTTTTCAAAAAGCTCCAAACATGTTCGTAAGAGTTTGTGTTTGGGTCCATTTTTTTAACCCTCTTTTTTATACAACCAAAATTTCATCCTCTAGGGGAACTTGGATTTAATTTGGTATTTTAAGAGGATTTTTTTGTTTGGTATGTTTTTGGTGCAATTAGGTGAGATATAAGAATTCACTTTGTTTTGTTAAATCTTTATGGGTTTTTATAATATTTAGGGAAACTGATTTTGATAACATTATCAATTTTTACTATCATGAATGCTAATATACAAATAATAATAATTTTATGACATTTTATTAGAAATAATTAGAGTACAAAACTCATAATGCAAAAATTAAAGCATATAACATAATTATTCAAATATGACAAACACATCTGAAAAGATATCATATATATATATATATATATATATATATATACATACATACATACATACATACATACATACATACATACATACATACATACACACACACACACACCAAAAATCATGTTTATAGAACAAAAAAATTCAATAAATGATGGGTGCACCCAAATCATCTAAACTATCACTAATAACTAGACCCATAACCTTTAAAGTCAAAGCTCCATCTTATCCTACTACTCCATGTAATCAAGATTGTGACTTGCATCATCTAATAAAACTTTAAATCACTCTGATTTAAACCATAATAGATGTATGATTGATATGTAAAGTACAAAGTCAATCAAGAAAATTTATCGATAAATCATAATCATGAGTAGCTACACACTATATGTCAAGTTTAGTTTGTAAATAATCTTTCTCTCAAATGACTATAGTTTATGTAGTGGTTGTAATGGTACATGGATCAAATAATGGCACATGTTCACTATAAATATGGTTAACACATTCAAATAATCCACCATGAACTATATCATAGGCACATTCCATGATAAAGTATGAATGGACCAATCTACCATAATAGACTAATATGTGTCACATGAAATACCATTTACATGAGTGCACTAGAAATCAACTACAATAATATCAATAATCAATTAAATAAAAATGAAAGTACTCATGCTAAAACATAATATTATTAATAACTATGACAATGATGACATCCACATCAATAGGCTATGGTGGAGGTTATGGTGTAGGCTATGGTACAAGCTAAAGTGTAGGTAGTGCTCCTTCTCCATCTCCACCATATCCACCTCCTCCATCTCCACCATCTCCAAATTTTCCATCTCCATCCCCTCTACCATGTGTAGGGTCACAATATAAAGATCACCTACCATAACTAGAAATAATATAGCCTATCGAGTAGTACTCCACCACTCTATAGATGTTATAGTGTACCCCACATCACCACTTGCTACTATTGTAACCATAAGATCCCATTACCTCTCTGGTTAAAGAGCCAAGTTATCACTATTTCACTTAAATTTTACTATTATTTAGAAGAAGGTAGTAAAACTAGAAATACAAGTTATGGTAGAAATACTGATAAAAGTGCATGCATTGGATAAGAAGATTGTGAAGAGCTCCTCTTTGGCTTGGGAGGAAGACCTATAAATAAGAAAGCACTAAAGAAAATTTGTTGGTTAGACAAGTAGCTAGGTGGACTACCTAACTGCTACTAGATCCCATAATCATGAGCTTCCTTAGGGGCTATCAATTCACCATTTTGAAATAATTAAGTTGATTAAAAAAAAAAGTACTTGCATTAATAATGAAAAGGTATTGAAATTGATAAAAAGAATTGATTGATAAAGAGATGTGATATAAATGATGTAATTAGTGATAAGTTGATTAGTGTTAATGCTAACATGCTGAGGTATGGTTAAAAAAAATAGGCAAAAGTCTATGGTTAGGTAGAAGCACATAAAAAAGGGTTTGATTGGTTATAGGTGGTAAAAGGGATCTTGTTAGTTTTAGGTATGATAGTGAACCATCGACAGTCAAGATAATCATCAGTGGTTAAGGGTAACCATCAATGTTTGGGCTAAGCATCATCAGTTGGGCTAACCATTAGTAGTTTCTTATAGGTGAATTAAGGCTAATATTCTAGGTATGAATCTTAAGAGGTGGGTAAGGTCTATAATAATTTAAAAGTGGAAATATGAAAAATAGATGATTATCTTACCAAAAAGGTGGATTGGATAGATAGTTGAGGTGGATTTCTTGATGTAGAAATTGATCATAATTTTGATAGAGTGATGGTGCTTAGAATGGTGATTGCAAGTTGGGATTTTAGATTACTAAAATGCTTGATGATGATTAACTTACAGAAGAGATTCTAGCTACTAGAGATCTTGATAATAATTATAGATGGCTTTTCCCTTGCAGCTCTCTTCTTCTTATAGGCAAAGGCAAGAGGTTGAAGTGGGAGTATAACTAGGGCTTCTAATTATAACTCATCCATACAATGATTTGTGAAAGAATTTGGATGACCTATATTTAGAAAAGTTGAGTGATAGTTTTTATGGTGATTGCATGTTAAGGTTTTAGTCAGTGGAGCCTAACCATCGATGGTTAGGCTAACCATTAATGGTTAGCTTGATTGTCAATGGTCGCAAAAAAAGGCTAAAAAAGGTAAAAAGGGTTAGTTCAAGTTAGCTAGGTTAAAATAGATATAAATGGGTTTAGGTAAGGGTAAAAGGTCTAAGGGGTTATGATAATCAGAAACACACATGCAGATTTTTAGTGTCTATATTTGGCCCTTTTTTTATCTGGCTTGAATCAACAAGCTATAAAAAAAATGGAAGTTAGGTGAGGTCAAGGTTGAGGTTACCCTGAGAATAGAAAGAGGTGTTTCCCTTCAAAATAGGAAGTGATGAGGTAAAATAAAATTAGGGCAAGGTTCAATAAGTGGGAGCTGGTAGCTGGTGAGTGAGATGTAGAACCCATGCATAATAACAACAAAGTATGATAGCTTAAATTTCACAAAGATTAAATTTGTTAGTGTTAATGAAAATAAGGCTATTACAAAGAAGACAAGTGACCAATGTATCACATGACTATTATAGGCATGGCAATTGGGTACACTTATTAGTGTCTATGGTAAATTTGAGTGTTTTAGTGGGTATCCAAGGTAGGAAGTGATCCCAATAAAAAAACAAAATGGTTCAATGTGTGATGGGTATCCAAGGTAGGAAGTACTCTCTAAAAGACACAAATGATCTAGTTGTTGCACTAGGTGGTACAAAATAGTGAGCATGACAAGGTTAGTCAATGTGGTCAAAATGACCCATTCAAAGTAATCACAAAACATGCAAATAGGTGGTAAAAATGATCAAATTTGAGGTGGACATGGGTAAATGGGGTGGTAGGGGTGTTTTTGAGATGACTCCATATGCACTGGGTAAGTAGACATTGCCTACATAGTTTAGGGGATGCAAGATCCCACAATAACATCAAGACAAATGTAATTCTTGCTTGGAAATGTAGTGATTAGGTGAGTAATTAAAAAATTAGGGTAAGTAGATTGCATAAGATGTGTATTGAATATGACTAAGTATGATAGTATTGATTATAATGGCTAATGTCGAGGTGGACGTGGTCAAATGAGTTGGTCAGAGAAGGGTACTCTCAAAAAGGTCAAGTGGTGGTATGTTAAGTGAAGACATAATGAACACCCATGAATAAGGAACATAATGGAATTTCATTGGAAAGGACTAACATGAAACCTTAAAGTTGGATTATATTAATGAAGATAAGCCTTTTAAATGCTTCACATTATCATGCTTAATGTTGATAATAAGTTATCTTGATCATGATATGTCAAGTAAGCTCATAGTCTTATGCATATGTGATATGTGGAAGCAAAATGTGTGAAACTAGAACTATTAGTAAGACTAGTATGCCTTTTCTATAGGGTTTCTAAAGAGGTAGTATAAACAAGTCTATGTTTATATACAAAGTGTAGACTAATCAATGTGAGAAGTCTGCTAAGGAGAGATGATTGCAGCTTTCCAAGATTATTGTTGATAAGAGAGCCAATTGTAACTTTAAAAATTCTTTTGATTTTGATTGAGGGTATTTTTATATTTTGATTTTGCTTTAGGGTTGGGGAAGCTAATCGATGTGGGAAGATTCCAAAAATTTCTAGTGTTTGATAAATATTTTACTTAGCCATCCTTCAAGGGAGTGGTCTAAGTTTATGTTTCAAATGATTTTGATAGCTATGCTTCGAGGGAGAAATCCACCTTACATTTTTGTAATTTCAAATGATTTATAATAGCTATCATTTAAGGGAGTAGTCTGTGAATGCTAGGGGTGACCCATGATTTTTTGGACTTTTGTTACTACTCTTACCTTTGATTTTTCTTGAAATATACTTGTATATTTATGCTCAATAGATGACCTATATGAAGGCAAAACTAATCTGACATAAAATTTTAGTAGGTGAAAAGGATATAGGTGACAACAACCATAGGAAGTCCTTCTCAAAGAAAGGGGAAGTAATATGAGAATCATGCCTTGGGTAGAGCTATGGTACACATAGTTTAATATTAGGCTATGCTCATGATGGATAGTCAAATGATTTAGTTTTAGTTGGTTTTCCATAAAAGAGGAAAATGAAATATGGTATGTAAGGGATGAGCTTAAGTTAGACAAATGGTGATCTTGAACTTTATTTTAACAACAAAAATGATGCAGATGTGAAGCATTGAGAGGCTTAGGTTCTAGGTTTCCTTTGAGAGAGGATAACTGGAAAGCTCTTTATCCATACTTATGGGTTATGATGTAGGGTCCAAGCCAATTGAAAGCAAATTTTCCCCATTTTCTTTTCTCCATGTTGGTGACATGTTGGTTTTATTTAAAGACTAGATCTCCAATATTAAACTCTTGCACTTTCAGGCATTTTTTATAGGCTCACTTAATTTGCTCTTGGTAGACATGATGATGGGAAAGAGAAGCTAAATAAAATTCATCAAGTAGCTCAAGTTGGGCTAAACATTCTTGATGATCATCAGCTTTTGAAATGAGGTTACACAAAGATATACGAAGAGAAGGTATTTGGATTTCAAGAGGCAAGACGGCCTTGGCTCCAAAGATGAGAGAAAAGGGTGTAACACTAGTGGGGGTTTAGATGCTAGTATGATATGCCCATAGGGCGAAGGGGATGTGTAGGTGCCAATCCTAACCTAAGGCATTGACCATTTTGGTGAGCACATTGTTAAGGGTTTTATTAGAGGTTTTAGCTTGTCCATTTACTTGTGGGTGATAAGGTGATAAAAATCTAAGTTTAATACCAAATACATCACAAAGGCCTTGAACTTGTTTATTTTTGAAAGATTTTTCATTGTCAATGATGATCTTATGGGGAACACCAAAATTACAGATGATATGATGGGTGATGAATTTGACAATATTTTTGGCTTTCATCGAGACAAGGGGAATAACCTCCACCTATTTGGTAAAATATTTAGTTGTGGTAATGATAGAATGATGTCATTATGAAGAGTGGGGGTTGATTTCACCAATAAGGTCTAGACCCCATTGTGAGAAGGGATAAAAGTCTATAAAAATGTGAAGATTATTGCTAGGTACATGAATTAAATTAGCATGTTATTGAAATTTGACACACTTTTCACATAATCACAACAATTTTAGTTTAGGGTAGGCCAGTAATAGCCTAGGCAAAGGATATGCTTGGATATAATGGGGCCATTAAAGTGACCCCCATAGATACCATCATGTATCTCTTTGATGGTATGAGAGGCTTCTAAATCATGGAGGCAATAGAATAAGAGGCCATCCAAGCCTCATTTGTATATGATTCCTCCTATAATGGTATAATGAGAGGTGATTTGAAAAAATGCTTGATGGGAATTCCTAGAGAGGCCAAAAGGAACTATGCCAAGGTAAAGGTAGTCAAAGGTTTATTGGTACCAAAGGTCAGGCAAAGTTTCCTCCACACTAAATATGGTTGGAATGTCTAATTTGGTGTAGGAAGGTTAAGTGAGGTGATGGATAGTTTGGAGCCTAAGGGTGTTGACATGATCTGAGAGGCAAGAGAAGCCACGGTATCAATAAACTTATTGGTAGACCAAGGGGTGGTTTGGATATGGAAGTGTTCGAATGAGGTTAAGAGTTTTGTGATGAGTTTTATATAAAATTGCATTATTTCATTCTTACATTGGTAAATGTCATTGACTTGGTTAACCATAAGTTAGGAGTCCCTTAAGATATTGATTATTTTGACTCCTAAGGATAGGGTAGTTTGGAGACCTATTACTAGGGATTCATATTTAGACACATTGTTGGTACATTCAAAGTCAAGTTTAAAGGATAAGGGAAGTGGTTCACTAATAAGGGGGACAAGGATAATATTGAATCCCCCACCACATTAACATTTGGAACCATAAAAAAACATGGTTACCTGATTGGTGAAATTTGTTTGAGATAGGCTTGCGATAGACTCATCTATAAATTTTAGAGGGGGAGGTTGATTGTTTGCTAGGGGTGCCTCAGCTTGTTGGTTGGAAATTACTTTCCCCTTGATTGACTTTTTATGGAGGAAATCAGGGTTAAACTTAGTTAAAATCATGATCCACTTAGCCATACACTAGTTTTGGTATGGTTTGGAGTGCATGTATTTGAGGGGGTCAGTATTGGTTATGACAAAAGTTTTGTGGTTAAAAAGGTAGTGGAAAATTTTGGTGGCCATGAAGACTAGGGCCAGAGATAATTTATTAGTATGTGTGTACCAAGTTTTGTATTTAACAAGTGTACTACTAATGTAATAGATGGATTTCTCTTTGTGTTATTCATCCTGATTGACAAGCATCACCCTTAGGGAGTGGTCTATGGCAGAGATATAGAGGTAGAAAGGTTGGCCATATTTTTGAGGTGTAAGGATAGGTGGAGATAGTAGGTATTCTTTGAGTGTATCAAAGGCCTTTTAACAATTAACATTTAACTTGAAAGAGATGTCATTTTTCAAGAGGTGGTGGAAGGGTTGACATTGATAAGAGAGCTAAGAGATGAAGTGATGAATGGATTCAAGTTTCCCCTACAAGCTGTGGAGTTGTTTAAGATTGGTTAGAGGTAGCATCTTAAGGATGGCTTTGATTTTGGCCATATCAACTTTGATTCCTCAAAGGGAAATGATGAAACCAAGAAGTTTACCTGATAAGACCCCAAAAATATATTTCTTGGGATTGAGGTAGATGTGATAATGGATAATTAATCAAAGATAATCTTGAGAATGGCTAAATGGTCTTTGTGAATCTTGGACTTCCCAAGAAGGTCATCCACATAGTCTTTGATAATTGTATGGATAAGGTCATGGAAAATATAGGTCATGGCACATTGGTAGGTTGTGCTAGCATTCTTAAGACAAAAGGGCATGACTTTGTAATAGAAAGTCCCCCATGGGGTGATAAAGGTAGTTTTGTGCTGATCTTCAAGGGCAATCCAAATCTAATTAGAACTTGAGAATCCATCCATGAGTGACAACATATTGTGTCCTACTATAAGATCAACAAGTTGGTCAATGCTAGGTAGAGGAAAGTCATCCTTTGGGAAGGCAAGGTTGAGGTCACAAAATTCCACACAAAGATGTAGTCCCACTTTGGCTTTACTGATAAGTATGATATTTGAAACCCATTGGAAATAATCAATAAGTTGAATAAAATTTACAAAAAGGAGGCATTAAAGCTCTTCTTTGACAAGGAGGGCTATGAAAGGGTGAATTTGGAAAAGTTTCAATTTCATAGGTCTGGCATCATGATTGGTTACAATGTTATGGGTGGAAATAGTTGGGTCAATACCGGGCATATCAGCATATGACTAGGCAAATGCAATAATGTGGTCTTGGTGAAAGGTAGAGAAGTCTTGTAGTTCCTTAGAGATGAGGGTTTGGCCAAGTTTGACGATGTGGGGGTTGTCTGAATTGCCTATGTCAATGTCTATGGTAGATTTATTCAACATGGTTGAGGTTTTTAGAGGTAAATGTTTGTGGATGGACAATTCAGTGCACCAAGGTAGGTGAGAATAACATCATCATCTTGACACTAAACAATGTTAATGGTAGGAAAGTCTTCTCCCATGAGTTTAGGATGGGTTTAAGGGATGGCTATGGATGCCCCTTCTTTTTGATAATTTATAGGGCTAAGGGTAATCATATTGATGAAAAATAAAGTTAGGTGGGATGATGTCCTCATCTTCACCCATAGATGGAGAAGGTGATGGTGAGGAAGGGGTTTCTTCTTCGATAATGGTAGGGGTAGTTTGTTTGGCCTTCTTATTATTGGGTAAAATGAAGCTGAGACCATGCTTTTTATGAGGGTTTTAGGTCTCAATCAAGGTCAATGTATGTGGTCCATGCTCATATCATCCTAAATTGAATCTAGTCACACCTATGAAGGTATAGCTTGATGAAGTTTGGGTTGTCCAAATAAGAGGAGGAGGTGAATGGTTGAGGTGGAGAGGGAGTGATGATAGTGCTAAGTGGCTTGTCAATTCCCCCATAGATAAAGTGGTTTTTATATCTCAAAGGCCCTAAGGGGGTAATGGCTCTAATATTGGGGTCATAACCTAGTTGGTGATTGAGTTCACCATATTATTGGGGAGTAAGGAGGGCATCAAGGGTGAGGAGACAATATTCTCTAAGGGTGAGGCATTGGGAGGTAGGTTTCAAAGGATCAGTGATGGGTATCTAGTCTATGGGGATAGACAAGCCAGTAGAGTCCTTAGTGGAAGGGGAAGAAGTAATGGATTTAGCTTCCATGGGTGAGGGTTTGATGGTGGTTATTTGCAGTGCTTTGGATGGAGGTAGAAGTACATCATTAGGTTAGTAGGTCATATTACATGCTAAAAAATAACTAAGGTTAGCTTGTATGGTAACAACTTGACCTTCATGTTCAAACTTAATGCAATAATAGAGGGTAGAAGGTACACGTCGCATGACATGAATCTAAGGTCTCTCAAGTAAAACATTATACTATAATTCACCTTCAACTACATAGAAGAATTTGGGGAACATGCGAGGTCTTAGCCAAATATGAAGGATGTTGGTTCCTAAGGTAGTGATCATAGTGTCACTAAAAGATCTAAGGATGGTTGAAGATTCATACATGACATTGTCTAGTAGCTTAAGTTACTCAAAGGCATGGGAAGAGATGATGTTAATACTGGCTCCCCCATCAATCATAACCCATTTGATGTGGGTTTGGTTGATGTGGACTGTAATAAAAAGAGGGTGATCTAGGTCTTTAGGGTGGATAGAAGTTATTTTTGAGTCCTTCAAGGTAACAAGGGTGGAGAGTTGGAGAGCACCAATGAAGGCCTCTATGGGTTGGGAATCCCCTAGTCTAACTTCAATGGCTTGCATAACCTTGATCATGGCCTGATGATGATGGGGTGAGGTGGAAATGAGCTCATAGAGGATAATTTTAGTAGGGGTCTAGTGGATTTATTTAAGGATGACCCTCCTGATGGATTTAGAGGGGTTAACCTCTAATGTGCCTAAGATATTAACTTTGGGCTTATCTGTAAGCATGAAGGTTTGGGTCTCGTTGGGTATAGGGTGAGTTAGTGGGTATGTCCATGGAATGGAGACTTTAGCCTTCCCTTTATCCTTTTTTTGTGATCATGTGACAACATTAATGGTATGGATAGAGGGGGAAGGTGTGATGGGGGGTTGGGTAGATTCTCTGTCACTCTGAGGTGAGAGTGGGGGATTAATAATGTGTGGGTAGCTAGTTATTGGGTGTAATGGTGGATGAATGGATGGAAGGTTATCTACCAAAAGATCATCCTCATCATAGAGTTGGTGGATAATTGCCTAGAGAGATTTGTAGTTCTCTATGTCATGCCCAGGTGTCCTATGATAGAAGCAAATTTGATGGTCATTATACTAGGTTGGATTTGAACCAAAAGGATAAAAAGGTCTAATGGGAGGTAATGTGAGGTAGGAGGTCTATACTAACCTTTGAAGAATGGTTGTATAGGATTATGCTAGAGGTAAGGAATATTTTAGGCTCACAATTTTGGTTGGTAAGATGGGTGTGTGGGTGGTAATAGGTTGGGTGAGAGATGACTTGGGTAAGGTACTTTGGGTGGATGGTTTTAGCCTAGGCACATTGGTAGTTGAGGTGACTGAATTTGGTGGTCTGACTGGCTATGATCTGAAAAGGACTAATGCATCATATAATAAATGTGTTAGCATAATCAATGGTAGGGGGTGACATATATTGAAAGGGGGTTTATTTTTGAGCAAAGTGGAAGGATGGGGCCTTAGGATAGAGGGCAAGATAGAGGGAAGTAGAGGCTTAGTGATATGTTCTTTCAATGCTTTCATCCTTTTGGTTGGTGTGGGTCGAGATCTAGGTATAGGCTTCGGTGAAGTTAAGTCTAATTTTAAATATGGGTGAATCAAACTCTAAGTAGGGTAGGCACCAAGAGTTTTGAAAGGTTTTGTTGGTGAGGTGGTAGATTTTCTGGTTGATTGAGAAGTTGAGGGGTTATTGGAGGTTTGGATTGGTTTAAGAGGTAGTGGAGAGATGATGGATTGGTTAGTTAGAGGTGTGCTAGATAGTTTAGGTTTGTTGATGGAGGGAAGACCTAACTATTTCCAAAAAGTGGCTTAATCCATGTCTAGTTTTAAGGTGAATTCTAATTTCTGTACTAATGTGGAAAAAGGTTTGTGTACTAGTCTTGATCTATGGGTAATGGATGCAACATATAGACTTGTAGGTTTGGTGGGACACTTGGTAGGTTGGTTGATCTATTAAGGTGAGAGAAGAAAGGATGAGATAAATGTCTCATCCATAGCATACATGGGTAAGAATACTCCTCCTTTAGGGATAATATCCATAGGAGTAGTAGTTTGTTAGGTAGTTGGTAAAGGTGGTGAATTAGGAATGTTGATTTGCTTAGATGTACTAGTTGAGGTAATATGTGATGATTCCAAAACTTCTATAAGGGTATCTAGGGAGAAAGGAACTTCTTTGGTTTGGCTATCCAAAGGAGGGTAAGGTGACTCCATGACCTCGGTAAGTGAAGTGGGGGAGGAATGGGTAGATTGGATGATTGGGTCCTCATAGGTAGGTGTATTATGAACCATGTTGACTATGTGGGCATCATGAGATCACTCAGCCTATGTGTCCTCAACTTTGATAGGGGAATGGTTGGGAAAAGGTTTCCTGAACATGTCAAGAGCTTGATTTCGAGGGGCATTAGGATTATCCAACATGAATTCCCCTTTGTCGATAAGACTCTAAATAATATTCTTGAAAGTATTACATCAACTAAAGTCATGTCTAATTACCTAATGAAAACCATAAAGATCATTCTCATTATACCAAGTAGGTGATACATGAGAAGAATCAAATTACTGGGGAGGTTTGATAGTCCATGGAAGTTGTATAAGGTTAGTTTTTAATAGCTTATCCATAACCGAGGTGTAAGATTCTCCAAGTGGAGTGAATTATTTTTGGATATTTTGGTTTGGGTTTCTTACATTTAGACTGGAGGTAGTGGGATAATTTTTTTGGTTGACATTGGGTAGAGGGGTGGTTTTAAGGATGAAGCATTCATGGTTCCCCTAGTCTTGGTTCTGGTATTGGATTGGTTACCTAGTTTGGAGGAAGAAGTCTCATTGGTCTTGAAGGTAGTGTTCTTATTTTGTAACTTCAATTTACTCTCATCTATGGCCCAATTTTCTAACTTATGTTCCATGGTAAAAGGCTCATCAAAGGTTCTAAATCTTTAGACATACAGTGTAAAAGATATATGTTTATTGCAGGTTGACGTAAAGAAAATAAAAGCTAATTAATGAAGCTTCTCTAATGGGTGACAAAATTAGTAATGGAATCATCATCAAATTGTATGATACAATAGAGGTCCATGATATAGACCTTCTTGGAAATGTTAATGGAAAAGTGATCCAAGAAGACTTATGCTAGTTGGGTGAAAGAAAAGATGGAATGCTTGGTAAGGTCACTATACCAGTCAAGTGCTAAACCAGATAAAGACATGGGGAAGGTTTAGAGGAGAAAGGCATCATCATTATAAATCATGTAGCAAACATGCCTAAAAGATCTAAGATGTTGTTAGGGGTCCTCCCTTCTTTGAAATTTGGTAAACTTTGGAAGCTCCCTTTGAGGAGGGTAAGGTCTGATAGGAACAGAAGGATAAATAGGTTTGTTACAAATTTAATTATAGGATAAGATGTTATGAGCTCTTGAAATGAATGACTCAAGGTTGGTCATTTTATCCATGATTATTTTCATTAGGTTGATTTGAGGTGGTACACTAAAAGGATTGTAAGGTTGATATTATGGTTGAGGTTTAGTAACATATTGGTAATTGCTTGGCAGTGGAGAGGCTACCACATATTGGAATGTGGGTACTAGAGGTTGGGTAAGGTAGGTGGATGATGGTGATTGGGTAGTGGGTAGTGGGTATATAACTTTGTGGGTTAAGGATGTATCCTAGGTTGGGTACAATAGGTAATGATTGAGAAGTCCCTATGGATTAGGCATGGATGGTAATTGGGTTGGTGAGAAGAGGGGGGTAGTGACCTTCATGATAATGGGTGGTGAGGTAGAAGGGATAGGTACCCCTATGCTTGGTAAAGAGGTGTTAACCAATGGGATTGGTTTGATAAATGGGAGGTTGGAGATGCCAATGGTGGGTGCCCCACCTATAAGTGAGACATGATGGGTTAATGGTTGAGTTTTCCCCAAGGTATAAGAGTCATTAGTAGGGGTGGAAAGTGTAAGGGGAATGGTTGGTTGGATAGGTTGGTTCTCAACCATAGTGTCAAAGGGGTTAGTAGATGAAGATGCTTAGGTGGTCAAAGGTTGGGTGGTGACCATGGTAATAGGGATACCCTCCATAAGGTGGGACAGCATGCCATACAAAGGATCTTGAGGTGGAGTTGAAACTAGGATATGATGAGAAGAGGTGTTAAGATAGTGCTAAAGGGCCGCTAGATTATTATATAAAAAGGTGGTAAAATCCATGTCTTCTTGGGAAAATACCTGAGGGAAAGTAGGGATTCCCAATGGATGAGGTGAATCTTTTTCCTCAAAGATGCACTCCATAAATGAGGAGGTAAAAGAGGTTGATTTAGGTGACATGTTTTATTTTGCTAGGTCTCTTCGTTACTGATGAGTGAGAACCACACAAGGAAAGGGGAGAGAAAACAAGAACAATCTCATCAATCAAATAAGAGGAAGATAAAAAAATTATCAAGGAAATCAAGACACACACTATGAAGTATGTCAAGCTTAGAGGTTAGTTTTAATCTCTATTTTGGCTTATACCTTAGTTTATGAGAATGTGTGAGAGAAGTTGGCTTGTATATCAGGTACTATAGAATCAATATATAGTTGGTTTTAGTTTATTTAGGTGCTAAAAATAATCTATATTGGAATCAATACATGGCTTGGTATTGGGGCCTACCCCCTCACTTCACAGTCCCACAATGATAAGGGTGTCAGGTGCTTAGCTAATATATATTAATATCTAGAGTTTATACTCAACCAGAGAGCTGAGTTGGTTTTCCTCTTGGTAATGACCTGCAAGTAGGATTACCAAGAATAGGTAAGGTGATTATTAAGTGATGAAATCTTTGTCAGGCCTTGTCTCAAATTATTTTGATGTTTGATTGATAAAAGTGGTTTGGCTAGTGTGGGTAACAAAAGTTGTGCTACGATAAGATTACTATGCTTTAATTCAAAGTGAAATATTGTTAAAAGAAAGCAATGGATGTAGTTAATTTTAAGCCCAAAATAAATTTTAGTTTCAATTATGAGCAAAAATATAGAGAAGAGCATAAAAATGCAAAGAAAACATGAGTAAAGACTCTAGGTCCCACTAGGCATGCTAGAATTTTTCACTTAAATTTCACTATTATTCAAAAGAAGGTTGTAAAATTAGAAATATGGGTTGTGGTATAAATATCAATAAAAGTGTGAACATTAGATCAAAATATTGTGAAGATATCCTCTTTGGCTTGGGAGGAAGATCTATAAATAAGAAATCACTAAAGCAAATTTGTTGGTTAGACAAGTAGCTAGGTGGACTGCCTAGTTGTGGCTAGATTCTAGAAGCATGAGCTTCCTTAGGGGCTATCAATCCACCATTTTAAAACAATTAAGTTGATAAAATAGAAAGAACATACTTGCATCAATAATCAAAAGGTACTAAAACTGATAATAAGAATTGCTTGATAAAGAGATGTGCTAGAAATGATCTAATTAGTGATTAGATAATTAGTGCTAGTGCTAACAGACCAAGGTATGGTTTAGAAAATAAGGCAAAAGTCTATGGTTAGGCAAAAGCATAAAATAGAGGGTCTAATTAGGTGTAGGTGGTAAAATGGAGCTTGTTATTTTTAGGTATGATAGTGAACCATAGACAGTCAAGATGATCGTTAGCAGTTTGGTAACCATCGGTAGTTGGGCTAACTATCAGTGTTTCCTATAGGTAAATTATGGCCAATATTTTGGGTATGAATCCCAAGAGGTGGGTGAGGTTTTTACAAATTTAAATGTGGAAATATGATAAATAAATATAAAAAATAGATGATTATCTTACCAGGAAGGTGGATTGGATGGATAATTGAGGTGGAGTGTTTGATGTAGAAGCTGATCATAATTCTAACATAGTGATGATGCTTGGAGTGGTGATGGTAAGTTGGGCTTAATAAATTTTTGAAGTGCCTGATGATGATTGACTTACAAAAGAGATTCTAAATACTAGAGCTCTTGATAATAATTATAGATGTCTTTTCCCTTATAGCTCTCCTCTTCTTATAGGCAAAGGCAAGAGGTTGAAGTGGGAGTGTAACTAAGGTTTCTAATTATAACTCATCCATATAATGATTTATGAAAGAGTTTGGATGATTTATATTTAGAAAAGTTGAGTGATAGTTTGCATGGTGATTGCATGTTAAGGTTTTAATTGGTAGAGCTTGACCATCGACAGTTGAGGTAAAAAGGCCAAAATAGGTAAAAAGGGTTAGTTCAAGTCATCTAGGTTAAAATGGATAAAAATGGGTTTAGGTAAAGGTAAAAGGTCTAAGTGGTTATGATAATCAGAATCATGCATGTAGATTTTTGGTGTCTACAAGCACCTATTGATCTTGGTCTCACCATATCTAATAGTGACCATATTTATCTATGTCCATGGGTAAGTTACTAGGGGCACATTATATATTATCCTAAATTGGAAAGTAACTCACACATAATTAAACCTCTTAGTAACACTATAAAATCAATCTTGTAGCTATATATTAAATTGTATGAAATGAATCTCTCTAGAATCTTATAACCACCTCCCATATCCCATATACGACCATCACCATATCATATAAGTAGTATATATATCTAGTATAAGTCTATAATCCATGGTGCTTAGTCCCCTCTATTATGGTAAAATATAATGAGATGTGAATGCATCAGAATGAGCCTAATCTCCACATGGATCACCAAAAGGATGAACCAATGTGATATGATCATAAGCCCATACATGTAATAATGTGGTTTCTCTAAGACCACCAACATGAATTTACAAATTAAATATATATAAATCTTGATATAAGTGGGCTATCTTTCTATTCCCCCAAGAATACCTGGTATGGTTCTCCTCAATAGAACATAAAATATCATACATGTGCTAAGATATTGTAATGGATCCTACATCCAGTGCTACAAATGATGAAAGTGTACAACATATAAAATTTCACAACCATGAAATGTTTGATCACATAATCTAATCAAGTAATACACTACCAACTTTATCTGCACCCTACCATTAACCCACATATACTTATGGGTCCACTGTATATATGATGCACCCTTTATCTCCATCACAACAACCCTCTCTCTAATAACATGTAGCCATAGGGTTCACCATACAATAACTAATGTGATAGTCATCTTGCCCATTGGTAACTAAAAATTATAAGTTTTAGGATTCCATCTCTAAATCAATGTTGTCATTAAATGCATGCTATACAAAACTTGTCCCAATTAGCCAACATGTGCTAAACCAACCTCTTTTAATACCTACTAATTTTCATCATATAAACTAATATATAACAAAGTAATGTTTTTTCCACCTTAAAACTATCACACATGTAAATAATGTTATAAAAATAAGACACGTGAATAAAATAATATCAATTTTGGATCAAAATAAATGTAAATACACACATAATTATTCAATAATTCATAAAAATCTACTGAAAATCATATATTATTTTGGAAAAAATGTGTAATTTTCATACATACCAACTCATCTTCTATGTATGCCTATAAGATAGATCGTAAACACTCGAAGTGAAGTGGCAATGCATCTCATCAGCTAGGCATCTTGGTAACTCAGAGCTCAATTTTTACAATATAATAATGAACATGAAATTAAAAAATATATTTTCAATCATACTATTTATTTGAGTTGATTTTTTACAATATTATTTGCTATGTCTATTGCATACATGATCCAATAATTGATTGAATTATTTTGTAAACAATATATTGAGCATTGTTTATTGAAAACATGCCTTGTTAATTATATTAAGACACATTATCTTACATCATAACACTACTTTATCACTAATGTCAACTTTAAAAAATGGTAATTTTGTATGCATTACTACAAACCAAAATATATCTATATAAATGCTATTTCCTTTGGAAATCATATTGCAATAAAATGCATCTATGCCCCATACTATCATCTATATTATCTTATGAGTAACATGATTTCCATTAAGCCAAGATTAAAATTTAGTACTTGATATTATAACCATTCTAGTTGATCACACTTTTCTAATCAAATGCATCTATGTCCCATACTATCATCTATATTATCTTATGAGTAACATGATTTACATTAAGCCAACATTAAAATTTAGTACTTGATATTCTAACCATTCTAATTGATCACACTTGTCTAAATTCACTATATATTTTAATCTAATTTATTCGTTAACATTATCTCTCACCTCAAAAGGGGGGCATATATGGGACAAAATCACATGAAAGTTATTTATACAAAACTAACATGACTAAGATATTAGAGATGAATCAAATACATAATAAATGGGTATAATTATGAGGGTATATTATATACATATATACACACCTTACACATTACAAATTTCATATGATACATATCAAATTTTAACATATTTAAAAATATCATATTGGGTTCAAATATTGACACATTAGCACAGTCTTTGTAGGCATATGCCATGCATATACATTCAGTTTACACAAATAGGTACAAATTTATAAAATGAAAGTTACATGTTACATCTGCATATAATGAAAAATTTACATCTATATACAATTACATTTTCTTTATTTAGCATATGGATGCATAATATGCCATATAAGTGACATTGATTTAAGGGGCATGATACAAATTCATGCACACACATTATATTATTTCAAATTCAAAGGGCATAATACAAATTCATGCACACATATTATATTATTTAAAATTTAATGGGTATGATACAAATTCAAGCACACACATGTTACTATTTTAAATTCAAGAGGCATGATACATATTCATAACATACTTTCATTAATACTTGGTATCTGAGGTCATGGTAGGCACATGGATGTTATCCATTCTTTTTTGATCATGCATATAAGAACTAAGGAAAAAGTGACAATTGAACTTAAAGTCCATATGAAATGGATGATTTAATAAAGTGCATAATGCTTATTGGATATTAAACACCTTTTGACATTAAAAATCATGAATCCATTATGGATTCCACCCTATTTATATCTTGGGGTTACAAATACCAACAATTAAAATTGAGGTTTATATGTCCCTCAATGGGTTATATTTATATACATATTCACTTCAAATTAGTGCTTGATCACCTTCAATTCACCATGATTTGAAAGAATAACCAATTTATCCAATAACATGGTAATTTGAGTCAATATAATTGAGGTTTTTATGTCTCTTAATGGATATAATCATCACATTGACCACTTGAAAGCTTATCCATTTCTGTAGGTAGGAAATGAATAGACATTACAGGCTCCCTCTTTTTCTCCATGGTGATTAGGTCGATCCTTTATCCTTAGAATTTTTATTTCTCCATGGAAAATACATACTCCTTGAGAAGTGTTACATAAGCCACACATAAGTATGGTTGTTGCTTGAAGTATTTTCAATATTTTGTTTATGATTATATATTTTGTTTAAATTGGGCTATAATCTATCTAATTACTGACATCTTCCTTTTTGGTAGGAACATTATGGATCACTATTAATAATGACAAGTCCACATTATGATCATATACACATGTTTGCATTATATTTTTTCTCTTTTATCCAATATTTATAGTTCCAATAAAATTATAGATTAAAGGGCAGGGGAAAATGTAGACACCCAAATTTGGCATAAGCATTTCTTACAATGTCTTTTAGCCTCTTTGCTTATATGGGTCTCTAGCTAAGAATTAAGTACTTAGTGGTGCATGTCTTTTGTGTTTTCTATTTTAATTATTAATTTTATAAGACTTTTTGGTCTCTTTTTCCCATCCATGTTACTTGAGTCATTTTAAAAATAGATATCTCTAACCCTGTTTTATCACCTTGAGTGTATTCTTATTCCATGTCAGTTGTGACCATTACAATCAAGATTGATCATCAAACTTGACCCATTGTAATCAATCCCAACCATTGATCTTGTCAAACCTTTATTTAGACACATTTCCTTTATATTTGTTTCTTTGATATTTTGATTTTATTTTGGGCCTGTTTTAGTGTGGCACCAGGTATTTAATTCAAATTCAAAAAGACTCATAAATATATAGTTGTTAGGAGACATTTAGGATGAACATTCTTACATTACAAGAGCTATATAAAATTACATTTAATTATAATAAATCATTAGAGATACATATGAATAATTTAATGTTATATTGTGTGTTTATGTGAAGGGTAAACATGAGAAAGAACATATAGGCTTGTATTCACCATTACATAATACACATTAGCAAGATAATTACATTTGATTTTGAGCCTTATTTAGAGAAGTGTAAATGTAGTGTAGAACTTTGTTAATAAATAAGGATTAACCAAGGTTAGTCTAACTCAATCACTTTTACCTAATTCCCACATTCAATATCTCAAGTTTTTATGCAAGAAATTAGGGTTTATATTTTAGGTGCATAGGTATGTGTTAAAAAGATTGAGAAGTCATAAAAGGGAATTTTTTATGCAAGTGATGAGTCATAATAGAATCAAAATCTTAAATTTATAGGGTCAATATTGATTTCCATAGGTTGACATTGATAGTTGATATTGACAAGAACTAAGATAATCAATTTGAGAAATGAGTAGAATATAGTCCCTTTCACACATAACTAATGCATAGAATAAACATGTATAGACCACATAAGTGTTATAAATAATTTAGGTTTATCTCTATCCCTTTGTACTTTTTCATTGTGATATTTGAATTTA
Source organism: Torreya grandis (assembly GCA_037957365.1). Taxonomy (NCBI): domain Eukaryota; kingdom Viridiplantae; phylum Streptophyta; class Pinopsida; order Cupressales; family Taxaceae; genus Torreya; species Torreya grandis. The sequence continues at coordinate 4,496,032 of JARHVA010000223.1, read as the reverse complement.
CATGTTTGGATCATAGATGTAAATCTATATTTTGTGTATATTCTACCAATATATAGTTAGCTTTTAATTATATTAGTTTCTATCTAATTAAAGGATTATTATTTCATTAATCAAATTTTAGATAGAACAAATTATTAGAAATAGAAATGACCCAAATGATTAATAAACTTAACATGTTTCTATTATGTGTAGGATTGAGATAGTTTGTAAGTCATAAGAAGGGTTAGAATTAGACTATGAGGTATTCAGATAAGGAAATAAATGCCTAGAACTACCAAAATGAATCCATCAATCTGTAAACATCTACATTATATGATAGTGTTTATCTTATATCAATTTCATCTGTGTACAATGCTTCTCACTTTCAATACAAGCCACTATGCATGGATGTAATCTATCTCTATGTGTGATATCAAGGCTTACTATGTGCATGATATCCAAAAAACTAATCTCATTCTATTTTAAACCCTAGTTTCAATTTTAACACTAGGTTTAGGCCTTCAAAATGGGAAGAAGGTGATTTGAGCTAACCTCAATGGTTGAGTTTTGCCTACACATCCAATACTCTAAAGAGGGAAGTCAAACTAAATGTAGTTCTCCTTATTAGATTTTTGTGTGCAAGGTGGTCCTTTAATGAATGCAACCTATAATCTAGATTTCAACACTTTGAAAATGGAAATCTTAGCTTGGATTAAGTGCTTTAGACTTGGATAGGGTATTCTCCTTATGATTGATTATTGAATTGGGAAGTTTAGGGAAGTCCCTTTGAATGTGCAAAAGTGTATATATGTTTCCTATAGGAGTGATATATAGTTCCATATGATATAATAGGTTTAGACCTAGTGTGTATTTATATTGGACTCTTTGAGTACTTTATCATGTCACCAACATACACAAAATTTATGAGTCAATCCATAAAGATGATTTGAATTTATAAAAAATGAATGTTACTTGACATAGGAATGAATCCATTAGAGTTTGACACTATAAAATTTCATAGGAATTTGAGTCTATTAGACTTGTCTAAAAGACATGAATATTGATATGATTATTTAGAGACAATATGAGTGTGATAATGAATAGGTTAGGCATAAACTAAGGAATTATTATAGGTGAGTGATAGAAAATTGGAAATATTAGAATCATATAAAGTATATGTAGAAGATAAGGGTGTGAAAGATTCATATGTGTACATATAAGTCATGTAAGGTGAAGGTAGGTCAATATTGACATTGTCAAGTGTATAATACCAAATTTTAGTGTATACATATGCCACCCATTTTATTCTAGTATTGAAATGAAATACAAGACTAGAGTAAAAGGATAAAGAGATGTACCTATGTTTTTGCAACACATTTTATATTTGGGAGAAGGCTCTGAATGTGTATCTTACTCCAAACAAACCTGCAATGAACATGTATAAATCAATGTCCATATATGAAATGAAATATAAAAATGAAAATTTTAAAAGTTAAAGAGAAATGAAGAAGTAAGGAGTAAGTGGGTGAATTGTATTCCCCCTAAATACCAATTTTTTTATTTACATATGCCCCCCCTTTTATTCTAGTATTGAAATGAAATATACTACTAGAGTAAAAGGATAAAGAGATATACCTAACACTTTATATTTGGAAGAAAGATTTGAATGTGTATCTTTCTCTAAAAAAACCTGCAATGAACATGTATAAATAAATGTCCATATATAAAATGAAATCTAAAAATTAAACTTTTAAAACTTAAAGAGAAATGAAGGAGTAAGTGGGTGAATTGTATTTCCCCTATGATTTGTTTTAGATAATGTTTTTTGCTAACAAATTGGAGAACTATGCTTCATGTTAAAGTATATGGATAATTTATATTCCTATTGAAGCATTTGGATAATTGGTGGTGAAAATACCCCATTGGATAAATTAAATAAGGAAAGGGTCATGGGTTGGGAAAATAAATGTCTCAACCCTTTTGAGTAATGTTATGCCATTGAATGATGTGAAACCTCAAATGCACTACTCATTTAACTGATCTTAAACCTCAAGATGAAAGGGGAATACTATGTTAGGATCATGAATAAAAAATTTCATATGAACTTATAGATTCAATATGTAACCTTCAGTATCATTAGCACCATTCTCTTTAGTAAATTTTTTTTAATAATGTGTACATGAAGAATTTTTATGCCCCATAATATTATTCAATTGGTGCCAACATGATATAAAATGTTATGCATCTATATCTCATTTTATCCCAAGTCTAAAAAAAATGAAAACTTATAACTCATGTTCCTATAAAATGTGTACATTTTCAATGCATATTCCCCCAAAATTTATTCTAATTTACAAGCATATGCCCCATAATATGAACCAAATTGACAATTTTAACTCTATAAATCATGTAATTTGTTCAAAAATCTAATTTTTCTATAAATTGAGGGTTAAATATATATGACAAGTCCACTAATATACCCCATTTGAGGTGAGGGATTCATCCTGCAAATTACTCATCTAAAAATAAAAGAGTTAAATACATCATGTTATGTAAAAATATGTGACAATTAACCCTTCATCTCAAGTTGAATTTGAGACGAGTGGATTAGACCAATGACATAGGTTTCCTAGGTCTCAAGTTTGAATCCAAATTAACTATGAAGTGCATGGGGAATTTGTGTAGATCCTATGTTTATAGGGGGATCATCATATGTTTGATATTTATTCACACCAAGGTACTATGAGCCATTAGGCCCCCTAATTCCTCAGTACCAAACAAAATTAATCATTTATAAACATGTGTAACATGCAAAGAATATGTCATAATAGTAATTAATATGTCATAGGAAAATATATGAAACATCTAGTGTAAGGAATACAAGTGTCATTTCAAGATTTATATATCAATTAGGCATGTGGTATTAACCATCAGTGCTATAAACATTGAATAATAAAATATGAGAAAGGTGCATGATATGGATCATGGAACCAAACATAAATAGGGAGGTGTATGATATGGATTGCAATATCACATTATCAACAAACTGATTATATAGTCCTATATTTATCGACTCAATCACACAATGTCATGGTCATGATGCACATAATATAACCACACACAATTACACTCAATGTCGCATAAGGCTAATGGTCGTAAATAATGAGAAATAAAATGTCACACAAGGCCAAGGGCAAAAATAAAGAGACATAAAAAAATACACTCGATCAATAAATTGTCATGAAATAAGGACAAATGACAAACAAAACACAATCGATGATTATCTTATGAAATAATAAAATCATTCAATGAATCACAGGACAAGATAAACTAGTCTACACCATTAATCTATGCCAATGTCACATCATAACAAAGTAACATCCATGAAATATAACACTTATTTAAGCAAGAGAAAGACATGTGTAAGAAATTAATGTAGCTCAACATAATAAAATTAAAGTTCATAGAAAGATATAAACTATAATAATGTAATCTATGGAAGGAGATGCCCCCAGTATTGACATGGCCCATTGGTATAGGAATGTCTTATATCTATTTATCTATGTATAATGTAAACCTATATATTATGCATCTCACTCATGTATAATGTGAAATGCATGTGCGTATGAAAAATGATATGTAATCTACCAAACATGTGATAAATAACATAAATGAATTATGTAAATTAGTAAACATGTCATGCTTAGATCCTGATTTTAGATTTTTAAAATATTTTATTTTTTTAATATTTTGAATAAACATATAGAATAAATGAAATCCAAGTGTAAAGGCTACACAAATAGAACAATGTTATAGATCCAAAAAATCCATAACATATAGCATGGAAATTTGGAACAAATGAACACAATTAATGTGCCCCCACTATAAATGTGAATTACAACATTATAACTCAAAATAGTATGCAAGAGGTGGAGGGGGATGAGGAGGAATCAATGTATATGCTCATATAATATGTAGACAAATGTATGTGATTATGTAAGTTCAATTTAATAATCTATAACATGTATAGATAGTATGTAGGAATGAATAAATAGCATATCACAAAAGGATGTGCACTAGAATGATACTATTATGAAGGATGCATTATCGTAAGATAAATGTCACAAATGTCTAAATTAGGGTCATAGTCATAATAAAGTAAGGGATAGATGAATGATCAATTTAAGACCATATATACATATGTATATGAATATGAAATAATATAAGCAATAATAAATCAAGAAAACATTCAAGAACTTGAGAATAATAATTGTGAATAATCTGGACCTTAATTTATAATATAATTTTGACAATCATTTGGCATAATTTATTTTCATGCTCTTACTATGTAATGTTATTTAATTTTTCCCTTCCTCAATTTTAAATTATTTGAGTGGCATTTGGTATCAGCAATTTTTTTGGAAAATATGTAACTATATTTTACTTCATACTTATTATATATATCTGATATGTAAGAAAACAATCTTGGAAAGTAAAGGATATAGTCATATTAATGTTATTAAAAATTTCTCCCATTTATTTTAACCATGATTGTTCCAATGTGACAATGCCTTTTGGAATATTCTCTTGTACATATAATAATGTGTCTACTATCTTAGGCCCAAGAGAAACTGGTATGGTAACATGACCCATGGCATTCTCATAAGTATGTGTCTGTTATAAAACTCGATCATTATATCTTTAGATATTAAAATATAGTATTAAGTACCTGATAATGATAAGATTTAAATACATTTACCACACATGATTTATGTGCACAAACATGGTCCTAACCTACCATTATCTCACACACACATGCTACCTTATAAGTATGATCCTTATATTCTACTATTACACACCTACATGAATATTAATATTTGTTTTAAACATGCATACTATCTTACATAGACATCCATAAATCTTAAATTAAATATTATTATGCACATATTAATAATTTTAAACTAGTTCAATATCACTATTTGATATTGAATTGAGCCTGACATTAATGACTATCTCCCAAAAATGGGTACTATAGACATCTAAAATTGGACACCTCAGTGTTGATTTTAACATATCATCTCAATATTCACCAGAACACACTAATTTCATATAAACCCATAATTCTACCATCTATGTCAAACCTAATATGATCATCTTTCTAATTCTAATCCTATAATTGATTAACATCCCTAGCCTACCCCATCACTATTCATCTTCCCCCTCCCTCCACCAGCCAATTAATCAATTCCATCTTGGCCTTGCCAATCCTACCAAATTAATCCCACATCATTATAGTTAATTAAATTATGATAATTAGTTAATCCATCCCTAATAATTAATTCCATGCACATCCAAATATCCATAATTTTATAAATAAATAAAATTTAAAATCTTCACATCAGCCCCTCATTAGTTACATCATTAATCATCTCCAAATCCCAAAGTCTTAAATGAAATCCAATCACCACCAATCCAAGGAAATAAATCAAATAAAAATTCAAATAAGTCATAAAATCACAAGGTAATCTCATGTCTTCTAAGCCTCCCTCATTTAATGAGGAAGTTGACTCATTCTCAACACTTTATTTTGGATCAATATCAACAATCCACATTCTCCATGAAAAACTATAAATTGGAGCTCACCCATCCATTTTAAACATGTTTAAATCAATTTACCAATCCATTACCAATATATATTCATCATCTAATCAAGACATGAAGCCATCAATAAGGGAGACACTATTAAATTTATTATACAAATCTAATTGAACACCCACATCCATAAATCTGAGCATAATCAACACATCAAAGGAGAGATATTAATGATAAGTGAGGTATATTTCTTCTCCTTTTTATCAATATGAGGTATTTGCTTAATTAGGGTATAAATTTAGTTATTTCAAATTTATAATGTACTAACCCTGGTTTTGCATATATACATTTTTAGCATGCCTAGTGGGATAGGAAATCCCAAAAATCCTTTGCATCATTTTTATTTTTAGGTGTCTTAGGCTTGGTTGGTCATCTTTTAGGAAATAATTAGCTCAATTTTGTTATTTTTATATTCCAATTTCCATTCCCATACTTAAATCATATGCATCCTTAAAAATGATGTTTATGCCTTCTAGGACAATGTCTTCACTCCTTTGATCAACATCTATGATTCTAAACCTTTTTTACATTCTATGTACTACTTGAAAAAACAATGCATCATATTCACTTCCCATGGCACCTTCAGTTTGCATAATGTCATTTCCACTCCTCAATTTGTCATTTTGCATTTATAACTACTTATCTATTTAATATGCACTACTAACATAAACATCACATTATTTTCACTTCCTATAGTGTCTATGCCTTTTAAAACATCATATGTGTATCTCTATTTAGTGTCTATACCCTTACTATTTGTCTATGTTATTTGAGTCTATATAGATGACATGTGTGCCTTGTAACATCTACGCATCTTAGGTCAGCATATGTACCTTACTAAATGACATCTACACATTTTTGGGACTAATGATATTTATTATAGGTACACACTTACCAATGACACTTCAAAAAAATTAATAACTAATTTATTACAAGTTCCATATTTAAATACCAATTATCAAACCCCAAATATACACATTTAAAATATTAAGCTAAAATAAATCTTGTTCATTTGCTTATCTTTCACTTAACTTTTACTTATGTGTGTTTATAGATTGATGTTGCATATATTTTTCCCTTACACTATAAGGCGATCTTAGGAATAAAAAATGACCTAGGAATTTATTTCCAATCCTAGTTACAAGTTATATATACTCTTCCCTCGCATTACAAGTATAACTTGGGAATAACAAACAACCTGCACCCCTTTTATTTTCATTTTTTTAGGGTCTGTAAATTTGGTTTTCATCACCTATCATAGAGACAAACCTCATGTTCTAGTGTGGTATATAATTTTTTAGGGATTTGGCATTATTATCTAAGTGGTAATATAATTTAATAGCACCATGAAGTGATGGGGTTTCATCCCCCAATACCTAGGTCCCCAAAAACACATTTGTATCATAAACTTAGATCTCATTGTACCTAAAGGTATATAGAGGGCACAACTAGATCATTATATTTAGTATATGTTAAGACCTTTCAGATGTATATCAAATAGTGGTATAAAAAACACAATATTCCCAAATATCACCCAACACATACCTTTTGTGGTACTATCAGTGGGACACTAGTGAGTTACACACCTAATTGAATAATCTATATTTTAATTAGTGATTTAATTCCTCCCCTTGTTCTCAACTTGTTTGAAACTCATAATCTAATGACATATAAAAAACAACAATAGTCCTTTCACTTCATATCCATTATATCTTGATGATATAACCCAAAAAAATCTCCCATCTACTACTTATAGTCCCCATAATGATACCCCCATCACAAATGTAAAGGGAAGCCTATTATAACACCCAAATCCTCAAATCAACCATAACATCTAAAAACTTAACCAACAAGTTATGAACTTGACATACCTTATCAAACCACCATCACCTTGTCCATCCTACCATAATAAATCCCATATAAAATCCATTCCCCATCAATTATTTGATCCATATAAGATACACTTTATTGAACTTTGACATAAATTAGAAAATCAATCACAACACCATAAACCATTCCATACCAATTTGACTCTTGAGCCATGAAATCCCCTCTTAATTAAATTTTAGAATAAATGGGATGATAAACAAAGCCTAATTTGATAATAATATAAATGGAAAGTGTGTGATAAACCATAAACAAATCAATACCCTACCAATTAGGCCTTTGAGCCACAACTATTGATGAAAACAACAACTAGCTAAGCAAAAAAATCAATAGGTATAAACTAAGAATTTGCATGAAAGCCAAAAACTCTATTTATTCTCATTGAATGAATAAAATATTTACATAAGAGGACTTAAATAAATCTCAACTCTAAAATAGAGTTTAAATGCATAATTAAAAAGTATAAATAAATTTAAATCTACCTAAAGCACCTAAAGCTAACTAACCCATGCAATTTTTAGAAAAAATGCAATTTTTAGTAAATTTCATCTTCTAGTGTTTTTTTATTTTTCAAATGATATTTATATAAGTGTTTCATGCAAGCTCATGTGGGCCTAAAAATATCCACAAGTCCATTAAACACTAAAACTATCCTAATGGACAAATTTCAACTAAAGTTCACACCTAGATACAAAAATATACTATATCCAAAAATGGAAAAATCCTAAAAAAATACTAAAATGCATTTACAAATGCTCAAATTGTCATTTATAGCCTTTGAAAAGTTAGAAAAACATCCTTAAATGGATAAAGTGGTTTAATATAAATTTATCTTTCTAATACAGTTGTTTTGGTGCAAATGAGATCTCAAACAGAGTTATAGATCAAAAGTTATGGCATCTAGAAGAATGGACTTTGCATCAACTATCTAGTCATACCCTATCATTGTCAATCTAAGGAATAATATTTATGCAAGAACTAAGTGTAATTGTGTCTAAAAATTAGAATTTGGGGAATTTACAAAATCCCTTCCTAAATCATTATCATACTCTTTCACTAAGAAATCAAGGTCACTACATTCAACCCATCTTTGATGAACCTATTTATGATCAATCACCCATATTTGAAATAACCATCATAGGACCTCCCATATTTGACTATCCCCTTACTGATGAGTCTATGTTTGACCAAGGTACCATATTTGACCAATCACCCATCTTTGACGCACCCATTGTTGGTCTACCTATATTTGATCAACTACCAATCTCTAATGGGCCACCACTCTTTGAAAAACCCTTATTTGATGAGCATATCTTCAACCCAACACCCATATTTTATGGACCCATATTTAATGATCCCATTTTTGACCATCCCATCATCAACCATAATGGCAAGCATATTTTTGACCTGTCACACAATATCCTCACACATCAAAATCTCTATCACCCAATACAACATGCCTCGAGTGATAAAGGCAATTGTAGACAAAAAAATCCCAAATGCCTTCCATGTGGACAATCCCATATTAAATAATACATCAACATAAACATCCTATTATTTCTTAAAAATTCATTTGTCACATCTATCCTCCTCATAGAAGAGGAAATCAACATAAAAAATCACTCATGGTTACATGGGGACAACCTCATGACTTGTTTCCAAAATAGAAATATCCCATCACGGATAAAGTATGTGTTAGACATAGTCATTGATGTCTAAAGAATTGTCATTGATATCAAAGGTAGCATCTGCTATCATGCATTAATGATAAAGGTGTTGAGGTAAACATACTTATGTGTGTTAAGTTGAACAAACTTGTGTGTGTACTTTGAATGCCTTTGTTCACATGGTTCTCTTGACAAGATATGGATAAGAGCATAGGATGGTGTTATCAATATTATGCATGTATGGTAGCATCTAAAAGAAATTATCACACTATGATAACCATGTTTGTGTCTATTCTATATGGTCTAAGTTTTATGTCATAAGGATGAATAAAGAAAATGTTACAAATGCATAAGGTTGTTCCTTAGCTAAAAGCTTATTAAGCTTCCATACTTAGTTGATTTTGCACCTTTGTATTTGTTGGAGGAATCTTTCAAAAATATTCTTTGTGGTCTAAGTTCTATGTCATAAGGATGAATAGATCAAATGTTACAAATGCATAAGGTTGTTCCTTAGCTAAAAGCCTACTAAGCTTCCATACTTAGTCGATTTTTCACCTTTGTATTTGTTGGGGGAATTCTTTCAAAAATATCGGTAAAGACAATTATCTCAGACAAAAATCCCTCAACAAATAATGGAATTCTTTTGGGAAAATGTTAAAGGAAATTCTTTTGAAAAAAGTGTTGAAGACCTTTCAGACAAAAAGCCCACATAAATTACTCCAAAACTTTGGAATTCTTTAAAAAAGATTGTCCTGAAGGAAATGAGTCCCATGCAAAAGTTTTGAAAGGTACATTTGAAAAATGCTGAAGGGAAAATAATCTAATCAAAATCCCTGAAGGGTACATTTGCAAAGTGCTAAAGGGCAAGTGACCCAAAATAAAATTTCCAAAGGGTATGTGGACCGTTGTAAAAGTTTTGAAGGGTATGTGAACCGATGAAAAAGTTTAAAAGGGTATGTGTCCTACATAGAAGTTTCAAAAGATATGATCGAAGAAGTGAAGGAAAATTCAAAAGTGTTGAAGGGAACTTAGACAAAAAGCCCATGGAAATTTTCCTGAAGGGCACTTAAACAAAAAGTCCATAGAAATTGTCTCGAAGGGCACTTAGACAAAAAACCTACAACAATTTATCTAAAGGATAGTTTGAATGAAGAAAGGACATTTGTAAAGTTTTTAAAGGACACTTTTGAAGGATAAAGGACACTTAAAAAGTTTTGAAAGATAGTTTTCAAAATCTTGAAGGGTAGTTCAAATGAAGAAAAAGGACACTTGAATTTTTTTTGAAAGACATAGAACACTTCCATAAGTGCTAAAGGACAATTGCGTAGGACACAATGCCATTTTAAAAAAGTTGAAAGGGTTCCATGAAAAACTCCCAAAAGGTATATAGGCAAAGATAAATATCGATTATGTCTATGACAATCAAAAGGAGCAAAAGAAATACATGAATGCCAAAGAAAATGAGATGAAGTCAACATGTCAAAGTTTAATGACCAAGCCAATATAAAGATCATGCATCTCCAAGAGATCAAATGACATGCAAAAATTAGATGGAAAGATCAATGGACAATTTTCAAAGTTGGAATGAAAAATAAATGAAGAACCGTTGAAGTGAGTTAGTTACAAGAATCTGGCATGATGGTTGAAAAAAATCGATAGTCAGTTTATTTGAATAACTATGAAATAAAATGATTAATTATAGATTCATTCCTATGGTGTGAATGTTGTAATTGAAGTGACAAGGGTATACTTTGAAGAAGGTTCAGAGAATGGAAGTCAATTAGTCACTTTCTTAGAATGAGAAGAGACAAGCAATGAATTCAAAATATATAAAAAGGAGACTCGTCTAAGTGTCTAAGTTTTTATTAATGCAAAATTCCAAAGTGATGAAGAGTAGGGATGAAAAATAGTCATTTTTCAATTTTTGAATGAGAGGAGTCAAGAGGAGTCAAGCCATAGATGCAAAAATATGAGACTCATCTAAGCATAGAGTAGTAATGGTTGAATTGGAGATTATCAGAGTGTCAAATAGATAAATTTAGACATAGAGAAAGGGTATAGGAAGAGTGAAGATCACACAAAAGTGTGTTTAATGAGAAATGAGTAGTTGCAAATTATACATGAAATAGATAATAGAGACTTGGATTATTTTGTGAATCTAATTCATTAATTTGAAGTGTAAATGCCTGATTATTTGGTGCCATCAGATTAAGCTAGGTTGGTGCTCAGTATAGAGAGTGGGTGCTTCCTTAGAGTTAGTGCACTTAAAATAAGGGATTGGTGTCTCCTTGAAATGGGTGTCCTTAAATGTAACTAGTGAGATTCAGTTAGTGAGACAAACTTTGTAAGGCTAGATTAGAATAGTAACTTCTAGCAACATTCTCACCATGGTTTTTCCCTTTGGGTTTCCATGTATAAATTTGGTGTTGTGTGTTGTGATTTTCTGCATGTGATATCTTTTATTTATTTATTTATTTGAGATTTTATATGTTTAAAATTTATCTTTAAAGTTATAAGAAATTCATTTTTGAGATCTACTGATTCACCCACCCCCTCTCAATAGATAGGTGTGTTCAAAAATTGGTATCAAAGCCAAGGATCCAAAAGAGAAGCTTAATCAGCTCAAGTTGATCTTGGAGTTTGAACACAAAATGGATAGTCATGAAAGAACTTCATCAAAAAAGGTACCTTTATTTGATGGGTATAACTATGCCTTTTAGAGTATAAGTATGGAAGCATATTTGAGCTCCTTAGGGTTTGATGTCTAGATGTCTATGGAGAATGGATACACACCCCCTACTATTTCTCCTACTAATCAGGTAGTAAAAAAGGCATGTGAAAATAATTCCAAAGTAAAGAATGTTATTCTTTGTGGATTGTCAAACAATGAGTTTGCCAAAGTCATGCATTGTAAAAGTGCAAAGGACATATGGGTCAAATTAAAGAGTATATATGAAGGAGATGATAGGGTAAAACAATCCAAGCTTCAAACACATAAGGGATAGTTTGAGAGCCTCAAGATGAGTGAGGAAGAGAATATTTTAGACTACCTCCTTAGGGTAGATGAGATTATAAATGCAATCAGAGGAATTGGAGAGATAATGATGAATCAATCATTGTCAAAAAGATTTTAATATATCTGACAACAAAGTATGATTCTAAAATTTCTACCATTGAAGAAGTAAGAGATATGAACAAGCTCATAGTAGATGAGTTACATGGAACTTTCACTGCATATGAAATGAGGCTGGGAGATGCAGATTCATCCAAGAGAGAAGATACTTTCAAATTTTCTAAGTAGATAGAAGAAGAAGAAGAAGCTCCTAATTCTAAATTTGAGGAGGTTGATGATGTACAAGCCAATTTCATTAGAAAATTTCAGAAGGGCTCAGGTAAATACAAAGGTAAGTTACCCTTCAAATGTTTTAATTATGGAAAGATAGGTCACTTTGATATTAAATGTCAACATAAAAGGAAGGATGACTCTTATTCAACTAAGAAAAATCAAAAATAAAAATCCTATTATCCTAAAAAGAAGAAAAGCTTCTTTAAGAATAAAAAGGGGCTATACTCAAAAGAAGATAGTGACTTAGTTGATGACACTAGTAGTTCAAGTGATGAGCATGATAGTGATTTTATGGCCAAACAAAATGAAGTTATATTCATGAATTATGAATCAAATTCTTTATGCCAAGAAGAAGAGGACTTAGATGATGATGAAGAAAAATAAGAAGAAGTAAATCTGGAATGTGAACTCATCTATCCTTTAAAATAAATTGACAAGCGTAGAAAAGAAAATTCTAAACAAAATAAGCTTAGTTAAAAGGAGTTTGAGAAATAACATAAAATAAATGAGGAATCAAATCAAATGATAATGAGTTTGAAGACCCAATTTGAGGAGGTATAGAGGATAGAGGATGTGGTCAAAACTAATTTGTAAGCAAAATCCTTAGAATGCTTGAAGATGGAGGAAGAAATCATGGACCTAAGAGAAAAGCTCAAAAAGGCCAAAGAACAAATTGATAAAGGCTTAAAACTAAAAGGAGGATCTATAATAATGGATGAGATGATCAGCTTACAAAAGCCCCTCAAAGAAAAATTAGGTCTTGGGTATGAGAAAGGCAAGAGTCCCATGTTGAGTAAAACTAGGAATCTGTATGAAAATTTCAAGGCAACAACAGAATCAAGAATAAAAAAAGAAGATAATCACATTACTGAAGAGAAGAATAAAATTAATATCTTTGTTCTTACAAATACCAAGGTTGTTCCTATGAAAAAACATAACAACAAGGAATGTGAAGAAGATAGAGTTCAAGAGACCTCTTTTATATCACCAAAGGAGAATGATAACTACGTATTCCTCATCATTTTATGGTTATTATTATAGCTATAATCAATTTGGACATAAATTAATTGATTATAATATTATACCTCAGAGAAGGATAAGTTTGTTAAGTAAGAATTCATTTACCCCTACTAGATCTAGATGTTTTATGCTATAACTATAATAATTTTGGGCATATAACAAAGCATTGTAGAAAAAATCTTGTTAAAACTAAAGTCCAATAATGAAAAAAGGGTTGAGACTCTTAAAGTGAACAAAGGCTCAAAAATCAATGACACAAAAAATAAAATTATAATCAAGAATCCCAAGGAGATATAAAATTAGTCTATGATCGCCCAACCAACACTGCATGCTAAAGAGAAAAATCTATGGGTCATAGATAGTGGTTGATCAAAGCATATGACTGGTGACAAGAGTAAGTTCACCAAATTGAGCTGATGTAAATAAGAGACTACCATCTTGGGAGATAATACTTTAGTCAAAATCAAAGGCAAAGGAATCTTGCACATTGCTGGCAAACTCCCTACACATGATGTTCTTTATGTTAAAAGACTAAAACATAATCTATTGAGTGTCAGTCAGATGTGTGACAATGGATATAAAGTTATATTTGATGTTGAAGGTTGTGAATTAAGGTCTCAAAAAAATTTTGCACAAGGAAAAATGACTGAGAGTAACATATATAATCTGATTGAGGTAAATGATATAAATTGTCTCATGAGAAGATTAATGAGAGTTGGTTATGGCACAAAAGGATGGGTCATGTTAACTTTGACAATTTAGTCAAAGTAAGTTATAACAAGTGTGTAAGACACAAGCCTAAGATAACCAAGCCTACTAACACAATGTGCAGAGAATGTCAGCTCGATAAATAGACTAGGGTCTCATTCCAAACTAAAGAGTATGCAACTATAAATCCTCTATAGATAGTTCATACTGATCTTTGTGGACCAACCAAGACAAGAGGTTCTAAAGGAGTGTATTATTTTATGTTGTTCATATATGACTACACTATAATGACATGGGTAACCTTTTTAAAGGACAAGTCTCAAGCCTTTAAGAGATTCGATATCTTTAGGGCCATGGTTGAAAATGAAATTGGTAGAAAGATTAAGTGTCTTAGATATAATAAAGGTGGTGAATTCACTTCAAATGAATTCATAGACTATTGTGAAAATCATGAAATTAAGAGACACTACTCTACCAAAAGAACTCCATAGCAAAATGGAGTTGTTGAGAGGAAGAATATGACTATCAAGGAGATGGATATAACAATGTTGAAAGAAGGCAACTTGCCAAATGGTTATTGGAGAGAAGCAATCCAAAAAACAATATACATCTTGACTCGAGTTCAATTGAGAGTAAACAATGATAAGACTCCATACGAACTATGGTATGGAAAGCCTACCTTGGTCATGTAATTCAAAGTGTTTGGAAGCAAATTATACATTCAAAGGAAGGAGAAAAAGAGAGGAAGTTTTGAGTCAAGGTGTAATGAGGGAATATTCCTTAGTTATTCTACTCGTAGTAAAGCCTATGTTTATTACAAAAAAATATTGCATAAGCTGGCAAAGAGCATCCATGTTAAATTTGAAAAGATTCTAAAAAAAGAGACTGAACCTATAAAGGAGATCATAATTGAATAACTAAAAGAAGAAGCTGTGGATGAAATATCAGATAATGAAGAAGAGATAAAGAGGATTGAAAAGGTACCCTCAAGGTCTATTCAAAAGGATCATCCTAAAGAACAAATCATTAGCAACATGAATGAAGGAGTTCAAATGAGGAGAAAGGTTGTAATGAGTAAAGAATAGATAAGTTTTGCTTTAATATCTAAAATTGAGCCCAAAAGATATGCTGAAGCTAGCAAAGATGAGAATTATCAAAAGGCCATGGATGAACAACTAAGTCAAATAAAAAAGAACAAAACTTTGTAGCTAGTTCCAAGATCCACAAACAAGAATGTCATAGGCACAAAATGGGTCTTTAAAAACAAGTTGAATGAAGATGGAGTTGTTTTGAGAAACAAAGCTAGACTTATTTGTAAAGGATATACTCAAGTAGAAGGTATAGAATTTGAGGAGACATTTTCCCCAGTGGCAAGATTAGAAACCATCATAATGTTTTTAACATTCTCTATCTTTAAGAAGTTCAAAGTTTATTAGATGGATGTTAAGTCAACTTTCTTAAATGGAACCTTAGAAGAAGAAATTTATATTGAACAACCTAAAGGTTTGCAGCTGATAGATGAGGAAGACTATGTATGCAAACTGAAGAAATCACTATATGGTATAAAATAGGCACCTAAAGTATGGTATTTAAGGCTGGATCAATATTTGTAACAAGTATTTATCAAAAGATGTGCAGACAATAACTTGTATGTTAAGTTTAAAAATGGGCATATGTTGATCATAGTTGTCTATGTTGATGGCATCATTTTTTGTGGTAGCAACAATAATATGTGTAAAGAATTTACAAATCAAATGCAAAAAGAGTTTTAAATGTCCATGTTAGGAGAACTTTAATTTTTTATTGGTCTACAGGTTGCACAATCCAAAGAAGGGATATTCATATCCCAGATGAAGTATGTGAAGGAGATGCTAAATAAATTTGGTATGAAGGACAAAAAACCAATTAACACTCCCATGATAACTAGATGTAAATTGAGCAAAGGCGATGAATCTCCTGAAGTGAATCATATAATGTATAGGTCTATGATTGGTAGTTTGTTATATCTCACTACATCAAGAATAAACATCATGCAGACTATATGCATGTTTGCTATATTCCAAGCTACACCAAAAGAAACACATGTAAATGCACTAAAGAGAATCTTCAGATATATTAAAAGCATAGTAGACTATGGTTTATGGTATCCTTCAAGTGATGATTTCACTTTGACAACATACACAGATGTTGATTGGGTAGGAAACATAGATGATAGAAAAAGTACTAGTGGTGGTGCATTCTTCCTTAGTAACAGACTTGTTTCATGGCTAAGTAAAAAATAAGAGTCAGTTACACCATCTACAATAGAATTAGAATATGCTGCAGAAGTGGCATGTTACATGCAAGTGTTGTGGATGAATCAGTTACTAAAAGATATCAAAGTAGAGTTCAAATTACCAATTCCCATTTTGTGTGATAATTCAAGTGCTATAAATATATCCAAGAATCTATTGATGTACTCCAGAACAAAGCACATATCAATCAAGTATCACTTTCTAATAGAGAGGGTTGGTGATGAAGAAGTCACAATGGAATATGTTTTAATAAAAGATCAAATTTTAGATATATTCACTAAACCTTTGCCTAAGGACTAATTTGAATATTTGAGATAGCGGTTAGGAGTGGTAGCTCCTACACCACATCACTAGTTCCTAGTGATCAGGCATGTCTCTAGGGGGAGTATAAAAGGAACATCACTATCTCTTGGAAGAAGAAGAGTTTAGGTAATTATTTCATGGCCTAAAGGGGAGATTCTCATAAATGGTTCTTATCTTACATGTCTAAGGATTAGAATAATGTAATACCTTAAGAAGTGCACTTCAGGTAGAGATAATTGAACTTTTTGGTAGAAATGCTTTATCATTAATGTCAAAGGGGGATAAAAGAGCAGGATGTAGGTGAAAAATAGAGATTGTGCTACTTCTTTTTTCCATCAATGATAAAGGGGGAGATTATTGGACATACTCATTGATGTCAAAGGAAACATGTGCTATCATGCATTAATGACAAAGGTGTTGAGTTGAATATACTTGTGTGTGTTGAGTTGAATATACTTGTGTGTGTACTTTGAATGCCTTTGATCACATGGTTATCTTGACAAGATATGGCCAAGAACATAGGATGATGTTATCAACATTTTACATGTATGGTAGCATCTAAAGGAAATGATCACATTATGATAATCAGGTTTGTGTCTATTCTTTGTGGTCTAAGTTTTATGTCATAAGGATAAATAGAGAAAATGTTACAAATACATAAGGTTATTCCTTAGCTAAAAGCCTACTAAGCTTCCATACTTAATCGAGTTTGCACCTTTGTATTTGTTGGGAGAATTATTTTGGAAACATTATTTGTGGTCTAAGTTCTATGTCATAAGGATGAATACATAAAATCTTACAAATGCATAAGGTTTTTCCTCAGCTAGAAGCCTACTAAGATTCCATACTTAGTCAATTTTGTACCTTTGTATTTGTCTAGGGAATTCTTTTGGAAATATTGGTAAAGACAATTCTTTTAGAAATATTGGTAAAGACAATTATCTCAAACAAAAAGCCCACAAAAAATAAGGGAATCCTTTTAGGAAAATGTTAAAGGCAATTGTTTTAGAAAAAGTGTTGAAGACCTTTCAGACAAAAAGCCTGAATCAATTACTCTTAAGCTTTAGAATTCTTTCAGAGAAATTGTCTCGAAGGAAAGTTTTTAAGGAAATGGGTCCTATGAAAAAGTTTTGAAAGGTACATTTGAAAAATGCTAAAGGGAAAGTGATCCAATCAAAATTTTTGAAGGGTACATTTTCAAAGTGTTGAAGGGAAAGTGACCCAAAATTTTGTTTTTGAAGGGTCTGTGGACCATTGCAAAAGTTATGAATGGTATGTGGACTATTGAAAAAGTTTTGAAGGGTGTGTGTCCTACACAAAAGTTATGAAAGATATGAGTGAAGAAGTGAAGGATAAGTCAAAATTCCTTAAGGGCACTTAGACAAAAATCCCATGAAATTTTTCCCAAAGGGCACACAGACAAAAATTTCATACAAATTATCCCGAAGGGAACTTAGACAAAAATCCTACAATAATTTGTCCGAAGGATAGTTCGAATGAAGAAAGGACATTTTCAGAGTTTTTGAAGGACACTTCTAAAGGATAGAGGACACTTAAAAATATTTTGAGGGACACTTCTGAAGGAGAGGACACTTTCAAAGTTCTAAAAGATAATTTGTAAAATCCTAAAGGGTAGTTTGAATGAAGAGAAAGGACACTTGAAAATTTGTTGAAAGACATAGAACACTTCCATAAGTGCCAAAGGATAATTGCATAAGACATAAGGCCATTTATAAAAATTTAAAAGGCTTCCATGAAAAACTCCCGAAAGGCATATAGGGAAAGATAAAGATCAAGCATGTCTAAGACAATCGAAAGGAGTAAAAGAAACACATGAATGCCAAAGAAAATGAGATGAAGTCAACATGCCAAAGTTTAACGACCAAGCCAATATAAAGATCATGCATATTCAAGAAATCGAATGACATGTGGATCGTGGATGGAAAGATTGATGGACACATTTCAAAGTTAGAATTAAAAATAAATGAAGAACCATTGAAGTGAGTTAGTTACAAGAATCTGGTGTGATGGTTGAATAAAATCAACAATCAATTTTTTTGAATAACTATGAAATAAAATTATTAATTATAGATTAATTCCTATGGTGCAAATGTTGTAATTGAAGTGACAAGGGCATAATTCAAAGAAGGCTCAGAGAATGGAAGTCAATTAGTCATTTGCTTGGAAAGAGAAGAGACAAGTAATGAATGCAAAATATATAAAAAAGAGACTCATCTAAGTTTTAATTGATGTAAAATTCCAAAGTGATGAAGAGAAGGGATAAAAAATAGTCATTTTTCATTTTTGGAATGAGAGGAGTCAAGTCATAGATGCAAAAATATGAGACTCATCTAAGCATAGAGTAGTAATGGTTGAATTGGAGAATACTAGAGCATCAAGTAGATAAATTTAGACACAGAGAAAGGGTGTAGGAAGAGTAAAGATCACACAAAAGTGTGTTGAATGAGAAATGAGCATTTGCAGATTAGACATGAAACAATGAATAGAGACTTGGATTCTTTTGTGAATCTGATTCATTAATTTGAAGTGTAAATGTCTAATTGGTTGGTGTCATTAGATTAAGATGGGGTGATGATCACTATAGGGAGTGGGTGATTTCTTAGAGTTGGTGATCTTAAAATAGGGGATTGGTGTCTCCTTGGGATGGGTGTCCTTAAATGTAACTAATGAGATTCAGTCAGTGAGACAAACTTTGTGAAGCTAGATTAGAATAGTAGCTTTTAGCAGCATTCTCACCATGGTTTTTCTCTTTAGATTTCCATGTATAAATTTGGTGTTGTGTCTTGTGATTTGGTGCATGTGATATCTTTCATTTATTTGTTTAATATTACATATGTTTAAAATTTATCTTTAAATTTGTAAGAAATTCATTTTTGAGATCTACTAATTCACCCCCCTCTCATTAGATTGGTGTGTTCAACAATAAGTAAAATCATGAACTAAAAAGGTAGAGGTCTAAACCTCCATGAGAAAAGAACCATAAAACCTATCCATATTTGTGTAAACAAAGGCTCTTATGGCATTATTTACAAACCATCTATAACACAATGTGAAAATGTCAATGACACTTTTATGTTTTCCAATCGAATATCGAGATAGGATCCTATCATAGTACCTATAAAGGTTGTGATACCACCAATCCTTTCATCAAAACCAATATGAATTTATACCATGTTGACATTTAATCTCATGCATCTATTGATTAGGATTGGAAAAATCAAATAACATCAATGTTCTATCATAACAATTAGACAATCACAAAATTCATGACTAACATCCTATTGAAAGATCATATAGCAAGTTTCAAAGTCAACCTTAATACCTCAGCATATTTCAAGGAACAAGATGAGATCCTTAATAAAAATTAATCATATAATAAAAAAATCAAAGTAAAACATCAATGTGCCCTAGTTAAAACCTCTTTGAGGATCCACTAGTCCAAAATAAAAATCATAAAAATAAAGAAATCAATATCCCTCTTTTAGAAACATAGTTATAGGAA
This sequence comes from Torreya grandis, assembly GCA_037957365.1. Lineage (NCBI taxonomy): Eukaryota > Viridiplantae > Streptophyta > Pinopsida > Cupressales > Taxaceae > Torreya > Torreya grandis. The sequence goes on along the minus strand of JARHVA010000223.1, from coordinate 4,475,653 downwards.
AAATCCACATCATTTGTTATAGGTACCATCAATATAAAAAAAATCTCATGATCATCTAACTTAAAAATCCTCTCAGTCTCATAGAATGTGAGATTGCTATTTGAAATCTCCCTTTGCATTATGACACCTATATCTATCCAAACAATCACAACATCCCTCCAAATCCTTCACATAACTAACACAAGTCCTCTATCCAATGCATCTTCCACTTCACCCTCCTTGGAAAGACCCTTTATTATAGGGTCTATGAAAGTATCCTAATCAATCTAGATGAAGCCAACTTAGAAATAAATGAATTTCATGATTACATCTCTAAAATGCATACTTGAAAGATCCAATGCTATTGTAGATAAAAAGCAATAAAATAAAAAATCAAGAAAATATAGAGAAGTAATCATCCATATGTGAAAACCATTTATATGGTATATTGGGAAAGTACCATGATGAAAAATAGTTTTTGGTGTCATGTATAAATAAGTTATCTATAGGTACATTACACTTGGGGGGAAAGTTCACTCCATCCATATACACATCTTCTACCATCACCATATATCCCATTATGACCATTGTTCTTCCCATTTTGACCTTGATATGTAAGTGGAATAAATCTTGAGACTTACTTAGGAACTATCTTGACATACATACATACATACATACATACATACATACATACATACATACATACATACATACATACATATATATATATATATATATATATATATATATATATATATATATTGGTGCTTTGAAAATTTGACACTTTAATTTTATGTAACGTGGACCTTGGAATTCAATTATCATCCCTCATATTCATCTTCACCATCACTCCATCATCATTTATAATCCATATATATCTAGCTATATACATCCTCTAATCCTTTTGTATCCATCTTTAATTATCCCTAATTCTCTCATATCCATCCCTAATCCAATCATATCCATACCTAATCATACCTAGTTCATCCATATCCATCCATATTTATCCCTATTCATCCCTTCCATCCACTACCTCATCCATCCCCATTTCTAGAACTAACATTCCCTTTGCTGGTACCCTATAACAATAGAAAATCCAAAATCCAAAAGATAATATAAAAATTATAAAATAAAAATAATAATAAAAAATTCAAAAAATAATCAAATCAAAAGCAACATAAAACATCTGCACTTTTTGTGTGTTTTTTGTTTGCTTGTTTGTTTATATGTTTTATTTATTTATTTATTTATTTTTTGCATCATTATCAGCCCTTTGGCATATGTAAATAATTACATCATATATTTCCATATCATGGTGCATCTTGTCATATGTTATATCAAAAATAAGCTCAAAAAATCATAATTCTTACAAGCTTGGCAGTAGGTTCCCATCACCACATCAACTCCCTTTTCTAATTATAAATTTATTCTAACTGACATTCCATATAATATAATCCAATCCTCATCCAATCTCTTCCAATTTAATCTGATTTCATCCAATTTCATCTAATCCAATCTCATCTCATCCAATCTTCATCCAATCCCATCTAATCCATGTCAAATTAATCCAATCCAAACCAACTCAATTATAGCCACAATATAAATCCATTATCCCTAGGGGAATCCTTGTGTTCCCATATTTTTTGTTTAAAATTATCTATGAGAATACATTACACATCCATGAAATCATTCATCAATAAGATCATTGCATAATTAATCCATGCAATCTATTAACACCATGATTTATTCTTGCATATCTTAAAAAATCAATCAATAATTTATCAATCACATCAAAGCATGCAAATTCATCAAGATATATCATTCCCAAATCTTCTTCCTTGTATATATCATTACTCAGGGGAAATAAAATGTTTTAACTTTATCATTAGGATATATCCTTCCCAATCCATTCCCTTGCATAGTGTTGCTTTAGGAAAATCACATTAATCAACATAATCAAAGCATGCAAGCCTTAGCTCAAGTTAGTTAATCATACCCATCCATATTATCTTATATACATATCCATATTTGTGGACATCTTACATGTTCATCGCATCATGTTCTAACCTAAGATTTTTCTTCATCCCCCACCCCTCTATCTTAATCTTTATTCTTCTATGTTAACATCCTTCTTCTCATTTCAAAAGCCCATTTATGCCTTTTCATCCCTACATGTCCTCTTGAGGGGGCATCATCCCTAACCATTCATCCTTTATTTTCATCAATCTCCCTATTAACACATAATTTAGGGCATCCTCATGTGCCTATTTTTTTGACTTCTTCATTATTTTAAAGTTCATTACTCCAATCAACTTATTCTGATTACAATAACCTTTCAAAGAGGTAAAAAATGTAGAAACCTAAAATTGGACACCTCAGTGGTGATTTTAACCTAACATTAATGTATTCACTATACCACACTAATTTCATCCAAAAACCTAACTATACCATCCATGATGAACCTTAATCTGATCATCATTATAATCTTAATCCCATAATCAATTAACATCCCTAGCCTAACCCACCACTATTCATCATCCTCCTCCTTCCAACTAATTAGTCAATTCCATCTTGGCCTTACCAATCCCACCAAATTCATCCCATATCATGTTATTTAATTAACTTACATTAATTACCTAACCAATCCTTAATAATAAATTACATTCACATCTAAATATCTATAATTTTATAAATAAATAAAATCTAAAATCATCACATCAACCCCCCATCAGTGACATCATCAATCATCTCTAATTCCCAAAGTATTACACTAAATCTAATCACCCAAAATCCAAGGTAATAAACTAAATCCCAATGTCAATTAGTCATCAAATCCTAAGGAAAGCCCATGCCTTTTCAACCTCCCTCACTGAATGAGGAAGTTGACTCATTCTCGACCCTTGATATTGGATCAAGATCAACAATCCAAATTCTCCATGGAAAACTATAAATTTTATGTCACCCTTAAACTTAAAACAAGTATATGTTACTTAACAAAGTTATTAAAATTTATAAATCCATCATCCAATCATGATATCAAGCCATCAATAAGGGGAGACACTATCAAATTTATTGCATGAATCTAATTAAGCACCCAAAATAGTAAATATGAGAATAATCAACATATCAAAGAAGAGATATTCATTGTAAGTGAGGTATATTTCTTCTCCTTTTGTTCAGTATAAAGTATTTATTTAATTAGGGTAGGAATTTGGCTATTTCAATTTTCTAATATAGGTATTCCTAGATATACATATATACAAATACTTTTCAAACATTTGTTTAGGGTTGGCCCATCTACCTAGCACATCAGTGGTGTGAGAAATTACCCAATTAGACTCATATATATACAAATAAATACCTCACTTAATATGGTATTTTTCACTTATCTAGTATACATATGTACACTATTGTACATTGATAAAATATGTCATATTCTTCCCAAATTGTGAAGCACTCACTAGGGGAAGTCACAAGTCAAGTTTGAAGCATACTAAATCCAAGTCAAATCAAGCATTGTAAAATGAATAAAACTTTGGATTAAATGTATAAAAGTTATGATAAAATATTATCCCAAATAAAAGGTAACCTAACACACTCTTAAAGACTTAGTAAAATCCTAAAATAAAATTTATTCTTCAACACTCCCCATTAAGATTACTATGGGGTTACAAAAGTGGAGAAAACTTATAAAAACGAAGAAGGGAGTTGAAACTACATAGTACTCCCCCTTAATAGAAACTTAATTAAAGATAAATTAACAAATATTGAGATAAGAAAGAAGAGAAGGTGCCACCAAAAGTCACAATAAAGAAAGTGTGATCACTAAAAGTATCCAAGAATCCTCTTCAGCTAATGTGGTCAATCCACAATGGAATAAAGACCAACAATAAGAAGTAATGAACCACAAACCTACAAGAAAAACAAGCTAACATCAATATTTCAAATTGAATAATCAATATGCCAAAAATGCATTCCATATACAAAATGTAATAAAAGTAGATGTATAACTAGGCAACTGTGAGCAAAGATAACTTTCATCATAAAGTGCATAAACCTATACAAAAATAAGTTAGTCAAAAAAATCTAAATAAAGCATATATCCTATGTAACCAAAATTAAAAAATGCAATAAAAAAGATATAGACAATCAAAATAGAGACAAATAAGGTGTGTTACTTTCAAAATATATTTTTCATGAAGCATTTTAAGAATTATCTCAACAAGACATATCAAAGTCTCTAAAAGATTCATTTATTTAGGAATCCAAATTATTTTACCCTTAGAAGTAAGAGATTTAGTATTTTCCAACAATAAAAAGTGTTGTATATGGATTTACCACAAGATTTACATGGGTTTAATTTATAATATTTAGATATACGATGCTTGTGTTTTCCACAATACATAAAAGGTTTATTATTTTTAATTAAAACATGAGCATTAAAAGTAGTATAATAAAAAAAAATTGCATTATAAGTCCTTTGATGTGAAGGACAATAAGATGTCAAATTTTCATTAAAAGTATTTGAATTAGTATAGCCAATACAATTAGTATTTGTATTATGTTGAGGCAAAATAAGTACAAGAATACCATTTTTGTACTTACCAAGCCCACCACCCGAATAGTCCATATTGTGCATGATTTTTAAGCGAGGGTTGGTAAAATAAGTGTTCAAAAAAGTGAAATGTTGTTTAGGAGTATAAATAATTTCATGAATATTAGAATAATTACTATGTGAAAAAGACACAAATTTAGCATTAAGGGCATTAAATGAGTTTTGCATAGACATTAATTTATCATTAAAAAAGTATTGTAAGGCACTAAGAGACATGCTATTTGATTTTTAAGAGTAGCTATCTCATTATTTTTTAAATCAATTTGATGTGATTTTTTTTAAAAAATAAAATAAATGGCCAATTTGAAGGTGATTTCATGTGAGAATACAAGTTTTAAACTTACAAAAAATATAATAATGATTAAAATTAAGATTAAGTTTTTAAATTAACCTGTAAATATGAGTGGATTTGAAAATAAAATAAAGAGCTTTGAATTCTCTCAATAATAACACTTTTATTTTATTCAATTATGCAAAAAAAGAAAGTCATTTAAAAAAAATTAACCCTTCATGACATACGTGCTTTTGATTTTTTTTGAAAAATTAATAAAATACTTAAGAAATCCATATATAGCCTAAAAACAAAGTGGGGAAAATGCTAAAAAAATAAAAAACTAGAATTTTCAACAACATTTTTAAAAACATTTACATGTATGCTTTTTAATGATATCTTAAAAAATACAAACTCGGTTTTCTTGAAGTTTGAACAACATAATCTTAGTTGATCAATTAAAAAGAATCATTTAAAAAAATTAAGAATGTCAATAAAAATATATAGCCTCTTTTTTAGATGGGTTTGTAATGTGATAGGTTCTTAAAAAATGGAAGAAATGACATTTTATTTGTGCAACCAACTTTAAAAAATTGAAAATATTTATATTGAGACTAAATTTAAATGCACGTTAGAATGCAAAGATGTGAAAAAATGATAAAAAATATGCTAAAAATATAAAAATAGACTAAAAATCGGATGTAAAGCCTTGTAAAAAAATTGAATTTCTCTTCTAAAAAACCTGCACAACTCAAGATTTAACGTCAAAAGAGAAACATGCTATGATACAATGAAATAGTATTTCTAAATATTGAAATATAAATAATATTTAATACTTAAAATATTTCATAAATCAATTAAGTTACCTCAATAATAAATCAATCCTATAAAGAGAGACAAGAGTTGACAAGTGGAAAAACCATTAAATAGAGAAAAACCTCATAATTTATTAATAATCCTTATTATAAATGAACTCCAAGTACATATAACAAGAGAAATCCAATAGAGATAATAATGGACTCAAATCAAAAGAGAGCATTATAAGGATGTAAAATCAAGATCAAGATTGAATAACTACCAAAAAAGGGAAGAAGAGAGGAGGAGAAGAACTTAATAAATAGAGATAGAAAGAATAAGGAGTTACATGTGCAAACTTTATCATGTGTGCCAATTGTCAATAATCCTATTACAAGTGAGGAGAAAGTGTGTGACATGTGGGGGGAGAGGAGTTACATGTAAGTAACTCCAAAAATCTTAAGGAAGACAAAGAGATGAGTGACACCTCATAGAATCTAGATTTATGTCAATTAATAATTCACATAAATACACATTCTTTACACATAAATAAAACTTAGGATAAATATTATCCAAATTAAAGGGTAACCTAACACACTCCTAAAGACTTGGGAAATGATTCAAAATAATATTAATTATCTAATAAGAACTATGAGTGGCTTGATTTCCCTTCTTGAAGTATCGGATACACAAGAAGTATTTAATCATTAAATAGAGGTGATTGGGGTCATTTCAACCCATTATGTTTTCCTAGTTTTTGTATATTTTTAATCCTCACAAACACACAGGTTTCAATGTGAAAGAGGTTTATTTTTGGAGTTTCATGCATTATCAGGGTTTGACATCACATATATAATTTTAAGATGTAGGCCAAGGTGACCGTATGGTTATAGTCCCATATTTCAGCACAAATTACTATTAACCACTACAAGTTAGAGTTGATAGTTGATACTGATCCATATATGAAAGAACTAACCCTGTGTAGATAGAATCCCAACTTTTGAATCAAAAAAATCATAGGCCTACTTTAGTCTATTTTCCACTATCAAAACACTATCATAGTCAAACTATCAATAAGGAAAACCCAAGTACTCATACCTTTATTGTACCTACTAGATTTAACATACACCACTTATCAAATCATTGTAATTAGTTTTAATATTTTATATTTAGATGTATTATTGAATGTCATATCTATCTATTTAAATTCATATACTAGTTTTTATCCTATTAAGGTTTTAAAAACCAAATTTGGGTAAAACAATATCCCAAGTCTTTAATAAATCTAATTTTACATGTGTTGCATTGTTAATTTTAATTTAAAATAGTTCCTTCCCTATATTCACTTCTAGTAAGGGATCAAATGATAATTGGTTCCTTGATAGGAATATCTTAGGATAGATCAATTTGTTTAACCTTAAATTGTAGATGTAGATAATCTAGGGTTAAGAAGGAAGATATATCCTAGGGCACAAGGATGGTAAACTATCTTTAAGTCAAGTCAATTGTTTTTGAAACTCAGATAAACATATACTAAATTTATTATGCTAAGATTTTAAAGATAAAAAGTAAAACTCTACTAAATATTATAATGATATTAAACACAAGATAGTTTGTTCTAATGCTAATATAGATCTAGATATAGAACATGTATAAAGTAGAGTGGATATAGATTCTAGAATAGTTGCATGATTATGATAATTGTATCTCTATAACTATAAATACATCAACCTGGGATAATTATATTGATGTTACTATATGATTTGGACATAGGTGTCCAATATGAAATACCTTATAAAACTAGATGTGACCACCTGGATAATTTTGGGTTTTTTGTCTCCTTTGATTCGATACATTTAGATCTAGGTCATGGAATGTCACTCCTTTCCAAATAGTAAAACCCTAGTTCTTCATCTTCATAGTGGTTATGGGAAAAATAGGTTAGTAAGCACACAATGTCAATCTACCCTAAAGAACCCTCTATCAATGGTTATTGCCTACATATATAATATTATGAAGAGGGACTCAGACTTATGTAGTTCTCTCATATATGTTATCTTGTGTATGAATTATGTAATGTGTGATAATCAAGTCTAATAGTGACCTAACTTATAACTTGACAAATATAGCTCTTGGGATACTCCTATAGTACTTCAGACTTGTAGATGTGTTGTCCCTATGACTAATATGGAAAAAGATAAAATAGGGAAGCTTTAATTACTTGAGTGATTTATAGAATAGTTTTAGTAAGTTTCCTTGTGAGTTTTTAGGTGTTTCTAAGTGAAGAATAAATGAAGGTTGATCTTATATTTATACCAATACCTTTGGTGAACATATCACAGTAAATCACTTAGGTTGACCATAGGTATATGTTTCATTTGTAAATTAGATGACTTTATGGTACTAGACACTTACATTGGGATATGATACTTATGTTAACATATGCATATAACTAGGATGCAAGTGTTAGGGCAATTGAAAAATAGGTGTAGGTCTAAAACTTATAAAGATGGAAGATAAGTAGGGTTATAACATTCTAGGCAAAATAGAAGGCATGGGTCATCAGAATAACTCTTTTTAGACTAAGAGACAAGTAATTATGTATATAGAGATAGTGTATGTGAGCCTTTTGGTAGTGGGAAAGGTATAGAATCTGAATGTACATCCATGGTATGTATTTTCCAAGTGTACAAGACTGAGGTGTTATATAATTCAAAAATAATGTCTACACAACCCTTTTTTAATGTGAACTAGAATATGATAGTCTCCTATTGATACATTCCATAGAAGCCTAAAGGACCATTGGTACATTTAAAGGAACATCCTAACATATTTTAGATTTATTGAAATGTGTAATATAAGAAGATGTAGATGGGACCTTATTGACCTATTGTTGGCTATAGAAAATGTAATGACCCTTTTATCCACAAATGGCTTAATCTTTTGTCATAACTCATAATAATTTTTTATCTCATGTCCATTAACATGATGATAGTTGTATAATGGTCTTATGCCCACTTGTTTAAGGTGATGGGGAGGGTGATAATAATTAGGAGTTAAGCTTATTAGTTTTTTAATATGTAGTTTCCATAAAATAACACTTAGTTGATCTTTGAAACTATCAAGCTTAAGTGGTTATTTATTATTTTCAATATGTGGACTCATTAAATTTTTCCTTGTAAACCATGTCTTCTGAATCTTTCCTTTTATTAAGGATCTTGATTTAACTCTTTTATTTATAAGATGATTGACTCAGTTCAACTTCCTTATATGGAATTTACCTCTTAGGTGAAGATGGTTTTGAATTACTTGAACTTGTTTCCTTATATGACTCACAATTTAAATCATAGGAATATGTGAACACATCCATATAAAGTGTCTCAAAAGAAGGATATAAATTGTGAATTATTCTTTCCTCCTTAAGTGGAGACATAATAACATTGTTAAATATAAATGATTTTTTCAAATTCAAGGGTTGATACATTAAATATGATAATGTATTATTAAATTGTAAAATGTAACTTTTAATAAGCTCATCATGATCTTGCTTTAGACTTTAAACATGTTCCAATGTGAATTTAGTAACCTTTTTCTTACTATTTAAATAATAAAATTGCTTATAAATTTTTAAATTAAGTTAAAGAGCCACTAAAAAGACTTTAAAACTAATATAAGGCCTCTCTTTCTAAACCATGTGGTTTTAATAATATTCAACCATCATTTGAGTATTTTCCAAAAAAAAATACATATGTGGTCAAATGACTACTAGGATGAGGCATGGCCATAAAAAAATTAGAAATCAAGCATGAAACATCTTTTTGGATTATTATTCATCTTAGAATCACATGATCTAGATTGTAAAATAAGAAAAAACTTACTTTTGGAGGTCACCTATGACATGCATCATAGAGATGATATGGCCAAAAAGAATTGTAGTAGTTTTAAAATATTCATTCATCGGTATTAACTCACTATTTATCCTAAATATATATGCAATAAGTTCATCATGAATATCATTACATTAATTGGAATCAAATTATATGGAAATATCATTATATAACTTGGAATCACAGTCTATGAAAACATCATCACATAACTTAATATCACATTCTATGGAAACACCATTACATAACTTGGGGTTATCATCACATTGATTTTAAATAAAGAGTAGAAAAAACATTACATTGTGTTTTAATATAATTTCCATGTAAATAGATATAATCACATTTAATTTTTAGGAGAAGGAATATGTAGACACATAAATCTAGTCACAGATATTTGACAATATTAGTTCTTAACACATCCTAAACCACATGACTTGCACCAAAATATATGACTCTTATTTTCCATTCCTTTAAGCCATTTATCTATATGCAGGCTTGACCCTTTTTTTATTGTCATTTTCACACAAAAAATTCTAATTCAAATGCTCAAACTAATTGATACCACTCTAAGACTATCTCCAATAAAGGATAACAATCCCTAATTTTTTGAGATAGGTTTGTACTAGGTAGATAAGTCCACTACTGTAGACTTGTCCACCTAGAGAGGGCACATCCCATACTAAATAATAAATAGTATCCAAATTTTGAATCATTATTTTAAGTCCTCTCACACATTTCATAAGGTTGGATAAAGGAAATTATCAAAGGTTCTCCTATAAATACACATCAAAGGTCATTCATTATCTCCACTTGCTTCCTATCGTGGCACTATCTACTGAGCACTTTCACACTATTGCACACCAAAATAAATTTTCCACTATTCCTAAATTCAAGATCATTCATAAGGATAAACCATATTCCAAGTATAAATCATCTCAAATTAAGTTAAGATATATCATTTTCAAGTAATCAAAACTATATTTCTAGTTGTATACCCATAGTCAAGGTCCATAATTACACAATCAATCTAGGTGGGAGAACTATGTGGACTTTATTTCTCTCCTTATAGTATTGAATACGTAAGTAGATGTTAATCATCAAAGGGGTGATTAGGGTAAAAGCAACCCATTACAATCCCCTATTTTTTTACAGGTTTCAAGCTTTCAAGGTTCCCTTAGGGTATCAAAGGCAAAATAAGGAAAATAATGAATTTTACATAGTATAAACATAATCACAATATCTCAACCTACTCAATAGACATAAGCACATAAAGCACAACAATTATATTTTTGTCATAATCAATGTAGACAAGTCCACAATAAAAGGACATGATTGACCTTATATGTTATCTACCTTCATTAGACCTATCTATTAACATTCTTATATTATGTTATTGATCTTGCCCTATCATAACATAGTTTTTCTCTATTTTTCATTATCATATTTTAGTCATTGTCAAATGGGACAAGTATTCAAACAACATACATGACTGGTCTACTAAGTTGTCCACCTTCACCATACTTATCTAGACATAGTTAAAAACTATATTCTTGATTTTGAGCTATCAAAGTCATGTATTTTTATGATTTCCACTTTTAGATATTTGAACCAGTCAATAAAAATCTTGAATTGAGATAAGTACATTTTTTCATAGTGTTTTCCAAAAATAACACATTTCTATATTTATTAATTTCTAAAATTAGAATTATTAAACATTGTACTTCTTTATCATTCTGATATATTTCAATTTTTACACTATTAGATAGACATTTATATTGTTAAATAAGAAAGGGTAAAACATATTGGTGAATTTGATGTGAAATGGAAAATAATAAGAATGAGTGTGCTAGTCCCTCTCTCTATATAGAAAAGGTAGATAATGTAAATGCATATGATATGCCACTTATCCTTTGAGCATGGATAATGATATGAAATATTGTGATAATATTTATCCTCCCTTGTAAGTGATAAATAATGTAGTAACATCTCATGGAACTTCTTATCCTTCTATTGAAATATCAAAGGATGTAAAATGATTGCAAAAACACAAATAAAAAGTGGCATTATTACTTTAGATTTACACAGTGATAATCATATCATATTATATAATTGTTATTAAAATATTCATGTTATATACATAGAATGTGAGTCTTATGATAACACTAATGACTCTCCCTCTTGAATTAAGTTAAAAGAATCCAATGTGAACTGATTTATGTTTCTACTTACATACAAATTCAATGTGTTGATTCTAAAGTTTTTATTGATTCTATCTTAGAATACAATCCTAATCCATGAAATGATATTGTCACGACCCTCTCAAAACATGAGTGACCTTTTTCAAACAACTACTATTCCTATAAGTCATATTATATCCATGATGCATGCTATTGGTGACATCTAAAAGTAAATTATTGATCTCAATTTACAAATTAGATCATGTTGTACCAATATCAAATATAATGTTATCTCAGGACAACCCACTACCTGAGTTATATATGAACATCCATATCTAATAGATTTTATTATGCCTACACTACTCTTGTTCAATGGTCACGGAGATCCTTATACTCATTTCACATAATATAAACTTTATTTTAAAGAATGGGGTAATGATGGACATATCATATTAAAATATTTTCATATAAGTCTTAGAAAAGATGCTTCATAGTGGTTTTATATTTTATATAATGGACCCTTACCTAACTTCAAACAATTACAAGATGCATTCTTATCAGATTATAAAAAATACATGATACCTAAGTTCACATTAAAACATCTACAATATTTGCAATAGGGACATGATAAATGTATTTAAGATTATATTTCAAGATTAAAAAATGATTTACACTATTTAAATTATCAACCATATGATTTGTGTTGGATATTAACCTTATTTGGGTCCTTTAGGATAGTTTAGGCTTATCCTAGGTCTTTTTAATTTATGCATTTATTATAATTATAAATGCACTTTATCATAAATTTATGAGGTGTCTCTCACCTCTTTATCCACTTGTTAGATTTGGGAGTTACTTTCACAAGTAACTCCTCCCCCCACATGTCACACACTTCACCCTATTATATTTGGGAATAAGACATGTGTCACACACTAAGGAGACATTGTAAGGTCATGATGGGATTATTGTAACTCCCTCATCCTTCCTCTTCTACTATTTAAAGATCCATCTCCTCCTATCTTTTCATCTTGTCATTCTATAACAATATTACCCTTTTAATATTGTGAGGCCTCTTTTGGCTTGAGGCCTCTCTCTCTCTCTCTCTCTCTCTCTCTCTCTCTCTCTCTCTCTCTCTCTCTCTCTCTCTCTCTCTCTCTCTCTCTCTCTCTCTCTCTCTCTCTCTCTCTCTCTCTCTCTCTCTCTCTCTCTCTCTTCTCTCTCTCTCTACTCTCTCTCTCTCTCTCTCTCTCTCTCTCTCTCTACTTCCTATTGTACTTGGAGTCCATTATTTATTAGCATTATAATAGATTGTGGCGTTTTTATTTGTTTGATGGTTTCTCTACTTGTCAATTCTCATCTCTCTCTTGTGGCTTATTTCACTTTGTGAGGTAACATTATTGTATTTCAAATTATTTTCAATGTTTAGCTAATCATCTTGGAAAATAATCAAATATAGTATCAAAGCTTAAGGATTTTTCTAATGTTGTAATTTATAGATGTCGAGGTGGAAAGAATATTTTTCTTCTAACATTATATTTTTTCCTCATTAAATACTTTTAAGTACATTTATTTTACCTTTGGCATAATAATCAACCTTCATTAACATTTTATTTTTTCTTGTATGCATATTTTCTTATTTTGATAGTTTATTGCATTATGTGGATCTTATTTCTATACTTTTTAAGTTATTTAGACAACATCTTAATTATTTTGAGTTTTTTTTCATGTAATTTACATCTCTTGGCACCATTCTAGGTTGTTTGCCTTCATTATTTTGGTTTTTTTCAGTAATTGGAATAGTTATATATGAAATTTATTAAAAATAGTAAAAAAATAAAAATTCAAATAATGCTTCTGATTATGATTTTTAGCATGACAATATTTTTGGGGCTTAACTTAGCATTTTAACTATTCATGCATTGACTTATTTTATTTTGGGTTATGCTTTATTACCTATAATGTAACATCCTCTTTGAGTCATGTGGTTGTCTATACTTTTGGTCATATTCATTTTTTTTATGCATTCACTGCATATTCTCTATTATGCTAGACACTCATCTCTTTCATGCTTGGCATCATCTCAGCTTGTTACAATGTGATTCAATGTGCCTTTCCTTTGGCCACTTGGAAAAATTATTCCAAATTTGAAAAGCTTGTAATAAAAAACAAAATTGAAATTTAATCATAAAAATTGGAATATTTTAAACACTAAACATCTAGCATTCCCTTTTTTCTATGTTTTGTTTTATGGCATTACATTGTTAGCTAAGGCGTGCTTCTTTACACCATTTATTTTTTGCCATTTCATTTTGGTTGTGTGATTAATCTCTATGACATTTCATTCATACCATCAAGTGTTTTGTTTGGGGGTCTTAACTCCTTTATTGAATTCTTTATATTCTACTTTTTTATAAGTGGAAGCATGTAATAAAAAGTTTTTTAATTTGATTTATTTTCAATTCCATTTGTAGATAAGAACACCCTATTTTGTCCTTTATTTATTTAAATAAAAAAAAATTAACATGGAATTCAATTGTATTTTCAAAATATCTGTCTCTATATTAAGAAAAATTTATTTCTTTTTTGACATATAGATGGCATGATATAAAATATGGATTATAATTTCTAATTGTTTTTTTAGCTCACTTTAAAGCTTGAGAATTATTTTTTTGAAAAATTTAACTTTACAATCCAATCTTTAATGTTTTTTACTATTGGAATGCTTTAGGATATCATATGTTATACAAAAATAAAAATAAATAAATAAATAAATAAATAACTAATAATAATAATAATAATAATAATAATAATAATAATAATAATAATAATAATAATAAAGGTTACATAACAAAGTAGCTAGTTGGTATGCATAAATCACAATCCATGTCAGAGGAATTCCCACATGGAATATGTTTTCAAATTTCAAAATAAATATTAAATCCTCCCATGGATAATAAGTATTTTTTTATAATTAGCTTTATTTAAAAATTATTATTATTATTATTTTAAAATGACACTTCAAATTTTTTTTAAAAAACTTTAAAAGCTTGAATTTAAAGTATTGTTAATTACACTTGGATACTTATATTTTTTTTGGCAAGAATATTTGGTGTTTGTTTAACCCTAAAATCTAGATATAAGGGAATCTAGGGTTAAATGGGTAGAGATAGCCTAGGGCACAAGGATGTTATAATATATCTAAAGTAGGCCAATTATTTATGAAACTCAGATAGAACATATATTGAATTTATTATGTTGAGATGACAAATATAAAAAGTACAACTATGTTAGATATTGTAATGATAATGAAAAAAGATTCATAGCTAGTTTTAATGCTAATACAAATTTGGATCTAGAATAGGTAGGAAGTAACATAGATATGGATTTTGGATTAGTCACCTGATTCTAGAAATTGTACCTCTGTATATATGGACACTTTCTTTGACTTAGGATGGTTGCATTGATGCTACTGTTTGATTTGGATGTAAGTGTCATGTATAGAATACTATTGAAAATTAATATATAATAAACTTGAAATATAAAATACAATACAAATGAAATTGCACACTTTTTGTGAAAAAAAATGATTTTTTTGTAATTTTTTAAAATTCCCTCTTTTTATGAGTTTTTCCAATAAATTAGTTAGCTATAACTAGATTTATCAATGTTAAAAAATATAATGGGAAAAGAAACGTACTCTAAAAGTTATTTTTGGAGGGTTTGGAACCTCTCACCTTCTTTCTACCAAAAAAATAAGTTTATCAACTCGCCTATGTGTCATGAAAAGTATACATAATACAAAACTTATATGTGAAGGATAAATTTTCAAATTTATAAATAAAACCACCTTCCCTATAATACCATGGGTTTCCCTATAAGCAATATTGAGTAAAGATATGTGGTATTGACAAATTTTATAGCAAAAAATGATTTTTAAAGGTGGTTTTGAGATATTAAGAAATAATTTTAGAAAAAATAAAGGTTAATAATGCCTTTTTTGAATTATAAAGCTTATTTGATGTAAAATAAATAACAATTTTAAACCACCACCCTTATTTTCAGTGTTGATTTGTAT
Organism: Torreya grandis; assembly: GCA_037957365.1. Classification (NCBI taxonomy): domain Eukaryota; kingdom Viridiplantae; phylum Streptophyta; class Pinopsida; order Cupressales; family Taxaceae; genus Torreya; species Torreya grandis. The sequence goes on along the minus strand of JARHVA010000223.1, from coordinate 4,459,857 downwards.
CATATGAAACTTTTATTTCCATGTTAAAGCTTTTGCTATAGAGGTGAGGCATTTTTATTTATTTGTTTATTTGCTTAATTTGAAAATCACTATAGATCATATTTTGTGATTATGTAGCATCTCAATCTTGTGCACTTAGAAAAATCAAACATTGGTTATTCCTCTTAGTTCTACACATGCCTTGCTTCTGCAAGCCTCACATCTAATCTATATTTTGCCCCTTGACCTATCTCTTAGTTTGACTAGCCTTATATTGATGCCACAACCATCCCATCTTACCTAGAATTCTTAAAATTTACTTATCTTAAACTTTTACAAGTTTTGATCCTGTGCCTGCTTTCCTTATCCATGGGCACTAAAATCCATGATAGACAGTAACATCAAAGATACTACCCTACCCTGATGTAAGTGTCCAATGCCCTAAATTCATCCAATTTGCAAAATAAACATATTAAAATGGTCATCCTTAGTGATTTAATATGAGTCATTTTCTGATAGGATTGGTATAAATACAATATCGACCCTCATTCACTACCACATAGTAATCAAACCAAAAGAGCATCCAAGAAACACTCAAGAAGCATCTAAGTTACTAAAACCTTTTCTACTCTACCCTATTCTAATATTAGTCAAAGGAACAACCCATATATAGGTCTAAATTAATAAATGAGATGTCATAAGGTCATATTTACCAAGTTATAAGCTAGGTCACTATTGTACCTATTTTACACACATTGCATGATTAACACATTAGCCAACACATAAGGGAGAACTACATGAGTTTAATGCCCTCTTATAGAGTGTTAGCTATGTAATTAACACCCTTTGAGAATAGGGTCATTGTGGGTCATCTTAACACCATGTGGCCACTAACCTATTTTTTTCCAAGGTCACACTAAAGATGGAAATCTAGGGTCTTACCATTTCACCAAGAGTGACAATCCATAACCCAGATCTCAATGCACCAGATTAAAGGAGAAGCTAAGCCTAGAAGCAATGAGGTCATCACATCTTATTTCAACTTATATTTTGTATTAGACACTAGCATTGAACCTAGGTAGTAGCATTGATGTAACCATCCTAAGCTGACACAATTGTCCAAAGAGCCAGAGACCCCAGATCTAGAATCTAATGATTGATCTAGAACTATCTTCCTACTTACTTTTTGCTTATACTAGATCCATATTTTCATTAACATCAGAACTAGCTAATTACTCTCTTTTATGCCATTTCTATATCTAGCATAGTTATACATTCCATTAATAGCCTATCTCAATTTGATAAGTTTCATATATGGTTTATCTACATTTAACACATTAATTGGCTTGTTGTAGATTTGCTATTCACCTTTTTACCCTATAATTTCCAAATCCTTAACCCTATCTACCCAAGTAGGATTATTTAATCTAAATTAGGGTTAAACAGTTGGTGAACCTGATATTTAAACATCAAACCCTAGGCTAAATAGGTGTTTCTAATTTCTTTTCTCTATTATTGATCTCAAATTGTCATAAATATGTGTAACATGGATTGATCCCTAGAATTTTTATGCCTCTCATATCCGGTCCTTATTGTGATATTTAGAAAATTTTAAAGGACAACATATTTTATTCCCTTTTCAAAATAGAAGAAAGATAACAAATTTAACCCTTATAACCAGGTTCATGTTATCCCCTCTTCAAAGGGTAAGGTGGATTATATTATTATACTGAAATTAGGTAACCATAAAGCCTTTCCAACATACCTTGATGGTATACATATGAATGTTCAACTAAAATACCCAGGGCTTGTAATTTTGAAATGCAAAAATATCCACTAACAAATATGATCAAGTTACTACACAAGTTATAAAATTAAAATCATTATTTAGACTTAGAGATCAATTTATTGTAAAATTAGATCATTCCATTATAAACACCAAAGCATATTATATTATCTAAGTTACCAAGGAGGCAATTTACAATTTGACCTAAGTGCCTAACTTCATTACTCCTATATTGACTAGAGTGTCATCTTATATCTCTCCCTCATACTATAGAGGTTGATGTAAATAGACCTCTACTCAAAGGATATGATGCAAATGCTTATTGTGACTATCACCAAGGCTTAGGGAATTATATAAACAATTTTTTTGCCTTAAGACATGAGATCTAGGACCTCATCGATGACCAAAAGATTACATTTGAAGATCCTCCAAAGGAATTATCTTCTCAATAAATATAAAAGTGAAAACATCACCAGGATTTAAAAATTACCTTATACATGGGTGGTGCCTATTATTGGCATAACCATATTGATCATACACAAACCAAGATCATTTGAAACATAAAGCATTTTTAGTAACTCAATTTTAACTTACAGATTTGTAAAAGATGGTCAATTGGCAAAAATCCTTGGGTAACATAACAATACCAATTGCTTGTGGTCCTAAAGTGATTCAAACATGGGTTTGTGTTATGCCTACCACATATCCATATGTATTTAAAATTGAAACTCTTTGGTTATATGAAATGAAATAAAAAATTGAACAAAATCAACAAGGTATTTCTTTTTCTTATGAAGTCAAATTAATACATATTTCAAATGACAACATTACATCTTCTACTATACATGAAAAATGTGAGGAAGAACATGCTATGTACCTTTTAAACCTAACCAATCATGATGAAAACAATGTAAAATATCTAACTTAAGTTTTTAAGGTTCACAGTGGGGGGAGATATCTATGACCATCCATTATATGGCTTCATAGGATGATGTTTCTTCATCATCAAAAACTCCAAAAATACCAAAAAAAACAACATTCAAAAATCCAAAAAAACATTTGGCTCTTACATGTTCTATTGGCTCCTTGGAATATGTGTTAGTTTCATATTGTGGGATAACATATAATTTACTCCTAGCTTCTCATATACATGCATACAAAGATACATGCTATACTTATGGGTGTTGGACTTTCCCTCTACTCACATCACTAGGATGCTGGGGGCATTCATCTTATATGATCTTGATGGTCATATGATTTGATGATCACTCTAAATTATCATTTTTGAGCTTACATATGTACTTACACATGCCTTATACATGATTATATCTTACACATGGTACTTAATATGCTATTTACTTGACTTTTTTTCTAACACATTTGATCCATGGGCCACTATGAAATGTTTATGAAGTTTCTTATGTTTTTTCTTTATACACTTCCTTGAATGTTTTACCTTGTTATTATCTTACTCTTTCAAGAATTTAAATTTTATCTATTGTATGTAACCCCTCCACCTATGTTTGTATTCTTAGACATTTGCATATGTCATTACCTTCTTGGACATTTCAATATGCCATTACTTATTGTATAAAAATTTGAATATGTCATTCCTTGATTTGTGGACATTTGACTAAGTCATGTCCTTTCAATTTTGTAGAATTTGAACATGCCCCTTATTTTTGGTCTCCTTAGACCATTGCCTTTTGACTTTTTTTTTAGTGCTCTTGTGTGTGTGCTTGTTTTCTTGTTGAGATTGTACTAAAAATATCTATATATTGCCATGATATTTATCATGCATCTTAGGCCTACATGTGATTGCATTGATTTTATGTGCTTCAATGATACATTAATATAGACATGTTTCTTTTTATATGCTACATGGTTACATTCAAATATTTTATAGTTGTCTTACCCTTTTGAGGTGAGGTAACTTATAGGTACTATTTTTACCTCACTTAAAGGGGGGATTATTAGTGGGGGCATGATTGGGAAGCTTTTTATCCACACTTTACACTGGTTCTTAGATTCATTAGGGGCATGTCATATGGATATGGCTTCCACACATTCATAATTTCTAGATTATAGTGGGTTCATGATTTGGAAGCATGTTCTCCACATTTATTTAGTTTATGGTACTTATACCAGTTTATAGATTCAATGAGTACATGTCATATGGACATGGATTCCACACATTCATAGTTTCTATATTATAGTGGTGGTATTATTTGAAAGCATGTTTTGCACATTTATTCAGTATGGTACTTATATCATTTCACAAATGTAGTGGGGGCATGCTTTGGAAGCATGTTCTCCATACCTATTCAATATTTAACATCTCCAATTTATAGTGGGGTATGTTTTATAAACATGCCCTCCATATTGGTAATTATATCTGTTTCATATTTTCACATATATAGTGGGGGCATGCTTTTAAAGCATGTCCTCCACACTTACATAGCTATCTAAATTGGTCAAAACACATAGTTATATGATTCAAATTTATAGTTGTGGAAAAATTCTATACAGGGTATCATTTTTATACATAGTTTCAACATGAGACATATCTAAGGTGCATATGTTATGCAACATGTGCCTAATATTACAAAATCCAAATCAATTGAGATTTCAAAACTATTGCACATATTGATACCTCATAGAATTTTATGAACTTTAGCAAGACAATCTAATAAAGTAGTTGGTTCACCTTTTGGTATATGTGAGGTGATTAAATCACTCAATATTTTCAAGTTTTTATTTTAGATTTGATCATCCAAACTCACTAGGTTATAAGTATTAGGTTTCATGGTTGCGCTAATCTCAATTGTCAGGTGGAAACTTGATTTTGCTCCAAAGTTGGGGGCACATGCCTTCCAATATCTCTCTCTATATCTATATATCACCTTAGATATATGCACTTTAAATATTTTATCTATAGCTATCTTAATCTCAATTTTAGAGACTTATAATGATACAATTTTGTAAAAAAACTTGTGAATAAGAAAAATAGTTACATCAACACATAGGTATACTCTTAAACCTTACTATTTAAATTTCTATCTATTTAAAGTAATTTTGACCCATATTATATGCACTAATTATACATTGTAACTTGCTCTTAGTTATAAGTTAGTCACCAACAAATCACTTAAATTCAACTCTAGTGAAGAACTAAAATTCAACTCAAGAAAAGATAATGTGTGCATACACACCTTGGTACTTATTTCTTTCCTTTAAACTATCAATTTAATTACTAGATTAAATAGGGGGCAAATGTAAATGATATTTTGTGATTATGTAGTACCTCAATCTTGTACACTTGGAAAAATTAGACCTTAGCTATTCCTCTTAGTTCTACACATGCCTTACTTCTATAAGCCTTGCATATACTCTATCTTTCTAAGTCACCAACAAAGCACTCAAATTCAAATCAAGAAAATACAATTTGTGCATACACACCCTGGTACTTATTGCTTTCCTTTAAATTATAAATTTAACTACTATATTAAATGAGGGGAAAATTTAGATGATATTTTGTGATTATGTAGTACCTTAGTCTTGTACACTTGGCAAACTTAGACCTTGGCTATTCCTCTTAGTTCTACAAAGGCCTTACTTCTATAAGCATTGTATCTACTCTATATTGTGACCTTTGGCCTATATCTTAGTTTGACCAAATTTATAATGATGACACAAACATCCCACATTGCTTAGAATTCTTAAAATGTATTTATCGTACACCTTTAAAAGTTTTAAGCCTTCACATACTCTACTTCTCCCTAGACACTAACATCTAAGATAAATAGTAGCATCGATGTTACTATATGACCTTGATGTAAGTGTCTAGTGACCTAAATTCATATAATTTACAAATTAAATATATTAAAATGGTCATATTATGTGTTTTAATACAAGTTATCTCTTGATAATATTGGTATATGTACAATATCAATCCTCATTCATTACCACCTAGTAATCAGACCAAAAGAGCACTTAAAGAAGCATGCAAGTTACCAACAACTTTCTTATTATGCCCCACTTTGATATCAGTTAAAGGAATAACCTAGTTATAGGTCTGAAATACTAAATAAGTAGTCATAAGGTCATATTTACCAAGTTATAAGCTAGGTCACTATTGTACTTGCTTTACATACATTGCATGATTCACACACATGATAAGATGTAGGGGAGAACTACATGATTCTGAGGCTATCTTACAGATATGTAAGTAGTACCCTTTGATACTGGGGTCATTTTGGGTCAGCCCAATATTGTGTTCCCACTAACCCATTTCCTCGAAGGTCATATTGAAGATGGAAATCTAAGGTTTTTCCATTTCACCAAGAGTGATAGTCTATTACCTAGATTTGAATGCAGTAAAGTGAAGGCGAAGCCAAACCTAAAAGCATATAGGTGGTTGTGATATATTTTAGCTGATAGGCCATATTGAACATTGACATCAAACCCATTTAGTAGTTACAATACAAATACCCTAGGCTGATGTAACTATCTAGAAAGCTAGAGACACTAGATATAGAATTTGATGATTGATCCAAAACTATCTTCCTACCTAATTTCTATCTAGAAAGCTAGAGACACCAGATATAGAATTTGATGATTGATCCAAAACTATCTTCCTACCTAATTTCTACATATATCAAATATAAATTTGAATTAGCATTAGAACTAGATAAGTACTCTCTTATATATATATATATATATATATATATATATATATATATATATATATATATAAAATACATCTAACATAGTTGTATTTTCCTTTAATAACCTATCTTAGTTTAATAAATTCAACATATGGTACATATGAGTTTAACACATTAATTGGCTTACTGTATATCTAATATCCACCCTTGTGCCCTATAATTTTTATATCCTTAACATTATTTACCCAAGTAGGATTCCTTAATCCAAATTAGGGTTAAACAATCACCACATATAATTAGATAATAGAGGTCATTTCAATAAATGCTAGGCTTCACAAAGGATTGTTACACTTCAAAAAGGGAAATATGCATTAAAATATGAGTTTACATATTGAAAATAGACATCATAGGTGTAAGAAACAAATTGGAATTCAAGTGTCTTGAACAACTCACATATGTCTCTACATTCCTTGGTTGCATGGATAATATATATAGATGCTTTGGGTAAAGGGTTGATCTAAATTTGATAAACTCAACCCCTTAAAAAAGGTTTGCATGAAAAACACTTGAATGATGAGGTTAAATATTGGCCTCAAATCTCATAAACTTCACATTCTTAAAAAATAAGTGCATGACTAGCTTCAACTCCTTTTCTCTTTGGATTTGATTTTTTTGAAACAATATAAATGAATATTCATTAAATGAATATTGATAAAGTTCTAATTTAAACTAGTGTGTGAGTGCTTGGGATTCTCCCTCATAGGTTTAAATATCATATTGCTCTGATAATAGATAATGTGGATAGCCAATATTTTATTCAAGCCAACCTCAAATAAATTATAGACATTTATCTTTACATGACTTAATTCTTAAAATATACCTATATAATAGCTATATCATTATTAATATATCTATATAAAATAGGGTTACAAATAATAATCCTCCTAAATATGATGTAGGAGTTATAATATGCCTAAAATGAATAATATAGAAAGTTTTGAAAGTTTTAATAACAAACTAGATATCTTACCTACCTATTATGAGTAACAAAGCATTATTCATTTACATTCATTTTTTAGTGGTGAATCAATCACATCTAGGATTTTCTTAATAAATACCTTCTAAAATTTGATGCAACCACCTAGATGCTTTTTGGTTTTATGCCAATTTCACTTTGATGCATTTAGATTAGGTTCATGGACTATCACTCCTTATCAAATAGTAACACCCTAGTTCTTTATCTTCATGGTGGTTGTGGGAAAATTGGGTTAGTGTGGACATGATGTTAAGCTACCCCAAAGACCCCTCTATCAATGAGTGCTTAATAATAGCCAGTACTCTAAAGAGAGCCTCAAACTTATGTAATTATCTCTTACATATTGGATTATGTGTGAATCATGTAATGTGTGGTAAGCAAGTAAAATAGTGACCTAACTTATATCTTGGAAAATGTGTCTCATGTAATGCTCCTTTAGTACTTTATACATATGGATGTGTTTTCCCTATGATTGAAATAAAAATAAGAAGAAATAGGGAAGCTTTACTCACTTGAGTGCTTTTGGTAAGTTGCCTTGGTTTGTGCTAGGTGAAGAATGAATGAGGGTTGATCTTGTATTTATATCAATCCTTTTAGATAATATCTCACATAAAATTACTTAGGTTAACCATATAAATATGTCTTATTTATAAATTGGATGAATTTAGGGCATTATACACTTAAATATAAATAGGACACTTGCATCAATGTAGGCATCTGACTAAGACGCAAGCATCCAAGTAGTTATAAAATAATTAAAAGTCCAAAACTTGTAGAGACAAAAGATAATAAGGTTTATAATATTTTAGTCAAGATAGAAGGATTGGGTCATTATATTAAGATTGGTTAGACTAAGAGATAAGTATTTAGGCAAAAAGAGATATGATATGTGAGGCTTTTGGTATTGGGAAAAGTCTAAAAGTTTAAGGTACATCCATGATATGTATTTTCAAAGTGTACAAGATTGAAGTGCTATATAATTTATAAATAGTGTTTAAATTTCCCCCTGCCTTTAATCTAGTAATGAAATCACTAGTTTAAAGGAAAATAAATACATGCGTGGGTGTGTATAACACACTTTGTATTTACTTGAGTCCAACTTGAGTGGTTTTTTGGTGAATATGCTACAACTAAAAACAAGTTACAACATATAATTAATGCATATAGTCTGAAATTAAAAGAATTTAAATAATTGAAATTGAAAGAAATCAAGGATTGTAAATACACCTATGTATTGATGTAACTGTCTTACCTTTTGATAATTATATTTGAAAGATGTATAATTATAAATCACTAAAACTAAGATTAGGAAAAATATAAAATGTGGAAAGTTCATATATCTAAATAGGTAGATATAAATTGGTTGACACATGCCCTCAACCTTGGAAAAAAAATAAGTTGCCACCCAACAGTTGAGATTAGATCAATTGTGCAACCCAATCATACTTATAACCTAATGAGTGTGAGTGAACCAAGTTAACTCACACTATAAATATATTGAGGTTGGATGATGTAATCAATTTCATCCTATAAACTTGTCAAGATTGAGTATTTTAATTACCTCAACCATACCAAAAATGAACCAACTACTATAGTAGATTGGCTCAATATAATCCATAAAAGTCCAACCTGGTGGGTGATGATAGTCCCTGGAAGTGTTTGGAATCTAAATTTGATTTGATTTGTCAATGTTGGGTGAAAATTGAATAACATACATACCTTAGATATATATCATGATAAAACTATGTATAATAATGGTACCAATTTATATAATTATACCACAAATGTGTATCTGAATCATATAAATGTGAATTTTGACCAATTTAAAACTAAGTGTGGATAAATATGAAAATTGATATAAGTGATAAGGTGTAGAACATGTTTTGAAAACATGCCCCCATTGTAATTCAGGTATGTTTCATACTGAATAAATGTGGATAACATGTTTCTAAGACATGCCCCCATTAAATCTAAAATTATGACAAATGTGGAAAATAGGTTTCTAAAACATGCCCCTATTAAAATATGAATTTGTGAAGTAATGTGGAAATCATGCCTCTATGGCATTTACCCATTAATATACCCCTCTTGATGTGAGGGAAGGTAAAAATTTATGGTTATATTACCTCAAAGGGATAAAACAACCATGTTTGAGTCATCAACTATTACTCCTTATAAAATGGTAAAACCCAAGTTCTTCATCTTCATATTGGCTATGAGGAAAATGGGTTAGTGGGCACACATTGTAGAGATACCCCAAATACCCCTCTATAAATGAGCATTGCCTACATATCTAATACTATAAATAAGGCCTAATACTTATGTATTTATCCCCTGTGTGTTATATTATGCATGAATCATGCAATGTGTGATAAGAAAGTACAATAGTGACCTAACTTATAACTTGGAAAATGTGGTTCATGGAATACTTCTTTAGGAATATTTATTGTTGGTATATTTCCCTTTAGTCTAGCATTTATTTTCCCTAGCTGTGCACCTAAGAAAATAAGAGTTCAAATGAAATAATGTGTCAACATATTGCACAAGAAAAGGTTCTTGTGTACTCACCTAAAGCATGCAACTTAAGACTAGTTCCCATGGGTTTTATCACACGAAGTTGCATTCATCTACTTTCCTAAAATAGGGTGATCGAACAATCACTTAGTCCTAAACTCATACTTAGTTTTGTATCTAAATCTTAACTAATCTTTTATAACTTAACTAACAAAATAACAAAAAGCTAGCATAAATTGATAATAAAATAGTATTAACTCCATTAAAACCATGAACATATGTACAAAATTATTTTATCAACAAAATATTCCTTTCATTATATTCATAAGTTATATCAAGATTAAAATGACTCTAGGATTATAATGATCAATAACTCATCAATAAAAATACTAAGTAAAATAAGGGGGTAATTATACATGGTTCACTCTAACCATTTAGTTACAAAAATAAATACAAAGAATATGAATCACCAATGACCATTAAAAAAAAGAGTCATGGCAAGACATTAACAATGAATCATAAGGACCTGAGCCTAACTGCCCCTATATTATTTCTATGCTAGATCCTCATCGATGACCACCTAACTTACCTAGGCAAGTGTGTGAATCACACTTATATTATTATTCTCTGAAATTCATAATAATGTAACCTAACCATCTCTAATTTTTTCACCTTCCCCAAGTCTTTCACTAATATTTAAGTCCTACATTATTAGGTTCTTTGTTTATCTTACTTATTTATTCCATGTGACTTTCCTTTTTTGCACCACAGTCTTCCACATCATGGTCTTTCATTTCATGTATCTATCACACCATGTCTCTCCTATTCCATTTTTATTAAAAAATTACTTAGCCAAAATTTATTCAAAATTGAGTTCCCAACTTCACCCCACACTAAGTCAATAGTCTGTCCTAGACTATGCATTTTGTTCAAGTCCCTCTACCAAAAACTTAGGTCTTGACTATTTAACTTGTCTATTCACTTCCCCCAATTTTTTAATGAAGTTTAGAGCTTAGAAATTATTTCTTCATCACCTAAAAAAGCCTATTAGTCTCCTTAGGTTACTCTAGAAAGTCACCCACTTGAATGGTTAAATGCTCAAGTGATGTAGAAACATCCTTATTAATTTATTCTAATGAAGAAAACTCTATCAAAACCTATCCTTAGAGTGTCAAAAAAATGGATTTTAAATCCCAATGATGAGTGCTTATTTTAATCTCTAAGGTCTCCACATATTGAAATAATTTGTTACATTCAACTCAATATTTTATTATCAATGCTCTCTCAGATAATGACTGGCATTGGAGCTCCTCCACTTGAACCATTCTTCCAAAATTTTCCTAGTCCATGCTAGTTTTTTAAAAACCCCATCAAAGATGGGAACCATATCACCAAATCTATTAAAAAATCTCTTAAATACTTCAACAACTTTATTAAACTCTTTGTCACCCAAGTTTGCTCATGTTTTGGATTCGGTTGGTCTTTATATTTCTTCAACAATAGCTCCATCAGGGTTTAAAACTTATCAATAGATTTTTTGGTAATAGGTAATCCATCTTCAAAGGTTGGATCCTATTCCAAAATAAATTTATAGAGTGGTATTGTATTTACCCTAGCCATCATCACTTCTTCCAATTGGAACTTGAGCTGTCCTAATTCCTCTTCAAGTTTTATCTTTATTACACAATCATTGTGATAGAGAGTAATGACATATTGATGTTTCCTCCAGTGCTACTTTAAATTAAATTCTTGGAATTATACCTTGTAACCTCATGAGAAAATTTCAATATCATCATGTTTTCTTGAGAAGTTGTGCACATCTGAGGATCTACCCAAATTATGTTTGGAAGTTCCACCTCTCCTGATGCCCAAAAAATGCTCTCTAAAGGTAGTTCACATTAGTGATCTTAATTATATATCATTATAATTAGATAATTCTCACCAAGTATTTTCAATCGAGTCCTTCTTATAGAAATATTCCCACTTAAACAACTATTTTTTGACACACCTTGCTCATATTGAATATAAAGGGTCATGGTTGCATTGGTAGTCACTAGCTATTGTTACGTGAATTTTTCAATCAATTAATTCCATTTAGAAGGATCACACTCAAGTATTTTACATATTGATATTCCTCTTGGTGACTTGAACTTATATCAAGATCACCCATACCCAAAGCTATGTTTATGTCATCCCCATCTTTGCCAGTGGGACTCTCAACATCCACTTATCTTTCATATAGGGAAACTTCATCATTTGGCACGAGTGAGGGACCCTTCTCTAGATCTGGTGTGGATTCTCATTCCTCTTGTTTCTCAAGGAAGGTCCCCTCTATTGTGTTGTTTCTAGAGTTGCTACCTTATGATCAAGGCTACCATCCTTAGGTACTAAAGTATCTTATTCTAGAGGAATAAATGTCTATGTAGTAGAATTAGGGCCTTTTGGTTGACCTATACACATGTTATCTTTTAGGGGTGAAGGGGTAGTCCTTTGCCATTTAATTATTTTAGGTTGAGCACTAATGTTGTCATCATGCCTTGGCCTCTTCTACTTGCTATGATTTCTAATCTCCAGTGGGGGTGAAATATCTTCTTTCTTATCCTCATCACTCCCTAATGTCCTTTTTTGTGGCTTCAACATATAAGATAATAAATATATATAATTCTTGACCAAAATTTGTTGAGGCCTGATGTTAGTATTATGTAACTCCAATTTCTCTCTATAGGCCTTCTTCCCTAGATAAAAATATATTTTATGAAGAGTATGAGTCTCAACATCAATAGTTACAAAGCACACATCATATATCCTATTGATGACATTCATAAAATACTTACAATGAAAGCATATAGAAACTTGACCCATCTAGATAAGTCATATGAAGGGTTCATTTGGATGCACGCTAGAGAAAAATATTACTTTACTGTAAACTAGGCTTGGTTTCCTACCTAGTTAGGCAAGTATTTGGGAATGTGTCACACATTTAAAAAGGCTTAATTCATTTATCATACCAGCCCTTAATCTTAGCTTTATGAGTATGGGTTATATAACTAGGGCATGTAAATGCTTTAAATATTTTTGATGGAGACTTATTCTCTAGAGGGCTAGCCCACTTCAACTCACCACTTGAGTACTATTGTACACCAATTTCATTAAAAACCAATAATAAAAGAATATCAACCAAGTAAATTTTTGGTTAGGTAGGAAGTGGGCCTTTTCCACATCTATAATAATTTTCTCAATAAAATATTGTGATCAATGATACTTGACCCCAAGGTTTATTTGATTGGAAACATACAAGTGCACCATGTATACTTCCTTCCATCTATCTACACCTCTAACTGTGGTCATAACCAAGCATGCAACACATGAATGTAAGGATCCTAAAGACTACTTATATGTATTACATAGCCTTGCTTCTTGTGTTCATAGTCTTTTTTAGGCCAGGGGTAAGAATTATCATGGATTTTATAAATCAATTGTATGGATTCCATAGTATTTATTATGTTTGTGAGATATGGGTCCCTTTATTGGACAAAATTTTGAGTTTTGAAAAAATTATTGCCATTGGAGAAATCATTAGCTCCAATTTCATACATCAAATTAGTAACCCAACAAGCCTACTAGAGGAAATTTTTTATATGATGTCATATTTGGTAGATTTTATAACTAATACAATACATCTATCCTATGCAAAACCTTGGGAACCATCTACAGAGTATCCTAAAATCAAGGTTTGTGATGAATTCAATATTCTTCACATATAAATTAAAGAAGTAGATTTAGAGATTAACATAAACCTTTTATGTTATGGTGTATAGGGCCATATATGGGCATGACATGCCTAGGTTATCAAACTAAAATAAGAGAAGCATTAAGAAAATGAATGATTATTGGTATTACCTTGATTGCATTGTAATCAATATTAAAGGTAATACAACACAACCTTTATATCTATCATATATTACTCTAAATAAAGTTGTTGAACATGATATTTTTACATAGTTATATGATAATGTATACACCCAAATCAGGGGTGATAAACAAGGAAGTCTACATCCAAGCCCTCTTAGTATTGGCCATGTGTAATATGCCAAATGGGAGCACCTCAAATCTATTGGTAAAATTAGAATGCATTATGACTTGAAAAGGGAACCATTTAGGTATTATGATCCCAAAAGTAATGTCAAGGAGCACCTTAATAAATATGAAAATAAAGTTAAAATCTCCTACAAACACCAATGGTACAGTCATGATTCTATATTTTTAAATGTTGAAGATGATAGTAAGGTTTCTATAAGGATGCACAAAGTTGGCATGTTAATTATAGTATCCCAAAGGACCCAATATAATCCTATCATTATAGAGGAATATGTTAAGATGATAAACAATGGAGAATGGAACTCAACATAGGTTCACAGGAATTTAACTTAACTAAAATAAAAAAATGGAGACATAAGTAGTCGAAAAAGCAAGTGCATCAAGAGAGACAAACTCACAAGTTAGATCCAATGCCTTTAGACATCTCCCCACACTTCTAAGTGTTACTTATTCTCAACCTACAATTTATGTACAAAAATATACATTTCCCAATAGATCAGAGGGATCACTTTATTTTACACCCCTACCTCCATTGACCATAGTAAAAAAATTAAATCTTCATTCTTATATATTATTCTGACCCTTTTTATTTTACTGACCCATGCTTTCTATGTTATATAAAATGATTTAAACCTAATGTTTATCCTTCATTACTAGTTTTGGACCTATACTTGTTTTCTAGCTCCCCAAACACTTGAATCCTAGGTGGACACAAGTGTCAATGTAATTGTTCATTTTCCTACAAAGTGTTCAGTGCCAAAAAGTCATCTAATTTTCAAAATAAACATATCTAAAAGGTTAGACTAAGTGATTTAATGTGAGATATTGATAAAAGGGATTGGTATATATACAAGATCAAACCTCATTCATTATTTACCTAGTAATCACTTAGAACTCATAAGGTAATATACCAAAAAATACTCAATCAAGAATTCAAGTGAGCAAATATGCCCTATTTTTTCTTATTTCATATCAGTCATAGAAATAGTATTTTTATAGGTCCAAAGCATTAACAGAGTATCCGATGAGCCATATTTTCTAATTTTCAAGTTAGGTCAATGCATGCCATTTCTTATCACATATTTCAACATTACACACACAAGATAATATATAGGGGGAACTACATCACTTTAAGTACATCTTCAAAGTAGTGGCTATGTAGGCAATGCCTATTGACAAAGGGGTATCTGGGGTAAGATTGACACTTTAAGCCCACTAATCAATTTTTACCATAATCAATCCAAGGGTGAAGAACTGAGGTTTGATAATTTGATAAAGAGTGAAATCTTATGTGCATGATATAAATACATCATAATAAAGGTGATAGAAAACCTAGAAGTCTCTAGTTGGTCACATCCATATCTCATCAATATTTCATACAAGATACCTATGTAGAGTTAGACACCTGCATCGATGCAACTATCTAGATCTGACACAAGTGTATGACGCCACACAAAAGATATTTAAAAAAATTAATGACTATTATAAGATCATCATCTAGTCCAATTCTATCTTGTTCTTACTTAGAATTTCATGCACACAATAAACTAAGTAACCATTATTTCTTATTTATTGAAATATCTTTCAATATTTTTACATTACTATTTTTAGTAATCTCAATTGTATAAATTTATAATATTTTTTATCTAAGCTTTCTATTTAATTGTTCTGCTATATATTATTTTATTACCCTTGTGTTAGAACTAATTTTATATTCATTAACCCTAAATACCCCCATATTTAAATTTAGGGTTAAACTTATTTACACTATGCCTATAATGGGATTCACTTTGAATGTGAATCTTAGATCTAACAATAATAAATTTACTAATATATGTGAAATATTCTAGGCATAGTATAAATAAGTATCAATTGTAATAATTAAAGGATATAAATGATTAAATATTCCTTGACATTTTTATATTACTATATACTAGACCCCAAAAATTCATTGAGCTTATAGAGTTAATCATCATACACATGAGCCTATGATTAATGATGATAGATGCATTATAACAATTGATTCCTTTTCAAAATTTGATATAGTTATAGTTGGTACTTTTTTCTCACAACATCTGACCATTGTACCACATGATACATGTACTCCCCATGACCATCCAATTATTGGATTGCTAGTAAACACTTTAAATTTTGATATAAATTTAAAAATACAAAAAATAAAATAATTTAAAAATAAACATATATCCAAATATTTAAAAAAATTAAAAATAAGGAACTGAGCATGAAATGAATTCTACTGAGAAGGGGAACTCAGAATGAGATGACCTTTTTTATTACTTATGACAACTATCCATTCTTATTCTTGACTCAAAGTACCATAATAAAAATTTGGAAAGAGACAACTTTTCTTGAATGGGCCTCTAAAATCCTTATCATTACTAACTGAAGCCACAATTTTTTCCCATCCAGCTCTACAACCTTACAAACCTAAGGAAGACAACAAGGGGATTCTTCAATAACTCGTAAATGCAAAAAAAGTTTGATATACATAACATGATCACTTACTAGAAAAATTATAATAAGTTCTTCACTTGCTTCTTTCACCATGATGACTCCACTTTGCACTTGGAATTTTGATGAGAAGCAAAGAGATTACCAATTTTGTAACATTTCTTGTACCTAAAGAGAAGCCCCTCCTAGTTAGGGGTTTTTAACCAACATCTACCTTTAACTTTCATCTCAATCATTTCAGGAAGGTCATGAGAAGTATCCATGCAAAAAAGAACACTAAAAAAGTTATCCATGAGAAATTCAAATAATAAGCATCATTTTCCAATATTTTTCCCAATTCTCCCTTAATAACTAACAATCCAAATTCTAACCAAAATTAGAGAGAAAGATATGGCAACCATACCCATATTGGTTTAAGAGAGATATTTTTAGTCAGAGGATTAAAATCAAGAAGCCACGGTTTCACAAAAATAAGGTGGTGATCATAGCTCCAGGATTTCACCTGTAAAATTTTATTACAATTATCAAGATAATAAAAACCATAATAAAGAAGCCTATATCACAATGATAAATTTAAAAATTGCCTTCAAAAATAGGTTGCTAAGAATATGAGATCCATTAATGAATAATATGAAGAGAAGGGCAAAAACTATCAAATCAACACACTAATCCCCTTTTTTCATACCAATCCTCACTTTCTAGCACCTCCTCAAGAGAATCCTCAAAATTAATAACTGGAAAATCCTTAGCCATGCTCAAAACCTTAGGTTAGTCATTTTGGTAAACCAAAGATCTAAAAGAGGCCTTAGCTACACAAAAATCATATTTGACTAGGGTGGATGGCTTCTCCTCCACCCCCACACTCTTCTTTCCCACCATTGAGCTTATCATCACACTAGAATAATCAAAAGATCGATGTTTATTCCTCCTACCTAGTAGAGAATATGGCATCCTATGATATTCAATATTCACCTGAAAGTAGCTTAATATGGTAGAGGTAATGATGAACACATGCTTTTATCACCATCCTTCCCTTGTAGAACAAAACTATTATGATTAGGATTTGACCTAGTCACTAGATTTCATAGATTCGTCATCACAGGACATAAATTTTTGGGTAAAAATATTTTTGAAACAGACCCAAAACCACAAACAATTTTGTAATTATAATACCCAAATAAATAGTGAATAGTATCACTAGCCATGGACTGTGGACTTACCTCATCGCATTGAACATAGGTTTTAATCCAC
The DNA here is from genome assembly GCA_037957365.1 of Torreya grandis. NCBI lineage: Eukaryota > Viridiplantae > Streptophyta > Pinopsida > Cupressales > Taxaceae > Torreya > Torreya grandis. Next base: position 4,442,054 of record JARHVA010000223.1, on the reverse strand, counting down.
ATGCTAACCCTCATCACATTGAACACCAAGTCAGTATCCCATTACATTTAGATACTTTTCATGAATAACCTACCATAGCTTAGTGTGGGAACCATGCTAGAGAGTGGTTATCCTAGGGAATGGACCCTGAGATCTCCCATTTTTAACACTCAACTTACTCACTTCTAGGTTATCATCATTAGTTTTGAACCATAACATACTTATCCCCAATTTTCACCTCCAAAATAATGTCATAATGATATAATCAATTATAAAACCTAAGTATCATATTCTCTTATTACTTTCCATATTTAGCATTTTCCTTTGTCAAGTAAAAATAATTTTTTTCAAGCATTTACATTTATATGTATGATTGAATGTCATATATTATAATTTAATGTTTTATCTTAATTAGATTAATCTTAACCATTAACCCAATTAGGGTAAAATATAATAATAAACCTGTACACATATTAAATAATGCAAAAACCCAAATTTTATTTAAGGTTTCAACCTTCTAGGGTTTTATATTTTATAAAAATTTCTTTCTTCTATGTGTTCCCTTTGATTTTAAGGGTTATTCTTATTTTTTGGTATTGTAGGGTTTTGATTTTAGATTTCAAAACTCTAACCATACTACTATGTATTCTTCCATTTTTTATTTCACCTCTCCTCAAGATGGTGATAGCTAATTTCCCTCTAAATACGTCCATGTTATCACTATCCTAGGAGTTAAGATGATCCCTCATATGGTATAAAATATAGGTCACTCGATTATTCCTCCTCATCCCCATTCACCTCCCACATGAACTATAATGGAATTTTTATGCATATTCAATTATAATTACATAAGGCTTGTGCTTTTGAATACATTCAAGACCAAATAGTCACTATGAAAACATCCATAGAGGAGTTGTAAAAAGAAAAACAATATTTTAGTTTATGGGTCACATCACTTGAAACTAAGATCATATATACAAATAATCTAAAGAATACAAGTGTGAATCACATATCTACATCTCTATCCTAATATTGTGTGCATCAAAATACTTCATTTAGAGAAAGGAAGAAAAACAATATACAACTACAACTAATTATTCAAAAATTGTACTTAAGGATAATAATAGTTCAACTAATATTCTAAGGAAAATGCATAAAAAAAATGATTAAATTACCTCCTATGTATCCTCTAAGGAAATCAAAATATTATTGTGAATATCATACAATTTATGGATATCCTCTAGCCATTTTTTAGGATTTGAAGAAAAAATACAAAGTATCATTGATAGTGGTGATCCTATACTAGATAAATCAATTAACCAAATCACACTATGATTGCATCTCCTAAGGAACAAGAGGAAAAATAAAATTTATTGTTAACCATTTTGACCACAAGTCAAAATTGGTCAACACCCTATATCCCAAAACTTGATATAGAGGTCTCCTATAATTTTATAGGGTGTTTTATAGTTTATTTTATGTCATTTAATGCCTTATTAACCTTGGTCATAGTCTAATTAAGTCCTTATGTCATTTTGTGTCATTTAAGGGTCATATATGGGTCATAAATGAAGTGGTATGGTTTTCAACGTGTCCATATGCTCCAAACTTCTTTCCAACATCCAATGTGTCAAGTTATTTGTCAAGAATGTTAAGACTAATTGAAACTTGCAGGTTCCTAACTAAAAATCAAGAAAATAAGTGAAAAAGGGGGAGTTTCAAAGGTTATATAGAATATGAGAGAGAGTGACAAAAGGAATAATATTTTAGGATGTGTATTAAACTTAATTTGACTCATTTTCATGCTTGAAATTCTTTATAAGTGCCAAAAATTAGCTAAAACCATTCTATCTCTTTATCGCTCCAATATGGAAGGAAAACTGGTTAGCAGGTCCTTAGATAGTACGATCAATAGGAGGACTTATAGGTAAATATATATTGGTGGTGGATATTAAAATTTTTCATCTTCATTTTCATTTTTTTAGTTGGATGAATGGTGGCCTATACTTTATGAACCATCTTTAACAAGTTAATTGTTCATTTCTATTTGTTATTTCCCACACCCTATAGGTTTTGCTCCTATTTGAGAATGTTTATACATATAATTTGATTAATTTTTTTATATATGATTTTAATATATTATATCATGTTTACCATTTTTTTTTCATTATTATAAGTGATTTTATGGATCAAATAGCTCAAATTATAGGTTGGTGTCACCATGTGAGGTTACAGTCATATTTCAACACTTATAGAAGGTTTCTTTCTCTAAAATGGTTTAATTGGAATGTGATATTATGTGAATAATTTTTATAATGTCATATAAATCACCTTATTTCATGCTTGGTCTTACAATTTCATGCATTGATCAAACACACAGTCACATGTGTCACACAGTCACTCTTTTGCTTGTTTCCAACTGCAGTCATGGTATCTTAAGTTTTAAAAATGTTCATGGGAGGTATATGAAGAGTTTAAAGCTTTTGAAAATATTATTTAATCATAAAAAATCAATAAAATTTCCTTAAAACACCATATTATAGACTATGACAGTCAATGCAATATGTATACACAATCATACACCATTAGTGTGCACCTAAAGGTGCTCTTAGGGAATTTTCACATTAAAATGGGATATGGAAACATGTTACAAGATTTTTAAGGTTAAGGGAACCAATTTTAAGTATTTTTATAAGGTTTTAACTAGTTACAATCTCATATACCATACAAACTAGTTATCTCAACCATCACTACCTTGAATGTAACTTTATGCATGCCTACATGTGCCATAGAAGGAGCCCATCACATTGATAGAGAGCATTGAATTATTTTAAAGTTCCTTGAGATGGAAAAGTTATAATTTAATATCTTTAAATACTTAGGTTTGGTTAAAGGATATTTCACCATGCATATTTCTCATCTCCACACTCACTGCTTGCATACAGGGATACACACCTATAGGTGGCCCATAGAGATATGAAAGTGTTGTATGGAGAGTAATGAAATGTTTTAAAACCTCATTAAAGTCTCAAAATTTTGTAAAAGTTATGAAAATAATGTTTGAGGCATTAATTTGGCAAGATGATGTAGAGGTATGAGGAGAAGTCTTCAAAAATCATCCTTATCTGGTTCTTAATCCAAACTAATCACAAGCACTTGGTGGCTTTTATCTTCAAGATTCTAATCTTGGGAGGCTTGTAGATCTATTTTATGACATTTATCCTTGTTGAGAGAAAATAAAAAACCATATCAATAAATTATTACATATTCAAGGACCCTTTTGGCACAACTCCCAAGACATAAGGTACTTTATTCTTTAAGCCACCCCTCAATTAGCCCTCCAAACTAACAAATCTCCTTATTATAGGAAATTTACAAACAACAAATCCAAAAAAATTATATTTTTAGACACCCTTTTTCCTCATTTAGCTTATCCAATCCTCTTTTCAACCTAACTCAATGATTTTCACTTTTCCTTCTTTAGCCTATCACTAACTAGGTCTTTAAGCCCTTAAGCATAACACAAGACCCCAAAATACATACTATAGATTATGTACATGTCATAAAATGATTTAATCACTTATTAAACACAAAACCCATAAAAAATACAAAGTTTCATTAAAATTTAATGGTTCAAACTCATTTTACACTCAAAACCTTAATGTTAGGGTTTCCCTAGCCTTGCACAGGCTGAGGGCTTATAAAATTATATAACTTGAGTTTTATAGGGAATAAAATGGCCAAATAAATTTAAAATTTTCTATTTTATCCTTATATAACTCATCCAATAGGTATTTTCATTTTTTCAATCTTCATTTAATCACAATGAATCAAAACACAGGTTTCAAAGTCTCATTTATGGACTGTAACAATAGAGTTGGCATGTTTATGAATTAAAAGACCCTTATAGGGGATATAAAAATATTCCAATACCTTATTTACACATATTTTAACCATATAAAACCATCATAATTGATAGAGTACATATTTTTTTTAAGAAATGTTCTTGTTTCATAAGTGACCATGCACATTAAAACAACCTACAAGTCTATAATTGAAATAGAGACCATTTGGCTTATTTTAAAACCTATTTAAATTCATAAAATTGTTTCACAACCTAATTTTTTATTTTAATAATCTCAAAAAACCATCCATTCCAGTGTCCACCTATCTAAGACAAGAATTGAAGATTTATCTTCACTATAATGGGACTGCATCCTCAAAATAGAGTACACACAGGGTCAATAAAATTGATCCTCCTTTATAATCTATAGATTATATTTCATTTATTATTAGATTAAAATCAATACATAATATCCAATAATCTCTTTTGGAATATTTAACCCAACTTGATAATAATCCATATCTCAAGAAACAAGTGTTTACCTTGCTTGTTATGAGATATACCTACAAGGTTTCATAGACTCAAGCCCTTCCATTCTGAGTATGTCCTTTGACAAAAGTTATAAAAAATATATTAGGGTATAAAAAACATGCACCACATGAAATATTACATACCTTAACAAACTTAACAACTTTCAAAGAATACTCAAATATCCATCTTTTTGAGATTGTTAACCACAACTCACTATTTCTACCTGTAGTCTAATACAACAATAGTAAGATCATGGAATTATGGGTCCTCCAAATTAAATTTATTATTTACACATTAAAAACAAAATTAAATTAAATAAACACTATTAACAAACTTTTCATTATTTAATGATTTATTCCCATCTACAAAGCAGTCCTATCATGGACTTATGTATTTTCTTGAGGAGTTTTGTTCATGCTTCAACTCTCTATTTTTATCCTCTTATCCTTTTTATATCTCTCTCTCCACTAAAAAAACCTACATTATATTAAAAAATTACCTACAATGACTTAACCTTCCACAATTTTAAAGTAGGTTTCTTGGGAGTTACACCAACTTAGTTTCTATAACTAACTCCCATGTTTAAGAGGGACTTTCATTAGTTTCTATGAATTGATTGAGGCCCTATACATAAAATACATTAAAATAAATTTATTATTACTTTAATGTACCTCCTAAGCCAAAATTTTCACCTTAACACTCCTATACATGTATTTGGCCTTTTTAACCTTTTTACAACATTTGAATTTTTAAATTCCCTATTTTGGAGGCAAAACACCTAGAAGCTAGATAGTTCATATTTAGGACCCCAAGTGAACTAAAATATATTAAATGGACCTTTAAAGTTATCTTGACACAAATTATATCCAAAATTGAACAAATTTTGACCACTAATGAATAAAAAACAAAATTTGACATTTTTTAGCTTGATGCTCTTGCATCACAAGCAAAGTGAGAAGACACTTCAAGAGGAGAGAATTTGAGTTTCAAGGAGAAAATACCTAAAAGTCCAAAGATTAAGCCTTATTGCCTTTTTTTGATGCCATATTATGGACAATCATGATTCCTAGATGAGTTTATATGTGCCCATATTGTATCCTCTATATAGAGATATAACCCTGCCAAAGAAAGAGGGTGTGTGACTAGTGGAAAGTAGTGTTTAGAGACCTCAAAATCTTGGATTTGTTCACTGAATTTTGGTAGTGATGTCTATAGGTTTTGAGTTTCAAGTGACCTCTTCACTCAAATATTGTAAGGTGAGAATATATCACCATGAAAAATGGTTCTAATAAGCTAAAGAGCACATTTATGGTCTAAAGGTCATAAAAAAAGTTTGGAGTACTATTTTTTGGCCTAATAGACACATCTATAGGTGTATTATGGTTCAAAAAGCCAAATACAATTGACTACAGGTATCTAGAGTCTAATGACATAAACCTAGACATGAAAACCTAATGGGTAAGGACACATACAAGTTCAAAAATTCTTCCAATACTTATATAAGGATTATAAATCATGTGACACAGGTTACAAGATAGATTTCCACTTACAAGATCCCTATTTTATTCCAAGATAGTCAACTATAGCTAACTGTGATATGATGGTGAGCTAGTAAGTGGTGTTTTTGATGTTGGCATAGCTTGACATTAAGGTAAATGAATCGAAGTGATTTTAAAATGACCTTAGGAACTCTAGGAAGGTATTGGTTCAATGTATTAAGGGTCTAAACCATGAAATATCACCTACAAGTGCCTCTTTCAAGTAAAATAGTCAACAGTCTAATCAAAGTTAAAAGTAAGGCATGTGTGAAGTGTTTAACAAATTTGGAGTGGTAAGTTGGGAGAACCTTCACAATAGTTTTAGTAGTCTCAAGAGGCTCTTACCATATAGAGTTAATGTAGAGGAGGGACTCTAATAATGTAACCTATAGCCTGTGTTCAAGACCCTACACATAATCAACTTCTCACAATCCACCTAGAAGATTTTATGATGTTTAAAGGATCTATCCATGTGATAAAGTTATAAAAACTTGTGCAGATCATCTTCATCACTTGAATAAACCCACCACACCTTCAATTTTGATGAGATAATAGGGTAAGTTCCCTCTATTTATCTTAGACAAAGGGCACTCCCCAAGGCTAAAAACATGCAATTTTTAGGGATTAAAGGTGAGAGGGTGAGTTAGGAGTTTATTCAACATTTCAAGAAGACATGGAGAGTTGTAATACACATATACCAACTTGGAAAAAAATTCACATAGGTGAGAAACATGTCAAGGTGTCTTAAACCCATGAGCATGCAAACATACCTTTTAGCTCTTGATTAGGCCTAGTGCCTAATAAGGTCCAAATTTCACTTATAACAATAGATGGGAATTATAACTCATTGGAACATGTTTATATGGATTTATAGGGATTTTTAAAACTTCTAGTATGTAGATGAATCCATAGGGAATCCATTTTTGGCTTAAGACCAACTCAAGCCTATGCATAAAGAAAGACAATACTCGAGAGGCTAACTTAAGATGCTCCTACTTACTTGGAGGTTTTTCATCGGAGTCTAAGGATTTGGGAGATTTTTAAGGATGTCTTAAACAATAAATATGTGGAATTTATTGGAGAATTGTATGTCAAACTTGTATGAAACATCCTTAGAGGGGAAAAGTACTCTAAACCCTCTAAAACCCTTAGTAGTGACCCAATTAGGAATATTGAGTAGGATATGAATATATGAGGCATATAATTACCATGAAAGTGATTTAATATTGTATATGACTCTCCAAGTCTCCTCCCCATGAACCTGAGTGCCACCCTACTTGTATAGACATGCAAGAAAATGGCTTTCTTTGACATTTTTTTGTGTTTTGCAGGTTCAACAGAGAGTCAAAAGATTAAAGTCACTTTTTGAGATATATTATGACTTGAGATAACCCTAATATAAATTTATTTCATTATAATATCTCACAAGTGTATTTTCAAGTGCCTTCATCTTAGCCAGTCAAAACTAGTATAGTGGACAAGCTAGTGAGAGAGTGAAAACTTCAAGTGGGAGGCATTTTTAAGGACTAAATAATGAATATAAGAACATTATGGGTCCTAATAAGTTTCATAAACTCATTCTTATGGATCAAATTGATAAAATAAATACCAAATTTGGTGCCAAGTGTGAGGGGTGAGTGAATGAGGAGTTATTTAGACTATGGGTAGTGATAACTCATCTCCAAAAGAATACTAATGATTAGGAATGAAACCAATGAATTTTGGAGAATTTATACAAACCCTTCCTCCCAATTAAATCATCACATCTATCCCTAGTCAATTATGGGACATTCCAAGAAGGAAAAATGATGAAGGCAATTTTCTAAACAAGCAATGAGGAATCATAAGCCACATTTCAAGAGTTTCATGTTTTGAGGGACATTTTTCCAAGTATAACTTGCATGGTCTATTATATATTCCTCTCTCCTGCATATACAACTCCTTTTCTCAGCATGACACATGTCTTAGTGACTCTTGGACTTCATTGTCTTCTCCTTTGTCTCTAATTCTATAAGTAGTAGTCATTTTAGCTCTTGTAAGCTTTTACCGCACCACATATGGAGAAGACCTACTAGAATGAAATTTTATTTTAAATTTTAAATATTAATCCAAGTCTAGTTTTTAGTTCATAATTTTTTTTCTACGTGTGTAAAGTGATGTATGGTCATGCTAAGTCATAATTTCCTATCCTTGATTCCCTTATCCTCTCATGTTTATGCAAGAGTTCATATTCTAATAGGTCACATAGAGTTTGGCTAGTGTGTTAGGATATTTTAAAGTGTAAAATTGTTCTTATAGTTTTTAATCTACCCTCTAGTTCACTTACTTTGTGTTGTCTCATGTATATCACCTCTATGTTGAAGTACCTATGTTAGAACCTTCTAGGACTTAGAAGCTAGTTTGTATGTCTTCTCTCTTAGTGAAATAAGTTTTATGGTCATGTGGAAATGATATTTGTGTAACAATAATTATAGTATTTTAATTTCATACAAACTTATTTGTCTTTTCCCACAAGCAACTAGTTAAGTATGTGATAAACATTTCAAGGTATATTCAAGGAGCTAGCCCTTAAACCTAGAGGTCTACTTCTACCTATAGGTAAACCCACATACCTAGAAGTATTCCCATGTTTCCAAAATATTTAAGAGCATTGAACACCCTATTATATGGTGCAAGACTTGGTGACACAATTTACAAAAGGAAAAGTAGAGAAATAAAAGTTATAAAAAGTAAAAGTAGAACAAGAAAGGTTACAAAAGGCAAAACTAGAACAAAAAAGTTTATAAAAGGAACAATTAGAAAAAGAACATTATAAATGAAAAAAATTGAAAAGAATAAGTTACAACAAGAGAAGTTACATTAAGATAAGGTACTAAAAGAGAAATTAATAAAATAAAAGAGCAAAAACAAACTCAATATAATAAATATATACTTTAAAATGATAATGTCACAAGTATGGTTCCAAAGGATGCAACTAAAATCCCTTCCCCATATAGGGAACCTTTCAATTTAATTTCTCACATGGATGGAAATAATTTTACCAATGTTAAGATTATGGACTATCAGGAACATAATTTTTGCATTATATCATTTTTTGTATCACGTGGATATCACCTTCAACATAGATCAAATTACTGCATTTACATGTGTGGGATTAATTGAGTTAATAGTAATGTTTACTTCAAACATGTGTCATCTTACATTAAAAATTATTCTTGATATATGAACATACAATATTTTGCTTGGAGGATCAAGGTTAAAGTCAATAGGGGCACAAATTACTAAAATAATGGTTATATTAAATTAGATCCCAAAGGTAAGGTTAACTCCATTTCAAGTTAAGAAAACTTCTATAGAAATAAAATAAGAGTGAAGTTTTTTCTTCAAGTATAACTCATGATAAAAAAAATGATACAACTGCAAAATAAATTCCAACGCATGATACAATTACTTATACATATTCTACAAAAGATACTAAATGTAGTATCAATCATGTTAGCATGAATGTTCTTAATAGTATAGTATCACAAGTGATATATCATAATTTAGTTAATCATAGTGATCCATATTATGCACATTCTCTCCTTAGAAATGGTTTTAGTGATTCCTTGGATTATTTAAACATGCATATCATGTTGTACATAGTATCTTGATGTTTAGTTTATTGCTCATCCATTATACTCTTCTATTTGGGCATACACACGCTTACATGCTCTTGTATTGGCCATTCTTATAGAATTTGGATTTGTTTACAATTGGACCTTACATCTTGATTTTTATCCTAATATATACATACATCACATATAATTTACCATGATACATCCTTCATATCAATCTCATTATAGTGCAAACCCTTGGCAACATGCTACTTTCTAACTCTTATATATTGACTAATTATACATGATATGGCTTCCATTAAGCTTACATGATCACATACATGTATATATGAATTTCACATGAATGAATTTTTTATTTCACACTAGGGTCATGTGGATATTTATATCCACATATTATATTGAGATACATTGTTACAATACACAGATACAACGGGGGCATATTTATTACTTTCACTTTCTCCACATAGCCATGTTATCATAACTAGTGCAATATACACCTTGAAACATGTTTAAAAATTTTTAAATCCCTCCCATTATGATATTTTATAAACCAATGAAACTTGGCCTAACTTTCCAAATTTTAAAAATTAAAAAAAAAAAAAATAATAATCAAAAAATGCAAAAACATTCAAATATTACAAAAATCCAAAATCAAGGCTTGAGCATAACATGATGGCTAATTTTTCTTTTTACCCATGTTATTTATCATGTGTTTTGTGTATGGAATACTATTTATATACACATATGTATTTATGATATCTAATTCCTATGTAAAACATATAGGTTACACATGGACATACAGATGTTGGTTTTCCCTATACCTAGTGGTCACATTTGGGCCATCTTGTTCCATAAGTGTCACTATTATAGGTCATATATTTCTATGAAATTTTCACCATATTAATCCACCTATATTTTTTAAACATTCCTTGTTAGTTACTCATTTATTACACAATGATACATGATATACCATTTTACTATAATATGACATTAATACATATGGATGGTGTAGACTAGTCCCTTTTTCTATGCTATATTGATGTTATTACTCTTTTACATGATGGATTACTTTGTGTGTGAATATTTTTTATGGCCATTATAATTTTTTTATGTGGAATCCATTGATGTCCCTTGTTTACAAAATTTTTGACGTCCTTCTATGTGTGGCATTTTGCCTTGATTGTTGTGACATCTTATGTCCCTTGTATGTGGCCCTTTAGCCTATGGGTGACAACTAACACTTGTGTCTTTTGAGATTTATAACATTTAGGGATGACATGATTTATACCATACACTATTATTATGTATTTTTAATCAAATATACTTACATTTTATGAGTCATTGATATACCTATCTATACATGACACTTACAAGACATGCATTCCATATGTTACATATATTACTATGATGACATATTCTCTACATGATCAAATTATATTACATATAATTATATTTATAGATGAAATTATATATTTTATTATTTTTTTGAGATGATTGAATTATAGGATATATCCCTCATTTCCAAAGGGGGGCATTAAAGTGGGCTTGTCTTAGAGACATAAGCCTATATGAGCAAAATATCAGAGTAGAGTATAAGTTTCACATATTTTATAGATTATAATGGTTTAGATATTATATTTTTTAAGATACATTAAAAATATTAGCACATTGATATATAGTATAGGATAATATGTTATTCATATATATTCACTTTACAAACACTAGAGATCAAATTCAAACACACTTGGGTACGTATGTATGGGCATGTGCATAATGTAGATCATAAATTCAAGAGAGATTATTCAATTGTTAGTGAATAAAAAAATTAAATACATAACTTATCAATTCTAACCCCTAGGTTGAGCTATGATAATCAAACATGAAATGCAATTGGAAAGATAAAACAACTTACCTTCCTTGAAGATATTCTTGAAAATTGGTTGATGTTGAGCTCAAATTATGATCTAGAAGTCTTTGGCAATGATAGCTCCTTATGTAAAACATATTTACTTGTTCACATTGATTTTGGTGGTTTGGAATGATGAAAATGTTGAAGAAATTTGAAGCTCCTATAATGATTCCTGCATAGTAAGTTTAGAATAGAGAATCTTGTCTCAATTGGAGGAAGAACCTATAATTTATAAACTTTTGAAATGAATGTGAACCATCCATATTGAGATGAAAATAAAAGATATTTTTTAATTCAAAATGGGAACCTTGAATTAAACATTGGAATGGAAAACATGTGGGACTCATAAATGATTATAAAATTTATTTGGGAGGAAGATATAATATAAAATTGGTAAGTGGAATTGAGTGGAAAATGAGGTGGATTATTAAATTAGAAAGATGAGGAAGATGATATTAAAAAATTCCAATGATGGGGGATAGGTATGGCCTAGGGAATTTTTGAAATTCATAAAGGGAAATGGAGTGGAAAATGACCTCATGAGGTGAGAATAATTAGATTTTTAGATTTATAAAAATTATGAGCATTCAAAATCCATGGAATTTATGATTAAAGAAGTATTAGTTAATTAATTTGGATTAATTAACTTAATAAATATGTGAATATTAAACCTACATTTTGCCCCTATTTGAGAAGTCATTGCAAGACATAGCTAAAGTAATGAATTTTCAAAGAATGAAAAGGTCATTAAAATATTAGATTAATAAATAGTTAGTAACCTATTATTCCCCCTTAAGAGGGCATGTAGGATGTGGATGGGCTCTTGAAAAAGAGAGGAATAAGAATAGTAAACTTAACTCATGAATAAGATTAATCCAAATGAGCTACACACTTTGATCATAATGGTTAAAAACATTAGAATAAAATTATCCCCAAGGTGGGGAAAAGTGGGAAGTATGCATCTTAAATAATTGGCATGCTTAAACCATCCCTAAATAGGGAAAAAAATTGTGGGCTTAGAATTAGAAGAATTTTCCCCAATAAGGAAAAATGAAGGTACAAGGAACTGAAGATGATGGTACAAATAAGGAAATATGTTTCCCTAATAGAGTGGATGTAATCATTGATAGGTCCAAATTATTTAGTATGGTATATTTCATTTCTTAAATGATTCAAATGGTTAACTAATTGATTGACAAGCATAACTCAAGGATTTAACTTGCCACATAGATTGAAAATGAGAGGAGTGACACAAACATAGGTACAATGAAATAATGAATTTTCAAAAATGAAGAAGCCATAAAAAACTATGCACCTATGAATGGTCAAAGTGATAAGATAAAATAAAATTAGAAGAACAAGATAATAATGGAAGAATGATGTGATTAGATTAGAAGAATGTTAATAAAATGATCCTGATTGTTTATATGTGCTTAGATGTATCATGATGAACATATAAAGTATCCATATGGTCTATTTGATGGATATTTAGTGAAAAAGGATATTTTTCATTGTAATATTATTGATTACACTCCCAGATCAAGATTCTTGATGTAGCATAAAATAGTATGCACTATGATATAAAATACCATGATGACCTAGCTATAATATCTAATAGACAATTAATAATAGTGAATCAAAGATAAAAACCATGATGATTCTAACAAATTACAATGGATGGACTCAAGTAAAACTATGTGATAGGAAGAACCATGATGATGAACCTACTAGCATAATGGACTAAGTCAAGGTAATAATATAAAAAAGGAAATAAACAAGAAAACACACACACACACACACACACTTGAAAATAAAAGCAACATAAAGCATCTTGTTGTTTAACCAATTCCATATCCATGTGTGAAGGGTCAATGATAATGATAAATGGATAGTTCCCCCAAGCAAGGATACATGCAAGAGAAGGACACATCTACAGGTGGAAAAAACAATTGGAACCAATAATGAATCTGCCCCAGAAGGGTAGATTTGAGAAAGACACATCCCAACAATGGTTTAGGACTTAAAAGGAGTGGATTAAGGATTGGGACTAGATTTAGAAAAATAAAAATGTTTTGGGATGTTCGGGATTTATGTCTCATTTTTAGATGGTAAGCCATTTCCATTTTTTAGGTCTTTTGATTATTTTGAATTTTTTTTAAATTTTTGGGGTATCTCAACTCAATTAAAAATTATGAGACACAAAATAGTCCAACTCATAAAATGGTGAGAGCATTGGCTTAGGTTGCTCACAAAATGGTGAGATCATGGTTTGAGAATATTGGTAATAAGTTGACACAATAATACCACATTCATTTGGATTATAGACTAAGGACAGGCAAGGTAGGATAAATAAGAGCCTACCATAATGCTAATCACCACAAATTTCCTTTGATGGATTTGAGCCAAAAGAAGTGTTCCTTCATGAGGAATCTAATACCTTTTAAATTATGTGAGACATAAGTAAAATGGTAGCATTTATCATTATGAGCTAAGTTTTATAAGATGGGAATCTATCATAATCTACATAGTCTCTTTGGAAAAAGGCCATCATCACTACGAGCTGAGTTTTATGGGTTGTAACTTAGTGAAGACCTACAAATATTTTATTTGAAGGTCTTACATATTATATTTGGCAAAAATTATCAGTGTGGTGAGTGATAGGGGATGGTTTACACCTGATTTAAGATTTGCATATCTAGTTTTAGCAAAAGGTGGTGATGTATGCATCCTTTATCATAGTACCTTGGTACTAATGATATATGGGTTTCACTAAGTGGGGCCTTACTAGTATGAAGCTTTGTGACCCATTATATTTCATATATATTTGGATAAGGTGAGGAAAAGTTGATAATTATTCAATAAACCACTGGCCCCATGAAGACCTCAAGATATGAAACAAAAGAAAAACTTCAAATGCATATTGTATGACACAGACATCTATGATGTACCATGACATGATAACAAAAGGAGATTATGACTACACATAATAACTTTGATGGGATGACCATTTGACTGGGGGTTATATGTCCATGTTGAAAGGTGAGTAAATGTGATCATTTCAAGTGGCATGACTATTTTGAGGAGTCAATGATGTCATGGGACCCTTTTAGTCAACATAATGGATAACACATCATCAAAAAACAATGGGTAGGTATGTTACTTAAATCATCATCTTAAGAAAAAAAATATGAATTCACTTTATTTTGTAGGGTCTTGACTGAGTAGAGAAGCATAAAATTTGAAAATGACACAAAATGGAAATAATGACAATAGAGGTGGAGATGATCGGTAGCCACCACATCCTAAAATAATCTATGAGGTGAATGTGCATATTTTAAAATGTTGAAATGAGTAATGGCACTTATGGAATAATTACTACAATAACAACAACTAATGGAGATTCATCCACAACCCAAGCTTGAACCTAAGCTTCAACTACATATATAATAAAGGAGGTGGGAATTTCATTGTTCAAGATGTAGAGTAGGATAGCATCACCCAAGGCCCATAGAAAATGAACAACTAAGAGTATATCATAGAGGTAATCCCCACTATCCAAGGGGATGCATGATGTAATAATGATATGTATTACTCATGTAAGCTGAATAAATTGAGCAAAGGGAGGTAATGGCTATAACGGGTGAGTAGGGTGCAAGACCAAGAGTGGAACATGATTTATTTCCTATGTGGAGGCATGTGGAAGATGGAAGCATAATACACCCATTAATATCCATCAATGTAGGGAGGAACATAAATCAATTAGCACCACCCATAGTAGTGTGCAGCAACTATGGGGAAACTAGAAATATAAGCCAAACATGCCTAAGGAGGAATGTTGTTGATGGTAATTCAATAGGTAATCAATAAGTAGGATGGTTCAAATTAAATATAGATTCACCAGTTAATCAACAAATGGCAAGAGATTAACCAAATAAAGGCACAATTCCTAAGTAGGAAAAATGTGTGTATGTACCCTAGGTGATATTTGAGTGATTCTATTACCGTGTATGGGGTGTAGCCCTCATTGTATACTTTGTTTAGTTATTTAGTATGACCTAGTTATGAAATGTTCTATTGGTTATCATCTGCTTATTGTGTATGAATTTATCTATATTTATTTAGAGATACACATTTTTATAAGCACATAATAAATCATTTTTTACTCTTATTTATTCAAGAATGTGTTTAGGTATTTGGATGGTTTTGATATAAAAAATAAATCAAGTAAAAGATTAAGTACAAAAATTTGCAATCAAAGTACATGATATGAATAATCAAGATGTAAGTGTAAATGAATTATAAAAATCCTAAGGTAACCAAGAATAAAATAACAAATAAACAAAGAAAGAGCTAAAAATAAACAAAATATAAATAAACATAATAAAATAAAGGGGAATAGAAGAAAAGGAATGGGTAACCAAGATTACTCCAAATTCACTAGGCAAGAGGACGCTACCTACATAGCCCTATGGACACTAGATCCAACATGAAATTTAAGCCAAATGTAGTTTTCCCCATAGGGTTTGAACTATGAATCAATAGTAGGGTGGAAAATAGGAATGGAACAATGGTAAAATAAATAACATAAGATTTGGAAAAGGTTGAATAATAATGGATGATAATGATGAAAAAGGCTAGGAGTCTCCAAGGACTATGTAACATAAGAACCAAATGTGTCCAGTTGCTAAAGTATCACACAGAAAAAAGGCCAAAATTATTTCCCAAATAGGTCTTAATATACCTTCTACTTCAGTAACAAGGTCAATATGGGAAGACTAATGGTCACAATAAGATGGGTTGGGCTGAATAGGATTAAATGGCTTAAATGGATGGAAATGGTAATGGAATGACAATGGTAAATAATGTAAATAGGGACGCCCCTGAGTGTCAAGGCACTTATAAACAACAATTATTTACACATGATGCCAAAAACCTAGTTTTCATCATGGAACTTGTCTAAGGTGCCATATGCATGGTTTTCACCATTAGACAAAATATTTCTCTTTCTCTTTTGATTTCTTGATTCCTTTTAGCATATCAACTCAATGAAGGATTATGAGATACATAATTTATAACCTTTGTTATCTAACCAATCCCTAAACAAAATAATTGCCCTATCTGAATCATGCTATCAATGTGTTTTGTACTACTACTTTCATGATCTTCATTGGTTATTGATTTTACTTCCTTCAAACCTCTAAACAAGATGTATTCATAGCCTATTTGAAAATGAGTGTTACCAAGAAGAGTAAATAAGGGTAAGCATAGGATAAATGGTCTAATTGGATACTGGAAGATAGACCTTGAATGAATAATAGGATCAAAATGGAATGTATAATAGTTAGAGGATAAATGAAGATCGGGATTTTCAATCATATAAAATATTTCTGATTTTGGATTTGACTTGTCTTTGGTTGTGGTGGGTCCAATAATGTCTTCATCAAGTGATACAAAACTAATTTTCTCAGTTATTGGCACCTAATAGAGGTTTTCACCAACAAATTCTTCTTGAATTTTTTGATCTAAATTGTCCAATAATGCCTTGAATAAGGTTTCTCTAAGGGATATTGATAAATCATTTTAATTATCCCTTAGCACCTTAAGAAAGGTTTCGCTAAAGGCTTATGATTTTTTTATTTATTATATTTTAGTGCCTCAAACAAGGTTTCATTATAGGATGTTGATTTTAGACTTTGATTGTCCCTTAATGCCTTAAACAAGGTTTCACTAGGAGATTATTCCTCTGCTTTGATAATGTATTGCTTCCCCAAAAATTCTACCATTGAAATATCACCATGGATTCAATTCAAAAATGTGTAATTCTATCAGTCTCAATCAAAATTTGTGGGAAGTGGTATGTCAATATAATGGATAGGTTGATTATTGGTAAAGGCATGCATAATGTCAATAAAAGGGGAAAAGGAAACACAATTCTCATAGATACTACTAGGATAACTTGCATCGATGCTAAATGAAACATCCTCAAAAACCGTGGAAGAATCACAAATGCTTTCAATTAGATATGTTGGAAATGTATAGCTAATATATTAACTATTAGAGATATATATTTCACCTTAGATGGAAGCAGAAGTGTTCAGGTCCTGCTTCTAAATCTAGTTCAACATGGGATTGACCCTAGGCTGTAGGTATCCTATAATGGGGTGAGACCTCTAGGATTTTTAACAAGGCTAGCTCCTTTGATGCATCATTTTATCTCATTCTCACTACTAAAACCTAATAAATACCAAGGAAGAGGGAGAGAGAGAGAGAGAGAGAGAGAGAGAGAGAGAGAGAGAGAGAGAGAGAGAGAGAGAGAGAGAGAGAGAGAGAGAGAGAGAGAGAGAGAGAGATAACATGAGAGGGAAACCTAAGATAATAATGGTGATACACCTAAATTATGGGTTGATCCACCCTTTTTGACTCAAACACTAATGAAACAAGCACAAGACTAGATCTAGGATTCCAAATATATTTCATAAATCATTATTTCATAAAGAGGTTCACCAAATGATCTAAGTTAAGGGAAATGATGGAGAGGTCTAAATTAAGACACTAACTAGTCATAGTATCCATATATAGGCTTCGATCAAGAGATGTAAAACACTAAACATGACCTGCATAATAAGATGAACTAGTAACTAGGTGAGATCATAATTTTACAAGGGAAAAACCTCTACCACATATGAAAATTTGACATGTACACACTATACCAGAATAATAAAATCTAAAATAGTCTTGTATTCATCTTAAGAGGTTACAAGATCCATCTTGGCAAAGTTTGGTCATGCCCAAGAGAGGGAGTAGATAAAATATCAAGAGCATCTATTTTTTGGCTCAAAATCCTCTATATATAACATAAGATAAAAATAGAGAGATGGTAATAATGCATTAGAGAGTGGAGGAAAGTCCTTGAGATCAAGAAGTGAGGTGGTAGTACTTGATTGATTTCTATTTGTGTGCATTGATCAATAAATAGATCTCCTATTATCTTAATAATCCTCAAGCTCCTCTCATTGGTCGAGGGATACCACTAGAATATAAGGGATTGTTATGCATAGTGCCAAATTCTATTTTAATAGAAATAATTCTTGTAACTACATCTCTAACAACTATCTTGACACATTGGGACCTTAAGTCCACTTGATGTGTTCATAAAGATCAAATCCTCAAATCTTGATACTGATAGTGCCATGTCATTAATGGTGTTTAGTACCTACTTTTTTGATGATGGGCCCCTTTACACTTGTCACACATTTGTTCCATTTACATATCTAGACAATAAGTCCATCTATATTAGGTATAAAATACCTAATATATCTTTGCAAATCCCTGTTGGTAATGCTTGGTCCTTATTATTTTTCCTGGTTCAACTTGAGTCAAGCTTGAGTTCAATTTTATTCATGTTTGCTTGCCTTGGTAAAAAACTAACCCTTCAACATCCATATAAGTCACTTGGGCTTGCCTTCATTTGATTTTACATTAAAAAATGACTCAAATAATTTACCCCTTGACTCACTCTATTGATCTACCTGATGTGAATGAATGTGATCTGTAGATCCTCTACTAGGATTCAATTATTTTATGCCACTTATTGATCATGCCTTCGCACTCAAGGTTCACTAACTCTTTGAATTGTTCACATTCCATTGATATTTGAATTTATAATTTAATGTGATCCATTGATCTATCTAAGCCCATTACCTGTCTCTTCTCACTCACTATTAGATTTGATTTGGGTACTTGAGAATTAGACACTTGTCAACCCTGTGCTCAATCGAGGATCCCTTTGATGATTTTTGAATGTAAATGGCTATTTAATGAGATTAAATTTTGACATCTACATAACCATATTTAATTTTTGCATGAATTTATTTTATGTCTACATGATCCTCATTGATATATTTAAATTTTAATGGTCATTTGTTGTGGCTTGAATTTGAAGTGTGTGCACCCATTAATTGATGTTATTAGGAACATCAATGATGTCTGCACAAACATAAATATATTTGGACCCCAATGGATGATTACTAAGCTTTATTTTGATTTTTTTACACCTATTACCCTATTGGATCACAAATTCCTTAGGCTATTTCTTTTGGACTTTTAGCTAGACATTTATTGTGTGCTTTGTGTCTCAACCACTTTCTCCTGGTGACTCTTTTGTAATGAATGAAATGTTTGGGGAAATTATCATGGGATAATTTCCAAAAATAAATAAGTATACCTTGTCTTTTCCTTGGAAAATTTCTTACAAATAAAATGTCTAAAAGAATATATGTCTTCAAGATCTTTGTCTTGGAAAAAATGTCTAAAATAAATCATACTTAGTCTTTTGCCTTAGAAAAAATTATTTGAAAGATTTTTTCCTTTGCAAAAATTATCCCTAATAAATTTCTTGAAATAATTTAAGCCCTTGTACCTTTTGATTGAACCTTTGTCTTTGGTCTTTTTACTTGAAAAAATACCCTTCAAAAAAAATGTCTAGGATACTTTATCTAAAAAGTGACCCTTCAAAACTTTTGCATTGGCCCCTTTCCTAAAATAAATGACCCTTAAAAGGAATTATATAGGAAACTTTCCCAAGAAAAATACCCTTTGGTATTTTTGTTTGGGACACTTTCCCAAGAAACTAACCCTTCAATATTTTTGATTTGAAAGCATTTTTATGGCCCTTTTATTTTGGATAATTTGTCTAAAATAAAACTACCTTCAAAAGTTTTTTCAAAAAATTTCCTTGAAAGAATTAAGCCTTTAAAAAAAGTTTGCAAGCAATTTTTCCAAAATAAATCTAACACTTAGCTTGAAAAATACCCTTCAGGCTTTTTGTTTGGTCTATTTTTTCAAATAATGATCCTTTAGAAAAATTGTTTTGGATTAATTCCTCTGAAATAACCCTTCATAACTTATGTCTAGGACCTTCCTTAAAGAAATGACCCTTTAGGATTTTTGTTTCAGACAAAATGTCTGAAACAATTCTTGATACTTAGCCAAAAGACCTAAAATAAATCTCTTGAAAGAATTCCAACACTTATCCAAATAAAGTGGAATAATTTATCCAAAGGAATTTTGAATTCTCTAACACATCGAATAAAATGTTGAAATATTTCCTAAGTGTGAACTTAGGCTTTTTCAAACATGTCCCTGCAACTATTCAACACCATGAAAATCTACTTGGATCCTCTTCATTTACAATGTTGAACCTCTTTATAAACCACCTAATCCTTATGGTTAAAAGCTTAAAATGTGGTCCAAAATTGGCCAACATCTTTGGTGACTCATAGGGGTTACATGCATGTCTATGTAAAAGAACCCAGACCATGTGCCTAGTCTTGTACATTAGGCATGGAGTCTCTATTTGGGTCCAACACATTGACCTGATGCCAATCTTACCCTAACCTCTCTTGAAAAAAAAAAGGATCAAAAGGAGAACAAAATAAGATAGAGTTCCCAAGGCACTTATTGAAATGAAACTAACCTACTGAACAAAATAAGAACAACAAACAAATATGCTTAAAACTACACTTAGAGGAATTGGAACAAAACTATCCTAAAATATATAGCTTAAAACTATATGTACCTTTCCTCTTAGATCAAAAGGAAAGTTTTACAACTTTATTACAATATGAGATGAGGGTTTGAATAAAGCATGAAGCTCCTTGACCCTTGGTATTGATGTTTGCTTCTTCTTTGTTGTGATTGTCAACTTCTTTTGCATGATGCTTAATGAGAACTAGGCACCTCCAAATAGGTCAGCTATGTGTATCCAAATAGTCTTAGATTTCTCATATGGTTCATAAACTATAACCTCTAATATTGGTTCAACAAAGCATACCTTTTTGGTTTCCATGGTGTCCTTAATAAGACTGGGATTCTCTTTTGATTCAAGTTCTTCAGGCTCATCAAGGAGCTCTACATATTTTGCCCAACCTTGGTCATTGTCTTCTATGGTAAATTCCTTGTCCACCTTCTTAAACACTTGATCCTTAGCTTGACCAAGATCATCAATCTTTTGAAAGAGCTTCATTTGCAACTATCAATAATCTTTATCCTCTAGAACCACCACTTCTTTAGTCTTCTCTTCTTGATGCAAGAGGTCATCAAGATGATGTTCTTCATGCTCCAAATCATTAGTGTAATTTTTAGAATATCCTAGCTACTGCACTATCTCTCATCATCTAAATCTACCATCTTAAATTCACCAATCTCACTCATGAAATCATGGTACAACTACTACCAATGGTCTTCCTCTTTAGGAATGCTCTCTACCTTAGCAATGGTACTATGTGAGTTATCCTAATGGCTACCATTCAAAGAAACATGATCCTATGTTCGATCTATATCAGTTACCATAAGGTCTTGATAAAACTCTTGATCTTGGACAACTGATATGTGATTAATAGGTTATTGAAAAGCAACCTCTTGATGCACATCTGAGACTTCTTCATATTGGATCTCATCTCCAACTTGCACTTGATCTTGAAATGCATCCTCTTTGACATTATGAAAGACTGAGACATGCTTTCTCTCACCAAGTGGTGTTCCAATACTGATCTCCTTTTCTGATTATGATAATTCATTAGTAATAGTTGTGAATTCAACATGGATTTCACCACTTACCTCTTGAAGGAGTGGCATAGGATATTCTTGGGATGACTCTAAGAGAGATGAGACATATGGAACACCTCCTTGGTCCAACTATTTATCTATGATAGTCATGCCCTCCTCCTTTTTTATGCTACTCTAGATGGATTTCCAAGATGGAAATGACCTATATTCTTAAGGAAGGAGGGATGGGGGTTGAGTTTCTTTGGATCTATTTGACTACATGACTGGGTTCCAAGATGGAAAAGATTAAGGTTCTCCTTTGACCTTTTGATTCTATATCTCCTCTTCTTCTCTTATATTTAGCTCTAACTCCCTAATTTTCTTATCAATATTATCTTGGAATATCTCATCTTTAAGGTGGTTAGTGGCTTTATGAAGATAAGGAAACAAAAAAGATTCTTCAAGAGGGATGAAAGAGGTTTCCATAGGTTTAGATCCTTATTTAACTTGGATCCTCAAATATATATTTGCCTCACTTTGCCTACCCCATGACTTCACCATATAAGGGGTTCTTGAGGAAGGATGGAGTCTTGGACCCTAATAGCAGGCTATTCCACAATAATCTCCTTCTTTCTTTGATAGCTCCCTTAGATAAATTTCTAAGAAGGAAAGGTCTAAGGAACATATGAATAACTTGGAACATTCAAAGGGTTACTCATAATGGTATATTAAGGAGGAATAGGTGGCACATAAGAAGGCTGAGGTGGTGTATATGCAGGCATATAAGGTTGGCGATGTTAGACATGTTATTCCTCAAGGCCTTTTAGCTTGTCCTCAATTTTTTGAATGTAACCACCTACATTCATCATCTCACCCATGAGATTGTTCTAGTTTACTCTCTCAATAGGTGCCCATCCTTCTTTTATTCATTGTAATGACTCTCTCACATGATGGATCTAGTGAGTAGGAACATCTTGGCCATAATATTTTCATGAGTACAACTCTAGTGCATGATTTTTAAGGATTATTAAAGTTTTCTTAAGTGTTGGTATATATGGCTCATGATATTTTTGATGAGGATTAATGTTATAATGGGTTTTTTTCTCATATGGAGGATTAGGGATATATTTTTACATATATGAATAAAACAGGTCCTCATGTTGCTGGTGAGGATCATGAGGAAGGTAAGAGCTATTCCTTTGATAAAAAGGATCATGAGAAAATTACCAAGGCTCCTCATAACTTTGACAAAAATCTTGGTAGGGTTGATTAGGCTCATATGGATTATAAGGGTCATATTATAGCTACTGATAAGGAGGTGGATAATAGGAATATTCACCATAACTATTCATATTGACCTCATATGTCAAATTTGATGTAAGAACTAACTAAATTTTTTTAATGAGACATCCCTAGTTTGGTCATAACTAGAAGGTTTGATTTGGATTCACCAATGACGTTAACTTGCTTTCTTTCAAAATCTAATTAGAGGAAAGAGACACATCGATAATATCTTCACTCTTTTGGACCTTTATCCCATTGGGTGTGCCATAAATATTAGATTTATAAATTTCACCCTAGCTAGAAATAGAAGTGTTCAGGTCTTACTTCTAAATCTAGCTCAACATGGGACTAACCATAGGTTGTGGGTATCCTATAATGGGGTCAAACCTCTAGATTTTTAATGAGGCTAGCTCCTCTAATGCATCATTTTAGCTTGTTTCCACTACTAAAACCTACTAATGACTAAGGAAGAGAGAGAGAGAGAGAGAGAGAGAGAGAGAGAGAGAGAGAGAGAGAGAGAGAGAGAGAGAGAGAAAATGAAAGGGAAACCTAAGCTAGCAATGGTGATGCACCTAAATTATGGGTTGATCCACCCTACTTGACTCTTAAACACTAATGAAATAAGCACAATACTACATTTAGGATTCCAAATATCTATCATACATCAGTGTTTCATGAAGAGGTTCACCAAATGATCTAAGTTGAGGGAAATGATGGAGAGGTCTAGAGAAAGACACTAACCAGTCCTTGTATCCACATGCAAGCTTCAATCAAGAGATGTAGAACACTAAACATGACCTACATAAAAAGATGAACTAGTAACTAGGTGAGATCATAATTTTACAAAGGAGAAACCTCTGCCACATATGCAAATCTAACATGTACAAACTATACCATAACAATGAAATCTAAAACAATCTTGTATTCATCTTAAGAGGTTATAAGCTCCATCTTGGTAGAGTTTGGTCATGCCCAAGATAGGAAGTAGAGAAAATACCAAGAGGATCCATTTTTTATCTCAAAAGCCTCTATATATAACATAAGAGAGAAAGAAAGATATGGGAACAATGCATTAGAGAGTGGAGAAAAGTCCTCAAGATCAAGAAGTGAGATGGCAACACTTAATTCCTTTCCATTTATGTGCCTTGATCAACAAACAAATCTCTAGTTATCTCAATAATCCTTAAGCTCCTGTCATTGGTTGAGAGATCCCACTAGAAGACAAGGGATTTTTATACATAGTGCCAAAGTCTATTTAAATGGAAATAATGCCCTATACTACTTCTCCAACAACCAACTTGCCACCTTAAGACCCTAAGTCCACTTGACATGTTCATGATGATCAAATATAATCTTGATACTGATAGTGTCATTCCATGAACAATGGTTATTACCTTATTTGTTGATGATGGGCCCCTTTGAATTTATCACATATTTGTTCCATTTCCATATCTAGACCATAGGTTCATCTATAGGTAGAAAACTAATTTAAGGCCATTGGTTTTCCTATAGTTATCCATACTCTACTTGATGTATGGTCCTATTTAGCCACCAACATACTAAACTTTGGTTTATATTAGGTCTAAAAGACTTAATCTATCTCTAGAGAGCCCTACTGGTAATGTTTGGTACTTATTGTTTATCCTAGTTTAGCTCAGGTTGAGCTTGAGCTCAGTTTCATTCATGCTTGCTCACTTTGGTAAAAAAATGACCCTTCAACATCTATCTAAGCCACCTAATCTTGCCTTAATTTGATTTTACATAAAAAACTAACTCAAATCATTGACACCTTGACTCATCTCACTTTGTTAATCTGCTTGATGTAAATGAATGTGATTTGTAGATCCTCTATCAAGATTTATGTGCTTGTGCCACATGATCATGCATTCATACTCATGGTTTGCTGACTCTTTGACTTGATCACATGCCATTGATCTTTGAATCTATGATTGAATGTAAGCCATTAATCTATCTAGGCCCATTATCCTATCTTTACCCACTCACCATTAGATTTGATCTAGGCACCCAAGATTTGGACACTTGTAAAGCCTACACTTAGTCGGGGACCCTTTTGACAATTTTTAAATGCAAACGTCTATTTCATGAGCTTGAATTTTTACATTCATGTAATCATATTTGACATTTTCATGAACATATTTGACATCTATGCAACCATCACTGATATATTTAATCTTCAATGGTCATTTGTCACAGATTAAATTTGATGTTTGCACACCTATCAATTGATGTTCATGGGAATGTCAATGACATCTATGCAACCATCAATATTTGAGCCCCAATAGATGATTGTTGAGATTTTATTTTATGTGTGTGCATCTGTCACCCTACTGGATTAGAAATTCCTTGAGTTATTTCTTTTAGACCTTTAGCTAGACATTTATTGAAAGCTTTGTGTCTTGGCTAATTTATCTGAAGGATTGGTGGCTCTTTTGCATAAGATAAAACGTCTATTTCATGAGCTTGAATTTTTACATTCATGTAATCATATTTGACATTTTCATGAACATATTTGACATCTATACAACCATCACTGATATATTTAAACTTCAATGGTCATTTTTCATGGCTTAAATTTGATGTTTGCACACCTGTCAATTGATGTTCATGGGAATGTCAATGACATCTATGCAACCATAAATATTTGAGCCCCAATAGATGATTGTTGAGATTTATTTTTATGTTTTTGCATCTGTCACCCTACTGGATTAGAAATTCCTTGAGCTATTTCTTTCAAACCTTTAGCTAGACATTTATTGAAAGCTTTGTGTCTTGGCTAATTTATTTGAAGGATTGGTGGCTCTTTTGCATAAGATAAAATGTCCAAGGAAAGTCATAGGACAATTTCTTGAAAGAATTAAGTTTGCCTTATCTTTGCCTTGGATAATTTATTACAGACAAAATATCCAAAATAATTCATGTCTTTAGGATCTTTTTTTAGATAAAATGTTCAAAATAAATTGTACTTAGTCTTTTACCTCTAAAAAATTATCTAAAAGAATTATGCCTTCAAAAAAATTATCCTAAAAAAATTTCCTAAAAGAATTTGTTCCCTTGTACCTTTTGATTGAACCTTTATCTTCAGGAATTTTACTTGAAAAAATACCCTTCAAAAAATGTCTAGGACACTTTATCTAAAAAGAGGCCCTTTAGAATTTTTGCATTGGCCCCTTTCTTGAAATAAATGACCCTTCAAGGAATTGTATAAGACAATTTTCTAAGAAAGTTACCCTTCAGGATTTGGACACTTGCCCAAGAAACTAACCCTTTAATATTATTGTTTCTAAAGTATTTATGTGTCCCTTTTGTTTCAGAAAGCTTATCCAAAAGAAACCTACCTTCAAAACTTTTGTCAAACATTTACCCTGAAATAATTATGACTTCGCAAAAATTGTGCAGACAATTTTCTTGAAATAAATCTAACACTTAGCTTTAAAAATATCCTTAAAGATTTTTGTTTGGTCCATTTTTTCAAATAATGAGCCTTCAAAAAAAGTGTTTTGGACCAATTTATCCAAAAGATACCTTTCAAAACTTCTGTCTAGGACCTTCCTAGAATAAATGACCCTTTGAGAGTTTTGTTTTAGAGAAAATGTCCAAAATAATTCTTGATACTTATCCAAAAGACCCAAAATAAATCTCCCAAAATAATTCCAACACTTAGCCAAATAAAGTGGAATAATTTCTCCTAAAGAATTCTGAATGATCTAACACATCGAAAAAGAATTCTAAAAAAAAGTGTGAACTTAGGCTTTTTTGGACCTATTCCTACAAGTGTTAGACACCATGAAAATCTACTTGGATCCTCTCCATTTTTAATATTGAGCTTGTTTCTAAGCCACCTAATCCTTATGGGTAAAATATTGGTATGTGGGCTAAGATTGGCCAATAGTAACATGCATCAATATTTTTTGATATTGAAATTGCTTCTAACTCAAGTGGATCTGACCTTAATGTTGAGACTGATGTTGAGTCTTTTTTTATGCTAAATCTGATATTAGTTCTAACATAGAACCCAACTCTGATATTTATTTTAAAATGGAACCTGATTTTGATTTTATATTGTCCATAAGTACTTTGTTTACCTTTCACTTGGAAATGGAGACTTTAGGATGAAGGAATGTTTGGAAATTTAGAATATTGGGCAATGGATAAATAAAGGGATCTGGCTCAACAATAATAAGTTCATCAAATATAGGCTCATCAAAGATGGGTCCTATGTCAAATAAAGGCTCTTCATCAAATACAGGTGGATCATCAATGGTTTAGATTTGATCAAAATGGGTGATTTGAATAAAATATCATCAATAGTTTGATTATCTTGATCTTTGTTTAGAAGTGGACATATATGATCATGATTGGGAAGGGGATAATGACATATTCTGATTGAGTAGCTATGAAACTTGGACACCTTTGGATTTTCAATAGATATTGGTCCTTGGAGGGGTAATAACATAATAGGTCTAGACTATTGGATTTGTTGTGGTGTATCTTTAGTATCTCTAATTAAATAGTGTAAGTCCTCTATAGGAAATCCATTTGGAGGTTTAACACCCATTCCCATAATCTAACAAAATATCCATCCTTTTTATCAAATAGTTGTCGATCAAATTGTTCTTATTCATGATCTATACTAGATGAGATATTTTGGAGGTATGGTTGATGTAGAATAGTTAGTTAGATGTGAGTTACTATGGCTCAGATGAACCTTAGACTAATGCCCCTAATCAAGGATACATGAAAGGGGAAATGGATTGGAATAAAATTGGCCCCAAAAAGGGTGGTCTTGGCATAAATTAGAATAGGCCCAAAGAAGGGCGAATTGACATAGGATTGAAAAGGTTGAAATGGTATTGAGTTAATTAGCCCCAAAAAATTTAAATTGGCATAGGTTGGAATTGGTCGAAATGGTCTTGATTTGATTGGCCCCAAATAGGGTGAATTGGCATAGATTGGAATTGGTTGAAATGGTATTGATTTGATTGACCCTAAATAGGGAGAATTGGCACATATATGATTCAAATGAAAGAAATTATGGATGACATGACTTTGTCATTCCCAAACAATAGGTATGGGATATTGAATGGAAAGATAAGAAATGTTTTGAATTATCATGCAATTGATTCAAAGTTTTAACTAGAATGGTACAAAATTGCATTGGAATGGTACATAATCAATTTGGAATGGTAAAAAATTGGTTTGGTACATGGTTCAAGATGAACTGACTTTGGATTTGAATGGCTTGGCATAGAACTAAATTTATAAAAAATTTAAATTTGAATTTGAATTTGATATACATTGAATGTTCAAATTGGGTATGTCAATATAAATGTCAAATTGACTAGTTCTATCAATGTTAACTTTGACATAGGAATTGGTACTTTGGATTTGGAATTGGTATCAAAATTTGAACTTGGATTGAAACTAGAACTATGTTTAGAACCAGATGGATGGCACATCGGTATGGTTTGGACAAAGACTCAAATTTTTGGTCTAGATTTGGAAGGTTTGATCTTGGAAACTTGACCTTGTGAATAAATAAAGGAAACTTGATTGATTTGAGGCATTTTTTGGACCTTAGAATGTGTAAATATTGGCACAAGAATTGGAAAATTTATAATTCAAATGTTGAGTCAAGATCCAAAGTTGGTTTGTATCTTAATTCCTAAAAAGGGTTTACTTTGGCACAAATTAAACTAAAATTTATAACATGGTTCAAAACTTGGAACTTAGATTTTGTAATTGAAACTTAGAGGGAAAATCCAAATTGACACTTGAACTTGCACTTAGTATTGGACTAAATTTAACAACATAACAACATAAGTTTGACAAGAAATTGGGATTAATTTTGAAATTGATATTATAATTTCACAAGACTTTTGTTTTAAATTGGGTAGCCTAACAACATGGTTGGAACATGTCACTTTTATTTGACACAAAATTTTAGTAAAGTAATGCTTCATTATATGGGTATAAAAATGGTTTTGGATTTGGACTTGGTTTGTTTGATTTGGTATCAAGTTTAAAAAAGGTTTAAACACAACAATTAAGAAACAACACATAAGCATTAAAAGTCACTTTAGTAACTGACCTAGGTTTGCATCACATCCATTGAACCTTTTAAAACACTTGCCTTGAGAGAGGATTATAAAGTTTAAAGTTCATTAAATAAATTATTTCAATTATTGGTAGGTTTTTTTATCCCCCCCCTTCTCTCTCAAGGTTCATATGATAAAGGTGAACTTTAGGGCTATTACCTTTGCACCCATGCATCAATGCCTGATCCATGATAAAATAAGCCTCTAAATTTTTTTACAATGGGCTATTTAGATGGTCCCTATATATAACCCATAATAGGTAGTACGTGGGCACAAAAACCCATCAAATAAGAAATCCAAATTGGGCAATCTATGGAAGAGGTTTTATCCCCACCATGATTGTGTCAACCTTGTCTTCTAAGTATCAACACTACCAGAGTTGGATTCTTTAAAGATTTTATCTAATGGATTGGTGTAGGGTTTCTCATTACCTTCATGATATTCTCCTCAAGGAATCATGCTTGGATTTAATGACAATTATCTTCCATTTGTATACCCCATTGGATGTACAAGGTTGGTATGTACACTAGGGTATTAATTCCCAATCATCTCACCCTATGAGGTTTGTAAGAAGGTGATGAAATCTCAATTTCAAATCCTAAAATAGAGACATGGAAGGTATCATTTGGACTAAAAAAATTCAAGATAAAATGACTTAGATTTTTCATGTTTTTGAGTCACCTAAATGGGAAGAGCATACGTGCAAAAAATCTTCATAAAACACACTTCAAATAAAACTTGAAAGGAATTAAAGAACATGAAAATGAAAAAAATATTTTTATACCCAAATTGAAATGTGGATTCAATTTAATGACCAAATTAAAATGTGAGATAAAATTGATTTGTTTGACTCAAAATGCCATTTTTTTGGCTAAGGTTTTGCATCAACCAATTAGTAGTTTTTTTTTTTCTTTGTTATTTTTGTGATATTTAGGGAAATCTAATTTAAAAAAATAAGAACATTAAAAAAAAAGAACACCAAAAATTAAACAAAATATAAATTACATAGAATAAAACTTTCAAGCATAAAAAAGTTAAGAGAACAACCAAATAAAATAAATAAAAAGTGATAGTTAGTAAAATGGCTATATCTAAAAAAATATAAATCAGTTTTTGATGAGATTTGGATAAAATGTTGATAAGATAAAGGAGAATTAATTGTAAAAAAATAAGAAACAAATAACTATCAGATAAAAATACATATCCATTTTCATGGCCATTTTTACCATAAAAACTAACAATGAGTAAAACAACAATATCTTGTAAACTATAACTCAAATTGCTACAAAATTTCTACAATTGTTAGATAAAACAAAAATGCACTACCCTATTAAACATAATAAATAAATAATAAACTAAATTAATGTTATATATATTTTAATGATCACATTTATGAATTTTATACACATAAAATTATTTAAAAAAATAATTAAAAATCAAGTGTGGGTTGCACAAATGAATCTCACCAGACTTGTTATTATGTAAATCAGAAATACAAGAGAGATTAGTCAATTATTAGTGAATAAGATAAAAAAACAAATTAAATACATAACTTATCAATTATAATCTCTACGTTGAGCTATGATAATCAAACATGAAATGCAATTGAAAATATAAAACAACAATCTTACCTCTCTTGAAGATATGATTGAAAATTGGTTGATGTTGAGCTTGGATTATGATCTCAAAGTCTTTGGAAATGATAGTTCCTTGTGGGAAGCATATTCACTTTTTCACCTTGATTATTGTGACTCGGCATGATGAGATTGATGAAAATATTTAGGAAATTTGAATCTCCTAGAATGATTATTTCATAGTAAGTTTAGCATAGAGAAGCTTGTCTAAATTGGAGGGAAAACCTCTAATTTAGACAAGCTTCTCTATTCTAAACTTACTTGCAGTAATCATTCTAGGAGTTTCAAAATTCCTCAAAATTTTCATCATGCCAATCCACAACAATCAAGGTGAACAAGGATTAATGCTTCCCATAAGGAACTAACATTGTCAAAGACTTATAAATCACAAATCGAGCTCAACATCAACCAATTTTCAAGAATAACTTCAAGGGAGGTAAGATATTTTTTTAATCTTTCCAATTGCATTTCATGTTTAATTATCATAACTCAACCTATGGATTAGAATTGATAAATTTTCTTTAATTTGTTTTTCATTTTATTCACTAATAATTGACTAATTTCTCTTTGATTTCTAATCTACATAATGACACATCCAATGGGATGACTCATTTGCACAACTCGCACTTAATTTTTAATTGTTTTTTTTTTAATGAATGTGAACCATCAATCTTGAGATTAGAATAAGGGATGATAATAAAGATAATTTTTAATTCAATATGGGAATCATGACTTAAAAATTGGAGTAGAAAATATGTGGGACTCATAAATGAATATAAAATTCATTTAGGAGGAAGATATAATATAAAATTGGTAAGTGGAATTGAGTCAAAATTGAAGTGGATTATTAAATTGGAAAGATGAGGAAGATAATATTATAAAATTATAATGAAGGGGATAGGCAGGGCCTAGGACATCTTTGAAATTTGGAAAGGGAAATGGAGCGGAAGATGACCTCATGAGGTGAGGATAATTAGATCTTTGAATTTATAAAAATTATAAATATTTAAAATCCATGGAATTTATAATTAATAAAGGATTAGTAATTAATTTGTATTAATTAACTTAATAAATATGTGAATAATAAACCATGGATAGTGATTATGAATTAGAATTAGAGAAAAATAGGGATGATTAAAATCAACACAAAGTGTCTGATTTTAAGTGTCTACATACAACACTTTACAAGAATAAAATTTAAAAGTTACACATTCAAATTAAATTTGGGATATAAATTCTCAAATTCAACATATAGATTCAAGGGTTATTATACTATTTTATTTTCAATTTGAATGGAAAGTAATTATCATTCTACTTTATATTTATTAAAACCTATGATGGGAGATTGAACATTGTTCATTCCATTACAATCATGATTTTTTTAACATGGATAAAACTTAATCAAAATAGAGTGGAACATTACATTTGAATCTTGAATCCATTTTTAGTGGTTGATTCATTTATGAGTGAACCTTTCTTGATTGGTTCTCTCATTTACCTGTGTAGTGTTTTATTTTAGAGTTGAACCTAGTTGCATGGTTCTCTATATATTTTTATTTCCATAGTTATTTAAGTTAGTACATTTTTTACTTTTATATACATACTTGAGGTTTGGGTCATATTTCATTCCCAATTCAAGAGCCTACATAGTCATACAACTTTTGGGAATGATCAACCCAAACTCTCTAATGCTTCAATGAGGAAGCATCACCTCCCAAAACTATGAAGGAAAAATGGTTCGCACCAACACTTAAGTGTAATCTAAACCTTAATATTTCAATTTTTAATATGTCAAAATTCACATATATGCATTGACTATTTCATTCTTGTTTTAGGTTTTTTATGGAGTGGAACTACACATTTAAAACTATTTCCAAAAAAGGTAAAGTGTGATGTACACATTTATGTATACTTTATATTTTTTATTCTATAAATTTCATTAATAGGATAAAAAATGGGGGTATTTGTAGATACTAAAATATTGTCTTTAGTACTAAAAAATGACAATATTGACACACATTTACCACACTTGACTTGAAAAATCAAACAAGGTTCTAATTGGCCATCCTCTCACACTTGTATGTTATTTTATGACTCAAACCTTTTGTCCTGATATTAAAAACCTACATTAATCTTATTTTATACTTTATACCTAAAAAATATCCTCAATAGATATATCCATACTCTTAGAGTAGTTTACTTATACATGGGTCAGTTCTTAAGGTAAAGGTCGTAACTATATACACCTACTTTTTTCAATTTTATCACTTTACTAATGCTTTGTCTTGTGGCAACTTGTTGACACAAGAATATAATTGTATGCACACCTCAAAGGGTACATAAAAAATGGGGTGGGATTAACTTGTTATACTTCACAACATATGTTTGTATACTATTTTATTGCACCATCGCTACTATCAATATGACCTCCTCTAAGTCTTTATCCATCTTTCCTCTCCATCTAATTTCCATCCAAATCTGTTAGCTTCCCTATATCCTAGGGTATTGTCTTAGCCAATACAATATTTTATGTTATCAAGTATTCCTTATAAAATATCAACCAAACTAATACAATTATAAGTTTGTCATATGATATTTGTATTGTATTAACTTGACTAATACCATACTTTTCTATTTGACATCTTCCAATGATATTGACCTCATTGATACCATTGACCTAGATTTTATGGATGGTTTTGTGTATTAAAAAGGTAGATATAAGGGTCATATTTCATTCTTAATAATATATATCAAATTCATACTCTCGACTTTCACTCATATTTTTTCCTATAAGTAGAATTTGGGAGGGATAAAAGTTTAAAATCTTATCTTGGATGTCTTTTCTTATGGTCTCATTGAATCTCAATAGGATAGGTTGTTAGAAGTTATTAACTAAGGATATCTAGGTCTTCATCTAAAAAATTTAGATCTTCAACCTACAACATCTCTTGTAAAGGACCACTTGAGCTAAAGGGGTAGATTGAAGTATCGATAGTTCCACCCAAAGGTAAGTATTTCTATCCCTATACTCTTTTATTTATTTACTTAATAAATTAGATATTGACTAATTTATTGATATGTGGATGTATGTTTGTATCTTTTCATATGTTCCTCCTTATATCAAATAAGCTGGTATAGATATAGGGTTTCTTAGGATTTCTATTTATCACTTTAGGTTAAATAGACCCCCATTTAGTTGACCATTGCATCTTACCTTCTCTATAATTACTTACCCATTATTTAATTTACTTGTACCCATTACAATCATTTACTTTACTTGCATATTTACAATCATAGTTAAAATAATTTACCTTTGCTAAGGTCTAGTGAGAGTTATATCCTTGTGTCATAGGCTTAGACTTTGGAATCCTTTCCTCTTAAAATTTGAGTTATATGTCACACTCTACTATATTTATAGATATCATTGGTCCTTACCCTCTATTTCAAATATACACATGATCTATTTTATTTACCTTATTTTAATCTTAGTTTATTGAAAGAAAAAGGATAGATGTAGGTCATCTTAGCCCATGCATACATTTTAGTGAACCTAACATGAATATTATTCCACCTTCAATTGGATTAATTGCATGTTTTAAATTTTAGCTTGTTAGTGACATCATCAAAATCATCATATATTTTTCACTCCAACTATATTAGCCAACCTGATTCCATTGTTTAGTCTTAGTAAATATATCAACCAGACTAATAAAATTTCCTATTTGCTTCCAATTGTATCAACCAATATAATACTATCCTACATCTTTTTGTGACTATATCATCTCGCCTGATATAAATATGTTTGATTAGACTATACTTTTGATTATATTATCTAACTCAATACCATTATAAGTGCTTATTTATTTAACTACATGCATCTTTTTATTTTTATTTGAATTATCTTTATTTCTATTTTGATTTTGTCTTCTTAGAACTGTGTTATGATAGTTGTAAAAATAGTAGGAGTCATAGTTTTGGGCCAAGCGGTCATCAATTTTACCTAAGTCATGGTGTGATGGGTACTACCCCAATACTCAAGCCATTAGAAAAATTCTTTAAAGAATTTAATTTCAATTCACCTCATGATATATCATAAATGCCTAAGGTTTTATTTTTCAGCCACTAGGAAGCCTTTCATTCATTTAATTTTGGAGTGCACTGGTAAGTGGTTATCCCCAAGAAGTGACTCTCAATTTATCTTAAATGTGATATAGTATGGCTATGGGACTATGGAATCCTCTAAGGTCTATACCCTTTGGGCCTTGTTCACTATTTAGACTTTAGATCAATATATCTGAGATAATATAGGTTAAATATGCCTTACTAATACCTCCAGACATTGATATTACTAATTAGTTAAATCATTAGTTTATTTGTTTTCAAAATACATCATCCAACTTGATATAGTTTTAAGTGCTTTTCCAACTGAATCATCCAACCCAATATAGTTTTAATTTTTTTTCCAACTAAATCGACCAACCTAATGTAGTTTTGAGTGACTTCTTAATTACATAAGCTAGCCTAACATATTTAAGATTTATTAGTCTATCTCTAATTATATTGTACAACACAATAGATTTATGTACTTCCTTCAAACTACATCAGTTAGCCTGATATAATTTTATTTTTCCTACCTGTTGTATCATCCAACCTAATATAGTATATTTCTATCAAAAAAATAGAACTTTATAATCTAACCTAATATAGTTATTTCATGTGACTTTACTATATCGATTATCCAAATATAATTTTATATCTCCTAATTTTCCTAAATGTATCAACGAGGGTGATATAACTTATTTTAGCATTCATGTTAAATTAATTTCACTAGCTAATTTAGTTCAAGTTGATATTTTCTCTTCCATTGTGGAATATATCTTTGACAAATTTGAAGAGAAAACCTACCAGGTCTTCCATGGATTTTGTAACAATAATAATAATATCTAGCTAACCAATGTTGATAGATTCTCCAAAAATTAATACATGCCTTATAATTTTTCCACGACTCAAGGTCAAATTCCAAGCAATTTTCATATGGATTCCATTAGATCCAAACACTATGATCTATATAACAACCCTCAAAATGTTAAATTAAGTCACTTACTCCAAGACTATGAGGTTGAAGAGGAATTTTACAAAGTGTATATAGATGAAGTGATGATATATCTCTATCAACATTATAAGAATAAAGGAAATTACCCTATGGTTATTTATCAGCTTATGATGGAACCCCAAGTGGATTGTCCTCATTCCATTACTCATAATTTTTATACAAGACTTGGGGTAAATTAATTTGTGACTTCTTCATTACTATCCTTGTCCACCATGCATAGTATTTATACTAACATGGTGGGTATCTCTTTTAATGGGCCTACCCAAATTACTCACATTAAAACTAATGTTAATGTTATGTCTAGTGCATCCCAATAGGCCACTCAAGTCTCTACTTATAACTAGAACACTCTTTATCTTAATCAATTCATCTTACAAGAAATGATTCAAATGGATAAAATTCAAGCTAAAATATTGCTCAAATGATGCAAAATAAAAATCAACTTCAACATCTTTAGTACGGAGTTCTAAATAAAAATATCTCCCCAGTTCCCCTTATAAACACTCATGATAATCTCATTCCACAACCCCCGCTTCTCAACAAAGTCATTAAACACCTCCAAAATGAAATATTAGTCCCTAAAATTTTAAACATTGACATAGGCATAATCACTTTTATGTTCTCCTATAATTGATCCACAAATCCTAAATTTCATTTGAAGGCCTTTGGTAGACTTTAAAGACTAGAT
This sequence comes from Torreya grandis, assembly GCA_037957365.1. Classification (NCBI taxonomy): domain Eukaryota; kingdom Viridiplantae; phylum Streptophyta; class Pinopsida; order Cupressales; family Taxaceae; genus Torreya; species Torreya grandis. Next base: position 4,405,256 of record JARHVA010000223.1, on the reverse strand, counting down.
TAAACTCAACACCCTTACCATTAACAAATCATTTTCCACAACCTTCTTTGGTGATTTTTTAGATTGGTACAATTAAATAAAGTATAACTCTATTTCTATCTTGGAATACTTATTTAATGCATTGATTCAATAATTTTAATATAATGATTTACTTAAAAATAACTTGGCTCATTTTATTAATTACAAACAAGTGGAAAATGAGACTACCCAAGCCTTTATCAAGTGTGGGAAAACATTAGCCAATAAATAAAAGTAAAATATATTGAAATAAAACCTATTCCAAATTTTCATCAATTTACTCACTACCAAATTACAATATATATTTAGGTCTCTTTCTTCAAAATCATTTGAGAAAGCTCTAGATCAAGCTAAATGTCACAATTTCCATATAAAACAATTTGAACCTTCCCAACCCAAGATTGTTACTCAAACGCTTATGAGATATAAAAATAAGAATTTTATATATGATACTATCTATGAAACTTATTTTTATAATAAAACCATTAATTCCATTTTTATATGAATCTCTAATGAATTGATTTTATCCTCACCTATCAAGGTAAGTCCCTTTCAGCATCCTCATCCTCCTTCACAAAATAAAAATTACAAAATCCATCAACCTCTTTCCCTAACTGAGACTATGAAATGCTTCTTAGAACCTCATATAAATATTTTGATCCTACCTATCCTAGTGCTCATTGGTTCAATCCTCCATAAAAATGGTTCAATGCAAATTCGGGTCATTTTCATGAAACTTGTAAGAAACTTAAAAATATAGATTTTGAGTTCTTTTTTGGTCCAAAATTTGATCATGAATCCATGATTAGAGAAAAAAACCAATCCTATGATAAGTTAGATAAGGCTCATGACTCCAAGGTCAAACATGAATCACTTAACTAATCTAATGCTTACCTTACCGTATATTCCAATCCACTTTTAAATCACACTCCAAATCAATAAACCAACAATAAAAATCAAAGTCATTCCTAACTAGCTACTAATATTGTTGAAACCACAGTCAAACCTCATTCTTTTAATGATAAAGAAAACTTGGTAAACATGAACAACATAAAGTATGTTGTTTCTCACATTAATCCTTATCCTCTTAAGACTCATATTCCTTATCTAACTTATGTAACAGTTCAAGATAATCCTCCACATATTTTTATGGCTATCTAATTTGAATAAATTATCACTTCCACACTTTCAAATAGAAAAATTATATAGGTAAACTTGTTTTAGCTCCATAATTTCATAATTATATCATATAATTCAATATAGTTTCTTACCATCATATTTGTATAAGACATGTTAATGTAGTCTATTTATATAACAATGTTTGTTCCAATTATATCAACTAACTTGGTAGAGTCTTCCATCTCCAAATTAGGTCTAATTATATTAGTTACGTTTACATATTCTATTTCATTGACTAGTTCTATTTATAATTTATTAGCTATCCTGGTGCATAATATTTCTACCCCTAATTATGATTTCACTATATCATCCATGTTGATATAGTTTGTTTTTATGTCTTTATGCCACCAACTGCATTGGCCAAGGTGATACAATTGGCTTAGCCTGCCTCAATTGTACTGATGGTTCTAAGGCCACATTCTTTAATTCCATTTATAATTTAGTCTATATCAATTTATTCTATATTTGATTCACTTTATAATTTAGTCATTTTTCATAGTCCTCTCCAATCACATTGACTTTAATGAATGGGATCCCATAAAATAACTTTATAAGTTCCCATCTCAAATTCTATTCCTTGAGCTCATGAGGACTTATTCATGTAATATAATCTATCTTATGAAAAAAATTGATATGAACATTCCTCAACCACCACTTATGGGGCAATAAACTACCTTTCTTAGGCCTAAAGAAAACATTTCATAATAATGTGAAAATATCTCCATCTAGGTTGATCAAACTATAGATGCCTATCTCTCTTTAAAATATAATATAGCGTTTATGATCTCAAATAAAATATTAATTTGTGTGGATGACCCACCTTTGTTTATTAGTGTCCAATTTGGTGACATATGATTTAAGTGAGCCTTAATAGATTAAGGATTCATCACTTGTGTTAACTCCATAGAATTCATCAAAACCTTAGGATATTTTGAATGTAACCTCAAGTCTACCAAAGCATGTCCCAAGGATATTTCCAAAGATAAATGTATTTTGTAAGATGTGTTTGGATCCCTATCACGGTACCTCTTATTTTGGTTAGAGTTAATGTTACTTTTATCAATTTCCATCTATCATACAACATTTTCCTTGGTTATTCATGGACTCATTATATGAGGGTCCTAGCCTCTTCCACATGCCAATGCATGAAATTTTATTACATGGGTGCTATTTATAAGATATGAGGTGATACAAACCCTTAAATATTTTTAAAATTATAAGAATATAGTGTCATTAAAATCCTAACCTTTGAGAATTTACCTAACATTACATTTCATAAATATTGGTGTTTTAATTATCCCATCAATTAAAATTAAGGCTATAATGGTCACCCTATGCTTGTGGCCAATATTCCACCTAACCTCCTTATTTATAATGATGATTATCCTCATGAGATTGTTTTGAAAATCTAAACATCAAACCTTCCCTATAGCATCATAACTCAGTTTCCACCCACTTTGTGACATTATTCTTGTAAAAATACAACTAACAAATTTCTCATTTCTATGGTCATTCCTAAGAATCTCACTTCCCACACATACTCTAATGAAATGGGGATAAAATCAATTAACATAGATCTCACAACTTCTAATTATGATAATGGTTATAAACTAGATGACCCATACATGTGTGGCTCCCAAGCTAAGTATATAGAAATTATCTTTTACCATTCCTCCCTTTAGTACTCTTATTAGCATTCTTCATCTTCTTCTACATTAAGCTAATTAATATTGTTTGACATAGCTCTCATTGAAACTTAATTAAAATTGTTCCTCCATAGGTTAATGTGGATAGGTTTGAGATGGAGCCAATTATACATTCTACTTCAAGTGTAGTTCCCATTAATTCAAAGCCTCTTTAGATCATGTTTAATGATCAAACTATAACTAGACCCTATCAGTTCACCATATATTTGATCCATCCCATTCACTTCCTGCAATGATTTTGGCATCACTTATATATCTCATACCGAGGATGTCTCCTAAATAAATAGTAACTTCATATTATTAATTTCATAGAGTTTACAATTGTGCAAAACATTAGTGTAGAGTGTACTAGATATATCTAAAGCAACAGAATCAAGTTCCTAATTCAACCACTCTATGCCCTTATAGCGATTATTTGTTTAATGATATTCTATAAAGATAGTAATATGTTCTTCTTCACAATTTGAATTTGGCACCATGCCCACCCACCCTAGAAGAGGAACCATATTATGAGTTTTATAAGGTATCTAGTCATTCAAATCAGGAGTGTAGAGCTTATTAGAGATTTTAGTTTATTAAATGCCACAAGGCCTAGATATTACCATGGATAGTTAACAACCTTGACCTACTAATCTCATGCACTCTTGTTTCTTTCAAGGGACATACTATAAATTATTTGACTCACTATCAATCTCTTCATTAGTATCTTGATTCACTTTATATAAAATTAGATAAGTTTTCAAATATATCAAAAATGCTACCTCCAAATATTACACCTAATTTTATCCCCAAACATGAGGAAGTGTATTATATTTTACACCAATGTTCTACAAATCACACAAGTAGATGTAGAGCTATCCCAAAAAAAATAGATACTTTTCAAGACCCCCATCTCAAGGGTTCCCTCTTGCATTACATATGTTACGTATATTATTTGATGACATATACATTTCTATAATGGCATATGCTCTACACGTTGACATGATTATACATGATTACATTTTTATATATTAAATGATAAAGTTAACTCTTCTTTTTAGTTGAGTGACTTACATCTTATATCCCTCAACTCAAAATGGGGGAATATTAGTGGGATTTTCATAGATACATAACCATCCATGAATATAAAAATTATATTTTGGTACAAAATATTTATTTCAAAGATTTAAAATGATTTAGATATTAGAGTGATTCAAATATAAGATAATTATTTACACATTGGTATATATTCTAGGGGAATATGCCATGCATATGAACTCACTTTAAATATACATAGCTTATATAATATAGACTTAGCTATAACATAGTGCATATTCCATGTTAGTGCACATGATTATAGGAAAAAACATTATAGGTTTTCACATGTAGATACATTTGGGATTCATGTATAGATACTACAAGTTGATTTTAATAACTTGATAATGACAATATTGAAATACATTTACCACACATGACTTGTGCACAAAAATATGGTCCTAACTCACCATCTCACCCTATCCTAGTATTTTTTATGGATCTAACCATTCTTTATATTATTACACACCTATAAAAAACCTCAATGTATATTTCAAACCTACATGCTATCCTACATAGACATACCCATATGCTTAGTTTATTCCTCTTGTGCATAGGCCACTAGTGTCAAACTAGGTTAGTATCTCTAATTGATACTAACCTAATCCTAACAATACCTAACCTCTCCCAACAATGGTCAAAATTTAAATTTATGGCATTCTTATGGATTAGGCCATATATTTTTGATAACGTAACATGATAAATTACCCAATTGGACTCACATATATATAAATCAAGGCATTTTCTGATAAGGAACTTAAAAATTATCTGGTACACATCTATACCCTATTTAACATTGAGAAAAATTACCATATTCCTCTAAAATTCAAAACATTTCACTAGGAGTAGTCACAAGAAAAGTCTAAAACATACCAAAGACAAGTCAAAGCAAGCATTATCAAGTATCAAATAAAGATAATTAATCACATTAATGTAGCAAAGAAGCACAATTGCACAATCACACTAGGTGGGAGAACTACATATGGATTGATTTCCCTCCTTGGAGTATCAATTATCTAGGCAATATTCAATCATTAATGAGGGTTATTGGGATTAACTCGTCCCATTACACTTTCCTAATTTTTACAAGCACGCCTAGGGCTTTAAGGTGAAAGAGGATAATTTTTGAGGTTAAACACATAATCATGTTTTGACATTACACATACAAATATTTTAGAGGAAAGTGAAGATGAATGTATGTTCATAGACATATTTTTATGCATGTGTCATTATCTACCACTACAAGTTACTATCAACAGACGATGATGACCCATACTTGATGGAACCAAGGCTATGCAGACATAAACATTGTTAAAGAACCTAATGAATCATAGGGTTGTTTCAATCATTTTTTCATTGTTAAAAGTTAGTCACATTTATATATTCTCTAATAAAATCTAAAAAAAATGTCCCTTTGTGTACTTATTATATATAACATATGCTACATGTCAAATCATTGTAATCCATTTCAATATTTTACACACATATTCATGTTTAAACTCCATATTTAGTAATATAGATTCACATAATATATTTTATCTTAATTATATTAAGTAATTCATCTTAATCTAAAATTGGGTCAAATATATTGATGAACCTAAATACTGATCAAACTTTTCCAAACCCCAAGCTTCCCTTTAGGGTTTCAAATTTCAGCCTTAAGGTTTTATTTTCAAATTGATTTCTTATTATTCCTTAATAATACACATTACCCATGGCTATAATGAATGAAGTTGGTAATTCAAGTCATAAAGGCAATCTTTTTGTATTATTCCACTTGGCTATGTTACTTTCTTATCAAACATATAATCAAATGGTTCAAATATAAGAACATTAATAAGGTTAAAATTGAAAATGAACAATACAAATACCTTACTATATCTCATATTATACATTTTTTGTCATCTAATACTATTCCACAATGGAGTAAATTCTCATGATTACCTAAATCTCTTGATGTGTTATTACCAAAGATAATTTCTTATAAAATCATCTCTCTCCTTCCACCATTCAATGTTGATATGAATAAACCTTAGCCTAAGGAATTAAGTGTTCGTGTACATTTCAATTATCATAAATGTATAGGTCAATCTACAAATAGATGTATTCAATTAAGGATTAACACTTAAGACTTGATTGATGTCAATATTATTTCCATTCAAGATGTTAATACATCTAAAAATGATTTAGTGCCACATAATGATAAAAATGTAACCAAGATAAATATAGAGAAACACATGAATAATAATTTACAATATTATATGAATATCTAATTATAAATACCTAAATCTTATGCTTTTGCATCCCATCAAGATCAAAGAGTCACTATGAGAAATTCCATCAAGGAGTTTCAAAAGAAAAATCAATATTTAAGTCTAAATATTACATCACTTGAGAATAATATTAAATATATGAAGAATCCAAAGAATTGACATGTCAATCACATATCCTCATTTATATTTTCAATTACATATATGAGTTTAACCCTTAATTTATGTTGTTACACACCTACATGAATCTCATTATCTATTTCAAATCTGCATACTATCTTGCATAGACATGCCTGAATTCTCAATTCAATACTCATATGCATGATTTAATAATGTTAAAATAGGTGATTACCACCAATCAATACTGACCTAGGCCTGATATTATTGACCCTCTCCCAAAAATGGATTACTTACCCTTAACCCATCGAATATCTTTTGATATGTGTGGTTAACTTGTGCTTACATAACCTTGTATAATAATATCTTGTCACATTTCTCAATGATTCTTATATTATTAATAGGGTTAGCCTATGAAATAACATGGAATAAGTATAGTATATATAAGAGGTAGTGGTTTTCATTTTGGCATCATATTTTAAATTATGTTCTTATTTCATTATTGTGTAGGTTGTGGATCTACTTATTCTTCTCATATTTTTGTGATATATTATTCCATTGGTGTGAATTATCTAAGTAATTTCATTACAAATGGTATCATAGCATCAATTTTTTATAGCATTTTTTCAAATATGGTGTAGTTTTTATTTTGAGAGTTGAGGGATAGAAAAAACATAAATTATGATTCGATAGTAAATTAATTTTTTTGTCACTATAGTATTGTTCTAAGAATTTTGGAATTTTTTTGTACCCTTGTGCAAATTAATAGTCATTTTATTCATCTTTATGATAAAATTATAATGGTATAATATTTCAATACACTTTTTTTAGGAATAAAACCCTCAATCCTAGGGTTTGTGCATGGTTGGTCCTAAAAATCATGATTATGGGAAAGGGAAAGTCAATCCAAAAATGTCTCATAAGGATGACATGGAATTTTTAACTTTGAATCATTTGGTTTGTGAGGTTATTCACTAATTTAAGTTAAATATAAAAATCATGGTGAATGTATATGATATTGATGCAGTCAAAGGGGACATCATTAAGATAAAAGGAAACATCAATGATGTAAATTCTCAATTAGAAACTATATATGGGTAATTGACCACTTTTTCATATAATCTTAAGAAAAATAATCCTCCACCACTCCATTCAGGTTCTCCCAACCATAATAATAATAAATCCAATACTAATTCAAAGCACATGATGCCAAAATTGGAAGTTAAAAAATATGATGGTAAGGATCCACTCACTTGGATCAATCAAATGGAAAATTTATTTGATATACATCAATCCCTGTGTACATAAAAGGTGTTCATTAAATATTTATATTTGTAACCTAATTAGATCATTTGTTATAGGTTGTTGTGATCTCAAAATAGAAATAATTTCCTTATTATTAGTTTATTAGTATTTAATGATGAGCTACAGATTCACTATCATAATAACGTCAGTTAGTTAACAAAGTTATGAAAAATAGGGTTTGTCAAGGATTATATTCAATAATTTTAGAATCTCTCCTTACACATGGATGACATCATTAAGGAAAACATGAATGACCTATTCTTGAGTGGGATTAAGGATAACATATAGCTTAATGTTCACATGTTTAATCCAATTTTAATATCTAAATCATTTACATTAACACATAATGAAGAGGAAAGATATATGGTCAAATGACGGGCTTTCACTACTAACCAAAAAATTTAATTCCCTATCACAATCATTTCCTCAGCCTAAACTATTGACCCCTCATCAAATTATAGAGAAACATGGATAAGGGTTAAGTTTTAGCTATGATATCAAGTGGAGCAAATGAAATAAATGTGTTGAGAATATTTTTTCTACATTTAAGGATCCATTGAAGATGAATAAGATGATGTATCCATAAGTTAGGGTGAAGAAGAGATAAAGGAGGAATCTATAGATTCCCACCCTAATATCTCCTGTCATGTATGTTTAGGTATTAACACACCTCAAACCCTTAAGTTTGTGGTATTCCTCAAGAAAGTAAAGGTGACAATGGTTATTGACTCAAAGAATACACACAACTTCATATATATTAAGTTGGTTGCTTGTTTTAGCTATTTTATTAACCCAACTCCATAATTTTAGGTCATGATTATAGATGGTAACACTGTCAATTATTGTAGGAAATGCCATAGTATTAATCTTAATATGAGAGACTACATGATAGAATCTCCTATGTTTGATATTCCCATGGGTGGGGAAGAAATTATGTTGGTATTAGAATTGCTTACAATTTCAGGAAGGATTGATATTAAGTTCTAGTAATTATTCATGTGTTTTCATTATGAATATAAAACACTTGAACTACATAGGTTATGGGGAAACCATCCATAATTGGTTAGTAGGCACCAAATGAAAAATATTATCAAAAAGGGGCTAAAGGATTTATAGCATGATTATTCTCCATATAATTTAAACCATCAAAGGCATCTACACATCTTGATATACATAGGATTATTGATAACCACTTATCTATTTTTTGTGTCATGCCAAATGGACTACCACCAAGTAGAAAACATTATCATGCCATTCAATTATTTTTTGGGAGTCAAAAACCTAACATTATACCATACATGTATCCATATGCCCTAAAAAGGATAAATTTAAAATATGGTACATGAGATGCTAGAGGCAAGTATTATCAAACATAGCCAAAATTAATACACATCATGGGTGGTCATGGTACATAAAAAATATAAAACTTGGAGGATGTGTCAAACTATAGATAGCTCAAAAATTACACCATCAAAGATAAGTTTCCTATTATAGTAATTGATGATTTTATAGATGCATTACATGGTATTTTTCATTTTATAAAACTATATCTCCATTCTGGATACCATCATATTCAAATTAGAGATGAGGATATCCCTAAAATAGATTTCAAAACTCATGAAAGCCATTATGAGTTTATGGTCATGTTTATTGGTCTCACAAATGCACCATATACATTTAAAGGTTTTTTTAAAACTATTTTAAGTCATTTTTTATTAAATTTATGTTGGTTTTTTTTATGACATCCTAATATACAACAAAACCTGGGAAGCACATTTGCAACATGTGAAATATGTAATGTTAGTTATAGAAAACATCAGATTTATGCAAAACCTTTAAAATTTAATTTTGGAGTCCAAGGGGTGGAGTATTTGGGTCATATTATTTCAAATTAAGGAGTAAAATTTGATCCTCAAAATATCAAATCTATGATGGAATGAAAAATGCCAAAAACCCTCAAGAATCTCAAGGGTTTTTTCAGGCTAACATTTTATTATTGCAGATTTGTGAAAAATTATGGAAACATAGAAGCACCAATCATATCCTTGTTGAATAAATACTCTTTCCATTGGAATGATGCAGCTAATAATTATTTTATATGTTTAATGAGGTTATGTTCACCACTCCAATTTTAACCACCCCTAATTTTTCCAAAACCTTTATTATTGAATGTGATGCATTAGGTAATGGCTTGGGGAAACACTCATGTAGGAAGGAATACCCATTGCATTTGAGATTTAAATCAAGGGTAAAAATATGCTAAATCCAATATATGAGAAATATATTTAAACTATTTTTCATGTATTCAAGTAATGAACACCTTGTTTAATGGGTAGACACTTTAAGATAAAAACTAATCATGATAGTCTAAAATATTTTTTAGAACAATGATTATGATCAAAAAAAATGGACATAGGTTACTAAAATTTTGGTATATGACTTTGAAATCCTATATAATAAAGGAAAAGATAATTTTTTAGTAGATGCACTATCACAAAGGGATAAATCCATTAAGGAAGTATTATATGCAATGACCATTTGGTAGGTAGATTGGTTGGAAGAGGCATAGGAAAAATGGAAGAATGATGGGGATACATAGGTTTTGATTAAAAATATATATAATTTTTTTTATGCCTAAGCCAAATTTGATTTGAAATTTTATTAATTATGGTATAAATATTACTTACACCCATGCAACAATTATATTCTCAAGCACCAGATCCTTAAGGATATTCATGCATCTCTAATGGGGGAACTCAAGATTTTTAAGAACCTATCATAGCATCAAGCATGATTTATTTTGGGAATAACTCAAGGGTGACTTACAAAAATTTATGGTTGAATTCATGATGTGTCAATAAAAAAATGGTGAACCAATTATGACCCCTAGTCTTCTACAACCTTTATCCATTCCTAGTCAAAGGTAGGAAGAGGTTTCCATTAATTTCATTTCAAGGTTGTCTAGGTCTAATGGTAAAAATGGCATCATGTTAATTATGGATAGGCTCACAAAATATGCTCATTTTTATCCTTATCATAACCATTTTTAGCTCATATAGTAGCTTCTACTTTTTTAGATATATTTCAAAAGTTGCACGATACTCTTAAGATCATTGTAAGTGATCATGATCCCATATTTTTTGTTAATTTTTTGACTGGTTTATTCTCATGTTTAGGTACTAATTTAGCTCATATATCATCATATCATCTTAAATTTTATGATAAAATAGAGGTGGTCAATAATTCCTAGATGGCTATCTCCACTTTTTTACATCAAATAAACAAGAATAGTGGGTTCATTAGCTACCACCATCAAAATGGTGGTATACCACTTCCTTCCATACCTATTCCTTAATTTCTCATTTTATTTAACTTTATAGTTATCATCCCATGTCCATCACTTCTTATTTAAGGGTACAACCTAAGGTTTGAGCTGTTGAAGAACACATTCAACATTGACATGTGGTATTAGCTAGTCTGAGAGATAATTTGGCAATGACACATAATAGAATGAAGCAACAAGTGGATTAGCACTAGAGTGAGTGGTATTTTGGCATAGGTGATTAGATATTTGTGCTCATGCATCCACATAAGTGTATGTTTCTGAATTAACATAAAAATATAAAAAAAAAATCCAAATTATTATGGCCCTTTATAAGATCCTACAAAAATTGGTACTGTTACAAACAATCTAGAGTTAACCCAATCCACTCACATACATCATGTATTTTGTGTATGTTTCCTAATTAAGGTAATTATACAAAGAGTCTCTACCCAAATTGACTTAATAAAACTAGATAATAAGGATGAGTCATTCTAGAACCTAAGGACATTTTACACATACACATAAAAAGGTCGAGAACAAGAGAGATTAAGAAGTATTTGATTAAGTGGAATAATTTGAACCATGAAGATGCAACATGGGAGGATGAAGATTTTTAGTAATAGCATCTAAATTTTTTTAACATTGAGGGTAAAACTATTTGTAAGGGGAGTGGAATACTATGCCCTTAACCTATAACACATCTATGGATATGTGTGTTTGACTTGTGGCTTACAAAACCTTTCATAATACCTTGTCACATTTCTCTATGATTCTTATATTATTAATAGGATCAGCCTAGGAATGAACATAGCCTAGCTAGAGTATATATATGAGGTATTAGTCAGTATTTAGGCATTGTATTTTGAGTTTTATTCTTATTTCATTATTATGGAGTTTTTCCCCTCAAAGTGGTTTAGTCATATATATCGATTATTATGATCTTTCATTAATTATTATTGTGGATCTACTTATTTTTATCATATTTATGCAATGTATTATTCCATTAGTGTTAATTATATAAGTAATTTCATTACATTGATACTTTTTTAAAATTAAATATTTCTTTTGGCTCAACCCATCTATCGAGCATGTTGGTGGCATGATAAATTGTTCAATTGGACTCATATGCATATAAACTATTACACATTTGATAGGGGACTTGAAACTTATCTAGTAAACATATATAGACTATTGCACATTGAGAAAAAATACCCTATTCCTCCCAAATTCAAAATGAATCACTAGGAATAGCCACAAGATAAGTATGAAGCATACCAAATTTAAGTCAAATCAAGCATTTTCATGTATCAAATCCAAATAATTAGTTGCGTTCATATAATGAAGGATCAAACTCACCCAATCACACTAGGTGGGAGAACTACATGTGGCTTCATTTCCTTCCATGGAGTATCATAAATATGCATAATGGTTAACCATCAATGACGGTGATTGAGTTCAACTCATCCCATTACACTTTCCTAGTTTTTACCGGTTTTTAAACCTCACAAGCATACCTAAGGTTTCAAGGTGAAAGAGGTTGATTTTTAGGGTTATATGTATCATTATGGTTTGACATCACACATACAAAGATTTTAGAGATAAGCAAAGGTGATCATATGATTAAAAACACTTTTTTATAAATAGGTCACTATCAACCACTATAGGTCAATAATTAATAACTTGTACATGATGGTATTTAGCCTACATAGACAAAACCATAGTTCTAGAACTATATGAATCATAGGCCTGTTTTAGTCTACTTTCCACTATCATAAGTCAATCAGCCAAAAAATCTAAGTACTTATCCCTTTGTGTACATACTATATTTATCATATGCTACTTTTCAAACCATTATAATCTATTTCAATATTTTACATTCAGATTCATGTTTAAGTTACATATATAGTAATATAAGTTCACATACTAGTTTATATATTAATTAGATTAAGTAATTCACCTTAATCTAAATTAAGAAAAAATAAAAGGTTCTTAGATTTATCATATAGATTCATCTATATTAGTTAAAACCAATTCGATGAGGCATGATATTTGATCATGCACATTTGCATTTTTTGCATTGAACCCTATTATAGTTTTTTATTTGTAAAATGTAATTCAATGGCACTAAGTAGTGATAAAAATTGAATCTATAAGTTCACTTATAATAGTTGATTCATTATTTTAGGGTAATGTACATTGAGGTGAAGTTAATCTCAATGACCATTACATTACCCATAGTGAACCCATTATGTGGTTCCCACCTTACCATTTTGAGTTTCATGATTAGTTACTTGAGTTAATGAAATTGAGGTTTAATGATGATCAATAGTATTATCAATACTCTACATTCAAGGGTTGGGGAATTTATATTCCCAACCCAAATATTTTCATTGTTATACAAATTTGGGGTAAAATCACCCAAAATATCCATGTGCTTCAACAAAGAAGCATAATTATTTAATGCTTCAAAAATGAAACATCATCTCCAACAAGTTAGATGTTAAAAACATGGTTTTACTTACATATAGTATACTCCTTCATTGTTCTTAATTTTTCTTTCAATTTTCAAATTTGTATTTCAGATTTCACATATGGACATTGATTAATACATTTCTATTATAGGTTTACATGGAGAAAAGTTGTACATTTGAAACCATCTCCCAAATACAAAGTGCATTGCACATACTCAGGTATACTTTATTTTTTTACTTTAATATTTATATTAAATTTAAATATTATAATAAAATGGGGGAATTTTTAAATACTAAAATATGGTATTAGACACTTGAAAATGTTACTTTGACCTACCTTCACTAGACATGACTGGTGTGCATATATATGCCTCTTATTTTCCATTATCTTACATTCACATGTTTGATATGACTTTGACCCTCCCATTTTAATATCAATAACCTAGAGGAACCTATTAGTATGTGTCAAATGAACTAAATATATTATCAAACATATCTAGATCATAATATTTGCTTTCATGTATCCTAGACACTAACACTAGGCTCAAATAGTTTCATCAACAAAACTTTCCTGAGTGTGATGTTAGTGACCCTTACCCAATAATGACTATTTTTCAAAATTAAATCATTTTTATGGCTTAGACCAGCATGTTGATGGCATGATAAATTACCCAAATAAACTCATATAAATACAAATAAAACCACACTTAGTAATCACTTATCACATATTTATAAATCATCTGTACACTACTGCACATTAAGAAAAAATTCTTATTCTTCCCAAATTTCAAATCAATCACTAGGAGAAGTCATTAGCCAATTTTAAAGCACAATAAACTAAGTTAAGAGTGAATATTTTAAATTATTGAAAGCTATATTATATGTGCTTTCATATAGAAAAGGATCACAATTTCACATTCACATTAAGAGGAATAACTACATAGGAGGCAATCAATCATCAACAAGGGTGATTAGGGTTAGCTCAACCCATTACACTTCTTAAGTTTTTATATATTTATACCCCTCAAAAATGAAACTATGGTTTAAAATATAATGAGATTGACTTAAGGATATGTGCACACAATAATATGTTAATATCACACACATATAGGTATTATATGTAGGCAAAGCTAATTATAGGGTTAAAAGGAGCCAAATCAGTCCATGATAGTAATATCATCCACCATCACTAACATCAAATTTTTTACCTAGCCTAATGTTAGTGACCATGTGTATACAAACAATCAGATTTAGATTTTAACATCTCACAGTCCTACTTCCCACTATCATAATTTAGCCACAATCAATTAACAAATAATAAAAAATAAGTATCTTGATATCTTTAGTACTTTCTATATTTAACAAATGCTAGGTATCAAATACATTTAAGTAGTTTACATTAATATTCATTCTTAATCATCATACTTTATAATATGAATCACTTACAAGTTTCTATCTTAAAATGGGTTACATAATTTAAATTAGGGTCAAATAGAGTCAATGAGAAAATATGAATCTATCAAAAGATGCCCCTGAAGAGTTTAATACCATGAAATTTGTGTTTCAATTTAGTTCCTAGAATATTTTGATGAAGACTTATTTTATAATCCATTAGATGATTTCCCTTGCATGAATACCTTTGAAGACAATTAAATTACTAAGGAATGCAAGGAGCTAGATTTGTCATTTTCTAAAACTCCATCATAGCCTTTGACAGATTTGTGTGATGAGATTATCTACAATAATAATAAAGTTATGTACCATGAATTAAATGACCCAATGTTCATTGACCTTGCTTACCTAAAGACCTACATAAAAATGATCAAGCATGAGAAAATGAATATCTTAATTTTGTATGTAATGGCTTGATCTTTGTAGTATAATATAATAACCTTGCTTTAAAAGAATAAAAAATAGAGTCAATGAGAAAATATGAATCTATCAAAAGATGCCCCTGAAGAGTTTAATACCATGAAATTTTTGTTTCAATTTAGTTCCTAGAATATTTTGATGAAGACTTATTTTATAATCCACTAGATGATTTCCCTTGCATGAATACCTTTGAAGACAATTAAATTACTGAGGAATGCAAGGAGATAGATTTGTCATTTTCTACAACTCCATCATAGCCTTTGATAGATTTGTTTGATGAGATTATCTACAATAATAATAAAGTTATGTACCATGAATTAAATGACCCAATGTTCATTGACCTTGCTTACCTAAAGACCTACATAAAAATGATCAAGCATGAGAAAAGGAAGATCTTAATTTTGTATGTGATGGCTTGATCTTTGTAGTAGAATAAAATAACCTTGCTTTAAAAGAATCAAAAATAAAGTCAATGAGAAAATATGAATCTATCAAAAGATGCCCCTGAAGAGTTTAATACCATGATATTTTTGTTTCAATTTAGTTCCTAGAATATTTTGATGAAGACTTATTTTATAATCCACTAGATGATTTCCCTTGCATGAATACCTTTAAAGACAATTAAATTACTCAGGAATGCAAGGAGCTAGATTTGTCATTTTCTACAACTCCATCATAGCCTTTGATAGATTTGTGTGATGAGATTATCTACAATAAGAATAAAGTTATGTACCATGAATTAAATGACCTAATGTTCATTGACCTTGCTTACCTAAAGACCTACATAAAAATGATCAAGCATGAGAAAAGGAAGATCTTAATTTTGTATGTGATGGCTTGATCTTTGTAGTAGAATAAAATAACCTTTCTTTAAAAGAATCATTCTTTAATCAATGTTTCAAAAAATATTTTGATGGTCTATCCCAAGATAGGTAATTCATTATAAAACCTGTTACAATTTTTTATTCAAACCATTTCAAAATACATGAATGAAATAATGAACATCATAAGCTACACATTGTTGAGGATACATGTAGTGATTATGATCATAAGCATGTTGAAATTATTGAGATACTAAATTTGGGTCCAAAAGGAGATAATCATGAAGACAACAAGAAGGAATTCAACTTTCCCCTTTGCAGTGAGGATAATGTTTCTTTTCCATTTGCTTTTAAAAATAAATACCCCTACTGTAATAAACTAAAATAATCAATATTGATAAGCATTGAAGTATGATAAAAATAATCAAAAAAAAATTTGTAGGTTCATGCAAAAGAGAGTAATGTAAATTAAATTTCCAATACCCTTCTTATAGTCTCATATTATCAATCCAACCCAAACGCATTCAAAATAATAAATAGACTATTTAAGAGATTAAATATCCTCCTAAAACACCTATTAGGGAATTATCAGAGTGGATGCCAAGATTTTTGGATCAAAATAATGTACAAGTTTATGATAAGCATGATTCAAATATGTACACAACATAATATATACAAGAAAATGAAGTCACATACATGAGAATATTTCATAAACAAGATCAGATCCAAAACCAATCTTCCATAGACCAATAGCTCATAAGAGAGATGTACAAATAGGAGTGCATGAGTAACTCCCCCAAGAAAGGTAGTTAGAGAGTCAATAATATAAGATTAACTCTCATACCCAAAATAGTTGGTCAAAGGAGATCATTCCTATTCATTTGGTCAAATTTTAACTCCAAGTACACCTAAGCAAATTATTCCATGAAAGTAGGAAAAATCCAAGTGAGGGAAAAAACCCATAATAAATAATTATGGGAAAAAATAAAACCCCTACTCTAACAACCCCCCATAGGCACAACTTATGTGGGTAGTGTAAAAAATGAGTCCCAACAACTAGGCCTAATCAGGTACTTAATACAAAGTAATCTTCCATAAATTAGAGAAAGGGAGAAAACCTGTAGGAAAAACTCCCCCCAAAAGAGAGATAGAATAAGTGAAGAGGCAATAATATGCCCCAAATATGATGTTGTTTTTGATGTAGACCATGCCTTAAGAAGAGATTGTATATGAATTAACTTGATCTCAGTGAAGGGTTTGGTAAAGATATCTACAACCTACTCTAAAGACTAACAAAATCTCAAGTTGATGACCTAACCATGAATAAGCTGCTAAATAAAATACATGTGAATCTCAATGTGTTTGGTTTACTGGTGTTAAACCAAATTCTTGCATATCTAAATTGTACTATGGTTATCACAATAGATTATGCTGGGCTACTTGAAAGGAATGCCAAACTCATATAGAATCCCCTAAAGCTAAATAGTCTCATTAGATGCATTAATAGCTCCCTTGTACTCTACCTCTATGGATGATATAGCAATAAAAAAAAAAATCTTTCTAGACTAACTGATAGGAATAAAACCCAAAGAAAATTTGTAACCTAAAGTAGACTTGCAATTCTAAATATCTCCAACCCAATCTAAATTTGTAAAACCAACCAAGTCAACCTATGTGCCAAATCTATACTAAATTTTAAATCTATAAGAGCCCTAAATTTAGTAGAGTATCCACTTGGTTGATTTCTAGTGCAGCTCATGGGGCTCCTACATGATCATGAAATGATGCCTAATAGAAATATTGGGCCTAGTACGAGTTAGATAAATGAGGCTACCAACAAGATGTCAATACTGAGGGGTATCAACCAAAGGTCTAGAATAGTCAACCTCAAGTTTTAATCCTAATATAAAGGTATTCAAATATGGATTACAATCAGCCATGTGAAACTAAGCTATAATATCGAGCATACTTGGGTTGTGAAAGTGAAATCTCTAAATCAGACTATGAAATCTCAATTTCAAAGAAGTAATGTAGAAGACCCAAGTCTATTATGTCAAATATTTCATGTAGAGATATTTTGACCATTGTAATAGATGATGAGGAACTCTTGATGATCAAAATATCATCAACATAAAAGAATAGTGTCAATAAATAATAATACTACCATAAAAAGTCTACATTGGGGTCTGAATGGTACCTAGTAAAACCTAAAATAAGGAAGAAGGAATCCATCTTGGTGTATGAATCCTGAGGAGATTTTTTGAGGCTCTAGATGGATTTTTTAAGTCTATAAACTAAGGATAAATCTTGAACAAAACCAATTAGATACTCCATGTAGATCTCATCCCAAAGGTCTTCATGAAGAAAGGCACTCTTCACATCCATCTAGTACACATCCCAACCATGTGTTGTGGTTATAACTAGTATGAGTCAAATCAATAACTATTATGAGTCATATCAAAGTCATATTTTAAACAAGTGCAAAGGTTTCTGAGTAGTCAATTCAAACTACCTATGAAACACCATTGGTGACCAATCATGCCTTATACTTATCAAATAACCCATCTACTACAAACTTGGTATGATATATCCACCTAAATCAAACCATATTCCTTCCCTTAGGAAGTTAAGTCAAATACCAAGTGTGATTTTTGATCATGGAAGAATATTCCTCCCACATATCACTATCCCACTCAGGTATGCTTGAATCCTCTCAAGATGTTTGTATATTTTAAAATGAAGTAAATAAAGCATGTGAACCACTTTGATAATCTACCTGAGTACACCTAACATCTTATGGATCCCCTACCCAAGTTCATACAATCTGAAGAGTTTGTTTGGCCCAAAAGGGCTTAGAAGTGTGTGATTTAGGTTCTAACTCCTCATCCTCTAAAACATGACTAGTAGTGGATGTCAAACACTCCCCATCACCACCCTCACTATCATAACTAGAATAATAAGAAGAATACCTTATCTAATTAACCTTCTTTGGATGATTTGAGTTGGAAAAATAATAATCAAGTCTAAGTGTATCCAATGAAAGAGAAGAAGTGTCAAGTGTTTAGTCTTTTGGACTCTCTTGAAAGTGAACACTTCTCTCTATGAATAACTCATGTGTGGTTGGATGTATAAGGTTATACCCATTGACACCATCTAGATAACCTATAAATATTCAAGGCTTAGACTAAGGTTTCATATAGTTATGTATCTTCTTTGGTATGCATGTCATAACTAGAGATCTGAAAACCCTACGATTCTCAACACCAAGTTTCCTTCCATGTCAAGCTTCAAAGGGTGTTATGACTTTCAAATCTTTGTAAATAACCCTATTTTTAATATAACAAGTAAAATTAATTTATTTAACCAAATATTGAGGTTTCAAGGACTTAGAGTGATTCAGACATCTATCCATTTCTTTCAAGGACATGTTCTTGTGTTTTACAACTCCATTCTATGAAGGATTGTAACTGTCTACTACAAATCAATCCCCTCTGTGGTGTAAAACTACTCAAATTTATTGTTGACATATTCACCTCCAATGTTATTTCAAATAACCTTGATAGATTTCTCAACAAGTGCTTTGAAGTCTTGAAAATCTTCAAACTCTTTAGACTTTTGCTTAAGAAAGTAGACCGATGTATATCTCTATAAATCATTAATGAAAGTGAGAATACACTTAGCCCTTGTAAAATATATAATGGGAAAAAGGCCCATATACATCATTATCTACTAACTCTAATGCTTGTGAAGCCCTCCAAGCTTTTTCTTTGTCAAATTTTGCTTCAGGATGCTTTCCAAGAAAGCAACCCTCACAAAGTCCCTTAGAGAATTGGACTCAAGGCAAACCTATGACAATGTCATTTTTTCTATGTTATTCAAGGTAGTAGTATCCAACATGGCCAAACCACTCATGCCATAATTTTATAACTCTATCTAAATGAGTCATTAATTCTATCAAAAAATAATTGGGTGCAAAATGTGAGAAGGTGTATAAACTAGCTTGGTGATCTGCCCTACCCATTACCACTATAGAATCACTATGCAACTCCCTAAAGATAACTGAGTCTAGTAAAAATTTAACCCTCATACCTTTTATGATATGAGTGATTTGATACACTAATAAAAGATTGGTTAAAGATAAGGGACACTTAGAACATTATTGAATGTTACTCCTTCCATTTCAACAGACCCTCTCCCTATAATGGGAACATAATTGTCATCACCCAAACTGATATATTCATGTTACAAGGCTCTAAAGAATAAAACTCAACTAGTGAAGAGCCCATGTGGTGAGAAGCACTTGAGTCAATAACCCATGAATATTTTGAAGATAAAACTACTGCAAGAGCCTTATTCTTTTCTTTCTCTTTCCTCTTGCCCTTTTCCTTAGTGAAATATTAGGTAGATGAATTCTGTTTGATGGACTTAGGAACACCTATGTTGTTTTTCTCTAGGAGATGAGTTAGGTGATCTTATTGCTTTTTCATGCATTTTTTTCATCATGCCCATTTTTATTACAACACGTACACTTAACCTTTCTTTCTTAGGTTTACCATTGGAATAAGGGGCTTCAGTGTTGGTTTTAGTAAAGGTAGATTCTTTCTTCTTCTTCTCTTTTTTTGAATTCTTTGATTACCCATTTCCTTTAATTATAGTTTGAGGTTTTTTGGACTTCATTGTGCCTATTTGGATCAACTTATCTTGCTCTCTAATTAAGTGATAATGAAAGCATTTAAAGAGTGCATTTTCCATGTAGTGCCCAAAGAACTTTTAGTGGCATGGAAAGTAGAGACAAAGACTGAATAGTTAGGACCTAGTTTAGAGAGTATATAAAGAACAAGTTGTTCATCTTATTTATTTATCCCACTTTATTTCAAATTCAATCTAAAGGACTAAAACTTAGTGAAAAAGTATTAAAGGGTGTCAAAGTTGTAAGGACTTAAGCTAATGAGTTTATTCTCAAGCTCAAGACCTTTCATCACATCTTACTCCCCAAATATTTTACCCAAAATAGACCATGCATCATGAGGTGATTTAGTAGGCTCTAAGTAAAATAAGAGATTAGTTGTTATAGAAAGACATAATAGTCCATATGCTTCATCACTATAGTTATACCACTTAACTATCTCTACATCTGTGCTAGGTTTAGTTTCATCACCCATGGTTATCCTATACAAACCCTTACTCCTTATAATGATTATCATCTTGATTTTCCATTCATGATAGGTAATGGGAGTTAGTAGGTTTGTTTAACTTGAATCCATTAGTGCAGAAATGAGTTACAGTAGTGCAAGTTGAAGTTGTTGCATCAATGAAAGTATGAGTAGAATGCAAAGAGTGACCCAAAAAATCATAGTACATCCCCTTGAACTATCAAATGGTGAACCCCCCCAAAAAAATGTTACAAATGCATGTTAAAATTAAGTCATACTCAACTGATAGTGCATCTTGAGAAATTAATGTAATGAGTTAAAAGACATGATTTTACAAACAAAAGAGGACATCAGACTCAGTTGATAATGCATCCAAAGAAGCAAGTACAATGTGAGCAAGTGAAAAAGTCAATAAAAATTTATTTTTAAATATTACCCATAATATATTTTATAAAAAATAATTAAAAATATCTAATAATAGTGTTAAACCTAACCAATCCTCTTATGCATTAAAATAAAAGTAGCCTATTTCACCTTATTTTAAATCAAGCTATTAAAAAATAAATTAATATGTTAGAAAACATTAGAGGCAAACTTGAATAAACTTAGCTTATTTTGGAAGAAACTTTCAAGCCTATGAAATTATAGGAGTATTTTATGCTACTTTTTGACTAATTCATGTGCAAATCACATACATTGGGTAAGGCCAAAATCTTAACTAGGGGGTTACATGGGGCAAGTTGTAGCCCCCTTGCTACAACCAAAGGTTATTTTTAGCAAGGTTGTTAGGTTGATTCAATTGATTATAGTGTAGAGGCTGCATGTAATGGTAGTTATGAATTATCAATCATGAGAGTAATATCAACATGTGAAAATGCTATAGCCAAGGGCCATTTGGAAGAAATTCAAGACCAAGGTTGAACACATATAACCAATTGAGTTCAAGTATAGGCTGATACTAACTATAAGAGACTAGACCTAAGGTTGTATGGAGGCATGCAATTTTTTTTTTAGAAAAATGAACAAATGTACATAGAACACATAGTCACAAATAAACCCTAGAAACTATGGCAATGACTACTGATGAACTAGTTCTGCAAGAAAAATGACTCATCAAAGATGAACAACTCCCACAAATGGATTGTGAAAATTAGTTTTTATTTGCAAATAATAAATCTCATGATTTTAAATGAAACTAAAAGTAATAAAAAAAACAAGATAATCAAATTCCAAAGTGGCTCTGATAACATATCATAGTGGATGCCAAGATCTATGGATCACACAAATGCATAAGTTTACGATAGGCACGAGTTAAACATGCACACAAAATAATAGCTACAAGAAAATTAAATCACATACATGAGAATATTTCATAAAAAAGATAAGATCCAAAACCAATCTTTCATAGAACAATATCTCACCAAAAGAGATGTACAAATAGGAGTGCATGTGTAACTCCCACAAAAAAGGAAGTAAGAGAGCCAACAATACAAGAGTAACACACATACCTAAAATAACTGAACAAGGTATTTACTTCATATTCATCTAGTAAAAATGTAACTCCAAGTAAACCTAAGCAAAGCATATCCATGAAATAAAACTCTTAAGTGAGGGGGAAAATCCCATAATAAATAAATATGGGAAAAAAACCCTTACTTTATCAAGAACAACAAATGCATACTCCTAACAAAAAAATTAATGGGTATTCACATTATTTTATTCTTGAATCAACATGAGGAAAATATGAAAGGCATGTTCTAAAAATTTCATGCCATAAAATGGGTAATATTTTCCAACATGATAACAAGGAAAAAATTTAGTTTTCATAAATTATTTTCTCATCCTAAAATTCTAAATGGAATTTTTATATTTAGTCTTTTTTTTAAAATAATATTCATATGCTCAACTAGCTCAGGTCTATTGTGTCTCCCTTTTGTCAATTGATCATCTATGACCCATGAATACCTCATGATTTCAATCCATTTTTTTTCAAAGGTACACATTTCTTAGAGCCAATCAATGGGTTTTCATAGTCTTGTTTTCTATTTATATACTTATCAATATGTATAGCTTCCTCCAATTTTATTTTTTTCCATTTCTTGTTTTCATTTGGTGTGTGTAGTTTAAATAAATGTAGCCCTAGGAGATCATTCCTCTATTTTCCCCTTTTCAACCTTCTTGTATCATTTTTGTGTTTCTTGTGCCTATAGCTTAGGGTTATAACCATTATCTTATAGGAGGTGGGTGGTTATTAAATCGAGAATACTTCATAATATGTGTTTCTACTATTAGAATTCTTGAAATTTCAATCATAATTTGTTCAAACTACAAACTCCAAATATACTCTACATAAAAGATATTTAAAACTTATTTTGTTAGAAGATACACTTATAGATGTGTTTGGTCCAAATTTGATATTAAAATCCATAACAAAATTCAATTATACATTTGGTTTCTTGCATAATGAGATTTGTAGTAGAAGGAAATATGATAACATGAATTGTATGTTAAATCCTTAAATTAAGAGTGTGAAGGATGACTCGTAATAAAGTTAGATAAATGTGGAGAATACTTTATTGAGAAAAAAATCATCAATAAAATATTTTAAAAGTGCATGATATTGAACAAAATACTTATAAGTCATCTAGATATCAAAAGACAATATGTGTGTGTGTGTGTGTGTGTGTGTGTGTGTGTGTGTGTGTGTGTGTGTGTGTGTGTGTGTGTGTGTGTGTGTGTGTGTCTGTGTGTGTGTGTGTGTGTGTGTGTGTCTGTATGTATGTATGTATGTATGTATGTATGTATGTCCTTAAATGCATCCACAAAGCATTGAGTATAGTGCCAAAGCCTCTAAGCATGCCTAAAATCCACAAGATGTGAAGCCAAAGAAAAATAAGTGAAATGAAATTAATCCCTTGCATCCATCTCAATTAAGAATCAATTTTTTGAAGTTCTAAAGGTATATTTAGTAAAGTGATAGAGAGATACACAACATAAAATGGCATTCTTGGTGAGGTTATAAACCTACTTGTCAAACAAATTCTTAGACTAGATGTAGTCATATGGCATGTGATTTTAAGATATACATATTGTTGTATTCAACACACCCCACCCTATATTTTTTCTCTAAAGAGTGGGTACCCCCTTTGTTTTTTGGAAATAATGAATATCTTATCTGGGTATCTATGTGTTTTTTAGGGTTATGATGGTTGTTATTATCTGCAAACACTAGGTTATTTGAATGTTGAATCACATTGGGGTATATTTATTTTCATTTGGAAGAATTTTTTCAAACTAACCTATTAATGAAAATATAGGAAGAATGGATTTGCATTATAGGAATTTAGAAGGCTTATTTTAGAGAGTTTAGTCATTGGCAACTTTACTTTGAAAACTTTCATTTGGAATGATTTTCATTGGAAGTTTTCTTTCAGAAATATTCTCTTCAGAGAATTTTTTTTTAGAAACTTTGTATCAGAATATTTTGCTTCAGTGACTTTATTTTGAAAGCTTTTTCTTCGGCAACTTTATTTCCAAATGTTTTCAGATGGCAGATTTCCTTCACAAAGTTTTTCTCTTTGGAGACTTTTTCATCAGAAGGTTTGTTTCAAAAGGATTCTCTTCAGAAACTTTCTCATTGGAGAATTTGTGTAGAAAACTTTCATTTCAAAGACTTCACTTCAAAAACTTTGTTTTGGATAGTTT
This sequence comes from Torreya grandis, assembly GCA_037957365.1. Classification (NCBI taxonomy): domain Eukaryota; kingdom Viridiplantae; phylum Streptophyta; class Pinopsida; order Cupressales; family Taxaceae; genus Torreya; species Torreya grandis. Next base: position 4,380,240 of record JARHVA010000223.1, on the reverse strand, counting down.
TTCATCAGAAGCTTTGTTTCAGGAACTTTCATTTAAGAAGCTTTCTCTTTGGGAACTTTCTATACAACTAATTTTACCCAAACCAATCTTCCTAAAGAGTTCTTAGTCATTGGCAAATTTGTTTCAAAAACTTTGGGATAAAATATTTTGTAACCAATATTTTAGAAGAATATTTTACATTTAAGAGTCTTTTATACCAAAGATAAAGTTTGAATTCTCTTGACTTGACTACATAATGACAAATGGCAAAGATGAAAGGTAATACCATGGCACCCTGAATGACAAGGAATCTTATGTGGCATGTATACTAGGATAGGGTGGTTAAATTCAAATTAAATTAAGGTGACGAGATCATATACATTTGTGATTAATGGTGTATGAACTAGAAATCAATACAAAAATCTATTAACATCAAGTCCCTAGTTGAGTTCACGTCATTCAATTTTCAAAATCTCAAGTAAACTTTAGCCTTCAACAATCTCAAAAGCCCAAATTATGACTAGATTGATTTTAAATACATGTAATTCAATTCAATACATGTCATTTTCAAAAGCTTAAAACATAGCAGCATCCACCAAACTACTATGACATCATCATCTAGGTCATATAAATGAGCCTTGGCACCCTTTAGGTTCTCTATCAAGGATTCCATGGAGTATTTAGACACAATATTTGATGTCACTATAGTTTATAGTTGCTATCCCAATTACTTGGCCTAATGGGAAGATATGGAGAATGTGGACTCTTTTATACTATAATAAGACATCTCAACTAAGGATAAGCAACTAGTGAAGGACCTCCTTCCATTCAAATGACAAGCCCTATATTATGTAGTTGGTAATCCAGAGGTTATGTCATGCATAAACTTACTACAAGGCATCTTCTTTGAGGGAAAAATAACAAATGGTGGTTATCTTCATTACATCAATAATAATAAAAATATTTCATACATCTTAGGGGAAACATTTAATAGGTATTTGATTTTACCTATCCCAGATGTCACATTTGATTTACATACTATCATTACCTAAAAAAAGGCCAATAATGTGGAACGAGCACTAGTAAGGTGGATTTTCCTTGGAGAAAAATTTACTCTAAAAGAACATGTCAAGAATCCTATTCCCATCACCCGATTTAGAATAGGGATCCATGTGGGAATGGCACTATTAAATCAACTTTTTGGCCATGCAAGAATCTACTTCCTAAATTTGGAGTGGGTTCCCCTATTATACCTACTAAGTACCTTGAAACTCACCGATACTTTGGGGGAAGTAATTATCACACACCTCCAAAAACAAATCTTACACAAAGATAGGAGGCCACTTGGAGGAAATTTTACATGATGTCTTATCTATTAGATGTAGTCATGAGGACATTATACAGGCACAATTGAGTCCTATGGGATCCCAACCATGCATTATTAAGAATATAATTTGTGATTATTACTCCTTTGTGTATATATACTCATATGTCAAGATCATAGCTAAGATTGTTGAGGATATCTATCCTCAAGTCTGGATGGCCATCCACGATCAACCCTTGACTATAATTTCACCCAATATCACTAGAACACTTGTTAATAATATGCGAGACTACTAGCTCTATCCTGAATACATTATGATCATGGTTGTTATCCAAAATGTGGATCCTCTTTAGCTCCCTAAGTTTGTTTTAGACAAATTAGTTGAGCAAAAAAAATTGTACCAAATATGGAATGGTATTGATGAGGAATTGCCAAAGAATAAAAATGCTACATTCCATGGCTATTGGGAGAATGTAATACACTATATGAAGGCAATTTAAGAAAGATGAAAATGATAGGAAAGCATATGGATTTCTTACTCTCCCTCATAGATATTAGGACCCTCATGGGAAGGTCCAGAAGAAGATTCACACCTTTGGCCTCACTTACAAACACTAGCAAATAGATCATGATTTTTTATTTCTTAATGCCAAGGATGATGAAGAGGTGAAATAAAGGGCAATAATTTCAAGATTGAGTGAGGACCTATTGAGGGTGATATAGGATGAACCCTCCCTCACACTCAATGAGGAAAATTTCAAGATCCCTCCTCATGGAAGATGGAGATCTTCTAAATTTTGGAGTGGTAGTCCATAGCAGCAACTAGAAGGAGAGGGAAAAGATCCCCAAGGTCCATTCATAGCTCAATACCAATCATAAGACCAAGAGACGTTGGTATGTGAGACAACATTTACTATAATATAAGATAAATAAGAAGAAGAAGTGCCTAACTCTACACAAGTGAAAGAGGAACAAATTCTTCTAGTTTAAACATTAACTGTTTAAATAAGAAAGGTTAAGCAAGATTTGGCAAAGGATTTGATTCAAGGAAGAGACAATACACAAAGTGATGAATTTAGGATCATTTTCTTGGAATATTATGATGAAGAGTAAAAAATGGCTTCAATAACCCCAACACCCAACATCATTCCCCATTCTCTTCCCTAATAGATGAAATTTCTACAAGCTAATAGAGTAACAAGGTGATATCAAAGGAATCTAAAAGTGGATATACATAGACCTTACCCACATAAGTGATCAAGGAGGCAAAACATTCACTCTAAGGTGATCCAACATAATAAGTGGATGAGGAGTTCTAGCAGGATAAGATCTTAAGCCTACAAGTGTTGAAATCCAAGGCACCTATCACTGGTGAATCATATGGTAAGGGTCCTCTTCTTACATCCCCCTTAGTCCTTTTTCCTATCATGTCATTACCCATAGTTTCAACCATCCCTCCACTAATTGTTTCTACATTCATTCCTATTTGAACACTTTTATGTGTCTCTTTTTTATGCACCCATCTACTAATATTCCTAGTGCCACTTCACCTACTCTAACTTCTACTACTATAGTTTCTATTCCTTCAATATCCACCCCATCAACCATAGCTTTATCCATTCCATCCATTATCCAATCCATCACTCCATTTTTTTCTTCTTTTACCCAATTGGGTTCACCTTTTCCTTCTTTATCACCAACCTCCACAACCACAATAGTGACCACCAAAAGGGATCCAAGGAAGCAACCAATCTTTGTTGTGCATCCAGTGCCACAATTTAGAAACATAAACTAGTCTGAAATAATTTATCCATCAATCCCTAAGCTTTCCTCTAAAACTAAGCTATAGCCTAAAGATCATGTACAAGTGGAAGCTTAGCCATTATATCCTTCAAATCTCACTCTTCCATATTGGGCCAAGGAGTTAGGAGATTTAGCCTCTAAGAGGCCCAATCTAAAGATCACTAAACTTCCAATGGTGATTTCATTATTTGATAAGGCTACAACATCAGTATAGTGGGTCAGGAAGAGGAAGATAGAGGATAGTTATGGAATAAGTTTTATCGTGGAGGAAAGGGAAGAGGTTTAATACCTTTCAAAGAGATATAGCAAGTAGAAGGGTCAATCCCCATACCTTGAGGACCTCAATTCATACATGGAGACCCATATTAAGGTGATCTTAGCCATACATGAGGTAACATAGATGCATAGACAAAAGCTTGAAGAGGAGTTGGAAACTCTTATAGAGAAACAATAGGTAATTTGAGCTCCCCAAGGTATTGAATATGATGTATAGAATGTAGCACTTAGGCTATATGAAATTTTAGATTCAATTCATTCTTTGAGAGTCAATTCGGTTCCCCATGTTAATTCTATAACTGGATTATTCAATCTTCTTAGTGATAGGACCTAGGTTCCCCAAAGCTCTGACACAACTTGTCAGAATTAAGAGCACACATGATTACCATTGTATAAGCAACTTAAGATGTGGAAATAACTAGAAGTACAAGTAACTATCAATGAGAAATAACACAGAATATGAGAGAAAACACACAATTGTATTCAACTCATTACAAAGTAAATTACAATAAAGAGATCACACTCTTCTTCCACCTCTGTGAGGCTTCCCACTCCTTAAGGGCTCCCAGTAATCTTCCCTCAAGAGTAATCTTCTCTCAATACAGGTCACAACACATAGCTAACACAAGCTATTGTTCACCTCATTGTACTATTAGTACAATCAAGTACGAACTAGTACTCCAAGTAGATCTCACCATGATCTTGCTCCTTGATGTATTGTTGTCACCTTGGATCTTGCTCCCCCGTCGATCTCCTTTCTAACCCTCGCATACACACACCCCTATAGACCAACCCTAATCTTACTTATCACATGTAGATCTCCAACCTGATCTTACATACATGAAGAATCCTACTTGATTCTACCATGGGAAGAACTCTCCTAGTTCTACAACTTTACAATACAGCCCATGAGTCTATCATATAGATCTCATGCATACAATAATTAGACAAGTGGCTCAAAGACTCAAACTAGTATTTACATGCAAATAACCCATTCAACAAACTGACTATCCATCAATAGCAATTTTGGAACCACACAGGTGACCAACATCGGTCCCTATCTGCCTAGAGGTGACTGACATCAGCCGACTCCTGCTGATGTCGATTTCTCTTCTATCAACCCTTGCCTGACATCTGTGTGGCCTGCCAACATCAGTGACTGTGACACTGCAACCCTCCTCCATGTTTGCATCCAAGTGAAGCTTTTAGCTCCATGCCCTAACAATCTCCCAGTTGGAGATAAATAGCTAAACCCATACCTATACCAGTACTTTGTCTATTCTGCATCCTGGCTTGTATTCCTCTTCAAGCTCCCACTTGAAGACCACCCACCACACTCTTTGTGGTGTTAATCCTGTGCCTAAATTTCTCCATTCTCAGATTACCTTCTTTTTCCATTGCTATACTCCCACTCAAATAGAAACCCCTATGAGTAACCTGTAATCAACACACACTAACCAGATCTGAACCACCTGTTAGTAAACCTCACTCTGAGAACCTCCAACCTTGCTATGATACCATTTGATAGGACCTAGTTCCCCAAAGCTCTGACACAACTTGTCAAAATTAAGAGCACACATGATTACCATTGTATAAGTAACTTAAGATGTAGAAATAACTAGAAGTACAAGTAACTATCAATGAGAAATAACACAGAATATGAGAGGCAACACATAATTATATTCAACTCATTACAAAAGAAATTACAATAAAGAGATCACACTCTTCTTCCACCTCTGTGAGGCTTCCCACTCCTCAAGGGCTCCCAGTAATCTTCCCTCAAGAGTAATCTTCTCTCAATACAGGTCACAACACATAGCTAACACAAGCTGTTGTTCACCTCATTGTATTGTCAGTACAACCGAGTACAAACCGGTACTCCAAGTAGATCTCACCATGATCTTGCTCCTTGATGTATTGTTTTCACCTTGGATCTTGCTCCCCCTCCGATCTCCTTTCTAACCCTCACATACACACACCCCTACAGACCAACCCTGATCTTACTTATCACATGTAGATCTCCAACCTGATCTTACATACATGAAGAATCCTACTTAATTCTACCATGGGAAGAACTCTCCTAGTTCTACAACTTTACAATACAACCCATGAGTCTATTATATAGATCTCATGCATACAATAATTAGACAAGCGGCTCAAAGACTCAAACTAGTCTTTACATGCAAACAACCCGTTCAACAAACTGACTGTTCGTCAACAGTAGTTTTAGAATTGCACAGGCGACCCACGTCGGTCCCTGTCTGCCTAGAGGTGATCAACATTGACTGACTCTTGTCAATGTCAGTTTCTCTTCTGTCAACCCCTGCCCAATGTCAGTGTGGCCTACCAATGTCAGCGACTGTGACACTGCAACCCTCATCCATGTTTACATCTAGGTGAAGCTTTTAGCTCCACACCCTAACACTTAGAGAGGATAAAAATAAGCTAAATTTATTAGTGTTATACATCCCTAATAAGGAATTTATCCATTTAGACATGATGACCCCTCTAGAGGCATCACATACTTTGAATTTAGTTTTAATAAGAACACAAAAGGCCTGATATTGGGTATCATCCTCTGAGGCTCTAGTAAATAAATTAGCCAAACAAGAGATACAAGCTAAGAAAATTTTAACTGAGCTAGAATTAACAACAATTCAAGACAATATAGGGAAGATGATGACTTGAGATATATTTAATAAGATGATTCAACAAGCCTCTGATGGATTTAAATAAAGTATACAAAGTCTAATTTTGGAAGACATCAAAGCCAAATCAAATGAATCTAGGAAAAAGGCAAAATAGGTAGAAGTCTTCCAAGTTAGATTTAAAGCCACCAAGAAAAAACACACTAGACTGATGGAACAAATAGGTAGGGTGACTAGGATGAAAATTTTGGACATTAACCTAATTCAAGAACATAATGTTAAGGCATATAATCATTACCAAGAGTTAGATGCCAAGAATAAGGCAACACAAATTCCACCTACTGGTTCTACTCTACAAACTCCACCTATAGTGCCAATAATAACAATCACATTAGTGCCATCTCACACTAAAAATTTGATGTTAACTCTAGTTCAATCAATGAATCCATCACCAAGTACAGCTCCAATTACCACATCATCAATCACAAGCATAATTATAGTTTCAAAGATAATTTTGAGAAACATTAAGTAAGAACCAATTTAGCTCAAAGGCTATTTTGTACAATTTTTCATGTAATAATTATAAGTGAATAGTCAAGTCTTAGTTGTGTCTATATTGTAATTAATTATATCATTTTTTTCAACATGCACATGTTGTATGACTAAGATATCTATAAGTTATTAACATGTAATTAAGACTTATCATATAGTATATTAGTATATAATCGAAGTATTCTAAACTTGGATGATAAGGAACCCCCTTCCATAAGACTATATATACATGTAGAACCCTCTTTTCAAGGGGTTGAAGTTTTGGATGAATATACAATAATAAATCAAGAAATTTATTTCCATGAAACTATGTTTGTTCTTCCTTCTTTTCTCTCTATGTTAATGAATTTGAAGTTTCTTTATCTATATTGATTCAATATTTCTAATGTGTGCCAATGTTATGGATGAATATAATTGTTATATTAATGAATATTAGTCTTATATATGAAATATCTATTTAGGATTGATATATTTGATTAATTTAAGAATTTATTACAAGTTGAATTGATAATCCAAGGTGTGTAGAGGTATCTCCTTTGATACAGTCTTGTAGGTGTGAGCCATAGCTACCCTAGTTAACTTATTGGTCCAAACTATAATATCTTATATTATAAGTACAAATAAAAAGAGGGGAGGGTGAATTATTTTCCTTGAAATAATCCTTAAATTTCATTTATCCTTCATGAAGTATTTATTCACATACATACATTACCCAATGCATAAACAAACATCTATGGAAGCAAATAATTTAAGAAAATATGAGATATGTGTGAAACACTGTTGGGGGATAAAACCCATTGAAACACAATTTAGAATAAATTCCTATAATAAAGGGATCAAAATTTGGTGAGGTACCAACCCCATAAAGAGCACCAACCCCTTCTCTAGTTAAGCACCAACTCAACTAGTCCTTTAGCAAGCACCAAATTGTAAAGAGGCACCAACCCCCTAGGTAACTCAGAACCAAATCAAATATATTGATCTTTGATCACCCTTTCACACTTGTTTCTCACTCAACTAAATATGACAACCTTTTTTTGCTCTTCTCACTCTTCAATCTCTCTCAAACAACTTATTAGGCCTTCTTGCTCAACTAGCCCTTTCTTTGGTATAATTAGGTCATATAAACTTGCTAATCACATATAGAAACATAATTATATATTAATTAAATATTCATCATACCTCTATTATGGTCTTAAATCCATCATATTGGTTCCCAAAATACTATATCATTTGTTCATATCCTCAATATTCTAACTAGTCAAATTAGGCCTATTAGACCTTCTCTTTATACTTCTTGCTCTCACCCATATTGGTCAGACAATAACCTATAAATACTTGGATAAAATTTTTAATAGATAAAAAAACACATTTCATAACTAAAAAAACCACTACATATGTTTTTCATTACCCTTAAGAGCCAAAACCACCATTAGGCCTAATAGAGACCTAATGCAATTAGGCCTTCTCAAAACACACGTTTCACTTTGGCCACCTTGGAACACCTTTAACCAATAAATATGGATGAAAAAATTCATAAATACTTAAAATATATCCCTTATAAGCTCATCTTAGGTTCCCAACACCATTTATCTCATTTCACTCCTTAAACCACACAATTAGGTCTACTCACCATTAGGCCTTCTCACTACTAAAAAGTCTATCTTGGATTTCTCAATAATTAATTAAAATTTTACACATAAACATATCAAAAAATCACATGGATATAAACTATATGACCTCAATGTCATCAGAAAGTCCATTATATTTAACAATACATGGCAAAAGATCTCAAACTAATCATCTTCATATGCTCACTCAGAACTGCACACAAGCCTTAACAACCCAGTCAAGAACCTTTGACTTTTCAAACCTTAATAGGAATTTTTCATGAAACATATGAGATATATATATAATAAATCAATGTGTATTTGATTATTTAACTCTATGCAAAAAGACTTAGGAACATCATTCTCACTCATACACAAAAAACTGCTTGTAACTCTAAAAACATAGTCATGAAAACCAAGTCTTTGAATACCTATGGGACAATTTTATGATCTTAAAATGGGTTTAAATTAATTCTTAATAAACTTTATAGCATATTATAATAGATATATTATAGGTTTCAATATCAATATTGGTCTTACAGACCAATCTCATGTTTTCACCCTACATAAACCTCATTGTGTTAGATAAGTCACTTTGAGAACAAATTTTTGATTGATTATGTACATCACAAATAATTATATTCAAGGGTTAAATGTGATATATGTATTTAACAATGATTCCATGCATTTGGATCTATACCTAATCAACTACAACTAATCCCTAATCTCATTATCTTCCTCATTAAGCCTATTTAATGATAGGTCAAATTCTATGATAATTTTAGAATATTTAAGGTTTTAAACCTAATAAAAACTTACATGGGAAAAAACTACAAGTCTCACACATCATCCTTCAACCATTTGCATGTTATGACCTAGTCAACCTACCTACTACATCAAAAATATAAGAAATAAGGGGTTTCTTGTAGCTTCCACTCACTCTTGTGATATACCAATGCCACCTATAGAAACCTAGGAGAATCATATACATTATCCTATCATCAATATATGTCATCCAATCCATTTTGGTCCATTTCCAGCAAGTTTTTTTCTATCAATTCATTATGAGGGTTTTAGGAGGGTTTTGACTACTTTCCATTCTTATCAATCATTCATAAATAATTACCCCTCAAATCCAAAAATAATTCCAATAAATTAAATATAGGAACCTTCCCCAACTTAAATTAATTTATAAATATCTCATGCAAAGGTTTCACGTGCCAACGGTCATAAGAAAAACCTTCTCGGGTCTGCAACACCTCATTTTGTGCACATAGAAGACCTCAACACCTAATTTCATGATTTATCCTTTAGGATTTGACCTAAAAAATTTAAAAAAAAATTGACACAAACTTTCACACCCATAACAATGTTATTATGAGCTTTGGCACCTTGTGAACTAAACTTGACCCCTCATTAGTTCACACTAGGTCTTTTTACACACTAGGACTTGAACTACCAGTCATACTTAAACCATGATAACACCTTGAAACCTATTGTAATATTATCAAAACCTCATCCTAATTGCATAAAAACTCATACCAATCTCACATGATACAAATCTTCTTCACACAAGTCTCATGCTGTTCATCTCATCATGCTACCAAGCCTATAGCTTTCCACTAGGTCTCTTAATGCAAGGGCTAAGCATCAAAACTAACCTTATAACTATTTTTAAGGATAATTTGCCTCATTCACATTTTTACACAACTTTATACACACTCTCATTCCTGTACTAACACAGTTCACCAAGCTTCACTATGTTTTATGCATACACTTTCTCACAAGACTAGACTAGGCTTCTCAAGACACCTAGAAATAAATAGTAGCTTACCTTACATCATGATCTTAACATTGACATGCCATAAACTTCAAAATAATTACTATATTTCCTTGAAATTATCTATTAATAGAGAAACAATAGTTTTCCTTCAAATTTTCTCTTATCATAAGACTTCTTTGTCTCATAGTACTCTATTGTGAATGGCCTCAATTCTTGATCTTGACATTAATGACATCCATCTTGACTTTGACATCAATGAATCAATACTAATAATAGGAACATACCTTAAAAATATCCCCCTTTCTCATTTATCGAAAACACTTGAATAAAGTTGATCACTCACATCTCCCTAAGCTGAATCTTCTTCAAACTGACCTTTCTTCCAAACTGGAACTTTTTATCCCTTTGACATTAATGACAAAGGGTCATCTTCTTGAAAACTATCTAATCCTTGGACCTAGAACAACATACATTATCTCTTTAAACAAACTCATTATCTCTTTTTTTTTTAAACTCAACATAGATTAGGCTCACATACCTATTCTTGGAGCATGATCGGCTTCCCTTGTTTCTATGAGATATTCAGATACTTATCATGATTGTGACTTGGTTTGATCAAGTCATCATACAAACTCTCTATGATCCATCTCTTGTGATCACACCTCTAGAAATATTTTGACTAAATCTTGGATCTATAATGTCAAAAAAGAACACAAATCTCCCCCTAAGACCAATCATCCTTCATGCTTCTACTCACTAACTGAGTTCTTTCATGAATCCTAATGGAGTCACCTCTTCTCTTAGGCTACTAAAATATCATAAACTCATGAGATTCCTAGATCTCCATGTCCTTACTAGACTAAACTTCCCTCATGATCCTCTTATGCTTGAATATCCATTTTGGCTTAACCTCTTCAATCTGAGATAATAGAGAGAATTCTTGGCACTCCTTTGCATCTAGACTATGCTCCACCATGGTAAATAGTCCTCTTGAACTTGTAGACTGGTCATCAACCTTAGCTACCTTGGGTTTCCACTCACTATCTTATCTTGTTTCTTATACTCTAGGGGCCTCAACTTTCTTTTTTTGACTTGAGAATCCATGCTTATAGAACTTTACAATATGACCAACCTTTTGACAATTGAAACAACATATTCCTCTTAATAGAAGCACACCATGACCACTGATGACTTTCATCATAGTTACATGCATATTCACTCTTATAAGGCCTTCTACAATGTCTTGATCTATGACCAAATTGGTTACATGAATCATAATAGCTATTGAAAATATTAGCATACCTTACACCATTAGGCTAGCTAATAGGATTAGTCTTTATATTACCAACACCATCATTACTTGATTAACCATTGACCTTCATGATCTCATTAGTGATATTATTTTTTTCTTAATGAAACCAAGACCTATTTTGTCATCAATAGTCTTTTGACTACTCGCGTGTTATCTAGATCATTGGTACTCTTTTAAAACTTCATAAAGGACTTAACCTTACTTGATTCCTAATCCAAATAAGCTCGTAAGGAATCCAATTTAGTCACATACCTTACACATTCTTATTTTTTGTACTTAAGGCTTGTAATCATAATCTCAGGTTGAGTCTCCACCTATTTAACTATTTCCTCTTGTTCCTTGGACTTGTTTCTTAGTGTAGCTTCAAACAAGTTGATTTTCTCATCATAGTCTTTGATAAGAGACATCATCACCCTATTCTTCTTCTTCACCATCTCCAATTCTTCTAGAGTATTCATCAACTCAACCTAAAAGTCTACCTCATCTTGTTCTTCACCTGAATCACCAACAACACCTCCAATCTATATGACTCTTCTTTATTTTAACAACTTACTTCCTTAGCCATAAATATTACTTCATTAACATCAAGACCATCACCTGCATGCTCACTCTCACAATCACTTCTCTCACTCTCATCAGATGAGCTAGAATCTTCCTTAGTGTAAAAGATTTATTTTTTCATGAAAAAATTCTTCTTGTCATCATACCTTCTAAATATTTTCTTGATCTTATCAGACCTATAGGAATTTTATCATCATCATGCTCTTCATCATCTTTTGCCTTATGCTTATGAGGGCACTGTTGACTATTTTGACCATAAATCAAAATAATTCAACCCCCTATAGTCTAAAACTTGTATAGGGGCTTATTAGGCTCTTATAGGGTGTGTCATGGTCTTATGTGATTTCATTTAATGCATCACTTACCTTATTCATATTCATCTTTAGGCCTATGCCATGTTAGGGCTCATATTTTTATGAGAGTTATATAGCTTCCTTTAGTGTAAAAATGTTCTAGGTGTTCCTAAAATTCCTTCATGTTAGTAACTTGTTAGACATATCAATCTCTAACTAAAAAATTTATGGGTAACATTATAACAAGAAAAAAGTGGTAGTTTGGATAGTTTTAGTTAGTTGTATGGTTTCTACAGAAGTGTGGCACCTTTGGTAGGCTCCTAAAAGGACCCTTAAACTTATATAAAATCAATTAAATGCTTGATAAAAAATTTAAGTTCCAAAAAGGAATAAAAACTATTTCAATTCTCCATCACTCTTCTTGGCATGCAATATTGGTCATGTTTTCTAATGGTACAATCAGTAAGAGAGGTTTCAGGTTAAATGATCTTATGGGGTGTTAGTGCACTTGGTCTACTTCACATTCATGGAATAATCTTAAATATTGGTTTCCCATGCTTTACGAACCAATTATAATAGGTTTAATATATTTTTATGTATACTAATCAAAGTTTATCCTTCATGAAGTATTCATTCACATACATACATTAACTAATGCATAAACAAACATCTATGAAAGTAAATAATATAATAACATAAGAGACATGTGATAAACCCTCTTGGGGGATAAAACCCATTAAAACACCACTTGTAATGTATTCATATAAAAAATGGATCAAAATTTAGTGAGGTACCAACCCCACAAGGAACATTAACCCCTTTTTCTAGTCAAGTACCAACTCAACTAGTCCTTTAGCAAGAACCAACTTGCAAAGAGGCACAAACCCCCTAGGTAACTCAATAATAAATTAGATACCTTGATATATAATCACCCTTAGACAAATATTTCTTAATAAAATAAATATTACCACCTTCTTTTTCTCTTCTCACTCTTCTATCTCTCTCAAACAGTCTATTAGACCTTCTCACTCAACTAGCCCTTTCCTTCGTAGAATTAGGTCATATGAACATGATTATCACCTATAGAAACATATTTATATCTTAATTAAATATTCATCACATATATCTTATGGTATTAAATCCCTCTACCTGGTTCCTAAAACTCTATATCATTTGCTTATATCCTTAAGATTCTAACTAATCAAATTAGGCCTATTAGTCCTCTTTATACTTAACTCTTGCTTTCACCCATGTTGGTCAGACAATAACCTATCCATAATTGGATAACATTTTTAATATGTCTAAAAAAAAATTTAATAAATGAAACAACCACTACATAGGTTGGTTATTACCCTTAAGGGCCAAAACCACCATTAGGCCTAATAGAGACCTAATGCAATTACGCCTTCTCAAAACACGCATTTCAATTTTCCCATCTTGGAACACATTGAGCCTATAAAAAAGGATGAAAAACTTAATGAATTCTTAAAATAGACTCATTATAATCTCACCTTAGGTCCAAAACACCGTTTATCTCATTTCACTCCTTGAACCACACAATTAGGACTACTCACCATTAGGCCTTCACACTACAAGAAAGTTTATCTTGGATATCAAAATAGTTAACTAAAATTTTACACACAACCATATAATAAAATAATATTTATATAATGTATATGACCTAAATTTCATCACCAAATCCATTATATTTAAGAATACATGGCAAAAGACCTCAAACTGGTCATCTTCATATACTCACTCAGAACTACACACATGGCTTAAGAACCCAATCAAGAACATTTGAATTTTCACACTTTCATAGGAATTTATAATGAAACTTATGATACCTATATAAATACTTCATGTGTATTTGGTTATTAAAATATATTTAAAAATACTTAGGAACATCATTCTCACTCATACACAAAAAACTGCCTGTAGCTCCAAAAACACAGTCATGAAAACCAAGACTTCAAACACCTATGGGAACACTTTTATGATATTCCAATGGTTTTTAATTACCATTAATAAACATTAAAAAAATATTTTAATATATATATATTATATTTTTCAATATCAATATTGGTCTTACAGACCAATCTCCTATTTTCAACTTATATAGACTTCATTGTGTTAGACAGGTCACTTTGAGAACAATTTTTTGCTTGTTTATGTGCATCATAAACAATTATATTAAAATTTTAAAGGTGATATAGGTATTTAAAAATTACCCCATGCATTTTTATCCATCCCTAATCCACTATAAACAATCCCTAATCTCATTATCACTTCTACCTAGTTTTCTCATTGTCTTCTTCATTAGGCCTATTTAGCGATAGGTCAACTTCCATGATTAGTTTAGCATATTTAAGGTATGAAAATTGATTAGAAACATACATGTAAATCCAAAAAATCATCCTCAAACCATTTTATGCCTTTACCTAGTCAACTATACCTGTTACATCAAAAATCCAAAAAATAAGGGGTTTCCTGTAGCTTCTACTCACTCTTATGATAGACCAATGCCACTTGAAGAAACATAGGAGAGTCATATACATTATCATATCATCAATATAATTCATAAAATTTATTTTGATCCATTTCCAACAAGTTTTTTCCTATTAGTTCATTATGAGGGTTCTAGGAGGGTTGTGACTGCTTTCCATTCTAAAAGATTGCGCCTCAAATCCAAAAATAATGAAAATAAATTAAATATAGGAACCTTTCCCAAATTATATTAATTTATTATGATTTAATTAAAAGGTATCACATGCTAATTATCATAAGGAAAACTTTCTTGGGTCTATAACACATCATTTTGTGCACACAAAAAACCTCAACACAAAATTTCATGATTTTTCCTTCAATATTTGACCTCAAACTTGGTCAAAAAACTTGACACAACCTATCACACTTTTGAAAATTATATTATTAGATATGATACCTTGGGAACTGAACTTGACCCCTCATTAGTTCACACTAGATCTCTTTGCACACTAGGCTTTGAACTACCAGTGACAATTAGACCTAGATCACACATTGAAACCTCTTGTACTATTCTCAAAACCTCATCCTCATTTCATAAAACCTCATACCAAGATCACACACTACTAACCTTCTTCACACAAGTCTCATGCTACTCATCTCATCATGTCACCAGGCCTATGCCTTCTCACTAGGTCACTTAATACAAGGGATAAGCATCAAAATTAACCTTGGAACTCTTTTAAAGGATTATTTGCCTCATTCACATGTTTAGATAACTTTATACACTCTCTAATTCCTATAATAACACAATTCACTAAGCTTCACTATGCTTTATGTATACACTTTCTAACAAGACTAGACTAGGCTTCTCAAGACACTTAGAACTAAACAATAGCTTACCTTGCATCATTATCTTGACTTTGACATGCCATCAGTGTTAGAATAATTACCATGTTTCCTTATAATTATATATCAATAGAGAAACAATATGTTGCCTTTAAATTTTCTCTTGTCATTAGACTTCTTTGTCTCATACCACTCTACCATGCATGGCCTCAACTCTTGATCTTAATATTAATGACATCCAACATGACTTTAACATCAATGAAAACATCAATGCCTTAATACCAATGATAGGAACATACCTCAAAAATATCCCCCTTTCTCATTAATGTCAAACACTTGAACAAAGTTAGTCACTCACATCTCCCTAAGCTAAATCTTCTTTAAACTGATCTTTCTTCCAAACTGATATCCCCCTTTCTCATTACTATCAAACACTTGAACAAAGTTAGTCACTCACATCTACCTAAGCTAAATATTCTTTAAACTGACCTTTCTTCCAAACTAGAACTTTCTCCCCTTTTGACATTAATGACAAAGGGTCATCTTCTTGACAACTATCTGATCCTTGGAATTGGAAAAACATCCCTTTTCTCTCCAAACAAACTCATTATCTCTCTTTGACAACAAATCAACACATATCAAGCTCATATACTTATTCTTGGAGCATGATTAGATCCCCTTATTTCCATGAGATATTTAGGTACTTATCATGACCTGACTTGGTTTGATCAATTCATCATAAAAACTCTTTGTGATCCATCTCTTGTAATCACACCTTTAGGAGGATTTTGACTAAACCTTGGATCTAAAATGTCAATAACACAAATATCCCCCTAATACCAAGTATCCTTCATGCTTCTACTCACTAATTGAGTTCCTCTATGAACCCTAATGGAGTCATCTCTTCTCTTAGGCTACTAAAATAGCATAAACTCAAGAGATTTCTAGATTAAACTTCCTTCATGATCTTCTTAGGCTTGAATATCCCTTTTGGCTTGAACTCTTCAATATTTGTTTGAACAACATTCTGACTTGGTCTATTGGTCTTGACTCCATCCATAATATGAGCAAATAGAGATAATTCTTGGCACTCCTTTACATCTGGACTATGCTCCACCATGGAAAATAGTCATCTTGAACCTGTAAACTAGTCATCAACCTTAGCTACCTTGGTTTTTCACTCATTATCGTGTCTTCTTTTTTATACTCTAAGGGCCTCAATTTTCTTGTTTTGACTTGAGAATACATGCTTAAAACACTTTGTAATATGACCAACCTTTTGACAATTGAAACAATCTATTCCTATTGATGGAAGCACACCATGACCCATACCTATTGACTGATGACTTTATTTATAGTTCCATGCATATTCATTCTTGGAGATCCTTCTACAATGCCTTGTTCTATGACTAAATTAGTTACATGAATAACAATAGACATTTAAAATATTAGCATACCTTACACCATTAGGTTGCCTAATAGGATTAGTCTTTATCCTACCAATACCATCATTCCTTGATTGACTATTGACCTTCTTAATCTCATTAGTGTTCTTGTATTCTTAATGAAACTAATACCTATTTTGTCATTAATAGTCTTTTAACTACTCAAGATGTTATCTAGATCATTGGTACTCTTTTAAAACTTCATAAATGACTTAACCTTACTTGATGCCTAATCCCAATCAGCTCTCACAGAATCTCCTTCAGTCACATGCCTTACAAATTCTTCTTTTTTGGAATTTAGGATTGAAATCATAATCTCAAGTTGAGTCTCCACTTATTTGACTATTTCCTCTTATTCCTTGGAGCTATTTCTTATTATATCTTCAAACAAGTTGATTTGCTCCTCATAGTCTTTAATAAGAGACCTCATCACCCTATTCTTATTCTTCACCATCTTCAATTCTTCTAGAGTATTCACCAACTCAACCTCAAAGTCTACCTCATCTTGTTCTTCATCTGAATCACCAACAACACCTCCAATCCATATAGAATCTTCTTGATTTGAATAACTTTCTTCCTCAGACATAAATATTACTTCATTGACATCAAGACCATCACCTTCATGCTCACTCTCACAATCACTTCTCTCACTCTCATCAGATGAGATAAAATTTTCCTTGGTGTAAAATCTTTTTTTTTCTTAAAAAAATTATTCTTGTCATCAATTTTCTAAAGCTTTTCTTGATCTTATCAAAATTATAGGACTTTTTATCATCATCATAACCTTTATCATTCTCTTCATCATCTTTCACCTTATGCTTGTGAGGGCACTATTGACTATTTTAACTATAAGTCAAAATAGATCAAACCCCTATAGTTCAAAACTTGTATAGTGGACTATTAGGGTCCTATAGGGTGTGCTTATTTGATTTCATTTAATGTGTCATTTACATTAGTCATATTCATCTTTAGGCCTATGTCATATTAGGGGTCATATTTGAGCCATTTATGAGAGTTGTACAGTTTACTCTGGTGTAAAAATGTTCCATGTGTTCCTCAATGTCCTTCATGTTAGTATCTTGTCAAACATATCAATTTATAACTAATAATTGTAGGGGTAACATCAGAACAAGAAGAAAAGTGGTAGTTTGGGTAGTTTTAGTTAGTTATACAGTTTCTACATAAGTATGGCACTTGTGTAAGGATCCTATAATTACGCTTAAACTTACATAAGCTCATTTCAATTATTTATTATATTTGGAAGTTCTAAAAAGGACTAGAAACTATTTCACTTTTCCATCACTCTTCTTAGCATGCAATACTGGTCAATAAGTTTTCTAATAGTATAACCAGTAGGAGAGGTTTCAAGTTAAATGATATTTTGGGTGTTATTAGAATTGGTTTGATTCAAATTCATACAAGGTGCTCAAATATTGGGTTCCCATGCTTTATGAACCAATGCTAAAAATTTGACAGTCATTTTTTGCATACTAATCCCCATACCCTACAGGTTTTCTTCTTGTTTGAGATTTTTTGTATAAACAACTTGTAATTTTTTCCATAGGATGTGGACTTAATTATTTCATGGTTTTCATCTTTTTTTCATGTTTGGAGATGATTTTATGAGCCCAAAATTCTCAAGTTGTAATTTGAGTACACTAATGAAGTTGCAAGTAGGTTTCATCAACTACGAACATTTTCCTACCCTAAAATGGTTACAAATGAATGTGATATGTTACATGTAATGATTTTAATGTCATGTAAATCACCCTCTCTTCCAATCCTAGTGTAAAATGTTTCACATTAATGAGGTTGTAATCAAGATAAACTCTATACATAATGTTGCACTCTAATATGCACCTACAGATGTCATACAAGAGGCTAAAAACATTAAGACAAAAATATCATTTTGAATACTCTGTATAGGTCTAATATTGATCATAAGTCCATCCACTAGGCATGTCATCCATGTTACACCTTCACTATCCTATGTCACACCTGCATATGTATCTATAGGTCTCTATAGAGGCCTGAGAGTATTTCATGAAGGTGGTTGAGAATGTTGGAGATCCTCATAGAGGTTGAGGAGTTGAATAATGTCATAAGAATCATGTTGGAGTCATAGAGTGGTAGGAGGTTTTAAAGAGTCATTTTCAAGTTGGAGAAATTGAGTTCAAGGATCCATTATCTTAAAAACTCTAAAACAAAGCCTTTTCCACTTTTCGTGCTAACATATATTGAGGTGACATAGAGTATAGATAAATTTTAATGCCTCTATATTGTATCCTTCATGTAGGGGTAACACCTTTAAAAGGAATTTCAATGATTGACTCCAATTAGTGATGAAAAATAGGCCTCCTCTATATAAATTACTAAACTATAGAAGGTCAGTGTTCTCTATAGTTCTTTAAACTCTAAATGACCTCATAGTCAAAATTATAATGACAAGAGCATGTTTCCATGGTAAGTGACATTATTGAGGTAATATAGACATTAGTGCTTCAAATAAAATCAAGGATATTTGAAGTATGAGGTATTGACTTATACCATCATCCACAAGTGTATTCTTTCTCACAAGAAGGTCACCTACATTTGACTATAGGTACCTACATGCTCATGACATAAACCATGCAGATTAGAAACCTATAAACATAATAATTTTCCAATTAGAGTGGGTTATATTAATTTTAGGAGATATAATGAGGTGTAACATAAGGCCTATAACATACAAGTGCTTACCTACAGGCATCCCTTTCTCTGAGTAGAAACACAGTCACAGTTGACTACAACTAAACTTGGTAAAGTGGAAGGTTTACATTGGGAGTTTGGAAAAGGTTGAAGTGTTAGATATGTTTGAAGGGATCCTCATAGTATAAATATAATCTTCACCTGGTAATCATCACATGTAAATAGGATAGGAGATATTTTTCAAGTAAACCTATAGTCAACAAACTAACCCTGCACATAGTCAGTGAGTATCACAGAGGTCTATCTTAGGTTTTTTGATATTTGAAGGGGATATGAGAGTGACCCAAACCTAAAAAATAGTACATAACATCAACATCACTTGATCAAGATTATCATAGACTTGTCTTTCTTGAGGAAATAAGGGAAGTTCCCTCTTTTCTTTCTCAAATAGAGGGAACTCCCAAAGAGGTATATCCTATAGGCTTGGTAATAAAATGATGGGAAGATATGTTAAAGATAGATGAAACCTTGAAAAAGGGTATAGGGAGATATGTTAAACATGGAAAATCATATATGAGGCCTCATAGGTGTTAGAGGCCAAACATGGTGGCCTAAACCCACATAGGTGTAGTTAAACCTACTAGGCCTTGACTAGGCCTAATGCCTAAAAGGGTTCCAATCCCATTTCTAAGGTCAAGTGAGCATTATAAATAATTGGATAACCTCCATAGGGAGTTATAAAGTGAGTCAAAACTTTTAGTTTGTAGAGATCATAGATAATCTATTTCTTGGCTTAGAAACATGATAGGGTATGCAAAATGCAATAACTCAAAAAGACAAATTTGGAAGCTCATATATGTACAGATGCCTATCATGGGAGTTTGAGGAGATATGTTATGTTTATAGGGTCTTGAACCCTTTTTTAATGTTTGGAAGTCACACTTTTATAAATAATCCTTACAGGGTAAAACTACCTTAACCCTCCAAAACCCTTATTTTTGACCTAATGAAGAAGAAGTTGAAGAGAAGTCATATAGGAGGGATATTTTTACTTGGAAATGATATTTTAATTATAGATGACTCCCCAAGGCTCTTTTCCATCAAGTTGACTTGTACCCTACTTATACGAACAAGGTATAAAATGGATTTTTTTGATAGTTTTTTATGTTTTATAGGTTCAAAAGAGTTATAAAAGATGATAATAACTTTGAGAAAGATAAATAAACCTAATATAACCTTCCATGTTAATTTATTTCTTCAATTAAGCACATAAGTACCCCCATAAGAACCTTCACTTCAGCCAGTCCAAACTAGCATAATGAATAGAGAGTGATCATCAAGTGAGAAGGTGACAACTTCAATTGGGAGGAATTTTAAGGTCTTCCTAATGGATATAGAGACTTGAAGACCTTTGAAAAGTGTCACACCCTCACCTGTATGGATTGGTTTGAGAAAATATATACCACCTTGGTGCCAAGTGTGAAGGATGAATAAAAGAAGAGTGATTATGACTGCAAACAATGAGAACACTTAGCTAGAAGAATATTAATGATTAGGGACACCTCTAATGCATGTTAGAGATTTTAATTAACCTCATTAGAATATTTCATAGGTGTAAATTGTTCTTATTCTATTATGGAGCATTCAAGGTAGGCCAAATGATGAAGGCGATTTCCAAATAGGCAGTTGAACAATCCTATACCAAAATTGAAGAGTTTCATGCCTTAGAGGGACATTTGTAAAAAGATACCTTGCATGGTTTGTCTCATAATTAATTAATTTGCATATGTAACTCTATCTTAGCTTGATGTATATTCTTATGACTCTTGGACTTCATTATTCTCTCTCTTCTTTCACTTTCTCTAAGTACTAGCCATTTTGGCTCTTGTCTAAGAATTTCACACCATGTATGATGAAGCCCTACTAGTTTGATGTTGTACTTTATCTTTGAATAATAAAATAAATATAGTTTTTATTTCACAAAAATATTTTCTAAGTGTGAAAAGTGATGAATGGTGAGGTCTAGTGATATATCCTTACTTATCCTTGTCCTTTCATGTCTAGTGTAAGAAGTTATCATTATAATAGGTCATATAGAGTGTAGCTATTGTGTTTGGATAATTTTAAGTGTGAAAGTTTACTTAGAGTCTAAAATATACCCTATAGTCCACTTTCCTTGAGTTTATCATGCATATCACCTTTAAATTGTAATACTAATGTTAGAACATCTTAGGACTTTGAAGCTAGTTTGTAGGTCTTATTTCCTAATGAAAGAAGTATGATATAATTGTGTAAATCCTTATGGTGTATAACATACTTAGATTATCTTTATTTTATGAAAACTTATATCTCTTTTCTCACAAGAAATCAATTAGTTTAGGTGATAATCACTTCAAGGTAAATTCAAGGAGCTATCCATTAAACCTAGAGGTCTACCTCTACTATAGGCAACTCACAAACCTAGAGGTATTCCCATATTTCCCAAATATTAGAGTAGGATTAAATAAAATCCTCTAGGGTACAAGATTTGGTAACAATAGTTCTAACACACCCAATGGGACCAAGGTCCAAGAGAGTGGAAAGATTGCTCATGTGTCTTTCCTATAATTAACTTTTGGAAGCAATCAAGATAGCACCAATGACGACTCCAAATGAAATATTTTGGTTGTAATCAGCCTAGGTGTCCCTTATTGAATTTTTTCATCAGTTATTATATCTCATTTGACCTATGAGGTTCATATGAATAGTTATAATGACTATCCCTACTATGAACCTCCCTATCAACCTTTCTATGAGCCATGTTACACCCCTCAATATCCCTATCATAGTGGTTACCAATCCCATGATCCATGGTAGCCTTATGGTCATCCATTTCCTTCTCCATATGGATATAATGTTGTTAGATAGTCATATGAGGAAGGATATCAACAAATCTATCAATAAAATCCTTCTTATCAATCCCAATATAACTCTTACCATCCATACCATGATGCCTATCAACCTCAAGAGGATTCTCAGTCTTGTCATGAAGAATTAGATGATGACATGGACTATACATCAAGATATTATAAGGTAATATATGAATTTTTACACACTAAACTCCAATAAACCAAAGCTAGATTCAATCCCCATCATTACCATCCTCCTCCTATTTTAACTCTATCCTATATCAAATCCTAATTGGCACTCATACCAAGCTTACTAGATAGAGAATAAATGATGACAACATGGGATGATGAGTTTGATGTGCTCCCTAATCATCTCATGCAATGGTTAAGAGGCTTGGTCCAAGGGTGTAGACACATGTGGAAGATAGTTAAAGAAGAAACTTGATGGGATATCAAGGAGCAGTTGTACTTGGAAAAAATGTGCCTCCAATGCTTAGTAGATAGACTAAATATGTGGGAGGACAAAGAGATTAAAAGTGAGCCTAAAACTATTGAAGAGCCTCAAGGAGGTTATGGGCAAGGTGAAACATTTTTTGAAGTAGGTGTTTTTCCTTTTAACTAACCCAACTTGACACTTCCCCATGAGCTTACTCAAGAAGTCCTTCTTCCAAAATCCATTCACAAGCCCTCTACCACACCTCATACCCCATCTCTAACTCATGAGATTATCCATTACTTTCCCACCTCATCCCTCCTTGAATGAGAACCCCTTTATAGGGAATCAAGTGAAGAGGAACAAACTCAAGCCATAATTGGTCAAGAGGATGCCTCAAGTGACTATGAATAGTAAATCACCATAGGGACCCCCCTTGGTGTGAGTAAGTGTAATATAATCTTCTTGAGTGAAGAGAAGAATGTTGAAGATCCTATTGTAAATGTCCATGCATAATTTGGTCAAAACATGAAGGGAGAGGTGTTTGATAAAGACTCCATATCTGATCATGAGTTTGTTGAGTATCTTAACAATCACAAAGTTTAGTGTGTTATCAAGTATAAATAATAATGCCTTGTTAATAATGAAGAATAATATCAAGTCACTCCTCAATAATCTATAGTCATGAAGGGACTTAGTGAAGCTACTATCAAAGAGGTTGCAATCCTAGAAGAGTATCATGATCCAAAATAAAATATGTTGTCCTTGAGAAGTAATCAACACCTCAACCTAAAGTTAAACCATTTTAAAATGTATTGGATTATAAGGAAGACCATGTTGATAACCTCATACATCAAGAAGATAAATTTGAAGAGGTGATGGTTCTCAAAGACAAGAAGATTAAGGATGATTGGTAATAACAAATGAACATTTTTCAAGAGCTTGAATAACTTTTCCAAGTTGAGGGCCAATTACATGAGAAGGTAGAGAAAAATGTTTCCATGGATGCCAATGACCAAGATTGGGTGGACTATGCAGAGCTCCTTGATGAGCTTGAAGATCTTGCAACTAAAAAGAAACCTGGTCTTATTGAGAGCACCATGGAAGTCAAAAAAGCATGCCTTGTTGAACCACCATTGGAT
Source organism: Torreya grandis (assembly GCA_037957365.1). Taxonomy (NCBI): domain Eukaryota; kingdom Viridiplantae; phylum Streptophyta; class Pinopsida; order Cupressales; family Taxaceae; genus Torreya; species Torreya grandis. The sequence goes on along the minus strand of JARHVA010000223.1, from coordinate 4,356,170 downwards.
GTTGTAGTTAAGGAGTATTATTAGAAATTTAATGTTAAAATATAATATTAGTTTACTTTCATGAGTGATGTGGTTGTAGTTTCCTTGATCTTATTGAACTTCATGCCAATGAGGTAGGAAAATATCATGAAGAAGATAGAGGCATCAATACCAAAGGTCAAAAGGAAACATGCCTCATTCACTCCTTCATTTCATGAAGAAAAAAAGGTTTCAAACTTACCATTTTATCTAGGAGGAACATTTTATTTTAGGTTAGTTTGTGTTTGAGTTGGTTTTTTTGGGTTGTGTGTATTTGTTCCATAAGTGCTCATGAAGCACAAGTGTATGGTGTGTTATTTTGTGTGTTGCTATTGTTGTTTTTTATGTTTTGGTATTTTTAAAAGACAAATTTAGTGTCATATATATGCATAAGTGACTCCATGTCGCAATGGATAGGAGAAGGCCACTAGTCTTTGGCATAGCAAGCATACCACCCCTAGTAAATCACTAAGAATGTTGACTATTTTGACCACAAGTCAAAATAGGTCAACCCCCTATAGTCTAAAACTTTTATAGGAGAATATTATGGTCTTATAGGGTGTGTCATGGTTTTATTTCATTTCATTTAGTGTGTCATTTACCTTAGTCATATGCATATTTAAGCCTATAATATGTTAGGGGTCATATTTAAGCCATTTATGAGAGTTGTACAGTTTCTTTTAGTGTATAAACATTCCATGTGTTCCTAAACATACTTCATGATATTAACTTGTTATTAATTGATTATAAATGTCAATTTATAACTAAAAAATGTAGGGGTAACATCACAATAAGAAGAAAAGTGGTAGTTTGGGTAGTTTTAGTTATTTTTATAGCTTCTACAGAAGTGTGGCATGTGTAGAAGGATCCTAAAATGACCACTAAACTTCCCTAAAATAATTTAAATTATTTATCATCTTTGGAAGTTCCAAAAATGACTAAAAATCATTTTACTTCATCACTCTTCTTGGCATGCAAGACTAGTCAATTAGTTTTCTAATGGTATGACCAGTAAGAGAGATTTTAGGTCAAATGATATTATGGGGTGTTATTACTCTTTGTTTGATTAACATTCATGTTAGAAGCTCAAATATTTTTTTCCCATGATTTATGACCAATGCTAAGAAGTTGGCTATGTTTTTTTGTATACTAATCCCCATACCCTATAAGTTTTCATCTTGTTTGAGTTGGTTCATACAAACCACTTGCTAGAAATATTTTCAAAGGATATGGAATTACTTATTTCATGGTTTTCATGTTTAGAGATTATTTTATTAGTCCAAACTTCTCAAGTTGAATGTTGAGTTCACTAATGGAGTTTTAAGTAGGTTTCATCACCTACAGACATTTTCCTTTCATAAATGGTTTAAAATGAATGTGATATGTTATATTTCATGATTTTAATGTCATGGTAATCACCCTCTCTTCAAATATTAGTCTCCAAGGTTTAACATCAATGAGGTTATAATCAAAACAAATTCTATACATAATCATGTAGTCTAATATGCACCTACATGTGCCATATAGGAGGCTAAGCACATTAAGACAAGGAATTTGACTTGTTTGAAGTGTTTTAAGGTTGAAAATATCATTTTTAAGACTTTGTAGAGGTCTAATATTTATCATAAGGCCATTCACTAAGCATGTCATCCATGTTCTACCTTCATTTTCGTATGTCACACCTGCATAGAGGCTTGAGAGTATTTCATGAAGGTGTTTGATCATGTTGGAGATCCTAACAGAGATTGAGGATTTGAATAATGTCATAATAATAATGTTGAGTTCATAGAGTGGTAGGCAGGTTTGAAGAGTCAAATTCAAGTTGGAAAAACTAAGTTTAGGGATCCATTACCTTAAAAACTCCAAACCAAAGCCTTGTCTACTTTTGGTGCTAACCTATATTGAGGTGAAATGGAGTCTAGATGAATTTGAATGCCTCCATATTTTAGCCTTCATGTAGGAGTAACACCTTATAAAGGGAGGTAAATGTTTGAATTGAATAAGTGATAAGAAATAGGCCTCCTCTAGAGTCATTCTTACACTATTGAAGGTTAGTGTTCTCTACGGTGCTTTGAACTCCAAATGACCTCATAGTCAAAATTAAAATGACAAGAACATGTTTCCATGGTAAGTGACCTTATTGATGTAAGATGGATATTAGTGTTTCAAATAACATTAAGGAGAGTTGAATTATGAGGTATTAACCTATACCATCATCCACAGGTGTACTTTTGCTCATAAAAAGGTCACCTATAGTTGACTGTAGGTACCTATAGGCTCATGACATAAACCTTAGAGATTAGAAACCAAAAAACACAAGCAGTTTCTAATTGGAATGGATTTCAAGAATTCAAGGAGATATAATGAGGTGTAACACAAGGCCTAGAACATACAAGTGCTCACCTATAGGCATCCCTTTCTCCAAGTAGAAACATACTCACAATTAACTATAACTAAGCTTGGCAAAGTGGGAGGTATGCATTGAGATTTTGGAAAAGGTTTAAGTGTTATATATGTTTAAATGGATTATCATAATGTCACACATAATAAAACATGTAAAGGAGAGATACATGAGTTTGAGGCTCTCTTCTAAACTATTGGCTATGTAAGTAGTGCCCTTTAACAGTAGGGTCTTTATGGTTAACTTGACACTATGTGCACACTAACCCATTTTTCCTCAAGGTCACTATGAATATGGAGAACTAGGTTTTTACCATTTCACAAGGAGTTATTCTCCATGACCCAAATCTAAATGCACCAAAACAAAGGCAAATCAAAACCCAAAAACATCCAAGTGGTTGCATCTTATTCTAGTAGGTATTTCATATAGGACACTAGCATTGAACCTAGATAGTAGTGTTGATACAATCATCCTAGATGACATTATTTTCTAGAGAGCCAAAATCATCAGAGCTATAATCTGACAACTATTCCATAGTCTCCTTCCTTCTTACTTTCTACCTGTTCCATATCTAGAGCTATATTAGCATTAGAACAAGCTAAGTACATTACTTATTTATCATTTCTATATCTATGATATTTGTACTTTCTATATTTAGACTATCTCAACATAATAAATTTAGTGTATGTTTATATCTAAGTTTAGCATCTAGTTGGCTTGTTATAGATTTGATTATCATCCTTGTACCATTTCATTTATATAAATCCATTTAATAGTAATATAAAGCTAACACCAACCACTTAGATTCCTCTTCAGGGTTAAAAAAATCTATTTTATTAATGGAATTTGGATGCTCACCTTGCATGAATTAAAATTTGAGTTGGTGACACAATCCACTTGAATGTTTCTTGATCTACCATTAACTCAAACAATTCTAAAAACATGTTTTTAGTTTTGATTTGAGGAAGAAAAGGGAATGCTTATAAGTTGTTGAATCAGAGCCCCATTACCCAAATTGATTAATTCAAGGGTGTGGTAGGCACATGCCTACATTATCTCCTTATGACACCTCAGGTATCCTCTATTTTGGTTACATGTCCTTTGTTATATGGTAAATTCTCTATAGAATATGTTAATTAGGCATGGTTGGGTTGTGACTCTTGTTGTCCCCCAAAAAATATCAGTCATTTTTCAGACAACATTTGAACTATTTTGGCCCCAAAGGATAAAATTATCTCTTCCCTTCCCAAAAATTGTTTTATGCATTCAAATTCTCCATTTTTCAAGCTTTTCAAAAAACTACAGACTTTGCAAACCTAGTTCTATAGACTCTATAGGCCCATTTCTACAAACTCTATAGGCCATATCTATGATCTCAAATCTACGAACTCCCCCACTTCTACGAGCTCATTTCTATGGACTCTACAGGTTGGTTTCTATGGACTTCACAAATGGTTTCTATGGACTCCTCTAGCTAGATTTATATGGACTCTTTCAAATTTGGAGAAAACTACGAACTTGATTTCTACGAACTCTACAGGTAGACTCAATTCTATGGACTCTCAATACCTCAAAACTATAGACTCTGTAGGCTAGTTTTCTCACTTCTACAGACTCCCCCAGATCTACAAACTCATTTCTATGGACTCTATAGGTTGGTTTCTATGGACTCTACAAGAAAGAAATAGGTTCAACATTTAGTCATTTTTTCAATCAGGAAGTTCAAAGGGGTCTTCCAAGATCCCAAAGGATAAGTGCCCTTGCAGAGGGTAGGCAGGGAACTGGCAGACCATCTCAAAGACCAAATGAAGAGTAGGGAATTCTTTTAGAAAAGTTCCCATGAAAAAGTAAACAAGGCATAAGTCCTTCGAACAAAATGTCTAAAGCAATTCCTTAAAATATTTTGTCTAAAGAAATTCACCCAGGGAGAAAGCCCGATGAAAAGAAAAAACCTACCAAAAGAAATAATGAAGGAAAGGAAGATTTCCTTCAAATAAACTATCTGAAAGAATTCCTTCAGACTTTTTGTTTGAAGGAAAATTTTGCCAAAATAGAAAACCCATCGAGGAAATAAAAGCCTGAAGGCCACCCAAAATATCTCAAAGGGTAGGTACCCTTGTGGGAGGCTCTCACCAGGGAAAGTGGACCATTTCTCAAGACCCAAAAGGACAAGTTCCCTCTAGGAAAAATCAAACCCCAATTTGTTGTGGAAGTTGTCACGTGTCCCTCATAAAATTGTAGCAAAAGCTGCCATGTGTCCCTCATAAAATTGCAATAAAAGATGCCAAGTGCCATCTTTTGACATAATTTCTAGTAACTTTCAAAATAGCAGAACATGCCACGTGTCATCTATAAAGCTCGTTAGAGGCCACCAAGTGGTAACATCCATAGCTTCTTCCTTTTATTAAGGATTGTGGTGGGTCCTAGGTTAGTGGCTAAACTCGAGTAAAATGTGCCATGTGTCATCATCCACATGAGTTCAAAAAAGTCCTGAATGTTTCTATAGTGTTTTTATGAGTTTAGTGGAAGCTACCACATGTCATCATTTACAAGACTCTCAAAAGGCCCCCAAAGCCTCTATAAGTTAAGTGGATGTTGCCATGTGTCCTCACCTATTTCACAATGGAACGCACCACATGTCACTTGTTAAGAACAGTAGAAAGTGGCCAAATCAAATAAGAAAGACATGAAGGAAGTACTAAGGAGGATGACAAGCCCGTAGCCATCAAATTCAAGGCAACCAAGTAGCCCTTGGCTTTCAAATGATGACAGACCCAAACACGTCAAATTTGTGACAATGAAATAATTATTGATCCTTGTAGGCTTAAGCATAGATCTTGTGAACAAATTTAGCAACTAGCTAAAGAGATAGCCTGAGAGCTCAAATCACACAGATAAGGATGAAATACAGCAAGGAAAGGGGGAATGATGGAGAAAGATCATAAATATATGTGCATAAGATATGTTTTTAGAAGGTAAAGTAGCCCACTAGGTAGACATTAGAAGAGCACAAACATTCAATGGCATGGCTCATTTTTATAAATTGAGCAAAGCAAACAACTAGAAACACATCAGGGAAACACATCAGGTGGCCCATATTAAAAACTGATGCTTGATCCTAACATAGCCCATGGACAAAATTTAAAATGCATTAAAGGCATTAAATGCATTGTAACACATTTTTGTGAAACAAAGCACCCAAGTCTTTCTTGGAGAACTATATATTGGACTCTTTCTTATTGTTTTAAGGATCTTGGTCTATAATTAGAAATGAAACTCTACCCAAATTGAAAGACATTACTGAGACTTTGAGCTCAGATTGTTGATCATATTTCATTATTTGAATAAGAAAACAACTGACTTTTCAGACTTTGTGCTGGAACAGCTTGGTTGTTGGGGAAATTGTTCTTATGTCTATTTTCTTAATATGTTTTTTATCCATTTGATTAAATAAGTAGAATTAGTGAAAGTGATCAGGAAGGTGTCCTGAAGTCAGTTGTGGAGAGACTTTGTACTACCACAATTATCTTTAGTTTGTCTCTTTTTCTATTCCTATGTAAAGGATCTTGGAATGACTTTGTGCCCTTATTATACTTTGTATTTTGTTTCTATGTAAAAGACCTTGGGATGACTTTGTGCCCTCATTGTCTTTTGTATTTCACTCTTTGGCAATTGAGGTGGAGACTTTGTGCCTCATTTCATCTTGTTGTGTTACTGTGCCCTGTTACAGTTACTTATCATCACCTAAAAGATTCCTTTTACCTGTTGAACAACACTTCTAAAAGAAGAGGAGTGTCTTCTATCATTTCATCAGGATTTCTCCTTTGATTTGTGAACATCATCTCTAAAAAAAGAGAGATGAATTGTTTATCCTACCCTTGAGTGTTATTTTCTATTTATATATATAGTATATAGCTCTTGCATATCTACAAGGAACCTCCCCTTGATGAGAGGAGAGATTTGTCCCCTTTTGATGCAATAAACCTACACATATAGCTAACCAATTTCCCCATGCTATGGTTGAAGAGACCGATTTTGCTCATCAGTTAGCTGATTGACAAAATATTCACCCAACAATTTTTGGTAACTCTGATGGGGATTTACATGCATTCTAAAGCCTCAATTTTTAGATTGAAGTAGTCCCTACCCTTATCCATTATAGACTCTAGCGACTCCATTCTACGTCTTACCCATTATCATTATAGCCTTACCATCTCCCTTCACCTCCACACCAACTGGAATAGAATGCATAGTTTGAAGCCTCAAGCTTCAAGTTGAAGTAGGTCCAGTTCTTTCCCATTTCTATTTTACAATCTAGCAACTCCATGCTATACATGAAGCCAAAGGGCTAAAGGTATTGTCAACCCTATATTCAAGTTGGTACAACAAAGTAATTTTGATCTATTTCCTTCACCATCTCACCTCTAACAAACCAGGAGCTTTCCTCCTACTAAAGTCAAGTCTCCATTACCAGGCAAAGCCTCTATTTTTGCTATTAATAAATATTTGTCAATACTTACCCCTCTAAGATTTGTCATCCCACCTTTCCATAGTCATACAATGGTAGTTCAAGGTCCTTGGGGTAATTCTTTTGGCTCACTCAATTTAACTCCACCTCTACATGAGCTACCATGTGGTTCAAGAAAAAAATTCCCCAAATTCTATGGTGATGGGAAGGCTCATCCTGACGAACATATTGCAGCCTTCAGCATAGCTTGTGGCATAATAGGAGTGGAATTTGAGAATGTGGCAGTTAGGATTTTCATGGAAACACTACAAAGTGTTTTCATAGACTGGTTCTACCATCTGTAGGCTAGATCAGTGACTGACTAGAACACCCTCAAAGCCAAGTTTGAAGTTAGATTCAAACTTGTAGAAGATGCACATGCCCTGCTGGCTCAACTCACACAAATGAAGAAGGAGCCTCATGAACCAATGAGATATTTCATAGCCAAGCTCGACAAATTGAGGAACTAAATTTTTGCTATTACTAAGTCCATACCTAAGAATCTTAAATGTTTCTTTATCAACTCTCAGCTACCTAAAGTAAGTTTTCTACTGAGATGTGCTAGCCAAATAGACCTTACTACAGCTCAGGATTTGGCCACTGAGGTGTAAGATGACCTTATCTTGTTAGGAAAGATAAGGAGAGATCCAAATAGAGGTAAATCCTCTTCATCTTCTGAATATCCATCTAAAGGTACCACTGATCCAATGGTGCAAAAGCTGGAAAATGAGTCGTTATCTCTCAAAAAACAAATGGCACAAGGGATATCTTCAACTCCTTTGTATAGAAATATGACAAGAAGGATATTCCCCAATCAGTCATACCAAGGCAACACTACCAAAAATCAAGGACAACCAAATCATCTTCCTCCCCCATAGGGGAAAATTGCCATTGAAGCACTCCCAACCAATTTAGCAATTGGATATCTCAAAATAGAATCTGATTTCTCTTTCCAGCCTGAATTAAACTAAGAAAATGATGTTGATCTCCTTACAAAAGGCCAAGAAGAATTAGCTGGTGACTCAAACATTAGTTTCCTAAATTATTAAGATAAACCCAGAGGTAAAAGTGAAGCAGTTGATGGATCATATGTTGTATTCATCCAGTCCTAGAACCAGTTAGCCCAGCAAGCTAATAAGGGAAAAATAGGAGAAAGTTCTCAGCTTGAAATCTTAATTGCCAAATGAGAAACTTATTTGCCTTTCCAACCAAATGACCCCATGAGTAATAAAAAGTTAAGTACATCAAGCATTCCTCCATCTCCAACTTCAATTCCATAGACTAGTCCTACCCCTCCTAAAAACTAGAAAGATGAACTACCTTCCTCTGTTCCTAATACATTTCAGTTATTTGACATAATCGACCATGTCAAAAAGACCAAAATTCAAATGTATGAATTTGAATTCTTACAATCCAATCCTGAATAGTTGGATAGGTTAGTTCAGTGTGTGAAGAATAAATCTATCCCTACAAGACAAGATGCTAAGAAGGTAACTCATGATTTCCCAAAGAACATGCCCATCCCAAACAATCTTTTCATTACTCTTCTAGCTGCCCCTGGGAAAATAGAGCCTTTCTATGTTTTCCTATTGATAAATGGTCACAAATTGAGTAATTACATCATAGACTCAAGTGCATTTGACAATGTCATGCCTACCAAAGTGGAAAAATCTCTTGGTCTCACACTGACCAAAACATTTGGGAGGTGTTTCTCCATGGATAAAAAATAAGTACCTCTGCTAGGACAAATCAAGGATGCCCAATTTGCATTTGTAGCATTCCCAAATAAAAGGATTAAGATGATAGTCTTAGTGGCTGATGTTCCAGCCTCATATGGCATTCTTCTAGGGTGAATTTTTTGCAAAGATGTTGGTGGAGAATTGAGCATGGACCTATCTGAAGTGAGGATCCTTGTCAAAGGCATCATGTAGAGGTTATTTCCTTAAAAGGAAGAAACATATGTTGTCACTCAGACATCAGCCCCTAAAGCCCAAATTTTGTTTGAGTCTTTAGGTATGGGTAATTATTTTTTCACCATAGAAGATACTCATGTTTTAGCTGATGAAACCCCTAAAAATGAAAATATGAAAATTAGTTCAGATAGAATAGTAGAAGACATGATAGAATGCAATGTAAATGCAGAAGAATTCCCCCTTTCAAGCAAAGAGAAATCTGAAAAAGGATCAGTTTCAAATAAGGTATGGATGCTGGAATTTGATGGCAGTTGTTCCTCTACCAGTTTAGGGGTTGGGATTGTGTTGATATCTCCTTAAGGAGATAATTTTTCCCTCTTCATACAAGTTGTAATTTAGCAATACTAACTATACTATTGAATATGAATCTCTTCTGCTTGGATTGAAAGCTACTAAAGACAAGGGTGTCAAACTCCTTCATGCCAAAGGAGATGCTGAGTTGGTGGTTTGTTAGGTAAGAAACCTGTACCAAACCAAAAATGAGAGATTATGCCACTACCACAATCTAGTTTGGGATCAAATTGAAAGCTTTGATACTTTTAGCATCTCTACCATACCCAGGGAATTCAATGACTGAGCTGATGCACTGGCTATTTTAGCAACTCTCCTAGTCCCTCACCTAGACTTCATAGGAGGAAAATACACCATCAAGCTAGTCTTCCAACCAAGTGTGCCTGATAATGCCAACCATTGGCAAGTGTTTAACAATGACAACTAAATCATTGCCTTTTTGAAACAAAGAGACAACTTCAAACAATTGCACTTTGAAGACAGTAATCCTCAGAAGCTTGAATCAGTTCCTAAAATGAACTCAAATGCAAATGAAGAATTCTTGCAACTCAAAGGGAATAAAATTCCCAAAGGTCTATTTTCCCTCAAAAAGTTGTTTGACAAACATGATAGATTCATCAAACAACAACAAATGGATTCAAGCTCCTCCCAGGGGTTTGATCAGATAAATTTGGGTACCAAGAAAGATCCCAAGATGGTTAACATTGGTAAATGTTGCACTCCCAAAGAGAGGTTCAAGTTTACTACTTTGCTCAGCCAATACATGGACGTCTTAGCATACTCTTATGATGACCTAAAGTCTCTCAGGCCTGATGAAATCTGCCATGACATTCCTCTCAAGGCTAACTCAGTGCCTTACAAGCAAAAATCTTGGTAGTATAATCCAAAGATATTAGGTACTATTCTATCTAAGATATAAAAAATGTTGAATGCTAGGATAATTTTCCCAATCCATCATTCCACATGGATTACCAACATAGTCCCTGTAAGGAAGAAGAATGGCAAAATTCATATCTATGTGGATTTCAAAAATCTAAATCAGTCATCTTTAAAGGATAACTATCTTTTGCCCATCATGGATCAATTACTTTAGATAGTGATAGGCTCAGAGATGTTATCAATGCTAGATGACTTCTCAGGATACAATCAAGTTGAAGTTAGTGAAGCAGACCAACACAAGACTGCCTTCACCACACCTTGGGGCATGTTTGCATATAGAAAGATGCCTTTTGGCTTGATAAATGTTGGTACCACCTTTCAAAGAGAAATGGACCTTGCTTTCAAGGATGAAATGGGTAAGTTCATTATAGTTTATCTTGATGACTTGACCATTTTTTCTAAACATCGCCCAAATCACATACACCACTTGCAACAAGTACTAGAGCATTGCCACCAAAATGGAATTTCCTTGAACCCCAAGAAGTCATTTTTTGGAGTAACAGAGGGGAAACTTCTTAGACACATTGTGTACAAAGGAGGCATAAATATTGACTCAGATAGAGTCAAGTCTATTCAAGATCTTACCTTGCCTACAAGTAAGATTGTTGTTTTCTCTTTCTTTGGAAATGTGAATTTCTTACGAAGGTTCATCCGTGAGTTTGCTAAGAAGACTCGACACATTGTGAACATGATCAAGGGGAAGTCCACCTTTAGCTAGACCAAAGAAGGCAAGTCATCAATTGAGGATATCAAGACTGCCATTGCCCACACCCCAATTCTAGTTTGTCTAGACTACAACAAAGAGTTCATCATAAATAGTTATGCTTCTGAACACATGCTTTCAACAATTCTACTTCAACAGAATAAAGAAGGTATGGAATCTCCCATTTCATTCATGAGTTATCCTCTCAAAGCTCATGAGTTGAAGTATTCAAACATGGAGAAGCATGCTTATGCATTGGTGAAGGCAGTCAAACATTTTCACTTCTACATCTTGAATTCTCACACTACTGCCTTGGTTCCTAATACCACAGTCAAATCCATATTAACTCAGTAGGAGTTTGGGATGAAAAGAGGCAATTGGATTGCAAAGATTCAGGAGTTTGATTTAGTCATCAATCCAACAAACCTGGTATGGGGAAAAGGCCTATGCCAATTAATTGTTGATAACAAACTAGAAGAAATAGAGCATGAAGAAGCAGAGGTGGAAGACACATCGACAGTCCTCTTTGTCTCTACCATGAATAAGTGGTATCTAGGTATTGTTCATTTCCTTACTTATGGTGTGTTACCTACTCACCTATCTTACAAAGAAAGGAGGACTATCAAGTTGAAAGCCACCAATTTTGTCCTTTGGGACAACGGCCTGTATAAGAGGAGCCTCAATAGAGTGTTCTTTCACTGTGTGGACAAGGAGCAACAAAGCTAACTTTTGAAATCCTTCCACAATCTAGCCTGTGGAGGACACTTTTCTACCCCTGTGACTGCCCATAAAATTTTGTGGGCCAGGTATTACTGGCCAACTCTTTTTCGAGATGCATATAAGTGGGTAAGAAAATGTGAACTATGTCAACAATTTGTTGGGAGACCCAAGTTAGCTGCTCCACCTCTTAAGCCAGTGGTCATAGAGGAACCATTTCAATAATAAGGAATTGATTTTATTAGAGCTGTAAACCCATCTTCAAGTGTTGGGCATTATTATGTCCTTACAGCAACTGACTACTTCACCAAGTGGGTGGAAGCTATCCCAACCAAGCATGCTACTTCAAAATTAGTGTGCAATTTCCTTAAGGAGAATATCATTTCCAAGTTTGGGGTCCCAACCAAGATTTTTATTGATAATGTAGCTTGTTTCACTTCCCACGAGATTACATAATTTTGTTTCTACTATGGGATTACTCTCTTCCACGCTTCTTCTTACTTTCCACAAGGGAATGGACAAGCTAAATCAAGTAATAAGAACTTGGTGACTATCATCAAGAAGCTGGTGGATGACAACCAAAGGACATGGCATAAAGCATTAGTTGATGCTCTATGGACAGATAGGATCACACCAAAGAGGGCAATTGGTATGTCTCCTTTCCAACTTCTTTATGGTATCAATGCTGAGATACCAATCACCTTGGAATTGATAGCATTAAAATTGGCTAAGGAAATTGAAGATTAGACATATGAAATCCCCCTTGATAAAATGATCATGTGCTTGACTGAGTTGGATGAGTAGAGAACTATGGTGGTGGACCGAATTGCTGCCCATCAAAGTCTGGTAAAGAAGCTCTTTGACCAAAAGGCAAAAAACCATGATTTCCAGGTTAGAGATCAAGTCCTGTTGTGGGACAAGACAAGATAACCAAAGGGGATGCATGGGAAGTTTGACTCCCTTTGGAGGGGCCCATTTACTATTCATCAGCTCAATGGTGAAAATAGTTTCTTGCTAAAATATCAAGATGGTATGCCCTTTTCCTTGCCTCACAGTGGGCAACATCTGAAACACTTCAATCTATGAAGTATTAGATAAGATCAGCTTGTACATATGTATATTTTTATAGTCTTTAGTCCTATTTTTGTGCTTTCATTTTTGTTTTTGTTTCCTTTCTTTTTTGAGTAGCATGACTCCATAGCCCAATGGCACACTTCAAGGCACTAGAGATTCCAGTTTCTACTCCCCTCAGTTGTTCCAAGTTTTCAACTAAAGTAAGTTCCCCAACTACAGCCAGATGTTGTACCCCAAAAAATATCAATCATTTTTCAAACAACATTTGAACTATTTTGAACTATTTTGGCCCCACAGGCAAAATTATCTCTTCCCTTCCCAAAAATTGTTTTGTGCATTCAAATTCTCCATTTTTAAAGCTTTTCAAAAAACTATAGACTCTATAGGCCTAGTTTTATGAACTCTACAAGCCATATCTACAGACTCCACCAGTTCTACAGACTCAAATCTATGGACTCCCCCAGTTTTATGAACTCATTTCTACAGACTCTATAGGTTGGTTTCTATAGACTTCACAAATGGTTTCTACAGACTCTACCAGCTAGATTTCTATGGGCTCTTTCAAAGTTAGAGAAAACTATGGACTTGATTTCTACAGACTCTGTAGGCAAACTCAAATCTATGGACTCTCAATACCTCAAAACTATAGACTCTACAGGCCAGTTTCTCACTTTTATGGACTCCCCCAGATCTACGAACTCATTTCTATAGACTCTACAGGTTGGTTTTTATGGACTCTATAGGAAAGAAATAGGTTCAATACAGTCATTTTTTCAATCAAGAAGTTCAAAGGGGTCTTCCAAGAGCCTGAAGGACAAGTGCCCTTATGGAGGGCAGGCAGGGAACTAGCAGACCATTTCAAAGACCAAATGAAGAGCAGGGAATTCTTTCAGAAAAGTTCCCATGAAAAAGTAAACAAGACATAAGTCCTTCAGACATTTTGTCTGAAGAAATTCACCCCGGGAGAAATCCTGATGAAAATCAAAAACCCACCGAAAGAAAGAATGAAGGAAAGGAAGATTTCCTTCAAACAAACTGTCTGAAAGAATTCCTTCAGAATTTTTGTCCAAAGGAAAAGTCTGCCGAAATAGAAATCCCACTAAGAAAATAAAAGCTTGAAGGCCACTCGAAAGATCTCGAAGGGTAGGTACCCTTGCGAGAGGCTCTCACTAGGGAAAGTGGACTGTTTCTCAAGACCCTAAGGGGTAAGTTCCCTCTGGGAAAGATCAAACCCTAATTTTTAGTAGAAGCTACCATGTGTCCCTCATAAAGTTGTAGTAGAAGCTGCCATGTGTCCCTCAAAAAGTTGTAGTGGAAGCTACCAAGTGTCGTCTTCTGACACACAGTTTTTAGTAACTTTCAAAATATCAAAACATGCCACATGTCATCTACAAAGCTTGGCAAAGGCTACCAAGTGGCAACATCCATAGCTTATTCCTTTTATTGAGTAAGGACTATGGTGGGTCTCGAGTGAGTGGCTAAACTCGAGCAAAACATGCCACGTGTCATCATCTGCATGAGTTCAAAAGAGTCCCAAATGTTTCTATAGTGTTTCTATGAGTTCAACAAAAGTTGCAACATGTCATCATCCATAAGACTCTCAAAAGGCCCCCAAAGCCTCTATAAGTTAAGTAGATGTTGCCACGTGTCCTTACCTATTTCATAATGGAATGTGCCATGTGTCACTTATTAAGAATAGTAAAAAGTGGCCAAAGCAAATACGAAAGACATGAAGGAAATGCTAAGGAGCATGACAGGCCCACAGCCATCAAATTCAGGGCAACCAAGTAGCTATTGGCTTTCAAATGATGATGGACCTGAACACATCAAATTTTTGACAATGAAATAACTATTGATTCTTGTAGGCTTAAGCATAGATCCAGTGAACAAATTCAGTGACTAGCTAAAGAGATAGCCGAGAGATCAGATCATATAGATAAGGATGAAATATAGCAAGGAAAGGGGGAAATATGGAGAAATATCAAAATTATCCATGCATAAGATATGTTTCTAGAAGGTAAAGTAGCCCATCAAGTGGACATTGGAAGAGCACAAACATTCAATGGCGTGGCCCATTTTTTTGCATTAAGCAAAGTGAACAACTAGAAACACATCAGGTGGCCCATATTAAAAACTAAAGCTCAATCCTAGCATAACCCATGGACAAAATTTAAAATGCATTAAAGGCATTGAATGCATTGTAACACATTTTTGTGAAACAAAGTGCCCAAGTCTTTCTTGGAGCACTATATATTGGACTCTCTCTTATTATTTTAGGGATCTCGATCTATAACTAGAAATGAAACTCTACCCAAATTGAAAGACATTACTGAGACTTTGAGATCAGATTGTTGATCATATTTCATTATTTGAATAAGAAAAGAAGTGACTTTTTAGACTTTGTGCTAGAACAACTTGGTTATTGGGGAAATTTTTCTTATGTCTGTTTCCTTTATATATTTTTTATCCATTTTATTAAATTAGCAAAATTAGTGAAAGTGATCAGGAAGGTGTCCTGAAGTTAGTTGTGGAGAGACTTTGTGCTACCACAATTATCTTTAGTTTGTCTCTTTTTCTATTCTTGTGTAAAGGATCTTGGGATGACTTTGTGCCCTCATTATCCTTCGTATTTTATTTCTATGTAAAAGACCTTGGGATGACTTTGTGCCCTCATTGTCTTTTATATTTCACTCTTTGGTAGTTGAGATGGAGACTTTGTGCCTCATTTCATCCTATTGTGTTACTACGCCTTGTTACAGTTACTTATCATCACCCGAAAGATTCCTTTTATCTATTGAACAACACTTCTAAAAGAAGAGGAGTGTCTTCTATCATTTCATCAAGATTTCTCCTTTGATTTTTGAACATCATCTCTAAAAAAAGAGAGATGGATGGTTTATCCTACCCTTGAGTGTTATTTTTTGTTTATATATATAGTATATAGCTCCTCCATATTTACAAGGAACCTCCCTTTGATGAGAGGAGAGATTTTTCCCCTTTTGATGTAGTAAACCTAAACATCTGGTCAACCAATTTCCCTATGCTATGGTTGAAGAGACCTATTTTTCTCATCATTTAGCTAATTGACAAAATATTCACCCAATAACTCTTTTGCCTCTTTGTGTACCATGGTTGTACATGTGGACCTGACAAGTACACATGATACCCTATTATCAACTTATGTGTCTAAGTGTGTCTTTATTTTACTTATCTAAGCAATTATAAACCATTTTTAAATTTCTCATATGGAAGCGACACATGGTTCTTTATAATTGGCCTTGGGTTATGACAGTACTTACTTTTTAGTTTAATTGAGACATACCAAACCCTTCCTATCATTTTATATGGAAGTGTCATATGGTATCCTATGGTTGGTTAAGCTCTCTAAGAGCTATAACTTATTTAACACCCCTAGGAAACTAAAAATTATAATAGGTTCTAGGTGATAACTTGTCACTTGTCAAGTTCTCTTAGGGCTCTGACAACTATTAAGCCCCTAAGAGACTAAAAACTATAACAAGTTTCATGTAGTAGCTTATCACTCATCAATCTCTCCTAGGGCTCTAACATCTCTAACACCCCTAGGAGACAAGTAAATTAGATAGGTTCCACATGGTAGCTTCTCATTTGTTAGGCTCTCCCTAGGCTATAACATCTCTGACACCCTTGGGAGACTAACAACTATGACAAGTTCCAAGTGGTAGCCTATCACTCATCTATATCTCCTAGGGATCTAAAGTTTCTAACACCCCTAAGAAACTATCAAGTTTAATAGGATCCACATGATAGTTTATCACTCATTGGGCTCTCCAGGGGCTCTAACATCTCTAACAACCCTAGGAGACTAGAAAGTTTGACAAGATCCACATAGAATATTATCATCCATCAAACTCTCTTAGGACTCTAACCAATATGATGCCCTTAGGAGACTAAAAATTCTATCAAGATCCATGTGGCAACTTATCACTCATCAAGCTATGACATCTTTGATGCCCTTGGGAGAATGGTAAGTCTGATAGGCTCTATGTGGAATCTTATCACTCATAAGGCTCCTATACAATTTATGAAAAGTGACTAAGTTAGAAAAAGAGCCACACAATCAAAAAAAATCTTTCATGATTACCATTACCACTCCATGAAATGCTAATCATGCCTTCAGGGTGGCATCACCCTAGGAAAACTTGCATAATTTTAATTATGAGAAATAACATAGTGTAAAATATTCTAAATATGGGAAAACCTTAGTGTCAAAACATAGAAGGGATAGAATATTATAGGAACTAGTGACTATATGGATTTCTATGATAACCATCCACTTGTCATAAATGTCATGAAATATTCAATTGGTCAAGATGGAATAGGGGTTATAAGTTT
Source organism: Torreya grandis (assembly GCA_037957365.1). Classification (NCBI taxonomy): domain Eukaryota; kingdom Viridiplantae; phylum Streptophyta; class Pinopsida; order Cupressales; family Taxaceae; genus Torreya; species Torreya grandis. The sequence goes on along the minus strand of JARHVA010000223.1, from coordinate 4,339,173 downwards.
TACATTGTTAGGGACTAAGTGAGAGGAGATCTGAGCTCTACAAAACTTTTGAGTTGAGATTTTTTAGAAAGGTATCCCTTTATTATATGAAAAGGGGGTCATGTTAGACACAAAAAAATGTGACTTTATGGGTAAAATGTTACCTCAATGTTTAGAATTTGGACTATGGGTCTCCATTATTGAACTATGAGATAAAGTGGTTGAAACTCCATTAGATCAACTTAGAAAAAAGAGATTATTCAATTCTATTTTATAAAACAACATACTTGGCTTTGAATTTTTTCAAATGATCATCCAATGTAAAATGATTCATTATTTTCTATTGCTCTAAATAAATTGGGTAAGCTTAGGCACATATTAGGTACTCATAGTTCTTTAAAAGGTAATTATTTATGGACTTTAGATAAGGAAAATAGGTCATGGTCATTGTCTACTAACAACCAAGTATCTATATCCCCATAAGAGATGTCTTTGGTCCCACGTTGGGCCTTGATCCACTGCTAGCCAGGTAGGAAAGCCTATCATAGAGATTGCTTAGATAACCCATTTTTAAGAAGAAACTTGTATTTTATATGAGATTCAAACTTCCTTTTATTTTTATGTTTATTTTATTCAATATAGGATGGTTAGGGACCAATGTATCCAAGGTTGAGTAATGGTTCAATGAGCTCTTTGCACCAAGAATTTCCTTTACTTGCTTAGTGATTTGGCCTAAGTTGATATGTTTATTTAAAGTATTGTGATGACCTTGTTAAAATAGAGCCTTTCTTAATTTACTTGTTTTTTTATAAATCAATGACCCCTGATCTCTTTAGTGTCTTAATGGAGGATCCTTTTCTTACCACACTGTTAAATAATGAGAGCTCACCTTTTTTCTTCTAATTATGGGACTACATTTTTAGTGCCTTGTCAGCTTTGAAGTGATCAGGTTCGACCGTAGGAAGTTAAATGCTTAGATTAGACTCTTTCCCCTTATGACTTAGCTTCATCTCAATATAAATCATGGGAATGAGGTATAAATACTATAATATTAGAAAATTAAAACATGGGGAAAAACTAGAAAGCCCCAAAGTAAACAAATAGAAAGAAAGAAAAGAAACAAATCAAAATAAAATAGAAAAACACACAACAATAAGAAGACTAACTATAATATAATATAATATCTACATCAACAACATTTTCCTAAGGGATAATTTGAGATTATGTTATAAAGGAAAACTAAGAAGTAGTGCTTCAATAAATGTCCATTCATAGGTAGCAGGAGATCATTTCCTTCAAGGTCTTTCAATCTAAATGCATTCTACCCCAATAGTTCAGAGATTTAGTATGGGTCAATCCAAAGTGGATCAAATTAGGAATGTTACCCATTATTTTCATGTGATTTTTCCCATAATAAGACTAGGTATAATATTTAAAAATATTTGACCTATGCCCATTTATCAAACCATCTTTTGATAGTTTCTTGATGCTTGTTGAAGTTTTGAAGAGCCTCTTCTCATGCATCTTCCAATTGGATGATGTCCAGCAACCTGAAGTTTGTCTTCCCATTGTCCTCCATGTATTATTACATGAAATTATATGTAAGAAAATCGAGGGTCACTGTAAAAATAGTTTATAAACCATATACTAGTAGGAAAGGTGAACTTTTGAGAGCTTGTTTATATCTAGTGTAGTCGGCTCAAAGAGCATATTTCAATAGTGAATGTTAGTCCCTAGGATTCTTCTCTATAGACTTTTTTATTGAACTAATCAGGTTCTTATTGGTTAATTAGAAAAACCATTCCCTTTTGGTTAGTATTTGGATGAGAACCTCAAGGTAATGTCATTATCATAATCCCATTTAGTGAGTTTGGCTAGCTGGAATGCAGGTCCATTACCACAAACTAGTGAAGTTAGGGTACCAAACCATGTGGTTATGTTTTACTCAAGGAATTTGATGACCTCCTTAGTTATGTTATTATTGGTTTCCATTATTTATATACATATATTTAAATATTTAGTGGTTATAGGTATGAACTTGTTGTCATTTGATGAGTTTGGGTTGATGACTTCAACAAAGTCAAGTCCCCATTAAGCGAAAGGACACTCTTTTATTACCAACTAAAGGGGAATTAATGTATGGACTTCCTTCTTAGTGAAGGTATAAAATTAAAATAATTTGTGAACATGATCATGGGAAATTTTGAAAATAGTGGGCCAATACTACCCATATCACATAATTTCGTGAGTAGTTACAGCGCCTGAAGGGTGACCACTGCCTAGTTTCTTGTGGAAGCTAGTTATGACTTCTCCTGATTATTCTTTTGATAGACATATAAGATATATTCCTTTATAATTATTTTGGTATATCCCTCTTTCTTTATCATGTAGTGATATACCTTGAGCCTAATACATATTTTATACATTTGGTTTAGTCCTGGAGGACGATTTCCATAAAGGAAATAGTGTATAACCATATCATACCAATCTTGATGGACTATTTATGACTGGTCCTATTACATCATAGTGAACCTTTGGCTAATTTTAGTGATTAATTGAGTAATAATTTGGCCTTATACTATCTTATCATGTTTTATATCAAGGTAATACTCTTTTATTTTGGCCATTTATTGACTTCTATATTCCCCAAACTCATTTTTCCCCACCATTAGCTTTATAGTTGGGTCTAGGATGATAGCATGCACCTTATTTTTGAGAATGTAATGTTTGAACTTATTCATAACCTCAACCATTACATAGGCATGACTATCCAACGTAGAATACTTCACCTATACATCATTCAAGTTTGAACTCATGAAATCATGACAACTATGGTATGCTCAGAAGAAAAAGAGAAGAGCTATAAATATTTGGTGTAGTCTAAGATTATCAACACATCTGATTTAATTATGGAATCTTTAATCTCATTAAATCCATTATTTATTTTAGGATTCCATTGTACTTTCACCTCCTATTTTAACATTATGTTTAGAGGTTTAACAATTTCAGCAAAACTAGAAATAAAATTGTCCACAAAGTTAATTTTACCAAAGAAGGATTTTAGTTCTTTCTTACTATTAGGGAGAGGTAACATAGAGATAACGTTAACACGTTTAGGTTTAATATATATAATTTCCTTTGAGATGATGTAAATAATAATTTTACCTTTGATAACATAGAACATACTCTTCTTTGGGTTTATGGATGTTGGTGTAAGATATTACATTCCTACTCTTTAGCTTACTTAGGTGTTATTTCCTATTGGGGAAGTTAATCCCATATGCATGAGATAGTTAAAATTATCCTATCTTCCGCCTATATATGTACCTATTCACCTAGTCATTCATATGACAATGTAAGGTAAACTATTTATTGTATAATATATTTGTGGATAATAGATAGTTTATTCTTTGTGCACAATGTATTTCATAGCTATGGTAATGAGCTCTTAAAGAGATCTTGGTTGAAGAGATTTAATAAATATTTCATGGTATCAGAGCATGTTGTGGGATGATGTAAGAGTGTGACAAATGGTGAAAAATACCATCATGTATGCAAAAACATGCCTGAAATGATCAACTACCAAAAAATGACAACTTATAAAGAACATGCAAAGGACATCAAACTCAACTGAAAATGCATATGAAATAATGCAAAGTGTAATAGTGATATAAGTAGTATAATGTAGAAAGTAGTAGAGCCTGTATCATAGTAAAACCCCTTTGAATATGGTAATTTATAACTTTAGTGAGTTTACAATAAAATTAGGACCAATGGGTGGGAAATTAAAAATAAGATTCTTTTGCTCTTTATAACTTTAGTGCTTTATTATAGTTTGTGCATTGGCACCTTGACACACTTGTATTTTATGTCATGTCTCCATCTAGACCCCTTTCTTAGTGCCTTGCCTTATTCTATGGAGACACCTTTTTTCTCCCTTATTTTTTGGAGCATCTTTCATGATAATTGATGGCTTTTTAGATAGGTTAACAGTCTCCTTGTTTAGAGAAATTTGGGTGAAGCCCGATGTCTTCCATATATTCATTTAGTGTTTACTAGAATATATTGTACTTACATTGAGTTATAAATTTCCATGAGGGGTTTGTTGACTCAGCCTTGTCTACCTTCATGATTTTATGTGCTCTATTCTGGGCACCTTTTCACTTCTTCAATTGCTTGTCTCTTACATCACCACTAGAGCCATCTTATTTGAAGACCCTATCTACATTTTCAACACTAATTTTTTTATAGTTGACAGTCTCCCATTGCTTTAAGTGTGGATATTCTATTGAGTCTCAGTGTCATCTTATCTTTTTTGATATTTTGATGGTCTCTTTTAGTGTGATATGAGCTATTCTTGTGTATACAGTGTTAGCTTATTTGGTGTTTAATTAATGGATTCGGACCACTCGTGCAAACCTTTTTCATCTACTTTACCCATTATTGGGGGCTGTACATACAATTTTTTTATCATCACTCCACCCATTCAGTAGTATGGGAGGTGTGGTATAGATTCTAATTCTTAGGTGTTAAGAATTTCTTGCACATGTAGTACTCTTTTGTACTTTCCTCACCATTGACAATCTTCTTGATTGAAGCTATTATGGTGAATCCCAGTGTTAGTTATTTTTGTGATCGAAAGTGGATTGAACCACTCATACAGATTGAGTTCCTTTATGACTTTTGAATACTTGGAGTGCAGAATACTTCAGTATCATTCTTTTGGGGGACTTATAGCTCTCTTTTTTTTTTCTTTTCTCTTTTTCTCCACTTTATGAGAGTTATATGTATTTTTTCAACTTTTTTGAGTGTTTTATGGATTCCTCCTTTGTACATGGGTATCTTTTTTAGGCACTTTATTTTTTGAAACCCATATTAGGATTTTTTACTTGATTCCATGGCCATATTAGTGATTTTTATGGTGACACTAGTGTGATATCCCCACTAATGACACCAGTGTGGTATCCCCACTAGTCTGTATGCTCACTTCTCATCATCTTGTTGGAGGTTGTTAAAGTAATGCTTCCTCAAGTTTGTCATTCTACCTAGTATTCTAAAGTGTAGTGTTCATATTCATTTATCCTCATATTCTACACCATTATTAATTTCACTCTATATTTATAATGAATTGACATACATGTACTCCATCAAGATGCATTAGTGTCCATAGGGACATGTGACTTCACACTGCATCATTTAATGTACCCACCTAAGCTATCTTTAAGGGTGGTGTTGGTGTAGGATATTACTTTCCTACTCTTTAACTTACTTAGGTGTTATTTCCTATTGGGGAAGTTAGTCCCACATTCATGGGATAGTTATGATTCTACTATCTTCCACCTATATATGTGCCTATTCACCAAGTCATTCATATGGTAATACAAGGTGAAAGAATCATTGTATAATCTATTTGTGGATAATATATAGTTTATTCTTGGTGTGTAATGTTGAAGCTTTCATGGGTGTGGTAATGAGATATTGGAGAGATCTTGGTTGAAGATTTTTAATAACTCTTTTAATGAAGATACCATACCTTTTGCACCTTTCAAATATCCTTTAAAGGTGGCAAAACTGATCAACCTTACATTTTGAGAACATGGTTAAGTTATTCATGTAAATAACAATGCATTTTCTTTTCAAGTCTTTGAAGGTGAAGTGCATGGCCCTATAAAAGGTGGATCTTGCATTGATGAGGCCAAATGGTATTTATTTGTAAAAAAAGGTTCCCCACTTGGTTATGAACACAATTTTGGTTCAATCTTATGGGTTGACTAGAACTTGATTGTATCCTTAGAATCCATCTAGGAAGGACATCATATGAGATCCACTTACCATCTATATTACCTCAGCAACAAAGGGAAAAGGTTCATATTTTTGAAATCCATGTAAAGTCTAATTTCCCCATTATTCTTGAGGATAGACATTAAGTTAACTACCTAGGTGAAGTTATCGATTAGGAAGATGATCCTAACTAAAAAGAGTTTGTGAATAAGTGGTATTATATTTATGTCCATGAGTTATTGCCTTTATTTTAAAGGTTTTTAGTTTTGCTTGAGTGGGCTACTATGTTTGATCACACTCAAGTTGAAGACCTTAAGGTCTCCATAATCTTATTTAATGATATCTTGATACTATAGTGGTAACCTTTTGAGATATTCAATCTTAGTAGGGTACAATCTGGGACAATATGAACATCTCAAAGGTGGTCTGGTGACCCTAGATTGATATTTTAGACCTTTGATCTAGATTTAGTGGTCTCTCTAGTTTGTATGTGAACCTATCAAGGTCAAATATCCTTTCAAATAATATCATTCCCTTTAATACTCAATTTTATTTTACGTCCCTAATGTCATGTTAGTCATAGTCTACATCTTCTATGTCATCCATTTTGACCTCATTTATGACTTGAACTTGGAATACTCCAATACTATTGAGTAATTCAATAATGAGTTGGTCATCCTCAAAGACCTAAAAGTTTCTAACATTGTCTGGGATTGAGGGACATGGGATTAGTTCAACAAAAAAATTATACAATCCCATGTCATCTAGGTGTGTTAGGCTTTTAGCAACAATTTCTAACAAATTAACCACCCAATTATTTTCTCTAGGAATAAGGATGACATTGAAATCATTGAACATTTATATTAATTCCCATGCCCGATATTTATAATTCCTAAAATAGGATAACTTACATTATAATTTATTTTTAACTTGGTTTATTATAAGCTCAGAGTCTTCAAATGCTTTTAGTTCTTTGACCCTATGTTTCAATATGAACTACAGTCTTAAAATCAAGGATTCATATTCTTATAGGTTGTTGGTGCAAGGTAACTATAGTAGATAAGCAACCAAATATCATCTCCCTGATAAGTTAATTAGTATGAATCCTACTTGATAACCTTGGTTTGAATGGCCATATCAAAATATAAGGACCATATTCGTATCAATTCAAGGTCTCTATCAGCTTGGTTTTCATCATATTTTTTAGACAGAGTGTAGATGCCTATGTCAAAGGATAAAGGGTTTCATTGACTGAATTATATTATGTGATCATATATTTCATCCTAGGTTCTTTGTCAACATATATTTGGTTGGACACACCTCTCCAAAACAACCACATATGTTAAAAGTTAGTAGCCATGTATCTATTTAGGGTTTTGGACTTGTATATACTACATAACATCATGTAAGCTTATATTATATCCACCACTTATATGTTTATGAATTGTTAAACCTTAGGTTTAGATTCTATTTACATATACATGTTCAAGAGCTCATCTACCACCTTGACCTTAGATTTATCTAAATGAACCACTATTTTGTTTGATTTAAAGGTGTTAGTCCTAATTTTTTACAAATACCTATAGGCATGACATCCATAGAGGCTCATGAGTCTACTATACATTTATGTAGTATTTTCCAAAACAAACTAATAGTAATAAGGAAAGGTGGAACCTCAACCTTATTCTTGTGTATCAACACATTATTGTGTATAGGCTTGGGATTGGGTTAAGATGGCTTGTCTGTTAGGGAATTTAGGATGAGATATCTTTACTCAATGATTTGGGTGAGCACGTGAAAAGTTATGTTTGCCTTGATCTTCTTCATGTCTTTGACTATGTTATACCTAATATTTCTAGTGACATATTGGATCTATTTAGGTGGCTTGATATTATTAGCCTTTGGAAGCGGAGGATCATTTTGGGCTCATGGATTAGGATGGGTTACACCATTATTAGGAAGATTGGATGTGGTAAAATTTACCTTTTATGTCCAATTCCGAAGATTGTAGTTACTCCTTTAGAACTATAGAAAGCATGCACCTCATTGGTGGCCTCTTCTATTTTATTTTCCTCTTGCCTATAGAAGTTTGAAGTTTGTAAAACCATGTTAGTGCTTAGGGATCTTTATATATTAAGGGTTTTATCTTATAGTGAGACTAAGATTATTTGGGACCACATCATAATCTTCCATTTTCATAATTTGATGTAATCTAACTCTCTATATTGGGTTATGTTGTGCACATGAAACCAGTTTGGTAAGGCCAACTCATAAATGTTTATCTCTTGTATATTATTAGGTGATGGATTTGGTTAGTTGTTAGAATAGTTTTGGGGATGATTATATCTCTGGTAGGTGAAGTTTTTAGTTGAATTATCACCACCATTATTCCCAACCCATCTTTGGAGACTTGTACCATAAGTTGTATAGAATTCAACTCATTCTTAGTGTATTGTTAGGGCACAAATTATGCATTATTCATGATAGGCACTAGTGCTTGACTATGGGCTTGAGGTGCTACTCCATTAATAACTGGTCTAAGGAGGCCTAAGTGTTGGTTAGGAGTAGTGTGCATAAAATAAATTTGATTTTTCATTAGCATAAGCTGAAGCATGGGTACATTTTGGCTAGTGGTAAAGAGGGGATTCAAGGAAGTTAGGTTTGCTAGCACATTTGATATGGTTGGTGAAAACAAACATTAAGTATTAAGTTACCTATCTAATTTTATGGCCTTAACATAAGCTATGGTAAAATCTACCACTAAAGGGTCTTTACATAAGAAAATAGTTGTCCAAATGTCTAGCACATTTTTATACATTTCAAAGGATGATTTGGCATCTAGTCTATATAATACAATGATTTGAATATATGTATTTTGGAACCTAGTATTGAAATTCCTTATAGACTCATTTGGTTCTATCTTGATACATGTAAATTTTTAGTACACCACACTCGGGTTAATGACTTGCCCAAACTAGGCAAGGAATGTATTATTGAATTGGTCATAACTTGTAATGGATCTTTCAAGAAAATTTAATAACTGATCACATATTACATCCATCAATGTGAATGGAAAAATTTTATAGGAAATATTCTCATTTTTTACATTCATAAGACTTTGAGCATTTTTTTATGAGGTTACATGTTTTTCATCTATATACCCCACACTTAGTGTAAATCTTAGAAATTACCTTTCTATATTCTTGGATGTTCATGAACAACTCCAATAATGTCAATGATAGACCTGACTAACCATGACATAGGTGCAGCCATAAGTTGAGATTGTTTAGGGGCCAATTGACAAGATGAGGTAGTAGGTGTAACCAAGGGTCTAAATATCCCTCTAGAAGTTCTAGTTCTATTATGGAATTATAAATTAGATATTATAAGTCATCTAAGGCCTACTTGGGATCTAGTGATCTGCATGGTAGGCTTTAGGTTATCTAACAACTTAAATCTTGTCAATCAATGAGAAGGGGGTGCCCATCATTCTAGCACCAATTTTCATCACTCCTAAATTCTAGTCCCAAGAAACACATATCATATTAGGTTCCCAAAAGAGACTTAGGTGACAATAAGGGACTTGCATCCTCTCATGTAAGGATTGATACTAAGACAATCCAAGGCAATATTTGTAGGTATTGAGATCTATTAAATATCCTACTTAGAATATATATCTAAGAGATGTAGCATTACTACTATAGGCTCAATACCATTTTTATCACAAACATAAAACTTGTACACTTATAGCTAAACCAATTACAACAAACTAAATTTTGGTCTCTACTATATTTCACTTCATGATTTATAAAAGGGGAAAAGTTTACTTGACATCATAGAAAAACATAAAAGGAGAGAGGGTAAGGCAGAAAAGGAAGCTTTATGTATAAAGGGAAATATCAATGCTTTGAGGGTGAATAACATGATCAGCTATAGTTATGACACTATATTTTAAGTTTCACAATGGTTTGGGCTCTAGTCACACATGGAAAGAGTCTAAGGTAAAGGAGTAGCTGCTTAATTTAATGATACATCATATGGATAACTATGAATAGGTTGATGAGCAATATTTCACCACCAATTAAACCTAATAACCTTGTATAACTTCACCTATGCTCATATAATGAATTCGATCCTTGATGCATAAAACTACTACTACATTAATTTTCAACGTAGGGGAATTTTAGCTTGATAAGGTGATGTCATTGTATGTGTACACTTCACTCACTATTGACTGTGTTAATTGCATGTCAGCACACTTACATAAATGGGAAATTACCAAAATGTAAAGTACTTGAAAATAATTCACTCTTGTACAAATTAAATAAACAAAATTGAATAGAATGAAATAATATGGAATCTTCCTTAAGAATTTAACATGCATTCATAATGCTAAAATATTCTATAATAATCAATAACTTATATAAAATTAAGTAATGGAAATGAATACTTCGAAATAGAATCCACTTAGCTACTCTAATGAGTTGGTATCTTCCATATAATTCCTCCTAAGGGGGACCTCCTCATTTAGTCTTGAGACCCAATCCTTCACTTAGAATAAAAATGTGTTTACTACAAACTATTGAATTTATTCATATTTTGTAGCAATTAAACATTGTTATAACAAGATTACAATGGCTATAATTGATATTACTTAGTCACACATAGATTGTTTATCATATTTTAATATTCTCCACTAAGTTATCCTAGATATTTGTTTTAATATAATATAGAGGAGGCTACAATTGTTTCTTAACAATAAATTACAACTTTAGGAATATTCATATTATGGAGAATACATCCAAAAATGGCTATAGGACAAAAATAGGGGTTATGTTTTTTAGAAGTTGGAAGGAGTTAAATACAGTCTAATAGGAATGTTTGACATTTTAACTTCTCATCACGTATGCATGTATCAAGCCATGCATGCTCATTTTCTAATCTTCATCATTGGAATAAAATCAATGGAAATGTTGGTCACTATAAATATTACATACTCAGGCAAGTTCAAATCAGTTATACATGTTTTTTACTACATTTCATGGTGGTTTTAGGTTGATAACCTATTGGTTATAGGTCATGAATGACCTGTACATAATATGGTGTTGAAACTATGAATGTCTAAAATTCATCTCATTACTTCGGGATATAACCTTCTAGTTACTACATAGAGGTCCTGTAACTCAAGTCACTCAATGCATAATATAAGAAGTAGAAATTGTATACAAAGGAAAATACAACTGATCTATTAATAAATCCTAGCTCAAATAAGATCAATCCTACTACACTTTTGATTGTTGATACATTTGTTATTTGGGTTCATGACTAATATGGATCCACTAGACCTAACCAAGGGATCTCTTACCATAATAACATCACTAGAGAGGGTTCTAAATCCTCTAGTCAAGTAAAATCATGTAGTAACCCTAGTTATATCCTATGTTTTCATATTCACTAAGTAAATGACATGTAAATTTAAATATAATCTAGTTATCATAAAATCTTTTGGCATAAAGTATGGGTAATAAACATAAAAAGTAAACATGCATAGGAGAATCCTAATAAAGTTATGTATAGATAAAACCCTAATGCATGGAGAGAGAAATATATTCAAAATATATTACTTATACTACTTCTATTTACTAAAATAGAGTAAAGTTAGAGATACTTACCTTGAAGATAAACCTATTGAGATTCAATCTCTCCCTTGGCCAAAGGTTCTTTGCAAGAGGTTTTTGTGGTTTATAAGGATCACTAAGAAAGGCCTAAGCATCCAATACTTTTTTACAATACAATCTTCTTCTCTAATTATAAAACCTAATTAATAAATACTCAAGTATAATGGTTGAAGAATAAATATTAAATAAGCACAAATTAATAATTAACTTTATTGTCTCTTAAGAAATGGAAAAATGAATGTGTATATATAGTTAAATCTAACCCTAAACCTTTTTGAAAGTTTTGTCAATAGGGTTGACCTAATTTGACTTTGTATCATTATTTTATAAAAATAAGTTAGGTCCTAGTCTAGGTCAGTCAAGGCCAACCTAGACCCATGATGTATTTTTAACAAATTAAATACAAGGTCAGCCCAGGCTGACAGTGTATTGTAAATTATCAAAAAGAGTTTTTGGCTTAGATAGGGGTTAAGTAAGGCATTGAATTAATTATAAGAGTGTGTAAGAGAGGAGGCAAAGATTAGGTAGGTACATAGGAGATGGTTTTTTATATATCAAGTGATGGTATAAGAGACAATAATCTTGTAAAGCACCAATGGTTTGCCTACCCTTTTCTTAGTGCACCATTTAAGGCATGCACTCAGAGAGATTGAGACTCAATGGGTTTCTATAAGAGATAAAGTATTATTAATTGATAAATTTTGAAAATATTATGTGTATGCATATGCCCCACTCAAATCTCATCACATGTCACTCAGGTGAAATATGGGATGATGCTTCGATAAAAGAACATAACAACACATAATGCTGAAGTTAAATAAATTGCAATATGTTAAATCATAAAATAACTAAAATTAAAAGACTAAAAGGGAAATAACTAAAAAATAAAATTAATGTATGCATACCTTGAATTACCTTTATCATTGTATGGTTGTCTATTGTGTTTATAGTTTTAATCATGGAAAGTACAAAGACTGCTTTGGACAAATCCAAGGATACAAAACTAAAGAGCAAAAACAAACATAGGAAATCCAAGATAACTGATGTGGTGTAGGTATGATGTATTTGTAAATTTGGTAAACTAGGGTGATAAATGTTAAGTTAGGAACAAATGACCAAGTCAAAATTTAGAGTAAATCAGGTAATCAAAATATTTTAAGGCTACTAAATGACTGAAAAAATCAAACAAGTAAACCTTAAGTAAGAAAGGCAAAGAAATAAATTCAAACCAAGGATACAAGTAAAAGTGTAATCAAACATCGATGTGAAAATAGTAACAATCCTTACTGAAACAAAGATGGACAAGCAATGGTAAAACAACATTGATGAGCGAGCAATAACAATCCTTAATCATCAATGTAAAAAGTACATAAAAGGGAAAATAACATTGGTGAATGAGAAGAAACAAGCCAACCTCACTCAACAATATAAAAAGTACATGAAAGTAGAAACAAATGTAGTTTTTTTAAAAAGGAGGTACAATAATGGAAAATTGGTAAATAAACGAAGGCAATTCTAAAAATGTAAAGCAATGGTATAAAAAAGTTAATCCATAGTCACTCAGGCATACTGTTTTATTCCAAGGATAGAAAAATCCAAAACAAATAAATGCTAGCATGTTTTTAATATGTGAATAAGAGGGAACAAAGAAGGGGTAAAATATATTTAGAATCAAACTTGCCTATCAAGGGGGAAAATAAAATGGGTGGTGGGGAAAATGAAGGAAAAATCAAGGTAGAGAAATTGTTTATCGAATTCAAGACACTTAAATTAGGTTTGTTATAACAAGATGACTTTAGACATTAAGGACTGTAAACAATGCTTCCTAACCATGAAAATTTTGGGTCATAAAATGAATTATGAATATCAACCCATGAAGGCTAAATGCATGAAAAGTAAAATGGACCTACCTTTTCACAACATGTTTCCCCTTCCTCAGGACCCCTTATAGAGCTATCAATCTACTAAAAATATTGGGTACTTACGTGAGAAAGTAGGTAGTACCATAGATTTTTTTGAATTCTCTTATCCCACTCTCTTAGCCTACCACACCCCACTAGATTTTATCTCTATCATGAAGCTAACTATAGATTTTGAGCTTTGATTGGAGATAAGAGATTTGTTATTAATCACATCTTATGATTTTAATTTTGACATTGTATGTTCCCTTTTAATCATTTCCATTTTTTTTGAATGATTTGAATTTTAACATTTGATGGATTTTTCTATTCCTCCTCCATGTGGATTTTGAAAACCAAACATGGGTGTTAAAAATGACTATCATTTGAAAACCTGGGACTAGGTAGCTAATAAAGATAACTTAGAGAGCATAGTGTCTAAGAGTCTTATTGATTCATGTGAAATAAAATTGATATCTTTACTTCAGCCTTTTTAATCCAAAGTGGAATTAAAGGAGAGGAAATTAAGGGGAATGAACATGAAAAAAAATTCAATTACTTCAAATTACAAAAAATGTGACAAGGGTGAAAAGAGAATATAATGATAGGTAAGTATGATTATGTATCATAATAATGTTTGAAAGTGTAGGAAAACATGCTAACATAGTTTATTATGCAAATTTAATCTACAAAAGAAATAAAAACTAAAGCTTAGAACATAGGATTACAAACTTGTAACCATTTCTTAACATTATAGAAAAGGAACACTTGGTTGAATAAATATGTTTTGGAATAAAATAGTGATTTTATGAGAGCTTAGTCCTACCCATGGTCTTACACTACAACTCATAAAATAGAAAACCCAAGGGGGTGTAACAAAGGCAAAAATATTATTTTTTGAGGAGGGCCTAGTCCTATCCATGGTCTTACACTGTAACTCATAAAAAAGAAAATCAAAAGAATGAAAAAAGCATCTGAAAATAAAGATGGGAAGGATGATACTTGTGAAGAAGGCCTATTCCTATCCATGGTCTTACACTACAACTCACAAAATAGAAACCCAAGAGGGTGTAAAATTCATTGGAAGATAACAAATTAATAAAAACAAAATGAATTCATGAGGAAGACTAGGTATTATCCATGGTATTGCAATGCAATTCATGAGAAAAGGAAACCAAAGGACCAAAAGAGGGAACTAAAGTTTGTGAAAAGAGAAGACTAATTTAGAGGGATAACATATAGGAATATGATAAGAAAGGAAATATCTAATCATAGTATTTCTTCAAGAATTTCACATTGGTGGGATATTTAAAAACATGACCTTCATTAGTTTTAAGATGATAGGTGATAAGACCAATAATATCTTTCATTAAATAAGTTCCCCACCATTTCTGGGCATATTTACCTTTTTTTATCATGGGTATAGTCTAATTTAAGGACTAGATCACCAACATTGAACATGCAGACTTTAACCTTTTTTAATGTTGGTTGGTGATACGAGCCTTTGGATTGGTGATTATGTTGTAGAGAAGATAAATAGTGTTCATCTATAATATCAAGAGTATGAAGGTGAGCTTCACATAGTTTTTCATTGGGAATGATACTTTAGAGAGATATACGTAAGGAGGGAAGTTCAACTTCTAATGGTAAGATAAACTCTAAATTGTAGATTAATGAGAATAGTATTGCCCCAGTGGTAGTATGAATGATAGTATGATAGACCCAAAGTGCAGGATATAATTAAAGATGACAATCTATTTAGGTTTCACTGATGGTATTTTGAAGGATTTTATTGATAATTTTATTGGTGGCCTCAATTTAGATATTTCACTATGTATGATAAGGTGTAGAAAAATTATGGGAAATTTTGAATTTAGCACATAACTACTTCACATCCTTATTCTTAAAATTATCACCATTATATAAATAATAGTATGGGGAACTCCAAAATGACAAATGATTTGGTTAAGGATTATCTTGGAAATAGTAGTTCTTGTGGTGTTGACGAAAGGCATTTGTTTTACCCATTTGGTAAAATATTCAGTAGCTATGTTTATGATGATATCTAATGCCCACATAGAAAATGGCCAAGGAAATTCCATAATTTAGAGCTTGGATGGTGGTGAATGGATTATATTTTCATAGAGTTGGCTAATACTACAATTTTTAGCAAAATCAATATAATCCTTTTTTAGGGTAGGCCAAAAGTATCCCATACGTAGGAATTTGCATGTTGTAACATTTTGTTACAATGACCACTATAAATGCACCATGTTCTTGTTCAATGAGAGGAGGGACCTATTCTTTTATAACATAATAGATTAGGGTACTTTTAGTATTATAAAAATAAAGGGTCTTAAATCAAAAGACATATTTGAAGGCTTATTTGTGAATTCTAATCTTTCACAAGAATTCATGTTTGGAAGATAAGTTTAATGTTCAAGGAATTGGATAATGTATTTATACCATGTGCTTTGTCAAATGGTGATAGCTTCAATTTGACATATAAGTGACTCTTTTGGTTGGATAGAAGATGGGGAATTTTTTATTTGAATAAGAAATTGATAATCATTGAGAACTTGATGTGGATGAAATAAAGATGCAAAAGAAGTGAGAGAGTCAGAGATAGAGTTCTAATCTCTTGAAATGGACTTAATGGTAAAAAAAGTGAATTCTTTGTCAAGAGAGTGTCCATTTGATGATAAACGATAATATTGTCAGTTTCACATTTATGATCACCATTAACTTGATGGTATATGTGTTGGGAGTCACCCAAAGCATGTAGATATGCAATATCTAAGTCAAGTACTACTCTCATGCCTAAGATTAATGCTTCATATTCTACCATGTTATTAGTGAACTCAAAGGTAAGTCAAAATGCTAAAGGGATAATTTTACCATGAGGAATAGTTATAATACACCCTTCTCCAACTCCTTGGAAACATTTGGCACCATCAAAATGTAAGGTCCAAGTGTCTTCATGTAAATAAACATTAATTTTGTGAATTTATTAAATAATAACTTTGGATTTAGTAGTATTAATAATGACATAGGTATCTTCTTGATTACTTTCTTCTAAATCAATAGTGAAATTGTGAAAGTAATATTTAAGAGAGATAGTTTGATTTTGACCTTCAATATAGAGAATGTTATCATCGAGGAGACTATCTTAAAGATGATTGGTAGTGGGTATGGTTTCCCATGTTATTTGGTTGGGAATAACTTGTCATTTAATAGATTTATCCATGATGGTATGAATGTCAAATCCAATTAATATATCCATCCACTTACCAATTCTATCTCTATGTGGAAAGGCTTTGGAGAAAAATTGATGAAGTGGGTTAGAGTGAACTATGACATAATTTGTTTGATAAAGCATGTAATGACAAATATTTTTAGTTGTAAAATAGATAGAGATGAAATCACATTCTACTTTGGTATAACATTTTTGTAATTGAGGAAGCCTCGACTAATAAACTAGATATCATACTCTCTTCAAGTATCATCTTGTTGGGAAAGCATTACCCCAACTAATACAGATGTAGAAGAAATGTACAAAATTAAGGGATGATCATTAGAAGGTGGAAAAAGCATTGGTAGATGAAGGAATGATTATTTTATGTTGTTAAATGCCTTCTAACAAGGGTCAATTAATTTCAAAGCATTACCTTTCTTAAGAAGGGAATTAATAGAATAAATGTAATAAGCCATTTTGGGGACAAATCATCAAATTTCCCCAAGATTGTCAAGGTAAGTATCAATGTCTAAAATGGAGTGAGAAATAGGTATGTTCACTATAGCATTTATCTTAGAGGGATAGACATCAATAACATGATTAAAGACTAAGAACCTTATCAATTCACCAGATGTAATGCCAAAAACACATTTGTAAGGGTTGAGTCTAACTTCATATTTAATGAGTCAATCAAAGACGATGGAAAGATTAGAAAGATGGATTTTAAAAATTTTGGATTTAGAAATGAGATTATACACATAGGTTTCCAAAATATTATGGATAAGGTCATGAAAAATGTGGGTCGTATCCCACTAATAGGTAGCTTTGGTGTTTTTAAGGCCAAAGGGCATTTTAACATAGGAATAGGTGCCCCATTCTGTAGTGAATATTTCCTTGTGTTGGTATTCAAGGGTGATATGAATTTGATTATAGCCCAAAAAATATCCATGAGGGACAACATTTCATATCTGATAGTGGAATCTACGATGGCATCTATCGAAGGTAATGGAAATTATCCTTGGGACAAATAATATTGAGGTTATAAAAGTCAATGCAAATGCAAATAACCATGGTAAAAGAATTTGTGAATGATAATTTGACACCCATTAAGAATAGTCCATAGGTTTGATAAACTTGGAATCTAATAGTTTGATAATTTATTTATGGCATAGAGTGGAAAATTTAGGTGGAAATTTTTTATATTTTTTCCAAACAGGTTTGGCATTGCGGTATTTAATTATGCTATGCACCATGATACTAGTATCGATGCCAAGTATGTCATCATATGACTAGACAAAATTCTCATGATATTTATCTAAGAATAGACTAAATTTATCATGCTTAGTCGATGTGAGTTCTTGATAAATAGTGATAGGTCAAGGACATGAGGGTGTGCCATATTTTATTATTTTGGTTTCCTTAATAATCATAACATTCATGTCTTGTAAATGATATGTCACATTGGGAAGAGAGGAAATGGGATTAGTTTTAGGATTGATGATAGAAATGAAGTTGTTAAAATGAGTGGATTTTCACTTAAAATTCTAAAATTTGTGGTGTTATCAAGGAAGTTAAGTCTCTCAAGAATGGATCAATTCAAGGATGGATTCATCACTAGGTAACATACATAGAGGTCCATAATATTCCACATCTACTTCAAAATCAATGATTTTTTTACCATGGAGATCATATTTAGAATGTATCTAGTGTACATCTTTGGCCTTAGCATTGAGAGTGATCTTAGGAGTAGGTGTAACTATAGAGGAAGGTTGATTAGGTTTAATTAGTTTATATTTTGAATCATTGACAGGGAGAGGATGTGGTAGAATCAATAGTGTGATAAGAGGTATAAAAGGTTCTAGAAGTTTTGAAGGTTTAAGAGGTAAGATTTTTTTAGCCACCCAAGGAGTATCAAGGAGTGGAGAATTAATTAGATGTACATGACCTTTACATTTTAATTCAGTATCCATGGAAATAGTTTGAACAACATGGTTAAAAAATGTATTTTATCTTTTTTGATAATGTTTAATATCCAAGTCTCTTGATTGAGCTTGGACCATAATGTAGTTATCATCATAGGTGTGAGAGATAGTACATTTTGGGGTCTTAGAAGGAACTTTGAAAGGTGAGATGCTAGAATTGCTAAATTAACAAGGTGATAGTTAAAAGGTCTTGAAATAACTTAACCACTCCATAATCATTATAATTTAAATCATATTCTATATAAGATGTTGCATGTGAATGACTTGGAGGGAAATAAATGATCTCATCAATAAGAGGGATGGTAAGATCATGAGGTAACAAGGAAGGAAGAATCCACTCTGAAATGTAAGGAGGTACATTGGTAGTATTAGATGTCTTTTGAAAATAGTTTGGCTCATCTTCATCAAAATTGGAAAGAGTGACTTGTAGATCTGGATTCATATTGACAAATTCGAGTAAAGGTGCACTATTAATTTTTAGAATAGTGTGAATCTAATATTGAGACTTAGGATTGGGGATCTAAATACTCCATGGGTTAAGATTAGCCTCATGTTTATTCCATTTTCCATTATGAATAAACTTGATACATTGGCTTCCAAAAGAGGTAATAACCCTCATGCGATGGGTCCATCAGTGTCCTAGGAGTTTGTTATAAGATAATGGTAAATTGAGGACCATAAGCTTAATACGTATAGTTTTGGATCCACTAGTAAGAGTGAGACAAATAAAACCAAGTGGATTTTGATTATTATTATCAAAGCCATGACATGTTAAATGTGTTTGCTTGAGATGATATTTATTATATTCAAGTTGTTAAATGAATGAAAGATATGTCATGTTAATTCTCAACCCTTTGTATACTAATAATTTGTGAATGAGGCTAATATTAATGGATATTTTAATAAAGAGAGGTGAATCATCAGCTCAAAATATAATTTCATCATTGATCTTGTCTTATCCAAAGAACTCTATGGAAGGTTTTGAATAAGGGAAAATAGATTTAATGGTATGAACTTCTATTGGTTGAGGCTTATGAGAAGGTTGTTCCTCTTCAAAATAAGATGGTTCTTTTATTTTTTGGAGTTGTTGCATTAGGAATTTATGATGATAGGGAGAGGTGAAAATTAACTCCTACAGAGGAATTTTTCAAGGCATAGAGTTAAATTCTTCTAATAAATTCCATTGAAATTTGGAAGAGGAATAACTAGCATGATGCTTAGAAGGTAGAATATGTTTAGGAGGAAGAGAAATGGTTGTAGGTTCAAATTGAGGAAGTGGTTCCTCATTGTTTTAAGAAGATAAGTTAGTGGTAGTAGTATCTTTGATAATTTTCTCTTCTAATTGTGGTTTATTTGGAATGGTAATGGGATCTTTGTGGGATAGTGAGTTGATAATTGACCTTAGTGGCATTCACATATTAGGAATTGGTATAGTATTGATCATAATCAGTGTCAATTACATAAAGATCCTTGTTTGATTATTGAGGTTTGGATGTAGAGATTATTTTTATATTTTTAAAGGAAGATGCTTTGGAAGCTTGTTTATTTTAATAGGCATTAACATAATCTTGATGATGAATTTTGATCATTGCATCATGATTGAATGAATCACCTAGCATAAAATAAAAAAAAACTTTGGAAATCTCCTAACATGTCTCATTGGAATGACCTATATTAGCATGAAACCAAAAATATATATAAGGGTCATACCATTTATTAGGGTTATTAGGATACGTGAATGGTTTAGAAGGTGTTAAAATTTGTTTCATGTATTGCATGGTTAACTGCATATGGGGAGGTTAGATATTTTTACTTTGGCTACCCCTAGTTTTGGTTAAGGAGGATTTTTTATTATTGAATTGGTTGAATTTTGGAAATATCCGTTGATTACTTTAGTGTTAGGTTAAAACTATTTCATTAGGAAGTCTTGATGCTTAGCTTAATCAAGAGTGTCATTTAAATTTTGGGTAGCAAAATTTTGAATCTTGTATTAGAGTGAAGGTGTTAAGTTCATTTTTATGATTGGCCTTGTGAGCTAAATATTTCCATAATTTGATAAAATTG
Source organism: Torreya grandis (assembly GCA_037957365.1). Classification (NCBI taxonomy): domain Eukaryota; kingdom Viridiplantae; phylum Streptophyta; class Pinopsida; order Cupressales; family Taxaceae; genus Torreya; species Torreya grandis. The sequence continues at coordinate 4,318,556 of JARHVA010000223.1, read as the reverse complement.
TGACCTATTTTGATAGGATATTACTTAGCATTGATGAAATGACTTAAAAAATTTTGGGAAGATCATTATGTTGGTATTCTTTAACTAAATAATTGATTAAACATTCAAATTATTATATATAATTTTTTGGAATTGGTTATACCATTATAATACATCACTAGTGAAGGTTTTAACTAAAATTTTAGTTGTGGTGAAGGTATTAGTTTGGATCCACTCTTTATAAAGATTACTGAATGCCTTAAGAAAAGATGCATGGTCTTTAGTCCCAACATATTTAATAGTTGGTGATATATTATTAATATCAATGGATTAAATGAAAGGGGATAAAAGATCATTTTGAATGTGTTGAAGAATCTTATTATGTATGATAGGTTGGGGAATGACATTACCCACAACATCTCTAAAAGGTGGAGGGATAAAATTTTGATTATTTTGGGGAAGAAGAATGAGAGGCTAATTATCCATGTTTATCAAATGATATTGTAGTTTCATACTTTGATAGGTGTTATATGTTTGCATGATGTTCATTTATTTAACTATTTGTACAAGAATTTGAGTTGTATCAATTGGTGGGTTGGTGTTGGTAAGAGGATTCCCTGAATTGATATTAAGGAGAGGATTGCTAGGTGGTGGATTCCCTATGGGGTTATTTGTTAGGCTTGTATCAATTTCCCCCACATTATGGTAATATGTATGTTTGAGGATGGGATTTGTCTTAATGAGTATGAAAATGATTTAATCTATCAATTTCATCTGTTGGAGTGATTTCAACCATTTTTCAATCAAAAGATGAGGGAGTAGAAGAGGTGATCCAAGAGTGAGGATCCTATTGAGAAGTGAAGGTATTAATAAAATAATATCCCATATAGCATATAAATAGGTTCAAGTTGTACAAAAATATTTTGATAAGGGATTTCATGTAGCTTGAAGAAAGAATTTGAGATTACAAAACAAGGAAGAAAAATAGAGACATAATCGACCACACATAGAAAAGTATCAACCAATAGGTATAGATTCAACATGGTCAATAGAGTCTATAATAAAGATACACAAAATAGGAATTAAAAGACATAATCAAACTGCTCAACTATGTTCTACAAAGGATAAAACTAGAACATGCTACAAGGATACATAGTCATATGGGTAGACTGTGTATTGAAAATGAAGAAATTGAATAGATGAAATAGATACACAATTAGACAGGTTGATAATGTACTTAAAAAGGGGAAACTAAATAGGCAAATAATATACATAGTCATATAAGGTGATTATGTACTGAAGGTAAGTAAGATAGATAGTCTATAAGAGATTATATCTATAGGGATAATAGTGTGCTAAAAATAGAGAAAGATTTGAAAGATAATATCTAAGTAAATGAAATGAATCACATAAATTATTAGATCAATGTGATCGATCTAATTGTAACACACGATGAAAACCTTGCACCCAAAAATTTTTTGAATAGAGAACACAATGATCAAAGAAAAATTAGAAAACTTGAAAGTAAATTTTAATTAATTGGTAATTCTTAAGTGTTATTAAGTTATAATAAAGTTTTAAATTAATGTGATAAGGAGTTGTCTATAAGAAAGAATTGGAAAGCAATCTATGGATAGTTTTAAGAAGTTTAGGCTGAAAGGGATCTATATTGGTGATGGTATTGTCTTTGTATTAGGTCCTACCCACTCACTTCATAATCCCATAGTGATACAAGTGTTATGTGATTTTCTAATATATACCATCAACTACATGTTTATACTTGACCAAAAAACCAAGTCTTGTTCCCCCTTGGTGATGAAATCCAAGTAGGTAGGCCTTGGGAAGACAAATGTTTTAATTCTTTTTTTTGTGCTAAGTGATTTAAAAGTGTGTGCAAAAGAAACAAAATAGTGTGACTAAATTGGTAAACTGAAAAAACACCTAATTAATCTATGTTTTTTATTCTAAGCATGTAAGCAACTAAAAATAAAAGTGAACTAATTTCTAGAAAAAATAAGGTTAATTCCATTGACTGTGAAGAGTACAGAGTCAGTTCAAGTGACATTGTATGTAAATAATATAGAAGATAGTCGATAGGGTCATTACTATTCTATGAAATCAAGATCTAGAAGAATAAATCCAAATAGGTTGACTATGTCTTCTAGATAAAAGATATGCTACATAACTATGTTGAGCTAGTCAACCTAGATTATAGTAGGGTTATAGTTTTATAGACTACAAACTTGTGAAAAATAATATTAGAAATGAAAGATTGAAATGATAAAAAATGTAAGAATTAACCTTGGTGGGTTTGAAGATGCTTATATTGTAAAATTTTATGCTATGATGTTGAAGTGTTATTTTAACTAATCTGACAATAGAGTCAACTGGCTTGACAGATTTTTTAGAACATGTGTGATGAAAAGAAGTTGTGAATAGAGTTGACTAGCTTGACTACGTCTACAAACATATATATGAAAAATAACAACTATGAACAAAGTCTACTAGTTTTACTATGTATAGCAATCCTATAATTGAATAATAATATTATGTTGAACTGATTGATCTAGTCATTTGTATTTGGATAAGACTTGTATAGATAAAACATATTCATTTTTGAGTGATTGTGTGTTAAACCTACACATAGACTGTTAGAACTATATCAATAGGTTTGATATAGTACTAAAAAATATAAATATATAATATAATGATAAAATGAATGTGTGAAAGAGAAATTTTAAGGGTTTGATTCATGTTGGATTGACCAAAATGTATACAAAGGAAAATGCAGTTGATCTATTAATCAATCCTAACTCGGAGAAGATAAATCCTACTTACACTTTTGATTATTGATATATTAGTTAATTTGGTTCATGACTAGGATTGATCTATTATACCTAACCAAAGGATATCTTACCATAATAATATCACTAGAGAGGGTCCCGTAGCCTCTAGTCAAGTAACATCATGAAATAACCCTAACTAGATCTTATGTTTTCATATTCACTAAGTAAATGACAATTAAAGCAAAATTTAATCTAGTTCTCACCAAATATTGTGGCACAAAGTAGGGGTAACAAACATAAAATGTAAATATGAATAATATAATCCTAATTAATTTATGTATAGATAAAACCCTAATGTATGGAGAGAGAGAAATATATTCAAAATCTATTACTTATGTTACTTCTATCTACTAAAATAGAGGAGTAAAATTAGAGATAGTTACCTTGAAGATGAACACATCGAGACTCAATCTCTCCCTTGGCCAAAGGTGTTTTATAAGAGGTTGTTGTGGTTTTTAAGGATCACTAATAAAGGCCTAAACATCCAAGACTTTTCCATAAGAAAATATTCTTCTCCAAGTATAAACCCTAAGCAATAAATCCTAATTTAGAATGGTCAAAAAGAATATTGTAAAGAAGTGAAAATGAATAATTAACTCTATTATCTCTTAAGAAATGGTGAAATAAATGTGTATATATAGTTGAATCTAACCCTAAACATTTTTTAAAGTTTAGTTGATAGGGTCAGCCCAATTCAACTTTGTGTCATTATTTAATAAAAACAAGTTAGGTTCTGGTCTAGGTCAACCAATGTCGATCTCAACCTATAATGTGCTTTTACAAATTGAATACAAGGTCAGCCCAAGATGATAATGTAATTTAAACTATCAAAAAGATTTTTTGGCTTGGATAGGGGCTAAGTAAGGTAGTGAATTACTTTGAGGAGTGTGTAAGAGAGGAGGTAAGGCTTAGGGAAGTACATAGGAGATGGTTATCTAGATATCAAGTGGTGGTATAAGGAACAACAATCTTATTAATCACCAATGGTCTACCCACTCCTTTCTTAGTGCACCCTTTAAGGCATGCACTTAGAGAGATTGAAACTTGATGGGTTCTTACAAGAGATAAATCATTATTAGTTGATAAAGTTTGAAAATATTATGTGTATACAGAAGCATCATAGTAAAAGATAACATAGTTTAACTTTAATCATAAAACAAAAACTAACTATATTATCATGAACATAGTTAATATATATCATCATGATTTAGAGTACTTTAAAATAGGGAAATATATAAGGCATCTAGGAAACATTTAAAATTATAACCTAACAATGTAAATAAGCAGGATTCAAATTATTTCATTTATGTGGCTCATCATACCCCCAAAATTAATGTGTTTCTCATCCTCAATCAACTAAATTATGGATCTGAATGGCACATATAATCCTAAAGTCTATTGGTTCTAATGCACATATGCTCTACTTGCCATAAAACCCATGTTGAGCCTTGAAAATTTTCCATCTCAAGTCTTATTTTACTTGATCAACTGGCACTTCCCCTATCTACTCTAAAATGAGATACCAAAATAGAAGTAGCTAAAAAGTGATAGCAAGCAAATTTTGTCCCTTCCTTCTTGAAATTTTGATATAAGTATGAACTTTTTAAAAGGTATCTTTGATATTATGTGGAGAGAATGGTTACTTTCTCCTCAACTTAGGAGTAATATCATCCCATGTATGCCCATAAGCTTTGACTATATCTTATCCTATAGTATTCACCAATGTTAGGTAATAATTTTGAGCTTCTACTTGCTTCCTTACAAACCAAAAAGCTACTTCCTTTCTTTTCATCAAATAAACCCATTCATGTACTATTACTTCAAGATCAGTGACCTCTCAAAGAAGACTCTTTTTATTTCTCCTTATAATATACTAATTCTTGACCTCTATTATTCTCATGCATTAAATATGAAGAAAAATCTTGAAGACATCCCTTAAATATAAATTGGGGTTCTATTCCACATTATGAGGTAACACATAATTGTGATTATAGAAATTTTACAATAAAGAGGAGGTTAGATCAAGTGTTAGACCACAATACAATGAAATCAACACACTAACATGCTAACATCTCTAAACCTAGATTATAAGGGGAGCTTAGTGACAAAATACAATTAAAAACCCAACTAAAATGCAAAGAACAAAAATATTTACCTTCCTTGATATCTCCAAGTGATTTTTTTCTGGTTTTCTTGGTTTGTGCTCAAGAAATATTTGGTAATGGAGTTTTCTTTGTTCCTTCTCTCCCTGGCACCATGGTTGGCTTGTGGCTTGCTTGATGTGGCTTATGCTTTCTTGATGGTTTGGCTCAATATTTTGGAATTATAACATTATTATGATGAGTATTATGAAAAACCCTACATTATAACTCTACAATATCCAAGCTCTCCAAATGAAGAGGCAAATGCTTGTATTTATAGGCTTGGGAACTAACCCCAACTCAAGGTGAGTTAAAGTGTAGTTTAAACATGGAATGTGTTCCAACCTAACCTAAATAAGTTAATTAACCCTACTAGAGTTAAAAAGTGTCAATAATTAATGGTTTACAATGAATAGGCATGGGTGGGATATTTTGAGATATTTTCAAAGGCTTGATAACTCACAAAAGATAATCATGAAAAGTTACGATAATCCATATTTTTGAATTTCATTTTTTAGAATTTTATTAATTACACATAAATAATTCAAATAGGCTTGTAATTTAGTTTATCATTTTAATTAATTTTTATTAATCTTTTAGCATTTTTTAAGATTTGATTTAAGTGTGCACTTGCCCCACTCAATAGGTCTATAGGCCAAATTACATGTTGTGAGATGTTACAATTTGATTAGAGATGAATCCATCAAAGTTTTTTGTTGCTTATGGTAGGATACCCAAATTAGGGACACCTCAATGTGACTTTGAGCTTTGAAAAATGATGCACAAGAAAATTTTGGATGTTTTAGTGATTCCTAACTTAATTTGTAAATATTGGTAGGAATCAATCTAAAGTCCGATCAAAGGCCATTAGTCATCAGTTTTAGGTGTCTATAATTTGCCCCTATTTGGGAAGGCATTGAAATCTCTAAGCATAGTAATGTCTTCTCAAAAAATGAAAAGGTAATGTATGCTTACGACTTCAACAATAATAGATGAACTTTAGGTGCCCCTTAAGGGAGCGATTGGCAAAGGGGTTAGCAATCAGTCCCTAAATAAAAATGATTGATGGGACAAAAATATGAAATAGGGTGGAAAATTTTGACTTTCCCATAGGTGGTTATAATCAATGGCATATGGAGCTTTCCCAGTTAAGGTAGATAAATAGGATGATTTTCCCACATGTACTTATAATCATTGGCGTCGATGGGATAAAAAAGGTAATGATTTAACCATAGGTGGTTATAATCATTGGCATCGATGGGATTAGAAAAGGTAATGATTTTCCCAAAGGTGGTTATAATCATCAAAAAAGGCTTAGGTTAACAAGAGGATGATTTTCCTAAAGGTGGTTATAATCAATAAAAGGGAAAACATAACATAATTATTCATTAGCATAGAATTGATCAATCACATAACATAATTATTCATTAGCACATCAGTTAAATATATAAGCTTTGAAAAGCCTTACTACAACACATAATACAAATGTGGGACTAAACTATAGCCATATGAATACTAACTCACTTAATTTTTCTAATATTCCCCCCCTTAGTGTGAATATAGTGAAAGGACCTACATGAACTAAACATCTTTATATTCCTCTCTACAAGATGGATGTCGGGTTTGCCTAAGAATGTGTCCAATACATTGAATAGGAATTTATTCATTGAAGATCAATGTACATGTTTTATTGATAATTACCTTCAACATAGGCTTATTAAACCTGCAACTACATATGAAGGGCACACAAATGATGACACAAGACACAAAATAACATCGACTAATAAAGTGACTTACAATTAATATTGTCTCAACACAATGACTAGATAATTTAAAATGACATTTAAAAACTATATATATATATATTACTTTTTAATAATACCACCATAACAAATAATAATAAAAAATAAAATACATTTAGCATCACCTATTTTATTACAAATTGACAACTCTAAAAAATTATAACTTAACAAATTAATTAATTAATACCATACCACTTTAAATAAAAGAAAAAAAATAACTTAAAAAAAAATAATACATGTCTATAAAGTTAAATTATAAAAACTAAACACAAAAAAAAAACCCCACTTACAAAAAGTAATTCCATGATTCATAAAGACTTAAGATACAAAAAAAGAACTAAAACTATTCATTAAAAAAAAAGACATGAACTTAATGAAACCTGAAAATAAAAGACAAACATAAACTATAAAAATAAAATCAAATGCAAACATAAAAAACAAACCCTAAACTATTTTTTTCTTCTCTTTCTTGATAGGGATGGCGATGACGGCTCGTGGATACTAGAATAGAGAATAGAGAGGAGGTCACTATTGGGGATGAATGGCACTGATCTAAAGGATAAAGCCATGGAGTTTGGATGTTTGCAATGGAGGAGTCCCATTAATGATCTCGTAACTAAGTAGAGATTTCATAGAGCTGGGTCAAAGTTTATTTGAATGTAATAGCCAAAGTTATCAAGAAGGATCCAATATCATATCAAAATAAAGCAAACAAATCCAATTCTGATGCAATTCCTATCAAGGGAGTATTGAAATCCATCCAATGCAAGATGGAGAATAGTGTTGAGAGGAAGCTGAGTGATGAGCTAAATGTAACCAAGTCATGCAGGATACAAAATCCACAATGATGTTAAATCTGAACACTATGATGTTGATGTAAAACCTAAGCATAGATCTGGTGTTATATAAAATAGCTTACACATAGAAAACTATACAAATAAACATAGATCTTAAACTATAAAATATATATTATATGTATAAATATTTTTATCATCAAGCAATGATGTTGAATTCATCACATGGTCTACACTACTGGTTCAAAATCAAGAATGATGAAAGGCCTATCATATGTAAAGGCTCGTAGAAAACTACAAAAATATTTATTTTTTATTTTTTTGGTATGTAATGAATATAATGAGTGCTAAAACTATGGAAATATATAGACAAGAGAGAGGATGATGATGAGTGCTAGTATATTTCACATGGTCTGCAGTGAAACCTATTGACAGAATACAAGCATGGTGGTTAACAATAAAAAGCTCTATTGTACGTGGTCTTCACTACAACATTACTCAATACACTATTTAGATGTAAGCAAAAATGAATGAAAATTACAAGCTGGAAAACCTATTTTGATACCACTGATTGGATTCAATCCATAATACATGGAGGATTCAAAGCTCAAAAGTACAAAAGTATAGAATTGGTTGATCCCACAACATAATTATTCATTAGCACATCAGTTACATATATAGGCTTTGAGAAGCCTTAATAAAACACATAATATAAATGTGGGACTAAACTATAGCCATGTGAGTACTAACTCACTTAATTTTTCTAATAATAATCAGTAAAAGGGAAAACAATGATTTGCCCATAGGTGGTTATAATCATTGGTAGGATAAAAACATGCCCCAGTTGGGCAGATAGAGATAATGGTTTTCCCAAAGGTGGTTATAAACGTTATCACAATGAAAATATGTCTTAGTTGGGTAGAAGAAAGAGAATGATTTTCCCAAAGGTGGTTATAATCATTAACCTTCAAATCGATGGAAATATAACGATTTTCCCAAAGGTAGTTAAAATCATTGGTAATGCAAGTGGGATGGTATCAAATGATTTATCCAAAGGTGGTTATAAGCATTGTACCCTGATAGTGGCAAATATGATGTGGAAGATGATGGCAAATTGGTACAGAGGAAACATATGAATTTGGGCAACCTGCTAGGAGGTAAATGCTCATCCAAACTAGAAAAGGTTAAAACTCTTTCATTGTTTAATTACTCTATTTGTAATATGATTTGGATTAGATTGGTAATGTTTCCAGTTCCAATGAGATATATCATTGTTTCATTATCATGTAAACTCCTTAAGCTAATTTTTACTATAGCACATGGTGATAAGCACCATGATAGAACACCATGATAACTTGGCCAAAATATGCATATAGACTAACATGTGATCCAATAATTAATTTCAAACAATGCACCAATGATAAAAACCATGATGACAATGTTGATGCATGAATATGGATGGATTCAATAATAATGCACAAGGAATCACCTAATGAATACACATAAACTAAATCAAGACACAACAAGAAAGCAAATAAATAGGAAAACAAACAAACAAATAAATAAAACACCAAATCAAAGCAAAAACAAAATAAAGAGAAATGATAAAAAACAATGGTTAATCACAATGTTAGTACAAACATGATATAGACAAGATGATGAGCATTGCCCCTAGATGAGAAAAGACAATGAAACAAGCAAACAAAATGGGGGAATAGAAGAAAAGGAAGGGGGTAGCCAAGCTATCTCTAGATGCACTAGGGAAGTAGATGCTACCTACATAGTTCCATGGACATAAGATCTAAAAAAAAATTTGACCCAAATGTAGTTCTCTTAAGAAATGGGATAGAAGAAATAGATGAGAAAGAAAACATGATTGTGTTAAAGAAGAATATGAGAATGAACTTGAAAATGGTGAGAGCATGGGATATTGGGCTAAAAAGGATGGGGAAACTAAATGATAAGTGATATATTGTGAAATAGCTAGGGATCCTAAAATCCTTAAGGCAAAGAAGTGGTAATAGGCTTTATTTTGAATATTCAACAACAATTTTACAGATATTTTTGGAATTTTTAGAGTATCTCAACTCTATCAAGAATGACAAGACACTAATTAGTCTAAGATCACAAAATGGTGAGAACATTTAAAATTAATATGGCTCATAAAATGGTGAGAGCGTGCCTTAGGTTGCTCATAAACTAGGAAGAGTGTGGCTTAGGTTGCTCTTAAAAGAATAAAAGAGTAGAAAAGGGCAATCGAGCTGACCTGAACAAATCAAGCACTGCCTACATAGTCCCAAGATGGGACCTCAATTCACTATAGTTCCACCTTAAAATAGAGGAATCTAACTAGCATATCAGCCAATTCAAACAAAATATGCAAAGTTGGAAAAATGGCATAGTACAACATAGGAATGGCAAGGTGATATTTCAAGGCATGATAAACAAGTGTTGCCCCTAACTTGCCTATAGGTGGTTATAACTAGAAACAATGGCATAGGTCACTTATACTAATTTGACCATATGTAGTTATAATTAGTAGCATGATGGTGGGACATTGATTATCCTAAAGGTGGTTATAATCAGGCCCACATGGTAGAGAATGGAATAATAAATGAAGGATGTAACTGCCAAACCACTATCATACTACTCCAAAATATAGCCTCTATCTAAAATACTTTTAAAAACTACAAAAACTTGATCTAAATATTCATGTTGAAAGTGGCCATAGAACCAATGGAATGGAACCAAGGCCTCACTTATAACTCTATAATATCCAAGATCTCCAAATTAAGAGGCAAATGCTTATATTTATAGGCTTAAGAACTAACCCCAACTCAAGGTAGTTAAAGTGTAGTTTAAATATGGAATGGGTTCAAATCTAACCTAAGTGAATTAATTAACCCTAATAGAGTTAAAAAGTGTCTAGAATTAATGATTTATAATGAATAGGCATGGGTGGGATATTTTTAGATATTTTCAAAGGCTTTACAACTCACAAAAGGTAATCATGAAAAACTAGGATATTTCAAATTTTTAAATTTTCTTTTTTAGAATTTCATTAATTGCACATGGATAATTCAACTAGGCCTATAATTTTATTTAGAATTTTAATTAATTCGGATTAGGCTTTTAATATTTTGTAAGATTTTATTTAAGTGTGCACTTGCCCCACTTAATAGGTTTATAGGCCAAATTACATGTTGTGATGTCCTAGGTTGATTAGAGATGAATCCGTAAGAGGTTTTTGTTACTTAGGGTAGGATACCCCAATTAGGAATGCCTCAACATAATTCTCAGTTTTGAAGAATGATACAAAATCAAATTTAGGATGTTTTAGTGATTTCTAAGCTTAATTTGCAAGGGTTGGTAGGAATCAATTTAAAGTTCAATCAAAGGCCATTGGTGGCCAATTTTAGGTGTCTACAATAATTATGTAAATATAATTCACATAATTGAGCCTATTATTTATAAGTTCCATTTTTATACATTGTAAATAAATATTGGGGGTCTATTACAATTCATAAAAGATCATAGTAGACTCTCATAAACTAAAATATCAACTATTATTCTTCAAGTTAAACAGAGTAAACCTTGGCAGGTGGTCTGCAATAGATATCTAATCCAACTCTTCAACTTTTGATTCTAATTTCATGAACTACTTTGTATATTTCTAAACTTTCTTTTTCAATTTTATGTTTTCCTTCTTCAACTGACTATAGTGTCTAAATTATGAATTTTGAAACTACTCATCCCCTTATAAATACATTTCAAAGAAAATAAATGTTGAGTTAGGTTTTTCTATTTGTGTGAAAGTGGTTACATTAGATTTCTGAAAAATAATAATAATAATAGGATATTATTATATTTTTGGTTGTGTTGTAGATATAGGTTGAGACTCAATTGATACAATCAGGTCTTGTAGCTATGAAGTAACTTGTGCAAATGTATCCAATTTGTTACCTTCTTCAAGAATCTACACTTTCTCTCTTAGTAATTCAATTTCCCTAAGATTTAAATCTAGGGTCTAAAATTATTCTCGTAAGGATGTTTTGGAACTTCTAACTCCCTTGTTTTCATGCATTTATTCATCCTTCTCAACCAGCTGATATTTCTCACTTTCTTTAATTGATTGTTCTCCCATGCTTCTTTCAATTGATTGTGAAGGCTCGGAACCAAAGGAAGAAGATTCTTCCTCATCATTGATAATAGCCATAGAAACATTAGTTTCTTCAATTTCATTTTAAGATGAGCCCTCACTGATATGGAGTATAGTAAGAGATAAGGAGATAGGCCTTTTTAATGGTTCCACCCTTACTCTGTGTGACCATATCTTATAAATTTGAGGAATGTTGGGACTCTTAGATAGTTTAAGGCTTGGAGGGGCTTATGCTTCTTCAAATGAATCATGGAAAATAATTATTTTACTCTTCTTTGTTTCCCTTATTTCTCCTACTACCTCGGTTGTAGGCTCATCTACTATAGGAGGCTCATTTTCTACAAGAGGTTCATCTTCTTCATTTGTTAAAGATTCTTCCTTATATTTTGCTTCTTCTTTAACTTCCTCCTTTTCTTCATCAACTTCCTCCTCTTCTTCATTTGCTTCTTCATCAACTTCCTTCTCTTCTTCATCAACTTCCTCTTCTTATTTCTCTACTTCCTCTTCAATTTCTTCTTCATCTGCTTCTTCTTCATCACTTGCTTATATCTCCACTTCAACATTTTCTTCCTCATCATGTTCTACCTTAAATGGAAAATATAGGAATTCCTCCCAAGATACATTGGGTTTTTATCTACTTAAGTTGTCTTAAACAATGAGTTGTATCAAGAAATGTGGGATAGAGTTATAGGGTTACCTTTTTGATATTCCCTTTCCATTTTCCTTAGCATATTTAATAGGAAATTTGGCACATTTATTCTAATGTTATGCCTTAGGTGATTGAGAAACTTAAAATGTACACCATATAACATGAAATATATTTCCTCACAAGTGAAATAATTTATAATAAACACATCTCTTACCCATACCTTTGGTAGAAATAGACATTTGGTACCTTCTCTAGAGAATCTTAATCACACACGACCTTTGTTGAAGGTTACCCTTTCTACAATGGTGTCAAACTTTTCTTTCCATAGATTACCTATTCTAGGTAAGTTAGTAATTCTACTTAGAGATATTTTAGTTACCTTTATTATAAATCCCTTGATAGTGGCTTTGTCATTGTTAAATGAACTAGCAATTCTTTTGTTATTACTTAGTCAAAACCTATTAGATTTTTAAAATAATCTAACCATCCTATATTAATGAAAATGATTGTGATATATTTTTTCTCTAATAGTGGTTTTAGTTTAGTAATCTCCCTTCTAGCACTATCTCTCCCATGGTGGTTCAACTTGGCTAGTAGAATAATCAATAGGTTTTGGTTGTCATTTTGTTGGAATAAGAATGGTTTTAACTTTTTTAATCGATGATCTTTGTTATTACATTTTAAATATTGCATCAATGCTTATCATGCAAAATCTTGAGGCATGTATTTGGTGTTCCACTAATAAAAAAAGTCCCCCAACTATCATTTCACTCATCCTCGAGTGGAGGACAATTTAATGGTATGTGCATAAAGGTAGGGAATAAGCTGACGGGGACATGGAATTAGTGGTGGGATGGGAAAAAGGCCTTGATGTGACAATTAGATGGAAATTACCACAAGTTATTCCCATAGTAATTATGGTAAAAATTGGCCAACATGGTGATCATATTAACCATAATGAATAAGATTTGATTAATAATGTGCCTTGAAAAAAAAAAGTGAATAATTATATTTATTATATAGGTTACCTCATCATACGGATGTGTGAAGATGTCAAGACAATTAAATATAGTGGTATGACATGGAGAAAGATTTTGATATCATGATATAGGTATGTGGATGTGATGTGGAGGTTGTCATACATGTCTTCAATGGATCTGGATGAGGTGTATGTTGTTAGAGTGGATGGTGGTGTCCTCTAGACTGAAGGAAATGTTTATTGCTACCAACTACAAATGAAGACAAATTATTTGTGGAATATGGAGATGCACTTCTTTCTCAACAAAGGTGAATATATTGATAATGAAACTTCCTTTCATTTACCTTAAAAATCATCCTTTCGAAGATACAGAATGTAATTTTGTAGCAACTTATGAATGAACCTATAGTAATGGAAGATAGTTTGTAGCTAAAATTACAATCTATGGTAAAAAATGTGTATCTTACATAACAAAATTTAGATCTTGTAGCAAACAATTTTCATCATGTAGCATAGAATATGGATCTTGTCACATGAAATTTGCATCTTGTAGCACAAAATATTAATCCTTTAGTATAGAATTAGCATCTCGTAGTATAGAAAAAGCTACCTTGGGTAGCTAAAAATAATTTTTACATTTACAGGAAAGGAGGATGATACAAAAGGAGATAAAAGGTATATTTTTATTATTTTTTATGATATTTCTTCTTCTTCTTTTAATTTTTCCCTTTAGATGATCAACAAATTGATTTTCCATATAAGGGTTGATTTTATATAAATATTGATCAACCAGAGACTAGTTTTCTAACCAACACGTATCAACAATGCCTAAAGGTTTTCATTGCTAAATTTTATTTATTTATTTTTTGAACATTTTTTTACTCTACCCGATCATTTAGTCAACTGATTAACCATAGTTTTTATTTAACCATTAGCCAACCAAAATACATGACTAGATTGGTTATTGTAAAGTGGTTATTCTTTGTAGATGAAGAGCAAGAGTACACTATTATACCCTACTGAGGTAAAATTAATATCTATAACATGTTGAGAGGAAGATGAGGTGGGTTCATTCATAAGCTATCGATTGAATCTCTCCTTGAAAAGGGGATTATTGTATAGATTGAGCCTATGACCATTGACTAGTAGGTAGAAACATACATAATAAATGGTATGCAATTTGATAGATCTATTCTCAAATACTTAAGCTATTTAATAGGGCCCAAGACATATAGTTCTTATTGTTTCCTTATGGTATTTCTATTTATAATTAAAAATTAGGGTCCAATATCTTGGCTAAAACTCTCTGGTATTTATATATTTATCATGCCATTGGATCCTTTGTTGCTACATAATTTCAATATGATACAGTGCTTATTGGGCCCCTAGTTCATTAAGTATGATATCTGCACCCACTCAATAGACATATCAATGTGAAGAAATGACTAGGATGATGATTTCTTTTTTGTATCTTTTGTGCCAGTCGGAGATATCGACGCACACATTATTCTAGTTGGTAGGTGACTAACTAACTAAATGATTCCTTGGGCATCTTCAAGAAGTGGCTACACATGTTGATCATAGTGTAAATGGTATAAGCTAATGAAGTTGGTAAAAATATTTATAAATCTCCAACTTGACACTTGGTGTGCACAGCTCCACCTTGGCAGAAGTTGATCTTATAGCCTATAAAATTAAGCTGGAACCAAGTAGCAAGGAGGATGTGATTTAATGTAGTGAAGCTTTGGAAAATTGTTTATACATGATGATAGCCACCATTAGTGTTATATATATCATGGATGTCATTAAGGCTCCAATTATATCACCTAAGCTCGCCTATGAGCTATTGGGACATTATGTTTTTTAGGCATATACTTTATTTTTACATGTTATGGAATATTCTTTGTACTTAAACTTTCATTAATGGTAAAGGGTGTTGCATTTAATTGAGTTTAATCTATTTATGTGTCTGGTTAAGTGTCCTTTGAATGCACAATGAATGGAATGGTTATAATGGTATAATTTCAATATATGAATGTTATGTGTAAGTAAATTTTTGGTCTAAGTTGTTAATGGCATCCTTGTGTTAGTCAAAGACATCATCATACTTTATTGAAATAGCCTGAGTATAAGACAGTCATGCACTCAAGCTTTTGTACCCTTTCTAGGAAGTGCCTAGCCTAAGCATGAACACTTGATCTGAGGTTTACCTTTGAATCATCTAATGCCTATATGATGCTAGACTTAGTGAGACAAAGGCTTATGCCCTTAAGACTTGTTGACCATTTTTCTGCATAGGCTAAAATGGATCAATCCCTTATAGTAAGAATATTATATAGGGGATTTTTATAAAGTTATAGGGTATGTTAAAGCTCATTTTGTATCATTTCATATGACATTATAAGTTTTGGTCATGGTCTAGCTTAGTCCTTGTGTCTCTTGGTGTCTTAAGGGTCATTTTTTGATCATATATGCAAGTGGCATTTTTTCATGGTGTTAAGCAATTGTAATAGTAGGTCCAAAAAAACCTAAGTTTGCACTTGGGAGATATTTAAACCTTTGGCTAAGTGTTGGGGACTTTTTTAGGAAAATTGTCCAAGGTAAGGACCCCATAGACTTATTTCTTTTGGGTAGAAGTTCCACAAATATTTTTCCCAAAGACCTAATTATTTTGAGATAACTGACCACATTGAAAAGTTGTGTCAGATTTATTTCAATAAAATTATCCACATAATTTTCTTAAAGGCATTATTCTTTTATGGAAAATTTTTGACAAAAGTTCTTAAGGTAGTTTTCTTGAAGGGTATTTTTCTTGGGAAGGTATCCTATACAATTTTACCAAAGGGTCATTTATTTTAGGAAAGGGGCAAATGAAAAAATCCTAAAGGGTATTTTTATTAAGAAAGTATCCCAAGAAAAAATCTTGAATGTTATTTCTTTCAGGAAAGTGACCAAGACAAAAATCCCAAAGGGTATTTTTCTTAGGAAAGTGCCCTAAACTAAAATCCTAAAAGGTCATTTTCTTTTAGGAAAATTATCTGAACAATTTTCCCAAAGGGTCATTCTTCATCAAAGTGTCCTAGATAGAAGTTTTGAATAGTCACAAGTGTCGTCTGAATCAAAATTTACATGGAAGAATCTAAGTATGAATTATTTCAACAAAATTATCTCATGATAATTTCCCTGAAGACTTCATTTCTCTCAAATATTTTATCCATAAGTAAAAATCTATAATACTATTTTTTTAAGACATTTTGTCCAATACACAAATCCCTTAGACAAGGTTTATTCAAAAGGTACAAGGTCACAAATTATTTCAGAGAATTTGTTTTGAGGTAAAAGACTAATTATGATTTCTTTTAGACATTTTGTTCGAGATAGAAATCTCAAAGACATGAACTCTATTAGACATTTTATCTACAATAATTTTTTCCAAGGCAAAAGATTGAGTACAAATTCCTTTGAAGAAAGTGGCTAAGACACAAAGCACACAACAAATGTCTAGAAAAAGGCTCAAAAGAAATAGCTCAAGGAAAATGGTCCATAGTAAAAGGCCGAAACACAAAGTTTGAAAGAATTGTTAAAGTCCACAGAGTGATGGTTACACAAACATCATTGAAATTCCCATGGACATCAATTGATGGGTATGCAAACATCAAATTCAAGACCCAATAAATAACCATTAAATTTAAATTATCCTAGTGACAGTCACATGGACATCAAAGTTAAGTCCCAAGAAATATCCATTGGAATTCAAAAGGCAAGATCTGAAGGTACAAATCAATCAAGTAAAAATCCAATAGTGCGAGCTTGATTGGTAAGATAATGGGCCCAGGCAGATCAATGGCTCATGTTTAATCATAGATTTAGATCTAATGGAATGCAAGAAATTTAATGAGTCAAGGAGCTTGAGAGTTCACCACATGGTGTAAGCACATGAAGTAGAAGCATACTGAGATCAACATGTAATTGACAAGTGGAACTAGTACATGAGTCCAGGAATAAGATCTATGGATTGCAATTTTTCACATTAGGTAGATCAATAAAGTGATATGGATCAAAAGATCAATTATCTGAGCTAGTTTTTGATGGCCAATCAGATGAAGGCTAGCCCAAGTGACTTAGGTGAAGGTCGACAAAGAAATTTTTGATGAGGTAAAGTAAGAAATAATATGGGGATGAGTTTGAGCATGATCCAACTTAGACAAGAGCCAGCATTTCAAAGGATGTCAAGATGGTATACATGCAAACTTCAATGGTTTCATATGTAGGACCAACTGCATTAAAGGGACCCTTCTCCTCATTGTTGCACATAATAGCAAACTAATGAAGAGTAGTTAGCACCAAGATAAAGCTCTAATATATTAATCCAGTTATTCTAATTACATTGATGTTAGAGCCCAGCTTAGGACAATTTGATCCTACTATTGTAACCATTAAGGAAGATCAAGGAAGGAATAATGTAACTGTGTAACCACATGGAGTGATGAGGATTAATCAAAAGGTCTAAAGAAGCATAATTTATAAAAGTAGTTGTAACTGTAGTTTAAACATTTGAACTGATTAATTCCCCTTTTTTAGTGTCAAGGTTCCCTTTCTCTTACTTCCTTTCTCTTATAAATATAGATCTTGAGCTATTGTAAAGTAACACCATACCATGTATGACAAATCCCTACTAGATTGATGTTATATTTTACCTTTGAGCATTCATAAAAGTCTATTTTTGAGTTTTGAACAATTTTATAAGTTTATAAGTGATGTATGGTGATGAGAAGTGATAATTATATATCCTTCCTTCCCTTATCCTTTCATGTTTGATCAAGATTTTTTAGTCTAACAAGTCATATAGAGTGTATTCTAGTGTGTAAATATTTTTCAAGTGTATAATTATCCTTGGAGTGTGTAATCTACCCTCTAGTTCATTTTCTTTGTGTTGTTACTCACATCTCACCTCTATATTAAAATACTCATGTTATAACCCATTGAAGCTTAGAGACTAGTCTATATGCTTTATTTTATTTGTGTTAAAAATATGATGGTCATGTGGAAGACATTTTTGGTACATTACCTCTTTTAGACTAGGTTTAATTTATGCATTCTCTACCTCTTATCTATATAACCAAGTAGTAGTTCAAGTGATAATTAGTACATGATACATTTAGTGAGCTAACCCTTAAATCTAGAGGCTCATTTCCAATATAGGTAAACCCACATACTTGGAAATGTTCCCATGTTGCCCAAATCTAAAAGAAGCCTGAACAACTTCTATTAGGGTGTAGTATTTGGTGACAACAATTCTAGCATGCTTAGTGGGATTGATTATCTTCAAGACAACTTGTCAAGGTGAATGTTAGTCTTGACAAACACTAGCTACAAATTGGTGTGTTACTTAGAATTTGGTGACTCCTCAAGGTAAATCTAGTTTCAAGCCATTATTTTGTTATAAACTTGACCCCATAATTCATGGTCCTCACTAGTTCATCCTCTATTAGAACATCCAATCCTATTAACCCACCCTTTCTACCTAAAATTCCTCTTGTAATTTAGTATCCACAGCCTAATCTACCATTTGAAGAATGAGTAGATTTTTCTAGAGAGGAAGAGGTTGAAGAGGCTAAATAATTCAAAGATATTGAAGAAGAAGACATGACTAGGCCTCATGCTTTCCCTACTTTGAACACTAATAATCCAATCCAACTTCATCCATATGATGCCATCCCTCTTAATGCCACAAAAGGTGTGCCCGCATTCAATGGTGAGATTCATATCACACCTAGTGAGCAAATTAGAGATGTTTTTAATTTTTGTAGTTTTCATAATATTTTTTGAGATAACATTAACATTAGACTCCTTTCCATGTCCCTTAAAGGGAAGGCCATTGATTGGTATAGGACTCTTGAAGGTGGATGCATCACAACATGGGATGAGTTTGAAGTGTTGTTGACTTATAGATTTGGAAATGAAAGTGACCACACTTCTCTCATACGTCATCTCAGCATGATAAAGAGGGGACCCAAAGAAACAATTCATGACTTCAATAAAAGGTTTCATAATACTTGGTATAGGTTTCCTCCTCTTATGAGACCACCTTCTAGTTTTGTGTTCCCTACTTACTTGAGAGCCATTGGGACTGAAAGTGTTGTCATGCTTCAATATATGGGAGGATCCACCCTCCTTGAAGCATATGAGATTTATACCAAAGCTAAACATAATTTCATCCAAGCTAGAAAGTTTCCACCTAAAGTATTTATGCCTCCTTTTTCTCATACTTTTGAAAATACTCCATATGTAGCCTAAGTTCCTAATGTCAATACCAAAACTAAGGTGGTTCCTAGGCAAGCAAAAAATAATGTTGATTGGAAAGCAAAGTTATTAACCTTAGATGCTCAAAATAAAAGAGGCAATATAAAGCAAGGTGATTATCAAAATCCCTACCCCCATCATTAGTAGTATGGTCATCAATATGGAGGAGGAAGAGGCCAATGGCAGCCTAAACCCAATAGGTCTACCAATGTGTACAATCCTAACTCCACCACCAACATAAATGAGATGGTACTAATTCATAGAAATTGAGTATAGGGAGAAGATTTGTAGTAAGACTCATTCATGGATGCCAATCAAAATGGAGAGAAATCTCTAGTGGCTCAAGGATTAGCTACTCCCCTCTTATCAAATGAGGATGAGGTAATGATGCAAGTTAATGAGGGTTGGCAATCTCAAGGAGAGATCTTCACCAATTTTATAATTAAAGACACTTTTATGTTAAGTCAAGGAGCCTCTATTGTAGACAATACAATGTCTAAGAGGAAGGATCTAGGATGTGGTAGCAGCATGCCCATAGGCTCATCTAGCCCTCTTGTAAGGCTTCAAGGCATGGCTGTAAGTGTGATAGTTCCAAAGGATTCTACACCTCTAAAAAGTCAAAATGTGGTAGGATTTATTCAAGGTGCCTCTATTCCTAAAGTTCCAAGTAATTCTTTTCCTCTAAGGACATAAGGAAAGGTGAGTAATAATACTCTAAACATAGTAGATGCCTTTAAAAGTGACAAATCATATATCTCCCCATGGGATATCCTTTACATGCCTGGCCAAAAAGAATTGTTACAAAAGTAATTATCCATTATTCCTACTAGTCCTTCATCTTCAAATAAAAGTAATAGTCATGTTGTCCTTGAAAATTATCCTAAAAATATTGTTGAACCATTTACTAGGATTGGAAATCCCCCACCATTTTACCTCACTCTCATAATGGGTGATAAATTAGTTCACAATTGCAGAGTTGATAGTGGAGCCTCTACTTCTGTCATGCCCAAAGTTGTAGCTAACAATTTGGGCCTGAAATATGAGCCACATATTAAAGGAGTGCTCCATCTAGATGGTACACCTGATAATACCATAGGGATGATTTAAAAAGTAAAGGTTTTCTTGCATGATTAACCTAGCTTTCCTATCTTGCAAGACATAGTTATGGTTGATCTCCTAGCCCAGTTCGCAATTGCTTATCAAGGGACTTCACAGCCAAGATAGGTGTCTATCTCTCAATTGACTAGTCTTTCTTGGATTTCAAGACAAGTTATGGGACCAAGGTGATAATTAGGACACAACCTCTGGCAAGGTTTCATATTAAACCTTATATTGAAGCAAGTTCCAACTTGAATTGTGTTTCTCATGATAATGATGAACCTAATGTGGATGGGGGAGCTTATAAACTTGAAGTAGTTTATTATTTTTTCTTGGATGATTATGGTGTAGATTCATATGGACATGATCCTTATGCATACTTTGATCATATTGATGTTGGGGCTTACATTGTGCATGAGCAGCCATTTGAAGAAGTTGAGGTAAGCATCAAAAATTCTCATGATGTTAACTGCAAATATATGATTCATGAGTATGATGATCATAGGTTGATGAATATAATTGAGTACCATAGTGGCAATAATGATTTTTTCATTCGTACTATTGATTAATAGGCTCTGGATGGTGACACTCATGAAGAAGAGGAGGATGACTTATGGCTAAGATTTGAGGCCATATGTCAAGAGTTTGACAATATTGGTAATATTCCTTTTTCCCCTAACAAATGTATGTTTAATGTGTTTGTTGATGAAAATAATAAGCAAGCTCTTATATTTTCTATAAATTATGAAAGTAAAAGACATGTTGTTAAGGAAGATGGACATCAATCTGCTATTCAAAATCCTATAGTTTTATAGGGACCCAGTGAGGTCAAGGCAAAAGTTGTTGTGCCTAAAAGATAGTTAGGAGATCCATCTAGAATGAAGCCATGTTTAGAGGATTTGGATGATAAAGAAGAAATTTATACTTCAAATAATCAAGTATATATTATGCAAGAAGATATAAAGGTTGAGGCAACTATCATATTTTCTATTATATAGTATGAGGAATGTATATCAGATATGGAAATGATAAAAAGGATTGTAGCTCCAACCAAGGATCTTGGAGAGAAATAAATATCATCCATGAAGATCCCATATATTTGTCTTTTATACCTCTGAAGATTCAACGGTGATAGGCTTCTTGATCACCTATATAAGCAAGTGATTGGTGATGAGCATGCTCCTCATGCTAGGCTACATTCATGGAGTGATAAAGATGCCAAGGGAACCATTTTTGACCTTGTTTGAGGTATGATCAGATGTTTCACCTTTGAAGGTTAGTCTTATAAATATTAGGTTAGGTGTGTGTTTCCTTTCTTGTTGTGTTGTGTTCAATAAGTGATTTTGAAGCACATGTGAGTTTCTATTTTGTGTATTATTTCTTCTTTGTCTTTCCTTATGTTTTGCATGTTGTTCAAGGTAGCTTATATGTCCATCTTATATACTTATGACTCAATATCATAATGGATAGGATTAGGCAACTATTCATGGCATAGTAAGCATGCCACCCTTGGGAAATTACCAAAGATGTTGACCATTTTTTCCCAAAACCCAAAATGGATCAACCCCCTATAGTTAGAATCTTCTATAGGGGATTTTTATGATGTTATAAGGTATGTTACAACTCATTTTACATAATTTCATATGGCATTCTAAGTTTTGGTCATGGTCTAGCTTATTCCTTGTGTCTCTTCGTGTCTCAAGGATCACTTTTTAATCATATATGCAAGTGGCAGGTTTTCATGGTGCTAAACAGTTGTAAGAGCAAGTCTAGAAAAGCCTCAGTTTACACATGGGAGATATTTAAACTTTTGTCTAAGTATTGGGGACTTTTTTAGGAAAATTGTCCAAGGCAAGGACCCCACAAACTTATTTTTTTGGGTAGAAGTTATGCAATAATTTATCCTAAAGACCTAATTCTTTTGAGAGAATTGTCTACATCAAAAATCTAAGTATCAGCTTTCTTTCAAGAAAATTTTCCACACAATTTTATTGAGGGGATTATCCTTGTAGATAAAATGTTTGAAGAAAGTTCTGAAGGCAGTTTACTTTCAGACAAATTGTTCAAAACACAAGGCCCACAAAAATTGGTCTAAAATAAAAATTTCGAAGGGTATTTTTCTCAGGAAGGTGTCCTATATAATTTTCCTGAAGGTTCATTTCTTTTAGGATTGGGGCCAATGAAAAAATCTCGAAGGGTATTTTTCTTGGGAAAGTGTCCTAAGAAAAAAACATGAGGATTATTTATTTTGGGAAAGTGACCAAGACAAAAATATTGAAGGGTATTTTTCTTAGGAGAGTACCCTAAATTAAAATCCTAAACAGTCATTTTCTTTTAGGAAAATTGTCTAAATTTTTTTCCCAAATGGTCATTCTTCGACAAAGTGTCCTAGATAGAAGTTCCAAAGGGTCACAAGTTTCATTTGAATCAAAATTTCTACAAAATAAGATAAGTATGAATTATTTTGATAAAATTATCCTATGATAATTTCCCCAAAGACTTCATTTCTCTTGGGCATTTTATCCACAAGCAAAAACCCTGAAGACCATTTCTTTTAGACATTTTATCTAATACATAAAGCTCAAAGATAAGGTTTATTCAAAATGTATAATGACACATTCTATTGGTAAATGTTGATTCTTAGATTTGCACCCTTGAGGAGATGCTCAGCTCTCCTCATCCAAGTGACAAAATGGAATCATCTCTCTGATTGTGGGTGACAATTTCATTGAGATGAATCTCTAGATTAGGGGATAGCTCCCCTTGATGCACCTTTAAATATCTCTTTAATATATCAAATATGGATGAAAATGGTTAAGGAAAACAACTAATAAAACAAAATGGTGATGCACCAATGAATAATGTCCTCCTAATTGACTTTAACCACTACTTAAAGACAAACGAGGTGTTTCTCAGACAAGACTCACAACTCAAGATTTATTACTACATCAATGCTTCATATTCTAGATTAAATAAGGTATATTAATCTTATAAGGGTTGTGAATTATTCCAAAGAGAGATATAATCACAAACCACTTCTATGATATCTCGACACTTAAGAAAGAATACTAGCAAAGACCTACAATAATCTCCTTTCTGTAAATTGGTAGACCATCAAGAGTACAAGCTCTAAAAGGGAAATATTTCACTAGACTATACCAATAATATTCAAGTCATTACTCAATGTTATATCATGTTAATGAAAACAACATTTGTATATTTCTTCAAGAGTTCTTTGAGTATAAATCTAGACAGAGTTTTTCTAATAACTAGTGGAGGCTACAAAATGAGCCAAGAGAATGCATATATATAGCCTTGAGAGATAGACAAGTCAAAAGAAGTCCAAGGGTCACTTGGACATGTGTCATCTTAAGAGAATCAATTACATTTGCATGAGAGAGAAGTAGGTGAGTTATCCCATGTCATCGAATGGATCAGTTACAATGAGTTACAACTGAACCAAAAGCATTAGTTACATTTACTACAACTGAATCAAAGCCTCAATTACATTTTACCATTTTTTATCTCTTATCTTCACCTTTAGGTTCCCATTAAGATTTTTCTTTTAAACTCTAATAGCTAGTTTCTAAAGTCTAAAATTGATGTGTTGTGGGTCATCACTCCTTTGAGCATTTTCTTCAGACTTTTTATCTTGACCCTTTTATTTCCTTTGTATCGGACAAGTTTTCTAAAAGAATTCATCCCTTTGAACTTTTATTTTTCCTTTTGAAATGTTCCTTAAAGTTTTTTAAAGTGGACCTTTGGCTTTTGGAAATGACCTTTCAAAAGGAAAAAATACCCTTCAAATTTTTTGAAATGGTTGACCTTCTCGTGGAAATAATCTTTCAAACTTTTTGAAAACATCCCTTCGATAAAGTTGAAATGCCCTTCAAAATTTATAAAAATTACCTTTCAGCCTATGGAAATGACTCTCAAAAAACTTGGAATGCCTTTTTAAAAAGTTACAACTGATCCTTTAGCTTGAAAATGTCCTTCAAAAAAGTTACAAATGTCCTTCAGAAAAGTTGCATGGATAATTCTCCTGACAAAAGATACCCTTCAAAAAATGAAACATACCCTTTAAAAAATTTAAGTGTCCTTTTAGCTTGAAAAAGTCCTTATAAAAAGTTTCAAGTTTCATTTTCAACTTGAAAGATATCTTTTAGAAAATTTGCAAAGTACCTTCAAAAAAATTGCACGGATAATTTATCTCAAAGAATTCAGCACTTTGTCTTTGAGAGATTTGTCTCGAACAAATTGTCTAAAAGAATTCATTACTTGGATAAATGAAAAGTCTAAAATAAATACACTTAATGAAAAATCTTTAGACAAAAAGTATGAAAGAATTCAGTATAAACTAAGAACAAAAAACTAAAAGAATTCAGCAAAGGCTTAGCAAAGACCAAAAATAAACTTTCCAAAAGCAATAGAATTGTACATTTATTGTAGGCTTTGTCAAAGAACATTTCTTCCAAAGAAAATCTAAGTATTGGACCTAGATAAATATATAGACCTAGATGATTTTTTACAAATAGGGGTGCCCAATTTTGGCCTAAAAGGCCAATATTTGGTCAACCGTAAAATTATCCTGGACAATTTTCTTGAAGGCATGAATTCTTTCATAGAATTTATTTCGAGGTAAAAGACTAATTATGATTTCTTTTGAACATTTTTTCTAAGACGAATATCCTAAAGACATGAATTCTATTAAACATTTTTTCTGTAACAATTTGTTCTGAGGTAAAAGACTAAATACAAATTCCTTCAGAGAAAGTGGTTGTGGCATAAAGCCCACAACAAATGTCTACCAAAAGGCCCAAAAGAAATAGCCTGAGTAAAATGGTCCATAGAAAAAGGTTGAAACATAAAGTCTAAAAGAATTTTTAGAGTCCACAGAGTGATGGTCACATAAATGTCATTAATGTTCCCATGGAAATTAATTCATGGTTACATGAATGTCAAATTCAAGCCTCAGAAAATAAACATTAAAGTTCAAATATCCTAGTGACAATTATATAGACATCAAAGTTAAGTCCCAAAAAATAGCCATTAGAATTCAAAAGGTAGGATCTAATGTTGTGGATCAATCAAGTATAAATCCTATAGTGTAAGCTTGACTAGCAAGAGAATGGGCCCAAGCAGATCAATGGATCACATTTAATCACATATTTAAATATAATGGTCCATGAGCAAGTCAATGAGTCATGAAACTTGAGAGTTCACCACATGACATAAGCGAGTGAAGTAGTAAGATCTTGAGATTAATGTGTGATTGACAAGTGGCACTATCATGTGGGTCCTAGTAAAATATCTATAGATTTCATTCATTCACATCATTTATATTAATAGAGCAAGATGAATTACAAAATCAATGATCTAAGCCAATTTTCTATGGCCAATCAGATGAAGGCAACCCAAGTTACTTAGGAGAAGGTCGACAAAGAAATTTTTGATAAGGTAAGGTGAGAAAGAACATGGGAATGAGTTTTAGCATGATCCAACTTGGACAAGATCTATCATTTCAAAGGATTCCATGAGGGTGGACATATAGACTTCAACGGTTTCATCTCCAAGACTAACTACATGAAAGGGACCCTTCTCCTTACTATTGCATGCAATGGAAAACTTGTGAAGAGTAGTTAGTACTAAGATAAAGCCCTAATAGATTTATTTAATTATTCTAACCACATTTATGCCATAGCCTAGCTCAAAATAACTTGATCCCACCATTGCAACCATCAGGGAATATCAAGGAGGGAATAATGTAATTATGTAACCACAAGAAGGATGGGGATCAATTAAAAGGTCTAAAGGATCATAATTTGTAGTAGTTGTAATTTTGGTTTAAAAATTTTAACTGATTGATTCTCCTTTTTCAGTGCCAAGGCTCCCTTTCTCTTGCTTCCTTTCTTTTATAAAGATAGCTATTGAGCTATTATAAAGTACCACCACACCATGTATGGCAAAGCCCTACTAGATTGATGTTATATTTTTCCTTTGAGCATTAATATAAGTTTGTTTCCATGTTTTGAATAATTATATAAGTTTGCAAGTGATAGATGGTGATGAGAAGTGATAATTGTCAATCCTTCCTTCCCTTATTGTTTCATGTTTGAGTAAGAGTTCCTAGTCTAATAGGTCATTTAGAGTATAGTCTAGTGTGTAAAGCTCTTTCAAGTGTACAATTGTCCTTAGAGTATGCAATATGTTCTTTGGTTCATTTTCCTTGTGTTTTTTCTCACATATCACCTCTATATTGAAATACTCATGTTATAACCCATTAATCTTAGAGACTAATATGTATGCTTTATTTCATTTATGGTATAAATATGATGGTCATGTGGAAGACATTTTTGGTGCATCACCTTTTTTAGAGTAGGTTCAATTTATGCATTCTCTAACTCTTTACTCTATAAGCAAGTAGTAGTTTAAGTGATAAATAGTGCATGATATATTCAAGGAGCTAGCCCTTAAATCTAGAGGCTCATTTCTAATATAGGTAAACCCACATACTTTAAAATGTTCCCATGTTGTCCAAATCTAGAATAAGCCTGAACAACTTCTTCTAGGGTGAAATATTTGGTGACAATAAGACTATAGAACCAACTTGGTATAGGTTTGTGCCCTTATGACCAGAACTAGCTCTCTAAATAGGCTTGTGCCAATAAATCTACCAAAATCCTATGTTGAAAGGACCAAGTCCTAAAAGTGAAATCTTGTGCCATGGCATAACTAACCTAATGCAGGCCTTAGTTCTTTCTCTGCTACATTCTCTATTATACTTTGGGTGAGCACATAAGTCTTATGCCTTATATGAATTGATGCCAACATAATCGAGTGATAAATGTTGAGTGTTATGGGATATACTTCATTTATGCCTAGTTTTAATGAGTCCAAAATTAACTCAAATAACTGAATGAGCTCCTAACTTGATGAATTGATGGATTGAAGCCCCAACTTTCTACAACATTTTGCTTATATTGCTAGGCCTGTGTTGAATTCTATTTTTACAATGGTGTAACATAACAATTCTCTAACTCTCCCTTGGGAACATCGAGGACTGGCTATAATAGTTGGAAGATAGCTTTATGCTAAAGCATCCAACCTATAAGGGACAAAAGCCATAGAAGTGGGTCTAGAATAACTTGAATGATGTTTTATGTGAGGTCTTATTCTATGAACTCCATAAGCATGTGTACCAATGGTTGGTTGCATATGCAACCCATAGAATATGAAGCTATGGATAGCACCTTGAATGGAAAAATTATTTCTTAGAGAGACTTTAGACTCTAGATGCCACCTAGACTAGATCAGTAAACAAATGGTGGTAAGGAGTGTTGAATAGTTACATGCTTGAGTTCACTATTTTGACCTATTCCTACTCTGAGGAAGTAAAGTATCAATTTTTATGCAAACCTAGAGGCACATTCATGAAAGAGTTTGGCATATAACTCAAAAAACTAATGGTGGATTATAGCTTTGAAACTTTGATAATGGAAGGCTAAAGTCTTTTTACATATGAGAAACATAAATGGGGAGAAGGGGATGTGTAGGTGAAGCACAATGGAATGGGGATGAGCATATTGACACCTAAGAGATCAAGAGATAGACTTATAACAAGAGAAGGCATAAGATGATGGAAGATCTAGAACTTGGAAGTGTCGATAGAACATATAGTGAGCAAGAAGGGCATGGGGAAGGATCTCTTAAATTGCAGTAGCATGAAGAGGAGATAAATAATGAATCCATAGTTTGATCTCAAGAATTAATGGGTGTGGAGTGCATTGGGTTCCTATAGAATTTGATAAATAATGATGCACCAAATATGCCTACCCCCTTTCAACCTATGATGCAATCTCATGTGATAGATCCCCATGTGAAGAAATATAAGTGATAATTAACCCTATTATCAACATATACTTTGGATTTTTTATAGATTTGGAGTATAATTTTATGATTGAACAAGTTATTCCCTATGAGGAGTTGAGTGAAAGTACCTCTAGACCATTAGGTGCTAGTTTTCCAAAATAAAACATGAGCACTAGCATACCAACTCAGCCAATATTAGCTACACAAACTAGGTAATAGCCCATAAGAAGTGGCTTGATTCCATAAGTTAGTATTATAGTGCCATCATCATCTTTATTGCTAGAAATAAAAATGGGGCCAATGCCTAACCCATTGGATGGAGGCATTATAGGGCCACCACCCACATAGATCCCAGGGGGACAAATGCCATAAATGCCAACTATGTTCCAAAAATAAATATACTATGAGATGGTCATGCACTTACCATAGTATAATGATGTGGAGAATTATATGGATCATGTGCTAAAGTGTGAAATACAATGGCATGTGTGAGGCATCACCTGATTAAATTGTAAAGTGACCTAGTTCTCAATAAATCTACTAGATCATACCCATACTTGGTATAGGAAGTTTGATCCTAACTATGATACAATTGACTACAACACCTTGAAGGAAGCATTCCTAAAGGAGTTTGACATACTAGAGTTTGAACAATAGAGCATTTTTACACTCAAGGAGATTAACCAAGGACTCTCAGAGAGAATTTACCTATATGATGTAGTGTTCAAGACTCTCCTTTCTAATATTCCTTATGAAATTCACCCCTCCCAGTATGTGCAATGGTTCATTAGAGGGTTTCTAGTACCATTTAGAAGAGTACTCTCTATGAATACATTCATAGACCCTCATGAAGCACCTGAAGCCGTGCTCAAGTTTGAGACAATCGATACTAGGATCAGCCCATTCATGGAGGCATAAATTGCATTTGTGGCCTCCCAACTCCAAAAGCTTACCACTAGTTCATCTCAATATGCTCAAAGCATGTTATAGTGCATCAACTATGAAATGGAAGGGAATGACAAGAATAACTACCCTCGAAGGAATATATGCACATGGCTTCTAATATGTGATGTTTGTCATGAGGTGTATGATGCTCACAACTTCCCTTTATTACAATGCACCATTCAGATTAACACAACCATATATTTTTAGTGTTGTGATCCCTACACTTATATCATAGTTAATTATCGAGTAATTGATGAGATGCATGAAAACATAGAGAGAGGTTCATGATAGGAAACTATAGTTGGTATAAGGAAAAATAATCAAGGGAATGAGGGTTATAGCCAATAGAATGTGGGATATGAAATGAAATAAGGTGACAAAGGGTAAGGTGGAGGACATGAGGGTGGAAGGTTCCCATCTCGTTCATGTTATAAGTGTGGTTTCAAAGAACACTATCAGTGTGACTACCTTACACATCCAATATATGGGTATTGTTGAGGAACCTATAAGGTCAAGGAACTCCCTAACCTATTTAATAAGTTGATCCAAGGTAGGCTAGGCATAGACAAGGGTATAGAAATGATTAGGTGTGAACTAAAAGTAGAGAAGTGGACTCTGAAGACAAAACTGACCAACATAGAAATAGTCAAGGTGTAGGTGACTACTCATAGTGGATTCACCACCAAGCCACTAGTTGTTTCAACACCTAAATTACACCTAGAAAATGGGGAATGGAGTCGCATTGAGTGCATCACATAGCTTGAACCCAAATTTTTGTGTTACCCAAACACTACATGCTAGAAACATGTATTATAGCAGTCTATGAGCATCATTCAAAACCTACAAGGGGAGTTCTAACTAACACAAGACCTAGAAGCATAGTTTGTCACCTCCTATAAGAAACAAGATAGCCAAGAGGCTGAGATACAGTAACTGACAAAGATCTTACACCTCCTACAGATGGAAATAATGTTTCCCCTATCGAATAATTTGCTTTTCAAACATGTAGCAAAAAATCCAATTGAATTTATCATGCCACACATAGAAAGGGTGTGATAAGCATGCATATAATGTAGATTAAAATCAAGAACTACTTGTGAATGCCACCATTAATTGATGGTCTATATGTGAGGTCCTTGTAGACATAGGCACCAAGGTCAATATCTTGACCTAGAATGTATGGGAGTTAGCCTTGAGGCCTTCCCCTCATGTGCTTTTTATGGCCAACAAGACCTGAGTGCAACCAATCAGAATTATGAAGAGTGTCATTGTATATATCATGGGTGCCAAGTTCTATGATGACTTCAAATTAATCTATTTGGTAGAATAAGATAATTATCTAGTGCTTTTGGGAAGGCTATGGAGTTATGAAAACAACATAGATATGCACTTTAAAAGGCACTATATGACCTTTGAAAATGGCAAGGATATGTTATTAATGCCCCTCTCAAGTGATCAAGGACCCTCTATGTAGAGAGTTTTGATCTTAAGGATGAGATCAACCATATATAACATCACAAAGAAGGCACCGAGACTCTAAACCCTAATGATCAAGGATTACTTTCTTGGGAAGATGGATAGTCATCCTTGGACACCACCAACTTTGCTTACAACTGATGGATCAAAGAATCTTATGAAACCAATGGTCAGAGGTGCCACTTAGTACACGCAAAGGCACCAAAACCTATAAGGATTGGTTGCGTCCATATTGATCACACTTCAAAAAGATGGGTCCCTTTTAATAGGAAGAAGGGAAAGAGAGTGTTTTTCCTAATCAAAGGTAAACTTGTAGCACTCCCAAGATATAATGGAATCAATCTTATGGAAGAGTATGTCTATGACCTTGAATCATACATCCCAAAGGAGGTAGATATAATGGGTGCACCAGTGTATACTTTGAGGATCACTTATGCTCATTGGTGGGTACCACAAAGGCCTAGCTTGCCAACTTGGAAAGATGTAAAAGTATCCATATACACTAAATTTAATAAAATAAACAAGGACCTAGACATCTCTACTTACTTTGGTGATTCCCCTATAATGCATGTGTACTTGTGTGAAGAAACATAGATTGTCTATGATGAGAACACCTCTAGGAACCTCTGGGTGCATACCTTTTATATGACCTTGAAGACATGGGCACAAACATGGTAAATTATCAATGATACATGCCATGAGATAACCAACTAGTATGTCCTTAAGGAGATTTTCATTCACACCTCCTTTTCTTCACAGAACCTGGCATTGATTGAGCCACTACAAGTAGTTCATAAAGTTATGTTTGAGGACATTACAATCCTAGAGGATTGCTTAAAATACATGTTCATTGAAAATGGGTTGGCTTTCCTAACATTTTTTAAGGATAAAATGTTAAATAGTGACTAAATTAAAGAAGAGGATGAGACCTGGATGGCATGTAACTAGATAAACCTAGTAGGTAAAAGGAGGCTTATTTGTTAAGTGGAGCATACCGCCCCCAATTAAGAAGACCCTAATCATGTTAGCATAGAAATAATTGAGGGTAGTAAGAAAGTTGAGGACTCAAACATAAGAGGAATGAGCCCTATTATGTGCTTCTCAAAACTACCAAGGTAGACATTAGCTTAGAATGGGAACCAAAGACGAATACTCTAGGTGCATACTGGTCTGACATGGAGCTGGTGCAAAATATTGATCTCCTAAAATAGTTTCAAGACTTTTTCCCTTATAAGTATTGAGAAATGAAGGGCACCCACCCATCCCTTGGAAAAATGAGTATAAATCTAGTTGATGGTGTATGACCTATCAAGAAGCACCCTTATAGAATGAACCCCAAACTCCATGCCAAGGTTAAAATGGAGATTGATGGAATGCTAGTTGTATATGTCATCTACCTTGTATAAGAATATAAATACATGAGCCCTATGGTTATTAGCATTAATAATGATGGATGCATCCATATTTTTATTGATTATATATTATTGAATGTTACCTACATCACTAACCCCTTCCTAACACCATTCATTGACAAAGTATTACATGGCATAACAGACTATGAAATATACAATTTCATTGATGGGTTCTCAAGATACCATCAAGTCTAAATTGAGGAAGAGGATAAGCCCAAAATAAATTGTACAATAGAATGGGGTTATTTCACATAAAACATAATGTCCTTAGGACTCAATAATGCACCACTCATGTTCTCTAGAGTGGTGATCACTACATTTAAGGACTTCATTCACATGTTCCCCCAAGTGTATTTAGATGACTAGACTATGTATGGGCTAGTAAAAGACCATTATGACAAGTTGTGCCTCATGTTTGAGAGGTGCACATAATTACATATATCCTTCAACCTCAAGAAGTGTAGCTTCTTAACACCCTTTGGCACCTTGCTTGAGCACATTGTCTGCAAAGATGGTCTGCTTATCGATCATATGAAGATTTTAATTATTCTACATATCTAAACCCATTCCATGTAGAAAGACATTCATGCCTTTCTCGGCCATTATGGATACTATATAAATTTCATAAGGAGATAGGTAAAGATTAAAACATCACTAGAAGAGATCTTGTGTAAATATCACCCATTATATTAGGGCACAACACAAGAGGATGCCTTTGAAACTCTAAAGCTCAAACTGGCTAGTATGCCTATTTTATCATTTTTAAAATGGATGAATCCATTCCATGTCTTTGTCAATACATCTAGATCCATAATTGGTGTCATTTTGGATCAACTGATTGAAGGTAAAATAGATCATCCCATCTCCTTTGCAAGTAATAAACTAACCCAAGCATAGCATAAATATAAAACAACTAAGTGCGAGGTAGGAAACACTTTTTGGTGACCCCAATCATATTATTCACTAATCATGAGGTGCTTAAGTACCTTGTGAATAATCCCATTCTCCATTGGTGAATTTGTATATGGATAGTTTCATTTGAATAATTTTAGATCTGGGTTATCATGAAGCCTAGAAAATATAACTCAGGCCTAGAACATTTGTCCCACATCAAATTTGGTGATGCAAAAATGCCTATTAAGGATCGCATGCTAGATTCAAAACTCTACAAAGTCTAGTGCATCCCTGAGCACTTGTCAAATATTTCTACTTTTCTCACATCTGGGTCTACTACCTAGACTATGACAACTAAAGATAAGAAACATCTTGTGATTCATGTTGCCCCCTTTCAACTCATTAGTGAGGAACTATATAAATTCAACTAAGATGAACTCCTACACTGATGTGTCTTAGAACATGAAAGAGACTCTATCTTACAAGGGGCTCATGAGGGGAAAGTAGGAGGCCATTGTGCTAGAAATACAACTATATGTAAAGTGTTACAATCAATTTTATGGTGGCCAAGTTTGTTCTAAGATGAAAAAGATTATGCTAAGGCATGTGATGTCTACCAGTGTAGAGGAAATCCTAACCATCAAGATGAGATGCCTCTCATTCCCATCCTTGCCTAGGTGTCATTCAAAAAATGGGCCATTAACTTTATTGGGTTGATCATTCCCATAATAAGTCACACAAGTCAAAGATACATTTTGGCAGCCATAGACAATTTCACTAAGTGGGTTGAGGCAACACCAACCAAAAATTACATAGCCATCACCACCACAAGGTTTATTTGGTAAAACATCATAAGTCATTATGTGTTTCCACTCAATTTGACTAGTGATAGAGGCACGCACTTCATCAATGAAATCATGAAAATCCTACTGACTGAATATATGGTGGCACACTATAACACAACCCCTTATCATCCCCAAATAAATGGCATAGCTGATTCATTCAATAAGATATTGGGGACATTCCTCACTAAGATATGTGATGTTGATCATAAAGACTATGATGATCATGTATTA
This sequence comes from Torreya grandis, assembly GCA_037957365.1. Taxonomy (NCBI): domain Eukaryota; kingdom Viridiplantae; phylum Streptophyta; class Pinopsida; order Cupressales; family Taxaceae; genus Torreya; species Torreya grandis. Next base: position 4,284,134 of record JARHVA010000223.1, on the reverse strand, counting down.
GTAGTACTATGGGAATATCACATGACTTATAAGTTCTTGAACAAGGCTACACCATTCTATCTATTTTTTGGCATAGGGTTTATTTTACCCATGGAGTTTATAGTGCCCTCATTATGCATTGCATGCATTAGTCATTTGGATTACTAAGAGTCTTTGATTACAGTGCAGGAAGACTTGGAGCAATTTGAAGATATGAGTGCCCAAGCAAGATGGAGCCAATAGATAGAGAAGGCATGCTAGAAGTTATGTCATGAAAACCATATTAAGTGTAAGGTACTTATTGAAGGAGCATTAGTCCTAATATATGACTCCAATTAACTCAAGAACTCGAGCAAGTTACAGATCAGGTGGATGGGCCCTTATGTCATCTACAACATATTGGAGACTAGCACATAAGTTATGCACATTGTAAGGTGAAATTATCCTTGGGAATTTCAATGGAAATCAATTGAAGCCTTATAGGTAATAGGATGTTACTTGCACCATCATAACACTGACTTCTCGATCACAAGTTGGTTGTGTTTTGCTTACCAGAAACAAGTTGGGCATAAGCCAAACATTTCCTTATGTTTTGTGTTGTTTTATGTTATATTGGTAATGGATGAATAAGTGAGGTGATTTCAAGCCTGCAAGAGAAATTTTTTGTGCTTACACACATAAATCTAGTTAGATGGGTCAAGCACAAGTGCTTTTTAAGCACTTGAGGCTAGACACCTAAGTTTTTGGGTGCACGGAGTTTACCAAATTTATAAAAATATGAGTACTAAGTAAAAAAGGGAGGCACATTAAATGCTAGTGTAAAAGAGAGAAAAAGGAGGTGTACCATATACTCATGTGCTAGAGATCAAAATAGGAAAAATAAGTGTTAGAGAACCAACATAGTATGTGGTAGGACAGGCCAAGGCAAGAGATGAAAATTGCAAGAAATCAACCTAGGAATGGAAGTGTACTTGAAAAGAAGCACAACAAGAAAAGGATATGAAACCGAGGAGGTTGAATCATGTGCATGTGAAGTGTTATGCCTAGGTTACCATAAGAAAGGTGAAGGTTGTGCCAAGGTGAATGAAGTGCAGGAGGAAGATCATCTAGACAAGTTGGCATCCACCCAACGGTAGGTGAGAAGTGACTGTTTGAAAACACATGTCACTTTACCAAAAAAATATGTTAAGAGAATTTAATGCATTAATGGTGGAGACACAAATATCCACAATAAATGTAAATTTGGTAGTGGATTTTTTGGATTTCATGGGTTTTAGTGAATTTCAATAAATCCATGCACTGTCATGCCATTACTCACCTACAATTAAGATGATAGCTAAAGTTAAGGTATAAAGAGGTTTATGGTGCATTGGATTAGGTTACAAACCTTAAGATAATTTGAACCCAAAACATAGAGAAGAACCAGAGCCAAACTATAGCTAAAGTGAGAAAACACTACCATAATGAAACCCTAAGCACCTATGGCTACCAAACAAAAATGAGTGAATAGGGAATGAGATTTTGTTTTGTTTGAGATTGAAATAGAGGTGTGTGAAGATATAATTTCAAGAGAATTAGGTAGGAGAAAGTCTGAGTGATATTGAGGATACCATTAATGGTGAATGAAGATTGAAATCTGAACTCATAGTTATAGACCCCATGACTATGAAGATGCACCAAAAAACATTATAGGTTTTGAAAAGATAAACAAACCATGCTTCAACACTATCCAGTTTAGAATAGGAAATAAATTAATGAGTTCTTGTCCAATATAAGCATATAAGGATGCCAAGAGGGCATATACAATAGAATATATATGTATTTCAAAGAAGAAGGCATAACCAAATGAAGGGGTTAGTGTTGTTACGGTTTACCTTGAGGTACTCACCAAAATGTCCTATAGAGAAATATAGTTTCCCCTTGATGTCTTAGTATGGGAGACTTGGGTGTATTTCACACACACCTATAGGTTGAAATAATAAAACCATCACATATCAATCAATATACAAGATCTCAACCAAGACTAGGTGGTTAACATGGGAGCCAAGATAGAAGCAGGTGTAGTGTTATTTGACATATCCATCTGATATAAGATTATGACCATCAGTGCAACCCAACTATATGAGTTGTTATGTTTTGTCAAGCTAGAGGAACTCATGTATTTCCTCCTCTCACACGTCTATGGAGACCACTTCTAGTTCACAAAGAGGTACATGTGGATATTGAAATGCCTCATCAGGTAGAATAATTAGGCTCCCAAACTCAAGCATGAATATCTACCTGATGATGGAGAGGGTTGTGAAACTCCTTGGTTATTACAACGGAGGATTCATATTCCCAATAAAGGATATAAAATACCCTAGCATAAGGGTTATGACATGCCTCATAAGTTCTAATATATGCCCTAATGGATGGTGTAAAAACATCAACAAGGCCTACTTATACATCACCCATCACATGGCACGAGGGGTTAAGTTTAAACATTACCAAATTCATTGTTGAAGAAATGGTGAAGAACTCGTTATAGTGTTATAAGGCATGAGAAACCTTTAGGTGGGGGTCAATACTGATATTAATTTTGATGGAGGAGATCAACATGCTTGATGGTGATGAAGACAATATTTGGGTCTTCTCGATGCAAAATGAATCCCCCACATTAAAATACCAGGACTTCACCCACCCACCTTCCTTATACCAAAAATATAAGACATTAGTGTTAGGGTGATATGCTCAGTACATTGAGGCATTTAGGATAAAATACTACATCCTATAGGATCTCTGCCAACACATGTTTAGCATGGAAACCTTCATCATCATGCAACATTTCTATGTAGTTTTCCTAGAGATCATAGATGGTAACTTATCCATCTGGATCAAACTCCCTTATGCATTTTCCATAAAATATTTTAGGGGGGCACTAATGAGGATTCCAAATGTGTAGTAGCTGGACATCCTAATAAAGGGTGTGGATCAAAAAAGGAATAGGTTGAGGTGTTAGTATGTGTACCTAGGAGGGAAAGCCATAAAGTATGAGGAGGATGACTCTGACCACATAGACCTTTATCCAATCTAAAGATAAATCATCATATAGTGCATCTTAAATTTATATTATGATATGAATCCATGAAATAAGGGCATAAACCCTAGGAAAGATGATGTTCTCCCCCTCTAGATCGGTAATGATTAGAAACTAGTGCCATTAATGCAAAATAGGTCTCTTTAGAAAGAATAGGGAGAGATGCTTGAATAAATATAGGAGTGCATCAAGTTGAGGGTCACCTTTGGTAAATAATCAACTCCTTCAACTCAAAATAATAAGTGCATGACATTCATGCCAGAAACTACTTCCTCTAGTTAGAAATAGAAAAAGAAGAAGTCCAAGGGACCCATTATACTCCTGACAATAACCCTAACAAAAATGGATGCAGAAGAGGCAAGTGCATGAGGAAGGGAGGAAGAGATAGAGGAGGAGGTAGAATAAGAAGGAACCAAAGTCTACATTAGACAAGAAGTTGGAGAGTAGCCTAGCACTGAGGAAGTCTAGAAGCCCCTCAAAGGTAGCACTACCATCATGCTTGAAGAGATAAAGATGCCACCCAGTGCCTCATCTAAATATCTATCCACACAAGCTCCACAAACTAAGGAGGAAAAGAGAAGGTTGTGGAAGAAAATGGGCCATAATAAGGAATAAATTGAGATGGTACTGGCACTAGAGAAAAAGAGGAAGGATATGAAGGATGCCAGCATGACTCATGAAGATATTGAGAGAATTGAGGCCAAGGAAGAGAAGGAAAAGAAAATTAAGGTGGACAAATAAGTAAATGCCAAGAAATATAAAAAATAAATAGGTCCCCAAAAGTATAGAACCAATTGTGGAAGTATTAGAAAAGGTGCCTGGCACCCCTACTAGCAATGCAGATAAAGCTACACAACAGGGATGCCCAAGTAGTGAAGGGGTGCCTAAAGCGAAAGAGGAAGAAGCTAGCACCAAAATAATACACTTAAAGGTTATTGATAATAAACTCCAAGAAGAAGCAGACAAAGGGGACAAGTCTGAAGAAGAACCCCTCTAGGAATAGGAAAAAGACACCTTTAAAGAAAGCATCAAAGAAATTGGTAGCACTAATGAGGAGGAAGAAGAGAAAATGGAGCTGATGATTGTCAAAGAGGAAGGTGAAGAGTTGAGTATAAGGGGAAAAGTGTAGAAGGGGTGGACAAAGGATGATTTTTATATGTTTGAATACATGTCCACCAAATCTACCATAGATAAGACACAAACAACTTGCATTTATGTTTGACAGCTATATGGATGAGCCTTACTTTGAGGTGCCTCAAAAGGCCATATTAGGCATGGATAGCTTGAATAATGGAATGACTCCCTTATCATAAATCCACATACCATGAACCAATCAGGTTTATGAATGCACACATCTAGATGGCCACTGAAGTCACACAAAAGAACATCATCAATGATAACAGAGCAAAGAAATGGAAAAAACTTTATAAGGATGCCAAAGATGAATCATAGGCCATGAATTTTAAGCTATAGTAGCTATGTGAGTGAATAGAGATAGTTGATCCATCCCTTTTGATTGGCATTGATACATCAAACCTCTTGAAGGTTGATAAATTATGTGTGCTAGTGGAGCGAATGCTCCCAATAATGAAATAGGAGCTAGCACAAGAAGAAGAAGAAGAAGACCCATGCACTATGTTGAATAAAGAGATAGTAGCCAAGATCATAGAGGTAGAGGACATCTTCACAAAGATATAATGATTTGTAGATGCATTTGATGCCATCTTCATGAACTTTTCCAACCAAGTGTCATTTATAGACATGCACCTTAAATAGGCAAAGGGGGAAAAGGAGGAGTTGATGATGTAGGTGTACTCTATAAGTAGGACAGAGTGCATATAGATAATGGGCAGGGTCAATATAGTGAGCACACAAATAAAGCACAAAGATCAAAACCCAGAAGCACTATTTTATGCCTTACAAATTAAGGCCTAAAAATAAGGAGCAATCCTTAACAGAATAGTGACAAAAGCTAAGACAAATCTTGAGGCCTTTATAAAAGAGCTAGAAAAGATAGATATGCTCATACTTAGAACCATCTCTATGAAAATAGATAGCACCACTGAGTAAATCAAGTATGTTATCAAGGGCTTTATTGACTTCAAAATTGAACTTAAAGAGAGTGCACCTTAATTTTGTGCACCAAAATATTTGGCAGCCTAGTCCAAGGATGAACTAATAATTTTGTATGGGGTAATTTTGGGCACCTAGTTTTTTACATATATGATCCACACCCACTCGATAGGCATATTTACATGAGTAAATCACTTGGATGATGATTTCTATTTCGGTATCTTTTACACTAGTTGGAGGGATTGATGCATATCTTATGCCAACTTGTAGATGGCTAACTAATTAAATGATTTATTGGGCATCTTCAAGAAGTGGCTATATCTGGTGATTTTAGTGTAATGGGTGTAAGGTACTGAATCCATTAGAATGATTTCTAAATATCTAGATTGGTGCCTAGCATGCATGACTCCACATTAGTATAAGTTTGACCTATAGCTTATAAAAACAAGCTTGAACTAGTTAGCAAGGAGGATGTGATTTAATGCAGCGAAGCTCTGGAAAATTGGTTCTTCATGATGATAGCCACCATTAGCATTAGATAGAGTATGCAATCCATTAAAGATTCAATATTATCACCCAAGCTCACCTATGAGCCACTAGGCCATTATATCATTTAAGTATATACTTTATTTTTACATGTTATGGACTATGTTTTGTATTTAAACTTTCATTAATGATGAAGGGTGTTGCATCTAATTGAGTTTAATCTGATTATGTGTCTGGTTAATGTCCTTTGAATGCATTATGAATGGAATGGTTATAATGGTATAATTTTAATAAATGAATGTTATATGTAAGTGAATTTCTAGTCCAGGTCATTAATGGCATCCCTATGTTAGTTGATGATGTCATCATACTCTATTGATATAACCTAAGTATAAGATAGTAATGCACCCAAGCTTTGGAACCCTTGCTAGGAAGTGCCTTGCCTAATAATTAACACTTGATCTAAGGCTTCCCCTTGAATCATCCAATTCATATATGATGCTAGACTTAGTGTGACAAAGGTGTGCACCTTTGAGACTATAGAACCAACCCGGTATAGGCTTTCACCCTTATGACAGAACTAGCTTCCCATATAGTTTTATGTCAATAAATCTACCAAAATCCTATGTTGAAAGGACCAAGTCTTGAAAGTGAAATCTTGCACCATGGCACAACTATCCCAATGCGAGCCTCTATTACTTATTTGTTGTGCTTCATGTGAGCACATAAGGCTTTTGCCTTATGTGAATTAATACCAGTGCAGTTGAGTGATATGGGAATATACTTTATTTTCACCTAGTTGTAGTGAGTCCAAAATTGACTCAAACAACTGAATGAGTGCCTAACTTGATGAAATAATGGATTGAAGACCCAACTTTATACAATAGTGCTTTCGAAAAGGACTCTATCCCTCTGTGCTTATGATAAATCTAGGCTAAGTTATAATGTTATCCTCAATGTATTGTGTTCAAATTTAATGGGTAGCACATGGTTCTTTCCATAGACCAATTCATATGGAGTGAGGCCAATTTAATTCTTCCACATAATTAGGTATGCCCAAACTACTTCATAAAAATGAGTTTCCCAATCTTTATGATGCACATTGACTATTTTGGTGAGGATGTTCTCCACCTCCCTAATTGTGACCTCTACTTGCCCATTAGATTGAGGATGGTAGGGTTGTATTTTTTATACTTGATTTCATATTCCTTAACAAGGGAATTGTGAGATTAGATGTAAAATGAGGCCCTTGGTCTGTAAAAATTTATATTGGTACCCCACAGTGGGTGAAAATTTACTCATATAAAAATTATTCCACCTTCTCATCTCTTACATGGGTTAAATCCTTCACCTCAACCCATTTAGTGACATAATCTATGAAAACTAATATGTACTCATTATTGGATTTAGGATCTATGGGACCCAAAAAATCAATTCCCCATTTATCAAATAGTTTTAAACTAGTTGGGGTTGTAGTGGCATTTCATCATAATGTGTACGTTTCCCCATACATTGACATTGATCACATTTACGGGTGTATTTGAAGGAGTCCTTGTGAAAATTAGGCTAGTAGTATCCATTAGTTAAAATTTTGATGGTAGTCCTTTTTGTAGAAAAATGACTCATGTTGGGTTCATCATGACATGATCAAAGGATGTCAATAGCCTCATCTTCTCAGATACACCGACTCATGATTAAATCAAGTCTTATTATAAATAGGTACCTAGAGATCCATGAGTATGGATCATTTTTTGTGATTAAATTCTACTTTTATTTAGGATTAAAATGATATGGTAGTAATCATGCAAGAAAATAGTTAATAATATCTACATACCAAGGAGTATTAGTTGTCAATGAAAAAGGGTGTTGAGTAGGAAAATAATCATCTACTATGAAACTTTGTTGATTATATTGTAATCAATATAATAAAATTTCAACTATATTGTCCTTTCCTAGTATATAAACAATGGTTATATGAAAATCCTATAGTAAAAGAAACCATCTAATTATCATGTTAGCTATTGTAGGCTTATTCATTAAATACTTGATGGTTGCATGATTAGTATGGATGAAGAATTGATACCCAGTAATGTAGTGTCTAAACTTGTCAATATCATAGAATACATCAAGAAATTATTTTTCCATAATTTTGTAGTTGATTTTAACTTGTTGGAGGTTTTTTTTTATGAAATAAATAGCATAGCTTAAAGACCACTTTTTATAGCCCAAGATAGCTCTTAATGTACAATTCGAAGTGTCTGTATGTATATGAAATGGTTATGTGATCTCTTAACACATGATTTTTTGTCAATAAATTCTTAAGTTATTGGAATCTCTCCTAACATGCAGTAGTCTAGACAAAAGCAACATCTTTAGAAATCAAAACAAATAAAAGTGTTGTAATTTTATTGAAGTCCTTGATAAATCTATAGTAATAACCAACATGTCCTAGGAATATTATAACATCATTTTGATTTGTTGAAATTGGTAAGTCTTTGATGATACTTATCTTGGCAGGATCTACCTTAATACATATACATAAGATGTGGTGTCCCAACTTAATACCTTCCATCATTAGCATGTAGCACTTTTTTTGACTTAGGGATAGTTGATGGTATTAGAAAAATTAAAATATTTTATCAAGATTTTAAAGGGATTCCTCATGTGTTTATCCATAAGCAGTGAATTCACCCATATAGATTTATAGATAATCATGGAAGAGATCAAAAAATATGTTTAAGACAGTTCATTGTAAGGTGGATAGAGTATTGCATAAATCAAATGAAAGTAATACATATGCATAGATATCCCAAGGACATGTGAAGGTAGTCTTTTCTTGTCCTTAGATGATATTATAATCTGATTATAGCAATTAAATCCATCAAGGAATGAGAAATACTTTTTTCCTACCAATGTGTCAAGGACTTGGTTAATAAAAAGAAATAGAAAATGATGCTTCCTTGTAGCTACATTCAATTCCCTATAGTCTAAAAATATATGCCATTTACCCTCTTTTTTAGGTACAATCACAAGGGGTGAAACCCATTGACTCTCAAGAATTAGATATATGAATATTGCATCCAATAATTTTTACAACTATATTTTGACTATATGTTTAATAGCAGGTTTCATCCTTTGTTGTGGTTGGTAAATGGGTTTGCATTCCTCTTTGATATAGAGGTGATGGATACGTAAATCCAAAGGGATACCTCTCATATTATGAAAATCCCAAGAAAAATTTGTCTTCTAATTTTAGAGCATAATGACTAACTTGGTTTCTTGTTGGAGTGTCAACTTCTTATTAATATTGAGGGGTCTTCCTAGGAGTATTTATACTTGTTTAGATATGAACATAATTTAGTCAATATTACCTATCAGTGGGGCATAGCTGTAATGATCTGTTAATATCTTATAAAAGGTTTTAATACCTTATGCAAGTTCAGAGGGAGCACTCTTAGAAATAATATTTTCATACAGGCATGTTTTACATTACAAGAGATTGTTTGTTTTGTAGTCATCTTGATAAGTGTTTTGTAAAATATGAGAAACGAGTGTGTATTCATCTTGATATTTTATGGATGTGATATGGTCAAGTATGCATAAAGTGTGTAAAGAAACATGTTACTCATCTACTTCTTCTACCCAAGGAGTTTGGTCTTCCTCATAGGAAAGTTCAGCTGGTGGATATAATAATAATTTATTAATATTATTTATGTTTAGAATAAACATTTTCCCTAACCTAAAATTAATGAAAGCATCAATTGTGTCCATCCATGGCCTTCCTAAAATGAGTGGGTAACCTCCTACGTTAGTTTTTAGTTTTATAATGATAAAATCTATTAGATATTCCCATGAATCCATAGTGATGACTATTTATTCAATCATCCTCTTAGGTTTGATGATTTATCTATCAATCATTTACAATACAATAAGTGTTAAGTGAATTTGTTTCAATCCAATTTGGTGCATGGATTTCATAGTCATAACATTGATGGTTGCCCTTAAATCAATCAATGTATTTAGTATAACTTGTCCATTAATGTTGTCATTGACTATAAGACTTCTTGGATTAGAATACTTGGGTGGAACTATTATGTCATTAATAAAATCAATAGATATATTTTCATCATTATTAGTTTTAGTCAATCAAGATCATAAAAACTAGTGAAAAACATTTTAGAACCTACGACCTCATGAACAATACAAAAGGTTAGTCAATAATGCATTAGATTCAAACTAGAAACATGAAAACCTCCATTTTTGACTTATTTGTATGGGTGTGGCTCAAATTTATATTTGAATGGTCTTTTTCAATGCCAATTATGTGATAACATCTCCATTGGAAACTATGGACCTTGTTGAGATTGATTAAGAATGTGGGGAGATGATGCACAAAGAGATTTGATGGGTTGATAGAACTTCATTGTATAAATTGAGAATTATAATTATGATGTAAAGAGGTATATTTATAATGGACCTAAATCACTGAGGACCTTTAATATTGAAATCACAATGAATGGTTCCAAATGAGTCTTCAAATGTGAACATGTATTAGAACATAGATCACTAATGTGATCCCTTCATCTCAATCAAGATGAAGGGTGGAGGATAATCTTTGAAAATATCAAATGATAATTAATATAATCCCTTTATCTTATTTCTATGATGAAGGGTCGAGGATTCTCCTCATAATATCTTTGTGAGTGTCTTGTCGACTCCTTTCTTCCCTTGGGCTTAGAAAGGGTCAACCTATGCCCATGAGCACTTGAGTTCAGCCTTGGTCACCTTATTATGTCTTTTGAAGTGTTAGGGAAGTTCAAGGAGGGTAAATTGTCAAAAAATCATAGGTATCATGTTAAAGTGGTGTGTTATGTCAAGGAATGTCATGGTGGTCATATTTTCACTTTGTTTGATCTTGTGTCAAGTGTTCATTTTGTGTTAACTATGTATAAGGGTCCATAACAAGTCTTGAGGTGGTCTTTGTGATCTAAAAGCACTCATATTGAATATGAATCAAATTTTTTATCTCATGGCTAGTTTTTAATTCATCTAAGCATGTTGATAACCTACAAAATATAGAAAAATTAGAGGATTAGAGATGGTATAAAGAGAATTTCGTAACCTTGTTTAAAGCCTTAGCATGTTTTATGGTCTTTTAGAAAATGTTAAAGTAGCCCTCAATTGATATTTGACTTAATATCATACATAATTACCTTAAAAGGGTATTCACACCATGGGAATGGTATTATTATGGCCCCTAGGACACATTAAATCATTATAAAAGGTAAAATGCATTCAAAGGGGTCTCATTATCATAATAATGCCATTACAAAATGGTTTCATATATAAAAGGGGTCTTATTTTAGAAGTCAAATACTTTTATTCACCACTAAGGTGGCCCACAAATGGGGAAACTAAATTTTTACCTTCCATCCACCTGTACTCCCTATTTAGAATCATTTTTTACTCTTTATTTCCCTCCATTAATAGCATTTCAATATCTCAAACCTGAGAAAATATAGGAAAGTGATGTTTTATAGGTGTTTTTAGGATTGTATGGACCCAATAGTATGGTCATGGTTAGAAAAGGTCAATAATATTTATGAGGAACTCATTGTATGAATCATATAAGATAATACATGAATTTCATAGTTAAAAAGGTTAAAAATTAGACCCTTCTCTCCATCACTCTTCTTGGTAGCCTTAGAGAGCAATTCAGGCTTATGTTCAATCTATACAGGAGAGAGAAAATGGTGATCTAATATTTTGGGGAGAATAAGGAGGTCACATGACATTTTCATTTTGGAATTAGGTTTCAAATTGATGACCAATGCTCTATGAATAATGGTTAAGAACCTAGGTAGTCAAACTGGTCTTTTACATCTACACAAGGTCAATCTTTGAATAGTTTTAGTATATTTTTGGTTTGATTAATGAAATCAATGTTTTTATGTTTCTTATAAATGTATTAATATTCTATATACGTCATTCTCCATGCCTATTTCACATGTGTGATCTCATTGGAGTAAGTAATCTCCATGTTGTCAAAAGTTGCAGGTTGCAGGTAGTGATTTCTTAATATTATTGAGCCTTCAATGCATGAATGAATCTAAAAGTGAGTAGTGGTTTGATGAGCTTATGGATTTTTTAGAAATATTCATGTTTTCTTTACCTCCATATCACAATTTATTCATTAATGAACCTTCAACTCTTTCAAGATCTTGTTTTCAAGTGGGAATGCCTATCTAGTTTGACCTCAATTGCAAGTGTAAGCAGAGTATGTATACACAAAATATTTTAAAACTTTATCAATTACTAATGTTTTATATCTTTCAAGAACCCATCGAGTCTCAATTTATTTCAGTGCATTCCTTAAGGGGTGCATTGGGAAAGGGGTGGGTAGACCATTGGTAGTTTATAGGATTATTGTCCCTTTACAACCACTTACTACCTACACAACCATATCCTGAAAACATTACCCAAAGCTTTGAATTTTCTTTTGCACCCTCGCATAGTCATTTTCCTCCTTCATTAGCCATTCCCTAGCCTAAAATCCTTTTTTATGGTTTACATTACACTATCATCCCCATCGACCTTATACTCTAATTGATAAAATAGATTTAGGGTTTAAGTTGACCTAGACCAAGACCTAATTTGTTTTTGTCAATAACAATACAATGTCAATTGGGTCGACTCTATTAGCTAAATTATTGGAAAGGACTAGGGTTAGATTCAACTATATAAACACATTCCTTTGTCATTCTTAGAGAGACAACAAGATTTAATTATTCATTTTCACTTTTTTACAATCTTTTCTTATGCCATTCTACTTTAAGAGTCTTAGCTTAGGGTTTCTATTTGGAGAAGAATCTTATTTTGTGGAAAAGTCTTAGATGTTTTGGCCTTTCTTAGTGATCCTTACAAACCACAAAAACATCTTGATAATCACCTTTTTCCAAGGGAGAGATTGAGTCTCGATGGGTTCGTATTTAAGGTAAGTATCTCTAACTTTGTTCCTCTCTTTACTAGATAGAAGTAGCATAAGTAAGATGAAAACATAGGACCTAGCTAGGGTTATTACATAGTTTTGCTTGACTAGAGGCTTTAAAACCCTCCCTAGTGATATTATTATGGTAAAATATCCCTTGGATAGGTTTAGTGGATCCATCTTGGTCATGACCTTGAGTATCTAATGTATCTATAATCAAAAGTGTAAGTAGGATTTATCTTCTTTGAGATAGGATTAATTTATAAATCAGATGCATTTCCCTCTACATACAAAGTGTTTTATGGTTGATGGTTGTTGAAGATCGTTATAACACTATAAAATATGTAGAGGTGTTATACACATGTGAAATAGCCCGTGTTTTATAATGAATAAGCCTCATTATGGCTCTCAAGACCCAAAAAATCATGAACTGCCTTCCAATGCTTTCAGAGGCCTTTTTAGTAGGGTTTAAGGTTTTTTTGAAATCTTAGGTTTTAATTTTTCCATCAAGATGCCTGATTAACCAAATCCAAGTGCCTTGATTTTTTTAGTACATAGATAGGGTTGTCTAGGGTCCCAATAGGTGGTATTGAATGAGGGATAATATTTCATATGATTCCTCTTAGTAGATACCCATTACGTAGTGACCTTATCAGACCATTTTCACCTCTTAATAGGCTTTGGCTTTCAAAATCAAAACTCTTAGAGGACTATATAATCACCACCTATAGGTTTAATCCCTCATGCCCAAGCTTAAGTCATGGAAATAAGGTCAAAAGATGAAAAATGTCATGAAAGGTCAATGAGGATGTGAGGAGAATAAAACTTAGTCAAGTTTAGACACATGATTAAATAACAATGATAGAATCTAAGAAGTCAAATTCAAGCTCAGCCTTCAAAGAGTTTATCAATACCATCATCTACAAGTAAACATAGATAAAATAAATAGAATAATATATGATTGTAAAAGTGACCATCTTAAGGTAAAGCAATGAGTTTCAATAAATGTCAATTGACTCCCAGCATGGTGTAGAAACCCTCCTCTTGTTCATGGACCAATGAAAGGACTCCATTAGTAGTTAAATACCTAAAAGAACACCTATAATACTATAAACAGTCTACATCCAATCTTAAATGTGAAATTACATAAACTCTAAGATTATATTACATGAGACCCCAAATCTATCATCAATAAGGAAGGAATAAATAGACCACTCAGGTCTCTAGCACTAACTAATCCAAACACTCAAATTGGGCCAAGGATGGTCATGGCAAACCTTAAAGAGAAAAAAAGGATAGATATGGAGCCTAAGAAATTTATGATAGATGCAAGAGGTTGAATTTAAATGGAAAAGAGTGTTAAGATGACATTGAATTCACTAGTACACCTATAGGTGGTTTAAAGTCATGAGGCTTATTTTAGGCTTATAACGCCTAAAACCCTCCTTGAGCCCTCAAAACCCCATATTCATCTTTGTGACCTACTCAAACTACCATGGAATACATAAGATCATGAAGAGGCATATGATGATAATACAAGTCATGATTAATATGGTTTAGGCAAAGGAAGGTAGGGGAATGGTCAATTTGGCTTAAATACCCCTCTCGAGCTCCATCACCCTAGTCAGCCATTTCGAACTACCAATTCAAATAATCATATCTTATATGGAAATATGAATGGGTAATAGTGATATTAGCGTAATTTGGGGACCCTTGTGTAATTACAATCTAGTGTAGAGAGAGTTTCATTAAGGACCTCAACTCTATGAATGATCTTAAATAATGTCAACATATCTAGAATGCTTAGTGAACACTTTAAGGCTGCCAACTTTTACTTAGATATCACCATATAAGGTGCATGGGGATAAGATATATTAGGTATTTTTTATGGGTCAATGGGATAAATATCCATGGCACTAAGTTTTAAATCTAAGGCATGTACTCTATGAACCATGATTTAGATGGTAGGCAACTAAACCCTTCCTAAACCTTGATAAAAACTTGATGAAAGAATTTTTCCATCAAATGCCTTATAATGAGGTAGTTGAGTCTTGAAATGGTCTTGATGGTATTCTCAGGTCTCATGGGCACCCAAATGAGCCATTGGTTGGTTATGTGTAGAGTATATGATATACAGATTAGGCCTAGAGAGGACTATTACAGGCATATATGCAAGAAATTAGAGAAAGTTTGCATGTTTTTCATAAGTATAAAGAGTAAAATATATTAAGAGGTTAAGTAGACTACACAATGACCACTTATAGGGGTCTTCACATCTGATGATCACCTACAGCCATGCCTATATGCCTATTTAGATGATTGTGTACATTATGAAGGAAGAAGCAGGTGGATTAACCAAGCCAACATAAGTGATCCAAGGGAACTAAGGGGTAGGTTTCATACTCTCATAAGTGTAAAAGTGGTTAGATTACTCCATTTAAGGGAAAAACACAAAAACACTATCATTAGTTCTATTAGCCTAATACCCTTCTCAAAGCATTATAAATTGGAGATTGAAGTCAAGATAAGAAAGGGGTGAATGGGACCTAAAACCAACATAGAAGTGTATCTCAAGGATTTTTAGATGTGAAAGAAGCATTGGTTTGTAAAAGAGAGATAAAAATTGGCCATTTTGGCCTGAAATTTCCTTAAAAGTTCATATAATGTTAAATGGTCACCTAAGGAGCACCTTCTTTTGCTCAATACTATATAGAGGATTTGCATGGAGTTATGATCATGTGGGGAAGGTTGAGGGACCTTGTCTACCATAATTTAGTGGAATTAGTTCATAGGTTGAAGGCCTAACATTTATTAACTATTGTTAAGATTCTAAACCTCCCTAAACCTCTCTAAAACCCTAATATAAGTTTGATGTGAAAGATCTTGATAAATTTGCACTCAAATGTATTGAATTGGTCTTAATTATAGCTAAAACACATTTTTCACTTTGAGAAGCTCCTATTCATGGCATTGGTTTTTAAAAATATATATATGTATGTACCAAAACCCTATTTGGTATTACACCCTCTCAAATCACAAACCACTCTCAATTCCTTCTAGAAATGCTTTTACAGGCCTGGACTAAAGAGGCAGTCTAGAAATGCTAGTGAAGGGTGACCTAGTCATCTAGGTGAGTAAGAATTACATGTGTGCACTATCTAAAAGGAATGAAACATGGTGTAATATTATTTTTATACTTTAAACATGCTCACTTACCTATTATTAAGGTTCTATATAAGTCTCTAGCCATCAAAGCAACTAGCACAAAGTGACTAGGCCTAGTTGCCTACTAGGCCTATTTGGTCAACTAAGAGAGATGCATATTGGTGTAGAGGGTTGATAAGGTATTAAATTTAGGTTCATAAAAATAATTTAAACTAATTCATTTAGATAATTAGGTACATTTCATGTTCATTGTGAAGGATGGGGCAGTCTTTTAAGCCTTATTAACATGAAAGAGAGAGGTAGGATACTTAATGCTTCATAGAGGCCAATTAGACTATAATGCCACCATTTTAACTACTAAAATGGGAATTATTTAACCATTTTTGGGTGATCATGCTTTTAATTTGGTTAACCAAGACTGTATGATCCTCCATTAGACCATTTCTTACACCATACTCTCATTGAAGGCCATTATGTAGCGAAGGCAATGCATGGGAAAGGTCAAGGAGTTGTTATTGATACTTATACATGTCATAACTAATTTTTGGGTAAATGACGCTCATAATGGACTCTATTCCACACTTCCATTCTATATTCCCTTCTCTCCCCTTCTATTATTCTATAAATTAAGGCTAAAATGCCATTGTATGCATCCCTTGGTTGGGTATGAAGAAACTCTGCACAAATTATACCTTGTAAACCTTTAAATGAATATAAGGACCAGTTCATATTCTCTTTCTAGATTAGTGTGTTATATACTTTTTATTTTTCATAATTATTGACTCTTATCTTCCTTTTCAAGTCATTTTTCTCACCTAGTTGTTAGGATATTATCTAAATAGGTCATATGGTATGTGAAAGTCTTGGTGATTGTGCTTGAAGCAGAATCTGATTAGTAATGTCATGAAACATGACTCTCATTCATCATCCTCAAGTTAAATATACTTAACATAGCCTCCAAGTGAATTATTTATGTTTAGGAGTCTCTAGGAGAGAGTAATCTAATCACTAGTCCTTATCTTGTTCACAAGTGTTATTGAAGGGTTAGTTAGAGTGGAAAAAACATGTACTACCTTTAATCCTAGAGATACAACCTCATATTTCTACCATTGCTCCCCTACCAATACCAATTAATCAAGATTATTCATATGCTTATTAGGTAGATAGATTAGGTAAATAGAAGGACTACTCAAGGCATAAAGCAACAAAATAGTGGCCTTAGAGAAGAAAAAACTTCCACCTCATAAACCATATCAAGATCCCTATTATCCTTATCAATTTAACATGCCTCTATATAAACTTAATCATCAAGGTCAAAATAAGATCACTCAAGCAAGTCCCTATAATAGTTTCTATACCAATTATAGTAGAACTTCTAAATCACTAATTCCAACTCAAAATAACTATGCTCAAGAAGGTTAGTAGTCTACATAATGGTGGAAGTCTCATGAGATGTCAATCAGCCCAAGTGAGGGTAATTTTCAAGATTATTTTATGAAGTAGAATTAGGCTCCTCTTATGTAATACATTCAACCTCCTACAAAACATAAAGAAGTCCCTTCTATGCAATATGGAGATACCCCCTTTGTGACTCAATTTGAAGTGTCAAATCAACAATGAATGAATGGGAGTAAGACACAATCATAAACTACTTTTGTTAAATTCCAATAAGGAGAAAATTATTTTAAACAATGTGCAGCTAATCAGGTTGGGGGTGCAGCCAAGGTAAATAGCCCTATTACAGCTCATACCAAGGCCAAAAAGAGAGTAGTGGGAAATGACTTAGAAGTTGGGAGAATAGATCCTCCATCATCTCAACCATATCAAGAGACTAGTGGACAAAATTCATCCCCTAAAACTCCACCAATTTAGAAGGTTCAAGATGGAAAGGGGTAGAATTACAAAGGTCCATTCATACCTTAGTTTACCCAAGCTCCAAATACTACTATTTTCCCTAAGTTGAAATCAATGGTTGATAGCTCTCATATCAGTATTATGGATCATATGAACAAGGCTCGTGTTACCATACCAATGTGGGACACATTGCTCATTCTGGGATAAAAATATCACCTCCAGGAAGAATTGTTCAAACTTTACATCTTGGATAAGCATGCATAAAAAGTGGGTGTAGTCCTAACCAATACCAATCAACCTAATGAGCTAAAACCAACCAAGTTAAAAAACCCCTGCCCCACTTTTCTATCTTTATATCATAATAGGATACTCCTTAGTACACATTTGTATGATATATATTGGGGTTAGTACATCTATCATGTCTAAGTTTATAACATACAAGTTGGGGTTAAGGTATGAGCCTAATTCTAATGGAGTCTTACAACCATATTCGTCCCCTTATATGGTTTTTGGTGTACTCAAGAATTTGAAAATTATCCTAGTTGCTTGTCTTAATTATACTATATCTTAAGATGTTTTAGTGGTTGATCTCCCACCTTATTTTACCTTGTGTTTATATATGGATTTCACTAATAAGATAGGAAGTTATCTCTCTTATAATAGGTCTTATATAGTCTTTAAGACTAGGTATGGAACACAGGTCACCATCAAGTCTAAACATATCTCGAGGTTCCATTTAGACCCCACATGCCTAATTTTTCCAATGTCAGTTGTACTATCATAGATGAAGTTGAACACCCCAATGATCAAGATCCAATTGAACCTCTTGAAGGCATATCAGACCTAATTTTTGATGAGTGGGGGGAAGATAACCATGATTATGATCCATATAAGAGAATTGCATAAGTATTCTTGGGGATATACTATATGCACAAGGAGGAGATAGTCATACCATCCCTTACTAACCTAATCCAAGACAATGATAGAGTGTGGATTTTATTCTTTGATGGCTATAGGTTCAAGAATATAAGTGGGACAGGTGTCATGCTTGTCTCTCCTTCTAATCAAAGATACTTTTTTTCCATGAGGTTCTAATTTAGCTACACATACAACATATTAGATTATGAGGCCCTCGTTTATGGGCTACAATGGGAAAGAAAAAGAGGTATTAAGCTACTACAAGCTAGGGGAGATAGTGAATTAGAAGTACATTAAGTGAGAAGGAAGAATTCAATCAAGAATCCACTCTTGAATGAATATGATCATAGAGTTTGAGACCTCTTAGAATAATTTGAGGTATTTGACATCCGTTTAATTCCAAGAGAGGCCAATCAACATGTAAACAGGTTGATAGCCATAGGAGCATAGTATGACATCCCAAGTAGCGTCAAGGACATGAAATATCAATCACAAATCAAGGTAGTTTGTAGACCTTCAATGCTTCATAATGAGGTTAGTTGGTATGTCTTTGAAAGTGATAAGAAAATAGCATGTTTCTTGCAATAGGAGGTAGAATTATGCTCAAGAAACTAAGGTAGACTTTAACAATAATATGGTAACAAAATTATTCAATTGAGAACAAATAAGTTACCCAAAGGATTAGTGACTCTTGAAAACATATTCAATGAGGATGATAAGTTAAATAAGGATAAGGTCAGCATGTCTACCAAGGAGGAACACTATGAGAAGGTCACCATGTTTAAAGAGAGGCTACTCAAACTAGGTAAATTAAACATAAAGGAAGAAAAGGCAGCCTTCATAGATTTGTGTCAAGAATTTTTAGACATCTTTACTTGGGAGTACAATTATTTGAAGGGGTTTGACCATAGTTTGTCCCAACATACTATAGAATTAGAGGTAAGTGAAAATCCTATAAGAAAAAAGCAAATACTGATCAACCCCAAGATTCAACTCATCATGAAGAAAGAGTTGATTAAGCTCATTGAATCCAACATCATCTTCCCCATAAAACACTCTTCATGGGTGGTTAATATTGTGTCTGTAAGAAATAAGAATGGGGAGATAAAGTTATGTGTAGATGTTAGGGATCTCAATAAGGTGTCATTGAGATACCACTACCCCTTGCCATCCATGAATCAGATTCTTCAAAAGGTTGTAGGGTTACAAATTTTATCATTGTTTAGTGGATACTTAGGGTATAATCAAGTGTTGGTGAAGGAGGAAGACCAACACAAGACTACCTTCATAACTAAGTGGGGCACTCATGCTTACAATAAGATGGCCTTTGGGATGTCCAATATAGGGGCCACCTTTTAAAGGGTAATAAATGTAGCCTTACAAGGACTCATCAATGAGATGGTGCTCATCTACCTTGATAACATCATACTCTTTTTTTAGGATGCCAAAGACCACTTGACACACCTAAGGCTAATATTTGATATGTGTAGGTAGTATAAGGTCTCTTTTAATCCCAAAAAATGTCTTTTTTTAGTCCATAAAGGTAGAATTTTAGGCCACATTGTGTCAAAAAAAGGCCTTTCTATAGACCCTGAGAGGATAAGTGCAATCCTTGCTCTATCACTTCCCAATCACAAGAAGGGACTATAGAGCTTTTTAGGAAAAAACAATTTCATTAGGAGGTTTATCCCCAGGTTTTCTGAGTTGGTGAGGCCTCTAACTTTCATGCTCAAGAAACATAAAGACTTCACATGGATTAAATAAGGAAAGAGAAACTTTGAATCCATTAAATAGGACATTGCTCAAACACCCACCCTCCTCAACCCTGATTTCTCAAGGGATTTATTCTTGTACACCTTCTCAATAAATCACACCATTTCTACCATGCTAATGCAACAAAATAGTGAGAGGATTGGTCATCCCATAGCCTTATTTAGTCAAACATAGATGGATATGAAAAGAGGCATACATTTTTTTAAAAGCATATGCTTATAGTCATGAGAGGTCTCAAAAAATTCAAACACATGGTGTCTAATGACAAGATCTATGTCATGGTGGTTCACCTTAGCATCAAAAACTTCATTATTAATTAGGTCTTGAGTGAAAAAAGAGTAGGTTGGGTGACTAAATGCATGGACTATGACATATAAGTGAAGGTCACCATATTGGTAAGGGGTATAAGAATGTGTGAATACTTGGCATCAGATGTGAAGGGTGATAAATAAGTGGTTTTGGCCATGCAAATTAATCACCAAGTAGATGCACCTACACCCTCTTCTAACTGGACTCAAAATATAATAAGTTTCCTTCAAAGAGGAGAGTGTTCTATAGACCTAAATAGGACAAGAAGAAGGTATTATAGGTTGAAATCAATCCCTTATGTCTTAGTTGATAGAGTTATATTTTAAAAAGATCTTGATGGCATGTTCTAAAAGTGTGTAGAAACTAACCAAGTTGACGAGCTCCTAGATTAGTTTCATGATGGGCCTATAAGAGGGAACTTTATAGCCAAGACTAAAACAACAAGAATAATAAGAAAATACTACTTTTATCCAATCTTGTTTAGGGGCTCCCATGTTTGGGTTAGGAGATGCCAAAAGTGTGCCATGTTCAGTGGGAAGCAAAGACTAGTTGTCTTTCCCCTCAAACCTATCCAAGTGGATCAACCCTTCATGTAGTGGGGCCTAGAATTTGTAGTCATGACTCACCCTCCATCTAGTAAAAGACACAAGTGGGTATTGCCTAATACATACTACTTTACTAGGTGGGTAGAGGTAGTAGCACTAAAAGAGGCAAATGAGAGTTCAATTTTGGAGTTCTATGATATCCTAGTAATTAGAGTTGGGATCCCCTCCACCATCATATCATACAATACACAAGATTGTAGTGCAAAGGTAAGTAAATGGGATCTTAAATATGGCATATAACTTGGTACTTAAAATATTATCCATAGGGCAATGGACTTGTAAATTCCACCAACAAGAACCTAATCATAATCATAAGGATAAATATAGACGACAATCAGAGGGCGTGTCATACCAAGCTAAGGATAACCTTGTGTACATATAGGATCATTCCCAATAGAGATAATGGTCATTCATCATACCTTATTGTATATGTAAAGGAGGTAAGGTTTCCCATATCACTTGAAATACCAGCCTTGAAATTCACACATCAACTTGAACTAGTGGAGAGTGATGCCATGGAAGTAACGATGACTGAATTGAGGGAGATGGAAAATACAAGAGATTATGTTATGAATGCCATGTGGTCCCATCAAGATCAAGTATAGAGGACATTGGATAAGAGAGATTCATCAAGTACCTTCCAACAAGGTGATATTGTGCTTAAGTGGGATGAAGACGAAGCTAAACTAGGTAAGCACCCAAAGTTTGATAGCTTATGGAGTGGACTTTATGTTATTACCAACTACAAAGAGCACAATGCTCTCCAATTATCAAGGCTAAATAGTAAGGAAATCCCTATCCTTGTTAATAGGGTGTACCTTAAGTATTTTTATTAGGAAGCACATACTATCTGTGTACATAGTAGTTTAGGTCTCCTTTCTTCCAAGTGTTATGGCACATGCTTTGTTAGTTGCTTGTTTGGTTATCTTGTTAATTTCTCATTATGTGTCTATAGTGTGTTCCTTTGTGTGTTATTGTGTGTCTTGTAGGTCTATTATAATTCTTAAGGTTTTAAAAGTATTTAACATGAAATGTCAGCCTAGTCAAAGAGGTCTCTCATTTGAACCATGATGTTATGCAATAAATCATAGGTTCTCTTGACCAATAGGTAGGGAAACCCTTTAGAGTCAGTAGTGATGTTGACAACTTTTTTTTATTGGGCTTAGAAATGGTTAACCTATGCCCATGAGCACCTGAGCTTAGCCTTGGTCACCTTATTATGTCTTTTGAAGTATTAAGGTAGTTCAAGGAGGGGTCAATTATCAACAAGTTAGAGGTATCATGTTCAAGTGGTGTGTTATGTCAATGAATGTCATGGTGGTCATATTTTCACTTTGTTTGAGCTTGTGTAAAGTGTTCATTTTGTGCTAACTATGTATAAGGGTACACAACAAGTCTTGAGGTGGTCTTTATGATCTAAAATCACTCATATTAAAGATGACTCAAATGTTGTGAATCATGGCCAATTGTGAATCCATCTAAGAATGTTGAGAACATGTAAAATATGGAAAAATCAAAGGATTAGAGGTGGTAGAAAGAGAATTTGGTAACCTTTCTTAAATCCTTAGCATGTTTTAATGTCTTTTAGCAAATGTTAAGGTAACCCTCAATTGATATTTCACTTGAGATCATAAATAATTGCCTTCAAAAGATATTCACACCATGGGAATGATATTATTGTTCCCATAGGACACCATTAAATCATTATCAAAGTTAAATGCATTTAAATGGATCTCATTATCATCATAATGCCATTATAGAATGGTTTCATATGCAAAAGGGGTCTTCTTTTAGAATTCAAATGCTTTTATTCACCAATAAAGGGGCCCACACATGTGAAAAAAATGATTTTTCACATTCCTTCCATCCATAATCCCTATTTGGAAGCATTTTTGACTCTTTATTTCCCTTATCCTACCTAAAAATAGCATTTTAAGATGTCAAACTTTAGAAAATGTAGGAAAATGATGTATTATAGTTGTTTTTAGGATTGTACAAACCTGTACAATATGATCATAATTAGAAGAGGTTAGGAAATTTTAGGGGGAACTAATTTTAGGCATTAGGGAAGAGAATTCATGAATTTTAGAGTCAAAAAGGTAAAAAAATCAGCCCCTTCTCTCCATCACTCTTCTTGGTAGCCTTAAATAGCCATTCAAGTTTATGTTCAGTCCATATAGGACAGAGAAAATGGTGATCTAATATTTTGGGTAGGATGAGGGGGTCTCATGACCTTTCCATTATTGGAATTAATTTTTATATTGATGACCCATGCTTTATTAACAATGGTTAAGAACCTAGGTAGTCAAACTAGTCTACTACATCTACATAGGGTCAATTTTTATATGGTTTTAGTGTATTTTTGGTTTAATTGATGCAATAAATGTTTTTATGTATCTTATAAAGGTCCTCAAAATCCATATAATTAATTATCCACCCCTATTTCACATGTGTGATATCATGGGAGAAAGAAACCTCTATGTTTTCATAAGTTGTAGGTTCCAGGTAGTGATTTCTTAATGTTGTAGAGCCTTCAACGCATGAATCTAGAATTGAGTATGGGTTTTATGAGCTTATGGGTATCTTGTAAACATTAAATTATTATTTTCCTCTAAATCAAAATTGATTCATAAATGAACCTTCAACTCTTTGAGACCATGTTTTCAAGTGGGACTGCCTGTGTAGTTTGACATTCATTGAAAGTGTGAGTAGAGTGTTTCATGGTTAATGGTTATTGAAGATCATTAAAACATTATATAACATACATAAGTGATTTAAAGATATTGAAGACCCCCTATTTTATAAGGAATAAGCCTCATTATGGATCTCAAGACCAAAAAAACATGAACTGGATCCCAATGCTTTTATAGGCCTTTTTAGTAGGGTTTAAGGTTTATTAACATTATTTAAGGTTTTTGTGAAATCCTAGGTTTAAATTTTTCCATAAAGATGCCTAATTAACCAAATCCAAGTGCCTTAATTAATTTATTAATTAGATATGGGTATCTAGGGTCACAATAAGTGGTCTTGAATGAGGGATAATATTCCACATAAGCCCTCTCAGTAGATATCCATTATGTAGTGACCTTATTAGACCATTTTCACCTCTAACAGGCTTTGGATTTCAAATTCACAACTCTTAGAGGACTGTAAAATAACCACCTACAAGTTTAAGCACTCATACCCAAGCTTAAGCCATGGAAGTAAGGTCAAAAGTTACATAATGCCATGGAAGGTAAATGAGGTTGTGAGGAGAAGAAAACTCAATCAAGTTTAGACACATGGTTGAATGTTAATGATAGAGTCTAGGAATTCAAGTTCAATCTCAGCCTTCAAGGAGTTTCCCAAAAGCCATCATCTATAACTGAACCTAGATAGAATCAAGATAGGAATATATGCTTGTAAAAATGACTATCTTAATGGAAAGTAATGAGTTTCAAGAAAGGTCAACTATGCTCCTAGCGTGGTGTAGAAACCCTCCTCTTGATCATGGACCTATGAAAGGACTCCATTGGTAGTCAAACACCCAGACCACCACCTACAGGACTACAAGAAGTCTACTTCCAACCTTAAATGTGAAATTACATAAATATTAATAGTATATTACATGAGAGCACAACTCTATCATTAGTAAGGAATGAGATAAATAGACCACTCAGGTCTCTAGCACCAACTAATCCAAACACTCATACTGGGCCAAGGATGGTCATGGAAAACCTATAGGATAAAAAAGGATAGAGATGGATCCTAAGTAAATGATGACAAATGGAAGAGGTTGAAGTTAAATGTAAAAGAGTGATAGTATGACATTGAAGTCACCAATACACCTATATGTGGTTTAAAGTCATGAGGCTCATTTTAAGCTTATAAGGCCTAAAACCCTCCTTGAGCCTCAAAACCCCATCTTCATCTTTGTGACATAATCAAACCCCCATGGCAAACCTAAGGTCATGAAGAGGTGTATGATGATAATACAGGTCTTTAGGAAGATGTTTTAGGTATGGGAAGGTAGGATAATGCTCAATTTGGCCTAACTACCCTCTCGAGCTCCATCACCCCAGTCTACCATTTAGAGATACCAATTCAAATGTTCATATATTAAATGGAAATATGAATGGGGCCTAGTGATTTTAGGTGAAGTTTGGGATACATATGTACTTGATATCTAGGGTAGATAAAGTTTCACTTAGGATCTCAACTCTATGAATGATCCTCAATACTATTAGCATATCCAAAACTCTTAGTGAACACTCAAAGACTACCAACTTTTACTCAAATCTCATTGTACAAGGTGCCTAGGTCTAGGAGTTATTAGAGAGTTTTGAGTGGGTTTATGGGATCAACATCCATGAAACTAAGTTTGCATTCTAAATATTTTACTCTATGAACCATCATTAATATGGTAGATCACTAAAACCCTTCCTAAACCCTAATAAGGACTTGATGAAATATTTTTTCCCTAAAATGCCTTAAAATGAGGTATTTGAGTTTTTAAATGGTCTTGATGGTATTCTCAAGTCTCATGGGCACCCAAATGATCCACTAGTTATCACGTGCAGAGTATATGGTGTACATATTAGGCCTAGAGAGGCCTACTACAGGCCTATGTGTAGTAAATTAGAGAAAGTTTGCATGTTTTTCATAAGTATAAAGAGTGAAAGATATCAAGAGGTTAAGGAAACTACACAATGACCACCTATAGGGGCCTCCACATCTTATGATCACCTATAGCCATGCCTAAATACCTAGTTAACTGACTATTTACACTATGGAGGAAACAGGTGGATTAACTAAGCCAACATAAGTGATCCAAGGGCCCTAAGGGGTAGTTTACATACTCTAAAAGGTTTCCATGTGATCATATGACTCCCTTTGAGGTCAAAACATAGAAACATTATTATTAGGTCTATTGGCCTAATACCCTTCTTAAATCATTACTACTTGGAGATTCACATTATAAGATAATAAAGGGGTGAATGGGATGTAAAACCAACATGTAAGTTTACCTCAAGGAGTTTCAGATGTGAAATAAGCATTGGTTTGCATAAGAGAACTCAAAATTGGCCATTTTGGCTGGAAATTACCATAAGAGTGTATAAAATGTAGATTGGTCACTTGAGGAGCACCTTTTTATGCTCAGAACTATATGGAATATTTGTATGGAGTTTTGATAATGTGGGTAAATTTGAGGAACCTTTTCTAATATAATTTAGTGGTATTAGTTCATAGGTTGAAGTCCTAACCTTTATGAACTATTGTTAAGAGTCTAAACCTCCTTAAACCTCTCTAAAACCCTAATAGAATCCCAATGAGAAAACTATTGAGATATTTGAACTCAAATTAATTTAATTGGTCTTTAATATGGTTGAAACATATTATACACTCTTAGAAGGTCCTACTCATGGCATTAGTTTTAATGGATAGTTGTACAGATGTAACAAAACCCTATTTTTTACATAATTTAATTATGACTCCAAGGTACATATCTAGATTAATAATTTAATATCATTAATTAGGATATTTTGAAGTGTATTCCACCCTATAAAATCATAAAACACTCTCAATTCCTACTTTAAATGCTTCTATAATCTAGGACTAAAGAGGCAATCTAGAAATGCTAGTGAAGGGTGACCTAGTCAACTAGGTGAGCAAGTATTATAGGTATACGCAATCTAAAAGGTATTAAGCATTATTTAATATTATTTTATAGACATAAAACATGTTCAATTACCTATTCTTAAGGTTCTATTCAAGTCTCATGGCCATCCAAGCAACTAGCACCAAGTGACTAGGCCTAGTTGCCTAATAGGCCTATTTGGTCAACTAATAGAGATGCCTATTGGCATAAAGGGATGCTAAGGGAATAAATTTAGGGTCATAAACATCATTTTAAATAATCCATGGAGTATATTAGGCACATTTAATGTTAATTATGGAGGATGGTGTAGTTTCTTAAGCCTTATTGACATGCAAGAGAGAGGTAAGATATTTAATGCTTCATGGAGGCCAATTAAACCATAATTCCACCATTGTAACTACCAATAGGGGAAGTGTTTGAATAGGTTTGTGTGATCATGATTTTAATGGGTTCAACAAAGACTTAATTAGCCTCCATTAGACCATTTCATATGCAATACTCTCATTAAAGACCATTATGCAGCTAAGGCAACACATGGGAAAGGTCATGGAGTTGTTAATGATCCTAATGCATGTTGTAATTAATTATTGAGTAAATGAGGATATTCATGGAATATAATTCACAATTACACTCCATATTAACTTTTATCCCCTTCTATTATTCTATAAATTAAGGCTAACATGCCATTGTATACATCCCTCAGTTGGGTATGAAGAATATATACCCATATTATATTGTGTAAACATTTTAAATAAATAAGACTTATTAATATTATATTTATATATTAGTGTGTTTTATACTTGTTTATTTTCATAATTTTTGAGTCTTATCTTCCTTTTTAGGTCCTTGTTCTCACCTATTTTCTAGGAGATTGTCTAAACAGGTCATATGGTGTGTAAATGTGTTGGTGATTATGTTTGGAGTGGAATTTGATTGGTAGTATCATGAAATAGGCCTCCCATTCATCATCCTCGAGTTTTAGCCACTTAAAATATCCTCCATGTGAATTATTGATTCTTAAGAGTCTGTATAAGAGAGTAATCTAATCATTGGTCCTTGTCTTGTTCACAAGTGACATTGAACAGTTATTTAGAGTGGATAAAACATGTTAGTGCATCACCTCCCTTAGCTTAGGTTTTATTTCATGCATCTCTTTATCCCTTTTAGTTAGTAGGATTAGAAATTGATCCATAGATGATGCATCAGGAGAGCTAGCCCCAATGTTAGAGGTTCATGTCATCAACTAGGCTACCCACACCTAGAGGTGATCTCATTGTATCAATTGGATGATGCAGGTTTGAAACACCTCTACCTCAAGGGTGAAATTTAGACTGATAACAAGTCCACTTATACCCTTCATCTTGTCTCTAAGATGAAGGGAGGAGAATCATTCCCAATAAATCACATGAATAACTAATGTGGGCCCTTCATCTTGATTCTAAGATGAAGGGTTGAGAATGCTCCCTAAAATATCTCATAAGATTCATTGTAAGCCTTTCATCCTATCTCTAAGTTGAAGGGTGGAGAATAATATTGTATACTAATTCATTTTATCAAATTGATTTAATTCACAAAATCATATTCCTAAGAATCTCAAGATCCTTTTTTGAATGAATATGCCCACTTGGAGGAAAATAAGAATTAATTAAATGAAAAGAAATTATAATTCTATTTACAGTAGAAATATAATTTAGAATAATGATTATTTCAATTGATCAAATATAAATTTAATTAATATAATATGGGAAATTTTATTATAATAATGATTTATATAAGGGGAATTGATTGTATTAATTAATCAATGAAGGGGAATTAGTCAATTAATCAAAGTAGAATAATTGATGATATAAATTGACTAGAATGATAATTGAACAAATTTGATGTAGTGAATTGACTCACCTAGAGATTCCCTGAGGTGAATTAGAATACGTATATTAGATGAGCAAATGATTTTAGACCATATTGTGTATAATTTCAAGAAGTTTTTCCATTTTTCAACTTGACATGGAAGTGAGAAAAATGGAGTGTCTACATTTATCCTTATTTGAGAAGGCATTGCGAGATGAAGATGAAGTAATGTATTCTCAAATAATAAGAAGTTAAAAAATTTGGAAGAAAAATTAGACAATGAAATAATGGATGTTGTAATTTTGTGGTTCCCAATCAACTAGTGTGAGAGATAGAATGAAAAGATAAGGATGTGATTTGAATTAAATTAGTTAGAAATGATGTCCCCTCGAGAGGACATGTAGGGATGAAGGATGTGGATGGGATCTTGAAAAACAGAGGAAGAAGCTAAAATAGAAGAGAATATTAACTCATGGACAAGATTACACCACATGAGTTAATGCTTGCACACTTTAATTTTTGATGATGATGAAACCATTTGCCCCAAGTAGGGTAGAATGATTTGATTGAAATGGAAGAATGATAATGATGTTTGTTAGTTTAATGATTGGATTAGATAGATAGAGATGTATGTGATGTATGTAAACCATTTTGAAACTTTATTTTTTAATATTACACACAATAATATACATCATGATATGAAACACCATGATGACCTAGATGTAATGTGTGTAAATATTGACCCTCAATCCAATAGACAATTGACAACAATGCACCAATAATAAAAACCATGATGATAATATTGATGTATGACAATGGATGGACTCAAGTACAAATGTATGACAAGGGACACCATGATGATGACCTTGTTAACACTATGGACTAATTCAAGTCAACAATAATAAAATAAAATAAACAAGCAAACACACAAATAGGAAAATAGAAAGTAATATTGTCTTTAATCAAGTCTAATTCCATATGATAGGTGCAATGAATAATTATGTTTGGAATATATGCCCCCAAAAAAATATGCATGCAAGTATAAGAAGTGGGAATAGAACATCTTGAAATAAGCCTCATGATTAAACTTGCCCTAAATAGGTAGAAGCAATGAGCTTGAATTAGAGAAATTTGATTTAATTTTACCCTAAATAGGGTAGATTTAGGAAGCACACATCCTAATGGTAACTGATTGATCAAGGATATTTAACTAGACTTAAGACAAGATAAATGTTTTTGGATTTGGTGGTTGTGTATATTTTTTGGAGATTTTGGCCTTTTCTAATTTTTAAGATGTTTTAATGTTATGAATGTTTTGGATTTTAGAAAATTTTAAATGTTTTTGAGTTTTTGGCATTTCAACTCAATGGAGAATTATGAAATGTAGAATGATTTGACTCATAAAATCAAGAGAGCATGGAATATGAACTCACAAAATAGTGAGAGTGTGGAATGAAAATGGTTAAAAGTGTTTAGAATAATAAACCCACAAATGATCACTAGAAAATGTTATGGATTATCTTTTACATTGTGTAAGTTTCAATATTTACTGAGAGTTAAATAGTATATTTGGTAGATTATTTACCATATGGTAAATAATCTTAGTTGTTGTATTACCTAAGTAGTTAGTTTGTTATACTCATGAGCCCATTAATGGGTGATTTGTTATTTGTTCTTCCTATTCTTTAGGAAGTTGTTTTATTCCTTAGCTATATAATAGCCATTGTATAGTTTGCTTATGTGGTGGAATATAATATATAATATGTTTAAAATATCATGGTTATCTTTGTATTTGCTTCTTTATTCCAATATGTTATTGTTTTAATCTTGCACAAACTCTGTATATTCTCATCATGTTGTGTCAAAGCTAGTGTTTTCCTTCAATCATGAGAGTCCATTTTTAAGTGAATTATTCCAGTTGATTGTGTTGTCTACACCCTTATTCTAGCCATCGATTATATCTTCTATATCCCTATATGATGTGATTTCTCTAAAGGTAGCATTGAGTTATTTTGTATTCTTGATGAATCTATTGTTTCCATGAGACTCATCAGTTGTACCTATTAAGTAAAATTTATAGGAATCCTCTAAATTTATAATGTACCCAATGATTCTGATGTACATGATCAATACTTATGCATCTAATATGTGATCCATAATATTACTGACCCATCCTTCTATGGCCTGCTCTAACATCGAACCAGTCTATTCAAACACCCAACCAATGCTATTATTGGATGAAGATTCAAGTTGTGTTCTAATTTGTGTTTCTCTATTGTGAATGGATTACCCAAAATGTAATGACACCTTGGATATGTGGTTCAATTTTTTTAAGCAAACTCAAATTTTTAGCAGTATTTCTCAGCATCATCAAAAGAAGAATTCAAATAACCTTCTTCCCTTGAGCTCGGTAGTCAATTTTTTCAAACGACAACATTCAACTATGTGGCTACCTAAAAAATTTCAACAACGATGCAAAGATTCAAAATAAATTTGTTTTAGGTTGGTTTTTATTTTCCAATTCATAGATTTGTAGTAATAGCATTTATTTGTCAATTTATAAGTCAGTCTTATAGATATAATAATATCTAATGTCTGTGAGTCATGTAAGTTTTAGTCTTTGTATTTTGTGTCAATATTAAGTTTAAGTTTTATGTTTATAGTCAAAAGAGTCATTTGGTTCATGGTTCTTAGTTTATTTTTATAGTGAGTGTCATATTTTAAAGGTGTCGTTTTAAACCATGTCGAGTGCTTTCAAAATATAAAATTTCAATATATTTGAGTCAATTCCAATATGTCATTATGTATGTGTTTAAATAAAATAGTGTCATCATGTATTTTTAGTAATGGTCATTTTCAAAAAGTACAAAAGTCTTCTTTATAAAAGGGTCAAAGAGTCAGAGTCTTTTTAGTGAGTTGTTAGTATCAAAAGGTCTTAAAAATAAAATAAAAAATGTAAAAATAAAAACAATTTGCCTTAAGGATGCATTTTTAGGCAACCCCAACATCCTAAGTCAAATATTATAGGGGGGACTCAATTCCCTTCAAAATTATGAGCCAAATAGGGCGTGCTACAAGGGGTAAGCATACTATAGGTGAGAGTGTGAATGTTTTTGCACCATGTAAAAACTAAGCAAGGGAATGTTAGAGATTAGCTTTTATATAATGTAAGTTTCAGTATTTACCAAGAGGTAAATAGTATATTTGGTTGATTATTCATTATATGGTAAATAATCCTAGTTATTGTATTACCTAATTAATTAGTTAGTTTTTTATACCTGTGAGTCTATTAACGAGTGATTTGTTATTTATCCTTTCTATTCTTTAGGAAGTTCTTCTATTCCTTTGCTATATAATAGCCATTATATAGTTTGCTTATATGGTGGAATATAATATACAGTGTGTTTAAAATATCATTGTTATCTATGTATTGGCTTCTTTATTCCAATATGTTATTATTTTAATCTTGCACAAACTCTGTATATTCCCATCAGAAAAGGGAAAACATGTTCTAGCATCAAGATGGGATGTAATAGTAAATGGTAGGATTGGGATGAATAGATTAGATAATAATGGATGATTAGCAGAGAAGGAATCTCCAAGGACCATATCACATGGGAACCAAATGTCCAATAATCAAAGTGTCACTAAGAGGATATGTTGAGATATTTTCCAAAACAAAGAGCATAACAATTTCCACTTTCTTATTAAGATCAAACAAGAAGGAAAATTTGGACCAAGGTAGAATGAACAAAAATATGGTTCCAGATAAGGTAATATTATGAGAATGGAACATATTCCAATGCATACAAGGATACCCCCAAGTTTCAAGGTACTTGTAGACAAAAAATTATTTACACATAATGCCAAAAACCTAGTTTTCATCATGGTACTTACCTAAGACACCATAAATATGGTTTTCACTGTTGAACAAATTATTTATCTTTCTCTTTTGATTTGATTTTTATTGTTTTATTTTTAGCATTTTAAAGAAAAGGAGGATTAAAAGATGCATAATGCTAAATGTTTGATCTCTAACCCATAATGATTCTAAATAGATTATCTATGAGGATTTTATTGTTGATGTAAACTATACTTATGTTATTGTGATATTCATTGGCCATTGATTCTTCTTCCTCCAACTTATAAACAAGGTGTTTTCATAGTCTCTTAAAAAAAGAGTGTTGCCAGGGAGTGTATAGATGGATAGGCATTGGATAAATGATTTGATTGAATAATAGAATATAGGTCTTGAATGAATAATAGGATCATAATGGAATGCATAATTGTTGAGGGATAAATGAAAATTGTGACTTTCAGTCACACATAATGTTTTTGAGTTTAGATTCAACTTGATTTTGGCTGTGGTAGGACTTATATTGACTTCAATAATGTCTTCATCAAGCAATGAGAAACTAATTGGCTCAACTATTAGTGCCTCGAAGAGGTTTTCACTAACAATGTCTTCTTGCTTGTTTTGATTTGGATTGTCCAATATCACCTTGAATAAGGTTTCATTAAGGGATGTTGATAAATAGTTTGATTGTCCCTTAACACCTTAAGCAAGGTTTTACTAAAGGATTGTAATTTTTTATTTTCCTTATTGTCTAGCACCTTAAACAAATATTCACTAAAAGATGTCAAGTTTAGTTTTTTATTATCCCTTAAAGCCTCAAACAATGTTTCATTAGGAGATTGTTCTTCTGCCTAAATGTTTTCTTGGATCCCCAAGGAATCTACCACTAAAACTTTTCCATGAAATAAGTTCAACATTGTGTGATTATTTTAGTCTCAATAAATATTTGTGGGAGGTGGAATATTGATATAATGGATAGGATGCTTAATGGTAAAGACATGTATAATGTCAAGGGAAGTGGAAAAGGCAGCATAGTCCTCATAGAGGCTACTAGGATAAATTTAGTTGATGACGAAGGAGACTTCCTCAACAATAATAGACATATCAAAACTGTTTTCAAGTTGATATTTAATGAGTGTGTATCCAATGGCATAACATCTACTAAGATATATTGATTTTGAAGTTGATACAAAAAATTATGACTCAAGTGGATCTAGAAGAAGTGTATAACCAATGTTGTGACATCCACTATTATAATTTGATTCTAAAGTTGATTCTAAATCAAGAGGTTTTGAACCTAATGTTGAGACTGACTTTGATTCTAATTCTAATGCTAAATCTAATAGTGGCTCTAGAATGGATCCTAATTATACTAGTGGTTCTAAAATAGAACTTGATTTTGATGTAGATGTTTATTCTAATTCTAGTTTTAATAAGAAATTTGATCTTGCTTTGGGTTTATCCACAAAGAAGGCATGTTGAATTTATTTATCCACAAGTACCTTTTTCATTGTGTGTTTAGAAATGGAAGGTTTGGGATGAAGGAATTTTTGGAAATGAGGGACTTTAGAGGATGGGATAAAAATAGATTGTGGATCAATAATGGGTTCTTTAAACATGGGCTCATCGAATAAGGGTTCATCAAAGGCAGGTGAATGGTCATAGAGAGGCTCTTCAAAGTAAGGCTTATCAAAAATATGAAGATATCCAAAGCATGACTCATAAAATATGGGTGATTTAATAAAAATGTCAGAAATGGGTGATTTGTCTTAATCTTGACTTGGAAGGGGACTAGCCTGATCATGATTGGGAAAATGATCTTGTCATATCCCTAGCAATTGATTCTTAGACTTAGATGTAATTGGATCTTTAGTAGTTGATAGCTTTTGGATGGGTAATGACAAGACATAATTAGATTTATGGATTTATTGTGATTCTAAGACTAAAATAGGTACTATAGATTTGGACCAAGTGTCAAAATCAGAGGTAAAATTTAACAATATTTGGCCAAACTCATGGACTATCATACCTAGATTTAGAAATGGGCCTGGACTTGGTGGTTGAAGTGTTTATTGTGTCTCAATCATGATATCTCCACATTCAATCAAACCTTGGGCATTAATCTTAAACCCATCACATCAATTAAATGAATGGACTTGAATCTTATGATACTCACAATATTCTTGTTTTTTATACCACTTAGGTTGGGGATTATTTTCACCAAAAAGCTTAGTATGTGGATACACAATCATGTTTTTTGTGACCAATTGGTAAAATATGTCTTCCCAAGTTTTATTAAATGGATTGACATTTGATGTGGTTATTAGGTCTCAATCATGATATCTCCATGGTCAATCAAGCCTTGGATATAAATATTGAACCCACTCCATCGATTAAGTGAATGGCCTTGAATCTTATGATACCCACAATATTCTTCTTTTTGGTACCACTTAGGCTTTGGCTCATTTTCACAAAAAGGCTTAGTATATGGATACACAATCATGTTGGCTATGACCAATTGGTAAAAGATGGCTTATCACAAGATTTATTAAATGAATTTGTATTTTTTCATGAATGTTGTAATTTAGAAATCAAATGGGTGTGGGATAATGGTATCAAATTGGGTTCCCTTTTGCTAGTATGACCATATCATTAATAATATCTATCAAAATTTGCAATGGATGCCATTAAACAAATTGAAGAAGTGATATAATATTGATTGAAGGATGTCCCCATGTAAGGATGCATGTAAGGGGAAAGATTGGATTGGAATTGGATTCAAACGAGAGAAAGGATGGATGTCATGACTCCATTGTTCCCAACAAAAAAGTGTGGGAGATTGAAAGGAAAGATAAGGATATGAATTGGAATAGATCTGAAAACATGATTTGAAAAAGAGAAATGAGTATTTAAATTAAACATAGTTAACTTCAAAATAATTTGACTATGAATAGTTTATTTTAAATAGATTTAACTAGATTGGACCTGAACTTGGAATATACCTAGACAAAAAATAGGAATATGAATTGGAAATGACAAAAGTAGATTTTGGACTTGAATAGAGTTAGGAATAGAGTCTCGATTAGAAATGATGTTAGAATTAAGAACTTAAAAACAAGACTAAAACGTGGTCAAACTCACATGGATAGAGTAATAATATAAATTCATATAAGAGAGTGTGGTTTGAGACACAATTTAGACACAAGTCATAGAAAGGAACAATTTTGATTTGGAATGCAAATAGAGCAATGGTAAAATTTCACACAAATGAGATATGAAATATACAAGTTTTAAACAAGTTTAGACCAAAAACATAGATAGAGTAACACCTTTTTGGCTAGATCTATGAAAATTAGAACAAAGTTTTGACACCACAATCAATCAAGTTAATATTAAATGTATTGACCCTATTTTAGTGACTGACATGATTACTCCACATTCATCGAGTCTTTTGCTATACTTGCCTTAAGAAAGGATAAAATTTATGATTCATTAAACAAATTATTGTAATTATTTATAGGGTTTTTACACCCTCTTCTCTCAAAAGGTTCATATGTAAAATATATATTAGGGAATTTTTAATCTTTGCACCCCTGTATCAATGAATGTGTCGCAGCCAAAGAGTCTTAAGCTAATGTTTTTGAGGGCTTACTAGATGGTCCCAATATACCTTGTGGTACATGGGTGATTTGAAATAAACTATAAATTAGATATTAGGTCATCTAGATTGTTATGAGAGGGTCTTATCCTTTTTTCAACCACTTCATATGTCAAATTGCTTAGTGAAGTACCATGTCTAGAACGTGTATGCTTTGAATATTTATTTAAAACTTGTTAGATTAACTACTCAACCACTATTTAATAGAATAACTTGTTCAATTTGTATAACCCATCAAACAATAAGGTTGGTATGATGTTGGTAGATGAAGCCCCAAGTCAATGCACCCCTAGAGAACTTACGAGAAGGCAATGAACTCTTGCTCGCTACACTAAAATTAAAAAGAATGTATTGATATTTTGATTTGTGTAACTCCCACTAAGGGTGAACAAAGAGCATATTAGGTAAATATTTAGAATTTAAAATAAATAGAATATTTGTATTTTTGAGTCATCCAAATAGGACAGCATATGTGCAAAATATCCGCACAACCCACTCAAGTAATAATAACCAACAAAGAATACTCACATGAAATGAGAAAGCTTTGAAAAATAAGCAAGTATTTTTAAAATACAAAAATAAATGTGCCTTGAATTTTAACACACCAAAATGATATTTGAATTGAAAAGGTGATTTTTTGAATATATCATTCCACCCTTTTGGACCCTGCAAGAAAATGAAGTTAGTAGTTTTGTTTGGTTGGTCTTTAATAAGTGAAAATATATAAAACAAATATCAAATGTATCAGTCAATATTGTAATGATAAATTTTAAAATATAAATTAGTTTTATATTAAAAAAATTATATTTTTTTATAAGATAAAAATATTCACATACCTAAAACAATTTAGATGAAAAAATATAATCGAACAAAAGTTATGATTATTTTAGCAGCCATTTTTAGCCAAAAATAAAATTAGAAATAAAAAGTGGTAGTTAGTAATTTGACAATAACTCCTAAAATATAAATTAATGTTAAAATAATTTTTTATAAATTTTTGGTATGATAAATACACACATTCATAACAAAATTCAGATAAAAATATATAATATATCCAAAGTTATGAATATTTTACCAGTCTTTTTTAGTTAAAAACATAAAATCTGAAATAAAAGGTGGCAGTTAGTAATTTGACCATAACTCCTAAAATATATATATCAGTTTTTAATTAAATATTGAGAATCTTTTTATAAAAAAATAAACACACCCCTAAAAAAATTTAGATCAAAATAGATAATAGATCAAAAAATATAAATATTTTACCAGTCACTTCTTAGCAAAAATCAGGTTTTCTTCAAATAAAGATTGCTAAAGATGTCTAAAATAAAGGTGCA
Source organism: Torreya grandis (assembly GCA_037957365.1). NCBI lineage: Eukaryota > Viridiplantae > Streptophyta > Pinopsida > Cupressales > Taxaceae > Torreya > Torreya grandis. Next base: position 4,246,574 of record JARHVA010000223.1, on the reverse strand, counting down.
AGTTGCTAGTCTTACCAGGTGTGACATATGTGTCATTAGAAAACTAAACAAATATATTTATATCATTCTTAGTTTTATTTAATTAAGAGAATAAAAATCAATTAAAACTATTTTAGAACCTAAGACTTCATGAGCAATACAAAAGGTTAGTCAATAATGCATTAGATTAAAACTAAAAACATGCAAACCTTCATTAAAGACTTCTTTGTATGGGATGTGGCTCAAATGTATCTTTGAATGATATTCGTCAATGTCGATATGTGACTGGAAACTATGGACCTTATTGAGCTTGAACAAGAATGCAGGAATATGATACACAAAGAGATATAAGAATGACACTATGGACATATCTAGTTGTCTTAATTGAGCATTATAATTATGATGCAAAGAGGTCTATTTGTAATGAATTTGGATTGATGAGGACTCTTAATCTAAAATAAAAATTAATCATTGTAAATTAGTCCTCAAATGTACACATAGTTCAGCACATGGATCACTAATGTGAGCCCTTCATCTCAATCAAGATGAAGGTTAGAGGATGATCTTTGAAGATATCAAATGAGAATTAATATAAGCCCTTCATCTTATTTTCAATATGAAGGGTGGAGGATTCTCCCAATAATATCTTTGTGAGAAACCTTCATCTTGTTTTCAAGATGAATGGTTGAGAATATTCCCTAAAATATCTCACAATATTTATTGTGGGCCCTTCATCTTGTCTCCAAGATGAAGGGTGGATAATAATCTTATATCTTAGTTCATTTTATCAAATTGATTTAGCTCACAAAAGCATATTCCTAAGAATCTCAAGATCCTTTATTAAATGAAGATGTCCACTTGGAGGAAAAGAAGAATTAATTAAATTAAAGGAAATTATAATTCTATTTGTAATAGAAATATAATTTAGAATTATGATTAATTCAATTAATCAAAGATCAATTTAATTAATATAATGTGAGGAATCTAATTAGAAGAATGATTTATAAAAAGGGTATTGATTGTATTAATTGATCAATGAAGGGAAATTAGTGATTTGATCATAGTAAAATAATTGACAAGAGAAATTGACCAAAATAATAATAAAATAAATCTAATATGGTGAATTAGTTTACCCAGAGATTCTTTGAGGAAAATTTGAATACATATATTAGATGAAAAAATGATTTCAAACAAGTTGTGTATAATTGTAAGAAGTCTTTACATTTTGAAATTTGACATGGAAGTGATAAAAAGGGTATGCCTACAACTATATTGCCTAACATGATGTTTGCAAGTTACTTGGATGGTTTTAGGACCCTTCCTTTTATGGCTATGTTTATTTAAGCATAATTCATAGACAACTTTTGTATAGATGGGCACATATTTCATGGTTTGAAATAATAGAATCTTGATACACACATTTTTCAATTGTCCTAAGATATCAAATTCAGGTTCTTGATCAGGACGTTGGATATTTAACCTCTCAAGAAAAGCAGGGTTGATAGGCCCTTTTTATGTTGCAGTGGAACTTGGTTCAGGAGTAACATTAGATTCATAGTTTTGTGGATTAGTATGGCTAGTTGGAATCTCCTTAGGAGGTTTTGTGATCATGGGTGAGGTGGGTTATGGTAAAATACATCCTAAATGAATATGTAAGTCATTGATATCCAATGTATAAGTTGGATATTACATTATTTCAATGGACTATGTTGGCTAAACTAACTTATTTATGGGGTTTGGTATAGGTTGGACAGCTAGATATAGTTGTCTAGGAGGTGGTTGGTTATTTGACATTAAGGTTGGTTGTGGTTGTTTCTATAACTATTTTTGCTAATGGAAACCAACATTCTAATTAAACCAAGGTTGGCTATTTTCTCATGATTGTTGCCATGGGTTAGAAGGATAATATCATTGTTGGTTTTGGTGTTGGGGTAGTCAAGACTAATTTTGAGGTTGTTGCCAATTGTTTTGAGTGGGATGCCAACTAATTAAGTCTAGATTGTTTTTTTGAGACCATTTTTGAGTTTGCAAAGGTGTCCATGAATTAGTTCCATTCCAATTAGCTAAAAATTAAGAATTTAGAAATACATAATTAGATGGCATACCTTGATTTAATGGCATAGGTGGCCATTGTCTATGTTAAGCCACATAAAAAAATATGATATCCATCTCCTCCAATTGCATGTAATTTCATTATCTCAAGATTTTCCTCCATTATGTTGGCTACTTTTACTCAAATAGCTTGACATTTACAATCTACTTTATTTTTTTGATAGTCTAGATTATAAACCATCAAGGCTTGCTCTATTTATCATGTGTCTTCCTTGTGTACAATGTATCTATCTAAGTATCCATATGGCTAATGATGTATTACTTCATATCCTATAGTAAATTTCATACCTCAATTTTTGAGAGTCGATTTGCAGTTAATGAAGGAAGTATCTTGCTACTACAATTTTTGTTTTATTACTGATCTTGAGTAACTTATACATAGAAGTGTTAAATCATCAAAGGATAATGTTGAAATATCTCCTCCAATCATTAAGTCTAATGCTTCCAAACAATCTTCTCTAACTCCTTTCAAAAATATCAATTTGATGGATTATATGTCCATTGTAGTCTATTTATATTTTTTAGGTGGAACATGAACCTTTACATGTAGCCCTCTAGTCATTCATCTTCTTCTTGTGTTATCTTAAAGATGTCATCCTTTCTATAGTTTCTTCCTCAATAATAGTCTTGATATTTGGAAAAAAACTTTTCCTTCATTTCTTCCTAAGTAGAAAGTACATCATTCTCTAGTCCCATAAACCATCTAAGAGTTGCATCTTTGAGTGTTTATAGAAACATCTTCATATTTTGAACATCTTGGTGATAATCATAGTTTTGGCATAAGATATCAAACTCAAAGATGAATGTATTTGGGTCTTCACTTGTCTTTCCCCTAAAATTAAGTAGGGAAGAATGGGGGATATTATTCATGGGTGCATTTCCCCTAGAGTTTTGGATGGGGAACTCCAAAATTGAGTACTCATTAGTAGTATTCTCTTCTTGATGGTCCTCCATAAATACTCTTTGTGTACATAGACTAGAAGCCTACCACCCACTCATCAAATTTGTTGTCAATCTCTGTATTTCCTAGTGTCTAATAAATGAAAAATTTGGATTTTTATAGAGGGATAGGAGGTTTCCTATACAAAGGTGAAGGAGTGGAAGTTATTGAGGATTCATTTTTTTGTCTAGTAAAGTGCTTTTCTTATTGGGGAATCCAAGAACAACACACCTGTTCTGATCCCACTTTTTAGGATCTTGCTCCTCAAAAAGAGCACAATATGATTACCAAATACAAGCAATTAAACATGCAGAATTATCTAGAAGTACAAGTAACTAGAATTTACAAATAGCACAGAATATGAGAGACAATACACTATCTTGTATTGAATACTCATCCAGAAAGAAAATACAATAAAGAAGATGCCACTTCTTCTTCACACCTCTCAGAGGCTTCCCACACCTCAAGGGCTCCCAGTAATTCTCAATCAAGAGTTCACTCTCCTACCAAAAATAGTCCCAACACACAACTCACACACAGAATTGGTGTTCACCTCTCCAACCAGTTAGTAATAACCCTGCCAATACCAAGCACTCTAAAGTACTTCAAGTAGATCTCCCATGAACCTGCAATTAAATAGACCATACTTACACATGTAGATCTCCTATGAGCTTGCAACAACCTACAACTCAATGATCTTACAATGGAAGGATCTTCCTTGCCTTCCTTTTTAGCTCATAATTACAATACATGCCAATGGGTCTATAAATAGATCCCAGACTTAAACAATAACTCAGACTCTTAGTTTACTATAATTATCCATGCAGCTCAAGACTCGAAATAGCCTTTACATGCAAACACTCGGTTCAACTAACTGTTCGTGTAACGAATAGTTTTGGAACACACAAGCAACCAATGTCGGTCCCTGTCTGACTGCTGCTGATCAACGTTGGCTGACTCCCTATCAATGCCAGTTGCCTTCTGCATTCATCATGACTGACGTTGGTTATACTGTCGATGTCGGTGTCTCTGAAACTTCAGCAACCTCCTCCATGTCTGCAATAGTTGAAGCTTTTAGCTCCACAACCTAATAATCTCCCACTTGGAGATAAATAGCTACAGCTATACCTGTACCTATACATCATCTAGTTTGTTCCCTTGGCTTTGTATCCCTCTTCAAGATCACTCTTGAAGACCAACCACCACAAACCCTGTGGTACACCTCCTGTCATCCAAATCACCTGCCACATTCGCATCTACAAACCATGTAGAAAAGAACTTGACCCTGCATAGCATGTGCACCTGCTGCTGGTCCCTTTAAGAATCCACTAAACTGCCCTCTAATGCTTCTTTCTCGGATTGGCTCCAAACTTGTGACAACTCCCACTGCTTGGGAAAACTCAGGTCTAGTGCATACCATGTTACTCCCAGATTCCTCATGACATACTTCTGAACTAGCTTTACCTTTAGTTCAGTAACTCCATGTATATGTAACCCTGCAATAAGCACATCATATAGTAATAGGATAATGTAGCTAATATTATCCAACCTGGTAAAGAGAAACACAATGATCAAACCTCCATTGTCCTACAGCTTATTCAAGACCATATACCCTGGCCTTCCATCTCACATATCCATTTCTGCTCTTCTTTATCCTGAACATCCATTCATCTCTCAGTGCTTCCTTCTAGCTGGCAACTCCACCAAAAACTCTTGTTTGGTTCTTCTCTAAGGAATCACATCCTTCATCCATGCCAAGCTCCCACTGTTTCTTGGATCTACCTGCTCTGCTTCTTTAATAACTTCCTGGTTCTTCACCATCAGTGAGCAACAAGTAGTGTAAAGAAGGGAAATGACAAATTTGAGGCTTACTTACCCTTTAAGTCCTCCATATGGGTGCTTGAGACTCCTTGACAGCTTGTTGTCCACCCAAAATCTATCTCAGTGATCAATGTCGGTCACATCTCAGTCTGCACCCGACCAACGTCAGTTCCATGCGACTACCTCATCACCAACGTCAGTTCCCCTGACCGACGCTAGTGTTTATCTATCCTTGAGTCACCGACATCGGGCTGCACATAGCTGACATCGGTCCCTGTCTGGACGCTGATGTCAGTTTTCTAACCGACGTCGGTCTCTGTGTTTTTATTGTGAGAAATGACTTCTACTTGTGAGATCCTTTTGGATCAAACCCTTGTCCAAATCAACCTTGCTCTGCTCAGAATTCCCCTGCCCCTTCTGCTAATCTCTATCCGTCACCTTCTCCTTGAAAACCAAGACTTTCTTGTTCTTGTCATGAACATCGAATTCCTCAAGAAATGTTACCTTCTTCTGCATACAGAAAATCTCGATTCATGCTTTTCAAATCTGAAAGCATACCCTTTGACTCAAGAACATGCATCTCCTTCTTATTCATGTGACCAAGCCTATTAAGCCACATCTTTGAATCTACAGCTGAAGTAGATAACCCAGAAAGAGAATCAGTAATACAAGTAGATAGATAAAGCGTACCTACTTTTTTACCTCTTGCTACAACAAGTGCACCCTTGGTAACCTTCCAAGAGTCCACTGTGAGAGTTATTATGCAACCCTCATCACCCAAACTTCTAACAAAAATCAAATTCCACTCTAGAACTGGGACATGCATGACCTCCTTCAACACCCATGTGTTATCTGTCTGCAATTTTAGCTTCACTTTCCCTTTGTCAACCATCTGACAAGGCTTACCATCCCCTAAACAAATTTCTCTAAAGTCTCCCTGGACATACTCATGAAAAAATTCTCTATTTGGGGATGCATGAAAAGAGGCACCAGAATCTAAAACCCAAGATTCTACTTTATCTAAGGAACATACCAGAGCATTCTGTGCAACATAATCTGCAACATCTACTTCTTCTTCATGTCCTTCATGTTGATCTTCAACCGACCTGCAATCTCTCTTAAAGTGCCCTTGCTTTCCACATTTCTAGCAGGTTATTCTGCCATACCTGGACTTGGATCTCTTGCCTATCTTGGACCTTGATCTCCCATGCTCAATCTTCTCTCTTTGCCTTCCCCTGCTTTCAACACTCAAAGCATTCCCTAATGATTCACCTATGCTTTTCCTGTGAATTTCTTCATTCAAGATTACACTCACAATATCATCCACTTTTAAGATTTTTGAAGCAGACGCAGTATTAGATACTGCCATTACCAAACTTTCCCAACTTTCAGGTAATGAGCATAAGATTAAGAGAGCCTTAATTTCATCATCAAAAATAATATTGACTGAATTTAATTAATTTACCAAACCATGGAAATCACTAAGATGACTATGTATAGATCCACCTTCCAACATTTGCAAATTAAATAATTGCTTCATAAGAAATACCTTATTTAAAGCTGAGGGTTTTTCATATAAATTTGCCAAAGATTCCATCAACTCTACCATTGTCTTAGCGTGTGATAAGTTGGAAATCACAGATGATGCAAGACTCAACCTTATAGATCCCAAAGCCTTCTGATCAAGAACCTCTCATTCTTCATCCTTCATATCCCAGGGCTTACAATCAACCCCACCCAATGGTAAGTACAAATCTTTCTGATACAGATAATCTTCAATCTGCATCCTCCATAATTGATAGTTCTTGCCATTAAACTTCTCCATTCGTAGCTTACTTTCTTCTGCCATTGCTCTACTCCCACTCAAACAGAAACCCCTGTGAGTAACCTGTAATCAACACACACTAACCAGATCTGATACAACCTGTTAGTATCCCAACCAAAAGCTCTGATACCAGTTGTTGGGGAATCCAAGAACAACACACCTATTTTGATCCCACTTGTTAGGATCTTGCTCCTCAAAAAGAGCACAATATGATTACCAAATACAAGCAATTAAACATGCAGAATTATCTAGAAGTACAAGTAACTAGAATTCACAAATAGCATAGAATATGAGAGACAATACACTATCTTGTATTCAATACTCATCCAGAAAGAAAATACAATAAAGAAGATGCCACTTCTTCTTCACACCTCTCAGAGGCTTCCCACACCTCAAGGGCTCCCATTAATTCTCAATCAAGAGTTCACTCTCCTACCAAAAACGGTCCCAACACACAACTCACACACAGAATTGGTGTTCACCTCTCCAACCAGTCAATAATAACCCTGCCAGTACCAAGCACTCTAAAGTACTTCAAGTAGATCTCCCATGAACCTGCAACCTGTAATTCAACAGACCATACTTACACATGTATATCTCCTATGAGCTTGCAACAACCTGAAACTCAATGATCTTATAATGGAAGTGCCTTCCTTTTTAGCTCATAATTACAATACATGCCAATGGGTCTATAAATAGATCCCAGACTTAAACAATAACTTAGACTCTTAGTTTACTATAATTATCCACGCAGCTCAAGACTCAAAATAGCCTTTACATGCAAACACTTAGTTCAACTAACTAACTGTTTGTGCAATGAATAGTTCTTGAACACACAGGTGACCGACGTCAGTCCCTGTCTGACTGGTGTTGACCGACGTCGGCCGACTCCCTATCGATGCCAGTTGCCTTCTGCATTCATCATGACCGACGTCGGTTATACTGCCGACACTGGTCTCTCTGGAACTTTAGCAACCTCCTCCATGTCTGCAACAATTGAAGCTTTTAGCTCCACAACCTAACATTTCTAACTCAATAAATTATGTAGGCATGATGTCTCTTCTACGAGTTAGAAGGGCTTTAAATGCTTATTTATCAAGAAGTTTGGGTGAGGATGGAGGGAAATAAATACTAGATTATTGAGTGTGAGTTGATATATTAGGAATTCTTAAATATGGTATAGATGGGTCCTTCTCAGGTGTATAAGCCTCTTCCTCTTCTATATTCCCAACTTGTGCTACCAGCCCAGCCAAGAATTCTTCTTTTTATAGCTCTTATATTGATAATTGTAGATGGTATCCAAAAGTTTCCTTATATTCCTCAGTTATTATAAATTGTATATATGTTCTTGTAGCAAAAGTTGACTACCTATGCAAGAATCTACCTAGATGATCATGTTCTCTCTACATACAATTTGACTACTTTTTTTTTCTTTTTGTCTGCCTTGTCCTACACAACGTTATTATAACATGTGTTGTTTTTGGATTTTTAATACTTTTATCTATAAATTAGGAAATTTTTAAGATAGAAAACAACAAATTTTTAATCTAGGAATGCAAAATAATAACAAAAGATATTGTCAATCTTAAAGATCTCAAGTGTGTGACACCTTAATCGACAATGACACCAAAATGATGAGCAGAATTTTACCATCAATTAAACCTGACAACCTTTTACAAATTCACTTATGCTTATATAATGAAGTGTCTACTTGATGCATATAACTACTAATTTATTAATTGTCAACTCAGGGATGTTTTAAGTTGATAAGGTGACATCATTATATGTGCACACTTCACTCACTTGTTGACTATGTCGATTGCATATAAGCACACTTGAATAAATGAGAAGTTGTATAAATGTAAATTAATTAAAATGAAATCATACTTGCATAAATTAAATAAACACAATTGAATGGATTGAAATATTATGGAATCTTCCTTAAGAAATTAACATGCATTCATAATACTGAAATCTTTTATAGTACTCAACACATACAGAATTAAGGAATGGAAATGAATACTTGGAAATAGAATTTAATTAACTAATCTAATGAGTTAGAATCTTCCCTAAAAGTCCTTCTAAGGGGGACTTCCTCATTTGATCTTGAGATCCAATCCTTCCCTTGGAATAAAAACACATTTACTATAAACTATTGAATTTATTCATATCTTATAACAAGTAAAGATTGTTAAAACAAGATTACAATCACTGCAATTGATATTACCTAGTCACACTTAGATTATCTATTCTCATTTTATATTATCCACTAGCCTAGCATATATCTCTATTATAATATATATACAAAGGAGGTTATGGTTATTATTTAACAATAAATTACAAAAACTTTAGGACTATTCATATTATGGAGAATGTAGCCAGAAATGGCTATAGGATAGAAACAAGGGTGATGTTGTTGGGAAGTTGGAAGGAGTCAAATATAATCTAGTAGGAATGTTCAATGTTCTAACTTCTCCACATCATGTATGCATATATCAATCCATGCATGCTCATTATTTAATCTTTGTTTTTGGAATAAAATTAATGGAAATACTAGTTGCTACAATTGTTGCATGCTGAAGGAAACTATAAGTAGTTATACATGTTTATTATTGTAGTTCATAGTGGTTTTAGGTTGATAACCTATTGACTACATGTCATTAATTCCCCATACATAATATGGCATTGTGACTACACATGTCCAAACTTCATCTCATTGCTTCAGGACATAACCTTCTAGTTGATACATATAGGTCCTCTCACTCAAATTACTCAACACACAATATAAGAATTAGAAGCATCATAATAAAAGATAACATATTCAACTTTAATCACAAGACAAAAACTAACTTCATTCTCATAGACATAGTTAATATTTATCATCATGAGTTAGATTACTTTAAAATAGGGAAATTTACAAGGTATATAGGAAACATTGGGAATTAGAAGTTAACAAGGTAAATAATTAGGGTTCAAATTATTCCATTTATACGATTCATCATAGGTCTATAGTTAATCACACATAGATCTTAAGAAATTTTAAACAAAGTGAATATCATCAAGAACTCAACTAAAATAGCTAAAGATAATCCTAATTAATGTATAAACCTTGTAGAAAAACATGACTAAATGTCTTCTAACATTTATAGTGATCTATTTAAAGTAGAAAGAAAGTGGAAGACTTCATGAAACTAGATGCATTTAAATATAAAAATCAAATTTGCATTAATATGATTGCATTTGTTTACAATAGAATCCACCTTTATAAAATATTATAAAGTAATATATATAGAAGGGGAATGGGGCCCATCTCCTAATAACATGAGTTCCCACTCTGGGTAATCATGGTTGTAACATAGTTATACAAAAAGATACCATATCCAATAATAAGTGGAACAAAATTCCCAAGGCCCACTAGGAGAGAATCAAGAAGAGGTTGGAGGTGGGCCACTTCCCAACTACTTGGGACATACTTCCTCAACTACTAGCATGACCACCACCAAGTTAAACTCCCAATTCATCCAAGTTCATAGGTGGATTTTAGAATATTACCTTAGCCTGGACTAATACCACTCATGGACTTAGAGTGGGGACTCCAATTAAACCTTCATCTCGTATATATGGTTGATGTTAACTATCGATTGGGTTGCTTCCTCCAGAAGTGATTTGGCCCCATCTTTATTGGATTTTTCTACCTTCCTCCACATGACCTAGTTGATTTGGGCCAAGTGAACTACAAATCCTTTTTTTCTATCAATATGTCCTCTAGGTAGAACAAAATAGTGATGTTGAATACCTTGAAATAGGTCAGCATCCACTCCTTATTCTTCTCCAAAGGCTTGATCATTGTTTGCATTATGGTCAACCACTCCTCAATTTAGGTCATCATCCTCCTAAAATAAGTTTGGTATAGGTTTAGATCCACCAAAGGCATGATCTTGAGCTCTAGGAGCATTCCCTTATGAAGGACCCCAAGGAACTTCTTTCACTCTTTTTCCATATGGGAAACCGTATCCAAGTATGATTGAGTGCACTATAGGTGCTCTTTACTCATGGATAAGGATTTGTTCACCTCTCTAAGATCTATAAATAGTTGTGCGATGCCTTCCTCAACTCGATCAATCAGTTTCACTAGGAAAGTTCTCCCTGCCTATGATATGAGTGCTCTAACTTACTCTTTCATGTCTTCCATGAACTTTTTGGTTAGCTCATTGGTAGCTCAAAGTACCGATACATGGTCTTCATCCATTTTCTCCTCCTCATTGGGTGTCCTCACTTTGGTGAGGGATAAGAGGTCATGCTTAATCCTCCATACCATTGGGTCTACTTCCTGAGTAGACATCTACATAAGAAATCTCTTCATGTTCCCAGTTTTTCTATCAAATTCCCATTGGACCTCTAGGTCTCCCTGATAGACCATTTCAAGTCTCTATGTTTCAGCAAGTGTTAGGGACCTAACCCAGCTTGAGCCTGTAGTAACTCCCAAGGTGGTGGAAGAGGATGAACAGGGGTGGTAATGGTAGAGGTAAAGGGCAGAGGCCTAGGGGGAGGAATGGATGAAGGGGAAGAAAGGAAGGAAGGAAGGAGTGGAGGATGGGGCATGGGATCAAAAGGAGGAAGGACAAATGGGTACCCCCATAGGAATAATTGGCCATGAAATTGGTCATGGGGCATGTTGATATGTGGGCTAATGTCACCTAAGAGGGGGGCATTTAGTAAGTATGAGGAAATTAGTTGGCTAAAGTTGAATCCTTGGGGGGGAAGGGTAATAGAAAGGAGGAGTGTGGTGTAATGAGAGGAGGAAGCTAAATATAAGGTTGAGAGGGAGCTACCTTTTACATTTTCTTGGATCTCCTACCCTAATCAGTCAAATTCATGGTCATAGTTGAAAGATTCATGGTGGAAGTTGGAACCTGAGCTAAGGACACAACAAAATTTACCTTCTTCCTCTTCTTAGGTATTATGCTCAGATTAGCCTATGCTATAACAATTGAAGGAGTAGTGGTGGTAATCATTTTCAGATAAACCTATGGAGTTGGAGGAGTAATTTCAAGCACTAAAAAGCTAGGAGTCACTTAAATCATGCATATGAGGGTGTTTGTCACTAATGTGGCCATCTAAACAGTTAAGGTGGGAACACTAAGAGGTGTCCACATTAGAGAAGTAGCCATTGGAGATATTGATGTGATAGCCATAGTGCATGTTGGCACTAAGAAGCTAGGATAAATTAGAAGTTGGGCCCTCCCCAGAGTTGTAAGAGCTACTATAACTAAACTAGATAGTCCTAGAGATGATAGCCATGTAACTAAGAATCCTAGAGGCCCAAGGTAGGTTATGGGGATTTTAGCAAGTGGAATGGATTGAACGGAGGGGAATTGATAAGTGAGGATGCTAAACATGTCTAGATCTAGGGGTACTCAAGTAAATTGGAATATGACTAGTTGAGCCATCATGTATACTTCACTAATGTGGCCATCTAAATAGTTACAGTGGGAACACTGAGAGGTGTCCACATTAGAGAAGTATCCATTAGAGATATTGACGTGATAGCCATAGTGCATGTTGGAACTATGAAGCTAGGATCCATTAGAATTTGGGCCCTCCCTAGAGTTGTAAGAGCTACTATAACTAAACTAGATAGTCCTAGAGATGATAGCCATGTAACTAAGTGTTGGTGATCAATCAACAAATTTGATTACTATGTGAAAGCAATAAAACACGAAATTGAACCAGAATGATAAGTAACTAGAATCAAAAAATAGCAAATAATAAGAGATACAAGAAACCACCCTGAAAACTTGTATTAAACTCTTTACAGAAGGAATATAATTGAAGAAACTTCTTTTCTTCCACACCTCTCTCAAATGTACAGATCTCTTTTCAGATCTCTTTCCCTCAAGAGCTCTCTCTCTCAATTACAATCAACTGCAACACTTGGATTGATACACATATACAATTCTTGTATTGTTACTCTACAATTCAATAAGCTATGAAGATCTATCCCTATTATATAACTTTAGGGATCATGAGCATACAATCACAATCATTAGATGCACCTCCTAATCAAGGGCTCAAAATAGTCTTACTTAAGATAGAGATGTGGACTTAAGACTAACACTTAATCCTACCATGCAAACATTCTATTCTATCCATGGAAATAGCATTCTGGATGCACAGGTGACCGACATCAGTCTCTGCTTGTCTGCCTATGACCGACGTTGGCCAATCCATAACTGACGTTGGCATCTCTTAGTCGACTCCTGACGGACGTTAGTCGCTCCTGACCGATGCCGGTGACTGTGTAATTCCTATAACCTACAACTTGCTCATTTGGTGAAGCTTTTAGCTCCACACCTCAACAATCTCCCACTTGGAGATAAACAGCTGCACCAGTACCTATACAGCAACATCTTCTAGCTTCTCCATCTTCAAACTCAATCATGAAGACCCACAAAAGTTGAATAAAGATTCAACTTCTCCTTTGTTATCGGCTTGGTTAATATATCATCAAGGTTCTTATTTGTATGGATCTTCTCTAACTTCAACTCACCATCCTCCAATACCTGTCTAATGAAGTGGTACCTCAGCTGTATATGCTTGGTTCTTGAATGAAAGGCTAAATTCTTAGCCAAATGAATTGCACTCTGACTATCACTATATAATCTACAACTTTCTTGCTCCTTTCCTAGCTCTTCCATGAACCGTGTCATCCATATCATCTCTTTGCTAGCCTCTGTGACTACAATATATTTTGCTTCTGTAGTTGACAAGGCAACAACCTTTTGCAACTTTGAAATCCATCTAACCACCATTCCACCAATAGTGAAAACATATCCTATGGTGCTCCTTTTGCCATCCAAATCACCTACCATATCTGAATCTACATAACCATGTAGATAAGTGTTTGACCCACCATAGCACAAATGCCTACTGTTGGTCCCTCTCAGATATCTGAGGATCCACTGAACTGCTTTCAAGTGTTCTTTCCCTGGATTGGCCATATACTTACTAATAACTCCCACTACTTGGGCAATATCTAGTCTAGTACATACCATTGCATACATTAAGCTCCCAACTTGGGAAGCATATGGAACTATACTCATGTACTCTACCTCATCATGTGAATTAGGACACTATTCTTTACTCAATTTAAAATGTCCAACCAAAGGTGTGCTTACCGATTTCGCATCCTGCATATTGAACCATTTCAACACTTTGTTCACATAATCCTCTTGAGACAAAATTAGCTTGTGATTTTTCCTGTCTCTCTTAATACTCATGCCAAGGATTTTCTTTTCTACTCCCAAATCCTTCATAGAAAATGTGTGAGCTAATTTCACCTTAAGCTCAGAGATATCTTGCATGTGTGATCCTGCAACCAGCATATCATCTACATCAACAATAGAATAATATATCTACCATTATCCAATCTCTTAAAATACACACAATGGTCAGATTGACATCTACTGTAGCCATGCTCAGTCATAAACCTGTCAAATCTCAAATACCATTGTCTAGGAGCTTGCTTGAGACCATACAAGCTTTTCTTCAATCTGCACACTAGCTTCTCCTTACCTTTGACCTCAAATCCTTCTGGCTGATCCATATATATTTTTTCATCCAAATATCCATGAAGAAACATTGTCTTAACATTAAGCTGCTCAAGATGCAAATCCTCAATAGCAACTAAAGACAATACAGTCCGTATAGAAGTCATTTTAACAATAGGAGAAAAAATCTCATCAAAATTAATACCTGGTTTCTGTGCAAATCCTTTCACTACCAACCTGGCCTTATATCTCATCTATCCATTCTCACCTTCCTTCAATCTATAGATCCATCTGTTCTTCAGTGTCTTCTTACCTGCTGGCAACTCAACCAAATCCCATGTTTGGTTCTCTTTCAAGGAATCGATTTCCTCATTCATGCCTAGCTCCCACTGATTCTTGGATTCCACCTATATTGCTTCATCAAAACTCTCTAGTTTTCCACCATCATTAAGCAATAAATAGTATAATGAAGGGGAATATCGAATTGGAGGTTTACTTACCCTTTCTGACCTCCTGATGGGCGTCTGAGACTCATTCACAACACGCTGTCTACCAAAATTCTCTGATAGTGACCAACCTCGATCACTTCCAGGCTTGTAACTGGCCAATGTCAATTCTCTCTGACCAACATCAGTTTTTGCATGACCGACGTCGGTCACTATCTGACCGACATCGATTCATGTATTGCTGACATCGGTTCCTGCCTGACCGACGTCGGTCTCTATGTTTTTCTGTCTATGATAATTCTTTTCCATGAGCTCATTTTAGACCGTCACCTCATCCAATTCTCCATTGCTCTACCTAGATTGATTCAGTTTCTTAAGCTGATCACTATACATCACTTTTTCATTAAAAACAACATCATGGCTCTTAATTATTTTGTTAATTCCTAGATTCCAAAATCGAAATCCAAAATCATCAGATCCATAACCAATAAATGTGCACCTCATAGACTTAGCATCCAGCTTCTTTTTATTTTCCTTATCAACGTGCACAAAAGCTTCACAACCAAAAACTTTGAAAAATGAGAGATCTACCTTTTTACCTGTCCGTGCCTCTTCTAGAATTCCACCATCCAGAGCTGTAAAGGGTCCTCTATTAATCAGGTAAATTACAATATCCACAGCTTCTACCCAAAACTCTAAGGGCAAACCAGCATGCAATCTCATACACCTTGCACGCTCCATTATTGCTCTGTTCATCCTTTCAGCAACTCCATTTTGCTGAGGTGTCCTTGAAACTGTTCTTTGCCTACCTATTCCATGTATATAACAATACCAGTTGAATCTATGGCTATAGAACTCACCACTATTGTTAGATCTCAGGCACTTCAATCTCTTGCTTATTTCATTCTCAACCATAGCTTTTCAAATCTTAAAAGTGTCAAAAACATCAGATTTTTTCTTTATAAAATAGACCCATACATTTCTTGTAGCATCATCTATGAAAGAGACATAGTACTGTGATCCTCCAATAGAAGCAACCTGAGTTGGTCCCCACACATCTGTGTGAACAAGCTCCAACTTATGCTTCTTCTTTGTTGACCCAGTCTTGAGAAAACTCACTCTCTTTGGTTTTCTAAAAATATAGTGCTCACAAAAATCTAGATCTATGCTTTTCAAATCTGAAAGCTTACCTTTTGACTTAAGAATAGTCATTCCCTTCTCACTCATGTGGCCAAGCCTCTGGTGCCACAACTTTGCATCCACATCTGAAGTAGATAATACAAAAGGAAAATTATCAGTAATACAATTACATAAATAGAGAGTACCTACTCTCTTACCTTTGGCCAATACAAGTGCACCCTTGGTCACCTTCCAAGATTCAGATGTGAGAGTTACTGTACAACCCTCATCCCCAACTTTCTTGTAGAAATCAGATTCCTCTTCAAGCTGGAAACATGCATGACATCTTTCAACACCCATGTGTTGCCATTGTGCATTTTCAGCTACACTTTTCCTTTGCCAACAATTTTATAAGGCTCATCATCCCCTAAATAAACTATTCCAAAATCTCCATGGACATAGTCACTGAAATATTCTCTATTAGGGGTAGCATGAAAAGAGGCACCAGAATCTAAAACCTAAGATTTTATATTATTATGCAAAGAGAATATAAGAGCATCTTGTGCAATACCTACAACTTTTGCTTCTTCTTTACCTTCATGTTGATTGTCCTCTTTAGGTTTTGACCAGCAATCTTTGCTTATGTGCCTTATCTTTCCACAATTTCAGCAGGCTATCTTCCTTTCATTTCTGAATTTGGATCTACCTCTCATTTTTGACTTAGACCTTGATCTCCCTTTCTTACTCTTCTCTTTTTGCCTTCCCCTGCTCTCAAAACTTAAAGCATTCTCTGATATTTTCTCTGTGTTTTTTCTGCAAATTTCTTCATTCAAGATTACACTAACAACATCATCTACTTTTAAAATATTTGAAGCAGATGCAGTATTACTAACTGCCATTACCAAGCTATGTCAGCTTTCAGGTAAAGAGCATAAGATTAATAGAGCTTTAATTTCATCATCAAACACTATTTTGACTGAATTTAATTAATTTACAATTCCATAGAAATTATTTAGATGATTAGATACAGATCCACTTTCCTACATTTACAAATTAAATAACTGCTTCATAAGATATACCTTATTTGAAGCTGAGAGTTTTTCATATAAATTTGATAAAGTAGTCATTAACTCTACCGTTGACTTTGCCTGTGATAAATTAGATATCACAGTAGATGCCATACTCAATTTTATAGATCCAAGAGCCTTTCTATCAAGAACTTCTTATTCTTCATCTTCTATGTCTGTGGGCTTCCTTGAAACTCCATCTAATGGTAAGTATAGATCTTTCTGATACAGATAATCCTCTATCTGCATTCTCCATAATTGATAATTTTTGCCATTGAACTTCTCCATTCTCAGTTTACTTTCTTCTACCATTGCTTTTTCCACTCAAACAAAAAATTTTGTGAGTAACCTATAATCAATACACACTAACCAGATCTGAAACACCTGTTAGTCAACTTGAGCTCGAATACCACTTGTTGGAGATCAAGCAACAAACTTGATTACTATGTGAAAGTAATAAAACATGGAATTGAACCAAAATGATAAGTAACTAGAATCAAAAAATAGCAAACAATAAGAGATATAAGAAACCACCCTGAAAACTTGTATTAAACTCTTT
The DNA here is from genome assembly GCA_037957365.1 of Torreya grandis. NCBI lineage: Eukaryota > Viridiplantae > Streptophyta > Pinopsida > Cupressales > Taxaceae > Torreya > Torreya grandis. The sequence continues at coordinate 4,229,156 of JARHVA010000223.1, read as the reverse complement.
ACAGAAAGAATATAATTGAAGAAACTTCTTTTCTTCCACACCTCTCTCAGATGTACAGATCTCTTTTCAAATCTCTTTCCCTCAAGAGCTCTCTCTCCTAATTACAATCAACTCCAACACTTGGATTGATACACATATACAATTCTTATATTGTTACTCTACAATTTAATAAGCTATGAAGATCTATCCCTATTATATAAATTTAAGGATCATGAGCATACAATCACAACCATTAGATACACCTTCTAATCAAAGGCTCAAAATAGTCTTATTTAAGATAGAGATGCAGACTTAAGACTAACACTTAATCCTACCATGCAAACATTTTATTCTATCTATGAAAATAACATTCTAGATGCATAGGTGACCGGCATCGGTCCCTGCCTGTCTGCCTGTGATCAACGTCCGCTGATCCATAACCGATGCCGACATCTATTAGTCAACTCCTGATCGATGTCGGTCACTCTTGACTGATGCTGGTGACTATGTAATTCTTACAACCTGCAACTTGCTCATTTGGTGAAGCTTTTAGCTCCAAACCTCAACAATCTCCCACTTAGAGATAAACAGCTGCACCAGTACCTGTACAGCTTCAACAGTACCTGTACAGCTGCACCAATACCTGTACAGTTGCATCAGTACCTGTACAGTTGCACCAGTACCTGTACAGCAACATCTTCTAGCTTTTCCATCTTCAAACTCAATCATGAAAACCTACAAAAGTTGAATGAAGATTCAACTTCTCCTTTGTTACTGGCTTGGTTAACATATCAACAGAGTTCTTATCTGTATGGATCTTTTCTAGCTTCAACTCACCATCCTCCAATACCTGTCTAATGAAGTGGTACCTCAGCTGTATATGCTTGGTTCTTGAATGAAAGGCTGAATTCTTAGCCAAATGAATTACACTCTAACTATCACTATATAATCTACAACTCTTTTGCTCCTTTCCTAGCTCTTCCATGAACCGTGTCATCCATATCATCTCTTTGCTAGCCTCTGTGACTGCAATATATTCTGCTTCTATAGTTGACAAGGCAACAACCTTCTGCAACTTTGAAATTCAGCTAACCGCCGTTCCACCAACAGTGAAAATATATCCTATGGTGCTCTTCTGCCATCCAAATCACCTGCCATATCTGAATCTACATAACTATGTAGATAAGTGTTTGACCCACCATAGCACAAATGCCTACTGCTGGTCCCTCTCAGATATCTGAGGATCCATTGAACTGCTTTTCAGTGCTCTTTCCCTGGATTGGCCATATACTTACTAACAACTCCCACTACTTAGGCAATATCTGGTCTAGTACATACCATTGCATACATTAAGCTCCCAATTGTGGAAGCATATGGAACTATACTCATTACTCTACCTCATCATGTGAATTAGGACACTATTCTTTACTCAATTTAAAATGTCCAGCCAAAGGTGTGCTTACCGATTTTGCATACTACATATTGAACCGTTTTAACACCTTGTTCACATAATCCTATTGAGACAAAATTAGCCTGTGATTTTTCTTGTCTCTCTTAATACTCATGCCAAGGATTTTGTTTACTGCTTCCAAATCCTTCATGGCAAATGTGTGAGCTAATTTCACCTTAAGCTCAGAGATATCCTTCATGTGTGATCCGACAACTAGCATATCATCTACATACAATAATAGAATAATATATATACCTTTATCCAATCTCTTAAAATACATACAATAGTCAAATTGACATCTACTATAGCCATGCTCAGTCATAAACATGTCAAATCTCAAATACCATTGTCTAGGAGCTTGCTTGAGACCATACAAGCTTTTCTTCAATCTGCACACTAGCTTCTCCTTACCTTTGACCTCAAATCTTTTTGGCTGATCCATATATATTTCTTCATCCAAATCTGCATGAAGAAATGTTGTCTTAACATTAAGCTGCTCAAGATGCAAATCTTCAATAGCAACTAAAGACAATACAGTCCGTATAGAAGTCATTTTAACAATAGGAGAAAAAATCTCACCAAAATCAATACCTGGTTTCTATGCAAATCCTTTCACTATCAACCTGGCCTTATATCTCATCTGTCCATTCTCACCTTCCTTCAATCTGTAGATCGATCTATTCTTCAGTGTCTTCTTACCTACTGGCAAATCAACCAAATCCCATATTTGATTCTCTTTCAAGGAATCAATTTTCTCATTCATGTCTAACTCCCACTAATTCTTGGATTTCACCTATATTGCTTCATCAAAACTCTCTGGTTCTCCACCATCAGTAAGCAATAAATAGTATAATGAAAGGGAATATCAAATTAGAGGTTTACTTACCCTTTCTAACCTCTTGATGGGTGTTTGAGACTCATTCACAACACACTGTCCACCCAAATTCTCTGACAGTGACCGACCTCGATCACTTCCAAGCCTGTAACTGCCCGACATCAGTTCTCTCTGATCGACGTCAATTTCTACCTGACCGATGTCGGTCACTATCTAACCAACATCAGTTCTTGTATTACCGATGTCGATTCCTACCTGACCGACATTGGTCTCTGTGTTTTCCTGTCTGTGATAATTCTTTTTTGTGAGCTCATTTTGGACCGTCACCTCGTCCAATTCTCTATTGCTCTATCCAAATTGATTTAGCTTCTTGAACTGATCACTATACATCACTTTTTCATTGAAAACAACATCACGGTTCCTAATTATTTTGTTAGTTCTTAGATTCCAAAACTGGAATCCAAAATTATCAGAGCCATAACCAATAAATGTGCACCTCATAGACTTAGCATCCAGCTTCTTTCTATTTTCCTTATCAACGTGCACAAAAGCTTCACAACCAAAAACTTTGAGAAATGAGAGATCTACTTTTTTACCTGTCCATGCCTCTTCTAAAATTCTACCATCCAAAGCTGTAGAGGGTCCTCTGTTAATCAGGGAAACTACAATATCCACAGCTTCTGCCCAAAATTCTAAGGGCAAATCAGCATGCAATCTCATACACCTTGCATGCTCCATTATTGTACTGTTCATCTTTTCAGCAACTCCATTTTGTTGAGGTGTCTTTGGAACCATCTTTTGCCTACGTATTCCATGCATATAATAATTCCAGTTGAACTTGTGGCTACAGAACTCACCACCATTGTCAGATCTCAAGCACTTCAATCTCCTACCTATTTCATTCTCAACCATAGCTTTCTAAATCTTAAAAGTGTCAAAAACATCAAATTTCTTCTTTATACAATAAACCCATGCCTTTCTTGTAGCATCATCTATGAAAGAGACATAGTACTGTGATCCTCCAATAGAAGCAACCTGAGCTGGTCTCCACACGTCTGTGTGAACAAGCTCCAACTTATACTTCTTCTTTGTTGACCCAGTCTTGAGAAAACTCACTCTCTTTTGTTTCCTAAAAATATAGTGCTCACAAAAATCTAGATCTATGCTTTTCAAATCTGAAAGCTTACCTTTTGACTTAAGAATAGTCATTCCCTTCTCACTCATGTGGCCAAGCCTCTGGTGCCACAACTTTGCATCCACATCTGAAGTAGATAATACAAAAGAAGAATTATCAGTAATACAATTACATAAATAGAGAGTACCTACTCTCTTACCTCTGGCCAATACAAGTGCACCCTTGGTCACCTTCCAAGATTCAGCTATGAGAGTTACTATACAACCCTCATCCCCCAATTTTCTTGCAAAAATCAGATTTTTCTTCAAGCTAGGAACATGCATGACATCTTTCAACACCCATGTGTTGATATTCTGCATTTTCAGCTGCACTTTTCCTTTGCCAATAATTTTACAAGGCTCATCATCCCGTAAATAAATTATTCCAAAATCTCTATGGACATTGTCACTGAAATATTCTCTATTAGGGGTAGCATGAAAAGAGGCACCAGAATTTAAAACCCAAGATTCTATATTATTATGCAAAAAGAATATAAGAGCATCTTGTGCAATACCTGCAACTTTTGCTTCTTCTTTACCTTCATGCTGATTGTCATCTTTAGGTTTTGACCAGCAATCTTTGCTTATGTGCCCTATCTTTCCACAATTTCAGCAAGCTATCCTCTTGCCATTTTTGGATTTGGATCTACCTCTCATCTTTGACTTAGACCTTGATCTCCCTTTCTTGCTCTTTTCTTTTTGCCTTCCCTTACTCTCAAAATTTAAAGTGTTCCCTAATGCTTCTTCTATGTTTTTCTTGTGAATTTCTTCATTCAAGATTACACTAACAACATCATCTACTTTTAAAATATTTGAAGCAGATGCAGTATTACTAACTGCCATTACCAAGCTATGCCAGCTCTCAGGTAAAGAACATAATATTAATAGAGCTTTAATTTCATCATCAAACACTATTTTGACTGAATTTAATTGATTTACAATTCCATGGAAATCATTTAGATTATTAGATACAGATCCACCTTCCTGTATTTGCAAATTAAATAACTGCTTTATAAGATATACCTTATTTAAAGCTGAGGGTTTTTTATTTAAATTTGATAAAGTAGTCATTAACTCTACCATTGACTTTGCCTGTGATAAATTAGATATCACAGTAGATGCCAGAGTCAATCTTATAGATCCAAGAGCCTTTCTATCAAGAACTTCCCATTCTTCATCTTCCATGTCTGTGGGCTTCCTTGAAACTCTACCTAACGGTAAGTATAGATCTTTCTGATACAGATAATTCTCTATCTGCATTCTCCATAATTAGTAATTCTTGCCATTAAACTTCTCCATTCTCAGTTTACTTTCTTCTGCCATTGCTTCTCTCATTCAAACAGAGATACCTGTGAGTAACCTGTAATCAATACACACTAACCAGATCTAAAATACCTGTTAGTCAACTTGAGCTCTGATACCACTTGTTGGGGATCAACCAACAAACTTGATTACTATGTGAAAGCAATAAAACACGAAATTGAACTAGAATGATAAGTAACTAGAATCAAAAAATAGCAAACAATAAGAGATACAAGAAACCACCCTGAAAACTTCTATTAAACTCTTTACAGAAGGAATACAATTGAAGAAAAAAAAATTCTTCCACACCTCTCTCAGATGTACAGATCTCTTTCTAGATCTCTTTCCCTCAAGAACTCTCTCTCTCAATTACAATCAACTCCAACACTTGGATTGATACACATATACAATTCTTGTACTATTACACTACAATTCAATAAGCTATGAAGATCTATCACTATTATATAACTTTAGGGATCATGAGCATACAATCACAACTATTAGATGCACCTCCTAATCAAGGGCTCAAAACAGACGTACTTAAGATAGAGATGCGGACTTAAGACTAACACTTAATCCTACCATGCAAACATTCTGTTTTGTCCATGGAAATAGCATTCTGGACGCATAGGTGACCGACATCGGTCCCTGCCTGTCTGCCTGTGACTGACGTCAGTCGATCTATAACCGATGCCGGCATCTCCTAATCGACTCCTGACCGACATCGGTCGCTCCTAACCAACACCGGTGACTATGTAATTCCTGCAACCTGCAACTTGCTCATTTGGTGAAGCTTTTAGCTCCACACCTCAACACTAAGACTCCTAGAGGCCCAAGGTAGGTCATGGGGATTTTAGCAAGTGGAATGGATTGAACAGAGGGGAATTGATAAGTGAGGATGCTAAACATGTCTATATCTAGGGGTACTCAAGTAAATTGGGGAGCCAGTGTAATTGGATTTAGGGGAGGCCTCATTTTAATAAGTCTAGTAGGATTAAGGGATCTTAAGGGTGGTCTGATGGGTTATGGAAGGATGGTGGTAGTGGATGAAGGAATCTCTAATGGTACCTTTTGTTGGTCCCACTCTAGACTTGTTGTAGGGTTGTTATCAATGTCTAAGTTCAAGAATTGTGTCACTTATGGTTGAGTGACTCATGAAAGTGGAGGTGGGAGAGCTAGGACTGATACTAGGGAAGGTGAAGCTCATGGAGGTGAAGGCATGGGGAGCACCTAAATAATTCTCTTAGATATGTGGGACATAGTCTTTTGAATGTCCTCTCATAGCTAAATTGGTGTGGTCCCTGAGGCTTGACGTCACAAAGGTGGCTATGTTGGCAGAGCATGGGAAGGTGGCAAAGGAATTTATTTAAGGACTAGTCTAGAATGGGTCTACTTCCCTTTCTTTTTCATGTCTTCCACCCTCATTAATACATTGTCATCACTGGTGTGATTAAGGTGAATGTCATCATCCTCATGAGGCTCATGGTGATATGTTATATTGACATGGGTCGCATATTTTTGCACATGGGTGATGATGACCCCATGGGGATCTCCATCTCTATTTTTGACCCTTCCTAAGAAATATGATTTCCTATTATGTGCCATCTTTCCTAGTGAGGGCATATTTTTGTATTTTTGATGGTGAATGAAAATAAGTAAATATGGATATGCCTTTTGCCTACAATCAAATGAGTAACCCATGACACCTTCAACCAACTGATAAGCAATATCTTGCTCTACAAGGTGGTCCATGACTTAATAGGTTAAGAGGAGAGGGGATTATTATATGCCCTCCACTTAGATAATGGTGTGATTTTTATAGTACTAGTAGGCTCTTATGGGTAGGATCATCCTCCTTATCTCATTTGAGATTCACATCTTAGGCCTCTCATTAATATCCATATAGAGCACTAGGTGGAAGGACTCACAGATGTCCCATATATGGTTCATGTAGTTGTGCACATATAGCTTATAAAAGACCACGTGAACCATGGAGCTAGAATGGGTGCATGATGGAAACACAAAAGGCTTGAATGTAAGGGTGTCATAGACCACGTCCATAATACAGCTCAACATATAGAAGTTTTTGCCTCCTCTAGGATCATTGACACCCTTGACCAAGTTGAAATTAATGAGACTTCTAAGGTCCGGGGTTCCCTTTCCTTCGAGGATAATGATCAACAAAGTCACCTAGAGGATTTTTATATGTATAACATCCTTTTCTCCTAATAAATGATTTAGCAAGATCATTCCAACATGAACTCCTTCCTAGAAGAGATGGATGGGGTTCTCATGTATGTCTTCATTTCGGTCAATTGGTCTAGATTGACAACCCAATATTAGAGAACTTAGTATATTTCATGTGTCTTATTACACACATCTTATATTTGTAAACTAGGGTGTACTCAGAGAGATTGTAGTAATACTTAAAATCAACTCTAGAGATATGCAATTTTGTTCTAAGACACCATAGAGTATATTAGGTCATCCATAACATCATGCACATGTACAGAGTTCCACGGCATGTTGTTGAAGAGATCAACACATGCGAAAATGTATAGCTTGGTTTTTATCTTGTGCAATCTTGATAACCCTAGGGTAGTAATATTGTCGAGGAATTGGGTCTCATCTTCATCATCATCTAAGGTGGCCTTCTACACATCTTTAATTATTCTGAATACTTTATTATAGTGTTCTAAATGGGTTAGGTCTGATGATAAGGTGGTATATTTATATTCAAGATCAAGTTTGGGATTTGAAGATAATGTGGCCATAACTAAGAGTTAGGATCTGATTAACACAAAAATTTGAGCTTGAGGGAAACACTGAAATCTCAAGAGGGTGTTGAAAGGAAGGATACTTGGGAACTGGGAGTGGTCACATTAAATCAGATTGCCTTAATGGATTATAGGTCTTTTTAAATATCTCATATATTAATGGCATTTAAAGGCTCGCCTTACACAAATTTGAGTTAATGGCACAATCCACTTAAATGTTTTCTGATTTGGCATTAACTCAAATAATTTGGAAAACATGCTTCTAATTTAAATTTGGTGATGGTCATGGAATTCTTACAATTTGTCTAATCAGAGCCTAGTTACCCAAATTGATTAATTAAAGGGAGTGTTAGGCACACACCTACCTTATCCCTTGTGGCACCTTAGGCATCCTTTAGTTGGGCCATGTGTCCTTTTTTGGTTAGATATTTTTTTGTAGGTTATGCCAACTAGGCATTGTTGGGGTGTCATTATTTTTCCTTTTTATGTATTAGGGTTGGCCACATGGACCTACCAAGTACACATGGTGCCCTATTATGACTTATGGATCCACTTTTTCCTTTCTTTTCTTTATCCAATGCATTTCAAAAAAAATTCCATTTGGCATACAGAAACAACACATGGTGCTTTGGGATTGGCCCTAGGTTTTATTTGTACTTCCTTTCTATCTCGACCAGGACATCACATGCCCTTTCAATCATTTTTTTGGAACCACTGCATGGTAGCCAATGGTTGGTCAATATATCTTGGGGATTTAACATCTCTTACACCCCTAAGAGACTGGTACGTCTGATAAGTTCCACATGATAGCTTGTCATTCATTAAGATCTATTAGGGCTCTGACATCTCTAACACCCTCAAGAGACTGACAAGTCTGACAGGTTCCATGTGATAGCTTTTCACTCTTTGGGCTCTTTTATGGATCTGACATCTTTGACACCCTTAAGAGACTGGCAAGTTTGTTAGGTTCCATGTGGTAGCTTCTTGTTTGTTAGGCTCTCCTGGGGATTTTACATCTTTGGCACCCTCAAGAAACTAACAAATTTGATAGGTTCCATGTGAAAAAATTTTACTCATCAGGGTCTTCCAGGGTTCTAACATCTTTGATGCCCCTTAGAGACTAGGAAGTCTAAAAATCTCCATGAGACATTTTATCACTCATTGGGCTCTCTCATGGATCTAACATCTCGAACACCCCCAATAGAATGAAAAGTCTGACATGCTCCATGTGATAACTTGTCACTCATTAGGCTCTCTTGGAGATCTAACATCTCTAATGCCCCCAGGAGATTGGTAAGTTTGGTAGGCTCCACGTGATAATTTTTTAATCATCAGGATCTTACAATATTTATGAAAAGTGACTAAGTCATAAAAGGAGCAACACAATCAAATGAAATCTTACATGTTTGCCAGCACAACTCTTGAAATTTCAATCAGGGCTTTAGGGTGACATCATCCTTAAAAAATCTACATAATTTTAATTCTATGAAACAATATAGTTAGTGCAAAAAATTATAAGTATGGGAAAACCTTTATTTTGAATATAGAAGGGTTGGATTGTTATAGGCATTGATGATTATAGGGATTTCCATGATGACCATCCATTTGCCAAGAATGTCAAGAAATATTTAGTTAGTCAAGCTGTAACAAGAGTTGAAAGTTTTACATAGTTAGGGACCAAGTGCGAGTAGATATGAGCTCTAGGAAACTTCTGAGTTGAGAGTTTTTAGATTGGTCCCCCTTTCTTCTACAAAAATGGGGTCATGTTGGCCACAACATGGACATCACCAGACATAGATAAGGGAAGGTGACGAGTGGAATACCACATTCAAGATGAATTATGGATTGTATGAGTGTCTTATTATGTCATTTAGTTTGTCAAATTCCCCAAGCATGCTCACAAGACTTATGAATGAAGTATTGAAGTCACTTACAGGTAAGTTTACAATTGTTTATTTGGATGATGTTTTAATTATTCAATCATTCTATAGAGTAGCATTTGAAGTTGGTTTTGGACAAGTTGAAGGAGGAGAAGTCTCTAGTCAACTTAAAAAAGTGTAGCTTCATACAAGAGGAGATAATATATTGGGATTTGTGATCTCAAAATATGGGTTAAAGATGGGCCCTAAAAAGGTGAGAACAATTATGGAGTGGCCTTTACCAAAAAGTATGTTTAAGGCAAGAGGTTTTTATGGGTTGACACATTTTTATAGAAATTTCATCAGTAACTTTAGTGGCATATATGCATCCATTACAATGACTATGAAAGGAGATAAAAATTAATTTCAGTGGAAAAAAGTAGTGGAGGATAGCTTTCAGTTTTTTTAATAAAAGGGTAGCAAAACAACTGATGTTAACTTTACCAAATTGTGGGAAAGTGTTTTAAGTGGATTGTTATGTAAGTGAAACAACCATATGAGTGGTTTTGAGCCAAGAAGGTAATCTCATTATGTATTTTTATTGAGAAGTTAAATGAATCTAAGATAAAGTATTCAGTCTATGACCAATGATTTCATGCAATGGTGTCAACTCTTTAGAAGTGGAGGCACTACTTATTCCTAAAAGAATTCATTTTATATACAGACCACCAAGCTTTGCAATTCATAAACAACTAAGGTAAGCTTAATAAAAAAATACATGAAATGGTTATAGATTCTTCTAAAAAAATCTTTTGTTTTGAAACATAGAAATGGGAAATCCAAAAAGGTTGTGGATGCCTAGAGTGGACGAGCTTTTTTGTGAATAAGCTCATGGTAGAGTTCACTGGGTTTGACTCAATGAAAATTTTATAGAATGAGGATTTGGACTTTTGGGATGCATGGGAAGCATACATGAATTGAAAAAATACAGACAAAAATTCATGTCTGGAGTATATGGTTCAAGATGGATTGTTGATCAAAGGAAATAAGTTGTGTTTACCTCAGGGTTCCATGAGAGACAACCTATTGAAGTAAAAACACAACAAAGGCTTAGTTGGTCACTTTGGGCATGATAAAACTTTGGAAAAACTGAGTGACAATTATTATTGGCTATAGATGAGCATGGATTTTTAGGATTTTGTGTAAAGGTGTAGAGTTTTCCAACATGTTAAATACAAAAGTGAGAATCCAGGAATATATCAGTTATTACCTATTCCAAATAGACCATGGGATGCATTGAGCATGGATTTCGTTCTTTGGCTACCAAGAACTCAATGAGGTAATGACTTTGTTTTTGTTATTGTGGATAATTTTTTTAAAAAGACACACTTTGTAGCTTGCATGAAGATTAGTGGTGCCACCAATATTGCTAACATGTTATTCAAATAAGTGAGATTGCATGGTTTTCCAAGGAGTATTATATCAGATACGGATGCTTAGTTTGTTGGACACATTTAGAGGACACTATGAGAAAAGTTGGGTATCATATTGGACTTTAATTCAACCTATTATCCTCAAATGGATGGGAAAACAAAGGTTGTAAATCATAGCCCTAGTAGTTTTCTAAGATGTTTGGTTGGTGATAGGCCCAAGTAGTGGGATTTGGCATTAGCACAAGCTAAATTTGCATACAATGATTCAATAAATAGAAGAATAGGTATGAGTCTTTTCCAAATTGTGTATGGGAGCAGTCCTAAAGGAGTATGTGAGTTGATAAGCACAACTGAGATGTATAAAAGAAATGTTGAAGGTGGAGAGGACACACAACCTATGCATGATGTGCATATGGAGGTGAAAAGGAGATTGGAGAGGAAATACAAAGAGCATGTTGATCAAAAGATAAGAAAGCATAAATTTTAATTTGAGGACTTGGTATTGGCATATTTACGTAAGGAGAGGTTTCCCAAGGGTGTGTATAACAATTTCAAATGGAATAAGATCAGGCCTTGTAAAATTTTAAGAAGGTTCTTAGCCAATGCTTACGATAATGAGTTTCTATATGGAGTAGGTATTTCACTTATCTTCAATGCAATTGATTTGTACCCATATGTGGTCGGACAAGCGAGGAAGGATAGAAGATGCATTCTTCATCCATTGATTGGAAGGAAAATTTACTAGCCAAGGCAAAGGAGATGGAAACCATATTGGACCTACATATTGGCAAGAAGACAAAATGTAGTGAGTACTACAAGTACTTGGTCAAATAGAAATATTGTGAAGCTAAAGATGCAACTTGGATGAATGCATATGCTTTTGCTAAACACAAAAAAAATAATCAAGGAGCTCCCAATGGGTTTATGAGTAGGAGCACATGGGCACTTTCATTTACCATGTGTGTCTGATGCAAGATCATCCAAGGTGAGTAAACAATCTTACATCACCAAAAACAAGTAGGAATTTTGATTAGAAGTTCTTGGGTCAAATTCTCAGATTTCAAGTCACTGAGGCCAAATTCCTAGGTTCAAAAGGTTTGCAATGGACATAAATACCACAGAGGTCATGAGGATCACTTTCTTGGACCAATTTCTATTTGCAGCTACAAGTTTACAGTTTCATGATGGCCTCAAAAAATTTGTTAAGTATTCATTGTGTTAATAGATACCACAGAGGACTTAAATCCTTAACAAATTTCACAACAGATTTAATGTGATCCATAATTGGATTGTATATTCCAACAGATCAATGGCCTCTTACAATTCTCATGGAGTTAATGGTGGCCACAAAGTTCAACAAAGACCATGTGAATCTATCAGATTAAAGTGCCACAGTCACAACTTATTTTCATAAAGGTCACAAGTCAATAATGGGGTCATAGTAAGAGCGGATGTGTGCTTGGTCGTTAAGTAGAATTGATAATTACACGGGTTTATGCATACATAGAGGCCACATTTCAAAAGGGCATACGTGCATGACTATAAAGTGGTTTAATAAATCCATGGGTCCATACAGGACATAAAGGCCACCATTAAAAAGGGCATATGCATGACGAACCATTAAGTAGATTTAATAAATCCATGGATCTGTGAAGTACACAAAAGCAATGGAAATTCCATTGAATACATGCAGGGGAGTGTAACATGTGTCACAATCATGTCGGTTCATAATGGTCATAGTTCACAATGAATGCAACTCATTGTGCAAGTGACATGGGGAACTCCATGTGGCCATGTCTTTCACAAGAAAATTCCAAATTAGGAATTATTGATCTCAATGGAAAGCTCTCAATGAGAGCTTTGATTTTGGTGGCCATGAGGTGGGATAGAGTGTGGAAATTGTCACAAAGATCAACGAGTGGTTACAAGGGAATTTATAGAGCCAGAGGTTTGAAGAGGAATAATCAAATCCTCTTAAGAAAAATAGAGATAGAGAAAGGGGGAGAGCATGAAGGAAAGAAGGGGAAAAAAATGCAGAGCTACGAATCCTTTAGGTCCAACATGAAACATTACAATCCCAAATTTGACTATGAATGTAGCATTGAATCTAAACATCAATAAAGAGAGTGCTTTGTCTCCATACATGTCTTGGGACATTTATATAGAAAGAGAGAGAGGAAGAGAGATAACCATTGATGGGGTGTGAGGTATCCATTCAATTGGCCCCTAATTCCCATCTACACCAAGATGGGTACTTGATCATAATCAAGACTTGATTGAAGCTTTATGCACTCCCCATTATTCAAAGGAAAGGATCAACATTTCAAACCCTCGTCATGCTATATATTTGCATCCCATCCATCATGAAACCCTTTCCAATCCTATCTTGAAGACCGTGGATGTCTTTACCATCCATTTTACCCAACTCTCAACCAACCATCCCAATGCCCCCATACCTAAAATAAAAAGCTCTTGAAATTACATTAGCATATTAAGTCCATTGATAAACAAAAGTTTGATGACCATGGATAATACCATGAAGGGTCTCCCTAAAAACATTGGAATGTATAGGATATAAAGCCCACCACTAGACCAAATAATTATGAAGATGTACAATTGCATCATTTGTGTCCTATAATCACCTAAAAGTGGTAATTAGATGCTAAGAATGTTTCTTGAGTTAGCGTATTCCTAGCTTAGCCGTAGACCTATCCTAGAGTCTTAGACACACTTTTCTAGCCATTGTGTAGACCATAGACACCTATAGCCAGTCAGAACATAATTCCAAAATAGCTTTCTCAAATTCCAACTTAGTTTGTTCAGTAGTCTGTCAAGTGGACATTAGCACCACATTTGGGACACTATAGCCACATAACACTAATGTCCCCAACTATGCACTATTGTCCTTAGCCCTAACTCTCTCAAACATATACTTTCTCAAATGTGTGCCCTTCAAAAGGCTGGCCTAAGCATATTTTCTTATCTGCACAAGCTACAAATCTCTATAAATACAAGTCTATTTGACCCTTATTCACTAGATAGAAAAGAGATGCAAAAACACATTCAACTCAAAGATAAGTTGAGCAAAATTAAGATATTTGATCCCTATTCTTCCCTAATTCTACATACTACCATCTACAACAACCCTAAACCCAGTTTTCAAAGATTTCAAAGCTCAAGCATATTCAAGGCATCCAAGTCCACTTTCATTATAGTATTCACTTGAACTTGCATCAAACACTAGGTGGGATAACTACATTGGGCTTGATCCCACTTAGAAGTATTGGTATGTAAGCAAATCTCTTAACAACTGAGTGATGAGGATATCCATCCTATCCTACTAATAAACACATAATTATTGCTCATGCCATAATTGCAAGGAAGATTACGGTCTGCACACAAAATTAGGATTCCAAGCACAACATAGGGTTCTAAATTTTGTGTGCAGAAACAGGACTTAAAAACACAAGTGTAGGTGCTCCCAAAAAATAGGAATAGTCTTGCAAAGGGGACACGAGTGCCACTTTTAGAACACTACATCAACATGGTGCTATTGTTCATATGGGGTGTTATTATCTAGTGAGAAAACATATTCCAGAACCCTGTTGACGACACTCAGAACTATCCAGAACTCAATTTTTAGAACCCAGATCATCCACGACAATCACTTTACATATGAGTCTATATTTATGCCTATTTATTACTATTTTTGGAAAGTCAAATAAGGTCAACATCTATAACAAATCAGTGCTTAATTATTACATATTATTTAACTAATTTAGATATCTCAGCCCTTTAACCAAGCATAAGAATTACTTGTGTAAAACCCTAAAAGGTTAAATCAATTGTTGAACCCATCTTACTTCGAATATTGCTTCAAACCCTAGCTTGCATTAATCCAAATTTGTGTGCAATTATTTAGGGTTGCCTACTTATTTTTTTAGACAACCTAGATAAATTAAATCAAATTTTCCTATTAGGGTTTTAATTTATTTTACGTATAATTTAAATTGTTGTGAAGAAACCCTAAATTCTAAAAACCCTAACCCTAGATGCTTTTATGGTTTGTATCATTTTTTCTCCTATTTTCATTCGTTGCTATTAATTTTTCAAAATTCATACATTCTATTGTAGTATCTCTATTTCAATTTGTTTATTATATGCCACCTAAAAAAGCTCTCTTCCATTAAGAAGTGTTAGACTAGGTGGTAATCCTATAGAGAATATTTATATTCTTGTTATTCGAGCCTATAACAAGGACAAGGAACCTATTACAACTTCAGCGATGAATCCTTCACACCCCAATTATGTGGAATTCAATGAAAATGTATCATAAGATAAATAATACAACCAAGAGCAAGATGAGGTACACATTGAGAATCATGACACACTATCTCCACTTAACAATAATAACATAATTATGAACAAAGATGAGGTATTAGAAGACTTTAGAGATAGAATTAAGGAACATCCCCTTGATCATGCACATATTCTATAGACCATATTAGAAATCAAGAATAAGACAACTAAAGGTCAATCTTCAACCCCTCTAGTTAATAATGTTGTTACACCTCTAGTGGGGCCAACTCAACCAACTCAGATAGCACAATCCAAGATTGTTATTCAACCATCAGTGATAGCTACACCACTTGTGGCTAGTTCCTCTACTCCAGATGTACAATCCCTTATGCATGAGGCTCAAACTCTGCAATCTAAGTTGTTACATCTCAAGAAGGGAGAAGTTAGGCCATCACATGCTTTGGATTCCAATATTCTCTTGCATACACCTTTGGCACATCACTTAGTGTAAACTCCTTTGCCATCCAATTTTGTGGCACCCAAGCTCACATTATATGATGGCAAAGGTGACCTAGATCATCACCTTAGAGCCTTTCATACAACATGCTTGGATTATGTGTCCAACGATTGTCTTCTTACGAATCTATTTCCATGCAATCTCAAGGATTATGCCCTATAGTGGTTTTATCATTTGCCAAATCAATCTATCACAACATTCGATCCTTTAGTTGATATGTTCCTAGCACACTTCTCTATCAACATCAGTGATAAGATATCCTATGCACAAGTGCCATAATTAAACCAAAATTCAAATGAGTATCACCAATTATGTCTTATGATACAAGACAATATTATCCAAATTGACTAGCCCCATGGAAAATAGAGAGCTTTAGGATATATTTAAACAGAATCTATTACTGGCACTACACAAAGTTATCTTGTTCAAGAAGTTTCCCACATTTATTGATATGTGCCACAAGTCAAGGAAAGAGAGGCTAAGCTCTTATCAATGGGCAAACTCAAGTACACAAATGGATCAAAATCAACTATTAAGAGTTTAAACAAACCTCCATCTAAGGTAAGGGTCATAAAAAATAAAAGTGATCAAAATGCCACAGTCAATGCAGATTCCAAGCCATCTCCTAGATTGGTTTTATCTACTCATCAATGCAGAGTCTTCACTAATCTTCTAGAGTCACCGACACGGGTTCTACAACAACTATTGGAATGCAATGTCATATCTCTTTCTCTCCCATTAAAGAGGTTGATACAACATGGCCTTTTCCAAGGAGTTATAATTCAAATGCATTATGCAAGTATCACAGGGCACCAGGCCACATGACAAATAGATGCATTATCCTAAAGCACAAGATACAAGATCTCATCAAGGCTAACAGTATTGATGTGGGCACACCCACAGAGGCACTGAAACAACATCAAATAGAGGCTAAGGCACTGAAGATATTTTCAAATCCATTCTCGAAGCATACAATGAATGAGGTAGAGGGCACATCAGGGGTTCACTATACATACTAGGCGCATCCACCACTAGATTCCTATCACACAGTTATAGAGGAGACACATCCACTACTTAACATTATTTGCATGTATCATACTACAATGCCAACTAGACCACTTATCATATTTTGACAACAGGGGATTGTGGATGATGACACAAATTTACATGCATTCTTCATATGAGCATACATAGACCACCATCTTATTCACAGTGTTATGGTTAAAAATGGGTCAAGCATAAGCATGTGCACCATGACACTATTACAACACTTGGGCTACATGGAGCAAGATATATTCCATAAAAATACAATCATTAGTGGTTTCATTGGCTACATTCAGAGCTTCATCAGGGAGATTGTGCTTCTATTACAAGTTGGACCAGCACACAGCTACTCAATTCCTAATAGTACCTAGTGTAGGTGTATTTGATATATTACTGGGTAGGGCATGGTTACAATAGCTCTGAGCCCTTCCATATACAATACATCGATGCTTGAAGTATATACATGTTAATTAGGTGGTTAATGTTGACGGTGTCCCATATGAGTATCCTCTACCCATCTCATAGGTAGTTCTAACACAATTTCTAGCTATAGTTCCAGCATAGACACCAATTACATTTCCAACACCATTACCAGATATTGCACGGTTATTAGTTACAGTAGAGATTATAGCTCCTATGCATACATCACAGTGTTTAGCAGAGTCATCAGTGAAACACAGGTCTACTCCTACAGTATCTACATGTATGCATACTCTCCCATGAATACCATTACTAGAGAGACCCTTGCATCAGAGATATGTCATAGGTTCTAGAGGACCTTCCTCTACTCAGTTTATGTCAAGATTAGTTTTATTGGGTTCTAGGGGTTCTCAGCACAAGGTACCTACATCACTTATAGCTTTTACTTCTACCAAATAGGTCCCTAAGACCCCTACAGTTCACAAGGCATCACAGTCAGTACCATAACATCACTACATAGGCAGCTTTAGACTCAGATTATACAACATAGTAGATCATGGGCTCACAGTTGCACTTTCACACCACACGCACGATCACAGTTCCCCTATTCGACATAGGTCATGGTGATAGTGAGTCTCCCATGAGACTCATTAGTTAGTATGGTTCCTACCCTTATACATACTTCCTTCTCTCTATCGTTCCTTGCACATAGTTTATTTTCATTTGTTTGTACATAGCTTATACTCAGAAAACACAAAAACAATATAACATGTCAAAATACAAAAACATTTAAATATTTTGAAAACACAAAATTTATAGATTGCATATATTGTTATGTTTACATTTCTACTACTTGCCAGATATTGCATATTGTTATCTATCCTAGTATAGTTGGTTTTATCATACACATATGTTTCACTTGTTCTTGTCGAGTGCTTGTAGATTTCAGATAGGACTTTGGTCCACTACATTGATCCAGACCAACGATCATCTACCCACTTGGGGCATATACATTGATCCAAGTTTATACATTTGATACATCCACCCACTTGGGGGCATCTCATAGACAATTGCTACTAACAAGTTCTATCTTTACATACTATGCATTCTAATTTACACATTGATACATCTTGATATTAATCATTGCTACTCATTGTTTAGATTTTTTGCCAACTATAATTAGTTAGACTCAGTATATATGCATTCTCACATCTACATAGATTTGTACTACACAGTTATAGATGCTTTCATTTCTAGTTCCTAGATTAAACTTGATTGTGTTTCCTATGCTTCTTCCATCTTCAAGGGCATTTGAATATGCCATTATTCTTTGGCTCTACGCCACTTCTTTATTTGTATGCTTTGGACATGTGTCCATGTCCCTTGTGTGTGCTTTCTTGCATCTATATGCAGACATTTGAATATGCCCTTTTATATGGCTCTAAGTCAAATTGCTTAGTGTTGGCGTATGTGGACATTTGAACATGTCCTTGTATGTTTTCATTTCCATATTTAGTGACATGTGCCCATGTCCATTGTATTGTGGCCTACCTTTGTGTGCCTCGTGTGCTTGTATGTTTGTTTTTTTGTATGCTTCTACACCATGACGCTTGTTACAAACACACCAGTTTTTGATGCCATGAGGGACCTCATGCATCTACCCTTCCTACTTGAGTGCCATGATGGACATCATGCCCCATCCCCCTAAATAGTTACTCAGATTTGTTGTTATACACATTGATTACATCTATCTTGACACCCTTATGCAATGCTAGATTACAACATACATCTTAAATTACTTACTCATGCTTAGATTCTTTTATATTTTGAAGTTATGTTTGTAAATTGTATTGGAATATCATGCACATGCTCTGGCTAACATATTTTGCAGAGCTACTTCTTTTGAGGGCAGTTCTTACACAGGTTTCACAACTCCCCTCAAAATAGGGGGCATTCACAGGGATTTGTCACATAGATCAAGCTCTTACATTTCTATTCACAAATAAATTTCAGCGCACAGGGTCAATTTCAAAAATCAAACACGCGGGGGCAGGGAAAAATAGAGATTGAGACAACATTTCAGATCATCTAGATTTTAGACCAGATATACATTAGCACCTAGATTGGGATTCTAGCGCCATAGGGCGCTACTGTTTAGTAGCCAAAACTTTAGGATAACCCATATTATTCAAATTAGTACATCAGGTACAATACAAATTTGCATAGATACAGTCACAGGGTTGATAATTATGTTCAGATTTTGCTCAAATACACTCATTTCAGTTTAGATGCATACCAGTTGCTCATATTTGGGGGCCTCATGCATGGCATGTTCACTTCCACATTCAATTTAATTACACATATTCAGTTGTTACATACTTAGTTCAAAATTAGTGTACTCATATATCAGAATAGGGGCATGTGCATGACACATAATTTCCATATACTCAGCTACACACAAGTTGATTAGATGGAATGGCAAACTCCATGTCATTCTCTACGCTTTATACACTTGTTATCACATTCTAGGCTGTCACCAGATTCATGCCTTACTCCATTTGCAGTGGTTGGCATTCCCGAGTGGTCCAGAGCTACCTAATATACCCGAATGGTCTCTGAGCCGACATACAGTTAGATACTTTCAGCACTTTGAGTAGTTCAATTATAGATGCATCTACTTCACAAGGGTTGGCAATGATGGAGTCATAGCGTACTTGATTTCTTGAGCCACTCACATGAGAGAGTTAAACACACTTACAGTCTTATCCAAACTATTCACAAATCAAGATACACCGAGCAGGGGTGGGCAATAATAGCGTCAAAACCAGATTGAGTTCTTGAGCCACCTATATGAGGATTGAGCAAGCCATCAGCTCAGTCCAAGTTATTCAACGATGTGATCATTATGTACACACACACAAGTTGTCACCAGGTTCATGCATTGGTTCACATACCCAACGAGGTGTATTCATTCCTTTCCGAGCTCTCTTTACTCAACTTTACTCAATTACCTTATTTCAACACAGTCTTTTGCTTTTGACCATCTCTTAAGTAAGAACTGATTTTTGCATATTTCATTGCAGGTCATTGCTTTGAATCATGTTTCACATACACAGACCCAACTTCACATACTCAGACTTAGTTGCACGGGCTTCACTTTTAAGGTAAGTCCAAGTACAATTTTTTCTTTTATACTAGTCATTTCGCTTTGTTGCATTTCTATCACCTAAAAGTGGTAATTGGATGCTAAGAGTGTTACTTGAGTTGACCTATTCCTCGCTTAGCCCTAGACCTATCCTAGAGTCTTAGACACACTTTTCCAGCCATTGTGTAGATCACAAACACCTACAGTCAGTCAAAACATAGTCCAAGACAGTTTTCTTAGATCCCAACCCAGTTTGCTCAACAGTCTACCAGATGAACATTAGCACCACATTTGGGACACTACAACCACATGGCACTAGTGTCCTCAACTGGACGCTACTGTTCTTATCCCTAACTCTCCCGAACAGATACTTTTTCAAATATGTGCCTCTACTAAGGTCAGCCTAAGCACATTTTCTTATCCACACAAGTTACAGATCTCTATAAATACAAGTCTATTTGACCCTTATTCACTAGATGGAAAAGAGATGCAAAAGCACATTCAAATCAAAGACAAGTTGAGCAAAATTAAGGTATTTGATCTCTGTTCTGCCCTACTTCTGCATACTACCATCTACAACAACCCTAAGTCCAGTTTTCAAAGATTTGAAAGCTCAAACACATTCAAAGAATCTAAATCCACTCTCATTCTAGCATTCACTTGCACTTGCATCAAGCACTAGGTGGAAGAACTACATCGAACTTGATCCCTCTTTGGAGTATTGATATATAGGCAACTCTCTTCACAATGGGGTGTTGAGGATGTCCAACCGATCATACTAATGAACACACAATTATTGTTCATGCCATACTTGCAAGAAGGATTAGGGTTTGCACACTAAATCAAGCTTTCCAGACACAACACATAATTCTAGATTTCGTGCGCATAGGAATAGGACCTAAAAACAAAGGCGCAAGTGCTCCCAAAAAATAGGAACAGTTCCACAAAGGGGACACTAGTGCCACTTTGAAGACACTACAACATGGTGATATTGTCCATATGGGGCGCTATTGTTCAGTAAACAAACATTCTAGAATCTCGTTGACGACACTCAAAACTATCCATTACTTAGTTTTCAAAACCTAGATCATTCACAACAATCACTTTCTAAATGAATCTATATTTATGCCCATTTATTACTATTTTTAGAAAGTCAAAGAAGATCAAAAGCTTTAACAAATCAGTGCTTAATTATTGCATATTATTTAATTGATTTAGATATCTCAGTGCTTTAACCAAACATAGAAATTACTTGTGTAAAATCCTATAAGGTTAGATCATGTCCAATAGACAACAACAACAACAAGGCATTATGATCGACATAATAGAAAGAATTTTCAAAGGGGATCTTCCCAAGGAACAAAAAATACTGGAGTAAGAACGTGCTATGCAACCTTATCTTTAGCCTCCATTTAAGCATTAGTCGTACATACAAGTCAATATCAAAGTCCATCTCCAAGGAAATATTTTTCCTATCAACAATACTAAAGCAAATCACACACTTCCTTTATGGTTTGAAGTTGCTTTAAACCAAAAAGGCCCAATTGGTGAAGGGCCTCGCAACCCTATGGGTTGATGTCTCTTCTCATTTGCATATGTGGATTGTTGCATATATTGTGCATGGTTTGTTTTGCAAGGAGTGTCTCTCTTATTGCTCTCTTTCAAATAGCTATGTTTTGTTCAATCTTACAAGTGTGTTGATTAAGTCTTTTATAAATTAAGATAGGCCATAAGGACTGAAAATTTAACAATTCTACTGTCATGGTCAGGTCCATTTTATTTGTTGCATCTTCCATCTTTTCTTTTGCGAAACATATTTTATACTTATAACCCCCACTTTTATTTAATAACATTTTAACCTTTTTAACAATTTTAAATGAGATGTATTCTCAATCCTCAAAATGAATCTTAAAAGTTCCAATCACTTTCCAAATGTTATTAACGCATCCTTGATAGACCATTGTTACCAAGTAGTATTGGGTTTACAAATTATTAAAGAATATATTTGAACAACAGAAATGAATGAATTCTCCTACTTCAGAAAAAAAATTATTCCATCACAAACTATCTTTCTCAAATAATAATTAAATGAGTTTTTCTAAAATAAGTGCAAACTTAATCGTCTTACAATGCATGATGTATCACTTCAATCCTCTAGTCCAAGGAGGAATTTACATGATCGTGTTGAACACTGCCATATTGCTATAACATATGCAAATCCTTTACACCTTTAATTGTATATGGTCATGTAATCTTACATGGGCAATACTTCGCACCTTTAAAAATAACCTCTACAACAGAACAACTGTTTGTAGGCATCATCAAATTTGGGTGTCTTGCATGCATATCTCTGGTTCACTATCTGAGTATTGATCTGTAATCTGCTATATTATTTCAATTCTGGTTCAACAGCATGTTTATGTGATTTTCAAACATAATCATGATGATTACCACCTCTAAAGGAAATATATCACATTTGCTACAATAAATTGATGATGGAAAAATCTAATATAACCTAGCCTCTTCAACACAATGGCCGCTAGTTCAGAGTGCAGCTCTATGTTGGTTTCTTCATAGGATGATCACAATCTCGTCAAAGGGCCATCAGGTCGTAATCGGCATTTAAAGGACTTCCCATTGCAGGTTTTCTGCTAAATTTGCATAGATGACAGACACAATAAAAATATGATGCCCAGCTTATATACCTCAGCCAGATGTTCATATGAACTTAGAGGCAGCAAAAGAAGTGGCGTGAAGGCTTTGAGGCCAGACATGAAATATGCAGATATGGATGACAATTTCAAACACGTGATGTCAGATCTGAGCCATACCTTCAAGTTTGAGAGCAGGATTTTATAGATAGGTGCTCATCATTATATTGCCTCAGCTTAGCTTTATCTGGTGTAAGAAATGAGCGCATTTTGATGCCCCTTACAATATTTCATTCCTTCAATACTGCTGCAGATGCTATCATGTCAGATGCCTGCTTCTCCTAGAGCACTAGGAAACATTCTCAGTGTTTTCTTTACAAGAATTGGTAAAACGTAACCCTGATGTCTTTATCTCTTCTTATTGATCCAAAAATCTCCCGAAGAATTTAGAAGCCATTGTGTTCGGCAACAAGGAATTGAGTCCTGAGCAAGATTCCAACCACGTTAGAAAGAACAATCTCTATGTACTGTTCCAGAAAAGTACACTGTTCAAAGGCAATACCGAAGCAACTGTAGTCTCTAATGAAAGTAACCAGATACCATGGAACCAAAGTGACAACAGCATCCAGTCTCTACTTCTTGTTGCCAACAAATTGCTTCCCGATGTGGAAAGCCATATTTGCATGTTGCCTGTTTAACGTAAAATCACCAATAATCTGAACAGGAACAGAGACCATCCTTGAAATGATGGAAGCGATTGGCATCCCTCACAACTATTTCTCGCCCAACAACTTTGGAGATGAACTTTGTAGCAGTGTGGCAATCACCACAGATGCGAAGGTTCTTGACAATACGGATGGGTGTCCCGTGGGGAATGCTAATAAGCCCAAATGCAATGGCAAGCCTCTCACTGTGATGCCAAAGGATATATTCCTTCTGCTTTTCCTCCACGTCATGGAACACAAATTTTGTGTCTGGTACATACCCTGCCTTCTTTAACTGCATTCTCAACTTCTCCAACATTCCATATATCTTTTCTGTTTGTGGGTGTGATCTGTCTCTTGCTACAAATGCGTGCACTTGGTTCTTCACTTCAATCCAGCTCTGCCCGGGTTCCTTTATCACTGCCTTGTCTCTCATCATTTTTCTTACAGTTACTGCATCATTCCATCTGCCAGCCGATGCATACATGTTTGACAGCAAGACATATGTTGCAGCATCTTCTGGTTCTAACTTGAGAAGGTTTACTGCTGCATATTTTCCTGCTTCCATCTTGCCATGGATCCTGCATGCACCAAGCAAGGTACGCCATATCAAAGCACAGGGTTTAAATGGCATCCTCTTAATAAGTCCCATTGCTTCATCTAAGCGACCTGCACGGCCATAAAGGTCAATCATGCATGCATAATGGTCCATTGTTGGCATAATGCCATGGTCTTTTCTCATGGAATTGAAGTAATTCTTTCCTTCATCCACCAGACCTACATGACTGCATGCTGAAAGAACACCAATATAGGTAATACGATTTGGCTTTGCATCCGCTTTCTCCATTTCCTCAAAGCAAGCAAGAGCCTCTTGACCATACCCATGCTGAGCATATCCTATAATCATTGTAGTCCATGAAATTACATTCCGATCAGCCATTTGACCAAACACTTTACTTGCCTCCTCAATGCTTCCACATTTGGCATACATGGTAACAAGAGCACTCCCCGTAGCAACATCAGCCTCTAGTCCCGATTTAATTATGCTCACATGGATCTTCTTACCCTGTTCAAGTGAGGCACCCGTAGCACATGCACTGAGGACACTGGCAAACGTGAACAGGTCAGGCTTCATGCCTGCATGCTGCATTTTGCCTAAGAGTTTGAAAGTTTCCGTGTGAGAATCCTTGGCCTGGGAGTAACCTGCAATTATTGCATTCCAAGAAACCAAATTCCTTTCAGGCATCCAGTCGAACACCTTTTTTGCATCTTCTATGTTCCCACATTTGGCATACATGTCAAGTATCGCATTCCCAACAGAGACATTTTGCTCATATCCAAGTTTGGTTATATAGGCATGGATCTGTTTGCCCTGTTCCATCACTGCAAGGCAACCGCATGCACTAAGGACAGCAGTGAAAGTGAACTGGTTTGGCTTTGTCCCCGACAATTGCATTAGGAAAAAAATCTTAAACGCTTGCTCAATATCACCACTCTCCACATATCCTGTACACATGGCTGTCCAGGATATAACATTTCGTGCCCGCATTCTGTCGAATACTTGGCGTGCATATATCATACTCCCACATTTAGCAAACATGCTGCATAAAGAATTACCCACACAGACATCCCATCGAAGCCCACTCTTGATTATGTAGCCATGGAGCTGCTTTCCATGTTCAATATCACGTCGGCTTCCACTTGCACTAAGGATGGCACTTATGGTAAACGTATTGGGCTTCACACCAGCCTCCAACATCCTACAAAAACACACCATTGGCTCCACATTACACCCATTCTGGGCATACCCTGTAATGAGAGCAGTCCAGGACACCACATTTCGTTGGCCGATTTTGTCAAACACTTGGCGTGCATCCAAAACACTGCGGCATTTAGCATACACGTTGACTAGATGATTTTCCAAGATGGTGTTTGATTCAGATAATCCCAATTTGATTATTTGCGCGTGCAGTGTTTTGGCAACGGAGACCGTCCCAAGTTTAGCACACTCATTCAAAAGGAAAGCATAAGTTGAGTGACTTACCCTGGCTTCTTCTGACAAAATGCTGTTTAAAGATTGACCCATAGTACACTCCTTCAAGCCATAATGCAACCGTTTTACAGGCCTTTCCTACAACCACCCAAAACAATGAAATAACAATCACTCGGTTACGTTTAAATCTCCAATAGCGATTAAAAGGTGGAGAGAGGATGAAATGTAGTGGCAAGAAATGTAAAGACCTTATTAGATGACAGAGAGCTCCTCATCTCCAGTTGAGGCGTAGAAAAGTGAACACATGGTACTGCCAATACAGCCATTGGCTTTGATATTCGCTGATGATCCAATTTAATTGGACTAATCATTGTTTTCTCACCGCGGCACGGCATAAATTCCTAAGGATCTAGTCCTACGGTATTCAAACTGCAAAAATATTTAGAGGGTGTTGTAGAGATTATTTAAGATAAATTATGTATTAAAACAGTCTCATGAATTTGTAAAACTTCAAAGATTATTCATGCATATAAAATTTAAGAGGTTTGAGTATTAAAAATAATAATAGCATAAATTTTTATTAGCTGTAAAGTACTTTTTTTTTGTGCTTTAATTTTCTCCACGAAATACTTTTAATTATAAGTATAAAATAAAGTTTTATTTTTTTTAATAGATTTTCTTTTAAATATAATTATGTATATTTAATTGCATATATATATAAATAAAATAATGCGATTTGACTTTGGAATCACACTTACCTAAAAATAAATCTAGGTGAAAATGGTCTATAGAGTGATATATTTGCATTTAATGTTATCATTATGATAAATTATATATATATATATATATATTTTCAAATCAAAAACAATCTATATATATATATATAGATTGTTTTTGATTTGAAAATATATATATATTTCAATAGATTTAATATTTTGTAATATATATATATATATATTTCAATAGATTGTTTTTGATTTGAAATATATATATATATATAGATTGTTTTTTATTTGAATATATATATATATATATATATATATATATATAATTTAAACAAAATGATATATATTATCATTATTTATCATAATGATAACATTAAATGCAAATATATCACTCTATAGACTATTTTTACCTAGATTTATTTTTAGGTAACTGCAATTCCAAAGTAAAATCGCATTATTTTATTTATATATATATGCAATTAAATATACATAATTACATTTAAAAGACAATCTATTAAAAAAAATAAAACTTTATTTTATACTTATAATTAAAAGTTATATATATATATATATATATATATATATATATATATATATATGTTAAGAGAATCATTGGTTTTACTGTATTTAATATTGTCACTCTGAACCATTGTTTTGACTGGTCTAGATAGTGGTTATTATGTAGTTAATAAGTATGTTTATTTTAGGACTATGTTTGATTGGTTCGTGTGCATTTTTAAATAAATAGTTTTTATGTTTATATTTAATTTAACGATAGTAAACATTGCAAATACGATAAACATTAAGCATGTTTATTTTAGGACTATGTTTGATTGGTTTGTGTGGAGAGACGTTACAAAAAAATAAAAAATAAATAATCGAAACATGATTATCAAATCATAATCATTGATCTAATATTATAATATAAATAATATTAAAATATATTAACAATATTTATAATTAATATTAATATTATATCTAAAAAATATAAAAAATAATACATAATATATCATAAAATATTTATTATACTATATAATTTTATATTATATATAATATATTACTATTAATTAAATTATATATATATATGTGTGTGTGTGTGTGTGAGATATAAAATTATATCTATAAAAAACAAACACACACACACACACACACACACATATATTAAAAAAATGAAATGAAGCAATGATTGAAGGAGGTGTCACATCATTAAAATTTAAGCACTTAAATGTTAATTGATAATTCATTATTAAAGGTAAAGGCATTAATATTATAACACGGGGCAAGTGATAGTTGGAAGAAAGATAAGTTGAAACATCATTATAACACATAGCATAGAGGTGAACAATTGGTATTCATTGATGATGGTAACATCTTTTTCCCAATAAATGTTTAAATTTTCTTCTTTCGTCATCTTTGTATTTTATGTGTTATGTTTTACTACCCCTTATATTTTGGTGTTATTTGTTGCATGTATTATGCTCTATTCTGTGACCCCTTGTGTTTTGTTTTCTTCACAATTAATAATCCATTAGTAGCATTCCATTCTTTTCCCATGTGTTTCTTAGGTTTTAAGTAATGATGATGAATAGGTTTGATTTAGGCATTGCCTCACAAGATATAACATAGAAATACCTTATTTTGTTTTAAGCACAGATTAGGGAATGTGTAAACACAAGGCGATGCAGAGTGCTAGCGGATTGGTGGAGGTAGTGGTTTAACAACAGCTGCTTTTGCCTCCATAAATTATAAAAAGTTTGACTCTATTCACTTACCCTATAATTATTTTTTCAATTACAACAGTTCTTTTTCAAATTTTTTCTTTTTTTCCATCAACATAAAGCAATATTTATAGATTTATAGTTATGATCTAATAGGGAAATATTTCAAAGATATTTTAATATTATTTATTGATATAGCAAAATTTGATTGTTTAATATGACACTCATCCAAGATAAATGAAATTTCAAATGCAAAGGTTAATTTTGTTACATTTCTTAATTTATTGGTACTTATAAAATTTATATTTTAAATATTTTTGTAAATCTTTGTTTTGTTCCTCCTAAGAATTATAGGAAATATTCTATTGAATAGTACCTTTGAGGTAACTACTATCATCATTTATTCAATGACATTTAGAGAGTTTTCTTTTTCAATTAATTTAAACACTTGGGGATTCTTGCTAAGTCAATCATGCATTTTAGATGGTTTTTGAAAAGCATTTGGGCTTCCCTCTTTGTCTATATTAATGGTAAGCTTCAAAGCTTTAGTTCAAATGAAAAAGAAAAGTAAATAATAAAAATATTTTTCTTCAAATTAAACATGTCTTTGTTGTGAATAGGGATTGAATTATTATTTGTTTTGAATATTGTAAGGGCTTATTTAAGGTTTGGGTGTGTCTTCTTTGTTTTTTTTTTCGAGTAAAACTTTTTATGTTTTTATTATTTAATCTTGAAACCCTCTTGCTTGATATAAGGGAAATAATGGGTATGATTTATTGAAAGTTTTCATTTATTCCTTTCATGTTATTTTATTGTTTTTCTTTGTCCTTTGAATAAATTGATATTTACATATTAAGATTTTGGCATTGCAGGGGATCAGTTGTACATCAAGGTTCTTTAAAGGCAAGGAAAATATAAACAACTCGTATCATATGACAAATCAGCAGTGGTAGTTCTAATTTCTATAAATGTTTATCTTAACTCTACATTTAACACTTGCATTGAGCATCAAATATGTGTTTAGTCAATGTAATTGAATATTATCAAAATTTCAAAGAATTGAAAGTTTGAGATTTATGCTTCCACAATCTACAATTATTTACATTTGAATAAAGAAACAAATATTTATTTATATCAATTTTTGCCATAACACTATGTGATTTGGTATTAAAGATCTGCAAATAAATATTTATCATAGATTTTTTTAAAGAAATATTTTTTTCAAAGATTTTTACATTGTTCATTTATTTGTCTAAATTTTAAATCTTTGAAACTTCAATGTTCTATTAAATTCAATAAGATAATCACAATTTGCAGATAGATTTAAGACTTTTGCAATTATTATTAAGATATTTTTGAAAATCTACAACAAATATTTATATTCATTGAAATGTCGGATCCTAATTTGGATCAAAAATAGACAAATAAATATTTCTCAATTTTTTACACAAATCAACATTTAGAACTACTATTGCTGACTTGAAGTTATATTTGCTTATTACATATTTGTTAGCCATATGCAATGAAAAAAGACATTGCAAATTGTAACCATATGAATTTTTTAGTTTGAAATTTATGATGGGTTATTCCAAATTTTAATATATTTATGGCTATTGGAAATTACATTTTTCCATCAAGAATATCATGTATAAGGCAATGATAATGTAAATAAATGTTATTTAATAAATAAATATTTATCATTTTTCTTTCAAACAATACAGAATTGTATAAATTTTTTGGTTTACATGATTTTCAAAGATAATTTAATTTATTTAGATAAAAATAATAATACCATATACAAGTTATGGTAGTTATTAAGAAGGACCTCATTATTGCATGAGTATGTATATGTATATGTATATGTATATGTATATGTATATGTATATGTATATATATATATATATATATATATATATATATATATATATATATATATATATATATATATATAATGTTTTAAAATATGTGATTGATGAATTGGTAGAGGTGTTCTTGACTTCAAGGAATAAAATTTCACTTTGTGTTTTCAGTGGTGGTCCTCATGTAATATGTGACTCTTTATTTTGGGATTATATTTGATTGCATCATGTGCAATTTAAATAAATTGCTTTTATTTTTAAAAATACATAAATAAACAATAAACATTGCTTCAAAAATTAAACCCCTGACTCTTGCAGAAATAGGTAAATGCCAATTATCCATTATAAATACATGCTGAACATAAATCCTTGTTAGCAGGGATTAAATTTGACGGTTACTTTTGTCGAGAATCTTTTTGGATGATGTTTATTTTTTAAACATTTCCCTTCAAATTTTAGTATAATTTATAATAGAAGAAAGAAATATCAAAGATAATCTATATAATTATTTAATGTTTTTAATGGTCATAATTAATAATAGAAAAAATAAACATTGAATATAATTTATATATTTATTATAATTTTTTAGAGTTTTTGAGGATTTGTTCAAAATTTCACTATCATATAAACTACCAAAAACTTGATTGTATTTTATGATTGAAAAACACAAATATGGTCATATGATGATCAAATTTAATCCATGTAGGTCCTTGCCCTACTCATGAGTATATTGTTATATCCGCTTCCATTTTTTTTTGGGGGTTTAGTACATAAAATTTATGATAAGTACATGAAATTATTTATCTTCTAAGAGTTTCAATCTCTCGTATTTTGCTTTCCATTTAGAAAGTTGTTTTCTATTTTTCAGCTTTTCATAGCAATCATATATAAATGGCAGTAATATTATTAGTCCTAAGGAATTTACATGGGATTAGCCACAAATGTTAATCATGTTCTTTATTTTTGATCTATATCAATTATGGCTTTGAAAGAGTCGAACCTTGTGATTTGTGTATTATTAATTTTTAAGCTAACCATAAGGGTGGTTGGTTTGTGCAACCCCTTTGTATTGGTGCAGTTAGAATTATATATAGAGTTTCATTTTTAAATGGTATTCATGAGTAATTGTCAAACTTGACAATAACATATATCGATGATTTTGGTGGGGCACTCCCAGGTTTGTATATTCTACTTTTAATATACTCTAGAGCTCCATTTACAAGACCTTCTATCCAAAAATTAGAAGTTAACATGACCCTTGCATCCATATAAATTAATAACTCCACATCAATTTCATCATTTTGACCTCATGTTGGTGCATTAGCACTTCCTACTTTGGCTACAATGATACGTGTAACAGGTATTTTCAATGAATATATTTTTCTTCTATTGTGGTTATGCACATTATAATTTGTGGAAATGAATACAATTTTCAAATTCTTCATTAGTGGATCTTTCTATTCTAACATTGGTTCTTGTCATCAATAGCTTCCAATAATCAATTGTTGGATTTGCATCTATCATATTTTTGATGAGTCGATTAAACCTTTATTGGTCATCACTTTCTCCTTCTTGTCTAAAGATCTTATCTGAAGTAACAACTATTTTTGAATTCTTCCCACAATAGCTTTGCACACCTATTACTATCATATGGTGGTTTATCACTAATAGGAGGAAATTGACCCAAATCTCTAACTAAAAACATAGGCATAGCACTAAAACTCATATTTGCATTTTCAAAAAATGCTTGACAAAATCTAGAGTCTATGTTTTGTAGCAAATTTTGCCCAATGAAGCTCATTTCAACAATCAATATATATTTTATATGGTAGATGTCATCTTAGAATGTTGTAGGTCTTGTTCCTTCTAATTCAACAAAATCCATGATTGGGATTAAAAGTTGTGCATGGATAGTTGAGGCACTAATATTGAATATTGTAACTCTAGTTGGTGAAAGTAATAGTAGTGGAGAACACTCTAGGAATGTTGCATCTTGAAGAGCTCAATGAATGAAACCAATTAATATGATTTTATTGTTCCTATTATTCCTTGGACTATCATGCATAATGTCAAAGTATTTTTGGCATACATGATAATGTGTCATAATTATATTAAGTGCTTATTTTTGTTTAGAAGATCCAAGTTTTCATAATTCATATTTGGTGTTATATCATCATCTATAACAAACCCATTATCTTTCATGGTGCTTATGATTTTTATTGCTTCATTTGTCTATTTTCCACCTCAATATTTATTATTCCATAATGTTTGTTTGTCAATATATCTTCTTACCAGCATAACTATCTCACAAATTTCTATAACTTGGCCATGTTGTAGCCTATATATGATTTCCCACTCATGTTCCACTGTGTTTTATTGAATATGTTGATTATCCTAATCTTCATAATCACCACAACTTTCAACATCTTATGGAATTGTTCTTATTTAAACATGTCAGTAATTATGATTGAATGAAACTCAATTTGATTTTATTGCTTCATCATCAATTCTAATATCTCTTTGTATATCACAAGATGGCTTGTAAAGTAATAAATCTAACCTTCAAAAATCAATCCATTTATTTGATTCACATGCAGGGATGAAGGAAAACCTTCAGAATACTCTCACAATAGTTGAAATACTCTTCATCTCCCATTTGTTTTTGTTTTTTTGCCTTGGATTATATGTCCAAGATCTAGTTGTCTCAATAAGTGAAGTGTTTTCCATGGAAAAAAATTTATTCTTGTATATATCAATGAAAGACTTTGTATTTTCATCATGATCATCTTCAGCATTTTTGTCTGAGTTTGAACACCTGACATGAAACATTCAAGTTGAAAAATACTCTATTGCTCTCTAATAACAAAAGTTCCAACAACATATGATAATTTTATTTTGCCCTAATGCCTCTTTCGATAATTGTTTAAGTTATAAGTCTCCTATATGCTCTTTCTATTAATTTGTCAAGGTTTTCAATGTTTGCAGTCTACATTAACATTTGA
This sequence comes from Torreya grandis, assembly GCA_037957365.1. Taxonomy (NCBI): domain Eukaryota; kingdom Viridiplantae; phylum Streptophyta; class Pinopsida; order Cupressales; family Taxaceae; genus Torreya; species Torreya grandis. The sequence continues at coordinate 4,196,271 of JARHVA010000223.1, read as the reverse complement.
TGATAAGTTTTAGAACTCTTACTTGCCTTTGTTGCATACTTGGCAATGTGTTTGACCACAATGTGTTTGGAAAGAATAGGTTTCCAATGTACTCCACAACTGTAATATGTAGTAATTATTTGTATTTACGATATCATCATTTCTTGTATGCTCAAACTTTTTAGCTTTTGTTTTAGAGTCTTTATATAATTTTGATCCATCAAGATTCAATGGCCATGGTGTGCCATACCTATAAGAAATAATAAATCATTGTTAGTTCTTACACAAAGATTATGTATAATTTTTATAAAACTATTTAAATGATTGAACATTGTACCTACAAACCATTTTTACTCTTTTCTTTCATAGGTAGGCACCCTCTCTACACATTGTATGTCATTCTACATAATTTATTAGCTCTTCATAGTCATGCTCCATATCCACCTATGTAAGTTTTCTTGTATTTCAAAGACATGAATGTTACATAAAATTTTGTAATGCCTAAAATTCATGATGTATAATAATTTTTTAGTTACACTAAGAAAATAAAAACATTGTATAAAACATAGATTAGGTGGGGATTGATAACATACCTGTATGTTTCATTAGTCTGGATCTTCTCGATGATTCGATGCATGAACAATAGAATGGAAGTAACTCTTAGTAGTTTTTCATTCATGATTATTTGTCCAATCAAGGTTATCCATATTTGTTACTTCATATAACCATATGAATCCATGTGCATGTGGTGAACCTCTATGTTTCCATTCATATCTAGACCAATAATCTTTTACTTTCATTCCTTTCTATAATATCTCCTTATGGAAATTTTAAAGTCACAAATGCATATAGTATGCCACTATATGAGGATAATGTATAAGTGTTTATGTAAGTGTATATCTAAACTTGAGTATCTAATTATATCTGTGTGTCTAAGCCTATCTATATGTCTATGTATCTTAGACACTGAACTGAGAAATATGATAAACTATGTATCTGTATATCTAAGCCACTGAATCAGGAAATTTGAGTCAATATGTCTATATATTTGATCCTGTATTGGTGTGATTAGTGTATATATATGCCCCCTTTTGGTGAGAGATGATACTATGGTAAGGATGTCAAACCAAAAGTAATTCAATAGGCATATTATTGATAGTTAGCATTGATAATATGAGCTTAAGATCAATTCTTTTGGAGATTATAAGGAATCATTTGTAAAGTGGAACTTGAGATAAACCTATGGTCAATAGTGAGTTTATTAAGGAAATATGAATTTTATCATTTTGTGGAGTCAAATTGATTAGAATAGGAGTGTAATTGGCATGGTGTGTGGGATATCATCATCGAGTCCCACACACAAGAAATGGATCAAATATCAAAGTAACATTTCTTGAGATATCATAATTTAAATATTTTGGTATTAGTTGGCACAATTTACACGCAGGAGCAACCTTAGGGAGGTGGCATTTTTAAAACATAGTTTAAATAGATTGGTTGATTGGTTTGAAAAATAATTTGAACCTTTTGACTTGATAAAAATTGTTGTTCTGAGCCTAGAAACATGTTGACGAGATGAGAAGTGAATGTGACTTGCTACAAGGAGGTGGAGGCACTCATCTAGGCTGAGGAGGAGGTTACCTTAATAAATAACATATCATTTTTTGCATTTTTTTAAAAATGTTAACTTTTTTATCATTTTTAACATAATTTAGGTAGTTTAGGGCCCTTTTTATGAGGGTCATAGTAGTGTTCCAAGGACCGTGCTAGTGTCCTAGGTTATTGTGCTACCATCCAAGGGCCGCACTACTATCCAACACTAATGTCCTAGCTACAATGCTAGTATCTGATGGAGTGAAATTTTTAATTTTTTATTCTTATTTGTGTTTATTTATATTTTTTCATGTTTATATGTCATTTGAAGATGCTAATGTTAGATTTTGTTGTGTTTTGTAGGTATATGTACGTATAAGGGAGTTTTGTAGTGGTTGGATGATGGAGTGCTTATGCAGACTTCTATTAAAAAATAATGATAGGGTAGCGATTGATAGGGCTAGCTTGGGTTACATGGCATCACTTACACCAATTCCCTAGGATTACCATATGATCATTGCCTTGTGCAAGTGATGGAATGTCGATACCTTTACATTTTGGTTACCCGCTGAGGAGATCACTATGAATCTATAAGATGTTTATAGGATATTGAGAGTGCCCATTACTAGTTAGTGGGACAAATTATATGAGGCTACTAGAGATAGAGCTATATAATTGGCCTCGAGATACTTTCCACCTATACCAATGGGGACCCATTATTGAGGGATTTACCGTGATGTTTTATTATATATGATTGTTACAGTTAGTGTTTCATAGTTATGGAATCTTTTGGCGGTGTTACTAGATTAATTTTTCACTATTGATAGTAGTGGTGTATCTATTTCATAAAGGATGCATGGGATTTCATAGGATATAAAGGAACACGGGACCATATACTTGTGGAGTTGCACTATGATAGCCCACTTATATCAAGATTTGTACTATTTTACTTAGGAGTTGTGTGCTGTAGGTATTGGATCTTTGACATTATTGCAGTATGGGATTATGAGCACATTGTAATGGCTAGACCTAAGGGGTTTCTGCATGTAAATTAGGCACATCCATAGGTATTCATCGAGAGATGGACTAGTATAGCCCCTATGTAATCGAGGAGCATGATGCATTATCGATGGGTATTGGATTGTTTGATAGCTAAAAATATTATTTAAAGACCCTAGAGGGCTTTTTAGGGATGCCTAAGGATGGGATATAGTTGAGATAGATTCAAGTGATCTACTAGTTACATGATCATTGGCTCAATGGTTTTGAGATATTTTAGTATGAGCAGGTGACATGATAGTTTGGTGTTATCTAGGATGTGCCACTCACACCTTGGGTGTGGTTGAGGATTTATCAAGCTTTGATGAGTCTAATTAACAAACCAAGATCCAAAACAACTGATTTGGTTTTGATTTTGGTGATAGAGTGAGATCCTATGTTGGATATACCTAATGTAGATGATGTGGGGGTGACTGATGCCTTCATAGTATGATGTAGGCAACATAGATGGCCACCACTATTTATGGGAGATGGGGCTATCATGAAGGATGTACTAGATTTAGAGCCTATTATGGAAATTAAGGGTGTGTTTTTATTATAGATTCATATGTTTCGTTTAGTTTAGTAACTAACTTATCGATTAGATATATAATGCATTATGTTGGTGTGTATAGGTAGAGGAGATGACAAGTATTGGGAAACCATTAATGAGGCTGTATTGTGAGAAATGACATAGCATATCCCCAATGATGTCATGGATGATGGTTTAGTGGAGAGGTTTATAGGATTTGTTGGTATACATTTTGACTTATTTGATCAAGTAGTTATTGTTACTATGATGTATAGGTGAGCAACTTCAAATAGAGATGAGGTATGTGCCAAGTTATAGAGATAGGATATTGCCCCACCCAATATTCTAGGTAGGGTAGGTGGTAGGATCATGGATGATTATATCCGTCTATAATGAGAGCATGTTGAGTTGATGGCCAAGGTGGAAATACTACATGATAGAGAATGGATATGCAGGTCTTGATCGAGATCTAGAGGGGATGCAAGAGCATCTAGCTCTAGTGTGTATATATCTAAGAGTGAGAGTGAGGAGGGTGCTCCTAGTGAGCTAAATCTAATTATTGAATGATTATGTGTTATTATATTAAAACTTATTTCAAGTTATATATATAGACTTTTTTGTTAAATAGGTATTGTGTTACTTGGAATTTTGATGTGTGTGTATTGCTCATGTGTTGAGATAGAAATTTAGGTATTATCATGGTAACACACTCAACTATGAATAACTTAGTGTCTAAACTACACTTCCTTATACCAATAGGTTTCTAGGATCACCCAAAACATAATCCACAATAAATAAATAAGTAGATTTATTAATAAGATGTATAAACACACGTCTCAACCACTAATAAATCAAACATGTCAAGACCCCTCACTCACCCATTGTGGATGAGAATTTATACTCTCCACACTATGGAATTGGGAGAAGGAGGACCTTAGAGTCTTCCCTTTGACAAAACCCTTCTCCTTTACAATGGGAAGACTTTGGAAACATGATGATTACTTTTTTCCCAAACACTATGCATAGGATATTTTTAGGAGGACTTGGAACTTTGTTCCTTTTCCCAAACCCTATATGGGTGCACAAACTATGAAAATAATTTAAGTCCATTTGGAAAACATAACTTGACCATTTTAAATCTTATAAAGGGATATAAAATTAGCCAAATAAAAAGGAGGTATTTTTCATATTCAAGCCCAGATGGGCAATAAAATCCATATGGTGGCCATAGGCACAATACATGTACATCAACAATGAAAGATGATAATCCAAATGGGCTTACACCTCTTAAAAACTCAAAACAAGAGAAGGGAGAAAAATAATTATTTAAAACCATAAATTTGAAATAAAATAGGTGATAAGGATGCATACCTTGGCTCCACCTCTTGGATCTACAAAAGAAAATCTCCTACAAGTGTTGGAAAATATCCCTTCTCCTCCTTCTCTAAGTTCCTTCTCTCTTTTCTCAAGTTATTATCTAGTTTCAACTTTAAAATGATCAAAAATTTCATCCAAGGTAGGCTTTCCATGCTCTTATATCTAAAACACTTCAACTTATATGCCAATGGGAAAGTGACACTTGTACCTTCACATTCTTTTACCTTTCTCCAAAAATTCTTCTCTATCATTAATTATCACTACACATCCATGTGAGCAAGTAAGACTTGCACATATCTATTAATGATCTCAATTATATGTGCCATAATTAGGCACATGAATGACTTTAAAATTACTCCATAAAATTCTTCACTCATCACTTGGTCATAATGGGTCTTAAATGCATACACAACCAACTCTAAAAAACTTTACATCTACTTGAAAACATGGGTCCAAGTCCTCATTCAATTTTTGGTCAAGGGAGCCACTTAAGTGGATTACATATATAAGTTTAGGAATGAATATAATGTTAAGGTGAATTCTAAGGTCTTATATAAGGGTAACAAATAGTGTCAAGGGGTGTGAATAATGTTAGGATGGCCAAAGAATTTGTAACTCAAAACTAGATTATATGATGATAAAAGTGTTTGATTTTGATCGAAGGGGTTGAGAAGTCTCTACTCTACTAAAACCAATGGTGTAATTATGCTTAGTGTTGTCTCAGATATCTCACTTGGAATCCCATGTCTATTGCACATTATTTCACACATTAAATAACCCAATCCTAGGTGGCCAAAGCTATTGAATATAAACATATAAGGTAATTTATAATAATACAAATTTACATACACAAAATATCCAAATCACAACATTTCAATAGACATGAGATGATCAATACATGCCAACACCATATACTCATAATCCTAAATCATGTGACATACCAATACAAGCTCAACTACTATAATAACATAGTTTGTATATCCATAATTAAATAACATCATCCATAACTGGTATATGAATAGTCATAAACTATGCAACTAGTATCATCTAAAACATAAGATACACTATCTCAGTAATAATGAAATAATACACATATCATGTGAAATAAAGTGTGGGATGAGTTTGATGAAGTTTCATAGGATTACATAATATATGATAATATGAGTTCGATTTTTTGAGGATTTGGAGCTACATAAAGGAATTCTCAGGGGGTTTATGAAGGACAAAAAATTCATGAAAGAATCCCTTAAAATTCTCAAAATGCAATGTGAGGAATTTTGTCACAAAGAGGATTTGAAGGGAACTTTGATGGAAATGAAGAGTCTAGAGAAAAAATATGTGGATCTAGAGAAGGAAAATATTATGATCAAGAAGAATATAGGTAACTATTATAGCTCAAATTTTCACCCTTGAGAGGGTGTCTTCAAGCTCTCTCACTTGAGCTATACAATGGGATTAGTCCTAGGTTGTGGGTGACCTCTAAGTAGACCAAACCTCTAGATTTTGGGTTGGGTCCCAATTAAAACACCTACACTAAAAACTATACTACTTGTTTAGCTTGGAAAATGGGAAGATGAAAGCTAATACTTAAAAAGAAACTTGGAAGTGATGAACTAAACATAAGGTCCTCATCTTGCTAAAGAATGCACTATGAAATACTAAGTTACAATCTAATTATACCATTTCAAGATAGTCCATATCACACTAATGCTTCAATGCGAAGGGCATGGAGATTGTAAAGGCTTAGGATGATCAGCCAAGAGGCGATAGTAGTAGACACTAATGACTTGTTATTTTTCCAACTAAGCCAACCATGTATGTTACTTCATATGAACTGTGAAAGAAGACAGACTTACATAGAGGTATGAATAAGAAGGAAAAATGCAAAGAAGCACACATAATATCACAAAACATTCATCAAAACAACCCATTCAATATCATTGTATTCAATATGAAGATAGTAATATCCAGCTTGAATTGATTCCAATGGCAATTACAAGACTTAATTTTGGTAGGGCTTCACCATAACCAATGTGAGGATCCATTTCAAAGCCAAAAAAGGTTGTATATATAAAAGATAATATGAGAGAGTGAGAAAGATAATATTTGAGAGACTTATGATAAATGTCATTTAAAAATAGACAAGTTACAAGCAAGAGGAATCTACATGTGTGTACTTGATATGATCTCTTCTTTCATCAATATGGCATAGAGTAACTCCATATCAAACCATTAATTGAGCTAAAAATTCTTGTGTAAAAGGAGTTATAAGTGTATTTATTGACATGTGTCATTATTGGTTATGCCCTTTTGGATCTTCCATGTCATTTTTATGAAATTCTTGTAGATTTCCTCTATTATCCTTAAAAGCTCACAATCTTCACTAGCTCTCTTTAACCCAAATGCCTCAAATCTTATTTCTATCTTCATGAATTCAAAATTTATCCATGAATCACCTCTCTCCACCTTAAGAAACTTTTATCAACACCCTTGAGTGCCTCATACACTCTTTAACACTCCATTTCACACATAAGGCTCATATTTGTCTCCATTTCCTTGTAGCCCTCAAAACATATAAAGCTCCTTGTCTAGAACCTTATATAGATTCTCCTGGAAAAAAAATATATATTTGAGTACCCATTTATTTCTCCCTACTCTATGAAAAATATCATGATCAAACACTCAATGAAAGTGTATTTGATCCATATGTACTTCTCTCCATTAACCCTCAATTAGGTATCTAGGCCTAGGAAACTAAGATTTGGATGTACACATCCCTAACACAAATGAAACTCCAATAAAATGTTTATTCACTTTAAAGACCTCATAATTATGTTCCAAGCCAAATTTTAGGATCAAAAACCTTGTATAGATGGGTGAACCAAGAAATGACCAAAACCCTAGACTAGGTGCATGTTCAGGTGTGAGAGGTAATTAGAGTGATTTATCAATAAATTAATAGGTTTAAATTTTTTATGATGGTTTTTTAATGACTATGACATCATATTAAAACTAAATATATTGAATGGAAGATCTCCAATAGTACTCCATAGGTCTGTAGTTAGGCTTCTCTCATGCCAATAAGAGAGCACTAGTCATCTTAGCTTATTTTAAGACCTTAAAAATTATTACATCCTCATGTATACTTTTGGTGTGACCTATAAAATTATTTTATACTTCTTCCCATGCTCCATATGTTTTTTCAATTCATATAAGTGCTTTCATACAATCAAATCCTTACACAAAAGTCTGCAACTATCATTTTAGGCCCATTTCCATACTATTTTGATTTCATAGATGCCATAAAGTGTATTAATAAAGTTCCCATGGGACCTAAATAGGTCACTAAAGTAATTAAAAGGTAAAAAATGTTAATTATAAGGCATTTAAGGGCCAAACTCCTCCATCAAGTCACTGTGAGGGGTTTAGGAGGGTTTAAGGTATGTTTTAGTCTTAATAATTGTTCATAGGGGAAAAATCCTCTTTCTCTCTCCTAATACCATGGGATGAAAGTGGAGGTACCTATACATAATATCCAAAATAAAATTTACCCCATGCAAAACCTCATTCATATACTAAGGCAAAGAATATGCTCTCTCGAGCTCCTCTTGAGTAAAAATAGGGTTTAGAGAGACCTCCAATCTTAAGGATTGTTAATAGAGTCATGGGGTGGATGAATGAACCAATGTTATGGGTTTGAATTAGTCTATACCCTTCACCACCTCTAATAACCAACTCCCACCATGCATTCCCTCAGGTGAGTTCTGAACATCAAAAGTATCCTCTCGAGCATGAAAGACTGTGTAAAGGAACGAGAGAGTGATTTTAATACCAAAAGGCCTTCAAATTGTATGTTTTTGGTTTAAAACATATTAATGAGATTTTAAACACCCATAATCATGATTTAATATACATTATCCTTTATCTTGAGGTCTTATTATGCATAATTTTGACTTCTCTGCCTATAGGTCCTATTAAGGATTTTAGGCTCGTTTAAATGCTCTTGATCTCTCCTAGAGTGATTTTTCTTCTCCCTTAGGAATTTGAACATGTTCAATATATTTTTAAAATCCTCTCACATACCTTTCCACCTTCCATCCTCATACTTATTTATAACATTATATCTTTTCTCACTTTTGTGCCAAAACTATAGTTTAGTTGTAGGTGTTCTCATGGGCATTTTTGACTATTATGTGTTTAGGTTTGATTGCTATTTTGTTGTATTTAACCTCCTTGATATTCCTAGTAAAGATAGAAACTTTACTCACTCTCCTTCTAACTTATAAAAACTTCCTAACACTTAAATCCACATCACTGATATGCATTCCCTAACTATGTCTTCCAACAGGCCTGTAGGTCTTTAATTTGGCTCTTAAACTGCAATTTGAGAGTTTACCTTCACCATTTGAAATCTTGGTACCTTAGTGATCTAAACCACTACTAGAGGGTTTTTTTCATATTCTCATTTATCTTTCAATATATTTATTTCTTCATAACTCATCACCAATATACCCTTGTTATCCATTTCACTATGATTTACTCCTCCTTGAGTTTACTCTGACCAATGGTGAGATGTGAAATAGAATGGAAATTTATTTTGAAGTCCTTTTCAGTACCCTAATGTGCTCAAGTCTCCTTGAATATTCATTTATAACTTTGTCTCTCTTTTGGACTTACACAGTCCTACCCAAGAATATTATCCATTTGAGCTACAAGGTGGAATGGAGTTTGAGTTGAAAAGATGTTTTAGGTTGCTTAAATAAAGTATTAGGAGATGAATTTGAGGTTACTAAGACAAATTTTTGATGTTAATGGTGACCTACATTTCTATAGACCTGTAGGCTCACATTACGCTTTTGTAAGGTTCTTAAGGAGGTATTGTAACCACTTATCTTTAAGCTTCTCACCCATTGATGATTTAGAAGAGCATGAGAGACCCTAAAGACCTTAAACTCATTGTGGAGAAGTTGATTTCATTTATTTCATGCATAAGACAACTTCAAACTCCCTGCACATAGGACTATCATGTTTAAGCTACCAAAACAAAGCCATTTCAACCTGTACCAAACATGGTCATGAAGAAACATGGAAGAAAATGATATTATATGGTTATAATGGTATTTAGATACCATACCTCATCATTTTCATCCATTGATCTAACCTCAAAATTCCATACTTGAGGAAAACTGACATAAGTGGGGTTTGAAGTTCATTTTATACCCCTTAAATTCTTAATTATTATTCATAAAGTTAAGCGGCTTAACTAGGCAACCAATGCCATAAAGTGTAACGGCATTAGGGTCCCCTCTATGGCTAAGAGTTGAGCTTCCAAATTTATCTCCTGCTTGTACCAAATAAAAACTGATGTGCATTATGGAGCTGCCAAGGAGAGTGATAGAAATAATGAGTAGTTTTTTTATTTTTTTGAGTTTGAAACTTCCTCAAATGTATGGATTTGAACTTGTACGGACTAGAGGAATCCATAGGAGTGTCTGTAAGTGGTCTTTACTTTGCAAACTCATACAAACTTCTTAAAAACCTCTCATTTTTACTTAAGAACTATATATTCTACTTAGAAACTAATTAAACTAAAATTACAAGTGCTCTTAGAGCTCTCTCATGCCTATACATATGTGTGGTGATGTGTTAACCACTTCCTTCTTCAAACCTATCATTCCTTACCATATTCCTTCTCAAAACATCACAAATGGTCAAGAAAGATTTTCAAAATAATATTTAATGTTAGAAAAAGATGTTTGACTTATTTAAATCACTTTTACAGACCAAGAGGAACATAAAGTGACTTTGACATAGGTTATATGACATGATAAAAAACCTCACAAACCTTGACACTCCTTGGAACTCTTTGACTAAGACATGTTTTGACCAAACAAGCATGATGCTAGAAGGAGGACATTTACCTTAAACTTGTAAAAAATACCTTAATCTATGTTAACCATGATTTATTAAGGATTTTAAAGCTTGATAACTAAAGTGAAGGCTTGACAAAGCAAGTTTCTTGTTTAACTAGTCTATGGTAACCAAAATTTGGCTAACTTCTTTGGTGACCTCCTAGCAATGCATGTTTTCTATGCATCTAGACTAGTGACATAGTGCATTCATTAGGCTATGGAATCATGAATATAACTTAACTTAGGGTAAACTAGGATTTATACTTGACAACAACCTTGAAATCAACTAAACTAGACAAACAAAAGACAAATAGACCACACCACATGTGTCATAAAACACTTGGAAGAAACACAAGACAAAGAAAAAAATATACACACTTGTGATTTAATAACTTAGGGAACACAAAGACCTAATTTAATATGTATAAAGATATAAAATTAACCACAATAACATGGTTTCAAGTGTATCTCATTGATTGGGATACTCAACTCCTCTCCATTGAGTCTTATAAATTGAAAGGCATTATGTTCTTTACAATAAATGACAATGTAAGGTCTACTTCATAATGCATCAAACTTAGTATGCTTACCAAGTTTAGCTCTATATTCATCCCACTTCAAGACAAGATCTCATTTTTTATATGCTCTTGAGATAACTCTCTTGTCAAATTTTGTTTTCACTTGTGCTTAGTGACATTCCATGGTGTGTATAGCTTGGTTTTTTGTCTCCTCCAAGGCCATTAGTGATACCAATCTTATCTCCATCTGATCATTCTCAATTCCCTCAATCTGATGTGCCAAATCAAGAGTTGGTAACTCAAGTGAAATTGGGAGCTTGGATTCTCTCCCATAGACAATCATATAGGGTGAGTTACTAATGGCAATCTTTGGGGTGATCATATCAACCAATAGGGCTATCTTAAATTTAGTGTTCCAAGTCCTTTGATTATCTTATATTATCCTATTTATAATTATGATCAACTTTTTATTAGTATAATTAGTTATCCCATTGCTCTGGGGGTAGTATTTAGAAGTACTTAAGTAAATACCATATTGGAGAGCCCATTCCATTGTTCTTGCACCATTGAAAGCCATGGCATTATCAAAAATTATGATTGTAAGCACCCCAAACCTTTTCACTATGATCTCATATAATTAAAAACTAAAGACTCTTTAGCTTCTTTGAGTGCCACTACTTCTACCCACCTTGTGAAATAGTCAGTAGTTGTAATCACCCATTTATGGCCTGCACTAGATGGAGGATTGATCATTTCAATGAAGTCAAGTCCTTATTACATGAATGGTTGTTCAAATTGAATAGGATTAATATGAAGGGATAAAATTATTTTTTTACCTACAAATAATGCACACTTTTGACATTTTATAACCCAAACATATGAATCCTTAAATAGGCTAGGACAATAATAACTAGCTCTCATTATTTTTGCAGCTATGTATTTAGGTGCAAAATGACCTCTAGTTGGTCCATCGTGTAATTTTTATAGAATAATATCAACCTAATATATTTCCACACATCTTAGAAACATCCCAATAAGGTCTTTCCTAAAAATAACCCCATCCAAAATTACATAAGGTATTGTTTGCAATCTGAAGTATCTTCTTTTTGTTTGATTTAGACCTATAGGGCACTCACCTGTTTGAATAAACCTTACCATTTATTGTGTCTAACTCAGTTAAGATGAAGTTTCAACTATTATAGGACCATCTTACAATTCCAAAAACATCTATTATCATTCTTGAAGATCTTATGCTAGTTGTTCACACAACCCTCTCCCTTTTACTAGCTTAGTGGCCTTAATCTCAACATCATACTCTATCACCTTGATTATCCATCTAGATATTTTCTCATTCAATTCCTTATTCAAGAGGAAGTCTCTTATGCTTGGGTGGGTTCTCATGACATTTATTTCTTTTTTTGAACACCATATGCCTAAATTTATTAAGGCTTCTTATAACTACCAATACTTATTTCTTGACATATGTGTACATCTCTTCATAGCCTTCTAACCCTTGACTAAAAAAGGTTATAGGTTGTTAAAATGATTCATTATTATATTTAATTAACATATAATATATGGTTTTAATTTTAGTAAAAACATATAAGAATAAGTTCTTAGAGAAATCAGAACTGATTAATGTGGGTGCTTGAGCAATAGCTTGTTTGATGGCCTCAAAACTACCTTCCCTTCCTTGGTCCAAACAAATGCCTGATTTTTTTTAACATTAATATTATAGGTATAAAAATATTATAAAAAACAATTATGAACCTCATAAAAAAATTGATATTTCCGAAAAAACTTTGCAAAGCTTCCTTATACTTGGGCAATGACAAATCTAGTATGACACTTACCCTATCAGGGTCTATAGCAAGCCCATATTTAGAAACAATATGGCCAAGAAGTTTACCTTTATGAATATTAAAGACACACTTTTTGGGATTGAGAGAAACCCCATATTACTTTCACATTTCAAATATTAGCCTTAGATGATTCAAGTGATCACTAGTACTCTTAGAGAAAAATGTTATGTCATCAAGGTATAGTAGTACCATCTCATTGATCAAACCTTGGAAATCCATATTCATGACCCTTTGGAATGTGTCACCTACATTTTATATCCCAAATGGTATTATATTATAGGAATATGTGCCCCATTTAGTAGTGAAGGTTGTCTTATATTGATCTACTTCTTTCACCAACACTTGGTTCTAACCTGAATAGCCATCCAAGAGAGAGAAACATTGAGAACCTACCACTACTTTAAGTATTTGCTCCATAGAAGGTAAAGGATAGTGATTATTCAATGACACCCTATTCAAGTCTCTAAAATCCACACATAACCTGATCTCACCACTATTCTTTATGATAGGGACTAAGTTAGCAACCCATGAAGAGTGCGTGATAGGAAAAATAATTCTTGACTCTATCAACTTGGTGAACTCTTTTCTTATTAGCACCTCCACTTTAGGATTTATTGGTCTTTTCCTTTTCCTTACAATATTATCATTGGGATCAAATTATATAGTGTGTTGATCTAGTGAGGGGTCAAACTCCTTGAGATCACTACACTCCCAATCAAAGACATCAAAAAATTATCTACATATATCAATAAATATAGCCTTCTCTGCTAAATTATATACCTTTTCAAGCTTTAGGAGTTTATATTTTAATATGGCCACTTTATCATGTTGTTCCTCTTTTTTATAAATTCTTACTTTATCTCTTCTCATTTGGTCACTTTCATTGAATATATTCTCCAGAGTAACCAACCCTTTAAGAAGCTTATTAGAGATTAATTATACAATTTTGTCCCCATATTGGTGTTGAAAATTGTCTTGGTTTTTACAATAAAAATAAGCTTCTTGTTGGATAAAACATGTTATTTTTTTATCACTTTTAAAAACTTAACAATTGACATCATTGTTTGGTATTGATGGCCTTACAATTACCATGATGTGTGGTTGAGTTTTTGAATTATTGACATCATTTGGGATGTCAAATTGTGCTCAAATTGATGCCAACCTATCAACATGTTGATTCTCTTCCCTTAGGACTAATTATATGTTAAAGTCTCAAAATATTCAATAAGTTCCCACACTCTTTGCTTGTAGGACTTCAACAATGTGTTTTTGGTAGCACTCATACTTTTTACTTAGTGCACAACTAGTTCATTATCTCCAATAGCTTGTGCTTGCTTTACTCCTTTATTTCCTACCCATTGAAGCCCAAGTATAATATCTTCATATTCAACTACATTATAATTACAACTAAACTAAAATCTAATGACATAATAATACCTTTCATTTGATGGAAAAATAAGCATAATACCCACCCCTACTCCATTTTTGTTTCTTAAGCCATCAAAAAACAATTTCCATAAACCATTACTATCATCATTAGGATGAGATAGAGAAGGTATGGTTGTACCTTCTTCATGTAAACAATATACACTAGGACTAGCCTCTTCAACACCTCTATATGGGTCAAACTCATGATTTTCTTCCCCCCATTCATCAAGGAAGATATCTAAAATCTATTCAAGAGGAATAATTGGTTCTTGGTCACTAGGATGATCCTCCTCATCAATGATAGTACAATTTACATTGGTGATATTTGTTTTTTATGTATCAATGTGAAACCTTGAGATAGGTTCTGATTTTATGGTAACTTTGGTGCCATATCTAGTCCTAAAAGCCATGTAGGACCAATCTGATGACAAATAACCACCAATATTTGTCATCAAGTCCCTTGATAAGTAAAGGGAAAAGTATGGTGGAAAATCAACAACAACCACATCTTGAGTAATGGATAAATTATGGAAATCATGAAGAGTTAAGTTCAAACCTTTGATACCATCAACTATCTTAGTGGTTGAACCATCTAGTTGTAACACATCTTTGGTGTTGGGTTCATATTTGAGGCCTAAATTATTTTCTATTTGATTTGGCATAACCAAGCTGATGGCCCCAGTATCTATCATAAAATTATTCACCAAATAGTCACCAATGATCATTGAAACATAAAAGGGAGGAGGCTTGTCCACTTTACCTTGTTTTAACTTTCTAGGCTTAGATATGTTGAGATAAGGAGCATTAATCTTTGGTTGTCCTCTAGGAGTTATGACATTAACTTGGGCCTACTTGCTTTGGTGTATAAAGGTAATTTTATCATTCTCATTTATTTAATATTATTGAGCCTTATAAACTGTATTAGGCTATATTATCCCTTTAGTCATAGAGGGAATTACGATTGGACTTTTCCACTCTTTTGTGCCTCTTTAAAATCCCTCCTTTTAGACCTAGTGTTGGGTGCAATAGAACTATTCACCACACTACTTATGTTACCCAATTAATTCACTACACAATAGTCCTCTTCTTGAAAGTTTACAAGTGTAGCACTTGAATATCCTTGATTTACAATAGCCATAACTTAATTTGAAACTTCAGCTTATGTTAGAGAAGGTATTGTTCTATCTTGTGCCACACAAGCTTAGTTAAACACCATATCTTGATTGATAGATTAATCATGAGGTTGATTCCATTGAGAGGGCCATTATTTCTCTTGAATTAGATTATTTTGAGTGGGTACTAAATATCTTGAAATGGAGGTAATATTTAGATTATAACTAGTGTATGTTCTAACATTAGTGATATGGCCTTGTTCTTAAGAGTTTCCATAGAAAGTGGTTTATTTAATGTGTGTGGCTGATAAGGCCTATAAAAATAACATTATTTCCTCTCTATTTCCATGAATTTATTTGAAAGATTCTTAAGTAGTCCTTCCACATCATTAAGGAAAGCCAACTCATGACTGGTTATGGTAGGAATGGGAGCAAGCGTTAGAGTAAGGGGATGAATGTCAGGAAATAATGGCATAAGGGCTCTTGGATCAAGTTTTCCATATTGGATCAAATTTTTCTTATATATAATATCAATTTCATATGCATATAGTAAGTTATTCCCACCTATAGATTAAATCATAATAATTATATCACTATTCAAAGCCTTGAGATAATATAGAAATGCATAATTTGGAGTGGGTCTTAAAAGAATTAGGATCCTATCCCATGTCTTTTGGAACCTAGCATTGAAATCCTACATGAATTCTTGATGGGATGTTTTTATGGTGGTCAATTTCTTAGCCAAGGATAAATGGTCACTCTTATCTTAAAATTTCTTGCTCAATTGCTCTCCCAATTCATCCCATGAATCAATGGAATTAATGGCTAAGGTTATATACCATTCCAAATCCTTGCCTTTAAAACTGATTTCCAATAACCTAATAGCCACATTTTCTTGTGTTATATTATGGATGTTGTAGAAATTTTCCATGTTGCTAATGTGTCCTATGGGAGTAAGAGTAGTTTCTCCACTAAAATAAGAGACACCTTTGAGGGAAGCCACTATTATGTCATCATATTTTTCAAGGTTTAAGGGATAACCACCATTGAAATCAAAAATGAAATATTTATAGTCATCCTACCAACCTTAGGAATACTTGGATTAAAGGGGAAATGAATATTTATTCTAGTTGACTTGGTATAAGGGATAATATGAGGGAATCTCTTTATTTTGATTGAATATAAAGGTAATTCAATAAATTCAAAAGGGATACCTTTCAATTTTGATCTCATAGTAACCTTTGGCATGAAAATTGGCTCACTAGTTAGCAACCAAGAGTTTATAACTTGTTGGAGTCACCAAATGCTACATGAAAAAGGCTACTACAACTACACTTTTGCCAAGACCAAAATCAATCTTGGACAACCTCTTTCTAATTATGTCCCACCAGGCATGCCATAACTATTATAGCTCAATTTTATACCCTTGATAGGGTGTCTTCAAACCCTTTCACTTGATTTATACAATGGGATTGGTCATAGGTTGTGGGCGACCTCTAAGTAGACCAAACCTCTAGATTTTGGACTAGCTCCCAAGTACAACACCTACACTAACAACTATACTACTTTCTTGGATTTTAAAATGGAAATATCAAAACTAAAACTTAACAAGAAACTTGGAGGTGATGCACCAAATATAAGGTCCTCAGCTTGCTAAAGAATGTACTATGAAATACTACATTACAATCTGATTATACCATTTCAAGATAGTCCCTATCACACTAATGCTTCAATATGAAGGCTATGGAGATTGTAAAGGTTTAAGATGATCAACCAAGACGTGGTGGATGTAGACACTAATTAATTATCTATTTTCCAACTAAGAAAACCATGTATGACACTTCTTATGACCTGTGAAAGAAGATAAACTTATATAGAGGTATGAATAAGAAGCACAAATTCAAGGAAGCACACTTACTATCACAAAGCTTTCATCAAAATAACCCATTCAAGATCACTATATGTAAGATGAAGATAGTAATATCTAGATTGAACAGATTTCAATAGGCAATTACAAGACTTAATTTTGGTAAGTCTTTGCCATAACTAATGTGAGGATCCATTTCAAAGCCAAACAAAGTTGTATACTTAGAAGACAATATGAGGGAGTGAGAAAGATAATTTTGGAGAGATTCATGAAAAATGTCATTTCAAAATAAATAAGTCACAATCAAGAGGAATCTACAAATAGGTAGTTATGAAGTGTTTTATCAGCATGTGTATACTTGATATGACCTCTTCTTTCATCAATGTGGTGTAGAGTAACTCCTAGTCTTCTTGGATGACTCATCAACCCATTCATTAGACTACCAATTATTGTGTAAAAAAAGTTAAATGTGTATGTATATCTTGACATGTGTCAATATAAGTTATTCCATTTGGGATCTTCCACCCCAATCTTTTATAATTATTATAAATTTTGTCTTTTATCCTCAAAAGCTCACAATCTTCACTAGCTCTTTTTAGCCCAAATGCCTCAAATCTTGTTTATATCTACATGAATGTAACCTTTCTCCATGATTCACCTCTCTATATTTTAACAAACTTGTATCAACCCCCTTGAGTGCCTCATACACTCTCTAACACTCTATTTCACACATAAGGTTCATACTTGCCTTCATTTCCTTGTAGCCCTAAAAACATATAAAGTTCTTTGTCTAGAACCTTTTATAGATGATCATGGTAAAAAATATATATATTTGAGTACACATTTGTCTCTTCCTACTTTGTGATAAATCTCATGATTAAACACTCAATTCAATTATACTTGATCCACTTGTTCTTCTTTCCATTAGCCCTCAATTAGGTCTCAAGGCTTATGAAACTGAGATTTACCTCTACACATCCCTCACACATTTTAAACTCTAATAAAATGTTTGATTCACTTTCAATAGCTCCTAATCATATTCTAATCCAATTTTGAGGATATAAAATCTTATATAGATGGGTGAACTAAGAAATGGCCAAAACCCTAGACGAGGTGCATGCTCAAGTCTAAAAGGTAACTAGAGTGATTTCCCAATAAATTGATAGGTTTCAATGCTTTATGATGGTTTTTTAATTCATTTACCATCACAATATAACTAAATATATTGAAGGGAAGCTCTTTAAGAGTACTCCATAGGTCTGTAGTTAGGCTTCTCTCATGCCAACAAGAGAGCACTACTCATCTTAGCTTACCTTAAGGACTTAGAACTTATTAAATAATCATGTAGACTTCTAGTATGACCTATAAAATACTTTTATATTTATTCCCATTCTCCATAGATGTTTTCAATTGATATTGGTGCTTTTATATAGACAAATCCTTACTCAAAGGTTTGAAACTATCATTTTAGGCCCATTTATGTACTATTTTGACTTCACACATGCCACCAAGTGTATTGATTAGGTTCCCATGGGACTTATATATGTAAATAAATTCATTATAGAGTTAAAAATGTTCATTATAAGTAATTTTATGGCCAAACTCCTCCATTGGGTCAGTGTGAGGGCTTTAGGAGGGTTTAAGGTGTGTTTTAGTCTTAATGATTGTTCATAGGAGATAGTCCTCTTTATCTCTCATAAAACCATAGGATGTAAGTGTATGTACCTATAAATCATCTCTAAACACTATTTTACCCCATGAAAAACCTAATTCATGTACTAATCAAAAGAATATGCTCTATCGAGCTCTTCTTGAGTAAAAATAGGGTTTAAAGAGACCTCCAATCTTAAAGATTATTTATAAAGACATGGGGTGGATGAATGAAATAATTACAAGGATCTGGATTAGGATACACCCTTAACCACCTCCAATAACCATACTCCACAATGCATTCCCTCAGATGATTTATAAGCATTAAAAGTATCCTCTTGAGCATGAAGGATTGTGTAAAAGACCGAGAGAATGATTTTGAGTCCAAAAGGCCTTCAAATTATGGGTTTTTGGTTTGAAACATCTTCATGATATTATAAACACACCTAATAATTCTTTTAGATAAATTTTATTTTATCTTGAGGTCTCATTATGTAGAATTTTGATTTCTCTGCCTATAGGTCATGTTAAGGATTTTAGGCCTATTTTAGTGCTCTTGATCTCTCTTTGAGTGATTGTTATTATCCCTTAGAAATTTTAAAATGTTATATATATTATTAAAATTATTTCACATAATTTAACACCTTCCATCCTCATATTTATATCAAACCTTGTATCTTTTCTCACTTTTGTGCCAAAATTATCTTTTGGTTGTAGGTGTTCTCATGGGCCTTTTTTATTATTAGGTGTTTAGGTTTGATTGCTCTTTTGTTAGATTTAACCTCCTTGAAATTCATATTAAATATAATAATTTTACTCACTCTAATTATAACTTATACAAACCTCCTAACACTTAAATCCGCATCACTGATATGCATTCCCTAGCTATGTCTTCCAACAGGCTTATAGGTCTTTCATTTGGCTCTTAGACTATAATTTGAGCGTTTGCCTTCACCCTTTAAAATCTTGGTACCTTATTGATATAAACCACTTATATAGGGTATTTTTCATATTCTAATTTATATTCAAATATATTTATTTCTTCATAACTCATCACCAACATACCCATGTTGCCCATTGTCTACAAATAGGCCTATAGGCTGTAGATTATGCATAATCCCCATTTCACTATGTTTTTCTCCTCCTTGAGTTTACTATAACCAATGGTGCAATGTAAAATATAATTTAACTTTTTTTTAATTCATTTTCATTGCCCTAATGTGCTCAGGTCTCCTTGAGTATTCATTCATAACTTTTTCTCTCTTTAAGACTTACACAGTCCTACATAAGTATACCGTCTATTTGAGTTGCAAGGTGGTGTGGAGTTTGAGATAAAAATATGTTTTAATTTTATTAAATAGATCTCATAAAGTCTTATGAGGATTAATTTTATGTTACTAAGACAAATTTTTGATGTTAATGATGACCTACATGTCTGCAAACTTGTAGACTAATAATACTCTTTTAAAAGGATCTTAAGGAGGTATTGTAACCTCTTATCTTAAAGATTATCACCCATTAATGATTTATAGGATAATTAGATACCTTTAAGACCTTAAATCCACTATGGATAAGTTTATTTCATTCATAATACAACTTCAAACTCCCTACACATAGGACTATCATGTTCAAACTACCAAAATAAAGCCATTAGATCCTGCACCAAACATGATCATGAAGAAACATGGAATAAAATGATATTGAATTGTTAGAATGGTGTTCAATATACTTTCCCTAATCATTTTCATCCATTTATCTAACCTCAGAACTCCACACTTGAGAAAAATTGACTCAAGTGGGGTTTGAAGTTCATTTTATGCCCCTTAACTTCTTAATGATTGTTCATAAAGTTAGAGGGGTTAACCAAGAAACCAAAACCACAAAGTGGAATGGAATTAGTGTCCCCTCATATGGCTAATATCTAAGCTTCAAAATTTCTCTCTCCTACTTATACCAACTAAAAACCAAAGTTCCTTCTAGAGCTACCAAGGAGAGCGATAAAAAGAATGAGTAGGTTTTTGCTTTGTTTGAGTTTGAAATTTTTTCAAATGAATGGATTTGAACTTTTAAAAACTATAGTAAGCCATAGGAGTGTTTGGAAGTGTTCTTTACTCTGAAAACTTATACATACTTCTTGAAAACCTCTCCTTTTTACTTGAGAACTATCATATTCTACTTAAAATTTGATTGAACTAAAATGACAAGTGTTCTTGGAACTCTCTCATACCTATTTAGACACGAGGTAATGTGTCAACCACTTATTTATTATGAAAACCTTCCATTCCTTACCATATTCCTTATTGACATGTCACAAATGGTCCAAAAAGCTTTTTAAAATAATATACAACATTAGAACAAGATGTTTAACTTCTTTAACGTACTTGTATGGACCAAAAGGAATATAAAATGACATTGACATAGGTTATATGACATGATAAAAAACCTCACACACCTTGACACTCCTTAAAACTCTTTGACTAGGACATATCTTGACCAAACAAATATGATGTTAGAAGGAGGACATTTACCTTAAACTTGTCAAACATACCTTAATATATGTTAAACATGCTTTATAAAAGATTTTCAACCTTGAGAACCAAAGTGAAGGCTTGACAAAGAAAGTTTTTTATTTAATTATTATATGGTAGCCAAAATTTGGCTAATAGTAACTTGGTTCAATTTAGTAATTCAGTTATTGAAAATTGCCTTTCTAGCATGTATGGACTTAAGCAGGTTCTCAAGAGGAGGCAAGAGGATTCAGATTTGAGCAAATTGTGCAAAAAAGCCAAAGTAACTATTAAGACCAAGGAAAGGGACATGGAAATGAAATTCATGCATCACATTTAAATTATGTTGAAGAATATGGTGGATACTCATAATAAATCCCTTGTTGGGCTCTTAAATTAGGTTGGTTAGTTATTTTTTGTTGTTGCCTTATTTTCATGCTACATAGTGGTTGTTTAGTTGTTGTTGGTTAGTTATTCATGTTTTTTTCTTGGTGGACTATATTTTAAATTTTGGATTTTATGGCCTCTTTACTCATATCTTGTGATAAGGTTGGGTCCTTATAAAAAACCTTATTTTACCAATAATAAAAAAAGCATAAGGAGCATGTCATAACATGACACGTGTACTATAGTAAAAAGATCCAATAGAACTAGCACTATGAAAATGGGGCCTCACAAGTGCACAAAAACCAAACAAGATAAGACCCAATAAGAAAAAATAAGATTTAAATGAAAAGTGACTTGAAATGAGGTCTTCAAATTATGCTTGGACAAGTTTGTTCTTTGCGGATAGGATTATAGGACTGTTCCTATCTAGCAATAATGGACTTATCCAAAAGGATAATAGACCAAAAATTGGGGATCCCCTGATAAAATGGAAAGATTATTATCAAATGGATGAACATACAAACTATAATAGAGAAAACTTAAGTAAAATGCATCAATAGATACCTTATTCATTTTCAATAGCCTATATGTACAAAGTTGTAATAAAATTACATCAAGGATGGGCTTGTACCAAATTTGGGTGTCTAAATTTACACCCCTCTATTATAGTAATAAAATTTATATAGTAAAGGAAATAAATAAAACTTGAGTATATATGAAACACTTTTATTTTGACTCATATTTTAGATTGTATAGATTACTTGACAACAAAGCTTGTGATAACACATGTAGTAGTCAACATCCATATATAAATTCTAACAATATAAATTTTAATATTGCAAAGGTAAAGAGAAAGGAAATATTACTCCTATATGTATTTTGTATAATGTTTATTATGGATAATGTTCATGCTATGAAAAGTGGAAAAATGATGGTTTCGGTCCTGCTCATTTCCTAGCTAAGGAAATGAACAATCCCTCAAGCGGCAATGGGAGAATAATATGTCATTGTGTTTATTAAAACCCCTTACCATATCAACTCAAATAACTACTTTATCTCTAATCTTGTATCGAAAGATAAGGGGTTTGGAGAAAACATGCCCCTTATAGAATCACATTAGAGAGAGTAATTACTTATGTTGAATCATTGATGAAATGAGAGTGATCAAGTCTCAATTTTGAATAAATAATCAAGCTCACAAGTTAGAAATATGCATATTCCAACTCTCATTAATGGGGAATAGTACCCAATATACTAATCCAAAAAGGTGAAACCAAGATGGGTTCACTAAAAGTGATGCCAAGGCCATTGAGTGTCACTGGACTCAAATGTACATCACCCATAATAGAAGATAGAACCATGCAATGGGTTCACTATAAGTAATTCCAAGGCTACTGGTGTCATTGGACTCGAATGTATATTAATCATAACAAATTCAAATCACACTATTGTATATGGATTTATATTCTATTTACATGATCAAAAAATAATGAAGAATATTCATGGCCCCATCATGATTGCATTGCTCTTATTTTTACATTGAAATTAACCTTTTTGCATTTGAGACTGTAACTTTGAACTTTGAAAATGTGCACATGAACAAACATTGTGCCTTTTAAAATTTAAAATTTTAACTTTAAACTTTGAATAAACATGAATATGAATACATATCATTCCCCCTAAATCTTGTGCTAAGCAATATACAATTTTATACACTTATATGATTAATTGTAATTATAACTTTGATATTATAATTATTTGGCATGTGCTCATGCCGATACCTTCAAGTGTGTATGATTTTGTACTTTTAGATTTTTTAAAAGTGAGTGCATATGCCATTTTTTTAAGAATGTACAATATACATTTTACATTACTACATTATCTAAGCAACAAGGAGGAAATGAACAAATGGATGTCGGTCACTATGCCACCATGTAAGTCCCACTTACTCTAATCAGAATATAGACTCCCATTCAAGCCTATAGCTCTCTAAGTGGTCCTAATGGGCCCCATGGCCCTAAGGACAAAAAAGGATGCATAACCACTAGGTTCATGGAGCCCTCTAGGATGGCATATAGAGTTATAGGTATGTGTGGGATCTTATAGGCTAATTAGAGCAAGTGGGACCGGCAGAGTTGTATAACAATTTTGCATTCACTTTTGCATTGCCTCCTTGTCACTTATGCAATGCAATTATATAGAACATGCATTATACATTATAAAAAAGATAACTTGTTTTGTGTTTATTTCCATTGTGTCAGTGTTTGGGCATGATAATATGTATGTCATATGCCCCCATAACCTGTATCAATGTACCAATATCTATCATTTGATTGATTTATGAATGAATTTGAATATTTGAAAACATGTAATTTGTTATAGGTTTTAATTTTGGCATTACTTTGAATCTTTGAAAACATGTACTTTGTTATAGGATCTAATTTTTGCATTGCTTTAAATCTTTGAAAACGTGTACTATAATATAGAATATGAGTTTTGCATTTTGTATTTGATCTAAGTGAGGGAAATTGCATGGTATATGCCTGCAATATGTGTAGTATATTAAGTGTCTATAATATCCCTATCGAAAATCTATTTGAATACTACATAATATACCAAAATGTATTCTACTCTAGCTTATTTTTATAATAATCCTGTTGTATGCCCCCTTTTCGATGTGAGGAATGAGAATGTCAAGTGCATCATATTAAAATCATAGGGTGTATGTTTTACAATATGTTTGATTAAATTTAAATTAAATATCTGTTAACTTTTGATTGTTTTGTCATATTAAAATTTTGACCATATTTGAGAGAAATATTTGTAATTTGATGAGTATTTTGTACGCAAGATTGTCGAAAGTGATAGACAGAGTGAAAGAATGTTGAGATAATAAAGAATATGAGAGAAAATCTACATATAGTTAAGTATTAAGTTTGTAATTTTTTAGAAGGTTGATTGGCATGATGGAAATATTACCATGCAAAAGAATAAATTGTGTGTGTGTTCCAACATAACTCATCAGAGTGAAATCAATAGGTAGCACCAAAGATATCATGTGTACAAGTTTAAGAGAAATTAGTTATAAATATTTTTTTTAAAGTAAAAGTCAACCCATATAAATAATTGGTTGAAAAGGAAATTGAAATTTATTTTCAAATTAATAATTTGAAATTTTTAAGCTATGAGTGAGAGAAGATGCTATAGAGAAGAGAGCTTGCACTTACGAGATTCAATCAGGTCAAGGACATCCTATAGTTTGAGATGCCCCACCCTTGGTATACCAAAAAACCTCTTGTTTTTGACATATGTAAATTTTGATTTTTTATCAATTTGTATGTATATGTGTGTTTTCAAGCTTTGTTAGTTGTGTCCTAGCGGTGGTGATCATGTTCAGACCCATGTCAGACTTATTAAGGATAAGTGTGTACTTTTCCATTGACATATTTACTCAACCATGGCTATGTTTGATTCACGACTAACCTATCCTTGATAAAATTAATACTTTAGTAACTATTATACCTTGATTTAGCTAGCCATTTTTTGTATTAGGTTGATAATTTTTATTTTGTGTATTTATTATTTTACACTGACATGTAAGCCCAAGAGTTTAGATGTGGTCACATGATGGAGACCATATAAACATTATCATTGATTATTATGCAAAGAGAGCTACACTAGATGTAATTAGACTTGGCTATGTTGAGTGTTTGTCCACAATGCCTTATGACATGCATATGATTATATATTTTTCCAAACATTGGGATTCAAACACTTTCACTTTTTGGCTCTCAAGAGGGGAATTGTCAATGACTTTGGAATATATGTGTAAGATCATACAACTATCGATTGTTGGTACATGAGTGACCTTGTAGAGAGGTAGTGGGATAACTCATATAACATAGGTACACCTATATATGATTGGTCATGCTTGTGTTAATCATTATGGCCCCAATGATACCATGATTTATTATCACATATTGTACTAGAAAATGTTCCATGTGTGAAATTTTGTGTGTGCCCTATTAACATCATTCATTTTAATGAATGGTGGTGACATGTCTATTTCCTATAAGATGCACCAATTTATATGAGATATAAAGGAACATGACATGATGTACTCTTGGTTTCATACAATGTTATCCCATTTATACAAATATTTACATAGATTCACTTGAGAGGGGTTTGCAAGAGGATTGGGCTAGACCACCTGATTGCATTGTTGGGCCTGTTGACCAACTTTGACCCTGTAGGTCAAATTGGGACCCCTATAGGTAAAAACTTGAATTTTTAGATGTTTTAAATGGGCTAATATTTTTTCATGGGGTGTATTATACGTTATTTGATGTCATTTAATGTCATCTTAGCCTTGATCTTAGTCATATTAGTCAATTTATCATTTTGAGTCATTTAGAAGCCTTTAAGGGGTCATAAATGCAAGTTGCATGGTTTTCAAGGTGTCCAAGTGTAATAATTTCCTTAAAAACATCCAAGAAGTCAGATTAATTGTCATTGATGTCATTCCCATCTGAAACTTTTAGGTTATCTAACTAAAGATCAGGCAATCAACCGAAAAAGAGGAAGTTTGGCACTTGTATGGCCCATAAGGGAGGGTGACACATGGGATAAGGCCATTTGACATCTCATAATATTCATAAATTTAATTTCCATGCTTTACATGATTTGGAAGTGCCATTTTTGAGTTAAAACCATTCTATTCCTTTTTGCCTTTCTAGACACACAGAAGTGGTTAGTAGGTTTGTGTTTGATACAGATAGTTGAAGAGGTTTCAAGTCAAATTCATTTGGGAGGTGAAATTAAACTTATATAAATACATTCACATAACAATATTTCAAATATTGGTCAAATTTTATTTATTAACCATCCTTTACAAGCTGACTATGTTTTTTTACTCATTATTTCCTACACCCTATAGGTTTTGATCCATTTTGGACAAGTCTATAAAAACTAGTTGGTGATATTAACTCCATAGGATTTTGGACCTCCTATAAAATTCTTTTATTTATTGGTTTCATTTTTCAATGTGTTTTTATGAAAAAATCATCTCAGGTTTGTAAATTAGCCTCTTTGAAGCTAATAGGCAATTTTTGATCATTTGCAGGACACAGGGATTCGATCTTCTCTGAGGGTCTGGGATAAAATATAGTTTTCATCTAGATTTCATATCATCATCTAATCAAAGTGAAACTTATTTATAAATTCTTGTAACTATAAATTTTGTAAAATTTTATCAATGCTTCAATAAATAAGACATGATACAAAATTCTCTATCAGGGTCGGTGGCTGGGGATGTGGATGAGTTGTGTACTAACTGAGATGAGACAAATAATACATGATACAAAATTATCTATCAGGGTGGGTGGGGTATGGGGGAACCTATTATTAACCTCTATGAAGTATTAGGGTTGTTAACCCCTATGTGTTGCCAGTAAGTAGTTGCCTCTGGGGGGAGCTGGGGTAAGTGGATATGGGTGTACGATGATCCACTAATCATCTTGGGTTATTTCAAAAGCTAAGGAACTTGAGAAAATTTGAGGAACTTGAGAAAATTTTAATAACCTGAGTAAAAGTTGAGGAACCTGAGAAAAGTTGAGGAACTTGAGAAAAGTTGAGGAACCTGAGCGTTGAGGAACCTGAGCAAAAGTTGAGGAACCTAAGCAAAAGTTGAGGAACTTGAGCATTGAGGAACCTAAGCATTGAGGAACTTGAGTAATAGTGGAAGAACCTGAGCATTGAGGAACCTGAGCAAAAGTTGAATTTTTTAGAGAGATCTTTCCTATTCCTGATAATCCCATTGATTTGATTCTAAGATTCCCATTGATTCTGAGAACCTATTCCTAATAGTCCCACTAATTTAATTCTAAGATTCCCTAATAGTCTCATTAATTTGATTTTGATATTACCATTGATTCTAAGAGCCTGTTCCTGATAGTCCCATTGATTTGATTATGAGATTCCCATTGATTTTGAGAGCCTGTACTTGATAGTCCCATTGATTTGAATATGACAGAGGTATACCAACTAATTTGATTTTGAGAGAGATATTTCAATTGATTCTAAGAGAGGTATTTCAATTATGAGAGAGATTTTACTATTCCTAGTTCCCAATTCTACTCCTCTTGGTTCATGGTTCTACTCTTCCTGGTTCCTGATGCATCTTACTAGTGAATGGTAGGCATTCTGGCAGTGGATCAGTGCATTGAACACAGGGATTCAATCTTCTTCATGTTTTTATAATGGTTATAGAGGGTTGTGATAGCTTCATTTAAATTTTATAAATGTTCTATTGACTCCTTTCTCCTCTCAATATCACTTCTAAGTTAACATTTTATGAGTTACAGTCACAAATCACCATACAGTCAGTTGGTTCCCTGACTATCATGCACAGTCAACTTAGTGAGCTGGGTTAAGGCCTTCAACACATCTATGGATCCATAAGTATGGTATCTAAATATTTAACACATTCCCATAGTAAAGATAATCAATTAAAATTCTTCCATTTGGTATAAGAGGGAATATCCTAGTTAACACAGTCACCTACATACTTTGTCTGCCATAGAATTACACCTATAGCTGCTCTCATGGATTAATTCACATTGAAAATGAGGTGTGTGAGTTTGTTGAGGATATGAAACATCATAAGGTTTAATTTAAATACCATGAAATGAGATACACTAACCATTCAATCAAACTCCTAGAGCATATAGACCATTTTATGATTACTATCCATATGTAACTCAGAATACCTACATATAGGTGTCTTCATGATCTACTAAGCATGTTGAAGAGGATGATTTGAATTGAGTAGGGTTTTGATAGTGATTAAATTATTTTTAAACTTTTTAAAGAGGTTAAAACCTCATTTAAACCCATAAACTATGCATCATATTCATAATATCATCCATTGTTTATCTGTGCATTAGAATGGCCACTTAGAAGAACTGTTCAATCAGCCACAAGAATACTCCTGGAAATAAAAGCAGACTATGACTAAAGTGTGGTAACCATCAAATCAAGACACAGCACAAAGTCTACACATGAAATACTCAAGAGTGATATACGAAGAACAATGAAAGCTCAAATTCTTTTCAAAGTTCTTTACACATCAATGAAAAACAAACACACTGAAGGCAGCTATGGGGGCACAAAGTCTCTCCACAGTTGATTCTTCAGGACACCTTCTTGACAAATTTACTAATCCTGCTTATTAGATCAATGAAACAAACAAGATATCACAGCACAAAGTCTGAAAAAGTCCCTTGTTTTCATTAACAAAATATGATAAACAGACTGAGCACAAAGTCTCAATGATGCCTCTCAATTTTGGCAGAGTTTCATTCATATTATCAAAAAGAAGATGATTTTACAATGATAGGAAGTCCCTTATATAGCCACTTTCAAGAAGGACTCGGGAACAGTAATACATCATGATGCATTGGGAAATGTTAGGAAGACAAGCTAGAACTTTGGGGCCTTTTACCCATTTGATCTTCTCAATGTAGATAGATAAGTCGTGCAATTGAAAGTTTTACAACTTTCAATGTTTGCCTAGTGGTTTGATCTTATCTTCATCGTTCCCCCCTTTCTGATTAACTGAATCGGGTCCTAGATTCAACTTGCTATTCTATTCCTTCCCCACTTTCTATTGGTCTTGGCCTTGAAAATTGTGAATGTATTTTGTTTTCTATGTTCAAAGGATCAACAGTTATTTTGTTGTCTTCAATTTGACGTTCGCGTGCCCATCATTGTGTTTCCAACGGCTAGTTGACTGTGTTGAATTTGAGGTGTTCGGGCGCATCACCCCTTGGTCTTGTTTTGGCTTTCTACTTAGCACTTTTCTAGATTAGACTTTGCCCTTTCGGGCCTTGAGAAATGATCCTTCGGCTTTGAGAAGTATCCTCAAATTAATGGTCGAGAGTTCCCTGCAAGGGCACCTGCCCTTCGGGGTCCTTCATTGGCCCTTCGCAAATTTCCCCCGAGTTTTTCCTCAGGCCATTCCCTTTGAACGTTTCCCGCGAACATTTTCCCCAGGGAAAATTCCCATGGACAAAAAGTCTGGGGAAAATTCCCCCGGGCTTTGAACAAGTCCTTGAACAAGCCAAAGGGTGCTTTGGTCGATGAAGTGTCCTTCGCAAGGGCACTTGTCCTTCAGAAAAGTTCTTTAGCATTGAACCGTCCCTTTGAACTTAGTCGATGAACCATTTGTTGAACCGGTTCAAAGGTTCAATGAAGCGCGCGAAGCCTTTGAAGCAAACAGCCGACGAACCATTGAATGCACTTTTTGCCATTGAACCAATACATTGAACTAATTGGTTGAACCAAGGCTTTGAACCAAAAATGGTTCAAGCCGATGGTTCAACGAATAAAATAAGCCTATAAACTAAGCATTGAACCAAATATTTGTACTTGCCTTTGAACCGAGAGTTGAACCATTTGATTGAACCTGTCCGTTGAACTGGTTCAACAATTCAATGAAGCACGCCAAGCGCCTTTTGAACCAAAAAGTGATAAACATGTTGTTGAACCTTTTCGTTGAACCAAGACATTGAACCAAAAATTTGGTTCAATGGTTCAACAAAAGCCTTGAACCGACTGACAAACCAAATGATTAAACCAAAAGATGCTGAAACAAAGGAAATGAACCATCCGAGTGAAATAAAGCATTGAACTGCTTGGTTGAACTGAGTGATTGAACTATTCCTTTGGTTGAACCGACTGTTGAACCTTTGAACCTATTGAACCTTTGAACCCAATTGGTTCAATGGTTCAACTGTTCAAATCATTTTGATTTGACCAAATGTTTGGAAGCCGATGAACCTGTTGAAGCGACTGAACTTTGAACCTTTATGAAGCGCTTAACTTTTTCCAATGACATTAAACTTGTTGAACTTTGAACCAATTGAACCTTTGAACCAAATTGGTTCAATAGTTCAATGGTTCAATGATTCAGGTCTCTTTTTGTATTCAAATGCTTGCCGATGAAGATTTTCAATTGAGCCAAAACTTTGAACCAATCCCAAAAAATGAACAAATGTTAAAAATCAATTCTTTTGACTGAAAACCACCTGAAAAGTCCATAGATTTTCATTTTCCTGCAGAGTTCGTAGATTTTCTTCCTGCTGAGTCCGTAGATTGAAGCCTGCAGAGTCCATAGATTCAAGCCTGCAGAGTCCGTAGATTTAACCCTGCAGAGTCCGTAGATTTTTTGAGAAGCTCTGAAAATGAGAAATCTGAATATCTAAGACAAATTTTGAAAATAGAAGATATTATTTTGGTTTGTAAAACCAAAATAATTTAAATGTTGTTCCAAAAATGACTGTTATTTTTGGGAGACAACAGCTGGCTCCAGTTGGGGAACTTCTGTCAATTGCAAAACAAATTGGAAGGAGTAGAATTCAGAAACTCCAGTGTCTTCAAGTGTACCATTGGGCTTCGGAGTCATGCTTTCAAAAAATTAAAGGCAACAAGAACGAAAACAAACAAAACAAAATAGAAATTAAAATTGTACAAGTATACATATATACAGAGGCAATGATCTGACACTTCAAAAATTGAAGTGTTTCAGATGCTGCCCATTATGGGGCAGAGAAAAGAGCATGCCATCTTGGTATTTCAACAAAAAGCTATTTTCACCCATGTGCTAATGAATTATGAATGGGCCTCTCCAAAGGGAGTCAAACTTTCCATGCATCCCTTTTGGCTCTTTTCTTTTGTCCCACAGCAGGACTTTATCTCCAATCTAAAAATCATGATTTTTGGCTTTCTGATCAAAAAGTTTCTTTATCAGATTTTGATGAACAGCAATTCTATCCACCACCATGGTTCTTTGTTCTTCCAGCTGAGTCAGGCACATGATTCTTTTGTCAAGAGAACTCTCATATGTCTGATCTTCAATAGCCTTCACCAATTTCAAGGCTGGTAACTCTAAAGTGATTGGTATCTCAGCATTAATACCGTAAAGAAGTTGAAAAGGAGACATACAAATTGCCCTTTTTGGCATGATCTTATCAGCCCACAAAGCGTCTACCAATGCTTTGTGCCACGTCCTTTGATTATCATCTGCAAATTTCTTTATAATAGTTACCAATTTTTTATTGCTGGCATCAGCTTGTCCATTCCCTTGTGGAAAATAATCAGAAGAATGAGAGAGCGTAATTCTATAATAAAAATAGAATTGTGTGATTTCTTGAGAGGTGAAACAAGCTACATTATCAGTAACAATTTTGAGTGAGACTCCAAATCTGAAAATGATATTCTCTTCCAGAAAGTTGCATACAACTTCTGAGGGAGCATGCTTTGTCGAGATTGCTTCTACCCACTTAGTGAAATAATCAATCGCTGTAAGGACATAATCATGTCCATCGCTTGATGATGGATTTATTGTCCTAATAAAATTGAGTCCCCACTACTGGAAAGGTTCCTCTATGATTATTGGCTTAAGAGGCAGAGCAGCCAACTTGGGTCTTCCAACAAATTGCTGGCAAAGTTCACATTTCCTTACCCATTTATGTGCATCTTGAAAAAGAGTCGGCTAATAATACCTGGCTCTCAGAATTTTATGAGCAGTCACAGGAGCAAAAAAATGTCCTCCACAAGCTAGATTATGAAAAGATTTCAAGAGCTGGGTATGTTGTTCTTTGTCTACACAGCGAAAAAAACTCCATCTATATTTCTTTTGTACAGGCCGTTGTCCCAAAGGACAAAATTGGCAGCTTTCAATCTGATGGTTCTCTTCTCTTTGTAAGACAAATGAGCAGGACATTCTCCATAAGTCAGAAAATAGGCAATATCTGAACACCATTCATTGGTAGTAGAAATAAAAAGGACTGTTGGCATATTGTCTACTTTAGCTTCTTCAAGTTGTGTATCTCTTGGCTTATTATTAGCCATTAATTGACAAAGACCTTTACCTCTGACCATCTTTTTTGGCTTGATATCTAGATCAAATTCTTGGATCTTTGCAATCTAATTACCTCTCTTTGTGCCAAACTCCTGCTGAGTTAAAATAGACTTGACTGTACTGTCAGGAACTAAGGCAGTAGTATGTGAATTCAGAATATAGAAGTGAAAGTGTTTGACTGCTTTTACTAAGGCATAAGCGTGCTTCTCTATATTCTAATACTTCAATTCATGAGTTTTTAGAGGGCAACTCATGAAAGAGATGGGAGATTCCATACCTTCTTTGTCTTGTTGGACAAGAATAGCTGAAAGAGTATGCTCAGATGCATAGCTGTATATAGTGAAATATCTGTGGTAATCTGGGCAGACCAAGGTAGGGGCGTGAGCAATAGCGACTTTGATATCTTGAAATGTTGCTTTGCCTTCTTTGGTTCAGCTGAAGGTAGTCTTTTCTTTCATCATATTTATAATGTGTCTTGTCTTTTCAGCATATTTGGGGATGAATCTCCGTAAGAAATTCACTTTTCTAAAGAAAGAGTGAACATCATTCTGGATGAATCTCCGTAAGAAATTCACTTTTCTAAAGAAAGAGTGAACATCATTCTTACTCGGAGGCAAATTCAACTCTTGAATAGACTTGACTCTGTCTGAGTCAATCTTTATGCCTTCTTTAGACACAATGTGTCCAAGGAGTTTTCCTTTTGTCACTCCAAAAATAGACTTTTTAAGATTCAAAGAAATACCATTTTTTAGACAGTGCTCCAGTACTTGTTGCAAGTGGTGCATATGATCAAATCGGCACTTTGAAAAGACAGTTAAATCATCAAGATATACAACTATGAATTTGCCAATTTCATCTTTAAAAGCCATATCCATAGCTCTCTGAAAGGTAGCGCCAGCATTTATTAATCCAAAAGGCATTCTTTTGTATGGAAAAGTACCCCAAGGCATGATGAATGCAGTCTTGTGTTGATCAGGTTCAGCAACTTCAACTTGGTTATAGCTTGAAAAGCCATCCAACATTGATAACATTTTTGATCCTATTATTGTTTGGAGCACTTGGTCCATGATTGGCAAAGGGTAATTGTCTTTTAGAGAAGACTGATTTAGATTTCAGAAATCAACACAAATGCAGATTTCATCATTTTTCTTCCTTACAGGAACTATATTTGCAATCCATGTAGAATGATGGATTGGAAAAATAATTCTAGCATTTAACATTTTTTGAATCTCAGACATAATTGTACCTGAAATCTTCAGATTGTATTGTCTGGATTTTTGCTTGTAAGGCATTGAATCAGCGTTGAGAGGAATATGATGATGGATTTCATCAGGACTAAGAGACTTCAGATCTTCATATGAATATGCCAAAACATCAATGTATTGACAAAGTAAAAAAGTAAATTTGAATTTTTCTTCAGGTGTACAGCACTTACCAATGTTGACCATTTTTGGATTTTCTTCGTTGGTCAGATTCACTTGGTCAAATCCCTAAGAGAAATTCAAATCTGTCTGTTGTTGCTTGACAAATCTATCATGCTTGTCAAACAATTTTTTGAGAGAAACTAGGCCTTTAGGAATTTCATTTCCTTTTAATTGTATAAACTCTTCATTTACATCTGAACTAGAATCAAAAATTAATTTAGACTTTTGAGATTCACTACCTTCAAAATATAGTTGTTTCAAACTGTATTTTCTTTCCAAAAAGGCAATGATCTGATTATCATCATTGAAAATTTGCCAATAATCAGCATTATCAGGAACACTCGGCCTATAGATCAGCTCAATGGTATATTTGGCTTCTTTAAAATCAGAATGTGGAACTAAAAGAGTTCCTAAAATAGTAAGTGCATCAGCTCTATCATTGGATTTTCTTGGAATGAAAGAAATGTTGAAAGCATCAAAGTTTTCAATTTGATCCCAAACAAGATTACGGTAATGGCGCAACCTTTCATTCTTGGTTTGATATGAATTTCTTACTTGGCAGACCACTAATTCGGCGTCCCCTTTAGCATGAAGACACTTGATGCCTCTTTCTTGAGCAGCCTTCATGCCCAGCAACAGTGATTCATATTCAGTTGTATTATTTGTGTTGCTGAACTATAACTTATACGATGAAGGGAACAAATCTCCTTGAGGAGATATCAAAACAATTTCGGCTCCAGAACTAGAAGAGGAACAACTATCGTCAAATTCTAGAGTCCAAATCTCATCAGACACTGGCTTTACTTTAGACTTTTCTTCATCAGAGATGGAGGGTATTTCTTCATTATCTGTATATAAAAAGTAATTACCTATACATGTAGATTCAAAAAGGATTTGAGCTTCAGGAGCTGACGTCTTGGTGACTACATATTTTGCTTCCTTTTCAAGAAATAATCTCTTCATCATGCCTTGGACAGGGATCTTTGCCTCAGATAGATTCATGTTTAGCTCTCCTCCCACGTCCTTACAAAAATTATGTCCAAGTAAAATACCATAAGATGCTGGGACTTCAACCACTAATACAGTCATTTTAATCCTCTTGTCTGGAAAGGCTACAAATGCAAATTGGGCATTTTTTATTTGCCCTAGCAATGGCACTTGCGTGTTCTCTATGGAGAAACATCTCCCAAACATCTTGGTCAATGTGAGACCAAGAGACTCAGTGACTTTGGTAGGCATGACATTGTCAGATGCACCTGAGTCTATTATATAGTTACTCAGCTTGTGGCAATTGATTAACAAGAAAACATAGAAGGGTTCTATTTTTCCAGAAGCAGCTAGAGGAGTAATAATCAAATTATTTGGACTAGGCATATTTATTGGGGAATCAAAAGTCACTTTTTTGGCCTTTTGTACTGCAGGGATTGTCTGATTTTTAACATATTAGACCATCTTATTCAGTTGATCTGGATTGGACTGTAAGTACTCAAATTCAGATGTTTATATTTTTGTCTTTTTGACATGATCAATTATGTCAAATGGCTGAATTGAACTAGGTATAGAGAAAGGTACTTTAGCTTTCTGAGTTTTAGAAGGGATGGGAGGTATACTGGTTTGCGAATTAGAAGTAGAAGGGGAAGGCGCATCAGATGTATTTACCTTTTGAGTGATTACCAGATCTTTTGGTTGAAAGGGCATAACTATCCCACGCTTGGCAATTGTGACTGCTAGCTGTGATTGCTCTTTTGTCTTTCCTTTATCAACGTGATGGACTGATTGGTTCTTGGACCTAGTAAACACTGCATATGATCCATCTGAATCTTCTCCTTTGCTTCTGAGTTCATCTTGATAATTTAAGAAACTAATGTGGGAGTCACCAGCTGATTCTTCTTAACTATCTTTAATGATATCAGCATCATTTTCTTGATTTAATTTAGGTTGATAAGAAAAATATGATTCTATCTCAAGATATCTCATTGTTGAATTAGTTGGAGGAGCTTCCAAGGCAAGTTTTCCTTGTGGAGGAGGAAGGTGATTTTGTTGTCCTTAGTTTTTGGCAACATTCCCTTGATATGACTGATTTGAGAATGTTCTTCTGTATGTAGGAGCAGAAGACATTCCTTGAGCCATTTATTTTTTGAGTCCAAGGAGCTCATTCACTAATTTTTGCACCATTGGATTTGTGGTGCTTGTAAATACAAATTCGAATGATGATGACACTCTATTTCTATTGAGATCTCTTCTTATTTTCCCTGCTAATATGAAATCATCTTCTACTTTAGTGGTCAAAATTTGAGCTGCAGCTAGATCTATTTGGCCAGCACGTCTCAAGAGGAAACTGACTTTAGGTAGTTGAGAATTAATGAAAAAGCATTTAAAATTTTCAGCTGTATGTCTAGCAATTATAGGAATTTTGTTTCTCAACTTGTCAAATTTAGC
Source organism: Torreya grandis (assembly GCA_037957365.1). NCBI lineage: Eukaryota > Viridiplantae > Streptophyta > Pinopsida > Cupressales > Taxaceae > Torreya > Torreya grandis. The sequence goes on along the minus strand of JARHVA010000223.1, from coordinate 4,159,725 downwards.
TATGAAGTCTCTCATAGGCTCATGTGATTCTTTTTTCATTTGTGTAAGTTGAGCCAGAAGTGTATGTGCATCTCCTACAGGTTTGAATCTGGCTTCAAACTTAGCTTTCAAAGTATTTCAATTAGTCACAGATCGAGCCTGTAAATGGTAAAACCAATCTGCAGTAGGACCTTGTAGTGTTTCAACAAAAATCCTAACTGCTACATTTTCAAACTCTACCCCAATTACTCCACAAGCTATACTAAATGCTGCAATATGTTCATCAGGATGAACTTTCCCATCACTGTGGAATTTTGGGAAATTCTTCCTAGAACTACGTGGAAGTTCATGTAGAGGAGGAGTAAGATTGAGAGGGCCAAAAGCATTACCCCATAGACCTTGAACTACCATTATAGGGTACTGAAAAGGAGGGATAAGAAATCTCGAAGGGGTAATTAAAAGCACAGCTTTATCAATAGCAGAAGTTGATATTTTGCCTGGTAATGGAGATCTAGCTTTAGTAGAAGGGAAGCTCTTGGTTCGTTGCAGACGAGATGGTAAAAGACATAAATCAAAATCACTTTGTTGTACCAGCTCAAACACAGGGTCAATGACACCTTTAGCCCTTTGGCTTTGTGTATACCTTAAATCTGCCAGATTTGTAAAACAAAATTTAAAAAGAATTGACTTTGCTTCAGTTAAAGCTTGAGGCTTTGAACTGTGCATTCTTTTCCTATTAGTGTAGAGGTGAATGGAATGGATAGACTATAAATAGATAATGGGTATATCCCCAGTGGAGTCACCAAAAATTGTTGGTTGAATATTTTGTCTATTAGTGTTCTAGCAAACAAAATAGGTCTTATCAGCGAAAGCAAGAAGATTAGTCATTTTAATGTGTAAATTTATCACAGCAGAAGGAGACTGTTCTCTCCTCTCATCAAGGGGAGGTTCCCTATGGATATGTTATGTATATATATGAACAGAAAATAATACTCAAGGGTAGGACCAGACATCCATCTCTCTTTTTTCAGAGATGATGTATACAAAACAAAGGAAGAACTCAAGAGAATGACAGACAACACTCCTCTTCATTTAGAAGAACTGTTCAACCAGCAACAAGAATACTCCTGGAAATAAAAGTAGAATATGACTAAAGTGTGGTAACTAGAAAATCAAGACACAGCACAAAGTCTGCACATGAAATACTCAAGAGTGATATACGAAGAATAATGAAAGCTCAAAGTCTTTTCAAAGTTCTTTACACAGCAATGAAAAAACAAACACACTGAAGGCAGCTATGGGGGCACAAAGTCTCTCCATAGTTGATTCTTCAGGACACCTTCTTAACAAATTTACTTATCCTGCTTATGAGATCAATGAAACAAACAAGATATCACAGCACAAAATCTGAAAAAGTCCCTTGTTTTCATTAACAAAATATGATAAACAGACTGAGCACAAAGTCTCAATGATGCCTCTCAATTTTAGCAGAGTTTCATTCAGATTATCAAAAAGAAGATGATTTTACAATGATAGGAAGTCCCTTATATAGCCACTTTCAAGAAGGACTCGGGAACAGTAATACATCATGATACGTTGGGAAATGTTAGGAAGACAAGCTAGAACTTTGGGGCCTTTTACCCATTTGATCTTCTCAATGTAGATAGATAAGTCATGCAATTGAAAGTTTTACAACTTTTAATGTCTGTCTGGTAGTCTGATATTATCTTCATCATTCCTACCTTTCTGATTAATTAAATCAGGTCCTGGATTCAACTTACTGTTATGTTCCTTCCCCGCTTTTTGTTGTTCTTGGCCTTGAAAATTGTGAATGTATTCTATTTTGTATGTTCAAAGGATCAACAGTTATTTTGTTGTCTTCAATTTGACATTTGCGTGCCCGTCACTGTGTTTCCAATGGCTAGTTGACTGTGTTGAATTTGACATGTTCGGGCGCGTCACCCCTTGGTCTTCTTTTGGCTTTCCGCTTGGCACTTTTCCAAATTGGACTTTGCCCTTTTGGGCCTTGAGAAATGATCCTTTGGCTTCAGGAAGTATCTTCAAATTAATGGTCAAAAGTTCCCTGCATGGGCACCTGCCCTTCGGGGTCCTTCATTGGCCCTTCGCAAATTTCCCCCGAGTTTTTCCTCAGGCCATTCCCTTTGAATGTTTCCCGCAGACATTTCCCCCGAGGAAAATTCCTGTGGACAAAAAGTCTGGGGAAAATTCCCCCGAGCTTTGAACAAGTCTTTGAACCAGTCGAAGGGTGCTTTGGTCGATGAAGTGTCCTCCACAAGGGCACTTGTCCTTCGAAAAAGTTCTTTAGCATTAAACCGTCCCTTTGAACTTAGTCGTTGAACCATTTGTTGAACCGATTCAAAGGTTCAATGAAGCGCGCGAAGCCTTTGAAGCAAACAGCCGACGAATGATTAAATGCACTTTTTGCCATTGAACCAATACATTGAACTAATCAGTTGAACCAAGGCTTTGAACCAAAAATGGTTCAAGCCAATGGTTCAATGAATAAAATAGGCCTATAAACTAAGCATTGAACCAAATATTTGTACTTGCCTTTGAACCAAGAGTTGAACCATTTGATTGAACCTGTCTGTTGAACTAGTTCAACGATTCAACGAAGCACGCCAAGCGCCTTTTGAACCAAAAAGTGATAAACCTGCTGTTGAACCTTTTCATTGAACCAAGATGTTGAACCAAAAATTTGGTTCAATGGTTCAACGAAAGCCTTAAATTGACTGACAAACCAAATGATTGAACCAAAAGATGTTGAAATAAAGGAAATGAATCATCTGAGTGAAATAAAGCATTGAACTGCTTGGTTAAACTGAGTGATTGAACTATTCCTTTGGTTGAACCGACTGTTGAACCTTTGAACCCATTGAACCTTTAAACCCAATTGGTTCAATGGTTCAATGGTTCAAGTCATTTTGATTTGACCAAATGTTTGGAAGTCAATGAACCTGTTGAAGCGACTGAACTTTGAACCTTTATGAAGCACTTAACTTTTGCTAATGACATTAAACTTGTTGAACTTTGAACCAGTTAAACCTTTGAACCAAATTGGTTCAATGGTTTAATGATTCAAGTCTCCTTTTGTATTCAGATGCTTGCCGATGAAGATTTTCAATTGAACCAAAACTTTGAACCAATCTCAAAAAATGAACAAATGTTAAAAATCAATTCTTTTGACTGAAAACCACCTGTAGAGTCCATAGATTTTCCTTTTCCTGCAGAGTCCGTAGATTTTTCTTCCTGCTGAGTCCGTAGATTGAAGCCTACAGAGTCCATAGATTCAAGCCTGCAGAGTCCATAGATTTAACCCTACAGAGTCCGTAGATTTTTTGAGAAGCTCTAAAAATGAGAAATCCGAATATTTAAGACAAATTTTGAAAATGGAAGATATTATTTTGGTTTGTAGAACCAAAATAATTCAAATGTTGTTCCAAAAATTACTGTTATTTTTGGGAGACAACAAACAGAGAAGTTGAGGTGTCACCTATAGAAATTTAAACAAGTTAAAAGCTTTCTTGAAGACTTATAATGTATTTTTTATTATAAAAAGCCTATTTAGAGTGTTAAATTGGCAAATAAAAGTGTGGATCACCTTCTAGGATTAAATGATTGTGTTTAGGGCTCTTTTCCCCAAAAGATGAAAATAGAGTACTTTGAGCTTTTGTTGATATCTCATAATAGGGTTACAAATACCTTTTATGGATTATTATGGCTTTGTCTTGTGGCTTCTACATAGGATTATGACTTTGTAAATTTTGGAGGGTAGGTGACCAGTTAAAATTAGTTTTTTGGGAGGCCCAAAGTTATGTTTTCATGTACAAAACTAAGGCAGTGATCACCTATAGGTCTGAGCCCAAATAGACCTCTTCCCCTTAGGTTGTAAATATAAACCATGTTTCATGATTAAATGGTTTGATATGGTCTAATACAACATTCATCACCTAGGGATCAGTTAGAGGATAGAATATTATGTTTTAAGTCCTATAGACACCTACAGGTATGCCAATCTAAGGTTATTCACCTACGGCCAAGGGTTAAAATCCACATCACCTATGTAAAGGTCATAATCAATGGATATAACAACTTGGGATAATGTTTAAGGTGACATTTATGATTTAAAATATCATCAAGAAGAGTTGATTGGTGATGTTCTAAGATCCAACATGCACCTACAGGTGTCCTATTATGCCAAATGCTAACCTAAATCTAACTATAGATGATTGTCTTAGGTAGTAAATAAAATCGTGATGATTATAACTTATTGGTATATTCCTAAACATGAATGGATAGCTCTAAATCATTGAAAGAAGATCCTAGAAGGTTTAAAGAGGGCCATACACAGTCAAAAGTCACACTCATACTTAACCAGTCAATATGTGAAGAAAAGGCATAGGAGTTTAGAGTGATGGGAAAGATTAAAAACATTCATCATGAACAAAAAATCCTCATGACACTATCATATTGGATTTTTAATAGAGAAATGACTCATTTTAAGCAAGGCACAGTCCATGTCTTGAAACCCTGCACAGTCTGCCTCCTTCTTAGTCTATTTTGTTTTTAATGCATTTAGGGGGTATAATGACCTAATAAAAGGCCCATTTTTTGTAAATATCATCCTTATGGGTTTGTTAAATTCATCCAACATTTTACTTGTCTATAAAAATAGGGTAATTTCCCTCTATTTTGTCTCAAATATAGGGCACTTCCCGTGGGTGCAAACTGTCAGTTTTGGGGGAGGAGGGTGATAAGGTGAGACAAGGATTTAAGTGAAACTTTAAAGAAGGTGTGATAATTTTAATTACACCTATTATAACAATTAAAACCAATAAATAAGTTTTGAAACTCAATAGGTCGTCCAAATCCACAAGATTTGCAGTCGGGCCTAAAGGGTAGGGTTTTGGCCTAGAAGCCAAATGGAGAGTCACTTTCACTTTTCACATGAGGTGAGAATTAGAACATATTAAATAATTTTTTTGGGGTCATTAAATATGCTTCTAATGTATTAGGATGTATGGTAAGCCATGAGAATCCATTTTTAGGATTTAGGATAACATAGGCCTACTGGGCATGGTTATGCCTAGTTTTCAAATGATAGGTCACTTTCATTTATAACCTTAGGAAATATTTATAATGGATTGTATAATTATTATGAGGTCCTCATAGACATTTATAATATTTTTTAATGTAGATAAACCCATAAAAGATTCACTTTTGGCTCAGAGACAATTTAAGCATGCAAGAAATGAGAAAATAAGCTCGATATGCCAAGTTGAAGTGCTTATATTTTCTTGAAGGATGTTCAAGGTAATATAATAACCTTGGGGAAGTTTACAGGGTCCTTTAAGATCACATTTGTGTAATTTTTTTAAAATTAAAATTTCCAACGTTCATGAACAAAGGTTAAGAGTGGAAACTAGCTTAAAACCCTCCTAAACCCTTGCTAATAACCAGTTTGAGGAAATAGAGATCAAAAGCTACTCTAATGGCATATTTTTCCTAGGATGATGATTGGAGGTTTTATAATAATTTATTATTCTCCTCCCCATGCTTTTATCCTATATATAATTTATGAATGGGGTATAAAATAGGGTATTTTTTACTATTTTGTGTATTGTGCAGGTTCTAAGAGGTTACAAGATATGAAACCAACTTTGAGAGGAATATTGTGACTTAATAAACCTCACCATGTTCATTTAATTCACCATAAAAACTCCTAATTTTTCCTATAATTATCTTCATCTTATTCAATCAAAACTAGCATAGTGAGCATGATGGTAAGAAGTGTGAGAACTTCAAGTGGACGGCTTATTAAGATGTGCCTGAGTAGTCTAAGGCCATAGAGAGTATTACCAAGTTTTATTCACTCCCAACCATATATTTTCATGGAAAACTAAATCCAATTTTGATTCCAAGTGTGAGGGGTGACTGAAAGAGGAGTTTCTTAGAGTACAGGTAGTGATAGCTCATTTTTAGATGATTCCAAATGATCAGGACTGAACCCAATGCATGGAGAGGCATGTCTATGGTAACCCTTCCCATTTATTCCAATCATCAGACCTATCCCTAGTTAGTTTTTGGATTTTCAAATAGAGATGAATCATGAAGGTAATTTTTTGAGCCAGAATGAGAACTCCTATACCACTTTTCATGAGTTTCATGACTTGGGAAGCCATTTATTTCTTCTAACCTTGCATGGTCCATTTCACATCATCTTCCCATATACATGTAACTCATTTTATCAATTTTAAAAGTATCCTTATTACCTTTGTACTTCTCTCTTATCCTTTCTCTCTCAAATTCTATATGAACTAGCCATTTTGGCCTTTGTAAACTATGTTCCACTTGAGTATGGTGAAGCCCTGCTCATTTGTATATCATTTGATCAATAAGACTATTAATCTTTACCTCTTATATAACTATTCATAGTGTGTTTACTTTGATGATGGATCTTTCTTAGTGATAACTATGTTTTCCTTAGCATGTTGTCTCATTCTTTCACATATTTGCAGCTTCTTCTTGTAGGTCATATAAAGTGTTCTAGGAAGTGTCAAGGTTGAGTGAGTTAGTATATTCACTAATGTCATTCAAGGCCTCTTTTCTAGTCCTCCTCGCCTAAACATTCATCCATAACCTCATATTGAAACATTGATGTGAGAAGATTCAAATTGGAAAAGTGTATGTTTGATTAGTCCTTTGTTCTCATGTGTAACACGCAGTTGGTTGGAAGTCATCAACTAATTTGGTGTATCATCTTCTTTAGGATAGTTTGATTTTAGTTTTATTTCTCCTTTTTCCCTCATAAAGTTTAGGTTCAGTAGTGATCTATAAGTGGTACATCAAGGTCACTATCCCTATCTAGATATTCACCTCATCCTTAGGCTACCCACAAGCCTAAAGGTGTTTCAATTATGCCACTTGGATGAAGAGAGTTGAGAAATCTCATCAAAAGGTGAAAATCCAAGTGACAATATTTTTTGGCATGCTCAGTGGAACTCTTAGTCTTAGAAGTTAAAAGATTTTTCGTGGTCTATCAACACATCAACCTTTGAAGGCATCTATCCAAGCATCAATGGTAACTCCAAAGATACATCAGTTGGTCAAGCAGCCCAGATCTCCTTTTGAAGATAGTTGTTAATATTTTTCTTTGTGTTCTTGCTTCCCAATGAAGTTTCATGGTTAATCTTGGTGTTGAGTATTATTTTACACAATTTGGTGAGACATCTCAAGCTTATGGCATTCCTTATCATCCTTGATGTGATTCTCACTAGTTTTTTCATGATCCTTACCAGCCCTAATATGACTATTATTAGCCTTTCTATGGGTTGTATCAGCCCTAAAATCATCCTCCTCAATGTCTTGCTTCTCCTAGCCAACCTAGACACTTTTCAACTCAGTCCATTACAACTTTGAAGCAAACTCTTTTGGGCTATGAGAAGTACATGATAGATCTTGATACACTAAGGGGATATAGTGAAGAAGTTACTAGTCATGTCATTCATAAGGTGAGAGATGCATTATATCTAGTCAAAAGAGAGTGGGCACCTATTGAGAGAGCTAATTGGTAAAGGTTCACAAGTGAGATGCTAGATGTGAGTTACCTAGTTTCATCCTTAGAAAATAGACTAAAAGCTCATGAGAATTAACCTCACCAAACCTATCAGACTTCATATCCACTTCCCTAAGATTTCTATTAGTCTTACATGATTCCTACTCATGAACCTAATCAAGCTTAAAAAATGTATCCTTTTCCCAATCAGTTGGAGGAGAGAGTTAAAAACACAAGCCTTATTTTTAAAGCAAACCTTGATAGGTAGATTGAGTTAACCAATATGTAAATGATCAATCCAGGTCATTAGTAATGTAATTGGAATTTAATCCCTCATTTCCCTCTCCCATTACATCCCCAACTTAAGAAGTGGCCTCTAGATATGAGATTCCAAGTTGGAGACAAGGTGGAGAATCCAAGCCTAAGGAGATTCCAAGTTTCTTGAATACTTCATCCACTCCTCAAGTTACATCACTACCTCAAGAAGAGACTCCTAATAATAATATACTAAGCTATAATAAGGTAGTGTAATCATGGGGAAAGAAAGAAGATAGAATCCTAGGTAAAGATTGTGAAGTTGAGAAAGAACTTGATCCTATGAAAGTCTCTCCCACACCTCCTCAAGAGACTTCCTGTTTTCCATGTCAGCCCTCTTGTACTCTTCATCTTCATGAATATTCTTATGAAATTCAAGAAAGACTTTTCCTAGATAACCTAACCAATCAAATTAAATAGTTAGAGTTAAGGATAAAATTGCTAAGTCAAGGTGTGATTGAGGCTTAGAGCCCAAAGAAGATCCTATGCCTAAACACACCCCATCTAACCTTCCTCAAGAGAGTGCTCAAGATAAATCAGATTTCAATGAAATTATTTTCAATAAAATGAGGAAAATCAAGTTATTTTAACCCAAGGTCTATCTTCCCTTCCTCAAGATCTTCCAAAAGAACCCCCTACAAGTCATTCTCAATCTGATTTTGAATCCTATGTTCCACCTCCACCAACTAGTTCATCTTGTCCTCACCCCATCACCCTTTGCCCTGATGGACCTATGGTATAAAAACCTAAAGAGTAACCTTTTTTTGACAAAAAAATATAACTTTTCGTTAAATAAAACCTATCTCCTTGGCGACCTCATTGGACTAAGTCACATGATTACAAGATGCCTAGTCTTGGCATCACCAAGAAAGAGAAGGAAGTTGAAGATCTTGTAGGCCTTGAGAAGCAAAGTTAGGTTATGATAGTTGAGACACAACTAGAGATCCCCCAAGAGGTCCTAAATGCTAAATAAGAGGTGAATTCTTATGTGGAAACTTCTAATTGGGTTGATATGGAGGAATGTTTTCTTTTTACCAAAGAAGAGGAAATTACCATTGGTTCTTCCATCACTATCGAAGATATCATGGATGGCCAAGAAAAATTTCTTAATCAGTGTTTCAATGAATTTTTTTCAATCACTGGAGAAAGATATACTCTCTTCAAGGAGGCTATGATCTAGTCAAAGATGGAGAAGGCAGCCTTGACACTCAAGTGAGTATGAAAAGAAAAAGCAACCTTTCAAATCTATCCTTTCAAGAGGCATATGAATTTCATGATGATATGTTTGAAATAATAAAAATTAGATATCTTCCTCTCAATAAGTTTTGAGAAACACATCAGCTCTTGAAGGATGAAACAAGCTCCTATTGGCTTTAATATTTTAAGGAATAAGAAACTACTCCTCTTGAAACTATGCTTATGAAGAAGATACAAATTGATCATGATATGAAGAGTGGGAAAAAGTATGAGGTATGTGTATAATTTCAAGAGTAATATATCTACATTTGAGACCTATTTAAGGATGATCTATGTGAGAACAGATCAAGTGAAGTGCCAAGGAATAGGTATGATCTACAAATCATCTAATCCAAGGAGAAACATGCTTGGCACTATGATTCATCGCATGAAGAAGGAGATTCAAGAAACTTTCCATTTGATCCTAGAAAGGAGTTATGCTTAATTGTTTGTTGTGCATATTTTTTTGTTTCCTAATTTCCCTAAGAGCCTTGAGAACATGTGTGTGTCTTGTTAGTTTGTCTGCTTTATTTTGTGTGTATCCTTTGCTTCGTGTGGTTGAGGTAGTCAATTGGTCTTATCTTGATCAAATCTTGTTTCCAAAGTTTTTTTGTTTGTCTTAAACTTAGATGACTCCCTAAACCAAATGAATTGATAAGCCTACTAGTCTTTAGTATAACAGGCATACTACCCCTATGAGTCACCAATTTATTGACCAAATTTTACCCTATAGTCAAATCGGATCCCTTATAGGTAAAAACTTGAATTTTAGATGTTTTATAGGGTCTAATATTTTTTCATTGGGTGTATTATAAGTTATTTTATGTCATTTAATGTCATCTTAGCCTTGATCTTAGTCATATTAGTGAATTTGTCATTTTGAGTCATTTAAAAGGCTTTTAAGGGTCATAAATACAAGTGGAACAATTTTAAAGGTGTATAAATTTCCTAATTTCTTTATAAACATCCAAGAATTCATATTCCCTATAAATAATGTCAGTGCCATCTGAAACTTATAGGTTATCTAACTAAAGATCAGGCAATCAACTTAAAAAGGAGTTTGTCACTTGTACAACCCATGAGGGAGGATGAGACATGGGATAATTCCATGGAATGTATTTTAATATTCCTTAGGTTAATTTACACACTTTAAATTCTTTATAATTTCCATTTTTGAGCTAAAACTATTCTAGTCCTTTTTTCCTTACTAGACACACATAAGTAGTCAACAAGTTTATGCTTAGTACGGATAGTTGAAGAGGTTTCAAGAAAAAAACATTTGAGAGGTGAAATTAAACTTATATAGATCCATTTCCATAATAATATTTTTAATGTTGGTTAATTTTTCTTTATGAACCATCCTTTACAAGTTGTTTGTGTTTTTCTACTCAGTGTTCCCTGCACCCTATAGGTTTTGCTCTATTTTGGAAAAGTCAATATAAACCAATTGGTGATATTGACTCAAGAGTATTTTTAATCTCTTATTATATGATATTAATTATTTTTTCCATGTTTTAAGGTGTTTTTATGAAAAAATCATCTCAATTTTATAGATTGGTCTCTTTGAAGCTAACTGGTAGTTTTCCATCATTTTCAAGATATTCATGTTTTGATCATGTTTATATAGGGTTGTGATATCTTCTTATTTTTTTTATATATGTTATTTTGATTAATTTATCCTCTAAATATCACTTTTAAAGCAATATTATATGATTTTCATTCATAAAGCACCATGTAGTTAGTTGGTTCCATGACTGTCATGCACAGTCAACTTAGTGAGTTGGGTTAAGGCCTTCAACACATCTATGGAGCCATAAGTATGGTATTGAAACATTTAACACATTACCATTATACATATATATATATATATATATATATATATAATCAATTAAAATTATTCATCTTGGTATAAGAGGGACTATCTAAGTCAACATAGTCACCTGCATATTTATCTACCATAAAATTACACCTACAGATGCTCTCATGGATGAATTCGCATTGAAAATGAGGTGTGTGATTTTTTTGAGGATCTAAAAAATCATAAGGCTTAATTTAAATACCATGAAATGAGATAAATTTACCATTCAATCAAACTCCTGGAGCATATGGTCCATTTCATGATTAGCATCCATATGCAACTCAGAATACTTACCTACAAGTGTCTTCATGATCCACTAAGCATGTTGAAGAGGAAAATTTAAAAGGAGTAGGGTTTTTATAGTGATTAAAGTCTTTTGTAACTTTTGTAAAAGGTTCACGCCTCATTTAAACCCATAAACTATGCATCCTATTCATAAGATTATCCATTGTCTACCTATGCATTAGAATGGCCACTTACAAGTGTGAATAGAGAAGTTGAAGTGTCACCTAGAGAAATTTGGACAAGTTATAAACTTTTTTAAAGACCTAAAATTTAGTTTTGATTATAATATACCTATTTGGAGTGTTAAATTGGAAAATCAAACTTTGGATCACCTTCTAGTGTCAAATGACTGTGTTTAGGGATCTTTTCCCCAAAAGATGAAAACATTGTACCTTGAGGTTTTGTTGATATCTCATCACAAGGTTACAAAGACCTTTTATGCATCTTGATGGCTTTGTATTGTGGTTTATACATATAACCAATGACTTTGAAAATTGTATGGGTCAGGCGACTAGTTGAAATTAGTTTTTGGGAGGCTCAAAGTTGTGTCTTCATGCAAAAAACTAAGGCAATGATCACCTACAAGTCTGAGCCCAAATAGACCTCTTCCCCTTAGGTTAAAAATACAAACCATGTTTCATGATTGAATGGTTTTATATGGTCTAATATATCATTAATTACATAGGGATAAGTTAAAGGATAACATATTTTGTTTTAAGTCCTATAAACACCTACAAGTATGTCAATCCAAGGTTATTCACCTACAACCAGGGGTTAAAATGCACATAACCCATGACAAGGTCTTAATCATTGGAGATATAAACTTGGGATAATGGTTAAGTCAACATTTATGATTTAAAATATCATCAATAATAGTTTAATGATGATTTTATAAGATCCAATATGCACCTACAAGTGTCCCATTATGCCAAATGTTAACCTACAACCAACTGTAGATGACTATCTCAGGTAGTGAACAAAAGGGTGATAATTATGAGTGATTAGTATATTCCCAAGAATTAATGGATATCTCAAAATAATTTATATAATATCTTGGAAGGTTTAAATATGTCCATACACTATTTTTAAACCTAGCCCTTCCTAAACCACCTATAGGTACAGTGCCATACACACAAAACATAGTCAAAAGTCACACTCATACTTAACCAATCAAAATGTGAAGAAAAGGCATAGGATATTTGAGTGATGGGAAAGATTAAAAACATTAATAATGGAAAAAATATCCTCATGAAACTCTCATAGTGGATGTTGAATAGAGAAAGGACTCATTTCAAGCAAGGCATAGTCCATGTCTTCAAACCCTGCACAGTCTACCTCCTTTTTAGTCTATTTTGTTTTTAATGCATTTGGGGGATATAATGACCTAATAAAAGGCCCACTTTTTCTAAATATCATCATTATGGATTGTGTAAATTCATCTAACATTTTATTTTTCTAGACAAATAGGGGAAGTGCCCTCTATTTTGTTTCAAATAGAGGGCACTTCCCTTGGGTGCAAACTATCAGTTTTGGGGGAAGAGGTTGATAAGGTGATACAAGGAGCTGATTGAACCTTTAAATAAGGTTTTATAAGTTAATTAAACCTATTATATCATTTAAAACCAATCAATAAAGGGTGAAATTCAATAGGTGGTCTAAATCCACAAGAGTTGCAGTTAGGCCTAAAGAGTAGGGTTTTGGCCTAGAAGCCAAATGGAGTCACTTTCACTTTTCTCATGAGGTGAGAATTATAAACTATTGTATAATGTTTTTCGGGTCATTATATATTTTTATAATCTATTTGGATTCATGAGAATCCATTTTTGGGCTTTAGGACAACTCAAGCCTATTAAGCATGGTTAGGCCTAGTTTTCAAATGATAGGTCACTTTCATTTCTAACCTTAGGAAATTTTATAATGGATTAGATAATCATTACGAGATAATAATATACATATATAATCTTTTATAATGTATATAAACCCTTGAACGAGTCACTTTTGGCTCAGAAATAATTTAAGCATGTAAGAAATGAGAAAACAAGCTCGATAGGCCAAGTTGAAGTGCTTAGATATCCTTGAACGTTGTGCATGGGAATATAAGAACTATATATAATTTGAGAAGGGAATTTAATATCATATTTGTGGAATTTTTTTGAAATTACAACGTCCAACATTCATGAATAAAGCTTAAGAGTAGAACCAGCTTAAAACCCACCTAAACCCTTGTTAGAGACTAGTTTGGGGTAATGGAGATGGAAAGCTATTGTAATGGCATAGTCTTCCTAGGATGATTATTGGAGTTTGTATAAGACTATATTATTATAATCCCCATGATTTTTTCCTATATAGAATTATATAGATGGGGTACAAAATAGAGTATTTTTTATTATTTTATGCATTGTGCAAGTTCTAAGAGGTTCCAAGAGATGAAACCAACTTTGGGAGAAATATTAAGACTTAAGATAACTCACCATGTTAATTTAATTCATTATAAAAACTCATAATTTTTCTTAATATTAGCTTCATCTCAGCCAGTCAAAAATGGCATAATGAGCATGATGGTGAGAAGTGTGAAAACTTTAAGTGGATGGATTTTTATGGTGTGTCTGAGTAGTCTAAGGCCATGGATGAGTCTTCCAAGTTTCATCCACTCCATCTCATGGATTTTCATGGAGAAATTAATCTAATTTTGAGGCCAAGTGTGAGGGGTGATTGAAAGAGGAGCTTCTAGAGTGCATGTGGAAATAGCTCATTTTGAGATGATTCTAGATGACCAAGACTAAAACTAATGCATGGATAGGCATGTCTATAACCATTCCCATTAATTTAAATTATTATACCTATCCATAGTTAATTTTTGGATGTTCAAATAGATTTGAATCATGAAGGCAGTTTTCTAAGCTAGAATGAGAACTCCTACGCCACTTTTCATGTGTTTCATGACTTGGAAAACCACTTATTTCTTCTAAAATTGAATGGTTCATTTCACATCCTCTTCCCATGCACATGTCACTATTTTACTAAGTTTTACAAGTGTACTTTTGATATTTTGACTTCTCTCTTCTCCTCTCTCTCAAGTTATATAAGAACTAGCCATTTTGGCCTTTGTAAACTATGCTCCACTTGAGTATGGCAAAGCCCTGCTCATTTGCATATCATTTGATCAATAATACTACTAATTTTTACCTATTCCATAATTTTTCATAGTGTTTTTACTTGGATTATGGATCTTTATTAGTGATAACTATGGTTTCCTTATCATGTTGTCTCATTCTTTCACCTATTTATAGCTTCTTCTTGTGAAGTGTTCTAGGAAGTGGCAAGGTTGAGTGAGTTAGTCTATTTACTAGTGTCATTTAAGGCCTCTTGTTTATTTCTCCTAGCCTAAACATTAATCCATAACCTCATAATGAAACATTAATATGAGAAGATTTAAATTGGAAAAGTTTATGTTTGGTCAATCCTTTGTTCTCATGTGTACATGCAACTAGTTAGAAGTCAACTAATTTGGTGTATCACCTTATTTAGGATAGTTTTCTTTCAATTTTCTCTCTCCCTTTTCCCTCATAAATTTTATGTGTAATATTTATCTTAATTAGTACATCAATAGAGCTAGCCATATCTAGAGATTCAACTCATCCTTAGGCTACCCACAAGCCTAGAGGTGGTTTAATTGTGCCACTTGGTTGAGGAGAGGCAAGACATCTCCTCAAAAGGTGAAAATATAAGTGAAAACAAGACCTTGAATCATATCATTGTGATACATCATGTAGGGTTGACTTATGGTGGAGGGGATCATTCATAGATGTTTATTGAGAGGTAGTTAGTATAACCCATGTTGTGAGGAGTGGGATGATGGAGTGTCCTCAGATATTAGATAGACTATCTTTATGTGATATTGTGTGGTAACCAATAGGATTTTTAGAGGTTATCCAAAGGATGGCGTGTATCTCAACATATTTGGGTGAGTTATTGGATTCATGACCGATGACCTAATTTATATGAACACTTAGAATTTGAGTGATGACATGACAATTTGGTATTACATAGGATGTTCCCATGACACCTTATGTATGGAGATGATATGTGTGTTTTACCCTATATTTGGTTATAATATATAAAAATGATAATGTGTTTTAATAGCTTTCAAATTGGAAAATATCAAAATGTTAAAGATATAAAATATTAAACTATTTATATTTTGATAGTATGTTATGTTAGAGGTATAATACACTAAGAGGGGGGTGAATAAATGGTGGGAAACAATCCCATTCAATTTCTAAACCCTTTTAAATACATAAGCATTTAATACAATCATTCATGAAGCATACATATCATTAATAACAATGAATAATGAACATAAAGCAAGATCACACACACAACATAAGATCTATGTGGGAAACCCTCTTGGGGAATAAAACCCACTCTAAGGCCTAAAAACTCATGGAATACTATCCTATAACATTATTATAAATAAGATACTGATCAAATCCTTCTGATTAGGAACCTTTAGTTAAGTCTTAACCTATAACCTTGATTAAGTCCTTCTGATCAAAGGTCTTTAGTGAAATTTTGTTTCACAAGGAACAACTACCCCTAAGGAAGATCAAGTCCTTTAAACCCTCCTTGAAAAGAACACTTCCACATTATAACTAATGTATTCAACACTTGATAATGGATCTCTTAATTATTTGACAACTAGACAAACTCTCTCTCTCAAATAGGCCTCTCACATAGACATGTCATAAACTCTTTCCTTTTTCATTCAAACTATCCTCATCTGCACACTTGGACCTCTTCATATATCCATAAACTACAAGAGAACTATCTTGACATTAATAAAATGACCTATAGGTCATACACATAGTCAACCAACTATTTTTCACATTAACTCCACCAATAGGCACACTACCTATCCTTCACTCCACAAACCACACACATAAGCCTCTCATAAATCTCTCCCCAATCTCTTACTTATAAGTCTAGAACCCAACACATTTGGTTTCACTATATATAGATCAATCATGAATTATCAAGTTCACAATATTTCCTTGTCATCCACATAACATGCCTTCACCTTTAAGGTATCTCATATCGGTCACACCTAAGCACAATCCCCTTTCAAAATAGGCCTAAGTCACTTTTAGGTCCTATGGAGACCCATTCATCTCTTTGACACTTTTTTGAGCAAACAAAAAACATAAGAACACTTAAAAATACATAGGTCTAGTCATTATGTCCCCTAAGACGTCCTCAACTTATCATAGTCACTTTTTCTTACCTTTGCATATGCTTAATTAACTCAAATAGAGACCTTATACATAGGAACACCATTTTTGAATATACAGTCAAATTCTTAATAATTATTCACTCTCAATATAGATTGATCACACCTCTAAAATATGCATAGATCATCCTCATGCAATCTAAAACACTCCCCAATATCCAATTCACCATGAAACATTGAAACAACATCTACAAAATCTTGAATATCCTTCTTAGTTCACCTACAGAATATATACGAAAACACAGTCAACATTGGAGCTCAATATCTTTGTCTATACACAATTCTAGATCTTTAAATCCATATTGCCAAATGTACCTTGGAGTCCTCTACCATTTTGTTTTTACTGCATGAGAAAATTCGTATTTTATCAAAATATATGGATAAATTATTAAGCACTAGTTTTTCCCTTATAAAATTCAAATATTCAAATGGAAACGATCACAATTAAACCTTGAACACCATGCTCGCATCTTGTGTCTTCTCAGCTCAAATCAAATATGCACCATTGATCTTGTTCGATCTTTAATGCATAGTCCACCAAATCCAAACTTTAAACATTTATCACTTTGATCTCATCTTATACAATCTTAAAATGTTGACTCAATGCACTCCATCTATCTCTATGGATCAGTCAGGTCTTTAAAAATCAATACTCACCATTTGATCAATCTATATGAACACCCACTCACCATTGGATCCTTATCTTGTACCTTTGCTTAGTAGTTAAACATCATGCACCCATCCTCATCTCATTGCTTTTTGACTTCTTGGAGCAATGTGCACCATGAATCTTGCTTAAGCTTTAACTTTTGAAAAAATGACTAAGTATGGGGACCCTTTCAATATACCTGGAAGGCCAACTTTGCACCCCAATAACTTCTTTTGTGCTCACTTGTGTGATCTTAAATTTAGACCATATGATAGTCTCACATAGGAGATTCTAACCATGTGACACATTATTCCTAAAACCTTTACGTGTGTAATATATAGTTCCATTAAAGTGCCCTCTCAAAATATTTTGTCATAGAGCCAACTATGTCTAAATTTTGTTTGGGAGACCAAGTTTGCTCCTTTATAACTTTTGTCATGCTTTAGTACATGATCTCAAATTTAGAAAAAATAAACTATGCTCAAAATTGAACAAAATCATATGATCATTTTCTTTTGACACCTTCATACATGCAAGATATAACACTATCAAAATGTTCACTCAGCTCTTTCTGAACATATTGTAAATGTGGCTAAGTATGGGAAAATAATGAATTCTAACTAAGAAGCTAAATTTTCACCCACATATCTTTAACTGTGCTTCGATGCATGACTTGAGATATGGCACATAGTAACTAAGAACTATTGTGATCATAACCATATAACCAACTCCCCTTGCCTCATTCCCACATGGAAATGGTGATATCATCAAATTGCCTATTCAGATTTTCTACCACTAGACCTAAACTATCTAGATGAAAACTATGGACTACCAAATGAATTCTAATTATACACGCATGTTATAAAATCATAGATAACATCTTAGGGACCTATTATATGCGAGACAATCACCATACTTATCCCTAAACATCTCTAATCATGTAAAAACTAAAGATCAACCAAGTGAACTTCAAGCACACTAGGACAAATAACTCCTACATCTCCCAAAAATCATGCAACCTTCACACCAAAGAATGCTTCCTCCAATAAGAAGTAGAAAAGAATGAGTCTAAATGACCTGTTACACTCCCAACTATAACTCTGGCAAAAATGGAGAAGGAAGAGGCCCTTGTGCATGACCTAGAGGAAAATACTAAGGAAGATGCATAAGAAGGAACATGGACCTACATCATGTAGATTGAAGAATAAGAAAATCCTAACACCAAGGAGCTACAATAGGCCCTCTAAAGAGGCATAACCATCATGCTTGAAGAAGTAGAGGAGTCAAAAATCTCCTCATCTATCGAATAACCCTCCACACCACCTCTAAAAATAGAGAAAGAAAAGAGAAGGGTGTGGAAGAATCTAAGCATGAGTGAGGAAGAGATTAATAAGGCACTGACACTTGAAAATAAGGTATATTGATATAATAAAATGCTGAGACCAAAGAAGAGAAGAAGGCCAAGGAAGAGAAGGCAACCAAGGAAGAGAAGGCCAAGAAAGATAATAAGATGAAAAAGGTTCCTGCAAGTGTGAGACCAACTATTAAAATAGAAAAATAGGCACCCAACACCCCCACCATTAAAGTAGATGAAGCTACACAATAGGCATGCCCAAGTAGTGAAGGGGTGCCTAAAGAAAAGGAAGCTAATACTGGCACCATTCAAAATAAAAAGGAGACTGAAGAGGAACCCCAGTAGGAACATAAACAAGGTGAGGTTGGCACTGAGGGAATTCACCTAGAGGTAAACATTGGGAAACCCCAAGAAGAAGAAGTAGATAAAGTGGAAAAGTTTGAGGAAGAACCCCTTGCATAATAAGAAGATGAGTCCTTAGAGGAAAGCATCAAATAACATGGTGGCGCCAATGAGGAGGAAGAAGAATAAATGGAGTTGACCATCATCAAGGGGGACGGTGCATAATTAATCATTAGAGAAAAGGTATAGAAGGGGTGGATAGATGAATACTTCTACATGTTTGACTTCATGCCCCCTAAAGTTGCCACAGCTAAGACAGGTAAATAACTTACATTTGCATTTGACCACTATATGGATGAGCCTCATTTTAAAGTACCTTGAAAGGCTATATTAGGCATAAAAGAACATGAAGAAGGGCATGACTCCCTCATCATCAATCATCATGCCATAAACCTAGTTTGGTATGGGAATGTGCTTATTCAAATGGCCACTAAAGTCATGCACAAGAACATCATCAATAATGGCAGGGCAAAGAAATGGAAAGAAATATACAAAGATGTCAAAGATGAAGCACAGGCCATAAAATTAAAGATATAATAATTATGTGAGCATATAGAGATAGTCAAACCTTTCCTCCTGGTCAGCATCGATACATCTAACCTTTATGAGGTTGATAAGATCTATGTGCTAGTGGAGTAGATGCTCCCAAGGATGAAATTAAAATTGACACAAGAAGAAGAAGAAGAAGAAGAAGATCCCTATTCCATGATAAAAAAGGAGCTTATTGATAAGATTGAAGAGGTGGATGACCTCTTCATAAAACTTTAATAAAGTGTAGATGTAGTTGATGCCATCTTCTTGAGATTTTCTAACCAAGTGTCAGTCATAGATATACATTTCAAGTAGGCAAAGGAGGAAAAGGAGGAGTTGATGATGTAGGTATACTCTGTAAGTAGGTTAGAGTGTGTGTAGATAATGGGGAATATCAATGTACTAAGTACTCAAATAAAGGACCAAGAATATAACCTAAAAGCACTCACTTGTGCCTTACAAACTAAGGCTTGCAATTAAGGAGCAATCTAGGATGGGGGAGTGACAAAAGCTAAGGCAAGTCTAGAGGCTTACAAGAAGGAATTAGACAAGAATATTATGTTTGTGCTTAGCCCCACCTCCATAGAAATAGACAACACCAATAAAGAGATCAATCTCACTATCAATAGCTTTGAATATTTTAGCACTGAGCTTAAGGAGAGCATGCCCAAGTTTTGTGCATCGAAGGCTTTGATAAACTAGTTCAAAGGTGGACTAGTAATTTTGTATGGGGTAATGTTGGGCCCCTATTTTATTAAGTATGAGATCTACAGTAGCATGATAGACACCTCAATACGAGGTAATCACTTGGCATGATGATTATTATTTTGTCATATTGGTACTAGTTAAAGGAATTAATGCACATCTTGCACCAATTGGCAGGTAGTTAATTGGTGCATAGATCTTCAAGAGCATCTTATAAGAGTGGTAACATGTGGCAACTTGATCCACATCCCTTTTTAGGGATACGTCTCCTTGCTAAGGTAATCATCGCACGCCACATGTCTAATCGAGAATTGCCTCAAGTGCTTCGGTGACTAGCCATATAGGGGTCTAGAAGAGGACCCAGATCACTCTAGAGCTTTTGGTGTGATAGCCAATCCTTCTATTAGTATCAAATCTAGGTCTCAAGGTTGAGACCTATGAAAGCTGGTGGGCATGATCCACATCCCTTCTCAGGGATACGTCTCCTTGCTGACGCAATCATCACATGCCACATGTCTAACCAGGAATCACCTCAGGTGCTTCAGTGATTAGCCATATAGGGGTCTAAAAGAGGACCTAGATCACTCTAGAGCTTTTGGTGTGATGGCAAGTCCTTCTATTGGTATCAGAGCTAGGTCTTGAGGTCGAGACCCATGGAATCTAGTGGGCATGATCGACATCCCTTCTCAGGGATACGTCTCCCCACTAAGGCAATCATCGCACGCTACATGTCTGACTGGGAATCGCCTTGGGTGCTTCGGTGACTAGCTATATAAGGGTCTGAAAGAGGACCCAAATCACTCCAGAGCTTTTGGTGTGACAGCCAGTCATTCTTTTGGTATCATAGCTAGGTCTCAAGGTCAAGACCCATGAAAGTTGGTGGGCATGATCTACATCCCTTCTCAGGGATACGTCACGCCAAAAGCTTTAGAGTGATCTGGGTCCTCTTCCAGACCCCTATATGGCCAGTCATCGAAGCACCTGAGGTGATTCCTAGTCAGACACGTGGCATGTGATGATCACCTCAACGGGGAGATGTATCCCTGAGAAGGGATGTGGATCATGCCCACCAACTTCCATGGGTCTCAACCTCGAGACCTAGCTCTGATACCAATAGAAGGACTGGTTGTCACACCAAAAGCTCTAGAGTGATTTGGGTCCTCTTCTAGATCCTTATATGGCTAGCCATGAAGCACTTGAGGCGATTCTTGATTAGACACATGGCATGCGATGATCACCTCAGCGGGGAGACGTATCCCTAAGAAGGGATGTGGATCATGCCCACCAGCTTCTGTGCATCTCAACCTCAAGACCTAGCTCTGATACCAATAGAAGGACTGGCCATCACACCAAAAGCTTTGGAGTGTTATGGGTCCTCTTCTAGACCCCTATATGGCCAGTCACCGAAGCACTCAAGGTGATTCTCGGTTAAACATGTGGTGTGTGATGATTGCCTCAGCGGGGAGACGTATCCCTAAGAAGGGATGTGGATTAATATCACCAGGTCAACATACATAATCTACATCATTATGTGCAAATTAAACATTTGATTGAGAATATGTTGGAAAATAGAGAGATAACATTAGATTTTGGAGCTTCCACGTCTAATTAGAACCTCAATATCATAAAAATACCTTTCCCCAATATAGCAATTAACAATAATGACCAACATAACAACAATAATATCAACAGTCGAGATAGAACCAACAAAACCAAAAATGTCAAATGAATGGACAGAAGCAAGGTCAGAATGATGCCAACAACCAATAAACCTACCATGTAGTTTCACATGACTAAAACAAGGTTGTAGGCCATATTGCAAGAGGTTGTGTTAACACCATTTCCATCAATCTGAGACCAATGACCAATCAAACAAGATCATTGTTAATCAATTTCAATCATCCAATCCATGTTGGTGATCCTTCTTTGACTTGGGTCTACATACAAGTGTACCAACAAACAAGGATCACTACTTTTGTTCCTCATACCAATAACTCATCATTGACCTATGACCACACACAAGTGCATCAAGTGCATCGACAACTAAGACTTATCCTATTTGGTCCCCCACCACCATTATTTGTTAACAATAATGGTCCTGTATCTAATCTTGATTTTGCAATTACACCTTGATCATTAAATATTAGCATATTAGGCCCATGACCATCTACCACTTCACCCATCATCTAACCAACTATTCTAGCTAGGAACAAGCCATTTATTGTTGTACAAGAAAAGGTGTTCAATATTGTGGAATAATTACAGAAGATTCCCACGTAAATCTCCATTTTAGATTTGTTGTGTACATCTATGATCCACAAGAACATCTTGACCAAGTTCCTTGGCCAATCCCACGTCCCAAATGATATATATCCAAACAAATTTCAAGCTTTGGTTGGACACTTAACTCTAAACCAACAATTAATCTTTAACCAAAGTGATATGTCATTCCTTAGCGCTTTGCATAACAATCCATTGTACATCAAAGTTGTCATAACATAACACAAAGTTAAATGTGTCCTCATAGACAATGGATCGGGTCTAAATATTGTATCTCTAAAGCTCATCAAGCTTCTCAGGTATATAATAGCTGATTTGCAGCTAGAAATGATCACGATCAAGGCCTATGATAATGAAGAATGAGAATCACAAGGCACCATTATCTTACCAGTTATCATTGGGACCTTGACCCATGATACTCCATGCCATGTGTTAGACCTTGATTTGTCATATAATATGCTTTTGGGTAGACCTTGGATACATAAAATTCATATAATCCCTTCAACATTGCACCAGTGTATCAAGTTCCCCTATTCAAGTATAGAGGTTACCGTCTATAGAGATTTGTAGCATACAAACATTGCAAGCATTTGGAGGCTGATTACCAAAGCTACAACTATCATTTTGGTTTGAATTCAATTTCCAAGAAGGATAAGGGGAAATAAATACTTTTTGAGTCACTAGAGGCCAACTGTATTGACCTTAATACCCTTGATTCGCTTTCCCACATGCTACCTCCTAAATGTCTAATCATTATAATATGTCAGCTAATGGCCCAAGAGAATATTTGACCCAAGATACCTTCCACATTGCTAAGCATCCACAGAAGCCCAAGTCCTTTGGAAGACCTAAAATCAAACCACCTTGCATGGAATGGCAACGAAAGGTCAACGGCAAATTACATAATCCAACACCTATTATTTTCATACTAGCCTCTAGCCAAGAATATGACTCACTTGTAGATGATGAATCTTGGTTGTATAATGAAAAATTAGATGACTATTACATAAATGACAAGTATCCTATTTGAAACAAAATCATGGATAAACATACCTATAAAGGAGGAGGCCTTGTGCTAAATCAACAGGGTCTGTTGGAGCCAATTTCTGCTAGTTAGTATAAAGGAACATATGGTCTCAGATTTAAACTGCTTGGGGGTGACCCCATGCACCTTATTCATGTTTCAATGCCAATAACTAGTGACGATGATGTTGATAATGAAGCAAAGTCTGATCATAGCCCTTTTGATGATCTAGCTAATATTAATTTGTTTAACACTAATGCCATTTGTACCCTTCAACCAATTATTTGCCACAATCTACTTCTATTATATTATGCTCAACTAATAGACCGGGGCCAACAAAAATCAATAGTTCTAGTTGACAAGTTTTAGAATGATGAGGCCTTCTATGATTTTCTAGGCCTTAGGGGCATTGTTTCATTGGGAGACCACAAACAAAGGTTCTCAATCAAGTTGGATCTTGAAGCCTATTTTGGAGAACAGGTAAACACCCTTATCCATAAACAATTAAATAAAACATTAAGGTCCCAAGGTGAAAACCTCTTTGAGGTACTTTTAGACCAAGGAAATAGTAAAGAGAAAGGCCAGTCTAGTGGTAAAAACCCATTTTAGGTGCCATTATATGGGGTGTTCAACCTTCCTCAAACATAGCTCAGGATACCACCAACGATGAACTTACCTATGGGTCCAAGTTCAGTCTTGAAGAACAACAGGATTTTGATTGAATCATCCAAGAGTTTACAGCAATATTTTTCACATGGACATCCCTACCATTGGGGGATTTTGATTCATTATGCCTAGGAGAACTTGAAGAGCTAGTCCCAACGGAGGACTCTACTATTACAGTCTAGTTTAGATCTTTGCCAACCATTCTAAAAGATGGTTTAACCCTTCTAGTGGAGGATACTATAGAGGTTAACATCAAGACTCTAAACAACCCAAAATGGATCAAAGTAGTTGCATCCCTCATTGAAGAGGAGTGTGAGATATTTACAAGCCTTTTGAGGGAATTTGTTGATATATTTGCATGGGCCTACTCTGACATGCTAGGTTTGGGTCCCACCTTGGTTATACACCACATCATGGTACCTTGATGCCAAACTTGTAAAAAAAAAAATCACAAGATTTATCCTCACATTTTTGTATTATTAAAGAAAGAGCTGGAAAAACTCTTAGAAGTGAGATGTATTCGATCGATCAACTACTCATAATGGATCTCAAATGTTGTACACATCAACAAAAAGATAGATGGAATAAAAATATGCACTAATTTTTGAGATAAACAAAGCCTACCCTAAGGATGACTTTTCTCTACTAAACATTGACATGATTATCGACTCCACAACAAGTTATGAAATGCTTTCACTAATAGATGGATTCTCAGGCTACAACTAGATCTACATTGCACTAGAAGACCAACATAAAATAGCATTCACCACTATGTGGGGAACATTATATTATTAGGTTATGCCATTTGGTGTCAAAAATGCAAGATCCACCTACCAAAGATCCATGATTATCATATTTCATTTTATGATGCATGACATTATTGAAGAATACATCGATGATAGACAAGGTAAATCAAATACCAGGGTTGATCATCCCACAACACTAATAAGAATATTTGAGTGATTGCATGAATACAAAGTTAGGCTCAATCCTAAGAAGTGTGGTTTTGGAGTTACTTTAGGCAAATTACTTGGCTTCATTGTGTCTCACTAAGGCATTAAAGTTGATCTAATAAAGGCACGAGCCATTACAAAGATGCCACCACTAACCAATTTGAAGCAACTCCATAATTTATAGGGCAAGATCCAATCTATCAGATGCTTCATATCTCAGTTGGTCGATAAGTGCCACCCATTCACACACTTGTTGAAGAAATGGGTAGAATTTCAATGGGATTATGAATGCTATAAATTTTTCCAACAATTGAAGGACTATCTAGCAAATCCACCCTTTTTATTGCCTCCAATACTAGGACAATCATTCTTCCTATACCTATCAACTATCGATGAATCCCTAAGGGCACTTATATCTCAACATGATGATAATGGAAGAGAGCATGTCATGTACTATCTAAGCCATACATTGGTCACGTATGAGCACAATTATATGCCCATTGAAAAAACTTATTTAGCTATGGTCTTCATAGCTCAAAAACTATGATATCACATGTCAAAAATAAGACCATGGTTATTTGAAAAGTAGATCTGCTTTAGTATCTACTATCTGAAACAACTTTACACGGTCACATGGTCAAATGGATCATGCTTCTCAATGAGTTTGAGATAGAATATGTAAATCAAAAATCCATCAAGGGACAAGTTATCACATATCAACTTCTTGAATCACCCTTTGCAAATACAAAGTCGTCAACATTTTAATTCCCAAATGAATCCAAAATAACCATAATTAAAACACCTATTGAGGAGAAACATTAGAAGCTATATTTTGATAGATCATTTACCACATATGGATTAGGGGTATGACTTGTATTCATTATACGATAGGGAAATTTCATCCCTAAGTCATTCAAGATCAGCTTTCCTTATACCAACAACATGGCCAAATATGAAGCACTCATTGTAGGGCTTCGATAGGTAGTATAATGGAACATACAACATATAAAGGTTTATGGTGATTCTTAGTTAATCATTAATTAGGTCACAGACCATTTTCAGACCAAGGATGACAAATTGGTGTCGTACAAGGCTATGGTCAACACTCTCAAACAATAGATTATCGATATCTAGTTTGAACATATACCAAGGGCCAATAATAGAACAATAGATGCCATGACTACCATTGGATCTTTGATTCAACATATAGATATGGCCAAAGAATACCAATTCATCATTGATAAATTTTTAGCACCAGCTCATGAACCTTCAATTATTGTAATGATCTATGATATTATTGGTCCCAACTCTATTTGGTATTTAGACCTATATGCCTATCTTCATGACCAAATTATGCCACCAGACCTATCCCACAAATAATCCAAATCCTTTGTCCACCATGTTGCATGATATAACTTACTCAAACCAACCTTATACCACTAAAGTTTTGATGGAACTCTGCTTTATTATTTAACTTTGGTAGAATCTACATTAGCATTATGAGAAGTTCATGGAGTATGTGGAGCCCACACCAGCGGGGTAGTCCTATCCAAAAAACTCTTATGTATTGGGTACTATTGGCCAATGATGGATGCAGATACAACTATATATGTGAAAAAGTATGATAAATGTCAGTGACATGCCAATTTGATTCATGTCTCGACCAAGAATTTGAAACTAATGCTTACACCATGGCCATTTGCTACATGGGGCCTTTATCTCATTGGGAAGATAAACCCCACCTCATTTGATGGTCATAAACATATCTTTACCACCACAAAATATTTCACTAAATGGGTCAAAGCTATAACCCTCACATGACTAGAAAGCATATTTTCAAATTCATCTTCAACCATATCATTTGTTGATACAATATCCCATCCAACATTATATTTGATAATGATAGATCATTCAAAAACAAGGATGTTGAATTGTTATGTGTTGAGTACAAGATTAAATAACATTTTTCCATGGTATATTAACCACAAGGTAACGACCAAGTAGAAGCATCTAATAAAACCATTATCAACATCCTTATATAGATTATCAATGATGCCAACTATGATTGACACCTTTAAATATTCCATGCCCTTTGGGCACACCATACCAACTATCGTACTCCTAAAGGAGCCACTCCATATTCACTTGTTTATGGCATTGAAGCCATTCTTCCCATTGAGGTTGATTTACCTTCTTTGTGTATCTCTTTGAAGCATGTTATCGATGATGAAGATTATCGAGTAGCTTGCCTGCAAGAGCTAGAGTTACTTGACAAGAAATGCTTGGTCACAGTTAATAACATTCAAGCATACCAAAATTGACTCTGTGGCTACTATAATTAACATGTTAAACAAAGAAAATTTGAGCTTGGTGATATTGTTATTAAAGAAAACCAAAAGAATACCATGATCGAGAAGAAACACAGAGGCAAGTTCAAACCCAACTGGATAGGTCCTTTTATTATTGTTGCAAACTATGGCACTAGAGTATATAGGTTCGCTACACCAGACGGAGATGAACTTAATGAGTTGATGAACATTATCCACCTCAAGCGTTACTTTGCTTGAATGACCTAGTCTATTGTCTATAAGGGTTATTTTAATTATACCATAATATTGACTTTCTTTCTTTGTACCATACCATTCTATCACTTTGTCATTCTACCATACCTTCCCCATCGAACAAGTTATTTTATTCCTCCCTACCCAACTTGTTTAACCTTGGTTCTATTCCATTGGTTCCAAGGCCATTTTTAACACAAAGATGTAGATCAGTTTCAGTAGTTGTTTCAAGTATTCTAGATAGAGGCCATATTTTGTAGTATGACAGAGGTTTGGCAGTTACATCCTTCATTTATTATTTTGTTCTATTCCACATGGGCCTAATTATAACCACCTTTGGGTAAATCAATGTCTCATGGTCATGCTTCTAATTATAATTGCCTATGGGAAAATTAGTATCATTGACCTATGCTATCAGTTCCTAGTTATAAATGCCTATGGTAAAACTACATGCAACACTTGTTTATCATTCCTTGAAGTACCACCTTGCCATTCCTATGTTATACTATGTCATTTTTCCAACTTTGCTTATTTTGTTTGGATTGTTTGCTATACTAGTCAAATTCCTTTTCTATAAGGTAGAACTATAGTGACTTGAGGTCCCATCCTGGGGATATGTAGGTAGTGCTTGATTTACGTTGAGGTTAACTCAGTCACCCCTAAGCCACGCTCTCATCATTTTATGAGAAATTTTAAGTTTGACTACTCTTTCCATTTTGTAAGCTTCAACCGTTTAGTATCTCATAATTCTCAATTGAGTTTAGATGCTCTGAAAATTCCAAAAACATTTGTAAAATCAATTTTAGAAAATCCAAAAACATTTACCACTTCTTTGCCTTAAGGATTCTAGGAACCATAGATATTTCACAAGAAACCACTTGTCATATAATTTCCCCATCCTTTTTGGCCTTTGCATCTCACACTCTCATCATTTTGCATGCCTATTCTTCTATTCCATAATCATGTTTTCTTTCTCATCATTTTATTTAATTCAATTTCCTGGGAGAACTACATTTGACCTGAAGTTTTTATCAGATCTTACATCCATTGAACTACATAGGCAACATCCACTTACCTAATGCATATGGAGACAGCTCAACCACCCCCTTATTTTTCTTCTATCCCCCCCATTTTATTTGTTTGTTAAGTTGTCTCCTATTTTCTACAGGTGATGTTCATCATCTTGTTTACGTAGTGTTATTTGTACTAACATTGTGATTAACCATTGTTTGTTTTTATGTTCTTTTGGTTTTTTTTGTTTGTTTCTTATTTTGTCTTTCTGTTTTTTTATTTATTTTACCATTTATTTGCTTTTTGGTTGTGCCTTTATTCAGTCTATGTGTGTTCATTAGGTGATTCCTTACACATTATTCTTGAGTCCATCCATATTCATACGTCAACATTGTCATGATGGTTTTTTATCATTGGTGCATTATTTTCCACTGAGTATTGGATCATGTGTCAGTTTTTATGCATATTTTGGCCAAATCCTCATGGTGTTCTATCATGATGCCTACCATCACATGCTACAACAAAAATTAGCTCAAGGAGAGTCTTCACAGTAATGCAATAATGATACATCTCCTTGACACCAACACAATTCCAGATCTAATCCAAATCATATCCCAAATGGAGTAATTAAACAATGAAAGAATTTTGACCTTTGTTAGTTTAGATGAGCATCTCCCTAATAGTAGGTTACCCAAATTCATCTTTCTCCTCTGTACCAATTTGCCATCATAATTTTATATCATGTTTTCCATAATCAGGATATAATGATTATAATTACCTTTGGGTAACTCATTATATACCATCCCACTTACATTACCAAGATTCTAACTGCCTTTGGGCAAATCATTGAGTTTTCATCCATTTAAAAGTTGATGTTTATAACTACCTTTGGGCAAATCATTCTCTTTTTTCTGCCCAATTGGGGCATGTTTTCATTGTGATAATACTTATAACTGCCTTCGGACAACCATTATCTCTATTGGCCCAACTAGGGCATGTTTTTATCCTACCAATGATTCTAACCTCCTATAGAAAAATCATTATTTCCACTTTTACTGATTATAACCACCTTTGGGAAAATCAATCTCTTGTTTCCCTAAACCTTTTTCAATGATTATAACTACCTTTGGACAAATCATTACCTTTTTATCCCACCTATGTTGACGATTATAACTGACTATGGGCAAATCATCCTATTTGTCTACCCTCACTAGGGCATCTCCCTATGCCAATGATTATAACCACATATGGGAAAATCATCCTATTTGTCTACTTTAATTAGGGTAGCTCTATATGCCACTGAATATAACCACCTTTGGGAAAATCAGTCCCTTCTACCCCATTCCATATTTTTTGTCCACTCGTTTCCTTCTTTCGAGGGATCGTTTGTCGATCCCTTTGCTAACCGCTCCCTTGAGGGGGTAACTACAGTTCATTCATTATTATTGAAGTCATAAGCATATAAGACATTTTCATTCTTTGAGAAGATGTTACTATGTTTATAGCTTACAATGCTTTCCTAAACATGGGCAAACCATAGACACTTAAAATTGGCCACCAATGGCCTTCGATCAGACTTCAGACTAATTCTTACCAACCATTGCAAATTAAGCCTAAAAATCACTAAACATCCCAAGTTTTCTTGTGTATAATTAATCAAAGCTCAAAATCTCGTTAAGATATCCCTAATTGGGGTATCCTACCATAATCAATAAAAACCTCACGCAGATTCATCTCTAATCAACTTGTGGCATCACAACATGCAATTTGGCTTGTGGACCTATTAAGTGGGGTAAATGCACACATAAAATCAAATATTGAAAATGTTGAAAATCCTAATAAAAATTAATTAAAATGATAAAAAAATTAAATGCCTAGTTGAATTATCCATGTGTAATTAATGAACTACTAAAAAAGGAAATTCAAAAACCAATAATATCCTAGCTTTTCATGATTACCCTTTATGGGTTGTCAAGCCTTTGCAAATATCTCAAAATATCTCACCCATGTCTATTCATTATAAATCATGAGTTTTTGACACCTTTTAAATCTACTAGGTTTAATTAACTCACTAAGGTTAGGTTTTAACCCATTCTATGTTTAAACTAAACCTTAACTCACCTTGGGTTGGTATTAGTTCTATTTGCTATAAATACAAGCCTAGATCTCTTCACAAGGGGACTTGGATATTATAGAGTTATAATGTAGGTTTTTGCATGACTCATGAAAATAATGTTATAATGCTGAAATATTGAGCCAATCCATCAAGACACGAGCAAAATCCATATCAAGCTACCATGGTGCCAAGGAGAGAAGGAGATAGCCAAACTCCATTATCAAAGACTCTTTGAGCACAAACCAAGGAAGTCACTAACAAACCATTTAGAGTTATCAAGGAAGGTAAGGATTGTTGTTCTTTGCATTTTAGTTGAGTTTTCAATTGTGTTTTGTTTACTAAACCCCACTTAAGATCTAGGCTTAGAGATGTTAGCATGTTAGTGTGTTTTTATTCAAGCTTTGTTACTTGTTCTAACCTCCTCTCTATTTTCAAATTCCTATGATCACACATCCATCTCACTGAATTTCATTATGTATAAGACTAGTCATCATATACACAAGCCTTCTTAAGAACCTTATGCTTAAGTATTGGTACACTAACATGCTTAACTTGTATTGAACCTTAAAATCAACCTTCGAAGAATCATCAGGTTGTCGTCAAATTTTCTCTCATATCACATGGCTTCTTTGTCACATACAAGTTCATCATGCATCTATGCCAAATGTACCTTGACATCAATGATATCCACCTTTACCTTAACATCAATGATAACACTTCTCAAGAAACTTCCCCTTTGTCATTGATGGTAAAACATTGTTCAATCTACCCACATTTGTCTACCCAAGTCTGGTCAATCTCCCTTCTTGGACTTTCTCCCCCTTTGACATTAATGACGAAGGGTCCTACATAACTATCATATAAGGCCCTACCTTCTTGCTACAGGAGCTTAACACACAAAATTTGAAACATTAAGGCAATATGATCCCCCTTACTACAAACATACCTCCTTTAGATGAATTCTGATAACAAGACCACTTCTCAATGTAGAACAAACTTAGTCACAAACTTGAATAGCTCCCCCTCAAACCAATCATCCATTATGCTTATGTTGCATGAATAGTGTCTTCATGAAGCCTAATAGATTCACCACTCTATTGTATGGAACTATAACATTGTAAGTTCAAGAGATTCCCAAATCTCCATGCTCTCATCTAACTGAATGTCCTTCAATACCCTTTTAGACTTGATTTACATTATAGGTTTGATCTATTCATCATCCATTTGATCATTGATGTGGGCTAACAATAGGCATTCCTAACTTGTTTTTACATTTGAATCATGCTCTATCACAATAGGTAGTCCACTTGAGCTTGTAGACTGATCATGACTCATCTTCATTATCTTGTGTTTCTAAACATTCATTTGTCTTCTTTCTAGCACTCTAGGGGCTTCAAACCTCCTATTTTGACTTGATGACCTTATAACCTTGTTAAGATAGAATCTTTAAGTGTGTCCTAGATCATGAAAATCAAAGTAAACCACCTTATACATATCTGTTGATTGATGTGAGTTGTGACTCATTCCATAGTCCCATGGATACTCATTCTAGGAGAGTCTTCTACATTCTCTTGCTCTATGACCAAACTGATTGCACATAAAATAATAACCATTTAATTAATTGGCATACCTTATAGTATTTGGTTGTTTGATAAGTATTTTCATGTTGACTTTCTTATCTTCAATAGTCTTTTTCTTGACTTGAGGTGCCTCCTTTTCATCTTCTTTTAAACCAAGACCGGTTTTGTCACTTGCAAACTTTTGACAACTCAAAATATTATATAATGCTTTAGTGCTCTTTTCAAACTTCACAAAGCTCCTCACTTTATTGGATGGTTGATTTAACTCAAATTTTAAGGATTCTACTTCAAATTCATGCCTAATGCACTCTTCCTCTTTAGCCTTTAGTCTTGTATTGACTACCTCTAATTGTGCCTCAACTTGATTGATGATCTCATCATACTCTTTGGAAGCGTTACTCGACCATTCTGCAAACAAGCCAATATGATCCTCATAGTCCTTAAAAAGTTCTATTATTTTGTGATTATTTTTCCTTTGGAACTTCAATTCCTCTAGTGCACTTATTGATTCTGCCTAAAGATCTACTTCAACTTCTTTTTCATTTGATTCCACATCAACCATAATGCCTTTCCCACTTAAACAACCATCATTGTCTGATTATATGGCCATAAAGAAAGTTTCATAGATGTCATGTTTAGGTTCATGACTACCATTATCACTATCAGACTCACTTGAGTCACTTACATCAGTAGGATTATCTCCCTTAATGTAGAAGCTTTTCTTATTTTTGAAAATTCCTTTTCTACCTTCATACTTTTTAAACTCCTTATTTCTATCAAGATTATAGGTCTTCCTTTTCATATTCATGATGTTCATCATGTTCTTCATCATGCTCAGACTTATCCTTTTTGGGGCACTTGGATACAAAGTGACCAATATTACCATAGTTGAAGCATTTGAATGGAAACTTACCTTTGTACTTACCATATCCAAATCTCAACTTCCTTGCAAACATAGCTATCAGTTAATCATCATCAACATTTGAGCATTCCTCATCCTTGACCTTTTTGGATTTTGACTTCTTCTCAACGTTGAATGCTGCTTCTTTCTTAGGAGGTATTCCTTCATTGGTTTTCCATCTCATGGGTAGTCAAGATGCCATGAATCCCATCCATCTCTAGCTTATCTAAATATTGCATCTCTTCTACTATAGATACCTTAGATTCAAACTTATAAGTTAGTAATCTCAACACTTTTTGAACAACAGTGGATTCTTTGACTTCTTCTCCCAATCCTCTAATGATATTAACAACTTTATCAACCTTCAATAGGTAGGATGCAATGGTTTCATCTTCATTCATTTTCATGATTTCAAACTGTCTTCTGTGAGTCTACAACTTAGCCATATTTACCTTGGTGTCACCTTCATAGATGGCATTTAATTTATCCCATATTCCTATGGCTGAATCACAATGCATTACTTTCACTATCTCTGCCTTTGATAGGCCACAAAGAATGGTGTTCATTGCCTTAGAATTGTTTTCACTAGCCTTCTTACTTGTTGCATTTGTTGGTGGAATAGGAGGGACAATTTAACCATCCATAACTGATTTCCAAATATCATGTCATTGTGATATGAAATATATCTTCATTATGACACTCTAAAAGGCATATTTAGATCCATTAAACAATGGAGACTTACTGGTAGAGAAACCACTTTGAGCTTACTGACTAGCCATCATTACTTGTAGGATCTTCCTTTAGGCCTTTATAAATACTTCAAAGGATTAAGATATAATACTAAATATTGGAATAAAAATGATTGAGAGGGGGGTTAAATCAATCTCCAATACTTTAAATATTTTACTTAAGCAATCATATATCATTTAGACAAGCATGTTCATCTTTAACAAGCATAAACATCCATCCACAAGAGCATGAAAGACATGAACTTAATATGTATGTGGGAAACCCTCAAGGGGAATAAAACCCAATGAAATACAACTTGGAAAACTTTTCCTATAATACCATGAATCAAATTTAGTTGAGCACCAACCCAACAAGGAACACCAACTCCTAAATTTTTCAAGCACCAACTTAACATTAGCAAGCACCACCTTGATAGAAGGCTACAACCCCCTTGATCATCAAGAACCCACTAAATAAATACTTTGGAATTATCTAAATTGATATTATTACCCTCTCACAATTGATGATGGTCTTCTTTTGTTCTATCACACTCAAATATGCTTCTCACACAAGCAAAAATTGTTTTATGGCTTGAAACTATCATGAAAGCACTCATGAAAACCTATAGATGTCTATGAATAATTTATATCATTTTATCAATATGTTTCACCACCTTTTAAAAGTCACACAATCATATTTTTCTTTGCTTGACATCTACACCTTTCTTTTCTTTTTTATTATGCCTAAAAATGCCTAGTATATATACAAGACTTTTCTTATCCATATCCTTCTTGGTTGGCCAAAAACTCTTGTATTCTTATTTAAGACATGGAATGAATATTATAACACTTCATAGACATGGATAAAATGTGATTTTAGTCCCTTTATTTCTAACCTTTTTCAAATAGGCTAAATATCTTCTTTAGGTCTCATGGAGACCTAATCTCATTAGGCCTAATTAGCACATGTTACCCTTTGATACTTTTGGAGAAAATTCAAACATATTATACTGAAGAATCACATCATATTTCATCCCAATAAAAAAAAATTGAGCTCATATATACTCCATAACACTTTTTATCACATATCACTACTTGGAACAGATCATCACAATAGTTTATAATAGCTCTCTATATTCTCAGAAGGTCTATCTAAAATAATTAAAGCACAAACATAAATTTTATAAACAACCATGACCAAAAAAACATGTTTATATAATCCTTATGACTTCAGGGTCATCATAATGTGCATTAGACCTCGTAACTCATAGCAAAAGTGCTCAAACCCTTCTCTATAAGAAGTTCACTCAGAATTGTCAATTGGTCTCAAAACACAGTTATGGAACCTTAAAATTTTTACCCCTGTTGGAACACTCTTAAGATATTTCAATGAATTATTATGATATTACATCATACTTTTATCAAATTTCATTAAAACAATCACAATAACAAATAATAATTATTGGTCTTATAGACCAATCTATTGACTTCCTTTCTCATAGACCTTACTCAATCAGACAAGCCATTTTGGCTTCTATGTTCCAATCCTCTTATAATAACGTTCAAGATTTTGAAAAGAATGGATAGGAAAATAATGTCTTAAACAACAACAATATATGCATTTTATGTTTCATCTAAGGGCAGAGAACCTCCAACTCATCATTCCCACTTATTTACTTAGACTTGTTAATACACCTTTAAACACAATCATGGTGAGAATGAATTTCAAATATTATGAAGACACTTTCAGAGAATCATGATTCATGTGGATTATCCCATTATATAATTATGTATCTCTCATATATAAATATACCATGGTCAAGAGATAATATTGGAGACCAATCTCACAACCTTACATCTTCACTGTCCTATCTGCATAAGAGAGGTCAACTTATGAGCAACATTCTCAACATATCTACTGACCTAAAAATAATATAATAAATATGAATGATTGATATAGGTCTTTAAAAATAACCCCATGCATTTGGATCCATCCTTAATCCATAACAACACATCCCTAATCTCAATCTCACTTCTGCCTAGTTATTTTCACTATCTGCATCACAAGGCCTTTTAGCAATAGGTCAACTTGCATGACTAGTTTAGCACACCTAAATTCTAAAATTCTCAAAAACCACCATAGGCATAAGATATAAGTATCAAGCTTCAGCCTCCATCCACTTAGTAACTTTGACTTGGTTAACTCTGCCTGATATTTCAGATTTTTGAGAAGCTTGGCATTTCCTATAGGGTCCACTCACTCATTTGACAAACCAATGCCACTTGGAGGTACCTAGGAAAGTCCTATACATGATCCAATAATAAAAATATGTCATTCAATCCATTTTTATCCATTTCCATCAAGATCTTCCATATCATGTCAAAGTTAGGGTTTTAGAGAGGTTTAAACCACCTTACAGTCTTAACAAGTATTCATAGATCTTAGGCCCTTGATCTAGAAACTAATTCTTGTAAATTTGAGATAGGACAATTATGCATATAAAATTAATGGATTAGGTTATCATTCATAGGTTACACATGCCAATGAGTACATGAAAGTTCTTTTGGGGTTGAGAATCCTTTATTTTGTGCACAAAAGAAACCTCAAAACCACATTCCATACCCTTTCTTGCATAATTTAACCTCAAAATTGGTCAACATACATAAAAAAACATGAAACACCTCTTTCAATTCTCATATATCCATGATTACCTTAGAAATTAATCTTGATACCCCATTAGTCCACCAACTTTCTCTTTGCTCTTTAAGCTTTTGATCTGCAAGTTACTTTAGAACTTGAAATTGACTTTTTAGCCATTGTTCATGCATTCTCCACCTCATTTACATTATCATGAAACTTATAACATAATACAACACTAATTTTAATCCTTCATAGGTCTTGACAACACCTCATGATCCCTCACTAGGTCAGGAAGAGTCTAGGACTAGTCTAGTTGCATAATAGGTCTATAGGTCTCACCCTTGTAAGCACACTTTGAATCTCCCCTAAATGATTAAATGCTTCACATACATGATCAAGTATCCTCAAACATCATCTTATAACTCTATGCATCCATCTCACTAAATTCTATTATGTACAAGACTAGGCATCTTATGCACAAGCCTTCTCAAGAACCTTATGCTCAAGGACCGGTACACAAACATGCTTGCCTTGTACTGAACCTTGAAATCAACCTTATAAGAACATCAAGTTTCCTTAAAATTATCTTTCATGTTACATTTATTTCTTGTCACATACGAATTCATCATACATCTATCCCAGATGCACCTTGACTTCAATGACATCCACCTTGATCTTGACATCAATGACAACACTTCTCATCACCACACTCACACAATATATGGTAATTACACCTATTTGTAGATTCAATGGGGGAATTTCATGGTGATATGGATTACACACATTAATAGTTTTAATATTTAGTGGGGGCATGCTTTGGAATCATGTTCACCACATTCATTCAGTATGGTACTTATAATTCATAGATTCAATGGGGGCATGCTTTGGAAGCATGTTCTTCCTACCTACTCAATTTTTAACATCTCCAATTTATAGTGGGGGCATGTTTTTGAAACATGTCCTCCACATTGGTACTTTTATTAGTTTTATATTTCTCCATATATAGTGGAGGCATGCTTTGGATAGATGTCCTCCACACTTATACAATTTTATGAATTGGCCAAAACATATAATTTTATAATTCTGATACACATTTGTGGTAAAATTATATACATGGTACCATTGTTACACACTATTTTAGCATGAGACAAATCTAAGGTGCATATGATATACAATATGTGCTAATATTTCAAAATCCAAATCAAATTTAGATTTCAAAACTATTGCACATACTAATACCAAGTGGACTTTTATGGACTTTAGCAATCTAATCTACTGCAGTAGTTGGTTTACCTTTTGGCATGGTTGGTGTGATTAAATCACTCAATTTTCACAAGTTTTTAGTTTGGACTTGATCATCCAAACTCACCAGGTTACAAGTATCATTGGGTTACATGGTTGAGTTAATCTTAACTACCAAGTGGCAACTCACTTTTGCTCTAAAGTTAGGGGCATGTGCCTTCCAAGCTCTCTCTCTCTCTCTCTCTCTCTCTCTCTCTCTCTCTCTCTCTCTCTCTCTCTCTCTCTCTCTCTCTCTCTCTCTCTCTCTCTCTCTCTCTCTCTCTCTCTCTCTCTCACACACACACACACACACACACACACACACATTGAATATACACACTTTAAATATTTATCTATATTTATCCTAATCCTAATTTTAGAGCGTTACAATGATACATATTTTATAAAAATAGCTTGCCAATATGCAAGGTGGTTACGTCAACACAAAAGTGTACTCCTAAACCTTGTTCTTTCAATTTCAATCAATTTCAAGTACTTTTGACCTAGATTATATACACTGTAACATGATCTTGGTTGCAGGTCAGTCACCAATAAAGCACTAAAATCTAGCTCCAACAAAGCACTCAAATCTAACTCCAGCAAAGCATTGAAATTTAACTCAAGCAAAGATAAGGTGTGTATACACACCCAAGTACTTATTTCTTTCCTTCAAACTAGTAATTTCATTACTAGGTTAAAGAAGGGAAAATGTAGATGATATTTTATGATTATGTATCACCTTAGTCTTATACACTTGGAAATCTCAGACCCTAGTTGTTCCTCTTAGTTATACACATGCCTTGCTTTTATAAGCCTTGTATATACTCTATTTTGTGCCCCTTGGCTTATCTCTTAGTCTAACTAACCTTATATTGATGACACAGTCATCCCATCTTGCCCAGAATGCTTTAAATGTACTTATCTTACACCTCTACAAGTTTTGAGTCTGTACATGCTCTCTTTTGCCCTAGACACTAACATCTATAATAGACAGTAGCATTGACATTATTATCCTACCTCAATGCAAGTGTCCCATACCCTCAAGTCATACAATTTATAAATGAAACATATTGTAATGTTTGCCTCAGTGTTTTAATTTGAGTTATCTCCTAATAAGATTGGTATAAATATAATATCAATCCTCATTCATTCCTCATCTATGAATACCTAACAATCAGACCAAAAGAGCACTCAAAAATCACTCAAGTTACCAAAAGATTTCTTAATTTTCCCTATTCTAAAATATGTCAAAGGAACATCTCAGTGATAGGTCTAAATTACTAAAGGAACAATCATAAGGTCACATTTTCCAAGTTATAAGATAGGACATTATTATACTCACTTTACATATTACATGATTCACACACAATCCAACATGTAAGGGAGAACTACATGAGTCTTAGGCCCTCTTATGGTGTATTGGTTATATAGGTAATGCCCTTTAATAGTGGGGTCATTGTAGGTTAGCTCAACACCATGAGCCCATAACCCATTTTCCCCCAAGGTCACATTGAAGATGGAAAGGTAGGGTTTACCATTTCACCAGGAGTGATAGTCCATGACCCATATATAAATGCACCAAAGTAAAGGTGAAGCCAAACCCAAAATCATCCAGGTGGTTACATCATGTTTGATTAAATATTTCATACAAGACACTAGTGTCAAACTCAAACACTAGCTTCGACGTAATTGTCCTAGGATAATGTAAGTGTATAGAGAGCTAAAGGCACTAGATCAAGAATATGATGACTAATTCAAAAATGTCTTCCTACCTAATTCCTACTTATACTAGATATAACACTGTATTAGCATAAAAAACAACTAAGTTCTTTATTTTATGTCATTTATATATCTAACATAGTTGTAATTTCTATTAATAGCTTATCTTAATTATATAAATTTAGCATATGGTACATTTGAGTTTAGCACATTAATTGGTCTATTATAGATATGATATTCACCCTTGTGCCCTATCATTTCTATATCTTTAACCCTGCATACCCAAGTAGGATAGCATCTTATCCAAATTAGAGTTAAATACCTTATTGCTTTCTTATAAATCATGTTACAATGGTTTTAAAACTCATGGGAGTTGTCATTTTGGACAAAGTGGTTTTTCAATTTTACCTAAACCATGGTATGAGGGTGCCACCCCAATACTCAAGTCATTAGATAACACTATACATGGATTTTAATTTCCACATACCTCATGGTATATTATAAACACCCAAGGTTTTGTTATTTTTAATGATATGAAGCCTTTGATTGTTTGTTCTTATAGTGAACTAGTAAGTGGTTAGCCCTAGAAATTTACGCTCAACATACCCTATAAATAGGATAACATGACTATGGGATGGTATAATCCTCTTTAGTTAATGCCTTTTTGGGTCGTGTTCACTATTTACAAATGGGATCAATATATCTAAGAGCCTACAAAGTAAACACACCTTGTCTAATTGCACCTTTTAACATTATTTCATGGTGTGATTGATTATTTTCTAGTATTAAGCTTGGTTTTTGTCATGTTTGCTATATTATGGGTCAACAAATATAAAATTGATTCTGAATATGAAATTATCCATGGTTTTCATCATTTACATTTAATCTTCTATAACAATGCTAAACCTTATATTTATGATAGTGAATCAACTAATGAAATTTTTTATGCTTCTTACATTAATGAAGAATATGATTATGATAAATATGACTATGATCATGAATATGATTACAATAGTAAAAATCAATATGATTGGTACAATAGTGAAGAATAAAGTGGGCATACAAATTTAGAAGTTAAAAAACCAATTTCCTCCTTTCCTGCCTTGTATTCCTATTTTCATAAAGTGTAACAAAAAGAGCATATTGATAATGAATATCTCATTTCCCTTCATCTCCCACAAAGCTCTAAATGTGAATAATCAATAATTATCATGCCTTGTTTACCTCTTAAATTTGCTATTACATTAAATCACATTAATTAATATAAACTACAAAATGATAACCCTCTAATAGAAATGATAAATGATATGAATGAATATGATATTCCCTCTTCCTCTTTATAAAAAGTAA
Organism: Torreya grandis; assembly: GCA_037957365.1. Classification (NCBI taxonomy): domain Eukaryota; kingdom Viridiplantae; phylum Streptophyta; class Pinopsida; order Cupressales; family Taxaceae; genus Torreya; species Torreya grandis. The sequence continues at coordinate 4,118,737 of JARHVA010000223.1, read as the reverse complement.
ATGATGAAACTAAATATTATATCCCAAACTCTCTTTTTGAAATGGCTAATGATATATAAGATTGTGGTAATCTTTCTACTCCCTTGGAAGTTACAAACAACATTATTACATCTTGTGATACTTCTACCCTTTCTCTTCAAATATCAAAGGATGCAAATGAATGTGAAATGTAACCAAAAAATGACACTATTGCTTTAGATTTACAAAATGATGATCATGAAATATTTTGTAAGGATTCTCAAGATAGTATTCCTATATCCATATAATGCAACTATAGTGATAATACTAATTATGGTTACTCTATCTCCTCTACTAAGTTAATAGAATCTAATGAAGAGCAATGTGATGTTTCTACTTTCATATAAATTAAATGTGATAATATAAGCAATTATTCCTAAGTTTGTACTAATTTGTCTTGGAGTGCACTCCTAAGCCATGTAGTGACATTTTTCATGATCATCTCATACCAAATTTTAATAAATAAATGTTCAATTACAACCCATAAGTGAGCCTTTCCAAACCATTATTATTCCTACTAATCATATTATATCTATGTTGCATGCTATTAGTGACCTCCAAAAGCCTGTTCTTGATCTCATTTTACACACTGGATCATTTTGTGCAAATATCAGTGATAATTTTATCTTAGTACAATCCCTTAAACATATTGTAGATTAACATCCATATGCAAAATATTTTTTTATTCCTACTCTACTCTTTTTTGATGGTTGTGGATATCCTTGTACTCATTTAACTCAATATACACTTTCTTTCAAAGAATATATCAATGATGGACATATTATACTAAACGTTTTCCATGTAAGTCTCACAAGAGACACTTCATATTGGTTTTATAATTTGCCTATTGGTTCATTATCTAACTCTAAAAAGTTATAAGATGTATTCTTATTAGAATATCACAAAACATGGTACCTAAGTTCACATTGGAACATGTACAAGGCTTGTAATAGGGTCATGATGAGCTTGTTGAAGATTACATCTTATGATTCAAAAATATTTTTCATTCTCTAACTATCAAGCTTGATTCAAAAAGGTAATTTATCTTCAATAGGGGCCTCTTATCTCCACTCAAAGAAAGAACCATGAATATTTTATTTCTTTGATAAATTACACGTAGACATGTTTAAATACATATGCAATGTCAATTTTACAACATAATAAGATAATGAGTCGAGATCATCTTCACACAAGCAATACGTTATTAATAAATAATTGAATTTAGATTTAATAACTAAAAGAAATAATCCAATTAAAATCATTAATAAGATAGATGAGTCAATTAAAATAGCTAAAATCAAGGAGACGTTGAGGTACTCAATAAAGGGAAGGAATCAATTTACAAAGCATTGCCCAAAGTGACTAAATCTACTTACAGTAAGAGGCAACCACTTTAGTTTGACAGATTCAAAGATCAACCACATGATATTATACACACATTATTGGATAAAAATTAATCACTCTTCCTCCTAATTTTTATCATCCTCCTTATTGTATTGAGTATATAAAAGGTAAACGATTTTGCACTTATCACAATATAAACATACATCATGATAATGATTATTATGCATTACATTGAAAGATATTACAACTTGCAAATAAAGGGATCATTATTTTTGGAAAATTAGATAAAAACGTAACAAAATCAACTCCTACATCTTCCTTTATAAAGATAATGGTACCTTAAAAAATGCTAACAATCATTCAAGCACTAGCCAATAATACACATAAAGCATATATTGTTATCGATAATATGCAATAACATAATACATGTACAATATAATTTATTCAAAGTGTGGGATATAACTAGAAATATTTATAACATATATATGGATCAAATACAAGCCAGATTGTTTTATCGATCACATTAAGACTCAAGACAATGAACATAATATCGATTGTACAACATACTATTCCATAAGGAGATGCAATTTTAGGACAACCTTGGTTACAAAAAAAGAATGCAATAATGAATAAGGATAATGTTAGTTTATCTTTCACTTTCAAAGGTGGTTTGTTAACATTTTAAAATAATAGAGTAAACATGAAGGACAATATGGTCCATGATAATAGTACATCTTGAATTACCAAACATGGATACTAAAGCAAAAACATAAAAAATTAGAATAGAGATACAAAAATGTAATTCATACCTCAAAAATATCAAAAGAGCATCAATAATATCAAATATAAGTGCCACAAGTAACTAATATAAGTGTGAATATCTCTAATAATATAGATCCATTGATACAAAATCGAAAGGAAGGTATAAATAACAATGAATACCATGCACAATTTATATTTCCATCAAGGTGGTCAACTCATTTTATAGTTTTTAATTAATTCAATTACATGCATACGTCACAAATTAAAATACCATAAACACATTTCACTTACAAGATCACAATCAAATATATTAACAAACTAAATACTAATGCCATCACATAGACTACATTATCACATACAACATCGCTCAAGAACATATACAATATATAATTCCATATAAGTAAAATGCAAGAATGAATACATAAAGTCCATATATATATATATATATATATATATATATATATATATAATGTTTAACATGATATAACTATGACATTTATAGTCACTCAATAATGGACTCATCACCCTGTACATCTCCACCCCCCTCTACATCTTACTCAATCAATGAGGGACCATGAGAAGACAAGGTCCCACTATTAGTTGATCATAATAATGAGTGAGATCACCTCCTCCTCTTGTGATCCTAAAAAGAGACCACTTATGTCTATAAAGTTACATGCTCATGTTGTAACTGTACATATTCAATAAACACACTCTAGCCTAGATCTACCATTAAACCAAAAGGGTGCATCTAATATATCGTAAGCTTTGCCCTAAGCTAGTTTCACTCAATGATTGTTGCATCTCTCTTGGCTCTCAAGTGATAGTGTTATATGACCGCTACAATCTAAAATGGAGTAACTATTGTTGTTTGATCAAAATTGGGGCATGCTCACCCCCAATATCAATCACACGCTAAAAAAACTTGTCAAAAACTACCTCACCAGCCACATATCACATCAAAACCTAGAGGGATGTCTCTATAATAGTTGTCCAATACTCATCATTCCATAAAAAACAAATAATACATGATGTCAATATCAAAGCTATCAAAGTAATAAAATTATGCAAAAAAAAACTCAATATACATATGCATACTCATAGGAGGAGCATAAAGATCAATAAATGTCATTCCACTTGCATCTCCCCCACCTTGTGCCTCAAAGACATCATTCACTACAATTAGAAATAAAATGGGACACATGTGGGCCACCCACCATTGAGTGTATACTAGTGTACAACCAACATCATCTGCATATAGATTCAACATCACAAGATCCACATTTGTTAATGGAATAACATCCAAGTAAGTAGCGCTAGGTCAAACCCTATCACCCTTGTATAGTGGATCTCTCACAATGTAGACACATAAATTTGGTCACAGGTACTTGATAATGCTAATTCTTGAAACATTCCTAACGACATGACTTTCGCCCAATTACATGTCTCTTATTTGCCATTTATCTAAGCCATTTAGCTATATATAGTTTGACCCTTTGTTTATATTTAATACTACACAAAAAATCCAACGACAAATGTTCAAGATATCTAAAATCACCTTCAAACTATCTCTAATAGAGAACAAGTGTCCTTGACTCTTTTGGACAAGTCCACACTAAGTGAATAAGATTGCCTTATGCTTTATCCACTTAGGTTGGTCCCATTTAACAACAAATAATGACTATTTTCCAAGTTTAAAATCAATCTTTTGGGGTTTCTCATGCATTTTGTATGGTCAATTTTGACCCATTTGATATTCACTTGGTTTAAGCCTATACACTTTTGCACATTGAGAAAATATGTCCCACTCTACCTAAATTCTGCATCACTCTTAGAAATCGGCCATAAGCCAAGTTAAGAGCTATCATTGTGAAGTATCAAAGCCATTTTTTAATTGCATAAATATAGTCAAAGCATCACAATTTTAAATTCACTCTATGTGGGAGTACTGCGTGGTCTTGATTTCCCTGCTTATTGTATTGGATATGTAAGTAGTGGTTAATAATCAAGGGGGTGATTGAGGTTAGCCCATCCTATTACACTCCCCTCTTTTTCTTGTAGGTTTTCAAGCTATCAAAGTACACTTAGGATTTCAAGGGAAAGAGAAACAACACATTGATTTTTGTGTGGTACTATTTAGAGTGTGATATCTTAGGTCGCTTAATAGACACAGGCATAACAAAAGCCACGATCAATTATTATGCAAAATAAATTGAGATAAGTCTGTACTTAATAAACCTAAGTGCATTTCATTTTCCTCTGCCTGCAATGGATGTGTCTAGGGATATCTTCTATGTATGTCCCTGATATGCCATTTTTATAAATCTAATTTATTTGTCTTTTCTTGTCAACCAACTAGGACAAATATGTGCTTAACGAACTCTAACGCACTGTGCTACTATCCACTTATAGTGAACTTATATAGGTTTGTTTCTTATTATGTGTCTAATACTAATCCTACATGGTTACCTCTTCTCCTGATTTTCACTCTTAGATAACTATGAACAAAAATTTGTATGCAAACTGAGTATATTCCTTCTCAGTATTTTTTAAAAATAATAATTTATATATTTAACATCCTATTAAAATTATAATAGTTGAATATTATATATCTTTAACATTTTGATATTTATATTTTTACACATATTAGAACACATTACAATTTATATTATAAAAAATAGGGTAAAATATATTGGTGAACCTGATCATTTATTTTTGAGCCCTTACTTTCTAGTTTGCTTTTCAATTTTGATTTTTTTATGTCTCCCTATAAATTGTGTTCTAATAGTTTTAAAACTCATATGATCTATCATTCTAAGTCAAGCAGTCATCATTTTTGCTTGGTTCATGGTGTGAATATGATGAGTCTACACTATGACTCATTATAACTATAATATATCACCCTTTACAACCATAAATATGCCATTTGAGTTGAGCATTGCATTTAGTCTTAGGGTTTATAACTAGCCTAAGGTATAAAATGAATGCTTTTATCTCTATAAGCTTATGTGATTCTGAATTAGCATTCTTTGCATGATGTTCTAACTATTTGCATGTTTAGGCTTCCATATTTTGATATATATAGGCATGATATCATCTAAATAAGAGTTTTGCTATGATCTCATGAAGACAAGGAAGTGTCATGACCATGAAATGATCATTTGGGTGCATCTCTAGACTCTGCTACGTGTTCTACGGACCTTGACAGACATCTAAGGACTATAAAAGTCAAGCTATAGATTATGATAATCAAGCTACAGTCTTTGACAGTCATGCTACAGACTCTCACAACTCGTTATGAACTCATCCCTAACATGTTCCAAGGCATTCTATAAGTTCTTTCAGCTATTCCATGATGATTTAGGACTCTTCTAGATAATTTATATTTTTACATATGTAAATATATAGATTTTTATTTATGTATAGCTTTTTATTTATAGAAGCTAGTAAATATAAGTTGCAACTCTAGATAAGATGATATGGATACATTGTATAAAAGATTCAATGATCAGACATGGTCGGAAGAAGTAGTTACAAATCCCATGAGGATCTTCCCAACCACATGTGGATCTTGTTGCAACTTTTTTCTCTATTTTGGCCATATAAACCAATCTCTCTAAATACCTTCTTGTTCTAGTTAGTTAAGTTGTTATCGAGTATTTAGGATAGTTAGTTTCTTTTGTATCTAATAAAAGGTAGATCCATGATCGATTTATAAAAGTGAAAAACATTGTAATAATTTTCATTTTGAATATAAGAAGATTTTGTGGCAGAATACTCTTTCATTTCTTTGTGTTAATCAAGATAGTATTCTAGAGACTGAGTTGTTTTGACCCTGAATCCAAGGGTGAGCAAGGGCCCACTCTCCAAGGAGACAAGATGTGTACTTTTGGTATTTATAATTTTTTTCTTATTTGTTTTTAATTAGACTTAATATAAATGCTCTGTGTGATTAAATTAATACCTTGTAGGTCAGAAGAGACTGTTAATGTGTGTGTGTGTGCTTTAAGATTTGAATAAGTATTTATCATTTTTTAAATTTTAGCAATCTTTATTCTTCAACTTAACTCAAAAGTGTGGATTTGATATTTGATTTCAATGTGTTTACTTTTTAACATCATTATGTGATTCATTTCAAAGCATTTTATTTAATTTAGTGTGTTTAAATGTTTAGTAAGTGTTTTTTTTAAGAATTTAGTTAAGACATTAAGAATAGGAACTTAGGATAAATCAACACCAAAAACCCCCAACCAACACTACTAGATAAACCCAATAAATACCTTACTACAAACAACCTTAGACACTAGTCATGGTAAGAAATGACACCAACATATATTGGTTAAATTAAGGGGTAATAACGAATTCCATCATTTTTGGCATTGTTATTGGGGAATTCTTAAAAAGTCTAGTAAGGTAAACTCTTAAGCTAACAATAAGAAAACCAAAAAATAGAATAAACTACTTTCTTGTTAAATATAGGTATATGAGTAGGCAAAGGGATTCAAAAGGAAGCTTTGTTCCAAAAGATCCTCATCCTTTAGGAGAGAGATTCAAGGCACTTTTAGAAAAGATAAAAAGATTAAAGAAAGAAATAAGTGAGTATTTTAGAAGTACTTCTTGGGGTCTAGAGGAATTTTCCTTTGTAAAAGTTGAACTTTTAGGCACTGAACAACTAGAAGACCTTGAAGGATATCCTCCTCTCAATAGAACTCTATTTATAATGGGAGAAAATATAGGTCATGTAGAAAACCCTCGTAAGAATCCTTCTAAGAGGACTTTATCTTGCCCCATCATCTTTGAGAATTATGATCAAACAATAATGAAAAACATTTCCCCATCCAATCTACCTACCTTTAGAGGTCTATCCACTAAAGACCCAGATCAATTCATTTTTAAAGTTCAAAGTTGTTTGCCAAACCTATGATTACACTTTAGAAAATTAAAATTTGAAACTCTTTCCCTCTACTTTGAAGGAAGAAGCAAAGAGGTGGTTAATGGGCCTACTGGGAAACTCTATTAGCACTTGGAGAGAAATGGAAACAATATTCTATTGAATCTTAAATATGTACCATAGGTACTCAAAGTGTTTAAGAAACACTTCTCATTTTAGAATTCTAGGAATTGAGTGCATGAGTTGTGGGTTGCAATAATCTTGTTATCTGTTAGTGGAATAGAGGAAGAACAAGTGACTATTTCATAATATTTATAATATTTGGTGGTTGGGAGCCACCATGGCCAAATAGAAGATCTATGTAAAATAAGTAGTATACTAAGCTAATAATAGTGAATTATGATCAATAATTAATCTAAGACTAATCTAAGATGGACATTTATAATAACCATTAAACTAAGGTGATTAGGTTTAAAAAGAAGCAAAAGGAAGGGTAGGGTAGAAATAAAGATGTTGTTGATCTTATTTTAGACATTACGCCAAGATTCAAATCTCATTTAGATGTATAGTTAACCAATGTGTAACATGAAATAGATTAAGCCCAAATCACATCACACATCAGGCAGACTTCTAAGGACTGTGAGAAATAATGTAAATCAAATCCAAGCTTACTTTAAAGATTTACTCCTGTATGAAGATAGTTAATGCACATCTACAAGTGTAGAGAAAATAAATTGAAGTAAACTAAGGAACCTTTAATTAACCTATCATCAACATAAGTTAACAACTCTATAATCAAATGTACACACCAAGAATTCATAAGAATCATTCAAATCTAAAAGTGAAATCAGATAACTAAGAGAGAAACTATATAGCACTTCACACAAGCAAATACTAGATAATCTTTACAGAATTCCTTGCTTATATTAATTGCTCTTAGTTTACAAAGTAATTTGGTTTTAAGAACTCCCTCCCTTTTAATAATTGACAATGTTTTTTTTATAAGATACTAGGTAGCATGTCGATCAGTCTCATCAATTTCATTTGTACAATTATAGAGGATAAGTGTCCTTTTGTTTTATTATGAAACAAATGATTTTTCTAATGGACTGACTTATAAACAACATGATATTACAAATTGCATATGTCTATATAGAAATAATATCTTATTTTAAATAGTCTATAATGTTTGCTATAAAAAGAACATTCTTGTTTTGTCTAAATTTGGGACCCACTAGTTGATTATGGGTCAAATCATCTTCATACATGTGATAATTCAGCTCTTTGCACTTGATTATAGTGAATACAAGGTCAATTTGGGGCTCACTTGAAGGTTTCTTAGTGCTCAAATGGTGGTAGCATTTGGGATTTTCTCTCTGTGGGTCCACTAGATCTTTAGTTCTTGTTGCTTACCCACTTATGTGGCATTACTAGGCACTTGTATGACATCCTTGTGGTACTTTCATGGAAGTTTACTTATCAATGTTTAAAAACATGACTATTGCCTTTTAAAATCCTTCTTTCATCTCATATCATTTAATTTATTTGCACAAATTAACGCTATTCATTGATCTTGATCCAAAGATTTGAATGTCATTGGATACCACTACTATATTTTACATAGTTATGACATGTGTCATTACCATGTTTACTCTAAACTATGTTGAAAAGTCATCTTTGATCATGCACCATCCAATCTAGTGGGTATGAATCAACACAAGTTGTTGATCCTCAAAAGGTGTTAGAGATTTAATGTGTATTAAGCCTCAAGGTTGTGCCACTTGGTAGTCCCTCAGTCTTTTTGAGTTCTACGTCTGTCAGTTTCATTATCTCATGTACTTTCTCCATATGGCAGTCTCATGTTAACTCAGAGTTTCATTTGAAAAGTCTTCATTGATCTCATTCCATTTGATTGGATGTGTACATTTTAACGTGTACCATCAATTGTCTAAAATTACTTGGGCTTTAAGTTAGGGACTAATACTTAACTTTTCAACATTGAACTCACTTTGTCAGATCTATTCCATTTGAGTGAATGCGAGCCATTTGATCATGATCTATAGAATAAACCATCATTGGCTATTTATTATTTTTTTGTTGCAACCATGACACTTCTCACCATTTTACTATCTCAAGGGCTTTGTTGAAACTTTGACTATATACGCTTCATTCAATTAAATCTGTCTGATTAAATGTAGGTGATTGATCCTGCATAGATAAGTGAAAGTTAAGATCAAAACTTAGGATAAAAATTAAGCTAAGTTTTTAACATAATATACGGGAACCCATAAATTAAAAAAGACTTAGCATAAAGACTTTAGACTAGGGTTAAGAACGTAATAAAGGGACCTCACAAAATAGAAGTGCATAGCCTAAGGTTTTTGTCATATTGATAAATACGATTAGCCTTAGGATAAGGCTTTAGGCTAAGTTCTGTAATAAAGGGACCATGCAACTAATTAGACCAAGCTAGGATTTTTAGCTTAAGGTTTGGTTGTGTTGAAAATTATGACCAAGCCTAAAGATAAAAATTAAACTAAGTACATGGTATGATAATTGTCCCCGTGGAAGTTTGAATTCAATTTAAAAGGGGACCTAGGTTAAAACATTAGGCATGTCTTAAAAATGGATCCAATTAATCTTGAACCAATGATAAATAAAGATCAGCTTAAACTTTAAACATGCTTATTCCCAAATGATATTCCATTGATCCTTCATCACAAGTAACAAGTTTTAGCGACATTGGAAGGGGATGAAGCCATGATCATCCAAAACATGTCCATTAATCCAACTGAGATTGGTTCCTACATATAATAGGAAATATTGAAGTTAGTGCATGAAAATAATAAGAATTTAATTTAAAGCCTTAGATTAATGTTTGCATTTTGATTTAAAAAAATAAGGCTTCAATCCAAAGTCTTAGGCTAACGTATTAAAATGACTATGGCACAAACACTTGGTAGGGCATTTACCCAGGACAAAAGTCCTGAAAGGCATTTCTCATGGGGGAAAGGGCACTTTCACAAGGTTGAAAGGCAATTTGGTAGGGTAAAGGACCACTTTAAAAAGCCCAAAGGGTAATCTCAGAGGGCAAATGTCCATTTCAAAACTTTTGAAGCATACTTTACACAAAGCCTAAAGGGCACTTTCAAGAATCTGAAGGATAATTGAGGAATGCAAAGGATCATTTCAAAGAACCCAAGGGGTATGTGCCCTTCACAGAAATCTCAAAGGATAATTTAGAAAAGCTTAAGGATCATTTTAAAGAACCTAAAGGGTATGTGCCCTTCAAAAAAAAAAGGATAATTTTTAAAGAATTCGAAGGGTAATTGGCCTAAACAAAAAGTTTGAAAGATAATTTGGTTAAGGCAAAGGTCACTTTCAAAAGAGTTACGGATAATTTGATTCAAGATTTTTGCATCGGATAAAATGTCTGAAATAAAAAGCCCAAAGGGTCACTTAAAAATAATAGGTTTGAAACAAATATACCGAATGGAAAGTATAAAGAGGCCAAAGGATAATTTCGTTAGACAAAATGCCCAATAGAATAGGTTCATGGGGAAATTGTTTTGGACAAAATGTCAAAAACAATTATCCTGACATAGATAAGTTTAAAGGAATAGACTAATTGGATAAGTCCCAAAAGAATTCTTGACCAAAAGCCCAAAAGCATTTTGACAAAATATCCAAAACATAAACCTTGAAGGATAATTCCTTCGGGACAAAGTTCTAAAGGAAAACCCTAAAAAGACATGCCTAAAAGGCAAAAACATATAACAAAAGGACCTTACGAATAATATATAGACCAAAAAGGGGGCTCATGACATAAAACAAGACTAAGGATGGATGTTAGAATAAGGTTTGGTTTTGTTAAAAATATGACTAAGCCTTAGAAAATAAAAATATAAACCAAGCCCATAACACTATCTAAAAGGTTCCCACGTAAAAAGCTCCTGCCATATTCAAATTTGAATTAAAAGATCCATGTAAAACATTAGGTTAGGGTTTCAAAATATTAATCAATTATAGACCAAGGCTAGTTAAAAAGATCAACTAAACATTGAAGCACAAAATACCTGAGCATGTTCATTCCCAAATGGCCTCCATTAAACTTGTAACCTAAAACACAAATATCCAATGTCAGCACTTTAGATAAGATTAAGCCAGAACCATGAATAAATAAGTTAGCCATACCATGGTGTGGATGATTTTCAAATAAAAATAATGTGAAAAGATGTTAGTGACACTATAATCAAGTGAATTTTCAATTTTAAGGCACAAATTTGCATAATTTGACTCATAGGTCCCCATTTTTTAGAAATGGGGGTATGTTGACCTCAACAAATGGCAACTTCTAAGGAAAACATAGAAATATGTTAGAATTCAGAGACTCTTATTCAGAATAATAATTAAGCTACTTATTTCATTTGATCATGCACCATTATTAAGATCAATTCATGGTTAGAACAAATCTTGCATATGCATAATTAGGATCAAACATCAAAATTAAGTCATGCTGTGTGTGTACTTTGATTCCACTTACTGATTGCCAAATGATTTAGAGAACAAATTCTAGGTTCATGACTTTAATCATTAACATTGACTTTCAACATGTTTGAATATTCATTAAGAACCATGCTTTAACTCAAGGAAGGCTTGGGAATTACTCCATTGCTAGCCAGACATCCATAGCCCGATAGAGATCCCTTTGGCTCCACTCAAGGCCTTGCTTCACTGCCAGCCAGATGTCTATATCCCTAGTGGAGATTAACAAAATCACGCTTGCTTGGAAATATTTTGATTTTGTAATAAACTCTTATTTTTCTATTTTTTATATCATTTTGACTTTTTAGCAAAGGCTGAGAACCAGGTTAGCTAGGTTTAGCGATTTGGTCAAGTGTTTGATTTTTAGACAATCATCCTTGGCTATAAACTTTATCTTAGGCAATTAATGTTTTATAAATGCAAGCATGACCGTGTCTTAATAGTTTAAGCTTTCATTATACATGTGCAATCCTTGTTAAACCAAGATTAGATCAGAATAAAGTTCAAAATCTCAAGGAACAATTAACTTATCCATTAGTCTTTGCCAATGTCTCTTAACTACAACATCAAGCTCACATATCAACAATCCATAATCCACTAATGTTTGAGAAGTCATACCTACATTTCTAAATTGTGAATCTCTTGAGACATCTAAATAAAACTTGAGTTGAGAATTGTCCAAAAGGACTTATTTAAAGCAAGGAACAAAGTAAAAGAAAACAAATAAATATAAATAGAAACTATATACAAACAAGGGACATGAAGGAAATAAAAAGAAACGAAAAATAAGAAAAAAACTAAGTTAATACCTATACTAACCACATAAATTAATTACCTCCCAAATCAAATGGAAAGTCTTTTAGTCTACTAAAGAACCTTGAACCATGATTACTTCCATTCAAATGTATCTTCGTGTGGATAGGAGCACTTATATGATTGTGTTTTCTAGGTTATGTAGCTTGGTCTCCTATCAACATTCTTAGATGCATGGATCAAAGGTATGAATCTAAGACCCAATCATCTTCTTCCCAGATTATTCTAATTTATAGCATGAGTGCTAATTTTGCTTCATCCATATATAGATAGTGGCTTATATCATCTTCACCCAATAATGGTAGCTCAGCTACTATCTTTAGATTGATGTCTTGATTAGGTTCTTTTTGAGGTGGAAATGGACTACCAATATTCATACAAAAATCTTCCAAGTCATCCCAAAAGGCTTCTTCACCCTCATAAATTGAATGATTTCATCTAGAATCTCATCATCATAAACATGTTTGTGCCATACTTATAACCCTTTGATGGAGTCATCTGAAGGTTCTTGATCTATTGCATTATCTTCATTCTTGATGAAGATAGGCAACTCTTCCATCCCATCAGGCTCTAGCTTATCTTGGTTTAGGACCTCTAAAATAATTTCATCCTATGAGAACTCTAGATCATTGGTGAAATCCTCAAATAAATCATCCATGTGTTGTTATATCCCATCATCTACCATCTCTAGCTCTTTAATTCCATTTAAGAAATTGTGGAATGACCTCTACCAATGATCATCTTCTTCATGGGTATTCTCCATTTCAGAAATAAACCTATGTGGGCTATCTTTTTCGCTACCTTCTAAAGAAAGATCATTTTTTACTTAACCCATATCCATTTCTATTGACACTTATTTTTTATCTGTAGATGTTCTAATGATGATGTCTTGTTGATATTCTATTGCAATCTCTTTTACATCTTCAGGGATACAAGTCCTCTCAAATGCAACTTCCTCAATTCATTCATCTTCATCTTCAAATAGAAAATCAAAAGCCTCTATTATGAAACCTTGGGATGTTCCTACAAAACTAGATGTCTCTATAGCAAATCCTTGATTAGGCACACTTTTAGAGGTTTTAGAAATATTTTAATGATCAGCCAAATCAGTATCATAGAAGTTCATTTGTATGTTTTCAAATGATCCATTATTGATGCTATCATGGAACCTGTTTTGAGGCCTATTGAACTTTTAAGAAACATAATTTCTGTTAGAGAATTCCCCTGTATTTCATATTTATTTTTGCAACTAAAGAAATTTAGTGCTCAATTTTTAGACCATTTATAATATCAAGTAATTTAAAATTTTTGGTGTCTTAGGCTCATTAACTGGAGCACTACTACTGGCTATGGGCATTAGAGTTCCATGATTTTTTAGATGAAATCCACTAGCAGTGCCATTCAAGAACTCTAAGTTTTAGCCAGGATATGTATGGCTCAAGGGAAAATGGTTCTAAACTAGTGTTGAAGTAGGTATACTAGGAATGACATTCTAGATAGGCCAATTTGAATTGACATTAGGCATGGAATACCTCATTTGAATTTGGGACTGCATTTGGTCATTAATGATCATGGCTTTAGAGTAGGCCTGGGTCAATGTGTTTATTACTAGAAGAGAAATTTTTAAGAACACAAAGGCCATGAGATCCATAACATCCTTATAAATTTCAAAGGCTAAAGCCTCATCAGGTCTATAAGGGGATACAGTTCTACTAAGCATTTTTTGGAACCTAGCATTAAAGTTCCTGGTGGTTTCATTAATATCCCTTTTGATTATGGTGAACTGATGATACAAAACATAGGGACTAATAATTTTACCAAATTGATTAATGAAAACCTTGTTAAAGTCATTCCGATTGGTAATGTAGTCTTTTGGAAGGTTAATAAACCATTCATGTTTAGCCTCTTTGAAAGTAAATGGAAACAATCTACATGCTACATTTTCATGTACTAAATTTATCAATCTTAAAGTAGCATTGAATTAATTAATATGTGTTGAGTTGTGGAGCTAAAAGCTTCAACTCTTTGCAAATAGGAGGAACGGAAGGTTGCTGAGATCCAGGAGCACCGGCGTCGGCATCAGGACCGACGTCAGTCGTGACCAGTGCAGAAGGCCACTGGCGACGACAGGGCGTCAGCCGACGTCGGCAGAACCAGACTAGCAGGGACCGGCGTCGGTCACCTATGTGTTCCAAAACTGCTCGTTGCACGGACAATTAGTTAAGTGAACGAAGTGTTTGCATGTAAAGACCAGTTAGAGTCTTAAGCTGTGAGGATAATTGTCTAAATTAAGAGTCTAAGTTATTGTTTAAGTTAGGGATCTATTTATAGACCCATTGGCATGTATTGTAATTAGATATAAGATAAGGAAGGCAAGGAAGTTCCTTCTAAGTGTAAGATCATTGAGTTGCAGGTTGTTGCAAGCTCATAGGAGATCTACATGTGTGAGTATGGTCTGTTGAATTGCAGGTTGCAGGTTCATGGGAGATCAACTTGAAGTGCTATAGAGTGCTTGGTGAACTGGCAGGGTTATTACTGACTAGTTGGAGAGGTGAACACCAATTCTGTTTGTGAGTTGGTTGTTGGAACCATTTTTGTGTAAGAGAGTGTTGTAGAAGAATTACTGTACACTTGAGGTGTGGGAAGCCTCTGTAAGGTGGAAGAGTGTGGTGGCTCTTTATTGTATTCTTTTCTGTAAAGTGTTAATACAAGATAGTGTATTGTCTCTCATATTTTGTGCTATTGGTGAATTCTAGTTACTTGTATTTCTGGTTATTTCCACATTTATAATTGCTTATATTTGGTAATCATACTGTGCTCTTTCTGAGGAACAAGATCCTAACAAAGTGGGATCAGAACAGGTGTTGTTCTTGTGATCCCCCAACAAAGTGGTACCTGAGCATGTTTGTTGTTCTAGGTGCCTGACAAGTGGTATCAGAGCTGTTGGTTGGGATACTAATAGATTGGATTATATCTGGTTAGTGTGTTTTGATTACAGGTTACTCACAGGGTTTCTATTTGAGTGGGAGTTGAGCAATGGTAGAAGACAGTAAGCTACGGATGGAAAAGTTTAATGGCAAGAACTACCAACTATGGAGGATGCAAATTGAGGATTATCTGTATCAAAAAGATTTGTACTTACCGTTGGGAGGGGTTAACTGCAAACCCTCAGATATGAAAGATGAAGAATGGGAGGTTCTTGATCGGAGGGCTCTGGGATCTATTTGATTGAGTCTTGCATCATCTGTGATTTCCAGCTTATCACAGTGTAAGACAACGGTGGAGTTGACGGAATCTTTGGCAAATTTATATGAAAAACCCTCAGGTTCTAATAAGGTATTTCTTATGAAGTGTTTATTTAATTTGCAAATGTTGGAAGGTGGATCTGTTCATAGCCATCTTAGTGATTTCCATGGTTTGGTAAACTAGTTAAGTTCAGTCAATATTGTATTTGATGATGAAATTAGAGCTCTCTTAATCTTGTGTTCATTACCTGAAAGTTGGGAAGGTTTGGTAATGGCAGTTTCTAATACTGTGTCTCCTTCAAAAGTCTTAAAAGTGGATGATGTTGTGAGTGTGATCTTGAATGAAGAGATACACAAGAATAGCACAGGTGAATCATCAGGAAATGCTTTGAGTGTTGAAGGCAGAGGAAGGCAAAGAGAAAAGATAGAGCATGGGAGATCAAGGTCCAAGATAGGCAGAAGATCCAAGTCCAGGTATGGCAGAATAACCTGCTGGAAGTGTGGAAACCAAGGGCACTTAAAGAGAGATTGTAGATCAGGTGAAGATCAGCACGAAGGACATGAAGAAGAAGCAGATGTTGCAGATTACGCTGCATGGGATGCTCTGGCATGTTCTTTGGATAAAGTAGAATCTTGGGTTTTAGATTCTGGTGCCTCTTTTCATGCATCCCCACATAGGCAATTTTTTCATGAGTATGTCCAGGGAAACTTTGGAGAAATTCATGTAAGGGATGGTAAGCCTTGTCAAATTGTTGGCAAAGGGAAAGTGAAGCTGAAACTGCAGACAGGTAACACATGGGTGTTAAAAGAGGTCATGCATGTCCCAGTTCTAGAGCAAAATTTGATTTCTGTTAGAAGTTTGGGTGATGAGGGTTACACAGTAAGTCTCACAGCGGACTCTTGGAAGGTTACCAAGGGTACACTTGTTGTAGCTAGAGGTAAAAAAGTAGGTACGCTTTATCTATCTACTTGTACTACTGATTCTCTTTCTGGGTTATCTACTTCAGCTATAGATTCAGAGATGTGGCTTGATAGGCTTGGTCACATAGATAAGAAGGAGATGTTTGTTCTTGAGTCAAAGGATATGCTTTCAAATTTGGAAGGTATGGATCGTGGTTTCTGTATGCAGAAGAAGAAGGTAACGTTTCTTGAGGAATCTGACATTAGTGACAAGAACAGGAAAGCCTTGGTTTTTAAGGAGAAGGTGATGGATAGAGTTCAGCACAAGATGCAGAAGAATTATGAGCAGAGCAAGGGTATTTTGGAGAAGGATTTAATCCAAAAAGATCTCGCGGGAAAAAGTCAGGTCTCACTAGAAAAACACAGAGACCGACGTCAGCAAGAAAACTGGCGTCGGCGTCCAGACAGGGATCGACGTCGGCTATGTGCAGCCCGACGTCGGTGACTCAGGGCAGATAACTACCGGTGTCAGCCAGGGAAAAATGACGTTGGCAAGGGGGCAGTCACAGGGAACCGACAGCGGTCGGGTGCAGACTGAGATGTGACCGGCATCGGTTACTGAGATGAATTTTGGGTGGACAGCAAGCTGTCATGGAGTCTCAAGCACCCATATGGAAGACTGAAGGCGTAAGTAAGTTCTTAAATTTGTCATTTCCCTTCTTTACACTACTTGTTGCTCACTTATGGCATAAGACCAGGAAGTTATTGAAGAAGCAGAACAGGTAGATCTAGGAAACAGTGGGAGCTTGGCATGGATGAGGATGTGATTCCTTGGATGAGAACCAAATAGTTGTTTTTGGTAGAGTGGCCAGCTAGAAGTAAGCACTGAGAGATGAATGGATGTTCAGGATGAAGAAGAGCGGAAATGGATACGTGAGATGGAAGATAAGGGTATATGGTCTTGTATGAGCTACAGGGCAATGGAGGTTTAATCATTGCATTTCTCTTTACCAGGTTGGATAATATTAGCTACATTATCCTATTACTGTATGATGTGCTTGTTGCAGGGTTACATATACAGGTATTGCTGAACTAAAGGTAAAGCTAGTCAGGGGTGTCTCATAGAGAATCTAGGAGCAGCAAGATTCTTTGGCATGAGTGTGTTCTAGAGACATGGAAGGTCATATCTTGACTTTGTTTCAGGATGATTGTGTGAGACCGATTAGCACGCTGATGGTTGGACAGTTCTTAGAACAGGTGTCTTGATTCACATAATGAGGTTGAGTGCATGGTATGTACTAAACCTAAGTTTCCTCAAGCAGTGGGAGTTGTCACAAGTTGGAGCCAATCCGGGAGAACCATTGGAGGATAGTTCAGTGGATTCTTACAGGGACTAGCAGCAGGTGCACATGTTATGCAGGTTCAGGTTATTTTCTACATGGTTTGTAGATGTGGATGTGGCAGGTGATTTGGATGACAGGTTTTGCACTACAGGTTTGTGGTGGTTGGTCTTCAAGAATGATCTTGAGGAGGGATACAAAGCCAAGGGAACAAACTAGACGGAGTACAGGTATAGGTACAGGTTGCAGCTGTTTATCTCCAAGTGGGAGATTGTTGAGTTGTGGAGGTAAAAGCTTCAACTCTTTGCAAACAGGAGGAACAGAAGGTTGCTGAGATCCAGGAGCACCGGTGTTGACATCAGGACCGACGTCGGTCGTGACCAGTGCAGAAGGCCACCGACGACGGCAGGGAGTCGGCCGACGTCGGCAGAACTAGACTAGCAGGGACCGGCATCGGTCACCTGTGTGTTCCAGAACTGCTCGTTGCATAGACAATTAGTTAAGTGAATGAAGTGTTTGCATGTAAAGCCCAGTTAGAGTCTTAGGCTGCGAGGATAATTATCTAAATTAAGAGTCTAAGTTATTGTTTAAGTTAGGGATCTATTTATAGACCCATTGGCATGTATTGTAATTAGATATAAGATAAGGCAAGGAAGTTCCTTCTAAGTGTAAGATCATTGAGTTGCAGGTTGTTGCAAGCTCATAGGAGATCTACATGTGTGAGTATGGTCTGTTGAATTGCAGGTTGCAGGTTCATGGGATATCAACTTGAAGTGCTATAGAGTGCTTGGTGAACTGGCAGGGTTATTACTGACTAGTTGGAGAGGTGAACACCAATTCTGTTTGTGAGTTGGTTATTGGGACCATTTTTGTGTAGGAGAGTGTTGTAGAAGAATTACTGTACACTTGAGGTGTGGGAAGCCTCTGTAAGGTGGAAGAGTGTGGTGGCTCTTTATTGTATTCTTTTCTGTAAAGTGTTAATACAAGATAGTGTATTGTCTCTCATATTATGTGCTATTGGTGAATTCTAGTTACTTGTATTTCTGGTTATTTCTGCATTTATAATTGCTTATATTTGGTAATCATACTGTGCTCTTTCTGAGGAGCAAGATCCTAACAAAGTGGGATCAGAACAGGTGTTGTTCTTGTGATCCCCCAACAAAGTGGTACCTGAGCATGTTTGTTGTTCTAGGTGCTTGACAATATGCTCTTCAATAGTGACAACATTATTAAGACTGAAAGAAGGTAAATATCTTTCAGGATTTTAGGGAAGATCATGTACTATACCTGACATGTTGATCGAAGATCCACCTAGCCAAGCCATACCTTGAACACGAGTACCTTGAACTGGAGAAGTGTCAATAATTTGGAAATTTTTCTCACCTAAGCCTCACCTTGGGCAATTCCAGCTTATGACTTTGAAACCTATTTAAAATATGAAGCATCAAACCAACCTTTGCATAATACAATGATTAAGTTTGCATATTAAGCCACTTTTGCACAAGTATATGTAAAACATGACTATCTTTAACTAAGTAATCTCAAAGATACATCTATATTGATGAATAAGAGGGATATTTACACCTCTGAGCTTGAATGAACTCAAATTTGTGAAGAACCTATCAATCTTTGTACAAAATTGCTATTACCAACCTTAAACATGGGAAATACACAAACCATGAACTACCTTTGCATGAATGTCTATGAATTTTCAAAGAATATCAATATTTGGGTAAAGGAAGCCCAAAGACTAGTTTGAGATGATAAATATTGATGATTTTTACACAAATATGCTCAAAGAAGCACAAATATGCCAAGAATACATCAATCTTTGGACATAATTCACCAAAATGAGCAAAGATTCTACATATTCACAATGATGTAACTAAAGCCCTCCTTCTAACACTAATGAAGCTTTCCCTATTGATGCCTAAATGTGTAACACAGGTGCCTAGAGTGTTTAAGAGGCACTTCTCATTTTAGAATTATAGGAATTCAGTGCATGAGTTGTGGGTTGCGATAATCTTATTATCTATTGGTGGAATAGAGGCAGAACAAATGACTATTTTATAGTATTTATATTTTTTGGTGGTTGGGAGCCACCATGGCCAAATAAAAAATCTGTGTAAAATAAGCAGTATATTATGGTAAGAATAGTGAATTATGATCAAGAACTAATCTAAGATGGATATTTACAATGACCATTAAACTAACGTGATTAGGTTAAAAAAGAAGCAAAGGGAAGGGTAGGGCAGAAAGAAAGATGTTGATGGTCTTGTTTCAAACATTATGACAAAGTTTAGATCTCATCTAGATGTATACTTAACCAATGTGTAACATGAAACAACTTAAGCCCAAATCACATCATGCATCAGGTAGACTTCTAAGGACTATGTGAAATAATGCAAATTAGAACCAAGCTTACTTTAAAGATTTACATCTATAAGTAGATAGCTAATGCACATCTACAAATGTAAAGCAAATACAATTAAGCAAACTAAGGAACCTTCAATTAACCTAGCATTAACACAAGTTAACAAATTTCCAATCAAATATACATACGAAAAATTCATAAGAACCATTTGAATCAAAAAATGAAACCAGATAACTGAGAGAGAAACCATATAGTACTTCACACAAGCACATATTGGACAATCTTTGTAAAATTCCTTGCTTATATTAATTACTCTTAGTTTAAAAAGTAATTTGGTTCTAATAACTCCTTCCATTTTTACAATTAACAATCCTCCTTTTATAAGATACTAGGTAGCATGTCAATCAGTCTCATCCAATTACATTTGTACAAGTGTATAAGATAGGTGTCCTTTTGTTCTATTTTGGACCAAATGATTTTTCAATTGGACTGACTTATAAACAATGTGATCTTATAAATTACACATGTCTATATAGAAAGAATATCCTATTTCAAAATATTCTATAATGTTGGTTATGATAAGAACATTCTTATTTTGTCTAACTTTGGGACCCACTGGTTGATTATGGATCAAATCATCTTCATACAAGTGACAATTCAGATCTTTGTACTTGATTATGGCAAATACAAGGTCAATCTGGGGCTCACCTAAAGGTTTCATAGTGCTCAAATGGTGGCAACATTTGGATTTTTCTCTTTGTGGGTCCACTAGATCTTTAGTTCTTGTTATTTGTCTACTTATATGGCATTGTCCTGACACCTGTGTGGTATCCTTATGGCACTTTCATAGTAATGTACTCATCAATGTTTAAAAACATGATTGTTACCTTTTGCAATCCTCCCTTCATCTCCCACCATCTAATTGACTTACACAGATTAATACCATTCATTGATCTCAATCCCAAGATTTGAATGCCATTCACTATCACTGCTATATTTTACATGGTTATGACATGTGTCATTACCACATTTTCTCTAATTTGCATTAAAAAGTCCTCTTTAATCATTCACCATCTAATCTAGTGGGTAAAAATCAACATAATCATTGATCCTTAAAATATGTTTGGGCTTTAATGTGTATTAAGCCTCGAGGTTGTGCCACTTGGTAGTCTTGCAGGCTCTTTAAGCTCTATGTCTATCAGTTTTGTCAGCTCATGTGTTTGTGTCACATATAAATCTTATATTAACTTGAAGTTTCACTTAAAACGTATTCATTGATCTTTCTCCATTCGATTGGATGTGTACATTGTAACATGTACCATCAATCATCTAAACTTGCTCGAGCTTTAAGTTGGGGACCACTGCTTAAATTTTCAACATTGAACTCACTCTATTAGATTTATTCCATCTGAGTGAATGAGAGTCATTTGATCATAATCTATGGAATAGACCACCGTTGGTTTTTTATTATTCTTTGGTTGTAATTGTGACACTTGTCACCATTTCGTTGTCTCAGGGGCTTTATTAAAACTTTAACTGTATACGCTTCATTTGATCAAATCTATTTGATTAACCATGGGTTGTTGATCTTGCATAGATGAATGAAAGTTAAGCTTGAAACTTTGAATTAAAATTAAGCTAAGTTTTGAACATAATATACGGGACCTTGTGAATTAAACAGGACTTAACATAAAGACTTTGGACTAGGGTTAGAACGTAATAAAGGCACCCTAAAAAAATAAAAGGATGTAACTTAGAGGAATAGCCTAAGGTTTTTATCGTATTAATAAATATGATAAGCCTTAGGATAATGCTTTAGGCTAAGCTTTATAACAAAGGGACCATGCAACTATTTAGACCAAGCTGGGATTCTTAGCTTAAGGTTTGGTTATGTTGAAAAACATGACCAAACTTTAAGATAAAAATTAAACTAAGTATGGTATGATAATTGTCCCTGTGTAAGTTTGAATTCAATTTAAAAGGGGACCTAGGTTAAAACATTAGGTATGGCTTAAACATAGATCCAATTAATCTTGAACCAATGAAAAATAAAGATCAGCTTAAACTTTAAACATGCTTATTCCCAAATGATATTCCATTGATCATGCATCACAAACAAGAAGTTTTAGTGACATTGGAAGGGGATGAATCCATGATCATCTAAAACATGTCCATTAATCCAAGCAAGATCAATTCCTATAGATTATAGGAAACATTAAATTTAGGGCATGTGAATAATAAGAACTTAAGGTAAAGCCTCTGATCAATGTTCTCATTTTGATTTTAAAAAATAAGGCTTCAATCCAAAGTCTTAAGCTAATGTATTAAAATGACCATGACACAAACACTTGATAGGGTATTCACCTAAGACAAAAGTCCCAAAGGGAACTTCTCATGGGGGGAAGGGACTTTCACAAAGCTGAAAGGCAATTTGGTAGGGCAAAAGACCATTTCAAAAATCCTAAAGGGTAATCTCAGAGGGCAAAGGTCCATTTCAAAACTTTTAAAGGGTACTTTACACAAAGCTCAAAGGGCACTTTCAAGAATTTAAAGTATAATTAAGGAAGTTGAAGGATCATTTCAAAGACCTTGAAGGGTATGTGCCCTTCACAAAAATCTTGAAGGATAATTTTCAAAGAAGCCAAAGGATAATTGGCCTAAACAAAAAGTCTGAAGGATAATTTGGTTAAGGCAAAGGTCACTTTCAATAGATTTTTGGACAATTTGTTTTAGGATTTTTACATCAAACCAAATGTTTGAAACAAAAGGCCTAAAGAAATTAATAGGTCTAAAACAAATACGCTGAAGGGAAAGTGCAAAGAGGCCAAAGGGAAATTTCATCAATCAAAATACTTGATAGAATAGGTCCACGAGAAATTATTTCGAACAAAATATTTGAAAAAATTATCCCGACATAGATAAGTCTGAAGGACTAGACCATTTACATAAGTCCCAAAAGAATTCTTGACCAAAAGCCTGAAAATATTTTGACAAAGGATCCAAAACATAAACCCTAAAGGGTAATTCCTTCGGGATAAAGTTCTAAAGGAAAAGCCTAAAAAGATATGCCTAAAAGGCAGAAAAATATAACAAAAGGAACTTGTGAATAATAAAAAGACCAAAAAGGGGGATCAAGACATTAAAAATGACTAAATATGGATGTTAGACTAAGGTTTGGTCATTTTTAAAAACATGACTAAGCTTTAGGAAATAAAAATATAAACCAAGCCCATAACACTATTTTAAAGGTTCCCACGTAAAAATCTCTCGCTAGATTCAAATTTGATTTAAAAGGTCCAGGTCAAACATCCAGCTAGGGTTTTAAAATATTAAACATTTATAGACCAAGGCTAGTTAAAAAGATCAATTAAACATTGAAGCACAAAAACCCTAAGCATGTTCATTCCCTGATGGGCTCCATTAAACTTGCAACCTGAAACACAAATATCTAATGTCAACTCTTTAGATAAGATTAAGCTAGAACCATGAATAAATAAGTCATCCATACCATGGTTTGGATGATATTCAAATAAAAATAATGTGCAAACATGTTAGTGACACTCTAATCAAGTGAATTTTTAATTTCAAGGCACAAATTTGCACAATTTGACTCATGGGTCCCCATTTTTTAGAAATGGGGGTATGTTGACCTCAACATATTCCTAAATAAATACCAAGATTACTATAGGGTCAAGGATAGAAAATAATTTTTATTTCAAGATAAAACAAAATTAAGATGAAAAACTTGAAGAATATCTAAACTGGTTTGTTTTTTCCCACAATAGGTGTGGATATGAGTTATCTAAAGAAGTAATCAAAACCACTTTCCTTAAAGGATTGGATGATTCCTCCAGGGATTCTTTGAATTTGATGGGAAAGGGAGATATTACCAAACTAGACTTCCAATAGATTACATGATTATGTATCAATTACTCTAGGATAAAACCTAGCAGTAGGAGAGGTAAACTAGGGAAATCTAGTGATGTAATCCAACTCATAGAGGAACTAACAAATTTCAAAATAGATATACTGTTTCAATTGAACATAATGTTAGATGGATTGTAAGCTAATGCTAAATATAACATTGAACCACTAAAAATATATTATCTAAAGTGTAGATTAAAACACGTACTCAGAGATTATCCTCTATATAAAATAGAAATTTATGGAATGTGTGATGCTCAAGATCATGATACAAGAAATTCTAGTCACCTTCCTACTCTTAAGAATCAATTCAAATAAAATATATAGACCATAGAGGAAGTAAACTATGTCTAAAGGCAAGGAAATGCCTTCCCACAAAATCAACCATAATAGTTTGGCTCAAGGATTCCTTTAACATAAAGGTATGTACCTCCACAAGATTGGGCAACACCACCACAATGGGGAATCTAGGAATGGTTTCCACAACCATGGATGATGCCCCAACCTTTTCAACAAACTTGGATACCCCAAGCTCATCAACAACCATGGGTAAATCAACATTGGAATCTTGGCCCAAACTATAATCAATAACAGAGAAGGTTTCTAGAATAAAAAGCATTGATGGCCCCTCAATAAACTCAAGCACCCCCTATAAATCAAGTAAACCAACTTCATATACATTCCTAGCCAATATAAAATCTAAATAATATGTAGATTTATGTAAATGAACAAGTTAAAACCATAGGGGTAGGTGTTATTGAATATGTAGATGTACATCTCAGGTTAGGAAAAATGTTACAAGAACCTTAGATTATCAACATAGAAATGACTCATGAAAATGCAAGTCAACAAACTCAACCAGTAGAAGAAGAGTTGGAATATAAACCTAGAAAAATAGAGGAAGTCACCACAACTCCTCCATCTATTCCCTTTCTAGAATGATTGAACAAAGTAAAAGATAAAATGGAATCTGAGTTGATTCAGGAACTCAAAAACTTAATATAGAAATTATATTATTGCAATCCATTAGGGATATTCCAAAACTCAATTGGGTGATCAAAAATTTATGTATTAAGACACCTGGTAGGAAAAGACAATATCCCATGACTATATAGGTAGATGGAAAGCTTGCTGATTTATTAGCAGGTAAACTACTTTTACCCAAATATGGAGATTCAGGGAGTCTTGTCATTTCTATAATGATTAGAAAGAAAGAGATACCAAATATATTGGTGGAATTAGGAGCTATTATTAATGTAATGACTATGAACACCATAAAAAACCTCTCTCTAATAGATATGCAACCCACCACCATAATCTTACCTATGGCTGATCATTCCACTACTAAATCAGAAGGTGTCATTAAGGATACATTAACTATAGAATCATGTGAGTACCCCATTGATTTTAATGTTCTCTAGCTTAAAAATAAATAAATTGGATACCCATTAATCCTAAGAAGACCTTGGTTAGCAACAGTGGCAGCTATGATTGATTTCAAATTAGGAGATACGACCATCTCAAATGGTCTTAAAGTAAAACATATTTATTTATATCCACCTGTACAACCATCAATCAATATTGTCAAATAGTTATGGGTATATCAACCTAAAGAAAAATGTGATACTATCTCCTCTCTAGCTTGGTCATAATTACTGATCATGTATAATAAGTAAATGATGAGTTAACAAGAAGTATCTGAATCGCTACATATATTAATAGTCCAAATACAGACCTTGTCAATCTAGCTACATACTTTGATAGAAGGTCTTATAATGAAATAACTTCCTATTATTTTGAACACCCATCTTTTCCCACCTCTTCCATCATTCTGTACGACCATAGAGACATCCAACATAATGTTATGCAATGGGCACATGAAGGTCAAAATACTTTTTTTACAACCTTCCATTGTCCTCTAGCTAGTGTCATTTCTCTAGGAGATAAATTTGTTAAAGATGTTGTCACATTCCATATGTTGTTGCCACATTCCTATCCTCTTAACTCTTTAATGAGGGAATTCAAAATAAATTCTTCCCATCCAAACACTAAGCAAATAATAGTAGCACCAGGGAAGTTACTCAACATAAATAATTGGTTAATAGATGATTAGGAAATAAATGTATTTGATGTACTTAGAGAACATACTAAAGATTTTCCTTGGGAATATAAAGACATGAAGGGAATCCATCCAAATATATGCAACCATCATATCTACATAGAGAACATTAAACCAATAAGGCAACCTCAGAGAAGAATTAATCTTGCCTTGAGAGACATTATGAAAACTGAGATAGAAAAGTTGTTAGAAGTGAGATTCATTTATCCTATTTATGACAACCAATGAGTCTCTCCCTTGGTTATTTTTCCTAAGAAAAAATGTAAATGGAGAGTATGCATAGACTATAGGGGGCTGAACAAAGCAACCATGAAAGATTATTTTCCTTTACCCTTTATTGACCAAGTGCTTAATAACTTGGTAAGGAAAAAATACTTCTCTTTCTTAGATAGTTTTAGTGGGTAAAATCAGATATAAGTGGCACTTGAAGATCAGGATAAAACAACCTTCACTTGTCCATGGGTGACATTTTCATATAGGGTATTGCCCTTTGGTTTGTGTGTTACACTTGCTACCTTCCAACGAGCAGTCTTAGCCATATTTTTAGATTTAACCAATGATTATATGTATATTTACATGGATGATTTTATTATTCATGAAGAAGTATTTGATGAAACCCTGAATAATCTACGTAGAGTACTAAAAATATGTGAAAAACACTATTTATTCTTGAGTCATGAAAAATGTTTGATTATGGTAGAGGAAGGAATAGTTTTAGGATATCATATTTCTACAAAAAGAATCTTTATGGATCTAAAGAAAATTGAAGTCATTTCAAACTTACCTATCCCTCAAAACTAGACTGATATCAAAAGCTTTTTAGGCCATGCAGGATATTACAAAAGGTTTATACAAGATTTCAACAAAATTATTGCTCTAATGTTTGATTTGCTGACAAAGGAAAGTCAGTTTATTTGGAGTCTAGATTTATAATAAGTCCTTGAAACTATTAAGGAGAAACTAAGTTTTGCCCCAGTCCTAAGAGGACCTAATTGGTCACAACCCTTCCATATTTACACTAATGCATCTAATCATGCTATGGCAATAGTTCTAGGACAAAAAGATGAAGAAGGACAAATGTACACCATTTATTACATTAGCAAGAACTTAACACCTATTGAGAGAAACTACACAACCATTGAGAAAGAATTCCTTGCTATGGTTTATGCCATAAACAAGTTTAGACACTATATCACTAGTTACAAAATATTTATATATACTGATCATGTAGATATTATATATTTGATGAATAAACTAGTGGTAAGAGGAAGAGTTATAAGATGGCTATCACTGTTATAGGAATTTGACATAACAATCATTGATAAACCTGGTAAGTTTAATGTAGTTGTTGATTTCCTTTCTAAATTGAATAATGTAGATGAAGAAGAACCTGTAGAAGATAATTTTCTAGATGAGCAACTATTTTTTATTGCGGCACAATCACCTTGGTTTGTTGATATAGTAAAATTTTTGGCTATAGGGAAGTTTCTTTTTAGTTCACTAGAAAAAAAGTAATGTTTGATTAAAGCAAGTTCTTATTATAAATGGATTAATGGTATATTATTTAAATATGGACTTGATCATGTCCTTTGTAGGTGTGTAAAAGAGAATGAAATGTATGACATCATTCATTTTTATCATGATGAACTTGATGGAGGACACCACTCAATCAAAAGGACAATACACAAGATCTTTAGAGCTGGATACTAATGGCTAACTCTTCATAAGCAGGTAAAGAGGTACATATGGCAATGTGATCCATGTCAGATAATGGGTAAACCTACACTATATTCTTTCAAGCATTTAGTTAAGACATTAGAAATAGGAACTTAGGATAAATCAACACCAAAACCCCCCAACTAACATTGTTAGTTGAACCCAATAAACACCTTACTATAGACAGCCTTGGACACTGGCCCTGGTAAGAAATGACACCAATATAGATTGGTTAAATGAAAGGGTAACAATGACTCCCATCAGAGTGGTACTACCCCAATACTAAAACCATTAGACAACACTATATTTAAATTTTAATTTTCACATACCTCATGGTACATTAGAAATTCTTAGTGTTTTGTTTTCAACCATCAAAAGCCTTCAGCCATTTATTCTTGAAGTGCACTAGTAAGTGGTTAGCCCTGGGAAGTTACTCTCAACACACCCCATGAGATAGGATAATGTAACTATGTGAATGATGGAATACTTTATAGCTTATTCACTATTTATGACTAGGATCAATATATTTGAGATCTTATAAAGCAAAAACACCCTTTCCTAGTTGTACCCAATGATATCCTTTCTTTAAATTTTTACTAGTTGTTTATTAGCATTGAGCTTATTACTTGTCATATTTTTTATATTGTGAGTTAATAAAGATAAAATGGTTTTCAAATATGCAACCCCTAATGATGTTTATCCTTTGGACTTATTATTCTATTGTAATGGTTTATTTTGGGCTAACAAAATCAAAATGTATGCTAAGAGGGCTGAAATGACTAATGTTCAATCTCAAGCCTTCATCAACTCATATTCTTGTATCCACACTCCTAAGATACAAGCATAATTAACGAAAATCATTGTAAACTATAACATGACTTGGGAACAATATCAATTATACATTTAAAATATTATGAGGCCTACCATGTGCCCTATCGATGGACTCATCATGACTATCGAGATTGATAAATCTAACACAAATAAAGATGTAGTTAATGTTAAATAATTCACTGATTATCTTAATGCCAACCCACATAAGATTGATGCATTCCTATGTATTACAAGATACAAGCAAAAAAATAAGCTTCAAATTCCATTTATACTCTAGATATTATAATTATTACCATTACTATAATTCCTATATCAACCCCTATAGGTTACATATGCGCCAACAACCCTAGGTATGGAAAATTACTTTGTTTACATAAGATTAACATATCTCTACAAGGGCATCATATACATCTCCCTTGATCAGTACACAAGGTCCTCCCCCAACTTTTCCTAATACATCATCTCTTGAGCTAATTATTCTAGTCTTACATGCTATTTTTTTGGTATCTTTTGGAAAAGTAGCAGACAAAAACGTAGTGGTAAATAATGTAATGGTTAAAATGTAGTATGAAAAAACATCATGAAGACAAAACATAGCGAGGAAAAAATGTGGCGATATTAGTAATGTCACGAAGATGGCACAAATTTCAACTAAAGATACAAACTCATGAAATCATATTTTTCTTTGTTATTTTGCTTGTAAATTTGGTGCATTACTTTTCCACCATGAAATGTTAACTATTATCACCAAAATGAACTAGACAAGAAATAAACAATGTGATAATCACTAAAACGTCCCAATTATTCTCTTCGTGAAATTTTTGCAACATTACCAATACCACTATGTTTTTACTTACTATGTTTTGTCCTCACAACATTTTTGTCATACTACATTTTTTACATACTATGTTTTTAGTGCTACATTTTTTGTTGCTATGTTTTTGTCTGCTACGTTATCACATAGAGCCAAATTTTTATAATTAGAGTCAGATGTTTCTATAGCTACTCACAATAGATTATTACACTTTGTTTCACAATCCTTTAGCACCCAAAATAGCCTCTTACCCATTACACATAGGTTTTTTAGTTCCTAAGCTACCACTTTATGAAGGTCAAAATGAGCCTGAGCAAAAACTTAGCTCATTACATGCAATATGTCTGGGTTATGTGTACATTGATAAAATACTTGCCAAGCTCTTATTAACAAGTTTGACCTCACAGGTCAAATTGTCACCCCTATAACTTGAAAATTTTCTTGTCATGTTTTTTGGCCTATTGGTTACTATGTTGTTCCTATAATGTCTTTGAAATGGTCATCTAAAACCTTGATTAACAAAGTTTAAGGTAAATTTAATGGGTTTGAGGTTGAGTTCATCATAGCTTTATGATTATTTAATCACCTCTTCACTTGTTTCAAGTTAATTCAAGTGATGAAAGGAGTCCACAACATATTGATAGGCCTCATGTCTTGTGTCAAATTCATGTCATTCTTTACAATTGATCAAATTGGTTGGTGAGATGCTTGATTATCTTCATAACCCAGTTAGATGCATTTTGGATCACTTTTTGGCTTCTGGGTTAGGTTTTTCATGATAATGGTAGTATAATATCAAAAAAAAATCATGATGCACCTATTTAGGCATGAAAAGGTCTAATGAATACTTTTTGTAGTAGTTTCATCAAGTTTTTCAAGTGGTTATGGTAGTTTTAGTGCCAAAAAGGTCTATTTTAAGGCCATTCATATAATTATTCAAGGTAAAATTAACCTCCAAGAAAATTAAATACCTTATTTGTTAATTTTGAGGTTAAATCCATGGTTTTTAATTAGTTTTATGTGTCAAAATGCGCAAAACCAATTTATCTCGCTTATCGACTTCTTTGGCAACTTTAAAAAGGCCATCAGTTTTTGCTCAATACAATCAAGAGAAAGAGAGTCAGGTCTAAATATCTTGGGAAATAATATGGACCCTATTGAACTTAAATTTGGTGTAATTTATTTTAATATTCATCCCTCCATATCTATGAATAATTACTAAGAGTGTAAGGTCACTATGTCTTAGTCATCCAGACAGGGTCTAGGTTTGTCTTCATTTCTTCACTTCAAAACATGATGGATAAAAATGGTTATAGTGGGATTATTTCAAGGTAAAATAGGAAATTTTTTATGTTAGACTCATTAGGTAATTTATCTTTATAAATAGTCTTTTCATAGGAAATTGATTGCTTATCTTTTAGTTAAAGTTAGCAGTTTTCAAGCATGTTTGATATATCGACTAAGTGTCTTTATCTTAAGGGGTTCTTGAGTTCATGTTTAAATTATAATACATATCTTACATTAAAAAAAAAAATTAAGTACCTTAATATTGAAAATGGTCTTCCTTAAGGTAGCTTGAGTGAGATGCAGCCTTTCATAAGGTATAGTTGTAGATTTAATGAGCTTCTAATGTGTAGGAGTATCTTAATGAGATCAACATGATCTTAGTAGATGCTTAATGAAGAGAGAAGTTTGATTCATCTCAATTAGGTAGTTAATATGATGTATTAAAAACCATACTCTCTTAGTACTTAAGATATCACTCATAATCTTGATGGTTTAAGATTTCTCCCATGGACTTTAATGAGCAGGTAGAGGTCAAAATGAAAAATGACACAAGCATAAGAGTCATAAAGAAAATGAAAGAAATATGGAAGAATATGAATCATTAATATTTTCACTTGGATTTTCACCCTTCTAGGATATGTCTCAGATCTCCTCATCTAAGTGGCACAATTGAAACACCTCTAAGCTTGTGGGTAGCCTATGAATGAGGTGAATCTCTAGATAGGGATAGCTCCCTTAATGTACCACTTTGGATCACTACTACACCTAAACTTTGGGGGGGGGGGAAGAAGAGATAAAAATGAAATAAAATTATCCTAAGGGAGGTGATACACCAAATAAGTTGATTATTTGCAATCAGTTGCATGTTACACATGAAACCAAGAGACTAACCAAACATACACTTCTCCAATCTGCATCTTCTCACATCAATATTACATTATGAGGTTAAGGATGGATGTTTAGGTTAAGAGGACTAGACAAGAGGAATTTAATGGCACTAGTGAATTTAATATAATAACTCACTCAACCTTTACACTTCCTAAAACACTTCACATGCCCTACAAGAAGAAGCTTTCCAACTGCAAATAGGTAAGAGAATGAAACAATATGCTAAGGAAACAAGAGTCATCACTTAAGTAAAATCAAACATTAAAAGTGAGCACAATATGAATAGTAATATAAGAGGTAAAAATTATTAGTATTATTTATCAAATGTTATGCAAATGAGTAGGGATTCACCATACTTAGGTGGAGCATAAGTTACAATGCCCAAAAAGGTTAGTTCTTATAGAACTTAAGAGAGAGAGGAGAAGAGAGAAGTCCAAAGGTTACAAGGAGACTTATCAAGATGATAAAAGGAGTTAATTTTTCATGATAATAATATGTGGGATGAACCATGCAAATTAATAGGGAACAAGTGGCTCTCCAAGTCATGAAACTCTTGTAAAGGGGCATGAAAGTTCTCATTTTGGCTCAGAAAATTGCCTTCATGATTTGGACCTATTTGAACATAAATATAATAATTATGGATAGGTATGATAATTGGAATTAATGGGAATGATTTTAGACATTACTCTCTATACATTGGTTGTAGTCCTGGTCATCTGGAACCTTCCCAAAATGAGCTATCACCATCTATAGCCAAAATAACTCTTTTTTCATGCACCCTACACACATAGCCTACAAAAATGCATTAGTTTCACATGAAAATACATGGGAGGGAGTGTATGAAACTTTTAAATACCCTCCATGTCCTTATAATTATTAGGAACACCTTAAAATTAAATTACTTGAAGTTTTCTACCCTTCTCACTAGCTTGGTCACTATGCCAGTTTTGACTGGCTGAGATGAAGCAACTGGTTGAGCCACTTAGGAGTTGTTACAAGTCATAAAATTTATATGGAGAGTTATATTAAGTCTTAATATTCCATTTCATGTTATTTTATTTCTTGAAACCTCTTGTAACCTACACAACACACAAAATAGTTAATAAAACCCTATTTGTACCCTATATGTATAGATTTCATATAGATAATTTTGATTTTAGGGAGCCTTAATAAGTCCTATTTAACATAAAATAAATTTTCATGCCATTCTGATCCATTAGAATATCCCTTCATCTTCATTTCTCCAATTAGGTCATTAACAAGGGTTTAAGAGGGTTTAGGCCTGTTTTACCCTCTTAAGGTTCATTCATAAATATGGGATGTTAAATTTTCAAAACAATCCCAAAATATAAATTTATAGGACCCCTTTTTTACTTATCCAATCTTATTATGTCCCCATGCAAATCACCAAGAGAGATATGAGCTTCCAAACCTCTCTTATCGTGTTCTTTTCTCCAATTTGCACAGACCTAAGTTGGTTTTGAGATCAAAAATGGATTATTTGTGATTAATATACAATTTTAAAGCTTTAAAATATCTATAAATAACATAAAAACATGTACCAATCCATTTAAATGCTTTCTTAAGGTTAGAATTGAAACTGACCTCCTCTTTGGCTTTTAGGCCTCACCATGCCTAATAGTTTCTCTGCACCTTAAAGCCCAAAATGAATTTTTTATGGATTTAAATTTATAAAAATATCTCATAAACCTCTATTTTGGTCCCAAAAATGTTTTCCAAATAGTTTTAAACCTCACTTAGAGCTAGAAGTGAAATTGGTCTCACATTTTGTGTTTAGGCCTGAACATGCCTAATAGGCTTGACTGTAACCCTTATAGGTTTGGAATACTCTAATTAGTTTCCTCCCTCTATGATATTTTATTCATGTTTAAATAGTTTTAATTAAAATTTAAAAACCTTATATCAATATTTTTTTATCTCTTGGTCTGTCTATCTATCACCTTTTCTCAAACTTGTCAATTTATGCACCTAGGGAAGTACCCTCTATCTGAGACAAAATAGAGGGTACTTCCCCTATTTACTCAAAAAAGATGAATATTTTAAGAGCCTACATAAGTTTCAAGGACACTATATAATTTTTTATAATTCTTTATTTGGTCATTTTACCCTTCAACTCTTCAAAAGTCCAAGACTAACTTGCCAGGCAAAGATTGTGTGCAGGTATTTCACTTTGTGGATTATAGGTACTTGATTAGGGTCTTTCCTTTGATTCATATTCATTATTAGGGTATAATGAGGTTATTTACACCATAATAATGAAGTTAATAATTATATCAAACCCTCATAATCTATTCTTTCACCTTGAAACCTTTCCTTACTCAGTCAAGCCTGATTGGTAAGCTAACCTTGCTTGTAGGTATTTCCCTGCCTGTAGGTGTTTATGTTTTCCTCGAAGCTACTTAAATCGGTATGGGGTCCTATATAAACCTTAAAATATATTATATCAATTACTTATATCTATCCATTCATGTTTGGGAATATACCAATCACTTAGAATCATCACCCTTTGTACTCACTACCTTTCTCATTCAACACAGTCAACTGTGTTGGAAAAGATGAAACCCTGTAGGTGTATTTATTTTAATTAAGCCTTGGGTATAGTGATTAGGACCTCATTATTTATTCCAAGATAATTCAATAATTTTTTGGACATATTCATCCATATTTGGGTTACGTCCATGTCAAGAAACTTAACCTTTTTGCTCTCTGCCCTATACAATCCTCTACAATGGTTGTAGGTGCATATTTCTTATGAAGAGACACTTGTAGGCATGAGTTAGAATCAACACCCTAATCCTCATCTCTTTTTATAATGTATTTGATATAAAATTTAGTCTTTAATCATTTTAAACC
Organism: Torreya grandis; assembly: GCA_037957365.1. NCBI lineage: Eukaryota > Viridiplantae > Streptophyta > Pinopsida > Cupressales > Taxaceae > Torreya > Torreya grandis. Next base: position 4,084,052 of record JARHVA010000223.1, on the reverse strand, counting down.
ATTCACACATGTTGGCAAGGTTTAGTTTGCAACTTGGGGAAGTAAAAGGTCTCCTTTGGACTCAGACCTGTATGGGATTACTACTTGAAATTAGTGCATGAAAATGCAACTTTAGATCTTCTGACCACCATCCTCCTTGAGTCATTTGACATTAAATATTTGTAGAGATATATTCCTATATGAAGGCTAAAAGGTTATGTTATCAATAAATATTAAGAGTCTTTCTAACCATTGTAATGTGACCCTAACAAAAGCTTCAAACCTCTATTTTCTTAGTTTAGGGACTAGGTCCCTGAAAATAGTCATTCTTCCATAATCATAGTTTCCATTTCTACTTTTCCAATCTCTCACTTTCAATAAGTTTGTTATGCTCACAACCACATTCTAGGAACTCAAAGGAGTTTTATCATGCTTCAACTTCCCCACACAAGTACTTTTGTTCTCTGTCAAGCCACTTGTAGGTGGACAATATCATTCATACAGGCAATGAATTAGTTTAGGCAGGTAGTGAAGATGATTTTAACTCTATGAATAACTTCCTGTCCTTATAAAAACTCAAATTGTGGATGATGGTATTAAATGGCTTGAGGAAAACCTCTACACCATGTTTCAATGTTTGAAACCTCTTGTAGGCACCTATAGGTGAGTTTGTTCATGGCAGACTACACTAAAGTGTTATATATGACTGTTATAGCCCTATCTTACCATTTTAATGTTCATTTCATTATTTCATGTTGATCAAAGATACACTAGGCTTTGGTACCTTCATCACACCTTTGTGATCATGCTATATAGGTTTCATACACATGATTTACCATGACTAATTGTGTATGATAGTCATATGGTAAACTGATTGCATGATCCTTGTGACTGCACCCTCATAGAGTATACTTGGATAAAGAGATTTAATGTTAAAGGGGACAAATAATACATCATAAAAATTATTATGAAACTAGAAGAAATTATTAAAGTCATCGTTGATGCTTGGAGCTCTTAAAAATCGTAAAAACCTACCTATTGCACATAAAAGTGCTTCCTCATATAACCTAAGCTACTTGGCTCATCCAAACACCTTAAAAAATGAAAAAAATCATGGGGAAAATGATGGGATATAGTAAACATCATCTTAAAACCAATTCATCAATTAGATTGTACTAAATTATCCATACAAGAGCAAAACCTATAAGATGCACAAATTGGCAAGCATAAAAACACAATCAGCTTCATGAGGATGGTTAAAAAATCATATACCATCATTATTAAAAATATTATTATATAAATGAGTCTTTCTAAGTTTAATTTCACCTCCCAAATTCATTTGACCAGAAAGTTCTCTTGCTGACCATACCAAGTACAAACCTGAAGACTAGTTATATGTGTCTGAAAGGGTAAAGAAGGAGAAAAATAATTTTAGCTCAAAAATAGAACTTATATAGAATTTAAAATTTGTATTTAAGATTTAGGAATCTTAAAATATATTACATGATCTTATCCCATGTGGCACACATCCCCATGGGTTGTATAAGTGCCAAACTCTTCTCTTTTCCAAGAAAATTGCTCTTTCTTCTGAATAACCTACCACTTTCAGTTACCAACAATTGATTAAGATATATGAGGACATATGGGGTGTTAAATCACCATTTATAACCTTAAAATTCCCAAAGATGTTGTATATGTCATTTAATGCCCTTTTTTTGACCCCTAAAATGACTCAAAAGGACATATTTACTAAAAAACTAATGACCAAGGCTAATATCACATTAAATAACATAAAATGAACTATGATACACCTTAAGACATATATATTAGACCCATAAAACACTAAAAAAATAATTTTTTACCTATAGGGGTCCCAATTTGAACTACAAGTCAAATTTGGTCAACAAATTAGTGACTCATAGGGGTAGTATGCCTACTATACTAACTAGATTAGTAGCCTTATCAATCTATGGGCTAGGGAGTCATCTAAATTATAAGACACAATAAGATGACTTTGACAACAATATTTTATCAATATAATACCAATGACTACCTCAACCACACAAAGCAAAAAACACACACAAAGCAAGAACAAACACCATGTGCTTTATGAGCACTTATGAAACACACACACCAAGCTAACAAAATTGAATCAAACACCAACTAACTTGAGATGAAAACTCCCTCCTAGATTAAAGGGGAAGTTTGAAATTATTATTGATTTATGACATGAAGGAATGAACGAGACATATAGTCTTTTGATCCTTAACATTGATGCCTCCAACTTTTCCATGATGTTTGCCAACTTCATTGGCATGATGTTCAATGAGAACCATGCAACTCCAAATAGGTTGGTTATGTAAATTAATTATTCTTGTATCCAAATAGCCTTAACTTTTCATATTTATCCTCAATTAAAACCTTGGATGGTGGTTCAACAAGGCATACTTTCTTGATTTCCATAGTGCTCTCAATAAGATTGGGCTTCTTATCAGCTGCAAGTTTTTCTAGCTCATCAAGGAGCTTTACATACTCTACCTAATCTTGGTCATTGTCCTCCATGGAAGATTATTTCTTCACCTTGTCATGTACTTGAACCTCAACTTTTCAAATCTCTTCAAGCTCTTGAAATAACTTCATTTGCAACAGTCAATCATCTTTGTCCTCTTTATCATCTAGAGCCACTGCCTCTTCACTATTCTCTTCTTGATATATGAGGTCAAAAAGCTAGTGTTTTCAAAAATCTAGGACCTCTTGAGGGTTATAAATTTTCATCGTATTTTTCATAACCTGACTTTGCTTCTCAAGGGCTGCAATGTCTTCCATCTCTTTCTCCTTCTTGGTGATGTAAAGACTAGGCATTTTGAAATCATGTGACTTAGCCCAATGAGGTTGCCAAGGAGGTATGTTTTCTTCAAGCAAGAGTTATGAATTCTTATCACTCAACTACTCTTCTTTAGGTTCCATACCATAGGTACATCAAGGCAAAGAGTGATAGGGTGAGGAAAATATGAACTAGTTGGTAGAGGTGAAACATAGAACTCAAAATTAGATTGAGAGTGAAATGTAGGGGATTATTTTGGAAGCTCTTGAGGAAGGGCAGGCAGACCCTGGGCTAAAATAGCTTAGTTTTATTCCTTCCATTTGATAATCACTTCATTTCAATCTGATTTGTATTGAGCATTCTCTTGAGGAAGGTTATATGGGGTGTGTTTACAGATAGGATCTTCTTTTGGGTCTAAACCTTCCATCACACCTTGACTTAGCAATTTCATCCTTGAATCTAACTCTTCAATTTGATTGAATATGTTCTCTTGGAAAATTATATCTTAAATTTGATAGGAATAATCATGAGGATGAGGAGTACAAGAGGGCTGGCATGGAACACAAGAGGTCTCTTTAGGAAGGGTGGGAGGGGCTTGTATAAGGTCACGCTCTTTCTCAACTTTACATTATTTATCAAGGATTTTCTACTCTTTCTTTCCCCATGACTCCACTATCTTGTTCCAACTTAGGATGTTAGGATTAAGAGTCTCTTCTTGAGGTATTGATGCAACTTAAGGAGTGGATGAAGTGTTTAAGAAGCTTGGGATCTCCTTAGGCTTGGATTCTCCATGTTGTCTCCAATTTGGAATCTCATATCTAGAGGTCTTTTCTTGAGGTGGGGATGTAATTAGAGAGTGAAATGAGTGCTTAGATTCCACTTCTTTTACTGATGACATGTATTTTTTCATATTCATATTATCTAAGTCAATCTACCTATCAAGTTTTTCTTCAAAAATAAAGTTTCTCTTTTCAATTCTCTATTCCAACTGATTGGGAAAAGGATGACTTTGATAAGCTTGATTGGGTTCATGAGAAGGAAGCATAGAGGACTGATATCAATGTTGGTGAAGTGAATATGAAGGCTGATAGGTTTGGTGAGGCTAATTCTCATAAATTTTTAGCCTATTTTCCAAGGATGAAATTAGGCCACTCACATCTAACATCTCACTTGTGAGCCTTTGCCAATTAGCTCTCTCAATAGGTTCCCATTCTCCTTGGACTAGTTATAAATCATCTCTTACCTTATCAATATGATGACTAGTTACATCTAGACCATATCCGTTTTATGTGTCAAGATCTAACATATAGTTCTCATAGCCCAAAAGAGTTTACTTAAAAGTGGAAATGGATTGACTTGAGAAGTGACTAGGTTGACTAGGAACAAGATATGGAGAAGGTTGATTGCAGGATTGATACAAATCATGACAAGGTTGGTTATAATACTGATAAGGATCATGATAGGGTTGATAATGGTCATAGAAAGACTGGTAAGAATCACACCAAGGTTGATAGGGAGTGCCATATTCTTGATATATCTGACCAACTTGTGTAAAATAGTACTCAACACCAAAATAATCTATAAAGCTTCATTAGAAAGCAATAACACAAGGAATGGTTATCAATAATCTTCAAAAGGAATATTTGGGCTACTTAACCAGCTGATGTAACTTTAGAGTCACCATTGATGCTTTTATAGACGCCTCCAAACACTGATTATTGAAAGACAACACCATAAATATTTTAACTTCTTGGTCTAAGAGTTCCATCGGGTATGACAAAAACTATTGTCATATAGATTTTCACCCTTTGAGGAGATGTCTCAGCTCTCCTCATCCAAGTGGCACAATTGAAACACCTCTAAGCTTGTGGGTAGCCTGTGAATGAGGTGAATCTCTAGATAGGTCTAGCTCCCTTAATGTACCACTTTGGATCACTACTACACCTAAACTTTGGGGGGGGAAGGGAGAGATAAAACTAAAAGCAAACTATCCTAAGGGAGGTGACACACCAAATAAGTTGATGATTTCCAACCAGCTGCATGTTACACATGAAACTAAGAGACTAACCAAACATACACTTCTCCAATCTACATCTTCTCACATCAATATTACATTATGAGGTTATGGATGAATGTTTAGGCTAAGAGGAATATACAAGAGGCCTTTAATGACACTAGTGAATAGACGAACTCACTAAACCTTGAAACTTCCTAAAATACTTCACATGCCCTGTAAGAAGAAGCTTTCCAACTATAAATGGGTGAAAGAATGAAACAATATGATAAGGAAACAAGAGTCATCACTTAAGTAAAATAAAAAATTCAAGTGAGCACACTATAAATAGTCATGAAAGAGGTAAAAATTAGTAGTCTTATTGATCAAATGGTATGTAAATGAGTAGGGCTTCACCATACTCAGGTGGAGCATAAATTACAATGGCCAAAATGGCTAGTTCTTATAGAACTTGAGAGAGAGAGAGAGAGAGAGAGAGAGAGAGAGAGAGAGAGAGAGAGAGAATTCCAAAGGTCACAATAACACTTTTCAAGATGAGAAAAGGAGTTACTTGTGCATGAGAAGAAGATGTGGGATGAACCATGTAAAGTTATAAAGAACAAGTGGCTCTCCAAGCCATGAAACTCTTGCAAAGTGGCATGAAAGTTCTCATTCTTGCTCAAAAAAATGCCTTCATGATTTGGACATTTTTGAACATGCCAAAACTAGTTAGGGATAGATAAGATGATTGGAATGAAGGGGAAGTCTTTTATACATGCCTCTTCATGCACTAGTTGTAGTCCTAGTCATATGAAACCTTCCCAAAATGAGCTATCATCATCTACAATCAAAAGAAATATTTTTTCATGCACCTTGCACACTTTGCCTCCAAAAATGCATCAATTTTTCATGAAAATACATGGGAGGGAGTGTATTACACTTTTAAATACCCTCCATGGACTTAGAGGTATTAGACACACCTTAAAATAAGCTTACTTGAAGTTTTCCACCCTTCTCACTAACTTGGTCACTATGCTAGTTTTGATTGGCTAAGATGAAGTAGTTGGTTGAGGTACTTATTATTTTTTAAAAGGCATGAAATTTACATGGGGAGTTATATTAAGTCTTAATCTTCCCTTCCATGTGATTTTCATCTCTTGGAACCTCTTGGAACCTACACAACACATAAAATAGTCAAGAAAACCTTGTTTGTACCCTATTCATATAAAATTTTTACAACTATTTTTTATATTAATGAGATTTAATAAGTCATATTTAACATAAAATCATTTTTCATGCCATTCGAGTCCATTAGAATATCCCTTCATCTTCATTTCTCCAATCAGGTCATCAACAAGTGTTTAGGCCTATTTTACCATCTTAAGGTTCGTTCATAAAGATGGGATGTTGAATTTGTAAAAAAATCCCACAAGATCAATGTATAGTAGCATTTTCAACTTCTCAAAACTTCTTAGGTCCCCATGCAAATCACCAAGAGAGATATGAGCTTCCAAACCTTTCTTATCGAGCTCTTTTCTCTAATTTGCACAGACTTGAGTTGGTTTTGAGCTCAAAAAATGGATTATTTGTGATTCCTCTACAATGTGAATGCTTAAAAATATTTGGAAAGACCATAAAAAAATTTCCCAATCCATTTTAATGCTTTCCTAAGGCTAGAATTGAAAATGACCTCCTCTTTGGCTTCTAGGCCTCACCATGCCTAATAGCCTATCTGCACCTTAAAGCCCAAAATGATTTTTTTAAGGATTTACTTATATAAAAATAGATAATACACCTATATTGTGTTACATATCCATTTTAATTTTTTTTTGAAATCTCACTTAGATCTAGAAGTGAATTGGTCTCACATTTGCTCTTTAGGCTTGAACATGCCAAATAGACCTGACTATAACCCTTGTAGGTTTAGACTACTCTGCTTAGTTTCATCCCTCTTTGAGATGTTCCTCATGTTTAAATATATTTAATTAAACTTTATAAACCCTATATAAATATTTTTTTATCTCTTGGTTTATCCATCTAACACCTTTTCTCAAACCTATCAATTTATGCACCTAGGGAAGTACCCTCTGTCTGAGATAAATAGAGTGTACTTACCCTATTTACTCAGAAAATGTGAATGTTTTGAGATCCTATCTAAGTGGAAAGGACACTATATAAAATCTTACAATTATTTATCTGGTCATTTTACCCTTCAACTCTTTAAAAGTCCAAGACTGACCTGCTAGGGAAAGACTGTGTGCAAGAATTTCACTTTATGGACTGTAGGTACTTGATTAGGGTCTTTCCTTTACTTTATATAGATTATGAGGGTATATTAAGGTTATTTAAACCATATTAAGGAATTTAATAATTATATAAAACCCTCATAATTTATTCTTATACCATGAAACCTTTCCTTACTCAGTCAAGCCTGACTGGTAAGCTAACCCTGCTTGTAGGTGTTTCCCTGCCTGAAGGTGTTTATGTTTTCCTTAGAGATACTTAAAATGGTATGGGGTCATATTTAAACCTTAAAATATATTATATAAATGAATTATATATATCCATTCATGTTTGGGAATATACCAATCACTCAGAATCATCACCCTTTGTACTCATTGCCTTTCCAAGTCAACACAGTCAACTATGTTGGAAAAGATGAAACCCTATAGGTGTATTTGTTTTAATTAAGCCATGGGTATAGTGATTAGGACATATTTATATCTTCCAATATCATCCAACAAGTTTTTGGACCTATTCATCCATATTTGGTTTAAGTCTATGTCAAGAAACTTAACCTCTTTGCTCTTTACCCTATACAATCCTCTTTCTTATGAAGAGATACATATAGGTGTGATTTTGAATCAAAACCCTGATCCTCAACTCTTTTTGTCATGTCATTGATACAAAATGTCATCTTAAATAATTTGAAACCATTCACACATGTTGGCAAGGTTTAGTTTGCAACTTAGGGAAGTAAAAAGTCTCCTTTGGACTCAGGCCTGTAGGTGATTACTACTTGAAATTAGTGCATGAAAATGCAAATTTAGATATTATGACCACCATCCTCCTTGAGTAATTTTACCTTCAATATTTTCATATCTCTTTTCCTATATTAACGCTGCAAGGTTGGGTTATCAATATGCACTAAGAGTCTTTCTAACCATTCTAATGTGACCCTGACAAAAGCTTCAGACCTCTATTTTCTCAATTTAGGGACTAGGTCCTTGAAAATAGTCATTCTTCGATAATAATAGTTTCCATTTCTAATTTTAAAATATCACACTTCCAATAATTCTTGTATGCTTACATCCACATGATTTGACTTCAAAGGAGTTTTATCATGCTCCAAATTTACCACACAAGTACCTATGTTCTCTTTCAATTCACTTGTAGGTGGACAATATCATGCATACAGGTAGTGAAGATGAGTTTGAATATATGACTAACTTCCTACCCTTATAAAGACTCAAATATTGGATGTTGGTATTAAAGGGCTTGAGTCAAACCTATACACCACATTTCAAGATTTGAAACCTCTTACATGTAGCTATAGGTGAGTTTGTTCATGGTAGATTGCACTAAAGTGTTTTATATGATTGATAAAACCCTCTCTTAACATTTTAATGCTCAATTAATTATTTCATGTTGATAAAAGATACACCAAGATTTGGGAAACTGATCACACCTCTGTGATTATGCTATACAGGTTCTATACACATGATTTACCATGACTGACTATATATGACAATCATATGGTAAACTGGTTGCATGATCCTTGTGACTGCACCCTCATAGAGTGTACTTGGAGAAAGAGATTGAAAGTTAAAGGGGACCAATAATACATCATAAAAATCAATTTTAAACTATAAAAACCTAGTGAAGTCACCATTGATGCTTGGACCTCTTGAAAATGGTGGAAACCTGCCTATTGCATAGAAACATGCTTGCTCTTACAACCTAAGCTACTTGGCTCATCCAAACACCTTGAAATGTGAAATAAATCATGGGGAACATGATGGGATATATTAAAAATCATATATAAACCATTTAAATAACCAAATTTTATGGAACTATCCATACAAGATCAAAACCTATAAGATGCATAGATTGGCTAGTAGAAAAACATAGTCAACTTCATAAGGATGGTTCATAAATCACATACCACAATTATTAAAAATATTGTTATAAAAATGAATATCTCTAATTTTAATTTCACCTTCCAAAGGTGTTTGACCAGGAAGTTCTCTTGTTGACTGTACCAAGTACAAACCTGAAGACTGGTTCTATGTGTGTAGAAGGGTGAAGAAAGAGTAGAACATTTTTAGCTCAAAAATGTCAATTTAAAAGCATTTAAAACATGGAGTTGAGATTGAGGAAGCTGAGAAGATATTACATGATCTTATCCCATGTGGAAAACTTCCCCATGGGCTATACAAGTGCCAAACTTTTCTTTTTTCCCAAGAAAACTACTTTTTCTTTTGAATAACCTACCACTTTCAGTTATCAATAGTTGATTAAGACATATGAGGACACATGGGGCATGAAATAACCTTTTTGAACCTTCAAATTTCCCAAGGAGGCTATACAAGTCATTAAATGCCTCTTTTTTTACCCCTAAAATGACTCAAAAGGACATATTTACTAAAAACTAATGACCAAGGCTAATATGACATTAAATAACATCAAATGACCTATGATACACCTTAATACATATATATTAGATCTCTAAAACACCTAAAAATCAAGTTTTTACCTATAGGGGTCCTAATTTGATCTGCATGTCAAATTTGGTCAATAATTACCAAGTATTCTCTAAGGGGTCTTAAATTTTCTAGTGACACTTATGGGAGCAAGAGATCCATTTTAAGCCTTATACACCTAAAAAACATAACTAAGTTTGTGTATTACCATATTACAACTAAAAAGACTTCTAAAGGACTCTATGATTTTAAGAATGTGTTATGAAAGTGTTAGATGAATAGTCATGGATGATATAACAAGCATACATGTATGATACCAATTCAAGTGTCACCAAGGTACAAGCTAGAATCATAATAGAAGACCTTAAGCTTGTTTAGTAGAGATTAAGGTGATTTAGCAATTTTTAAGGTAAAATGATGTTTTGGTTTCCTCGTTAATCAATATCTTTGAATGCTTTTCGAAGTTGGTAAGGTGACCTTATTCTAGTAAGTGGTTTTGGCATCAGGTTGGTCATGTTACCAACCATGTCATATAACTTTCCTTTATTCTTATAGAGGCCTAAAAGGGAAAAATGTGCACCTATAATAGTCAATCAATAGGGCTATTTCAAGTAAGCATCATGTTAGAATCATGGAGGTAAATGGTTTTCATTAAGAGTTCTAAATGATATCAATGTTTAGTATTTGATATATTGGGAGCATAGGGTAAGTGGAATGGTTTTCTACACCTACAGTCAAGTACAAAATGTGTACCTACAACCATGAATTTTTGGCTCAGTCAGTCAAGATTTTTATGCAATGTGAAATTGTGTGAAGGTCAAGAAGATGCAATATGAAATTATGTGATGGATGAGTAGAGTATGGATAATAAATTGAATATTATCCATTCAGGAACAAAAGGATATTGGTTACCAATATAAATGTAGATTGAGTTTTGAAGTCTACAGTCACAGTTAGCTAAGGTGGCCTATATGTTATCACGTGAAGACATGAGTACATAAGACGCTGAAGTATAACATCTTCACAAGGTGTCATGAAGTTGAGTAAGTTTATACATACCTATTTAATGGTATTATTATCATTCACCTTCTCCATTTAAGGCAATGAACTCTCATCTTAACCCTACAGGCCTGTTATAGGCAAAGTAAGAGAAAGAAGGAAGGCTTGTGTATGAAAGGAGTCTTGAAAGGTGATAAGGGTTCAGGAGAGGATAACATGTTATCAATACTATGATGAAATATTTTGAAATATTTAAATGGTTTAAAAGATATCCCAAACTCTAATTCACCTTTTACATCTATAGTTAAGAACTCCAAATCACCACTTACAGGTCAGCCTAATTGAGCCTAACCAAGCTTGAAGGATGATAAGATGAAAGAGTGCAATGATGAAATTTAATTTTGATTGATCAATCATTTCTTGGAGGGTGAATTTAGATACAAGGTTCAAATAATCATATAAAGCATGAGTTATCTCAGAAGTTACTCAAAGGTCAAACGAAGTTATAGTTATCAAGGTGAGGTTACAGTTAACCTAGGTACAACAATACATGAGAAAGCTTGTGTAAGAGGTGGAGTGAAGGGTTTATAAATTTTAACAAGGTGATATGGGGTTTTGAAAAGTTTCACAGACCTATTCAAGGTCTTCTTGCATCTAATTTCTCCATATAAGCCAAGGAAGTAGTTAAAGTCACCTACAACTAGTCCATTAAAGACCTACATGCAATCTTTCCTTGGAATGAGAATGTTGACAAGGGTCATGGATGTGATGGTAATGAGTGTTATAGATATGAGGTTGGATGAACTCTGAGAGTAAGTTTTTAATGAACCCATATCTCAAGGAAGTGTTTAAGAAGATCAAAATCAGTAGGACAATACTCAGCCTAAATGACACAGTCCATTAGAAACCTGCAGGCCCACTCACAAGCAAAGTGAAAAGAGCATGTTTCTCACTGAAATTTGGATGTATAATAGTGGAAAAGGAGTGTAGATGACCTTAATGAATACCTTCAACAAGTTTGGATCTAGTGAATGAGGATAGAAACTCAGGGAATAAACCTCTAGGGTCAACAAGTTTAGTTTGCATAAAAACCCTCAAATGGTGAGAATTCAGGGTTTCAGACCTTTTGGAAGGTCAATGTTTATGTAGGATCATGTTGAATCATATCATGGATATTTGAAAGCCTATTTATAGCTTTTTTCTATTAAAATGAGTTTTGAGGTCTTAAGACCCAAAAAATCTTTCTTACCCTTCATACACAGTCACCCTAGCCCAAGAGGCAAGTTTGCAGAGGATAAAAATTCTTGAAGGAGCAACATGGTAGCTTGAGGTTTCTTGATATTTTATACGGATCCCTCTGCTACAAATTATTGTCATTGGTTTTTGGTTATAAACAGTTGCTAAGACTATAAGCCTCTCTAAACCCTTCTTAAACCCTACAACTAACTTGATGGAGTAAATACAACTCTTTATGCCTCAAAATTAAATATTATTACATCCAAATGACCCTAATGACATTCACAACTCTCTTGAGCTCCACTTCAAGGTGTTTGTTCACATGTGCAGGTATAATACCATATGATATAGGGTCAAATATGCAGTTTAAAACTTGTTTGTGAGGGCATAATCTATGGAGTGATATCTAAACCATATAGAGAGTCTTATGTGGGTTTAACATAGGTTTAAAAATCATCCAAATTCTTATACATGTCCCTTAAGTTGTTACAACATCTTTCCAAGTTGGCCACTTGGTCAAAGGTGAGAAAAACTCAATTTTACAGGCCAAGAATTAATGGTGAAGGCCTATGAGTGCATTAAGAAAATTAAATCTCAAGGAATGAGTTGTATAAAAGATATATATGTCTCTTAAAGTCATGTTCAAGCACCAAAACCTACAAGTTTCATAAAAAACATCACAAACTAACCCTCAAGCATATACAAGCATCTAGGCTTGGCATTAACCATTTCATGGTTTGGGCATCTACACAAGGAATCAGGACTTCAAATTTTGGCATGGAATATGGTATTATTCTAGGTAAAGTGAATCAAACACTTTTTTTATGTTTCACATATGTGGGTGGCCATTTGGGCCAAATTTCTATTTTTAGGCCTAGGAGGCCTAATTAGAGAGAGAAATGGCAGAAAAGAGATACTTCCACTTGGAGTTGGATCCTAAAATTTCACATGGAGATGTAAGGGCATAGAGGGTCCTAATTTTTTTTTTAGTTTTCTTGTATAGTTTGTACACTCTTCTGCACAAGGAGCTTTACCAAATTTTAGGGTTATAAAGAATATATAGAAAAACAAGCAAATGGAGAAAAATCACATCTTTTGGAGTGTTTGATGGCTCCAAGTTCCTTGTTGAAGCTCTGATATATTGTGGAAAATCCATCCATAGAGGATAAATTCTTTTTTAAAGTCAAGATCAACTTTTCACCCTTTTATGCCTCATTACTAAGGAAAGTGTTCAAGTGATGAAACCACCAAAATTGATACATAAAACTTTTCAAACTAATTTATTGTTATTTATCCTTATCTCACATTCCTAATCAAGCAAAAATATGTCATATGTTGTTTTTAATAAATATTAAAGTGCTTGAAGGACTATTTAACATCCTCAAAGAGACATTTTCCTCTCCTACGCCTAGTCAAGGAAACAAAGTCAAACAAGCCTCAAGGAGTCTTCTAACAACCCTTTCAAGGCGGATAGAACTCATAAATGAATTAGGATAATATTTAAACTAAATAATTTATCAATACATGAATACTTACTTTCAAGGAAGAAGACTCATTCATCAAGGAAGACAAGCAAGGTAGAATATAGTGTGTGCAAGCAAGAATGTAGGCACTTCAGTTGGTTATACTTGACCAATCAATGCACAAGACTTGTTAAAACATTCAAAAAGATTAAAATTACACTAGTATGCAATTTTTCAAAGGTTGGATGAGAGAAACTATGATGTAATTTTAGTTACCCAAGTTGCACCCTCTTGAAAAGGACTGTTCAAACCCTCCTCAAAATTGGACTAACATGGGCTTGACCTATAGGTTGTGGGCTACCTACAGTCTAGGTAAAACCTATAGTTTTGTGGGGATAAATACCCTAATTTATCACTTTAATTCTCTCTCTAAGACCTAATTATATTTGGATTAAAAGGGATAAGGATGAAAACTTAAAAAGAAACCTACACTAATAGTGATGATGCACTGATACTTGAATATTCTCTCTTGGGTTGTCCCTTATACACACTTATGAACTTGATGAAAACTAAAAACTAATAAGACCACCTAAAAAATTCCCAATCATGAATATTTAATGTGAATATCAAGTGGAATTTATGCAACTTGAAGGCTAAGAACCTAGGTCTGTAAAAGATACTATTAGCCCCTCAACACTTCAAGAACACTCTTGCCTATCAATACTTCACACAACCTGCATAGACTGATAACATGAAATTAGGTGAATGAAAGGACATACATAATATAATGTAACTCACACATTATATAATTCAAATCTCACAATACACACTAACATTCAAACAAGAAGTTTGAAACTATTCTTCTATTGATTCAAAGGCACGAGGTTTAATTTTGGTAAAGCTTTATTGTACCCAGCTGAGGGATAAGAACAAAGAGTTCAATGCCTCTTTATATATAATGTTTATGAGAGAGGATATACAAATATAGGCATAGGATAGGCCATGAATGATGCCAAGGTGGCCATGTGGCAGTTATAGTAGTCATAACCACTCCTTCTATGTACTGACACTTCTTAAATGACTCCATTTTAGCATTGAGGTGAGGTGTGGAGGTTGTAACTTCCATATCTATCTTTATGTATAGTATTAACACACCCAAAATAACCCATTACTCCTAATTATAGTTATAAAGTGCACATGGGCTATGAATAGTCCTTCAATAGGCATTAAACAACCTCCTCTTCAATGTGCATGTTGATTTGGAATTGAAACTATCTCCATTCCTTGATAGTAGTCTTCAACATGAAATATGATCACCTCCATGGTAATTAAAAACACCTTAGGGTGGCCCATTAATGTCATAATGTCATTCTAAACCTACTAAGACCTTCTACCTACTAGTTAAATAGGCCTACCTTGCTAGCTCTTCATCTCTCTGCTCATCTACTCCTTGGTGATTGAGATAGTTGAATTAGACTCTCAAGTCATTTGAAAGGGCTTGAAAACTTATTTTATTAACCCTCTGTATAAAAACTTAGACCTTTCAAGTATCCTTCATCTTTAACTCCTCTATCTTGTATGACTAGGCTAATTAGATTAGTTCCATATATTGGTTGATTAGGAGAACGTAGTAGAAAAAGTCTCAAATTCATACTTCCCATGGTTTAGAATACTTGATTAGGTCCTGCAACCCTTTTTCTATTTAAAACCCTATAAATTTACACTTTTTGGAGGTGTCTATACAACCTTCATATAATCAAGTACCATGGACATGACCTCTCCTAAGTAGATAACATGTTTTATGTGTTAGTCAAGTGGTTCCATCCTGTTAGATGCATCTCTCACCAAATCTTTCTAGTCAAGTCCTTATTAGGGTTTAAGAGTGCTTGGGACTCTTAGTGATGGTTCATAGAGATCAGGGACTAAATCTTTGAAAAAATTGCATCAAATTCATGTCAATAGACCCCTTTACATCTCCTAAAGTGCTTGATATCCCATGAAAGGTTTCCATACAGTTGTGATAATTTGAAAATGCCCCTAGGGTGGGAAACATGCCTCTTGGACAATGTTAGGGTGTCTACAGACCAAAATGACCAATTGTGTGAACTTTCATGGAGTTCAAATTGACCAAAAGGATTATAAACACCATGATGACCTCCTCTAAGAAGGTATGAGGCACCCTTACTTCTCAAATGTTCTTTGATCCACCTTTTAGTGATATTGTTCTAGTGAAGGTGTTATACCAATCCATTTAGACACATGAACCTTAAGTTTTGGCCCTAAACCTAGGGTTTTGAGGCACTTGTACCCTATCTTCAATCTAAATATCACTTCAAATGTCTCATGGAGTAAAAATATTAGCTTGATTAGGCCATTTAGCTTCTAATGAATACATACAACTCCTAGTTTCAACATATGTGTCTATCTACAAATAAAACTAGTCATGGAGGTATCTGTCGCTGACTACTATAAGGCCATTTAGAAGCTTTAGGACCCATTCTCCCTCCTTAACCTCATGATGCACACAAACACTTCCCATTTCTCTATTCTTAGGATCAAAATATTATCCTTAAGCTTGTTACCTATAGTTTGACCCTTGGACATGCCAACTAGTTAGTTGTCATGGTGTTTAGAAGACTCGAGGAGGCCTTAAAGATCATTTTAGGATCAAATAACCCTATCTAGAATTTTTTGAAACAAGAATTCACCATTTGGTACTTTTTGGTGTTTAGGATGTCCACCATATTAATGATTGTTCATAGCATATGATTATCCAAACCAAAACCAATTGACATGAACCTATAGTTCATTGAACCCATCATCTTCCCTCAATAGCTTGGGGTCCCATGCAGAGGGCATATGGAGAGAGGAGCATTGAAAGGTGACATTCGGTCTTTCTATTAGCCAATTTCAATAGGTTAACTTCTTAAGGATCATTCATAAAATTTATCCCCTCGATTATTATAATTATTTCATGACTTTTTATTCCATGGGGAGATTTAAATTTCCCTAAATGCCCTAGGCCAGAGCCTCTCAGTGGTGAAGTGTATGAACACTTGAAGTTGCATCTTGAGCTGACTGTGTTTGGGCTTTATGGTTTAATAAGATTTTGAGGCTAGTTTGAGATTTTAATTATTTTTCTCCACTTGAAACCAACTTATCAGAACCCAAAACATCTTTACACATCTTTCATGGCCATTAACCTTGTTATAAGGACTTGGGGATTCTTCAAGATGGTAATAGGGACTAGGCTTAAGGCCTATCTACTTTGGCCTACCCTCAAGGGCATCTAAAGGTAACTTGGGATGTTTATTCCCTTGGAGGATGTATATATACCTTTAAAATACTCTTTCACTACTACAAAACCATATGTGGACTCTAATCTATGTGCAATCCCTTCAAAACAAGAATTCACTCAACTAACCCCATAATTGATTGTCGCAAACTAGGCCAGGTCTGAGACAAAAAATGGGTATACCCACTATTTATTTGGCCAAAATGGAAGCATTTATGCCTTGAAATACTCACAATGACCATTCATACTAAGTTTAAAGGCTTGGTATTACCTATAGAGACCTCTAACAACCATTTTATCCTAACTAGTTGTAGGCTACTTACAACTTTGAGTGGTTAGTAGCATGAAGGTTTTGAGGGCCTTTTTCCTTTGTTTCCTGAGATGACCATGGTGATAGGATTTCAATCATATGTTTTAGGGATAAAGACACTCTCAGATATCAATTTACAAAATCTCCTCCTTTGCATATCTTCCCCTTCTTTAACTCAAGGTTTATGCCCAAGTAGGCCTGTTTATCCTCAAGCCTATGTTTGACATTTTGTTGTCCTTTGGATGTGATGATCACTCAAATTTGTCTTATTTTATAGTTTGAACCTTACCTCACCTGGTATGAATATTACCTTCTATGCTAGGCAATAGGTATATCTCAATGTACACCATTAGGGCTATAGGCACTCATTTGCCTACTTTGACTATCCACAGGGGTTTGAGTAATAGGCTTATGTGAGGAGAAAGTGATCTATAATTTCTTGAAACCCTTGTGACATGTTCAAATTCTCATTCATATATTTGGGATATACATCCTCTTATGATCATGCCACTTCTTATGCCCATGAGTGGTCCACATAATACCCTTGATGGTCTTTACACAATATGCTCAAGATGGTTTCCTGTAGGTGATCATTGGCTTCTCAGCAAGATGAATGACCATATAGATCTATCCTTATATAATATTATGGTTCCTTATGGTTTTACAGGCTATCTATATCTATTCACATGTATTAAACTTGAAATGAAGGGTGGATGAGAGGATGAGGATGACTGTGGGTTGGTTTGGGGGTTGGAACATGACAAACAAGGTTGAAACACAATGTAATGGCAGTAAAAACAATATGAAATGATACAGGTATGAATATGGCATGAAATGAAGCATGTAAACATTTATAAGACAACCCATAAGAACATTGAAATCCCTAATACACATACCTATGCAAGCATAGCACTTTGGAGGTAGAAAAAGGGCATATAAAATTAAAAAGTGAAACTAGGAATCTTCGAGAAACCTTAACCTTGGCTAGGAAACCTTAATTTTTTCTAAATTAACTATGTGAGATTTAGATCCAAGGAGGGTGGTTTCTAGGCCTATGAAGCTATCATGGATGTTAACGGGCCTACTCATAAGGATACAATGATGGCCTATCATGACTTCAACACTTTATTTCAAGTCTTTAACTATGTTTGAATGTTCTGAGTGCAACATTGAACACATACAATGCTCCTACATAGTGAACTTCATATATATGTTAGGTTGTGGAGCTAAAAGCTTCACTGATGCAAACAGAGGAGGGGGTTTTAGAAGGTTGCTGAGTGTTACTGTCACTGGCGTCGGTCAGGCCAACCGACGTCGACAGGGTAGAGACAGGAAGCAACCAACGTTGGTCAGAAGTCGACCGGCGTCGGTGACCCCCAGGCAAACAGGGACCGACATCAGTCACCTGTGGTTCGAGCTGCGAGTATGTTACGGGCAGTTAGTTGACGAACCAAGTGTTTGCATGTTTAAAGCTAATTTTATACTGAGAGCTGCGGATCTAATTATTGTAATTAGATGTCTAATTATTGTTTGGATGAGATCTATATATTAGACTCATGGATTGTATTGTAAACTAGTGCTAGAGAGTAAGAGAGCAATATTATAAGCTCCTTCTATGTGTGAGGTGAGCAATGGTGTGTTCCTCCTAGTGCCACAGTACCAAGTGTGGGTGTTGGATTGGAGAATCAGCAGGGTTCTTCATGTATGTATGATCTTGGTCATCAGGTGAGCATGGCTTCTATAGGAGATCTACATGGTAAGTAAGATCATTGATTTGTAGATGTATGTGTGTGCAAGGTCAAGGTTCACAGGTGTGTAGAACCAGGTTGATTTGCAGGTGCGCAAGATCAGATAGGATAGCAACACAACAGGGAGCAGAATCAGGCAGGATCTACTTGGAGTACAATGTGTACTAAGATAGAGCAAGAGAGGAAGGCAAGGAAGATCCTTCCATAAGTAAGGTCTATTGAGGTGCAGGTTGTTGCAGGTTCAGGGGAGATCTACTTGGAGTACGTTGAGTAATTGTGGAGTGCGTGGAGCACTTGTGGAGTGCATGGAGCACAAGTGTAAGGTGAACACCAACTCAGTATTTGAGTTGGGTGTTAGGACCTAAGAGAGAGAGCTTTGAGGAGAGAATTACTGTTCACTTGAGGTGTGGGAAGCCTCTGAAGAGGTGGTGGAGAAGAAGTGGCATCTTCTTTATTGTATTCCTTTTTGTATGAGTATTAATACAAGTTGTGTATTGTCTCTCATATCTTGTGTTATTTCTGGATTCTAGTTGTTGATTCTGGTTAATTCTGCATATTAAGTTGCTTGTATTTGGTAATCAATTGTGTGCTTCCGGTATTCATATCCCAACAATATATATGAGCCCTTTCTTTGAAGACACCTTGAGGGGATAAGAGGTTGATGAAACTCAAACTTGAATAAAGAGGTATGATAAATATTGACACACCCAACTGATCCTTCAACATTGTTAGCTTACTTTGGTGAGAGCATTCAACACTCTGCTTATTATCCAAATTTGTCTGTAGACCTTACTAGTCTTAAGTGTTTCATGGTCCCATAAGCTCACACATGTGATCCAAACATTTAAAAATCCATAAGGGGTTATTTTAAGACCTAAGGAAATAAGAAGAACCATTGTTTGGGCCAAACAAACTAAAGCTCCATCATTTGTCCCATTTGGCTTGTGTAGACATGGATGATGCTTAGATCCCTTAAGTTCTTAAGGAATTTTCATAGAGCTCAAGATACTAATCTAGAACCAATACCCATAAATGAAATCTAACTTAGTCTACTTCCTTTAGCTAGGATCTTGGGTTTCCATTCTCTCTCTTCCATACGGTCTGAGCACAACCCTAAAGTGCTCTCTAAGCTTGTTAATGAGATCGATGGGAAGGTAGGTCAGTTTTGAGCTCTCTAAGTAATGAAACACTATGGTTTCTTCCACACTTTCCATTAATGATTTCCCCCTATACATCCTTAATTCCACTTGAGGTAGTTCATACTGTATGAATCTGTACCATTCAAAAAACTTTTGAATCTTACAATTTCCTTGCATTTTCTCAGGTTTCAGACCAAAAACCATTGTTAAAGAGCATGATGGAGGGAAAGTAGAAGTCATATTGTTGTATAAAAGTTTAATTATCAGGGGCACAAGGTTGTCTTAGTTAGTTATAGACTCATTCCAACTAGGCACAAACATGGGATATTCTTGTAACACTTAACATTTAATCACTCGATTGCATTGGCATTAATTCACATAAGGCACATGCCTTATGCACTCACCTGAAGTGCAACAAAGAAATAACTGAGGCCTGCATTAGGATATTTATGCTATGGTGTGAGATATCAATTATGGGATTTGGTTAATTCAACATAGGCTTTGGTAGATTCATTGGCGTAGGCCTTTTCTAGGCTAAGCCTAATGGTCTATAGACACAAGCCTATTTTAGGTGGTTCTATAGTCTTAAGGGTGTAATTCATTGTTCATACTTAGGCTGGCACTTCTTAGCAAGGGAACACTTGGTGCATGACCCTTTATACACTTAGGATATTCCTACAAGATACATTGATGTCATTAATTAACATAGGGATGTCATTAATGACCCAGACTAGAAGCTTTCAAACAACATTCTTAACATGCTTGAATTGGAATTACAACATTATAACTATTACATTCATTGCACATTAAAAGGACATTACCAAGACACATAAACTAGATTGAGCTCAATTAGATGCAACAGCCCTCTTCATTAATCAAAGTCCAAATAAAATAAAGTACATTATACTAAAAATAGATTAAATACTTTGCTTGAGCTATTTAACTACTCAGAGGCTCACAAGCAAGTTAGGGTGTATATAAATTAAGCTTTAATGGCATCCATGTTATTCCTAATACTAATGGTGGCCATCACAAATGCATGTAGAACCATTTCTCTAGAGCTTCTCTGCATCAATTCATGTCCCTTTACTCACTATTCAAGCTCTTTTTATAGTCTACAAGAACTTTTCTTGCTAGAGTGGAGCTATGCACACTAGGTGATAAGTTTGATTCTAAGTAATCATCCCACCAGTTCCATCACCTCATGCCCTTTGTACTATAGTTGTGATCCACATCCCTTCTCAGGGATACGTCTCCCCGCTGAGGCAATCATCACACGCCACGTGTCTGACCAAGAATCACGTCAGGTGCTTCGATGACTGGCCATATAGGGGTCTGGAAGAGGACTTAGATCACTCTGGAGCTTTTGGTGTGATGGTTAGTCCTTCTATTGGTATCAGAGCTAGGTCTCAAGGTCAAGACCCATGGAAGCTGGTGGGCATGATCCATATCCCTTCTCAGGGATACGTCTTCCCATTGAGGCAATCATCGCATGCCATGTGTTCGATCGAGAATCACCTTGGGTGCTTTGGTGACTGGCCATATAGGGGTCTAGAAGAGGACCTAGATCACTTTAGAGTTTTTGGTGTGATGACCAGTCCTTCTATTGGTATCAGAGCTAGGTCTCGAGGTTGAGACCCATGAAAGCTGGTGGCATGATCTACATCCCTTCTCAGGGATACATCTCCCCACTGAGGCAATCATCGCACACTATGTGTCTAATCGAGAATCGCCTTGGGTGCTTTGGTGATTGGCCATATAGGGGTTTGGAAGAAGACCCATATCACTCTAGAGCTTTTGGTGTGATGGCCAGTCCTTTTATCGAGACCTATAGAAGATGGTGGGCATGATCCACATCCCTTTTCATGGATACATCTCCTCATTGAGGTGATCATTGCATGCCACATGTCTGACCAAGAATCACCTCAAGTGCTTCGTGGCTGGCCATATAGGGATCTGGAAGAGGACCCAGATCACTCCAGAGCTTTTGGCGTGATGGCCAGTCCTTCTATTGGTATCAGAGCTAGGTCTCAAGGTCAAGTCCTACAGAAGCTGGTGGGCATGATCCATACATCCCTACTCAGGGATAGTGATACATTGTTGCCATGTGTCCCATCGAGATCACCTCGGGTGCTTCAGTGACTGGCCATATAGGGGTTTAGAAGAGGACCCAAATCACTCTAGAGCTTTTGGCATGATGGCCAGTCCTTCTATCGATATCAGACATGATCCACATCCCTTCTCAGGGATACGTCTCCTCGCTGAGGCGATCATCACACAACATGTGTCCGACCAAGAATCACCTTAGGTGCTTCGTGGCTAGCCATATAGGGATCTGGAAGAGGACCCAGATCACTCTGGATATTTTGGTGTGATAACCAGTCTTCTATTGGTATCAGAGCTAGGTCTCGAGGTCAAGACCCGTAGAAGCTGGTGGGCATGATCCACATCCCTTCTCAGGGATATGTCTCCCCACTGAGGCAATCATCGCACGCTATGTGTCTGATTGGGAATCACCTCAGGTGCTTTGTGGCTAGCCATATAGGGATCTAGAAGAGGACCCAGATCACTTTGGAGCTTTTGGTGTGACAACCAATCCTTCTATTATAAATAGAAGGATTGGTCATCACACCAAAAGCTCTGGAGTGATCTGGGTCCTCTTCTAGACCACTATGTGTAGTCACAGTAAGCTCACAGGTGAACCCGATCAGAGAGTGGCCACCGTCTACCCTTGTGGAGGGATGTGGATCGCTATCTTTTAGAAGAGATGTGGATCAGGCCCTCCAAATTCTATGAGTTTTGACCTCGAGACTTAGATCTGATACCAATAAAGGGACTGGTCATCACACCAAAAGCTCTAAAGTGATTTAGGTCCTCTTCTCGACCACTATATGGCCTAGGGACTGAAGCACCTGAGGCGATCCCAGTCAGACATGTGGTAGTAGTGTATCACTATCCCTGAGAAGGGATGTATGGATCATGCCCACCAGCTTCCATAGGACTCAACCTCGAGACCTAGCTCTGATACTAATAAAAGGACTGGTCGTCACACCAAAAGCTTCAAAGTAATCTGGGTCCTCTTCTAGACCCCTATATAGCCAGTCATCGAAGCACCTAAGGTGATTCCCAATGGAACGCATGGCGTGTAATGATTACCTCAAGGGGAGACATATCCTTGAGAAGGGATGTGGATCATGCCCACCAACTTCCATAGGTCTCGACTTCGAGACCTAGCTTTGATACCAATAGAAGGACTGGTCGTCACACCAAATCACTCTAGAGCTTTTGGTGTGATGGCTAGTCCTTCTATTGGTATTAGAGTTAGGTCTCGAGGTCGAGACCCACATAAGCTGGTGGGCATGATCCACATCCCTTCTCAGGGATACATCTCCCCGCTGAGGCAATCATTGCACGCCACGTGTCTAATCAAGAATTGCCTTGGGTGTTTTGGTGATTGGCCATATAGGGGTCTGGAAGAGGACCCAGATCACTCTGAAGCTTTTGGTGTGATGGCCAGTCCTTCTATTAGTATCAGAGCTAGGTCTCAAGGTTGAGTCCCATGGAAGCTAGTGGGCATGATCCATACATCCCTTCGCAAGGATAGTGATACACTGCTACCACGTGTCTGACCAAGATCACCTCAGGTGCTTCAGTCCCTGGGCCATATAGTGGTCGGGAAGAGGACCTAGATCACTCTGGAGCTTTTGGTGTGACGGCTAGTCCTTCTATTGGTATCAGAGATAGGTCTTGAGGTCGAGACCCATGGAAGCTGGTGGGCATGATCCACATCCCTTCTCAAGGATACGTCTCCTCGTTAAGGCAATCATCACACGCCACATGTTTGACTGGGAATCACCTCGGGTGCTTTAGTGACTGGCCATATAGGGGTTTGGAAGAGGACCCAAATCACTCTAGAGCTTTTGGTGTGATGGCCAGTCCTTCTTAATCACACCAAAAGCTCCAGAGTGATCTGGGTCCTCTTCTAGACCCCTATATGGCCAATCACTGAAGCACTCGAGGTGATTCCCAGTCAAACACATGGCGTGCAATGATTGCCTTAGCAAGGAGACATATCCCTGAGAAGGGATGTTGATCATGCCCACCAGTTTCTGTGGGTCTCGACCTCGAGACCTAGCTCTGATACCAATAGAAGGACTAGCCATCACGCCAAAAACTTTAAAGTGATCTGGGTCCTCTTCCATACCACTATATGGCCCAAAGACTGAAGCACCCAAGGTAGAACCTGATCAGACACATGGAAATAGTGTATCGCTATCCCTGAGAAGGGATGTATGGATTATGCCCACCAGCTTTCGCAAGACTCGACCTTGAGACCTAGCTCTGATACCAATAGAAGGACTAGCCATTACACCAAAAGCTCTGGAGTGATCTGGGTCCTCTTCCAGACCCCTATATGCCCAGTCATCGAAGCACTTGAGGTGATTCCCAGTCAGACACGTGGCATGCAATGATTGCCTCAGCAGGGAGATGTATCCCTAAAAAGGGATGTGGATCAGATATTCACAAAATTCATTCGGCTTGTACCAATCTAGATAGTCAATGCCCTCAGGTTAGTGTTTTAGAATAGGCTAGTTAATCAGATTAGCCATGGTGAGCTTTCAAAACATAAATTTAATGGGTTCTCCAAGGTCACTAAAGACATGATGAGTTAGCATAATTCTCCTTGGAGGAGGTTTCATAAATCTAAAATTTATTGCATTTGTTACGCTGGTTGAGGCTACTACGCTTACTACATTTATTGAAGAGGCCATTAATTATGAGTAATTTGCATATATAGCATAGGCTGAGTAGACGGTGTTTGCACCATTTAGACATGTCGTGACTCGATTATTCAATTCCCAATAATATTCTTGTTGCGATTGAACACCTTAGGTTTATCGTAATTATTGTCCTAGGCTGGTTATGATGCTTGCACTTGGACTTGGTTCTAATTTTGGCCATTATTTTGGTTTTGGTTTTAATTTGACGAGGTAAGTTTAATGATCCCTTTATTAATAAGGCTCTTTCAATCAACAAACCCTTTTCAATGATCTCCTTAAAAGTATGTGGGTACTGTAACTCCAAATGGTAAGATATCTTGTTGTGTAAAATTTTGGTAAACACAACAACTAGTTACTTGTCTGGTAGGTTGTGGGTAAATCAGCTTGCAAGGGCTCTCAATTGTTATAGATAACTTGCAAAACTTTCACCAACCTTTTGTTTGGCTTGTATAAAGTATACTAATGAAATCTAATGCTCGAGATTGTAGAAGTGTTGCATAAACTTATCTGAAAGATCATTAAAGTTAAAAATTGGGTTTTTAGGCAATTTCAAAAACTACTCCAACACTTATCTTGGGAGACTCCTTGGGAACAACCAGTAAGAGGTATATGTCACTATAGGCCACTGGTTCACAAGTAATGAAGAATTTGATTAAGTGGGCCTTGGGGTCACCTTTCCCCTTATATTTGTTGAATTTTGGTGGTTCCTACCCTAGAGGAAATGGTATTTGTAAATACTCCATGTTGAAGGGGTAGGAACACACGTCATCCAACTAAAACTTTTTGGTTTGTTTCCCTACTTGGATGGTGGTAATGACATCCTTAATTTATTGTAGTTCTTGTATGAGGAAACTAGTTGTAATATTGGCCTGAGGTGGAGGTTGGGTGGTCAAAAAGTGGGTTACTTTGATCGAGGTATAGTGGAGGCATTTATTAGGGAATGTTGGTTTGGCTAGGGATTTGACCAGGAATATGCATATGCAGATTAGGGTGTGATTGTTGAAATTGCACATATTATGGTGTGATATTCTAGTTAGGATTAGGTATGTAGGCTTGGTTTTCAAGAAATTGAGGCTAAGAGGGAACGATATGGATGTATTGTGTTTGTTGAGGTTGAATAGGGACTTGTTGTCAACTAGTCAAACCTTGTTGATTAAGGGGAACTTGTGAACCAAGACCCTATCATTGAACTTGTGGCATATTTGGAACAAAAGGCAATTATTGCCTAATCGATACTTGTGGAACATTATAACCTCTTGGTTGTGCAAATTCCTATTGGGAAGTAAACACATGTTGAAGATATGACATTTGTTGCTAACTAATACTCATATGTTATTGATTAGACATCATTTGTGATTGTAATGGTATGTTGGTATGTGACTGAAGAAGTATGTTTGTCACTACCTGGTGAGTTGGAACATTGGTTGCCCCCTATTGAGGTGGCAAGATGTTTTGCCTCTACTGCATGGGTATGTTGGATTGTGGCTATGGTTGTGGAATGTCACTCATCCCCTATTGTGGTGGGGTAATATTCATCACATTTTATTGAGGTATGGCACTGGTCATTGCTTGACTACTTAATCATTGAGGTTGGGTGCTTGAAGAAACAACTGGTTATGGATTAGAGGTAGTTATTTGAGGTTAGGAGGTAGATGATCCTACCCCCTAAATTTGTGAACCACTCATGGTTAACTAAAGGCACATTTTGTTATGAACTAGTTGTTTGTACATTTACACCACTTTGGTCTAACTTGGACATTGCTTGCATGGTGTCCACTATGTTTGGTTCATTGTTCTGTATAGAAGTAGAAGACACTTCTTTGATATTTGGGGTTTTGAACATGTTTTATATTGAAGTGCTTTGCACAAATGGGTCTATACCTTGATTTTATTGGCCTATCAATTCCATTAAAACTCTTGTTGAAGGAGCTAACTCAATAAGAGGAGCACTTAACATGGTCATATTATTAACGTTACATGTTAGGTTTAGGTAGGTTTGGTATGTTGTCTTCATCTGAATGAAGTGGTCCTCCATGAGTCCATTTCCTATGATAATCATATGAGGGTCTTGATATAGCATCTGCACTATAGCATGAGGATTGCTAGAAGAAGCCTATTCTTGGTCTAATTATAAGATGTGTTGTAAGGCCCTCTTACTAAACTTGGAAAATTTTAATGGGGAAAGTACATTGGAAACTTAGCCTCTACCTCTGCAACTCTAATTAAGACTTCATCCTTGTTTTCTAGCAAGTGATGATCAAATAAATAAGGGTCACAGGCCAATGGATTTATAACATAGTAAGGTTGTTGTTGGACTTGTTCTACAACCGAAGCTACATTAGCTAAGTATTATGCTATTTGTTCTTGGTCCTGATCTGAGTATGGAGTCATGTTGACCAAATAATTAGCCAAAGGATCTTCGTTGTGTTCCCCAGTTTAAGTGTTGTAAGGTGGATTAGGATCCGTCTCACAAATGACATCATTTCCATAAGGGTCCTACATAAAGTCTTCCTGTGCAACCACATTACCATACCCTAGATTGTACATGACACCACTATGTGTATAGTGACACATGGTCAAATCAAAGGTGAATGTTTCATGAAAAAAGGGATTAGAGTTCAATAAACTTTGAAAAATAATGTCCAAAGGACAAAAGGTTCAAACTCTATCTAACTTGGTCAAAGGAATGAAGTTGTATCTTTGAATGGTTTATGTTAAGACTTGTTATAAAATAGTATAATGTCAAATGTCTAACTCTAAATGTATAAAATAAAAAGGTCCATTGGATGAACTAAAAAAATATGTCAAACTCTACTTCCAAAGTCCAAATAGGTCTAATCTAGGAAAATAAACATTGCTAGTCTTTTGGCCAAACACAACATCAAAAGCCAGGCTCAAACAAGGCATGTGTTAGGACTCTTGGCCAAACATGATGTCAAAATCTAGACTTGAAACAAAGGGGTATTTAATATAACAAACTTGGAACGCTTTGACATAGACTAGGTACTTAATTTCAGACATGAACTTAGTCAATTTGGTATGAGGCATGAAATAAAAAGCACTTGGAGATAGACTATTTTCTCCCAAATAAAAGCATAAATAAATAGTTTTCAAAATTGGGTAAAGAATTAACCAAAGTTACTTAACCCAAAATAGAAATATCAATGTCTAAGTCCCAATTATACAAGGTCTAAACAAAAATCAATCAATGTTTGAATATGAACTTGTCAAAGTTAATTAGAAACTCAACTTAGGAAAACTAGGATCTTTGAACAAACAACAAGCTAGACAAAATTAAATGGCATAATGACACTAAACAAAGATCCTAACAAGACATACATGGTTTGGTTTCAAAAATGGCAACTTAGACATAAGACAAGATAAGTCTATGAAATAATTTGAGTAGCATAATGATGTTATCACTCTCTAAAGGTATGATCGATGAGTTGTTTCAAAGATTCCAAGACATAAAACTTGAAATGATTTGGGTAGTGTAACATTACCTGTTTCAATCAAGTGACACAAACAAAATTTTTGACACAAAGGATCAAGGTAATGACAATAGTTTTTGAATGTCTGGATTGGTCCCAAGTGTAATTAACACTAGAGATGTGTCATGTCAATTAATTTTATACTAGTTAACTTACTATGTAAGGGTCTATTCCTTTATATAGCGATTTCATATGTGGACTACTTAGTAGAATCCCTTGGTTAACCAGACTTGAGTCAGGTTTTTGTTACGAAAGGAGATGTTATCCACTCAACCCCCTAGCTCTTGTAGTATGCATACCTTAATTTATATACCCATCGTGGAGTAGGTTTGAAATAATGTTGGGATATGAAACCCTAGGTTAAAGCTTCCCTAAAGAACTTGTGAAGAAGATATGAACTCCCCTTCACAACCCAAATTGCATGAAATAAATGACTAAGTATAAAGACTTTAAGGATGCATTTAGATCACCCAAACCATGTGGGTTTTGAGGAGAGTCTAGATAACATTCTTTCCACACCTTGGATTAAGCACAAATTTGCAAGTGAAAAGGCACTTTTGGTCACCCAAGTTCCCTATAGGGGATGAATAGAGAGCATACACACAATCTTCATTTTTCACAAATAAACAAACACTCTTAAGGAATTACAATCTAAGTAAATATTGATTTTTGGCACCAAATTGAGATGTGTGATGAAGTTATTTGACCCCTTGACTTATTTGAAAAACTTGTAAGAATTTGCACAAAACAACTTAAGCAAAAATACTTATGTTCCTTTTAACACTAAAAATGAAATGTTCAAGACTTAACAAATTCATTTTAGGCACCAAAATGAAGTGTTCAAGACTTAGCCATTCTAGATTCCTTTTAAGCACTAAAATCAAATGTTCAAGATTTAACAATTCTAGGTTCCTTTTAAGTCCTAAAATCAAATATTCAAGACTTAGAAATTCTTTTTAGCACCAAAATGAAGTGTTCATGAGTTAGTTAAATTCGTTTTAAACACCTAAAATGAAATGTTCATGAGTCTAAACTTGCAAATTCATGTTCTATTCCTACTTTGGCCCTACAAGGGTCAAAGAGTTTCCTCCTGCTTTAAAGCACAATCAAGGATGAGTAAACAAGATTTAGGAATATAGCTCTCAGGTTTCCTATTTTTAAAACATAGATACCAATGTTGGTCACCTATGACTGATGTCGGTTATTAGGGAACTGATGTTGGTTCTTAATAACCAATATCGATTGATAGAGATTTAAATCGATTGCCTGTGAACATGAAGGCAAAATAAGCACAAAGTAAAAAATGTTAATTAGCTAAAAACATGATAAAAACTCCTCAAAACTTACAACAAATTGATTAGACAGGGAATATAAATATAAATGAAACCAAAAAATAACAATTATGAGCACCAAAAAAAATCAAAACCCAAGTTTTGTAAGCTCAATTTTACCCTACAACCTAACCAATGGTGATCACCTAGAATCATTCTCAGTTAGGCAGAACCAATGATGGTTAGGCATAACTGATGCCAATTATGCCTGATTGATGTCGGTCTCTATGTATATATGAGTTATCACAAAAACACAAAATATGAAAAAATAAATTTAAAACTCCAATTTTGATGATGTTCAAGCATTCATTTGAAAATTTAGGAATTGCATCTTGGTCTCCTTGGTACTTGGGATGATTGGAGTCCCACCAGGCATGATATTTATGATCATAAAAATTTGACAATAGAGAGGAGGTTAGAACAAGTAACAAAACTTTAATAAAAACAAACTAACATGCAAACATATTTAAGCATAGATCTTAGGGGGAGCTTAGTAAACAAAACACAATTAAAAACCTAACTAAAATGCAAAGAACAACAATCCTTACATTCCTTGAGAACTCCAAATGGTTTGTTAGTGGCTTGCTTAGTTTGTGCTCAAAGAGTCTTTGGCAATGGAGTTTGGCTATCTCCTTCTCTCCTTGGCACCATGGTAGCTTGATATGGATTTTGATTATGGCTTGATGGATTGCCTCAATATTTTGGAATTATAACATTATTGTCATGAGTCTTATGCAAAAATCTACATTATAACTCTATAATATCCAATCCCCCTTGTGAAGAGGTCTAGGCTTGTATTTATAAAAAATTGAACTAACCCCAACCCAAGGTGAGTTAAGGTGTAGTTTAAACATGGAGTGGGTTCAAACCTAATCTTAGTGATTTAATTAACCCTAGTAGAGTTAAAATATGTCAAAATCTTATGATTTTCAATAGAAAGGCATGGGTGAGATATTTTGAGATATTTACAAAGGCTTGACAACCCACAAAAGGTAATCATGAAAAGCTAGGATATTCTTGATTTTTTAATTTCCTTTTTTAGTAATTCATTAATTGCACATGGATAATTCAACTAGGCATTTAATTTAGTTTAACATTTTAATTAATTATGATTAGGATTTTTAGAATTTTCAAGATTTGATTTTATGTGTGCACTTGCCCCACTTAAGAGGTCCATAAGCCAAATTGCATGTTGTGATGTCGCAGGTTGATTAGAGATGAATTTGTGAGAGGTTTTTATTGCTTATAGTAGGATACCAAAATTAGGGATGCCTCAATGAGATTTTTATCTTTGATGAATGATGCATGAACAAATTTGGGACATTTAGTGATTTTTAGGCTTAATTTGTAATGGTTGGTAAGAATCGGTCTGAAGTCTGGTCGAAGGCCATTGGTGGCCAATTTTAGGTTTTTAAAAGATGAAAAGAGGTACAAGAGGATGGTTGAGGACAATTGAGCATGTATATGAATCATTGAAGCACTCAATGGAGCTTCAAAGTGTGCCTACAAGGGTAAGACCTATAGACCTATCATGCAACTAGACTAGTCCTAAACTCTACCTAACCTAGTGAGGGGACATGAGGTGTTATCAACACCTATGAAGGGTGAAAATTAGTTTTAGATCATGTGATAATTTTTTTGAGAATGTGAGGTTGAGAGTGCATTAATAGTCACTAAAAGGTCAGTTTCAAGGTCTAAAGTGACTTATAGATCAAAAGCCTAAAGAACAAAGAGAAAGATGGTGGCCTAATGGGGTATAGAGATCAATTTCAAAGGTAATCATGGAAAAATTAGAATTGAAATAGGTATTTCATATTGTTTCAGGTATGTTGACCAAGTTTTAGGTCAAAGTATGCAAGAAAAGGCATGAAATGTGATTTTCAAGTTTCCTGTGTGCACAAAATAAAATATTATCAACTCAAAAAGAACTTTCATATACTCGTTGGCATGTGTAACCTCTACATGAGAACCTAATCCAATCATGGTATATGGGGAAGGGTCCTAGATCAAATTTAAAATCATTAATTTCTAGATCAAGGGCTTAAGCTTTATGAATGATAGTTAAGATTCTAAGGTGGTTTAAACCTCTCTAAAACCCTAACTTTGACCTGATATGGAAGATATTGATGAAAATGGCTCAAAATGGATTTAATGACCTGGTTTGATGATTTTATAATGTATAAGACTCTCTTAGGTACCTTTAGGTGGCATTGGTTTGTTAGATGAGTGAGTGGACCCCACAAGAAAAGCCAAGTTTCTCAAAAATTTACTATAGTAGGCAGAGTTGACTAAGTCAAAGATTTTAAGTGGATGGAGGTTGAATATTAAGACTTATATCTTATTCCTATGGTGGTTTTTGATTATGTTATAAACTTTAGATGTGGTAAACTAATCATGTAAGTTGACCTAATTGCTAAAAGGCCTAGTGATGCAAACAATGAGAAAAGCTAGGCAAAAGTGAGAATGAATTTAGGGTTGTGTTGTCATGGATTAGGGATGGATCCAAATACATGGGTTTTTTTTCAATTACTTTAATATTCATTTATATTTAATATATTATTTTGAGGTTAGTAGATATGTTGATAATGTTGCTCATAAGTTGACCTCTCTTGTGCAGATAGGATGGTGAAGATGCAAGGTTGTCAGATTGGTCTATAAGACCAATATTGTCTCTTGACCATGGTATATTTATATATGAGAGTTAACCAATGATATCATATGATCATCCACATACATCATGACTCTTTGAAAGTGTCTACACAAGAGTTAAAAGTCATTCTCACCATGACTGTGTTTAAAGGTGTATTGACAAGTCTGAGTAAGCAAGTAGGAATGACGAATTGGAGGCTATCTGCCCTTAGCTAAAGCATCAAATGCATATATTGTTATTTTTTAATACATGATTTTCCTATCCATGATTTTCAAAATCTTTGAAGTTAGTATAATAGGATTGGAACATAGAAGCCAAAATGGCTTGTTTGACTGAGTAAGGTCTGTGAGAAAGGAGGTCAATAGATTGGTCTATAAGACCAATAGTTGTCATTTGTGCTTATGATTATTTTAATGAAATTTTATCTAAGGATGATTTAAGATCATAATAATGCATTGAAATATATTAATAATTTTCCTACAGGGGTAAAAAGTTTAAGGTTCCATAATTGTGTTTTGAGACCAATTGACAATTTTAAGTGAGCTTCTTACAGAGAAGGGTTTGAGTACTTTTGATCTGAGTTGAAAGGTCTAATGCACATGATGATGACCTCAAGGTCATAATTATTCTTTGAGCATGTTTTTTGGTGATGGTTTTTTGGCATATCTATGTTTGTGCTTTAATTGTTTTAGATAGACCTTCTAAATATACACAGAGATATTATGAATTGCTCTAATGATTTGTTCCGAGCAATGATATGTGCTAAAAAGTGTTAGGGATTCTATATAATCTCAAAAGAGGTATATTGGGATGAAATATGATGTGTTTATTTATTATAATATGTTTTAATGTTATCCAAAAGGATCAAAGGGTGACATGTGCTGATTAGGCCTAATGAGATTAGGTCTCCATGAGACCTAAAGGAGAGATAAGGCATATTTGAGAAAGGTCAGATCTAAAGGGACTAAAATTGCATTTTATCCATATCTATGAAGTGTTATAATATACATTCCATGTCCAACATAATAATATAAGAGTGATTGGCCGACCAAGAAGGATATGGACAAGAAAATTCTTGTATATATACTAGGCATATTTAGGCTTAATAAAAAAGAAAAGAAAGGTTTAGATGTGAAGCAAAGAAAAAGATGATTGTTTGATTTTACACAGGTGGTGAAACATATCAAATAAATGATATAAATTATTTATAGACATTTATAAAGTTTCATGAGTGCTTTCATGACAGTTTCAAGCCATAGAAGGGCTAATTGAGCGAAGAAGGTAAATAAAATTTTTGGCTTGTGTGAGAAGCAAATTTGAGTGTGATAAAACAAAAGAAGACCATAATCAATTGTGAGAGGGAAAGAAGAGCAATTTGTATAGTTCCATAGTGTTGATTGAGTGGGTGATTGATCAACAAGGGGGTTTTAGCCTGCTAGTAAGTTGGTGCTTGTTAAAGTTAAGTTGGTGCTTGATAAATTTAGGAGTTGGTATTCCTTGTTGGGTTGATGCTCAACTAAATTTGATTCATGGTGTTATAAGACAAGTTATTCAAATTGTGTTTCAATGGGTTTTATTCCCCTTAAGGCTTTCCCACATACATGTTGTGTTCATGTGTTTCATGTTCTTGTAGATTGATGCTTATGTTTGCTAAATATGAACATGCTTGTCTAAATGATCTATGATTACTTAAGTGAATTGTTTAAAGTATTAAAGACTGATTCACCCCCCCAATTCATTTTGATTCCAACATGTGGACAACATGCTTCCAAAGCATGTCCCCACCAAATCTGATAAATGTGGAAGCCATATCACCATGACATGCCCCCACTAATATTCCCCCCCTTAGGGTGAGGTAAAAATAGTACCTGGTAGTTAGCTCACCTTAAAAGGGTAAGACAACTATAAACATGTGAATGTAACCATATAGTATATAGAAAGAAACATGTCTAGGTAAATGTATCATTGAACTGCATAGAATTGATCATATGTAGGCCTGAGATGCATGATAAATATATTGGCAACATCTAGATAGTAATAGTACAAGCTCAACAAGGAAATAAGCACACACACAAGAGCACTCAAAATTAAGTCAAAAGGCAATGGTCTGAGGAGACCATAAACAAGGGGCATGTTCAAATGCTATAAAATCAAATGGACAAGACTTAATCAAATGTCCACAAATCAAAGAATTGCATATTCAAATGTCCATATAATAAGTAATGACTAACATATTCAAATGTCCAAGAAGGAAATCATACATATAGAGGCCGCATACAATGGATAATACACAAATGCTCAAAAAAATAACACAATAAATAGTAAGGAAAGACACTCAAGGAACTGTGTAAAGAAAAAGCATAAGCAACCAACATAGACATGTCATAGTGGTCAATGGATCGAATGTGTTACCAAAAAAATGTCAAGTACATATCATATCAAGTTCCCTATGTAATGTATAATCATGGATAATAGGTAAGTGTAAGTACATATATAAGTTCAAACATGATAATGTAGGGTGATCATCGAATCATATAACCTATGTGTCAACATTGTAGATAATAGAAGCCCCCAAGTCCTGGTAATGTGAGTAGAAGGAAGGCCCAACACCCATAAGTGTACCATGTATCTATGTATGCCTGTGTATGTGTATGTAGGATTAAATGATATCCTAGTCCTCAACATGGAACTAACACATAGATGCCAAGGACCTAATAGAATGTGTAGGTGCTGAAAGTGTTTTTATATTTTTAAACCTTTTTATTTTTTTGGTATTCTTGGAAAAAAGTCAAGATCATCCTATGAACTCATCCAAAGGGTGATCATATGTGTCTCCCCACTCATAACCTTGTACAAGAAACTGGTGGTACTGCCAAGGAGCATGTATATGTGTGATATCTATCACTACAATATCTATGATGTTTGATGTATGTATAATAAGAATCTAGGGTCGTGAAGTACCAATAAAAGGAATAGGGGTTATTGGAACCCATCTCTATGTACTATATGGTTTCTTTGGAATAGTATTAGTAGGAACATTGCTCTGAATATCTGATTATGGTACATAGAAGATGAGGATTACATGGAAACCACTGTCTATCTCTGATGTAAAGGTCTCATAAGTACCAATCACCTAGTAAAGGGGATTGCTTATTGTTTACCCTTTTGTGAGGTATTAGCCTTAACAAGATTGATAATTAACTACATGGGTGTGAATTTATCTTATTCAATAGGATGATCATATGGAGTGTAGGAAGTTGTAATTAACCAATTGGCCTGAATGTATTTAACACGCCCATGCATTGTATAAGGTATTGCTCGAAGAGTGTGTATCGAAGTTCATCCGAACAACATGTCAAAGACACTTGTATAAGGTATAATGAGAAAGTAGTAACCACATGTGTGGGACCAACCTACAAAGGTAGATCAATCTTACCAAGAACCCTCTGGGAGGTCCCATCGAATGCTCTGATTGATCTAATAGAGGGGTGTAAATGATGATGAGTACAACCCAAATGTGTAAGTAATGTCACAGTATAAACATTTTTGTGTGTAACATTATCAATCATAACACTATAGATGGGGTGTCTATCGATGTATGCTCATATGAATAGAGAATGAAGATTAGAGTCATCATCCTTAATTTCACCATCATCAAAAGAAATGGTAGGTTTTTGAGCCATAAGAGGTGTATGTCTCCAGTAAGTACCAATGACCCCATCCAGTGGGTGTCCATAATATGATGGAATAGGATATGCATTTTATGCCATTTGAACTTTTGGTTCCTTTTTGGAATGGTATTGCAAAGGATTATTAATTTTTTTTACTTATGGTGATCATCTAGTTGTGAAATTGATTCCTTTGGAGGATCATCAAATGTAATCTATTGGTCATTAACGAGGTTTTAGATTTTATTTTTTTAGGGTAAAACATCTATTCATAGAATGCATAGGGCCTTGGTGATAGTCACAATAAGTGTTTACATAATATCCTTTGGGTAGAGTTCTATTTACATCAACTTCTATAGGAGGAGGGAGAGATTCAATATGACACTCTAGTAACCACTAGAATAATGGAGGCTCAGGTAAACATGTAAATTATCTCCTTAGTACATTAGATAGACAAGCTGATTAGGTTGTCGTGCAACTGTGTTAATTATGGTGGTTGTTTTTAGGCTCCAGAGGTTTTACCTTATAACTTAGTTTAATTGTAAATTTGGTAATAGATGTAGATGCAACTGGTGTGTTTACTACATACTTGAGCTTTTTTAATGACAAAAGCTTCATTTCATGGTCTTGTACAACATGGCATAAATCATCAAAAGATTGAAACTTTTTGAAAATAATGGACTCATGTAAAGCAGTAAGCAAACTTTGCTTGAATATGTTTTGCAACTCCTTATCTACCATAGGATTGGTCATTTTGGCTAGCATTGTCTTATATCTCAATACATGTTCATTGATTGGTTCATTAGTTCCTTGTTTGGTTTTTACAATTTGAGCATAGGAAACCTTTTCAGTAATGTTAATAGAAAAATGTGCCAAAAAATGGTCTGTAAGAGTTTTGAATGCTTTGGTGGATTAGAGAGGTAAGTCATAAAACCACCTCAAATCATAGTTGTTTAGGCTCCTTAAAAATAATTTGGTCAAAATTTTATCATTGGAAGCATAATCAAAGAACACCGTATATAAGGTTCGAAGATGTTATTCAATATCACCCTTACCATCATAAAATGTGAATTTAGGTGCAACAAATCTAGTTGACAAAAGGTACAAATAAATCTCAAGTGTAAGAGGGTTATGCAACACATCTTGCAAATCTATAGCATATAAAGACTTTGAATCTTTTTGTTCAATGTTTATAACCTTATCTTGTAAGGTCTTTACGACTTGAAGGAGTGATTGAATTGTAGGCCCAATGAGATTTTGATTAGCAATTTGAGCAACCACCATAGGGGTTGGAAAACATGTTTTGAGTAGTAATAGGCATTAAAATTGGTATTTATGTTGAAACAATAGATAAGTTCATAATATATATATCTATAATAGTTTCAGGGATCAAAGGTTGGAACACATAATCCATGCCCCCATTAGATGTATTAAGTTGTAATGTGTTCAAGGGGAGGGATGTATCCACTACATTTTTTACATTTTTAGCTTCAAGCATAGTTTTTAAGATTTTATCAATATCTTCAAGGTTTTGTCAAATGCACTCATGAAACATTGTAATTGCATGCACTTAGTCATTGTCTACTGGTCATTATCATTTATTTCTAGATTTTCATTATCAGAATATTCTTCTATGATAACCCCATCACAATTGTTTTCATTGTCAACATGAATATCATCATGATCCAAGGTATGAGATCCCTCATTGGTTTGAGACATCTTAGATGGGTTGAGGGGAAGTTCAATATGTTCAATAGACACCCCCCCCAATCTAGGGTTACGCCTAGGTTGCATGCAAAATAATACTAATAGAAAATGAAAAAGTATAATATTTTGAAACCCTAATGGTATAAAACCCTAAGAATTAAAAAAATGCATTCACATGGATCAAGTTCACTAAATGTTTAACCCTAATTTGGATAAGAGGTTATCCTGCTTGGGTTAATAGGGTTAAGGATATAGAAATGATAGGGCACAAGGGTGAATATCATATTTACATCAGGATAATTAATGTGTTAAACTTAGATGTACCATATGCTAAATTTATAAAGTTGAGATAGGCTATTAATGGAAAGTACAATTATGTTAGATATATAAATGCCATAAAAGAAAGTACTTGGTTGTTTTTAATGTTAATACAGTGTTGGATCTGGTATAGGTAGGGAGACAATTATGGATTAGTCATCAGACTTTGGTTCTGGTGCCTTTGACTCTTCAAAGACTTGCATCAGTCTAGGATAGTTACATCAATGTTAGTGTCTGAATTTGATGTTAGTATCTTATACAAAATATCTACTTAAATGGGATGTGACCACCTAGATGCTTTTGGGTTTGACTTCACCTTCATTTTCGTGCATTTAGATCTAGGTCATGGACTATCGCTCTTAGTGAAATGGCAAAACCCTAGCTTTCCATCTTCAATGTAACTTGGGAGAAAATGGGTTAGTGGGCACATGGTGTTGAGCTGGCCCAAAATGACCCTACTGTCAAAGGGTGCTACCTACATAGCCAAGACTCCAAAAAAAAGTTCTCAAACTCATGTAGTTCTCCCTTACGTGTTGGCTTGTGTGTGAATCATGTAATGTACAAAGCAAGTACAATAGTGAACTAGCTTGTAACTTAACAAATGTGACCTTATGACTATTTTTTTAATACTTCAAACATGTATCTCAGTTATTCCTTTAACCAATATCATAATAGGGTAGACTAGGAAAGCTTTTGGTAACTTGTGTGCTTTTTGAGTGTTGTTTTGGTCTGATTACTAGGTATTCTTAGGTGAAGAATGAATGAGGGTTGATATTATATTTATACCTATCTTATCAAGAGACAAATCATGTTAAAACAATTAGGTTGACCATTGTACTAAATTTTATTTGTAGATTGGATGACTTGAGGGCACTAAACACTTGCATCAGGGCAGGATAATAATGTTAATGCTACTGTCTGTTTCGAATTTTAGTGTCAAAGGAGAAGGAGAGTAGGCATAAGCTCAAAACTTGTAGAGGTGTTAGATAAGTACATTTTAATCATTTTGGGTAAGATGGGATGTTTGTGTCATCAATATAAAGTTGGTTGGACTAATAGATAGGCCAAGGGGAACACAATAGAGTAGACACGAGGCTGTAGAAATAAGACACGTATAAAACTAAGAGGAACAACTAGGGTCTGAGTTTGCCAAATGTACAAGACTGAAGTGCTACATAATCACAAAATATCATCTACATAAAGAAAGAGAAATTCAAAACCAATGATAAAAAAATATGTTTGTGTAAGGAAAAAAATAATTCTAAAGCCTTGAGGTTGAAGATAAATTCTCTTTAGTGTTTGGAAATCATAAATTCAGTTGTAACCCCATAAAAAAAAAAAAAAAAAGCAATGTTCAAAATAAAAGTATGGGTTCACCAATATGTTTTATCATAATTTTGATAAAATAATAAATATTATAATGGTAAAAGGTGTAAAATTAATAGATATTATAATGCCAAAGATGTATAGCAAGTAATAATTAAGATTTTAAAAATTGATAAAAGTGAAAAACTACTATTTTTTGAAAACACTTACAAGAGATATACTTAACTAGAACCAATATCTCTATTGACTATTTTAGATGTC
Organism: Torreya grandis; assembly: GCA_037957365.1. NCBI lineage: Eukaryota > Viridiplantae > Streptophyta > Pinopsida > Cupressales > Taxaceae > Torreya > Torreya grandis. The sequence goes on along the minus strand of JARHVA010000223.1, from coordinate 4,044,830 downwards.
TGTAAGAAAAAATTAACAAAACATGTAACTATGTATGCTCAAGATTAGGGAAAGAATCTAAAATTACTCCTAAACAAGTCCACCCTTATTAGACTATAACATAGATTGCTCCAATTCATTGACCACAAACTTGTCCCAGTTGACTGTAACTGGTGGCAGAGGAAGACAAAGAAAATAAGGTTTTAACAGTGACATACTAAAAGAAAAATTTGAGGGTACTTTTGGATAAGACTATTATAGGAGAAAGCTAATGTAGGTCACTTGAGTTCATTGACCATGGACTTGTCTTGATTGGCTGTGACGATAATCCAACTGTTTCACCACATGTGCATATTTTAATTTGGGTTGTTGATGCATTTCTAGATCTGGTGTATCATGTGAAATACTTGTAATGACAAAAACTTAGTTTCATGCTTAGAAACCAAATTGATATTGAATGGGAGGGGGTGTCGAGCAAAAATGATTGAGTTAGACTGACCTTAGCCAATCCCTATTGAATGACCAAATGTTGCACTATATTGCCAATACTTTGAAGAGGGCTCAAATTCAAATGCAGTTCTTCCACTTACGTGTATGTGTGAAATTATGAATGCAGATATAGATGTTATTTCTCCTTATTTACCCTTGGCATAAGCATGCAAATATGAATTAAGTGTTTGAAAACTTTGAATATAGCTTTTAAAAATCTATAAATAGAACATAAAAATCATTGAATAGCTTTTGAGAGTGAGGAGAGTTGTCTTTAATGCCTTAGAGTAGTCATTGATTTATAGAAGTTTTTATTTTGAATTTGGGGTCCTATTGGTGCATAAAAGTTGACCCAATATAAGACCCAACAAGAAAAAATAAGATTTAAATTAAACATGACTTGAAAGAAGATCTACAAATTACACTTGGAAAAGTCTGCTCCTTACAGACAAAACCGATGGACCATTCTTGTCTGACAATAATGAACTTGTCAAGAAGGACAAAAGACCAAAATTAGGGATCCCTGTGATAAAATAGGAAGATGACTATAAAATGGATGAATGTATGAACCAAAATAGAGAAAACCCAATTAAAATGTGCTAATATATCTTATTCATTGTCAATAGTCTATGTGTATGAAGTTATAGTAAAATGACATCAAGGATAAACTTGTACCAAATTTAGGTGTCTAGACCTGAATAATTACAAAAAATTAGAGCACAATCACCCCAACTCTCCATGTGCTTTAACAAGGAAGCACAATTTTTTTTAATGCCTCAACAAGGAAGCATCGTCTCCAACAAGTTGCAAGGGCAACATGGTTTTCACCAACACACGTGTATTTAACCCTTGTTATTTTAAAATTATTTTTTTTCAATTTTTTATTAAAATAGTAAATCTATGGAGATTGCCTACACATTATTATAGATTTTACTATTGAGTGACTTGCATAATTGGAGCTTCATACCAAAGACAAAGTGTGTTGTACACACTTAGGTACATTTTATTTTTTTACTCTAGCAATTCCATTACTAGAATAAAAGGGAGGCATTTGTAGATATTAAAATCTAGTATTCGATATTTGACAATAACAAATTTGACACACATTCACCACACATGATTCAAGCACTCAAGCAAAGTCCTAATATGTCATTCTCTCACACTTACACGTTATCTCATGAGTTAACCCTTTCATTCTACTGTTACACACCTAAAAGAACCTCACTGTCTATTTTAAACCTATTAAATATCATGCACAAACATCTATAGGCTCTCAGTTTAGTCTGCTTATACAGAGGTTGGTTCTACCATATTCAACCGATATCGCTAGTCAATACTAATCTAACAAGGTTGGTATCAACCCACTCCCAATAACGACCCTTTTTATAAATTAAACCTCTTCTTAGGGTTGACCCATTTGCCTAACATGTTAGTGGCATGAAAACTTACCTAAATGGACTCATATATAATCAAATAAAGGTCTCACTCAAAAGGGGATTACAATTATTTGAAACATGTTTATACACTATTGCACATTGAGCAAATCTGCTCAATTCTTCCTAAATTATAAATCTATCACTAAGACCAGTCACAAGCCAAATCAGAAGTAGTATAAAGCCAAATCAAAACAAGCATTAGCAAATATCAAAACTAAATAATTTATTGTGTACATATAATGAAGGAGCACAATTACTTAACCACATTCAATAAGAGAACTAAACTCATTTTGATTTTTAAAGAAAGGTAAAATAAGATTTTTTTTAAAAATATATTGAATCAAAGCAATTTATAAAGAATAAACTACCAACAGGTAGCTAAGAGATACAAACAAAAACATACCATACTTACAAATCAACTATAAGAAGGAAACAATAGCCGAGAGACACAAACATAAACAAACCATAATTACAACTCAGCCATAAGAAGGCTAAAATGAACAATCATTTCATATACTGTACAATTTTACAATGACAAAACTTATTATCAGATTGGAATTGTAAGACTTGATCTTTAATTTGTTGAAGTTGAACCATGGCCTTTGAATTCTTCTTGCATAAAAATTGCTACTACGAAAACAAAAAAGCCACCTGAAGAAGGATGTCAGAGTAAAGCCTTAAAGTTGTAGTTGCATGATAATAGTTATTAGAAATCATAGCTGAACATCTAGCTTTCCAAATATGCTTTAGAATAACTTGTTTAATAGAATCAACAATAACATTATTTTACAAACCGAAGGCTAAGATGTTTTCTTTCTAGTTTAACTCATGATAAAAAATAACATGAAACATTTAAAAAACAACTGTCCATTGTTTCTTGACATAAGTGCAGTCCCAAAATATGTGTTTCATATTTTCAATACACAAGCAATAAGGGCACTTAGCTAGTTGAATAATTATACATTTCAATCAATCTCCAACCAAAAGCTTGTAATGCAAAATTTTCCAAGCCAACACTTGAGCATCAAAATCAGCTTTTGATTTCCATATTTTAGCACTTAATCTGCTCTAAAATTTTGAAGTAAACCTACATTTCCACTTTTGATTAAGGCGAGGGACAAGAGGCCATCTAGGAAGGATATGAGAGTAAACCTTCTTCAAAGGGAAATAATTAAAAGGACTAAAAGGCAACCATTTCTAGTCTATGGTAAAATTACATTCCTTAGGGGTGAAAAGCTTCATAGAAAGGTCAATAGGGACTAAAGACTGCTCAAAGATCAAAAAGTTTTTATATTTATCGCCCAACCCATAATGTTGTTTGAGATATTGCCAAGAGGCCCAATCAAACATGTTAAAATCCCAAATATCTTTGAATTTATGGATTCCCTTTTTAAACAAATAATAAGCATGCCTTGAGAAGCTAATAGCAAGTGGATGATTGTGATAATTAATAATTCTATGCCACCAAATTGAAGCTATGGCAAAACTAAAACCATGTTGCAAGGAAGAATTGTTCCAATTTAAGCAGTGACGAACTTGTTGCCAAGCCTTCCAAATAGACTAAAGAGGAAAGAAAGCTTTGATTTTAAAGAAAGGAGACATTAATATCTTATCCAACCAATTGACTGCTTTCCACTTATTTTTAACAACTTCCATAATTCGATGATGAACTAAAATCTTCCATGGTTCATCTCCATTAGCAGTTCTAACAATCCATTTTGCATCAAGGCAAATTCCCTGAGTTTTAGGGTTTATGAGACCAAGAAGCAACAATGAAACCAATACTGCCATCCCATGTAGACTAGAGAATTTTTTGAATCATCTTATTTAACTCCTCATATCCTTCTTGGAAGGCATCCAATAAGATGAGTAGTAAACATGCGTAGCAATAAATATTTTGTTAGCAACTTGGATCTTCCCTGCCAAGGATACAAATTTGTTACCCTAGGTAAACAATTTATTTTTTAATCTGTTTAAAAACCATCTCCACATGTCTGAAAGGGAGACCCCTAAACCAAAAGGAATGCCTAGATATCTTGTTATCTCCCCATGCTTGATAAGCTTCCACTCTTTGGGAATCCAATGTGGAATGGAACCAGTTTGAGACATCAAAAACTCAGTTTTATTATGAGATAATTGGGATCCAAAAACATCACAATACATATTTAAGATGTCCAAGGTGTTATTAAGTTCCTCTTCAGAATTTTACGAAAACAACATGCTGCCATTAACAAAATGAGATTTAATAATCACCTTATCTTGAGGAATGGAAATACCTCTAACATGCTTTATCTGATTAGCCCTCTGAAGAAGATAACCCAATGCATGAGCCGTAAGAATATATAAGAAAGGAGAGAGGGGACACCCCTGTCTTATAGAACATTGCAGCTCAAAGGGAGGTGCAATAGAGTTATTAATTACAAGGTGAGCATTTGCATCTTTATAGCATTTGAACATGCTTTTGGATCTTTGGACCAAAACCCAACCACTGCAACATTTTAAGAATGAAACGCCAATGATTCTATCATACGCTTTATCAAAATTGAGCTTAACCACTAATACATTTTGGCATGATTGTTGAGTCCATTCTATAGTCTCCCAAGCCAACATGAGATTATCAAGAATAAATATGCCTTTTATAAACCCTGTTTGTTCAACTCTCACTATTATTTGCATAACATGTTTAATTTTGATTGCTAATGCTTTGGCAATAATTTTATAAGAGGTGTTCAACAAAATAATTAGTTGCCGACCAACAATAGTGTCTTCATTTTTCCCTTTAGGGATAAGTTTGATTAAACCCTTGTTGATCGTAGGGCCTAAAGAGCCCTTTTGAAGTGCTTCCAAATAAAACATATAAAACTCATCTTTAATATGATGCCACATTACTTGATAAAACTCAGCTGGAAGACCATCAAATCTAAGGCGTTTATTAGTTTTTATAGAGAAAAGAGCATGTTCAAATTCTTCTATAGAGAGAACTCGATCTAAAAATTGACGATAACCTGGGTCAATCATGTTAGAAATAAAGTCTTTCACATCTTCTTCTAATGCATGCTGAAAATCTTGCCAATTATTCTCTTCTTTAAATAATTTCTCATAAAAATGTTAATATAAATTAATAATTTAAAGAGGATCAAAGATTAATCTATCTTCATCCATTATAGCCCCAATTTTTAAGGATCCACGTTTTTTTTCAACAAGAGATTATTTTTTATTCTAATCATATATAGAATCGATTGTTTCTTTTTTATTCTAATCATTATATAGAATCTATTGTTTCTTACACCTCTCGTGCTAATCTGTTTACAAATTATTTTCCCAATTCGATCGTAAGGCGCGGGATTCAAGACCTAATCAACAGGGAAATCTGGCGCCAAAGTTTTAATGAGTGTTGCCAATTTCGGACTGACAATTCTACCTTGTCAAATCAACTCTAGAATCCCCTGCTCAACGCAAACCCTCGCCCTCAAATTCGCCCATATTTGTCTACTAAATCCTCAACTCTGGCAATTGAAATTCAGCACCCTGCGATTAATTTTGGCGGGATGCCGCCTTCCAAGACCATTAATGGACTTTTCCACGCCCACAAGCGCCTTAGAGTCGCAGATTCTGGCGGAAATGCAGTTTGGGTCGGTTTAAATGTGAAAAATAGAGAGCCCGGGGCTGAAGTTTCGGGGCCTGAGACGACGGCCACCCAATATTTTTCTCATTTGAATTGTGAAGATAATGGCAGCCAAGGGTTAAAAGAAGGGGCTGTTCAGCTGAGCCCCCAGCAAGTTATGCGCATGAAAATGAACAAGTCATTAGCCAGGGCCAAGCGAGTTCAAAAGATTTGTGAAGAGAGAGTTGCAGAAGGCAAAGGTAGGTGTATACTTTTTATCTTTTAATTCACGAATTGTCTTTGCCGAGGAAAAAATCTTAACTTCTCCTGGAGGTCAAGCTCCTACCTTTTAGGCACATAGAGCCGACTCTAAGCTACCAGGGTTTGAACCTGGCGATGCCCCGTCTTAACGAATAGACCATAGCCCAAGGGACCTTAATAATTTTATTTATTGTTTTGGGGTGTGATAGCCTTTTTTAATTTTTTATTTGATAGAATTCCTAACCACGGAACCAAGGCACTCGGGGTTATCGATTGCGTTAAAGTTCAGGGCTCGCACCTGTCCTTTTCCCTTATGATGTCTTGGGCCAGTACTCTGCAAAAATGGAACCCTGGTGGGCTCTTTAAGAGTTGAGCATCTTTACCAATTGAACGTTGATCACTCCAAGATGATGACGATGCTGACAACTTTTAATGTACTTTACACCAACTTAGTCGATAGGTTGTATCAAAGCGTATAAACAATGTAATTCCTCTACAGCTTTGCTGTCAAGTATAATCTTGAAGTTTTCTTCACTGTTTCCAACCTCTGCTGTCTACTTATGGTCAGACGCTTCCCAAATAATTAGAAGTGCTATGTGGGTGTTTACTTTAAAATTTGTTGTTGTCAACGGTGTTCGGTTTGGGTCTGGGAATCAAACCCTTGAGCTCCATACCATGAGGATATGTATTTCAAATTTTGAAAGGTAACATATATTCTGTTTTTGTCTCAGGTAATAAGTTTCTGCAAAGGAAACCTTGCGATTTAAGGTTATTAGCCATTTGAGTTGGTGCTTATTTGAACTTTTAATAATGATTTTTGTCTTTATAAACTATTTCTATCTCATGAATGGTTTGAGTTAGTTGCAGTTACGTATAAAACTCCATCCCGTCACTAAAAATGTAGAATTTCTGCCTCATACGTATGGCTAATAACTTTTGCTTGAATGGCATTACCTTACACATTATGCCATTTATTGTTATTTTTTGTCAAAATTTTCTTTAGAGAATCCATATTTATTAGACCCATACATGGAAATAGCAGGCTTAAGTATAGCATTGATGAAAAAACCCAAGGCACCAACATAGATGCATCTTGTTTATGTTGGTGCCTCAAGTTTGTTACTAATGTGTGCAGTTTGGAAGCTCTTGCTCAATATTTTATGCCATTTTAAAAGTAATTTCACTTTATAAAATTCACATGCACTAAATCTATATGAAAGTTTAAAGGTTAAATAGTGTTCTTCTAGAATCAACTGCGTAATAAAGTTATTTTTCAATGTTTAGGATCTCACTACTAGATCCATCTTTAAGGAAGAGAAGATTGAAGCCAATGCATCCATGAGTGAGATCCAAAATGTTGCAGAATAACTTTATTACGCAGTCGATTCCAAAAGAACACTATTTATTATTACATTGTAAAAAAAGTAATCTTAAAACAAAAAAGGTTAAATGTTGTTTTTAGGTCACCTCCAAGCAAGATTCCAATTTGGCATATGAGATCCCTTTTGTGTAAGTTCACACAAGGATTTATTTGCATTTGCCTCACATATTATTCATATTTTGTAACCTTGAGTTTCAACCTCATGACTAATATCAAGAGTTAAACCAGACCTTACCAATCCATCTACACCTGGGGTACTAGAGCTAAAGGTTATTTTGTAGGTTACAACCCCTTGTAGAAGCTCACAAGGGGATTGTTTTCAATTTACATTATATATTATTCAGACTTTGTACATCTGTGTTTTGAGCTTATGACCTAAGTAGTTGATATGGATATGGGTACGAGAATCAAATACATGGATATGGGGATTTTTTTGTGCTTGGATATGTTTTTGGATACGGTCGTACACTATATATATATATATATATATATACAAAATAAAAAATATAGCCATATAAACAAAAATAACTACATAATATGCATAGAGGAAATAGAGTGAGTAAAATAACTACAAAACATACTCATAATTCAATGCCAAATATCATAATATTCATTGGTTGAATTTAGACTACGTTACCGGATACGCCCCTCCCAGGCCTTGGGAGCGCGGGGATTCGCAAGGTATGGTACGGTACGCGGTCGATCCGCGGGAGATACGACCAGGGTACGTCGTGCCCCCTGCGGATATGGCCGGATACGTCCATGGACATATTCAGCCGTATCTGCAGGGTGGACGTATCCGACCGTATCTGCAGGAGGCACGACATACACTGGCCGTATCCCTCGTGGATCGACCGATGTATCCGGTCGTATCAACAGGGGGCACGACGTACCCTGGTCGTATCCCCCGCGGATCGGCCAAATAAAAAACATTTTAATTTTTTTTCACTTTATAACAAAAAGTCAAAACGCTAAGTGTAATATAACTGCGACCCGCGACCCGTCCCTGCCTCCGTGACTGCGCGATTGCCTCCGTGACTGCACGACTTGCGCCTGTGCGACTCCCTCTGCGTGACTGCGCGCTTCTTGCTACCCTGCCTGCTGGTAATTCATAAGTACGTAAATTATACAAAAAACATTCATAAGGTTTTTAAATTTCATTTTTTTTTCCTTCCTAAACTCCCTAGGGTTTTAATTTTTATAAATTTATTAAATTATAAACTAAATTTTTATTATATAGTTTAGTTTTTTAAAATTTTATTTATTTATTTTAACTTTTTAATTTTTATTATTACGTTAAAAATTTAAAATATGTTTGTTTTTAAATTTTAGTCTTTAGATATATCATATATAAAGTATTAAATTTTAATTTTAAATAATCAATTAGTTTAAAATTTTAAATATAAAGTATAGTAATAAATTTTAAATTATTAATTAGTTTAAATTTTTTAATATATAGTATTAAACTTTAAATTATTAATTAGTTTAAAATTTATATTTAAAATTAAATTTTAATAGCAATTTTTTGTGTTACTAGGTGCTATAAGCCTATAGCGATTTGTCAAAAATTAGAACGTCTCAGAGTGCAAGTGCTAGTTCAGTGGGGCAAGGGATAACCCTCAAATATGATTCGCGAGCACCTCTTTGGAAATAGGTGACAATATTAGAACAGATATCTGGTGGAGAGTGTTTTCATTGGCTTTGCTCAGAGTGTAACAGTAAATTCAAGAGCTCGTATAGTCGAGTGAAAGCTTATTTATGTGCGATTTCTAGCACTGGAATCAGAGTTTGTAGTGGGCCAAGCATAGGTGGAAAGCTTGGGAAGGGCTTGCCACAAACAAAGATCTTTGCATACATTAAAGAGCAAAAAGACGCAGATGTCGTTATAGAGCAAAGATCAAAACATCATTTGAGAAAGAAATGATCACCTCTTATTGATTCATTTCGTGTTAATGTGGTGACTTCATCACACCCCTTTCTTGCTGCACCCATTGCGGCCGAAGAGAAAGAGGATTCACTTCTTGGTCGCAAGAGAACAAAAGATGCAGGTCCATTGGAGAGGGCATTTCAAAATGACTCCAGAGAGATAGCGGAGCAGAGCATTGCACGTTGTATTTACCCATGTGGGTTGTCATTTAATATTGTTAGATCACCATATTAACAGGAAATGGTGAGATCTATCAATGCTGCCCCTAAAGGGTTTGCCACCCCAAGGTATGAAAAGGTGCGCACCACCTTATTGACAAAAGAAAGAAAACACATTGAAGATGCATTGCAGTCCATTAGGGATTCATGGATCGAAACAGGGTTGTCCATCATTTCTGATGGATGGAAAGATACAACAAATAGGCCATTGATTAATGTGATTGCAGTGAGCCCTAAAGGGGCAATGTTTTTGAAGGCCGTTGATTGTGAGGGGCAAGTGAATGATGCACAATTTATTGCTAACATCTTGATAGAGTCCATTGAGGCAGTGGGGCCTCAAAACATTGTTCAAGTTGTAACGGACAATGCTAAAAATTGTAGAGCTACGGGCATGTTGGTTGAGGCAAGGTACGTGTATATATTTTGGACACTTTGTGCTGTTCATTCCCTCAATCTTATGTTGCAAAAGTTGGGGACAAAAATTGATTGGATCAAACAAGTCTATGAAGAGGCGAATGAGATCCAAATGTTCATAACCAACCATCACATGTCCCAAGCCATTTTTAGGACTTTCTCTCAAAATTACAATTGTTGAAGGTAACTCTTAATTTAATTTTATAAGTTTGTAATTTGTAGTGTTTTTTATTTTTAAACAATTTTAAGTTTATTAATTATTTGTTTTAAGTTTGTATAATTGTATTAGGTTGCTGAGACTCGATTTGCCTCACACACCATCGTCTTAAGACGACTTGTTAAGGTGCGTGAAGCATTGAGTAGCATGGTCATCAACAACCTTTGGGGTGTATGGAGGTAGGCAAATAGTGAGAGGGCCACAAAAGTGAAAGGGTGAATTTTTGATGATGCGTGGTGGGAACGTGTGGAGTATTTGCTGAGTTTTATTAATCTCATTGTCAGCATATTGAGATATGTGAACATAGATCATCCATGTTTGGGTGAGATTTATGATGAAATTGATTCAATGATTGAGAACATTAAATCCATCATAAATGCCAAAGAGCAAGATCCCACAGAGAGGTTTTTAAAGAAAGTGCAGTCGCATTTCATTGAAAAGTGGAACAAAATGACCACCTCATTACATGTTCTTGCTTTTGTCTTGACACCCAAATACTACAGTACAGAGATTCTTTTTTTGTCCAGGAGGGTCGCACCATATAAGGATGTTGAAGTTGCCGAGGGATATAAGACAACATTTTCTAAAATTTTTCCCGATCCAGAGGTAGAAGACCAAGTCAGAGAAGAGTTTGTGCATTTCATATCCTCGGTGGGTCATTCCCTTGGCGCTATCCGTGACAAGTACAAGATGGATGCTCACTTTTGGTGGTACCTTCATGGGCAAGCATCCACCCACCTTCAACCACTTGCAATAAAAGTTCTATCACAAGTAAGATTTTAATTTTTTTACTCTACCCTTCTTTTGACATTTTCGATGTTTTGTTTTAAGTTTTAACTTTTAGTCTTTTAATTTTTTATAAATTTTAATTCATTTTGTGGCTTCAATAGGTTGCAAGCTCCTCTTTAGCTGAGCGGAGTTGGGGCAGCTATGGCTTTATCCACTCAGTTAAATGCAATAAGTTGGCTGCAAAAAAAACGGAGTATTTGGTTTATGTGCATTCCAACTTACGTCTTTTCTCACATAAACAACTTCAATACAAGGAAGGGCCAACAAAGTTGTGGGATGTGAACTCAGAGACTGTTGATTTAGATGCCTCCCTTACATACCTTTCTTTATTTGACACGGAGCTAGACAGTGCTTCACATGACTTGCACAGTGGAGCTAGTGGGAGTGGCACTGCTACTGCTTGTGGTTCTAATGAACCACATGATGATGAAGACATTGCAGGCAAAGAAGAATATTAAATATATTATATAGTGAACAATAAGAATGCTGATTTGCTTCTATTTTTGTCCATACATTGTAACATTTGCACCATGTACCTGTTATAATTTATAAAACTAATATAAGTTTGACTATTGAATATTATGATATTTGGCATTGAATTATGAGTATATATTTTGTGGTTATATAACTTATTTGAAGTTATTTTGTTTCCTCTATGCATATTACGTGGTTAATTTTGCTTATATGGCTATATTTTTAATTATATATATATATTTTTGTATGGCCGTATCTAGCCGTATCCAAACCACCAAAAAAAAATCAACGTATCCCCGTATCCGATACTCGTACTTGTATTCATACCCGTATATGTATCGGCAACTTAGAATTTAGATAGTTTTATAACAAGGACATAGTGCAAATGTTACAATTTATGGACAAAAATAAAGATAGATCAACATATTCATTATTCACTATATTCATTTTCATCTTTAGTTGCAATGTTATTATCATCATGTGGTTCATTAAAACCACAAACAATAGTAGTGCCACTCCCACTAGCTCCACTATGCAAGTCGTGTGAAGCACCGTTTAGCTCTGTGCTGAGCAATGAAAGGTAGGCAATAGAGGCATCCGAATTAGTTGTCTCTGGGTCCACATCCCAACATTTTGTTGCCCCTTTCTTTTAATCAACTTGTGTGTGTGAGAGAAGATGCAAGTTGGAATGCATAGATCAAATCCTTCAGCTTTTTCGTTGTCAACTTGTTGCGTTTAATTGAGTGGATAAAGTTGTAGGTACACCAACTTCACTCAGTTGAGGAGGAATTTGCAACATATTGAGGCAATCTACAAAGTCAATTAGAATTTGTAAAATTGAAAAGTTAAAACAAAATGTCAAAAAGAAAGGTAGAGAGTTAAAAAAATTAAAATCTTAATTGTGATAGAATTTTTATTACAAGTGGTTAGAGGTGTGTGGATGTTTGCCCATGGATATACTGCCAAAAGTGATCATCCTTGTACTTGTCATGAATGGCACCAAGGGATTGATTTGCGGAGGTTATGAAATGCACAAACTCTTCCATAACTGTCTTCTACTTCTGCATTGGACAAGAGTCTAGAGAATGCCACTTTATATTCCTCACTAAACTCAACATCCCTATATGGTGCAACCCTTTTGGATGAAGAAATGATCTTAGTATTGTAATATTTGGGTGTCAAGGCAAAAGCCAAAAGATGCAATGGAGTGGTCATTTTGTTCCACCTTTCAATGAGATACGATTACATTTTTTTTTTTGTAGGATCTTGTTCTTTGGCATTTATGATGAACTTAATCTTCTCAATTCTCATGTCGATTCCATCATAAATATCATCCAAACATGGATGATCCATATTCACAAATTTCAACATACTCACGATGGGCTCGGTAAAATTGAGCAAATACTTTACATCTTCCCAACACATCATCAAGAATCTACTATTTTACCTTTGTGGCCATCTCACTGTTTGCTTGTTGAAATATCCCCAAATAGGGATAATAGAAAACTAACAATATTTCTAAAACTAGGGCACAAAAAAATCTAAAACTTAATTTGCATATAAGAATTTCAACAACAAACTTAGATTTACAATCAGATTAATGATCTGATTTTTCTGCTAAAAGAAATAATTTTGAGTATTATTGAACTTAGGAAAAGTAAAGCAAATCTTTTTATTTTTGTCCAAAATGTTTAGATATGCATTACAATGATTTTTTTTTCTATTTTTCTAAGATAAAATTGAAATTAGTATGTAGATTTAACATAAAATACCCAACCTTGATCAAACCCTAGCCGTCTTCAAATATGGCATCAACTCCTTAAATGAATTAGTTCTAGGTCTGATTTTCTGTTGCCGTCCTCAAGAATGCTCATAAATATGAAATACCATGTTGAAGTTACTCCAAATTTGAACCTTTAACTTTGAATTTTATCTCCAATTTGGACTCCAAACTCGATAAACAATTGCAGTCCATTAAATATTATGTGCTAAGGTTTCACAAACCAAAGGTCTTCTATTGAAACACACCCTTCTGACTAAGGGGAGCTTGTATGTCTCTCCTAAACCAGGGATACTCAAAGATTTTAGACCTTAAGTCAAGTTGCAGCAGCAATAAATAGAAAACTCACAACATAACTATCTTTAAAAGACTCTTAGAGAATTATATAATAACTCCCAAAGAGATGAATTAATTTCAACCCTTGAATCACCACCTCTTAATCCAAAGCTTTACATTAAAAACCTAAAAACTGAACCAATAAGCTCCTAGAAAACCCATGCCCCTTTTGCCTTTTTATCACATGCTTTTTAAAAGTCACTTAAAGACATAAAAAGGGGATAATTTAAACCTTTTGGCTAGGAGTCACTTAAGTTACCTAAAAAGACGTGCCCTCAACTTAAAATAACTTAAATTCACTTAAGTTGCATAAGAAATTGTGCACACAACTTAAAAATAGAATTGAGAACAAGTCAAAGACTCCAATACTTACTCAATGATGCTCTAAGTCCTCTTCCTCTTGGGTAATCTAAGGAAAGGACAACCAATGTGTTGCTAATCCTCATGATTTGAGTTGGGGACATTACAGTCCTTCCCATCCAAAAAATGCTTGTCCTCAAGCATTTGTAGACTAGGATGCTTAAGAATCTCCTTTCCTTCCCATGTTGCATCCTCTAAAAGCAAATTTTTCCATTTGATGAGATATTCAGAGATTACCTTATTCCTCAGCGTTTTCTCTCTCACTTGAAAAATTGTTTATGGAATGAGTATCAATTTACCTTCTTCATCCATGGGAGGAATTCCGTAGGAGTCACATGCTGTCCAAGAGCCTTCCTGACGCATGACACATGGAATACATTGTGAATTTATGCTTGTAGCTGGTAACTCTAACTCATATGCTACTTCACCATTTTTTTTGATCACCTTGAAAGGCTCATAAAACTTTGGTTTAAGCTTTTCCGCCCCACTTACTTTCAATGAGGTTTGTCTATAAGGTTGAAGACACAAGAATACCATGTCTCCCATCTCAAAAGACCTCTCAACTCTATGGTGATCAACATATTTCATCTGCTGTTCTTGTACAATCGGGATATTATCCTCAAGTGTCTGAAGGATATCTTGGTTCTCTTTTGCCCACTCAAGAGCTTTTGGAGCTCTAGAATCAGAAAAAACCAAATCCACAAATGTAGAAGCTTTATAATCATACAAAGCGTTGAAAGGTGTCATCCCTATGCTCATATGATATGTAGTGTTGTAATAGAATGCTGCCAAATGTAACCACCTTGCCCATGCTCTTTGCTGCCCCGAGACATAGTTCCTCAAGTAACTTTCAAGCCATTTGTTTAAAATTTCTGTTTGACCATCCGTTTGAGGATGATAACTAGTGCTATGATCGAGTTTTGTGCCAGCCAACTTCATTAACTCTTGCCAAAAAGTGTTGATGAATATGTGGTCTCTATCACTTACAATTCTTTTTGGCACACCATGAAGTCTGACTACTTGTTCAAAAAACAGACCAGCAACTTGTGGTGCTTTAAAATCAAAAGGCATTGGCATGAAATGAGCATATTTAGTGAGTCTATCCATCACAACAAAAATGCAGTCCTTACCATTGACCTTAGGCAGTTCAGTAATGAAATCCATCGATATTTGTCCCACTTTTGATTGGGAATAGGAAGTAGTTGTAACGGCCCTGCTGGGAAAGAAACTTCAGCCTTGTTTCTTTGGCACTCTATGCATTCCCTCACATGTTTGAGAACATCATCTTTCATACCTTTCCATGAGAATCTTTCATGAATGTACTTGTATGTCCTCAAATAACCTGGATGACCAGCAAGCTGATTGTTATGGACAGCAATAAGAATCTTATGTTTGAGCTTACTTTCTAGTACGAAATAGATTCTATCCTTATAATAGATGATGTCATTCAACACTTTATACCTTTCATCATCGATTTTATCATCTAGAATAGCACAAGCATGCTGATTTTTTGAATACTCTGCTAGTATGAGATCTTTCCAAGAAGCTGAAATTTTTGAAAGTGAGCAAAATGAAGGGTTTCTAGATAATGCATCAGCAACAATTTTATTTTTTTCCCTTGACAAATTCAATGTCAAAATCATACCCTTGAAGTTTACTTACCCAATGTTGTTGTCTCTCTTTTTATCTTTTTTGCTCCATGAAATACTTGAGGCAATTGTGATCAGTCCTCACTGTAAACTTGCTACCCACAAGATATTGACGAAACTTTTCAAGTGAATGCATGATTGCCACCATTTCCTTGTCATATGTAGAGAACCTCCTTTCAACCTCATTCAGTTTTCGGCTCTCATAAGCAATTGGATGCTTGTCTTGCATCAAAACAGCCCCAATACCAATACTGGATGCATCACATTCAAGCACAAAAGGTTTAGAGAAATCCGATAAAGCCAATATAAGACAAGTACTCATTAACTTCTTAAGATGATCCATGATTCTTTGAGTCTCAATCGTCCAAACAAAGGCATCCTTCTTGGTTAAATTTGTCAAAGGAGCAGTTAATGAAGAAAACCCATTCACAAACCGTCTATCGTATGTGCATAGACCAATGAAGCCCTTCAATTGGGACACGTTCTTTGGTGGTGGCCAATCAAGTATAGCTTGAATCTTCTCTCTACTTGCTTTCACTCCACCTTCCCCAATGACATATCCCAAATATAATAGCTCAGTCATACCGAACTCACACTTAGAGGCTTTTGCAAAAAGGGAGTTAGCTACTAAGATACTTAACACCTCATCAAGATGTCGAAAATGCTCTTCTCGTGTCTTGCTATATACTAAGATGTGATCAAAGAAAACCAACACAAATTTCTGCAACTGCTTGTTGAATACATGGTTCATGCAAGACTGAAAAATAGTTGGAGCATTTGATAACCCAAAGGGCATCACCAAATACTTGAAATGTCCATAGTGGCTCCTGAAAGTTGTTTTGTGCACATCTTGCTCCCGAATCAGACTCTGATGGTATCCTGAACAAAGATCTATTTTGGAGAAATAGATTGCTCCATGTAGCTTATCCAACAACTCATCAATACGCGAAATAGGATACTTGTTTTTGATTGTCTTCTTATTTAGTGCACGATAATCAATGCACATCTTCATAGTACCATCCTTCTTCACTAAGACAACAGAAGAAGCGAAGGGACTAGAACTAGGCTGCATATGTCCTGCATCCAACAACTCTCGAATGGTCTTCTCAATCTCATCCTTGAGTCGTCTAGGATGACGATAGGGATTTGTAACAACTGGCCTGCTATCCACAAGCTCAATAACATGCTCAAAACCACGATCTGGAGGTAGATCACGCAGTAGATTTGAAAACACCACACTATGCTTGTCCAACAAGCCTTATATGTCAATATGATATCCACGTTGTTTTGTATTGGTAGACTTATTTGAAATGAAACACTGTACTGCCACTCAACCTCTGAATGCCATCAAATTCTCTCCATCCTCTTAGCTGAAATGATTCTAGGAGCATTTGAAGATAAGCCCCGTATACCACCTTTCGATCATCTGTTGTGAAACTCAACTGCATAGTCTTAAAGTCCATGACATAAGGACTTATAGAATGCAACCACTAAACGCCCAACACAACATTGGTATCCTCAATGTCAACCACATAAAAGTCATCAATAAGGGTGTAATTACCCAAGGTCATACTCAACTGTGGGACACGATTAACACAATGCAACATCGTGCCACTCACTGTTCGCACTCGAAAACCATCATGCTTCTCAACTTGCATGCCCCGCTTCTTCACATAGGATGAATCAATGAAGTTGTGGGTAGCCCCACTATCAATCAACACAACTCGCTGTCCCTGCATGATGCCCTTTACCCTGAAGGCGTTAAAATGAGGAGTGGTAGTGACGGTTGCAATCGCACCATCCATCTGGGCCAAATCATCTTGGTGCTCATTTGTGTCTATCTCCCCATCCATTTGCTCATGCTACTCATCAAAAACTTGTCTCCTCCAACTCATCATCACTAGGGTCCTTGAAGACCTCAATCCAATGGGCCTTGCCCCCACTTTTACACTTATGTCTTGGTGTCCAAGGCTCACGATAATCAAAGCAAAGCCTCTTTTGTCTCAACTCATCTCTCAAATCACGAGATGCACCACCAACTGGCTTAGACATCTCATCCGTTGGTCTAGTTTATTCTGGTTTCTTGTCCTTCCTTTGCGGCAAACTCTGCGATAAGGATCTCTACGGAAACTTGCTAGGAAACCTAGCTTGTGGTGTAGATAGCTCCATATTCCTTGCACGCTTAATAGCATCTTGCAAGGTTTGCATATCAAAAGCTTTTACCCAACTCCCGAGAAGTTCTGACAAGCCCTCTATGTACCACAAAATTAACCTCTTCTCGGACACATTAGAAACCATTACTAACAACTGTTGAAATTTGGAAATGTATGCATCAAGTGTCCCAACTTGTCTCAATTGAGCCAATTCTTCAGAGTGTGACTTTGAATCCTTGCAGTCAAACCGCTTTATCAATGTAGTGCAAAATTGATCATAAAAAACTATTGCACCATGACCTTGTGTCACTAAACCATGCACCATTCATGTGCAGCTCCTTGAATGTGAAGGGTAGCAAATTTGATGGCCTCAGTCTCCTTGATTTGATTCAGGGCAAGGTAAGTATCCAATTTTTGAATCCAAGCTCTAGTTGTACCCTTGGATGATCCATCAAAACTAGGTAAGGATAGACGTCCCAACCTCTTCTTCAACCCATAATTTTGCTTTCCTTGATTCCATTGTTTTTGCTTTGGCTTTGAGTGTTTGGTGACCTCCAAGTAATCTCTAAAAGAGATAGCTGATTGAAAATCTTCCCCCAAAGCTTGAGACTTAGCCAAAATCTTAGCATCCTCATTGTCCTCCATGGGTTCCTCTTGTGTAGGCTCATCCAGGTAGGCATGAAAGGTATGGATTGTGATGAACCCGTAGATTTGTTGGTAGAATGTTCATTGTTTACTGCAACTTTGCTACTTTTCTCTCTCTTTGTATGCACCAATTTTCTTCCATTTGTTGTGTTATGACCCATTTGACTCAAATAAAGATTGGTATTTTGTAGCTATCTTAGCATTTCGACGAACATTTGTTTTGCCTCCACTTCACTTGATGATGGTGGTTATTTGTTGTTAGCCATTATTTCCTTTTGTTTTTCTAGGTTATGACCACTTTTTTTTGCACATACAACCAACCAACTCAAACAGGCGGCCAAGTCTTGCAGCTTTGATACCACTGAAATATCCCCAAATAGGGATAATAGAAAAATAACAATATTTCTAAAACTAGGGCACAAAAAAATCTGAAACTTAATTTGCATATAATAATTTCAACAACAAACTTAGATTTACAATTAGATTAATGATCTGATTTTTTTGCTAAAAGAAATAAATTTCTGAGTATTATTGAACTTAGGAAAAGTAAAGGAAATCCTTTTATTTTTGCCCAGAAAGTTCAGATATGCATTACAACGATTTTTCTTCTATTTTTCTAAGATAAAATTGAAATTAGTATGCAAATTTAACATAAAATACCTTAGACTTTGATCAAACCCTAGCCGTCTTCAAATATGGTGTCAACTCCTAAAATGAATTAGCGCTAGGTTTGATTTTTTGTTGCTGTCCTCAAGAATGCTCAGAAATATGAAATATCATGTTGAAGTTACTCTAAATCTGAACCTTCAATTTTGAATTTTATCTCTAATTTGGCCTCCAAATCTGATAAACAATTGTAGCCCAGAAAAGATGATGTGCTAGGGTTTCACAAACCAAAGCTCTTCCACCGAAACACACTTTTTTGACTAAGGGGAGCCCATATGTCTTTTTGAAACCAAGGATACTCAAAGGTTTCAGACCTTAAGCCAAGTTGCAGCAGCAATAAACAACATAACTATATTTAAAAGACCCCTAGAGAGTTATATAATAACTCCCAAAGAGATGAATTAATTTCAGCCTTTGAATCACCACCTCTTAATCCAAAGATCCACATTAAAAACTTAAAAACTGAACCAATAAGCTCTTAGAAAACCCACACTCCTTTTGCTTTTTTATCGCATGTTTTTTAAAAGTCATTTAAAGTACATAAAATGGGGACAACTTAAGACTTTTGGCTAGGAGTCACTTAAGTTACCTAAAAAGACATGCCTTCAACTTAAAATAACTTAAGTTCATTTATAATAACTTAAGTTCACTTAAGTTGCATAAAAGGACATGCATACAACTTAAGAATAGAATTGAGAACAAGCCAAAGACTCCATTACTTACCCAAGATGCTCTAAGTCCTTTTCCTCTTGGGTTATCCAAGGAAAGGACATCCAATGTGCTGCTAATCTTCATGATTTGAGTTGGGGACATTACACTTAAAAAAGGTTATTGATAACTATGCGGCTCAATGCTTCACGCATTTTTCCAAGTTGTATTTAAGGCGAGAGTGCGTGAGGCAAATAGAGTCTCAACAACCTATACAAAAGTAAAACAAATAATTTTTTTTTCAAAAATAAAAATACTAAAAATTACAAACTTACAAAATTAAATAAAAAATATACATGATTCATGAATGATTAAATAAAAAGTTACCTTCAACAATTGCAACTTTGAGAAGGCTTTGAAGATGACTTGTGACATGTGATGGTTGCTTATGAACATTTGGATCTCGTTCGCTTCTTCATAGACTAGTTTGATCCAATCAATTTTGGTTCTCGATTTTTGCAACATAACTTTGAGGGAATGAACGACTCCAAGGTGTCTAAAATATGTGCCCATACTTTGACTCAATCAACATGCCCGCAACTTTGCAATTTTTGCGTTGTCCGTTACGACTTGGACAATTTATTGAGGCCTTATTGCCTCAATGGACTCTATCAAGATGTCGGCAATGAATTGTGCATCTTTCATTTGTCTCTCACAATCAACTATTGTTAAGAACATTGCCCCTTTAGGGCACATTGTGACCATATTAATCAACGATCTATTTGTCGTATCTTTCCATCTGTCAGAAATGATGGATGCCCTTGTTTTGATCCATGAATCCCGATGGGATTCAATGCATCTTCAACATGTTTAATTTTTTTGTCAACAAGGTGGCACGCACCTTTTCATACTTTGGGCAAATGAATCCTTTAGGGGCATCATTGATAGATTTCACCATATCTTGCTAGCATGGTGATCTAACAACATTACATGGTAGCCCACATGCGTAAACACAATGCACAATGCTTTGCTCCTCTTTGCTATGTTCTTGGATGCATTCTGGAATGCCCTATTCAATGGGCCTGCATCTTTTGTTGTCTTGCGACTAAAAGGTGAATTCTCTTTCTTTACGACCACGATGGGTGTAGAAAAAAATGGGTCTGATGGGGTTGCCACATTAACACAAGATGGATTAACATGTGGCTATCCTTTCTTTTTGCAAGGATGTTTAGATCCTTGCCCAACAATGATATTTGTTGCTTCTTGCTCTTTGATGTATGCAAGGATTTTTGCATGTGACAACCCCTTTCTTGGCTTTCCCTTTATGCTTGGCCCACCACAAGCTTTGATTCTAGCCCTAAGAATCGCACACAAATGGGATTCACCTAGCTATATGAACTCTTGTATTTACAATTACACTTTGAGGGAAGCCAAAGGAAACACCCTCCACCTGACAACTGTTCTAACATTGTTACATGCTTCCAAAGGGGCACTCGTAGATCGGCTTTAAAGGCTATCCTTTAGCCCCCCGAACTAGCACTTGCAGTGTGAGACATTCTTACAAATCCCTATAGACCTTGGTAAAAAATAATAATATAGTTAATTTAAACTTAAAGCATTTGGCATTTGTTGAAAGAATGTTTAAAAGAAGAACAACAAAAAATTAAAACTAATTACAAGCATTTAAACACTAAATATAAAAATTAAAAAAAAAAACCACAAAATTGAAAACCTACCTTAAATCAACAATCCTTTTCGTTGCAATCTCCTTAAACGCCTTGGCATCAAATGGGTAGAGGTAATAGTGTAGGATTAGCAAAATGAAGGAGTTTCCATCCTATGCAATTGAAAAAATGAAGATGCGAAAACAAATGTGCAATGGGAGGTAAACATGCAATGAAAGGTAAATGTGTTATTGTTTTCTTTTGATAAAATCAGTGTGAAAGCTGCTTTTGGAGTTGAGAATCTACTTTATTTTGTTTTTAATTGTTTTTTGAAGTCCATGTTTGACTTTTTATGAAGTGAAATGGGGGAAAAAAGTGACACTTTTCCCAGCAGATTCGTAGGGGATATGAGCAAGATACACCCTTGCCCTTGTGGATATGCTTAGATATGTCCCCCCTCATATGGGTACGAAATGTATTTGATACGGATATATCGGGGATGTATCCAGGGATATCCACAGGGGAAGGGGTGTATCCTGCTTGTATCCTTGGCATATCTATATCGGATACGTTTCGTACGCATACCAAAGGGGGAGGATGTATCTGGGCATATTTGTAGGGGCAGGGCGAATCTTCCCTATATCCCCGATGTATTTGTATCAGATACGTTTTGTACCTGTACTAGGGGGCGTATTCGGTAACAACTCCAGGAGTAAACTAGACCTTTTGAATCCACCTACACCCGGGGTACAAAGATGGCAATGGAGTCTAGGGTTTGTAATTACAAGGCCAACTTAAGCTTATTGTGGGTTTGATAGTGAGGGTTGGTTGGTGGCGATGTAAAATACCTTATATTCCATGAAGCTTTTTCCAATGGAGTCGATATTGCACAATGGAAGTGCTTGACTCTACTAACAATGGCTAGATTAGCTGCTGGTCTGTGTAACCGTGCCTTCCCCCCCTATCTTGTGGTTCCCTGCTTGTCTTAAAAAAAAAGAGTTATGGGTTTGTGCTTGTCAATAGAAAAAGTGGGTTGCATCTATGTTTGCGTTGGGATTGTTCCTATGACTATAAAATGTCTTCTCTTGCTCTCTACTTTATCCCTATCCATCAAGAAGACAATGGCAGCAGTTATGTTCAAAATTCTGTTTCATTAATGAAAAATTAGGAATCTCCCCATGTAGGTTTGATTTGAAAGGCATTGCTTAAGACATTATGCTATTTTTGGTAAATTTTTCCTGGTAAGTTGGTAATATCTACAGCTAAGAAGTCCCATCCAAGTGGTATCTGTTCATTTGGAACTCACACCCAGCTGATTGCATTATCATGGAGATCATATTTAGTGGAGCTTGAATCCGTGCCATCATCATAGCGATTGCTCTGCCCTCCAACTAGAGAATGACATGATGAATTTTTTATCACAATTAATTTCACTATATATGCATTAAACTGACATGTGAGAGTAGCTGCCAATGGAATTGGGAGTTTGTTATTGCATGAGTCAGCTTTTGCTTATTGTGTCTCTTTTATTGTTTTTGATTTTAGCAAAAGGCATGTTTTTTCCAAAGCTAGAAGACCTTCTCGTGGATGAGACTTGGTTGGATGCACTTCCAAATGAATTTCAGAAGCCCTACATGCAAAAGCTTTTGGAATTTATAACACGGGAATCTAGAGGAAGCACTCCTATTTATCCACCTCCTGCTCTTGTATTTAATGCTCTGAACACGTGCCCATTTGACAAAATTAAGGTTGTCATTATTGGTCAGGTAAGTTATATTTCTATCCCTTTTGTTTTATATATATTTATCCCTTAACCAAAATTCCTGAAGGGTATGAATGGACCAGGTTGTGTCTTTGTTATTTACAAAATAGGTTTCGGTAACAGTTGACAGCGAAATGATTCTCGTAAGAATAAGAGTCGTCAATTCCATCCCTCAATGAATGGACCAAAAGCAATATCACTCCTGACTGGTTCTGGGAAATGATTATTTCAATTTTCTGCTATATAGGGATTTTGGATTGCCATGAGTTTGTTCCATAAAGTTTCATTACTATCTTAATGGTATATAGTATTTTCTTTCATGTGTCTGTTCTAGGATCCTTACCATGGCCCAGGCCAAGCAATGGGACTTTGCTTCTCTGTTCCAAATGGTATCAAGATGCCTTCAAGCGTAGTAAATATATTTAAAGAGATTCATCAGGATGTTGGTTGTTCCATTCCTTCACATGGAAACTTGGAGAGATGGGCTGTGCAAGTATGTGCACATTTTTTAATGTCCTTTCAGTTCTTCAATACTGATTTATATTTTTGTGATGATTTTCTGTCATATATAAGTTATATATTGTGTGAGAGTTGGAATTCTTTAGTCATTACTCTAGTTTATCTTGTATGTCAGTTGCAAACACAAGAATTAGTGGTGTATACTTGAGAAAACTTGTATGTTACAAGCAAAGTAACCGCATTTGCCGAATTTAATCGTAGAAGTTTGAAATTCGCCAAATGACAAGAAAATCTTTGAAATTCGTTCAAATTCGTGATTAAATTCATGATTAAATTCGGGATTAAATTCGTTCAAATTCGTGATTAAATTTAGTATTCAGTATCCAACATACTTCTCAATGTTTTCATAGTTTGTTTGTTTCAATCAATTTAGGATAAATTTTGGAGTCTAAAATTTTGGACAGATTCTGTTCTATTTGAAAATGACATGAAAAACCTGAGTTTGATTTTCCTTGTGTGCTTTTGTTTTGAGTCAATGTGGAATTTAGGAAAGCAGATTATCATTAAATCATTTTGCACAAAACATTAATAACTTTAATTAGATACTTGGTGGAAACTTGAAAGTTATTTTGACATTTTTATTTATATGAAATGTGATCTTTTTTTAATGGTGGGTTGTTATATTTTAAAAAATAAGTATATTTCTATCAGCCAAATTTAATCACGAATTTTATCTCAATTTTTTTAGTTCTGATTTTTTTCTGAATTTTTTCCTTGGCGAATTTGAACACGAATTTGAATGTGGTGACTATGGTTACAAGTATGAATTTGTGCTAAAGGATAGCTTAGAAAGTTAATCTTCGTGAACATCCTGTTGGTTGCTCCTTTCAAAGCTTGCCATTGTAATTGTTTTTTATCAAAGTATTTTTTTGTCAATGTTCGCTTTTCTAAATATATTGCATTTTGGTTTTGCTCTTGATTTCATATTAATGCCCTTGTTTCAAGGACTGCAGCTTCTCTTGTCTGCATGCTATTTCTTTGCATGACATTGGTATTATCTTTATTGGAAGAAATTCTAAATGGTTATATTATGTAGAAGGAATGCATGACAAAGTTTTCTTGTCTTTTTCGGCAGGGGGTTCTTTTACTTAACACTGTGCTCACTGGTATGTTATGGACTTATCTCTGTGCAGCTCATTCTTTTTGCTCATTTCCTATCAACAAAAGAGGCTAAAACATAGGAAAAAGCATATCTGGAGGCCATATATCCATTTCAAGAGAGATTAAAAAAAATATTGTGAAGAATTCTAATGACATTGATTGTTGTTTATGGATCTAAAAGTCAAATTTATGCATGAGAATTGCTTGCTTTTCACTTCATTCATCTGTCATAATATTATGTATAAATTTTAATAGTTTAGTAGAAACAACTTCTTATATGAGCAGTTCAATATGGATGAAACTTAAATGTGAAACTCTTGCAAAACATGTATATGGCTGTCCTTTTGTTTTTTTAAAATCTCAGCTGTATCTAAAGAATTTCTGAATGTGTCAAATGATTAGATCACATGGTTGAGAAGACCATTAACGCAAGTTCTATAGTTTTGGCTACACTTGCTCATACAAGCTGTTTGGATTTACACCTGTTTATGGTCATACATGAGGAATCCAAGTGTTCTTTTTAACAATTAAAAGAAATAGTAAACTATTTGAGGCTAAGTGTCTACAAAATTCACAATGCTGCCATAATTTAAAAAGTTCACAAGACTTTCAGGGCTGGTCATAAAGCTATATCCAGAAACTTTTACAGCATACCTCTGATTCTTCCAATAACTTGTAAAACTAGGTCCCTTAACAGACTCACAGGCTTTTTAAACAGCTAGCATATGACTACTGTCACTTTCAAGCCGCATTACAGAATTCAGGGCTTACCAAATACCAGACACTATGAATCTAAAATGCTAAACCCCATCCAACAAGGCATAGGCACCCAAAAATACCATACCAGATGTCTGTAAGATGAGTTAGATACATACCATCGTATATGCAGCAAACAGTGCTTTTCATGAAATCAAAGTGAGAGATTAAGGTTTGCTTTCCTGATTGATTGCATGCGGTTGGTCTTCCTCCAAGGATACCTGAGTGTATTCAATACTCAATAGCCATCTTCCATCTTGCCAGTTTAGAGTCACTTGTAAGTCCAGAGTGCCATTGATATATTTGAACTGCTCAAGCAAGGGTGCATTGCTGGTTCTCAGCATAACTTCTTCACAATGGAGCACATTCTACTTGTTGCTAATTGAATGGGTTTCTTATTATTTGACTGGAATTTATTCAATAAAAGCTCAAATTAATAACAGTTGCCTATGACGACTACAGACAATGCTTCTATATTGCCAGCCAAAGCCTTGTAGATGTTTTACCTAGAGTGTGTAGAAGCTTTATTGGTATAAGGATGATCTTGATGCGCTGAATTCTTTGATGATCCTTCATCGTTCTTGCACCTCTAAAGAACTTCCTCTCCTTTCCTCTACATGAAATTAAACCAATTAGTTGCCTGATGGTCTCCAACCCTGCAATCCAGTTTATGCCTTCTCTGCTGTTCCAGCATTCAGCTGTGACTGTGGCCTTCCACTTCCTTGGAAGAATTGGTTCTTCAACATCCTATGCTTGCTTATTGTATCAAGATTGATGCTTGGAATTCCAATCAATGGTTTACTAGTCTGTGCCACCATCCTCCCTTGCCACTTGTGCTCAAGACAGTCTTCACTTGGTTTACTTTTCTAGTCCTTGAGAGCTTCAGAGTTAAAATAATCAGCCTAATGGTGCTCATATCCCAGAAGTGACACTTCCTATGCATGCCGATTAATGAAAGTTTGTAGAGTTTAGGAGGGATGATGGAGAACAGTCCACTCACCAAGATATGATACTGTTGTACCTAAAATGGTTGTTGTCCATCTGAGTTGTAGTTAAACCTAATGTTAAGCCCTAGTTTTTTACCATAGGGTGGTGTAAGAGTTGGTTAATTTCTATTGGAAAAGACAATTGTCAAGGAACTTATTGCTTGTAAAGCTTGACAAATAGTTTCTTCTCATCATAGTCAGAGATACAGGGCTTTAGACATGAATGGAAGTTGGGCTACAGTAGCTTCTGGTGCTTTTCAACCTAAATTTGGATAGCTTGGTTCCTTCCCAAAATGAATGTCACCATTTTATTTAAGAAAAGGATTTGTAAGCAGCAGGAATTATACAACTATGTGAGATCCTTGGTTCGGTTGGGGAGATGTCTTGCGGAGCTATGTCATCTATAAGAGGTATAAGATAGTTTATTTTGAACGTACTAGCATTACTGATTTGATGATAAAATTAGGGAAGCACTTCAAAACATTTAGCCCAGGTTCAAAGATCGTGTTTAACTACACTGATCCTTTGTTGTGATTCACGTTTTAATTATGTTCATTTTTAACCCAAATTCAGCATTATTGAGAAATTGAACCCTAGGCAGTTGACAATGATAGATGAGGTATGCCAGATAAAGAAATCTACTTCATATGGTTAATGTTATGTGCTTTTAGGGTTAGAGTTCTTGGGTGACAGGTTACAATTTTCCCAGCAAACATGTATTTAGAACCATGTCTTATGAATTACCTTAGTCTGAAGTGTGGTAAACCAGATGACTTAAAGCATATCTTTGGGATTGTAAGTTTTCTAGACTATTGTAGCTTAGTTTTAGTCACTGGTTTGATGGTATCTCTCATTGACTTGCCCATTGAAGGGTAGCCTTATTTGGTGATCCTTGTATTTCTACGTTGCCTAACTGGACCTTATGGTATGTAATCCAGTTATCTGCTCTCTTCTTTGTATGGAAGGTGAGATGTAGGCCAGTTATGATGGTTCTAAAAGAAATATATCTAATGCATATTTTCATTTTAAGCTAATACTCGAAGTCACAGGGATACAGATTTATATGCTGGTTTAGATACTGATACGGACACTCCTTTTTTTGGAGACCCCATGATACGATATGAGTTGGATTTGTTTGTACAAAAATAGTGTATACATATATATTAACTACTATATATGTGTGTGTGTGCGCGCGCGCGCGAGTGTGTGTGTTTATAAAGAAAAACAACATGTGCTATATATGTTGAACATCATCTGTTGTTTCTTGTTGCTCTTTCATACATACAATTCCAACATGTAACAAATATATTTTCTAATAGTGATGCTATTTGGAATTCTAATGACCTTTTCCATGTTCATTGTATATACCTTATTGGTATTGTTTTTTCTTTTGCTCTCCTCATATATATACAAAGAAAGACAAACATGTGCTGTAGATGTTAAACATCATCTGTTGTTTCTTGATACTCTTTCATACATACAATTCCAATAGTATTATTTATCTCATCAACATACGTCTGTAACAAACATATTATCTAACAGCGGTGCTATTTGGGATTCCAATCACCTTTTCCATTTTCATTTTATATACCTTATTAGTATTGTTTCTACTTATGCTCTCCTCATTTTGCTAGTGCTATTAATACATGACAAAATGTAAAATCACGATGGCTTCGAATGTGTTTAGAATTGAATTTCATTGTGCTTTAAATTGATTGAATAAGTCTCTCATTGTTTTGGTCTTATTGGATGTCAAGCTTTAGTCATGTTAAAAACTTAGATTTGAGATTTTTTTTGAAGATATTAGTGTCTTGTAAAAAATAAAAAATTAGGTAGTGTTTAACCCACTATAATCAGGCATACTAGATTGGTGATTGGATAATGATGAAATATTTGCAAATTTTTGACTTAAACATACTAGACTAGTTGATTGGATATTAGTCCTGATACTGCCCAGCCTATCCAGATATGGCTTGTGATTAATATCCACATATGTTGTGACAAGTGTGGTGTATGAGATACGTATTGTGAAGTATCTAATATGTATGTGTATTGGATACACAAATACAAATACAATGGTTGTACCATAGAGTCCATGGAAAGTTATTTGTTATTGCTCAGGAAGTATTCTGTAGATGTTTGATGCGGGGCACATGTTACTATTCTGCCTCTTTTTGCTAGAGGAAGTCCTTTGATTTCCCATTGTTCCTGATGTACATTCTATTTATTCATGTAAATAAACTCTATAGCTCTGCCAAAAAGTATCATGGTTCTCTTCGAATCAGCTGTGTAACAAAGTTATTTTATGATGTTTTGGATCTCACTAATGGATCCATCTTTAGGGAAGATAAGATTGAAGCCATATAGGGTTCTTGTGGGATCAACTGCGTAAAAAAGTTCTTTTCTGACGTTTCGGATCTCACTACTAGATCAATCTTCAGGGAAGAGAAGAAAGGGGAACAATGAGGGGGTCATTCAAAGAGTAAAAAGGTGAAAAAGTACTTCTAAGTGTTCTAATTTTCAGTTGAGTTGTGCAAAAGTGCTTTTGGTCTGTTTTCACATAAGTGGGGGACCTTCAAGGGTCATGGGAGTCCAACCTCTCAAAAAGGTAATTCAAAAAGTAAATTTCCTATGGATTCAAAAAGTCACCTCCCTCCAATTTGGGCACTACCTTTGAGGATGGATATAAGAGAAAATTGAAGGTTCATTTGAAGGGGATGCATGTTTTGAATATTGAATTGTTGATCAAGTATGTAAAGCTTGTCATCATGATTTGAAGATGAAAACTTTCAAGTGTACTAGGGTTTGGGGATGAAAACCTTCATTATTTCATTGTGGGTGGCTCTATTTAAGAATTGTAATTGTGCTTCAGATTTGTATGGTTGCATGCATGTAGTCTTACAAAGGTGTTTTGGAACACCACCTTCATTCAAAGATTGAGTGAACTCAAAAAGCTGGAAAAACACAAAGTGCAGGGCAAGGAAGGTGGACGAATACTCTAGGGCAACAAGGAGGTTCCCTAGGCTTGGCGACTTCCCTTGAGGGCTGGGCGAGTGCCTTAAGGCATCCTTGAGTTTGCTTCAGTGGTGGAAAACAGGTCAAAAGTTAATAATATTTTTAATATTATTATTATATTTTTCTAATAATTTTGCATGTTGAATTCGGGTTATTTGATGATTGGATACAAGGAAAATAATTCATAATTTTTAATATTATTTTTCCTAGTGGAGTGATTCACCTAGGAGAGTTTTTAGGGTGCTTTTGGGTTCTAAACGTGGAAGGAATAAACATATATTTTTCGATTTATATTCTGAAAATTATTATATAAATTTTCCAATATTGGCGACTTGCTTTGGGAGACTTGGAGGGTTTGTTGAAGGGCAAGTTGAAGGAAGTGTGGCGACTTTATTAGAAGGATTAGTTTGACAATTTGCAGCCCTAGTGTGTTCATTGGAAGTCTTAATATTTTTGCATAATTATTTGGGAGTTTTTGTAAGGGTTCCAAGGCAGATTTGAAGGAGAAAACGTCGTTGTACTGGCATTTGAAAATCAAAATTATTGCAAGGGTTAATTTCAGTGTCATCACTATTTCCACCCTGCCACAAAAGAGGTGTTTTATTTCAGTTTTATATTTAGCAATTTCGGAGTTATATTGGAGTGTGTTGCTTGGTATTTGGTCATTTTTTCCAGCTAAGGTTTGTTGGTTTTTGGATTTAGATTTTAGATTGTTTCAGTTTTACATAAGGGTTTGTTGGAAAACCCTTATTTTGCTTAGCTGTCTCATTTGGGAACATTACAGTGGTATCAAAGCCATATCTTGGTTATACAGTGGGTGTGAGGGTTATTGATACATGAGTGGTAGTAAAGATTATTATCTAAGGAGTAATAGGACATGAGCAGGACTTCCACTAGTTGGGCTATTAGAGCAAGAACAAGTAATGGGTGACATCGATCACCAAGAGACAAAAAGCGAGAAGAGAGATAGGATCGCTGAAGAGAGGTTTGAGAGATATTCTCAGTCTCAGGAGTGGACGACAGTCGCGATGGAGGGCTTCATTCGTACCCTCAGTGATATGAGAGGCTTAAAGTCACTCAATGGAGATAGTGGTGCTTCAGGGACCAGGCCAGATACACATATACCCTCTTTGGGGAATGAAGTATCCACACGTAGGCCCACCCAACCTACATTTGTTCAGAGGGAGGAGCTTGTTCCAGTGAGGGAGGGGTTACCTAACCCACGTGAGGAGTTGGAGAGGGAGATGGATGAGTATGTTACTTTATCCGCTACAGTGAGAGGGGCTATGAGTTTTTTTGAGTTATCAGTTGGAACTAGGGTCATAGTGGGCCCAAGATCAGTCAGAGACACAGGGGTAGCTAGGGAGATCTCCAACATGCATTGGGGAAGTTATCCCTTTCCACTTTGGATGGGTTACAAAGGAGCTCAACGAGGGCTTGGATTCAGAAGGTGGACATCTTTTCACTTCGACCTATGGCAGAGGAGGCCATTCAATTTGTCACATTGCATTTAGAAGGAGCAACGCACGATTGGTGGTACCATGGTTTGATCACATAGGGACATGAACACATACACTCCTATGAGGAGTTTGGATTAATTGAGAGATTTGATAGGGCAGATCCGGAATCTCATTTCTATGATTTAGCTCAATTGAGGTAGAAGGCCTCAGTGGGTGATTATGTTTTAGAGTTTCAAAGATTTTCAGTGATGGTGATTGACATATCAGATAAAAGATTGGTGGTGTTGTTCATTGAGGGCTTGGTTGATTCCTTGTGGGGATTGGTCAAGGCATTTGATCCACCTTTGAGAGATGCCATCCAAAAAGCCTATGATTTGGAGTTTTCTACTCTAAGGGGAAATTCACACCTTGGGGCAGCCAAAGGGTATTTTTTCCTCACCTACAAGGCAATATAGAGGTGGTGGTTTGGGACAGCCAAGGGGCAACTACACAGGGCCTCCAAAGGCCACTCATGAGGGTCCATTGATTAGACCAAACCAACTGGGTTTGGGGTAATAGAAGGAGCTACCACATAGTAGCTATGAGGTGAAAAATGAATTGAGAAGGAAGAGTCTTTGATTCACATGTCAGGATCCTTTAGGAAAAGGGCCAAAATTGTTGTGGTAAGGGGCAAGTACACTACATTGAGGTACTTCCCGAAGAGGAGAATGAGGGGGAAGAATTTGAGACAACCCCATATGAGGAAGGAACATTAGAGATAAAAGGAAATGAGGAGTTGAGTGGCACTTTGACATCACTTTCAAGAGCTCTTAGGTACTATCCCTTTAGAGTGAAGGGATCATTGAAGGGTATACTGGTCACTATACTCATTGATAGTAGGGCAACCCCCAACTTCATTGATAGAGAGCTTGTGGCATCATGTGGCCTACAACCCGTAGAGTTCAAAGGGTTTAGAGTCACAGTAGTGGATGGGTTTACCATCCCTTGTACTACCAAGGCTCCAAAGCCTAGTCTTACTATGGAAATGCATGTGGTAGAGAATGATTTTTATGTGGTTGGCATTGGGAGACCAATATGGTCCTTGGTATTCAATGGTTGCACTCTCTTCGTGAGTACACTCTAAACTATCAAACTATGGAGTTAAAATTCAAAGTGGCTGGTAATGAGATCATTTTGCATGGTTTGAGTGATAAAGAGCCCCCTTCATCTTCATCAAATAGCATGATAAGAGGACGTTTCATGAGCATGAGGGAAGAGAAAAGGAGGATTGAAGATAAGGCTGCCACAAGACATCAAATACAACCCCTTATTTCCAAGATAAGACACTCTACAAGGCAATTGGTAAGCATGATAAATTTTGATTTTTGTCATGTATGTCGTGGAAGGGTTGAAAAGACACTTGATTTCCAAGGGCAGTCCCCAAATTACCTTGAGCGGCACCCTATTCCATTTTACAAGGATAACAATTAGGGTGTTATGAAGGGCATGAGACCCCTCTTGATTTTGGAGAGGGCTCAAGTTGCAAGCAGCTGTTCACAAGGTATGAATTTCAAGAAAGGATGGTCCTCTTACCTTCTGGAAAATGTTAGAATCAGCTGGGCTTATTTAT
Source organism: Torreya grandis (assembly GCA_037957365.1). Classification (NCBI taxonomy): domain Eukaryota; kingdom Viridiplantae; phylum Streptophyta; class Pinopsida; order Cupressales; family Taxaceae; genus Torreya; species Torreya grandis. Next base: position 4,012,532 of record JARHVA010000223.1, on the reverse strand, counting down.
GGACTTTTTCCGCCATCAAAGGCAATTTAAATTTACATATGGCAGCCAAGGGGAAGAGCTGGAAAGATTGGCTTGAAGTCTGAATTTTGTTGCTCAGAATTTTTTGAGACAACAAAGCAATTCCAGCCACCAAAAATGATAAAAAATTTGCACTTTCAAGGCACGCCACAGCTCATGATAGGAGGGATATATGATGAGGCAAATTCTGAATTTGATCGCTCAGAAAAGTCTGATTTGGAGTGACAGGTACAGCAGCATTGTGAAGGTAAGAAGTCTGTTTTTTTTAATGAATTCCAGCCTATAGTATGTTTAGAAAATACTCATGATAGGGTACACTCGTTGCTTGACAAAGAATGGGAAGGCATGGGGAAAGTACAGCTCTATCTTGTATGTGGATCAAGGCTTTTCTTTGATTCTTATGATGTTCCTCATATGCACGAAGGGTTGGATTTAGGGAAGTCAAGGGGAGGTTGTGTGCCACATGTATTGAGACATGCCCAAGGGAAATTGCATCTCTATGTTATCTTCACTCAAAGTATGTTTCAAGGTGAGCTTCTTGTTGTTATTTCTTTTCAAGCTTTGGAAACACTTTTTAAGGGCACATTGATACGCATTGGAGGAACAAACATGAGAGGTTTCATCAAAGGCAAACCATTATGGCATATGTTATTTCTTTAGGGACATGAGGAGTCTTTGAAAGGTGGTCATGCAATATTTAGCTCATGGGGGCAGCCTCCAAAGTACATGTATAGGAAGATGGGAATTCAAATTGGAGTTTCTTTTTAGTGGGAAGCAATTTTAGGTGATGCTTGTATTATGAAAAACGTGGGGACAACCCCATGGCTTTTGCAATTGCTTAAGAACAAACAATTTTAGGTAGGGAGGACTGTAATGCCATCTTTTTTGGCTTCGTTTGCTTGTAGACCCTTAGCTTGGTTTTGTTTCCACAAGGCTAAGCGAAAGAAAGAAAGGGGAACGATGAGGGGGCCATTCAAAGAGTAAAAAGGTACTTTAAGTGTTCTAATTTTCAGTTGAGTTGTGCAAAAGTGCTTTGGGTCTATTTTCACTTAAGTGGGGGACTTTTAAGGGTCATGGGAGCCCAACCCCTCAAAAAGGTAATTAAAAAAATAAATTTACTTATGATTCGAAAAGTCACCTCCCTCCAATTTGGGCGCTACCTTTGGGGATGGATGTAAGAGAAAATTGAAGGTTTATTTAAAGGGGATGCATGTTTTAAATATTGAATTGTTGATCAAGTATGTTAAGCTTGTTCACTGTAACTTGAAGATGCAAACCTTCAAGTGTATTAGGGTTTGCAAACGAAAAGCTCCATTCCTTCATTGTGGGCAGCTCTATTCAAGGGTTGTAATTGTGCTTCAAATTTGCATGGTTGCATGTATGTGGTCTTACAAAGGTGTTTTGGAACACCACCTTCATTCAAGGATTGAACAAGCTTTTAAAAATGTTGAAAAAATATAAATTGCAGGTCAAGGTGGGCAAATATCCTAGGGCAGCAAGGAGGTTTCTTAGGCTTGGCGACTTCCTTTGAGGGCTGGGTGAGTGCCTTAGGGTATGCTTGAGCTTTCTCCGGTGGTGGGAAACAGGGCAAAAATTGATAATAATAGTTTTAATATTATTATTATATTTTTCTAATAATTTTGTATGCTGAATTTGGGTTATTTGAGGGCTGAATACAAGGAAAATAATTCAGAATTATTAATATTATTTTTCTTAGTGGAGCAATTCACCTCGGAGAGCTTGTGGGGTGCTTTTGGGCTCTAAATGTGGAAAGAATAAATATATATTTTCCGATTTATATTCTGAAAATTATTAAATTAATTTTCCAATATTGGTGACTTGCTTTGAGAGACTTGGAGGGCTTGTTGAAGGGCAAGTTGAAGTATTTAATATTCAGATTTAATTTTATATATTTCTTCAAGTGTGGCGACTTCATCGGAAGGGTTAGTTTGACAATTTGCAGCCCTAGTGTGTTCATTGGAGGTCGTAATATTTTGCATGAGAAAACATAGTTGTACTGGCATTTGAAAATAATAATTATTGCAGGGGTAAATTTCAGTCTCATCGCCATTTCCACCTTGCCACAAAAGAGGTGTTTTATTTTAGTTTTATATTCAACTATTTCGGGATTATATTGGAGTGTGTGATGCTTGGAATTTATTCATTCTTTCTAGCTAGGGTATGTTGGTTTTTGGGTTTAGATTTCAAATTGTTTTAGTTTTAATAAGCGTTTGTTGGAAAACCCCTATTTTGCTTATTTGTTCCATTTGGTAACATTACAACAATGCTATGGCAAGGCTAGGAATGCGGGTTCTTATGATCAGATGGGGTAGACTCCTCCTTTGATTTGCCTAGGTTGAAGGTGTGAATATAGATGCGTATATTTAAGATTAGATACTCAAGTCATACTATCTATCCTACGATTGTGTATCTCATCTACTCTAGGCTAGATGCATACGTTACATATTTATACACAATACAATAAGACAGTTGCAACTATCGACAATTACAAAGATAGTTCCCACGTGACGGTTTCACTTATTCCAAGTGCGTGGTGGTTGAATAGCTTAGTTAGACAATTACTCTATTGGATACCTTGACATGTTGTAAAATTGGAAAGTGATACTTGGCAAGCCGTGTGGATGTAGTGTGGTAGAAAGCTTTGTATGGGGCACGTGAGATGTTGTAAGGGTTCTACTAGGTGCTAGAGGCTTTGTATAGAATTGAAGTGTTGTGTGGCAATATAGTGGTGTGCAAGGGGATTTGTGTAGAAGTGCTGCAAGACTTGGGTGTGCGTATGATGAGTGCAATATGGAGGACTCCATGTTGAGTTGTGCAAATGCTGTATAGGGGTGCAAAGGAGCAATATGCGTGCCAATGCAGTTGTGCATAGATCATTTACCCTTTTTTGAAGAACAATGGTGTCCATTGAGTTCGTGTGTAGCTGTGGGCATGGAACATGAAGTTTTCGAATGTTGTACCACTTAGCTTGATCAGTGTAATGCCTTGCTTTGACCACTTTGAAAAGCTGATGTGTGTCATGGTGGGTGTGTGTTTCTATCACATCAATAATTTGATCATTATTTGCAGGCACAAATGATTGGGATCTAGATCGAATGGGTGTTGTGTCATTGAGAGCTCAAGAAGTGGAGGTAAGGCATGCCCAAGTATGGAGACAAATCAAGAACGAATGTGTTGTCACTAGTTGGGCGGAAAATGGTATAAAGATCATAGTGTAGGGGCTTGCACTTTTGTTGTGGACCTTTGAAGTGCTCCTTCTCAATGTGCAACCAAGCTTTATTGCCAACTCGAAATGCATGAGGTGTGCGATGCACATCATGGCTCTCCTTGTACTTTTGTTGGAAGCGAGAGAATCTACTGAACTTGAAGATGAATAAATTGTATGTGGCACAAAAACTTATTTGTTTTGTCCGCTTCCATTTCCTATGTGCACGACTCAGTGCATGTTGGTGCATAGTAGGAGATGTCTAGAGGTGGTGAAGGTTGGAACCCAAGACATATATGGAATGGACTGTGCCATGTAGAATTGTGAAGTGCTTTGTTATAGGCATGTGGATGTACAATAAGTTGTCATTCCAAGTGTGAGTATGTGCACAATTGTACATTCACAAAAGATGAAAAAGTGTGCGGTTGACAACTTATGTTTGCCCATCTGTTTGTGGATGAAATGCTATCTATTGATCCAATTACGTGTCCATCAAGTCCCACAACGCTTGCCAAAAGTGACTCACAAAGCACAAATCTCAATTCGAGAAGATGCATGTTGGGAGTCCAAAGTGAACCCATACATCGCTGAAGAAAGCTTGTGTAGTGCCAACTACATCAATCTCTTTGTTGCAAGTGACCATGATAGCCATCATCGAAAACCTATACACTACAACGAACATAACATCATGAAGTCCATGTTGATAGATTCCCATGGCTTGGATGGAATTGGTAGAGGTGTAGAAAGTTTAAGCTTCTTGTTTGTGGGCTTTACAATGCAATAAGGAATGCAAGACTTGATGTAGTGCTCCATGTCTATGTGCATGTGCGACCAGTAAAAGTACGACTACGATGTGGCAAGAGTCTTTGTCATGCCAAAGTGTCTTGATGTCTTGGCAAAATGCGTCTTTTAGATGAGTCTTGGTGAGGTGTGCCACTAGAAACACAAAGATGCTCGAGCTTGTAGAGAAGTTGGTTGGACAAGTACGACTCACAAACTTGTTTACCTTGCGCAATGTTGGTGTAGGTGTCAACAAAGTCCTTGTCAGCTATGTAGAGGGATACCTAGTCTGTGAAGTTGTGGTCGTGTGTGTCTAGCACTTTGATGAGTGTGTGAATTGGTGGTCTGCTATGGCAATTTGTGACCTTGTTATCCTTTCCCTTCTTGTGTCTGATCATGAGATGGAATTGTTGTAAGTCATCCACTTCATGTGTTGTGCATTCTCCAACTTGCTTTGTGTTTGCAGGATTCAAAGTGGCTTATGATTAGAATGAATGATTGTGTTATTTCCTAAGATGTTGCATTGTTTAATTGCTTGCACAATAACTTACAACTTTTCTCATAGGCAGAGTACCTTTGAACTATGTTGTTGAATGTCTTTGAGTGGTATGTGACTAGATGTCCGTGTTGCATGAGTATTACATCGAGTGCATGGTTAGATGAATTGGTGTGAAGTTTGCAATGTGCAATGTCGGGCATTGCGAGTATAGGAATTGTGTTGAGGTGTTGCTTGAGAGCCTCAAAAGTGAATTATTGTGCATGAGTCCAATCGAACTTGGTTTTGAAACATATTATCTTGTTGAGAGGCTATGATATGTGTAATAAACTAAGGATGAACTTGCGGTAGAAGTATGTGAGTCCAAGAAACTCCTCAATTTTGTAAGATTATGTGGAGTTGGCCAAACCTGGATCACTTTGATCTTCTTTGGATCTATATGAATTGATGTGCAGTCAATTATGTAGTATAGGTATTAGATCTGTGCAATGTTAAAAGTACAATTTGCTAAGTCGAACTGAAACTTGTGTTGTCACAATGTGTCTAAGACACATAAGATGTGCTCCACATGCTCCTTCCAAGTCTTGTTGAAGAAAAAAATGTCATCCAAGTAGATGATGAGTTGAGGAAGGGCTTGAGTAGATCATTCATCAAGTGCATGAAAGTTGCTGGCACATTGGTCAAGCCGAAAGGCATAACCAACCATTTGTACAATTCTACTCGTGCCTTGAAAGCTATCTCCAGATGTCTTCAAGATGGACTAAAACTTGGTGGTAATTTGACTTCATGTTGATCTTGGTGAAGTATTGTGTGCCTTAGAGCTGGTCCAAGATGTCTTTGTCATGTCCCCTTTTTTGGCCTAAGCATGAACATGACCTTTAGTCTAGTTCTTTTGGTGTTTTCCCTAGGCCAAGGGAAGAAAGGGAAAAAGGGAAACATTGGTTCTAATTTTATATTATAAAAGATACCTTTTTATACATCTTTTATATTATAACTTAAAAGGTAACTTGTGTGAAGGGTTACCTTAACCCTTAATGAAGAAAAGGGAAAAGATATTTTAAAATCACTTTAACTCTCCTTCCAAGTGGAGCGCCCCGTTTTAGGGAGAGACTTGTGGGAAGATATGGTACAAAAGGTGGTATGATGATTTCTTGAAAGGTTACTAGGAATTTATGATATTTGATTTTCAGGTGGAAATACTTAAAACTTTGCTTGTTTGCTTTGAAGACATAAACCTTAAGTGCTGGAATTAAGAACGGAATCCTTTGAATTCAGTGTTGGGAAACTTTGTAAGGAGGTTGTAGTGAGCGTGAATGCATGTCCAAAGGTGTTTTGAACACCATATTTCATTTGCAAGTGGGGCAAATTCCCTTGAGGGTTTGGTGAATGGTTTTGAGGCCCCAAAAGGGTTGGCGAATCATCTTGACCAGTAGCGACTGCCCTAGAGCCCTAGCGAACCCTTCCTAGGGTTGGGTGATGGCCTTTCAAGGCCTATTTTGGCCTCCTTTTGTGTGTGGAACAGCCATGCGTATTTCTGATATTTTTATCATTATTTCAGTCATTGAACCTTGCAAAAAAATCAGGTTTTGGTTGATTACTGTGGGCTGATTCATTGGATAATTTTCTAATTTATTCGGAGCCTCTAAATAATATTTTTTGTGCCAAGTTGGGGTACTTCCAACATTTTGAATTTTGTTGCAGAGGATAGGGTTTGGGATATTTTATTTCAGCATTGTGTGAGATCTTGATAACTAGGGTTGTAAAGGTAAAAACCAGAATTTTATAATTAAATGGTTAGGGTTTAATATTCAAAAATTTGCATATTTGAGTAGGGTTTGTTGGAAAAACCCTTTGATCTAGTTTTATCCCTAAAATGGATATTTCAGTGGTATCAGAGCCAATTTCTTGGCCAGTTGTGGGGTTTGAGGGTTTCATGTCAAACAGTGACACGAGAGATATGGACAATATAAGGTTTGAGAAATCTTCTCAAGCCCATAAAATGAAGGAGCAATGTTCTATTTAGACGAATTTGATGGAGATTTATGAGGAATATATGACATACCCACCCCCTTTAGAAAGGAGATGAACCTCAAAGATTTTGTATCATGGAAAAGAGGTAGGGGTAGTACTCAAGTTAGACGGGAGTTACATGATGCTTTGATGAATATTGTTCTTCTCACATTCAATGGTTCTACAAACATTTCAACTAGGACATGGATTGATAAATTGGGTACATACCTTGCACTTCGTCCCATGGAGGTAGAGGAGGCTCTAAGATTCATCACATCACATTTAGAAGGGGTTGCCCATGATTGGTGGCACCAGGGGTTGATAACCCAAGGGCATCACCTCATAGACAACTATGAGGAATTCAACATGATGCTCATTGGGAGGTTTGATCAGGCTGGTCCAGAACCTTGGAAGAAAAATCAAGCACTTTGGGGCAGCTAAGTATTGAAAATTCTGAGTTACAAAAAGTAGAACTTTTAGGGTAGCAAGATGGGGGTTTCCAACAAATTGCTGAACAACAAAAAGAGCTGCAAGTAGAAGACAAAGGGGTGGTTGAACCAAGATAAGTAATTTTGTGTTGCACCAAGGAAGAGGAATCAAGTGGGGCAGCCACTTGTAAAAAAGAACAAACCATGCATGAAGAAGGAAACGAAGGAGGGACAAACCCTCATGAGGATTCCAATGAAAGAATCAGAAAACATGAGAATTCAGATTTGAAGAAGGTGCACAACTCATGGAGACATCCTCCATGCCAAGGAAAAATGGGCAAAATACTCCAAGCCAAGAGGAAAAAAAAAATGCCCTTATGGGAAGGACCCAAGGGCGGTGTGATGAGTGACAAAGGAGGGCAACGGAGGTGAAATTGATAGCCTTTCAAGCTAGACAACACTTAAAAGGAGTTTAAAAGGGAAAGTGAGTTCTTAAAATATCACTATGATAGTTTTAAAAATGAAGAAAAATCCATATTGCATATTGGTGGGGAGAAAGTGATAGACAAAGTCAAAATTCCGAGTGCTAATGTTCATTTTCAGTCTGCTGTAATTTTCAAAACAGCATATAAAGGTAAGCAATTTGGTTATTTTCATAACAATAATTTGTTGCATCACCCTCCTATGTGCCTACAACATTTTGGTCATCATGAAGATCTTGCCAAGAATGAAGACAAGATGAAGGGCACTAAATGGAGAAAGGAAGTTCTCCAAGAGAGTCTAGGGATGGGGAATTGCAAATTCCCAATATGGATGTGGGATCCAGGTGAGACTTATAAGCTTGGTATTGCTGTCATATCACTTCTACATTCTTTGACACACATGTACGTAGGTTGGCAAGGCCTTGGGATCAAGAAAAGGGACAATAAGGTGAAGAGCATATGGAAGAGTATGCAAACCACTCCAAATCTTGGTAAGCGTCACAATTTACTTGCTGAATTTCATATGCTACATAGAGTGGTTATGACTAGAGGAAGCATGCAAGGTGGGGATGTACAATCGATGGCCAAGGTTGAAGTATGTATTGTTGTTAATGAATCAATTCCAGTGCATGTAATTTAGATGCTATACAGAAAAATACATTCCAACAGCCATGACATGAGAAGGAATATATTGTTTAATGTTGGGGATGTGAGGGCTTGCTATGTGGGGTCACAAGGTGCAAGTTGTGCAAGGCATATATCACTGTTTTGGAGGGAAAAACAAACAATACATGGTTGTCACAGTCGCTATACAGCCCACTTACATTATGTTTTATGTGGGTTTGCCAAAGGTTGAGCTTGGGTAATCAAGAAAGTGATCCTACATGGCTTGAATGATAAGGCACCCCCGGAGGTGACATCAAAAGTGATGGAAGGCATCTTCAATGAGAGGATTTGGGTAGGGGCAGCAAGAAAGAATGTGTTTTCTTAGTTGGAGCAGCCACCTCTTCTTATGGAATGTGGTTATATACTTGGGTTGGAGAGAGAGTCAAAGGTAGGGAAATGTTGTCTTTCAAAAGAGGTCAACCAAGTGACCAAAGGACAACCATCAAGGTATGTAAAAAATCAATTAATTCCTTGTTTGATGAGCTGAATGGATTCCAAAAATTAGGAAACCAAGCAAGAGGATGAAGGGATTAATTTTCAGATTGTAAAGGAGTAAATTATGAATTTCTCATAAGAGATGGGCCTATATTTGACTTAGAGAATATTGAATTTTTCATACCAATTATGAATGTGGCACACTCAGAAAATTGTGTAAAAAGTGGCATGTTACAGACCCTAATAAGTTTTGGAAATACAAAGGAGAGCTGGCTCTTTTCTTGTGATAGGAAGTTGAAGTTTGCAAAAGAGGAACAATGCTTCCAAGGGCCTACAACGGAAGGGAGAATTTAGAAATGTGAAGGGAAGAGTAATAGGTGGGTTACAAATAATTTTCAATCCATGAGACAAGAAAGACTCAAATGGGGCAGCACTATGGAAAAATCCTTCAAATTTTATGCACTTGTGGTGCATATTGGAGGCCTAATTGGAGGGGGTAACATGAGATTAAGCAATGGACTTTCATGTGGGCATCATGGCAAGATTATTCACTTCACCACGTTGTCCACACAAAAGGTATGTGTCCAATGTTGTTCCAAGTTCTCTTAATTCAAATTAGTGAACCATACCTTTGGTTTGATGAAGAAGTGTCAAGGTACGTTGAGGGCCTTAAAGGCATTGGGTTGCATTCCAAGGGAGCCCATGTTCCAAGGTACACGTGCAAGGGAGAAAGACCATAAGGGGCAGCCTTAGTGTATTTTCCTGTCATGTTTGTTATGACAGTTCCAACTCTTCTAAGGTGGTTCATAGCTTCACTTTGACTTTTCTTGGAATTATAAATATGATGGGTTCATCAAGGAGCAAGTTGGTAGTGAAAAGTTTGATCTTTTGGGGCACTTGCAATGCTGTAATGTACAAACACAACCCTCCAAACAGAAGGTATAGGTTTAAGTGATTCCCTCTAAAGTAAGGAAACATGTAAGCTTGAGGGCCAAGGTTTGGACTATAACCCTAGTAAGGAAGTTTCCAACCCACGGGAGGCATGAAGTGGCGAGTTTGAAGGTTTTCAGAAGTTTGGGAAAGATTGATTGCATGATGTTACTTTCAAAGGGTGAGTTGTGGAGGAATGAATTCATATTTTGGAGTCATAAGAGGTCTGAAGTTTGCATGCACAACAAACTAATCAAGAGGGAAGTGGCTGGTTCTATCTTTCTTTTGGAGCATATGGACATGTGTTGGTGGTCTTTTGGTGAAGGGTGGATTTCAAGCATGGCGAGGAGACTTTCAGCTCTTCCAGGGGGAAGATTTTTGAGTTGAGGCAACTTTTGGGTGTGTGGGTAGCATAGACATCCCTTCTATGCTCTCAAGGGCATCCACACACATGTTTCCAGCCACTTCACATATGGAGGGCATTATCAAGGATGCAAAATTGAAAAGGAAGTGGAGAACTCTTGTTTTGATTAACATGTTTGTGTCTTGTGCAAGTGTTGATAAATGGGCAACCAAGGCCCAAACTTTTGAAGACTACTCTGCTGGAATAAACTTTCCATAATGCTGCCATTTCTGAAGATTTCCCTTTTCTCATCATCTTTTTGGTATGTCCAAGGTACAAGGCCTTAATGGGAAGGGAAAGATAGAATAAGAGCTGTGGTTTTACCATTTCCAGATTACATAACAGCCTAGAATTTTCAAGGACAACATTAAAGGGCTTCATCAAGAGGTCATTCCTTCCATGGAATGAAGTGAGAATTGAGCTTTGCATAAGAATAAGTTTTGGGATAGCTCCATAGATTTGCTATTGTTTGAGGACAAACAATTTTTGGATGGGGAGGATTGTCATGTTCCCTTTTTTGGTCTAAGCACGGACATGAGCTTTACCCTAGTTCTTTTGGTGCTTTCCCTAGGCTAAGGGAAGAAAGAGAAACATTGGTTCTAATTTTAAGTTATAAAAGATACCTTTTTATATATCTTTTATATTATAACTTAAAAGATAACTTGTGTGAAAAGGTTAGCTTAACCCTTAATGAAGAAAAGGGAAAATATATTTTAAAATCATTTTAACTCTCCCTTCAAGTGGAGTGCCCCTTTTTAGGGAGGACTTGTGGGAAGATATGGTATAAAAGGTGGTATGATGATCTTTTGAAGGGTTACCTTGAATTTATGATATTTTATTTTCAGGTGGAAACACGAAAAGCTTTGCCTGTTTACTTTGAAGACGGAAACCTTCAAAGTGCTGGAATTAAGGATGGAATCCCTTGAATTCAATGTTAGACAACTTTGTAAGGAGGTTGTAGTGAGCATGAATGCATTTTCAAAGGTGTTGTAAACACCATATTTCATTTGCAAGCGGGCTGAATTCCATTGAGGGTTTGGCAAATGGTTGAGGCCCCAAAAGGGTTGGCGAATCATCTTGACCAGCAGCGACTGCCCTAGAGCCCTAGCGAACCCTTCCTAGGGTTGGGTGAAGGCCTATTTTGGCCTCCTTTTGTGTGTGGAACAGCCACGGGTATTTTTGATATTTTTATCACTATTTTAGTCATTGAACTTTGAAAAATAAATCAGGGTTTGGTTGATTACTTTAGGCTGATTTAGTGGATAATTTTCTATATTTTTCGGAGCCTTTGAATAATATATTTTGTGCCAAATTGGGGTACTTCCAACATTCTGAATTTTGTTGCAGCAGCTAGGGTTTGGGATATTTTATTTCAGCATTGTGTGAGATTTTGATAACTAGGGTTGTAAGGGTAAAAATCAAAATGTTTATAATTAAATGGTTAGGGTTTGATATTAAGAAATTTGCATATTTGAGTAGGTTTGTTGGGAAAATCCCTTGATCTAGTTTTAGCCCTAAAAGGGAAATTTCAATCTTCAATGTGTGATGGTGGGTTCCGATTCTTCATCATGATTTTTTTGAGTGCACGAAAGTTTATGCAAAGGTGCCATGGCCCATCCTTCTTGGGCACAAGGACTATTAAACTTCCACAAGGAGAAGAGCTAGGCTTGATTTTGCCTTGATTGAGGAGCTCTTGTATTTGGCATTGGACTTAAACGTTCTCCCAAATTGATTTGCGATATGGAGGATTGTTTGAAAGAGGGAACTTGGAACCAAATCTATGCGATGTTTTACATTTGTTGGAACTTGACGTATTCATCAGCAAAGTGAAGGAGAGGATAATACTCCTCTTTCAGTGCGTTGCACATTGAAAATCTCTCACCAGTCAACCTGTAGAATGGACATCTTCAACACGGTGAAGGTGATCTTCTCAACATCAATGAATCGATTGATTGAGAAGTATGCCTTGCATGCATTGTGCATTGAAAATATCCCACTAGTGAACTGTTGGAATGGACATCTTCAACATGATGAAGGTGATCTTCTCAACATTGGTAAATCGACTGATTGAGAAGTATGCCTCGACTTGTTGAATCCAAGCATCTAATGCTGTGGTGTTACTTTTGCCGTTGAACATGGGAATGTCAAGATTGACTTGTACTTTGAAGGAGGTTTGTTATTGAAACCGTTGTTGAGCAGGCTATAGGAGAGAGTTCAGATCATCAACTTGCAAAATTGGTCAAAGAGTTCGGTGTGTTGTGCTTCGAGGGCATTCACAATGAGCTTTTGGATGTGTGGGGCTGCCTTAGGTTGTTTCTTGGCATCAACTATCTTACTTTTGCTATGGCGTTCTTCTAGGTAGGTTGAAATAGAGCCAATTGGTAATCCTTGTTGTGTTTGCGTGTTTTCAGGAATGGAAAAGAGCTACTCTTTGATACCAATGATTTGTGCCATAGGACCCAAGACCTTGTGAGTGAGTGACAACCTTATACTTAGAGATAAGTTGTGAGGTTATAAAGAGTGCCCTTTGTGTTAACTTGAAGAAAGTGAACCAAACACACATTCAAATAAGTGGAAGTCAAATGCTTTCAGGAAATGCGACTTTTATTCAATACAAATGACTAGGGGAGAAATGCTGAGATGTACAATGCTACAACAAGGGCTAGGATCGCGGGTTCTTGTGATCATAAAGGGAAGAAACTTCCTTTGATTTGTTTAGATTGAAGGTGTGAATACAAATGTGTACATGAAAAATTAGATACTTAGGGCATGTTATCTATCCTATGATTGTGTATGTTACTGACCTTAGGGTGGATGCATATGTTACATATTTATACATATAATACAAGAATGTAGTTACAACTACCGACGGTTACGAAGAGTCATTACAAGTTGTTTCAACTTCTTGCACGATAGTCGCACTTCTTCCAAGTGCGTGACGGTTAAACTGCTCAGTTGGACCATTACTCAAGGGTTTCCTTGACATGTCGCATAACTCAGAAGTGCCACTTGGCAAGTTGCATGGATGCAGTGTGATGGCAGGCTCTGCATGGGGTGCACAAAATGTTGCAAGGGTTTTGCTAGGTTCAAGAGGCTCTATGTAGAAGTGAAGTGTTGTGTAGCAATGTGGTGGTGTGCAACTGTTTTGAGAGGTGTAAGGGGCGTTGCGCAAAAGTGCCACAAGATTAGGGTGTGTGCGCAATGAGTGTGGCATGGAGGACTCCAAGTTGAATTGTGCACAAGCTGTGTAGGGGCGCAAAGGAGTAGTATGTGCGTCGGTGTGGCTACACATATATCACAAATCTTGCCCTTTTCCTCGGATTTTGTTATCTTTAGGGCTGTTTTCCATATTTAACAATTTATTCTTCATAGTGGGTTGCTTCCTTAACTCCCCTTCGAGGACGGTGATGTTGGTACATAGAGGCTTGCATCATTCGTCTTGAGTCCTTGACCTTATTCAGTATCTCATTGGGCTCTTGGCTGTAGAATTCCTCTTGGTTAGTTACAAGCTATGTCACAGGGTTTACCAAACTTTTAGGTAAAAATTTGGAGTTCGTTGAATTTAATGCCTTTGACCAAAATTTTGGTCAAATTCGTCCTATTTGCCAAATTTAATGCACAAATCGATGTGTACCTAAAAACCATGAGCGGGAAAAAATACTGAGTGTGGGAATAAATCAGAGATGCGGTTATTAAATAAACACAATTCTCCTTCAAACCCATCACATGAATTCACAATTTCAAGTCTGTTAGAAGGGTTTTTCAATTTGTGTTTTTGTTGCATGCTTATGTCGTGGAGGACCTTGATTGTGTCACTGTTGCCGTCAAGTGCTATGGACTACTGTCGTGACTGCTGCCGTCAAGAGTGTTGTCATGACTGTTGCGCGAATTGTTGCTATCAAGAATTAATTTTGTTTTTGTTTATTTATTTGTTTAATTTTAATTTTTATAATATTTTAAATTTATTTTTAATATTATTTTTCATTTTTAATTTTTTTAATTTCTTTTTATTATTATTTATTTATTTTCAAAGTATTTTTAATTGATTTTTATAATCTTTTTAAAAAATAGTTTTTATTTCATTTTATAATTATTTATTTCTTTTTAGTTTTAATTTTATTTACTATTTATTTATTTGTTTTTACTTATTATTTTGTTTTCACTGATTTTAATTTTTAATTTATTTATTGATTTTATTCTTACTTTTATAATCTATTAATTTATTTTTTATTTATTTTAATATATTTTTAAATTTTTTTAAACAATCTTTTGAAAGATTTAGTTTATATTTTATTTTATTTTTAATAGTATTTATTATTAATTTTATTTATATATTTTTTGCTTTTCACTTATTTTTAATCTAAAAAAATAAAAATAAAATTTAATGTTTACTTTGTTTTTATTTTAATAATCTTTTAAATACATACATATATATTTTATTTTTATTTTAATAATCTTTAAAATACATATATATATATATGTATATGTATATATAAATTTATTTTTAATATATTTTTTATATTTTTAGTTTGCTTTTCCTTTATTTTTATTTATATTAATATGTAATTTTTTTTCCACTTTTAATCTTTAGTTTAATTTTACTTTTTTAATTTGCACAAAATTTCATAGCTCATAAGTCAAAAGTCGAGGCATGGAAGCATGTGTCAAAAATCGGAACAACGCATGGAGTAAAATGTAACTTCAGTGGAAAAATGTTTGTTGGGAGTTTAACCAGGTTGGTGGACCACCTACTTGGCAAATCGGGTGGCCTTGGTGGGGGGTGTCAACACATGCGCTAATGTTACCTTATAAATCATAGTGAGATTGGAGAAAGAAAATGAACAATCACTAGCTTGAAAGCATGCTGGTACACAAAAGAAACAAAGAATTCAAGAAGAATTTTTTAGGAGCACATCAAAAAGTTTTTCTACATGGATATCTTCATTTATGCAATCGAACACTAATGTAAGTGGAACAATTCCTAGCATTTGGAAGCCAATACAGAAGCAACATGTGGTTGATGCATTGGTCAATTTATTTTATTCAAGTGCCATTCCATTCAACGTGGCTAGGAGTCCATTCTTTACAAATGCAGTCAAAAAAATCTCTGAATTTAGCAAATGATACATTCCACCTAGTTCTGAGAGGCTTAAGACTACTTTTTTGGAAAGATCAAAAGAGAGGGTCACTAGAAACATGGCAGACGTCAAGGTCTCTTGGAGTGTAACAAGGTGTAGTATATTAAGTGATGGCTAGTACATGTGTCAAAGGCCATTGATCAATAACTGGGTGTATTGCTCTCAAGGCGTATTTTTTTTGAAAGTGATCGACACCATGAATCACAAGAAGATTGCAGAATATGTTTTCAAAATTTTAGATGAAGCAATTATTGAAGTGGATGAATAATATGTAGTTTAGGTTGTCACTGATAATGCCACAAATTGTGTAGGGGTTGGAAAAATGCTTATGAAAAAGTATCTACAAATTTATTGGAGCCCTTGTCCAGCACATTGTCTTAATTTGCTATTTTAGGACTTGGCCAAATTTTCATGGGTGCATGAAACAATTCAAAGGGAGAGGACAATTGCAAATTTCATAAGGAACCACTGTTTCACATTGAGCATTTATCGGCAACATGAGTTGGAGTTGTTGAGGCTTTGAAAAACAAGATTTTTCTTTTTTATATATCACTCTGAAAAGGGTGGTTGAAGAGAAAATAGCAATAAGGTCAATGATTTGTTGCAATGAGTGGAAAAAATCTGCACTTTCAACAAGTCCTAAGGGAAAACAAGTAGAACAAATCATTATAAACCTTGACTTTTGGGAAAGTACAAACAAAGTTTTAAAAATATGTGAGTCTATTGTTGATGTGTTTCGCATGGTTGATGGTGACACCTCTTGTCTTGGCATGCTTTATGAGGCTATGGACTGTTGTAAGAAATCCAACTTAAAGACATTAAATGATGTGGAGAGTGACTACAAAGAAATATGGGATATGATTGACATAAGATGAAAAATGATGCACACACCCTTGCATGCAGCGACTTGTTATCTAAGGCCTAGGTTCTTACATATAAATAGAGTGATTCTGAAGTCATGAGTGGACTTTATGGAGCCATTGATAGACTTGTTCCAGATCCTAAACTTGCATGCATAATTAGGGAACAAACAAGGGCATTCCAAGTGCAAGAAGGGGTATTTGCAACAGAAGCAATTAAGTAAAATAAGCCACATCTTGAAGGTTACAAATGGTGGAAATGTTATGGTTCAAGTGTAAAGGAACTACAATAGTTTGCTATTCGGATTTTGACTCAAGGAGCAAGTGCGTCAACATGTGAAAGGAACTGAAGTTGTTTTGATCACATTCAATATAAGAAAAGAAACATGTTATTGTCTAAAAAGTTAATAGATCTTGTCTATGTTCGCAGCTATTTGTGGATGTGCATGAAAAAAATGACAAAAGAATCTTTTTTTTCACAACCCCACTCTATTGCAGTTGACTTAGAGGACGAAGATGATCCTGTCTTTCTTTGTGATGAATTTAGTGATGATGATGTTGATGAGCCAAGTGCTCTTGATGATATGAAACTTTTTGATGTAGTTAATAGCTTATAAGGCCATATAGTGTATTGGCTTTTGATGATGTAGAACTTTTTGATGGGTAGTTCGTATGAAGCTTCAGAACTTAGTATTACATGTTTTAGATTTTGAGACATTTAGTTTTTCAAGAAGTATTTTTAATACCCAATTTTTCAAGAAGTATCTTTAATATTTTGATTTGACTTATTTTTATATATTTCTCATGTTTTTTTACTTAATGGCGGTTTTTTTTTCAAACTATATCCATTGGCGAACTTGAACCGAATTTATCTTTGTCGAACTCGAAATCAAACTCAAACCTTGGGACTTAGGTTACAAGATTGCTCTCACTTGTTACATATTGAGATTGACCACCATATTCCCCGAGGTGCAAGGATCTGCGTCCTTTGCTCTCTTCAAAAGGTGGAGACAAAAGAACACTTTAATTTCAGGTGTCCTATCTACCATGAAATCTAAGGGAGATATTATTTTATTGTATAGAGATCCGTAAGGGTTCCTTGCTACCTTTTTCCACTACCTTGACTAGAGGTGCATGGCTTTTTAGCTTTGGAAAGTAGTTACCTTTGGATGTCGAGCTTTGTGGGGAACTTCAATTATGTTCTTCATAGCTATGATAGCTGTTGAAGGTGTTAAGCATCCTTTGGATGCCTACAATTTATTTGGTAAATGGTGATAAATCGGTGAGACTGCCTTCTCCTCCGCAAGCAGCTACTAGGGTACCTCCATCTTCTTTTTCTTCCACTATATGTGGTGGATGTTTTATTCTTTGGCATGGAGGGTCAGCTACTTCTCGTCAACATTCTGGGCCAAAGAACAACATATCCACCAGACTCATTATCAGCTTCCTCTACTTTTGGAAGATCATCAGCCATGGATGTTAGGAGAGTTTCCGAGAGACATTCTTTGTGCCCCCCAGGATCACCCAGCCAAGGCTACTTAGTGCGGTCCATTCTCCAATGGCCATCATCAAAAATTTTATTGGCTATCTCATTGTGGCTGTTGAGGATTCTGGTCCTCCGTCTTCTCTGCATTCAGGTACATAATAGGTCCAGCTTCCACCTCTAGCTGGGCCTCCATCAACTTTTTCTTCTTTGGTGATGGATCTTGTTCAATGGTTATTTCTAATGTTTGTATTGCATGGCAGTGTCTTTGACTCGTCTGACATGTTGGTATTTACCCATTTTGGGCTCAACCCCTAGTTAGTCAGTCTTTTTCAGGTTGTGCTTCTAGCTTGAAGTATCTTGTTTCTTTTAAATGTTAGAGTGCATATTTAATTCCCTCTTGCAATTTGCTCCTAAATTTACTGTTAAGTGCCATTGACATATTTTGATTATTCGTGGACATTACTATAGTTTCTTGAATCTTTCTTTCTTTTTTCCTACCTGAAATAGGACAATATAGGGCATCTTGTGTTTATCAATGTTACATATTGTGATTCTGAATGTTCCTTAATTGGGACAAAATGTTCTATTCTTAACTTCTGTACTCTATCTCAAGTTTTCCATCTCGAGTTTTCCATGGATTATCCTTTTGAGGACTTTTTTCCCGTCAACAGTACAATTCCTTTGATATACATTCCATTGCTCCTTTTAGATTTTGGCCCTTTTCCCAGGCTTTTGTTTTATCTGTCTTTATGTTTATTTTCTGTGGCTACATTGGGTAGCATTGCGTCAGCTGTTTCAATTAAAGATTCTGTTCTTGTGTAGTGCTTTTGAACTGCAGGTTCATCCAATGAATGGTCCTTGCACTTCTTTGCAGTTCCTTCTTAGTACTTATGTATGGCATGGTGATATGTGGATGGTTCGTGATAGGCATAGTTTGTATTTGTTTAATATCCATAAAAGCATAATATACTGGGGTATAATATTGAAAATAGGAATAATGCATATTTTCGAATTTCGATGCAAATTATCTGATTCAAGTGGCTTTTAATCATTTGCAGCAAAACAACTGGAATTGTTTTATAAACTTGCTAACATCGAATCCTTTTAACGCGATTGGTCCAACTTTTGCTATAAAGTTGTTTCAGCTTGCTTCCGCAAATTTCTTTTTCCTATTTTGCATTCGGCTTACATTGGGTGTTTCAGACTTCAGCTTTAGGGACCTTTTATTGATTTATAGAAGTAAAGGATTTAAGTCTTTAAGTAACATTGGAGTTTTTTTATAGAATAGATAATTGAATGGCATGACCGGTAAGGAAGACCTTGTCCTCACATCCTGAACAGGTTGGGACTTCATGGTTGCAATAATGAATATCTGTCTATTTCCTTTTTTGAAATAGTTTTTCTTGTATTCCATTGCTTGAGTCACAAATACCGGTTGTGCACAAAAGTAAAAGAGTACTAGAGCTTTGTCATAGCATGCTGGCGATTCATGTTTGAATTATAGCCTATATTGACAAACTATTAAATGTTGCATAGCTTCAGGGAAAAATGTAATGAGCTGGGTATACTTTTTGAAATAGATGATTCGAAGTACTTTTAGGCTAGCCTACATAACTCTTTTGGCATTAAGGAATTGTAGCACCTAACTGTGGTTATTTGATTCTTAGTGCGAGCACATCAAGCAAACTCACATGCAAAAAGAGGATGGGAGGTTTTTACTGATGCTGTAATTCGTGCAATTTCTTTGAAACGATCTGAAGTTATATTTATTTTGTGGGGAAACTCAGCTCAAGAGAAAATACGGTACAATTTGCTTTATTTCAGTTTGTCTTCCTTGAGGTCATGCATTTAGCTCACATGCACGTCATATATGTTCTCATTTTGAATTTCTTTTTTGTGGAAGGATAATTGATACAAACAAACACCACATATTGAAAGCAGCACATCCCTCAGGATTGTCTGCTCACAAAGGGTTCTTCCAGTGCAGGTTCACTTCATTCCTTACCAAGCACTAGTTCTTATAGTTTCTACAGGGTGGGAAGTATTCAGAAATAGAAAGTTACTTGATGATGTGGGTTAATCAGCCATGCAGCTTGTGTTTTTGTGCCACCATGCTTCTATGTTTATTTTGCCTTACACTTTTCCGATGGCTTGATTATGTTACAGACATTTTTCTCAAACAAACATGATTCTAGAACAATCCGGGTTGACACCTATTGATTGGCAGATTTAAGGCAATGCTTTAAACAGCTTTTTGGACAATCTCTTATTTCCAGCAGTTTCTGCAGCAGACTCTGAAGCAGTTGTGTGCTCGGATCAACTGAGGGAACCACTTACTGTAGTATTACTAGTTCCTGGCCATATTCGTAGCAGTTATAAATGCCAAAGGGTACATAAATTTGCAAGTGATATGGTGAAGCTTGATGAATGGCTTAAACCATCAAAGTTTTAATGGCATAAGCTGATTACACAAGACTTATATAATATTTTGGGATAGTTCTCATCTATAATGCTGGCATGTGGGTATGCAGCTTTAATGGCTGTGCAAATCAATTTTTTTTATGGGCATATGCAATGATTACCTTTGTAATAATTCTCTAAATAATCTTTTCAGATTTTTATCACCTGCTATACTGCTATACTACAGAAACTCTTTTTCGTGGTAAATTGGTAGCTTGTAGGCATTATACTATAAAGGGCACATGTATAATTATATGGATTATGAGCTACTTGAATATTCACATCTCTCATCTTATGCACCAAAGCTTATCCGTTCTCTGAAACATGAATTTTCACTATTCAGTAAATCTTTGTGATTTAATTTGGACCAATTATTAAAATCTTAATTTTATATTGGTTTTATTTTACGTGTAAACTTATATTATAATCAGGTTTGTAGATATTTATAATACTATGGGTTCTGCTAGGGTTTTCCTAGACTGCTACAGTCCTTGTGCCTGAGCAGTCATAGCCATACATCTCCTTGCTTGTCATCCTGTCACTCAATCGAAACTGGTATGCTTTGTAGGCCTAGGACATAAAATAGTGATAAGACTTCGCTATATGCTATGTTTCAGATATATGTGGCTACAGAAACAATTATTGTGCATAGGTAATCAATTTTCAAAGTTTGTTGGTTAGGCACAGCTGGTTGTATTCTGGTAGCAAAGAGTTGTCTAACCAATGCACCCAATGTGGTCGATCGCGTATATGATCATGATTGGACAACCATGAAGATGGCTTTTGGGTACCTTTCAGGAGCTTTCATTGGTATTCTTCCTGAGTTGTATTGCTGGCTATGTCGGAGAATAGTACAACACTTATGATGATGATTGAACACCATGTTCTTTTCTAATTTATGTGATATTCTTTTGTCCTACAGTGAATATCCGGTTGCTATCCAGTTGGTTTCTACTGTTCATACAAAGTTTAATTACGTTTCCTATCACTAGATTCTCTTTTTTGGATGGCGATTGTGTGTTTTGGAACCCAATTTTGCCATGAGACTTGCTAGATCGCTTCTACAACTTTGGCTCACAGTTCAACACAATTTTCTTTGGCAGTATCTTGGTAAGTGTTTTATGCATTGTGGGGTTCAGACTAACATCTATTTCCAATGGTTTTTTATGACACGGAGGGTGCATTAGCAACAAAATGGAGTTATGTCGGTCGGGTATGTACAAAACATTTTGTTTTGCCTTGAAATTCTTGGTAGCAAATGACTTTGGTCGCTAGTTTCGTATCGACCAAATCTTGACTTCAAAGTTGTATCAACTAGAGGACCGTATCAACTAGAGGAAGTAAAGGCTACCAGGTGTTGTCATATATAGAATGACTTTCCAGCTAACAGCACGTTTCTTTTTTGTGGCTTCTTTCTTGAGAAAATTCATGATGTGTCATTATTGGAGAGGAACGGCTTTGGGTAAACATGGAATGTCAATTATCACCTAAACTATCTATACTTGACTAAACTTTTACTAAAGATCAAAGGTAACAATAAAATGGGTTGAACTTTAATGGAACAAGGTTGAGTAATATGGAATGTTGATTATCATCCTTATATTGGTGATAATTTGTCTGTTAAAGGTTGAGACAATCAAAAGATGGATAAATGCAAAAAGAAAATATTGAATATGATAAAGACTATGATGCTGTTAAAAGGTTTACTTTTGGTGACTATTATGAGTCTCAAAGAATGATTGACATTTCAGAGGTGGACCATATATGGAAGAATGAAAAATAGAATTCACTCCTTTTTGAGGTTACTCCATCACCTCCCTAATAGAGGTGAAACTTGTTTTTAATATTGAAGGAAGAAAAGTTTACAAAAACAAGCATATGTACCTACCAATTTAAATAGTATAAACAAAACCAATAAATGCATGTAATTAGACACCAAATGCTTTTAGTAGCTACAAGTTCATTGGCACATGGTTGTTACAATAGAAGCATTCAATTGTATCGAAAATCAATTTTGTGTTTTCAAAACATGATAGTCAATTGCTTTTGTTTTGCCAATTCACAACATCTCATTTCTCTTGTTCCATACATGCACTTTTAGCATTAGCAGCAATCTTTTGTTTCTCACAAATAGGTCCTTGTCCCACCAATAGGTTCCTCTGTCCCATCAATAAGGCTTTCGACACCTTGTTGTTGCAATTGTTGTCTATTTTTCTCTAGCATCAATTTGGTTCACAGTGCCCTCAAGAGCTTACCAGTTCTTGTACGTTCTTCTCAATCAATCTCTCAATAAACCTTGGAAAGATACCCACCATAACTTGTGGTTGGCAAAGGGTAGTTTGCTAGAGATGAGTTTGAAGATAATGTGCACCTAGAAGTAGGGTTGGCTTCACAAGACTTAAATGTTGGCTCATTTTCAAATTGTTTTTGTATCCTCATATGCCTCCTTTCCATTCTATAAATAACAACTTGGAGAACTTGAAGTACAATATTAGTGTCCTCATACACATTTATTTCCTAACTTGGAATCTCCACATTTATCTCAACAATAGGATAGTCTTGCCCAATACCTTGGACAATTTTATCAGAGCCATTCCCTATACATGCACTTTAGTGCTCTTGGTATTGCCCATCTTGCATTTCTTCAAAATAGTGATTCTTTGAGTGCATCCCAACCATGCTTATCTATTTCGATTTCTTTGAGAGGATCCATAGTCCAATCTGCCATAGGGTCATTCTTAGGAAAATTTCTATTATCTACCAAGAACTCAGAATAAAGTTTAATGTAGTCATCACTCAAGAAGTTTCTTAATTCGTCTTTAGATATCTTGAGATGAAGGCTCCCTTGAACACAAAGAATTCAAAAGGTGGCTTCATTGGTGAAGCCAATAAACACCCTTCTTACTCTTTCAAAAACTTGAAAGCTAAAAAACCCTTCTTACTTTTTTAAACACTTGAAGCCAATAAATACCCTTTTTCCTCTAAACACCTTATTTCTTGTCACCTTAGTTGAGATCACATGCCATGTTTTCCTATATAATGTGCTTCCATGATTGTTGTATCTTCTAATACCAAAAGCAATATATAATCAAGGGACATCTTATTGAACATATTTAGATCAAGCAATAAGAAAGACTTTCCAAGATCATGAGCAAAGGGACAATAAAAAAAGATGCTTGAGAGTTTGTTTTTTGCCACAATGTACAATGATTACTAATTAAACCACATTTAGCAAGCACAAAGCAAAGGGACAATAAAAAAAGATGCTTGAGAGTTTGTACTTTGCCACAATGTACAATGATTACTAATTAAACCACATTTAGCAAAGCACAAAACTAACATTGAGCATTTAATGTAATAATAACCACATAAAACAAGGTTTTTAAGTTCAATATGTGATGACCATATCACAACCAATGTATCAGACCATCTTTATAAGGTATCAAACACCGCTTTTGATTGAGAACAAGACAAATATGTCAGGAGTAGGTAAACATTTCATAACGCTGTTTGGAGGAGATTTCCAATAAGGGTGGGCCCTTAATCCACTTAATGTTGTCCCAAATCTCGATATCAAAATCCATGCACGACCCAACAACCCTTGAGGTTTTAATTCCATCATAAAAATAATTTAAGTTCTTTGCGTATTTGAAACTTTGCAAACACTTTTAAGTCATTCCATGATATCCAATTTTCATTACCAAAAATATTGACAAAATTTTCGATGCTGTTCCCAAACCATGTTTAATGGATTTGATGTTAGCAATAACCTTATTGTTCAAAGAGATTCCATCACATGGAATGGAATCCATAACATCTATTGTCAAACCAAGTAAACAAAAGATGCCTAGCCACCAAATTCTTTATTGATTCCTAGGCTTTTAAAAGAGAACAAAAGATGCTAGAATCAACAAGTTTAACCTTAAAAGTCTCAAACAAAAAAATAAAGGGATGAATCCCTTTCTTATCATGTTTGCTTTAGAGAATCCCACTCATAATGTTATATCTCACTGAAACTTTCCAAGATTCATTACAATTGCAGGACCCTAGTTACCATTTCATAAGAGTGATTCCTTGTAGCCATGATTTTTCAGTCTTAGCCCACCACTTTCTTGGGCCTAATGCCAACATCGCAAGCCACACCATACCTATTTTTAATACCCTTACTCTATACACATAAGAAATAATTTACCAAAAGCTTTCTTGTTCAAGGCTTGCTAACACATTATTTTCCCCAAGTGTATGCATTTGCAAACACCGGGATTAGGGTGGGATGACTTTAAACACTTTGTGAGAGATGTGCCATGGGTTTCCCTTATTACTACCACCTTTATACCATAATATTTGTCTTCCTTCCTTTGTTCCCCTTTATATATTTCCCGCTCATAACCAACATCAATGCCCTGACTGATGATGTCTCTTTTGCACCCTTATTTTGGTCGACATCACAATCAGGGTAGTGATGTCTAATTTATTTCCTACTTTATTGATCGATCGATGATGGTGGTTAAAACTGAGTTTTGACATTTAGGAGCCGAAATCATATTTATAGGGTTTTCCTTTATCATTTCTCGAAATGAATAAGAAAAATGCACTCTACTAGCACTTGCAATTACCCCCTTAGGAAGAAGAGGATTTAAGAGTAAATGAGCTTAACCAAATGATGACAAATTAGCAATAAAATGTCTTGATGATTTTGAATATGAGTTGCACCATCAAGGTATACTAATTCTTTGGAATACTTAGTATTTCTTCTCTATCTTACTTCACCTACAACCATCTCTCAAAGAGTGCCCAAAGCCAAGGGGGAGATTAATGCACCAACAAGTTGGCTCAAGGTAAGTATCCCTAATTGATGCAGAGCATCACAAGACGCTAAGAATGTAAATATCTTAAATAGTCTCATAGTGGTCATGTCAAGTTTGGTTTTGGGATGTTAGGTGTCTTGTAGGGTCCCTTGGTATGGTTTAGAGTCATTGAAGTTTTGGTTTTCCTGCCAAAAAGCCTATTTTAAAAATTTGAATTTCTAAGTCTAGCTTGGAGAGGTGTTTCGAGTCTTACGTGAAAGTTAAAAGTTTGAAAATGCTTATATGGGTCCTAGAAAGGAATATAATATGTGCAAGAGGTACTTCAACACACATTTCATGAATAAGAGCAATGCAAATCAAGAAATCAAGAAAAGAATATGTGTAACTGCCCTCCTTACGTGGAGTTGGCAATAAAGTAGGAATTGTGCATGTTGGCATAATAAATAAGTTAAAAATGCATATTGTAAAGAGTAGAGAGGGTGGTAGAAATATAGGATGACGAGAGGTACGGAGGAGAGAGGTAGAGAGTCCCAAGAAAAACTCAAGATGTGAAGGAACTTTGCCTGCAAAAAAAGAAATTATGTATATATATTGTAAATATATGCTTATGAATGGAATAAAGAGTTGTTTGAAGAACGATTGTGGAATTATTATGACCGTAAGTGATGCGTTTTGTTGTGATGTATGATTTTTTTGAATGTCCTTAACCATCTTGGCAGATAACAAAGTGAAAACCTACAACACAGTCAATTTAAAAACACCCTGTTTCTACATAGTCAGGGATGTGAAGGAAAGGTATGTTTATGATGGTATTTTTGAGTGATTCTTGAATTGTTCAAAGTCTCAACACTAGTAGGAAGTTTGTAACAACTTCACTAGGTTAGATAGAAATACATATATATTTTTTAATTAAACACATATACCAAAAATAGATTACACTACGAAAACGTACATAGACCATAAGAAATACTCAAGGTGTGATAATAGTAATAAGCATAATACATCACATATCACTGATCTCTAATATCATGAGAGTACACGTCATAATGCGAATATAAACAATAATCAAATTAACTTAGTTACAACTGAAATAAGTCTATAACCACCACTGTCAAAGTACAGTAATAAGTAAATACAACTCTTCATGACAATATTTAATGATAAGTACAATGCAATAGAATGTACATATAGATACATGGCTCCACTGAAGCATAGTTTACAAACTCAAGTATCTGTGAAAATCTCAAGTGTCATCTTAATAAGTAGTATTGCTGTGGGGAGGGAGAGCATCATTCGAGTGATTTTCCACACCATCTATGGACCAACTATCCCCCACACTAATCTCATCTGGAAATGGCCCTCACTTCATGGATGAGTAGATAGTGACGATGTGAAAATCTAGAGAGACAAACAAGTACCCGTGTGCTGTTTGATTTCTAAACTAAACATGCAGTGTATCATAGAAAACCGTTCTTTTGTAAGATATCACACAAACATGTAAATCATACTCATGAAAAAATAATGTCTCACTAAACATACTTTGGCCCAAAATTTTATAAAGAATAAATAATAACGATCTATAGATCAATCAATTTCATACACACCACTTGATCGGACTGCCTTCATCTATCATTCTGATACTAGTAAGCCAGTGAAGTCCATCTCACTCACTCCGTATCAGCAATATAGATTGTCCAAATATAATTCAACCACAAGATTCATTTAATTTACGTTCTACTAGCAAACACGTCAAGTAACATGCTAAATATATGAGTAATCAAATCATACATTTATTCTATCAAACATATAAATGAATCTTACATTATTTTCTATCCCATACTAGAAATAATGACTATGATTTATACCACTTGAGTAAATACATATTTAACTATAGATTTTCACTACCACAATTAGTTTCCAAACATACTACTCGCTATGATAACCCATATTTTCATAGTCTAGCATTTTAAGACATACTACTAGTTTTCTCTAATCAGTCATATACAATAGTCTTAAATACATGGAAACATAAGCTTTTATGCAAGTAACTGGATATAACAAATCAAGTCACAGTTCTCATGAAACATAATAATATACTAACATAGCATTCATTAAACTCTCACGATTGTATGCATGTATACATACAATCCTACTAACTATCAAAAATATAATATTCATTAAATTAACCAACACGCATACAATTGGTTAGTCAAACATAGATATGAGTTTAAACATAACAATTACAGTATGTACCATCCAGATACAATATGCATTATACTATAGTATTCTATGATATCCCATACTATCATAGTTCACAACTACCAGCTTACGATTTCAAGAATCAAATGGTCACATACATAACAACAATCAAACAAATACAGGGTTATTATTTTCCACATATCTTGAGTTTAAACTGATTACCAACATTCAAAGCAACATATCTATAAGCACACATCATGATGCATCATTGTATGATGGATATAACCAAACACTCTCATAATCATGTACTGTACACAACTACTCAATTCGTTATAACATTCATTTAAACACCTTATTGTGTTTTCTAAAAGATTGTTTTAATATGATTATAGTTTTGGTCCCACAGACACTTTAAGACTTATTTCAACCATACATTACGAGTAATTATACATACACTTTATGTAAGTACATAAATGATATGTACACACTATACCACTATTCATTTATGCTTTAAAACAAGAGCTTCCTAAGTCATTATTACTCCAACTGAGGATCTCAAAACACATACCTATCCTCAAATAATGAAGACACATTTCAAGTTATACATATACATCTATCGTTAAATGTTAGGTTAAGAGCCTAGGACTTATTTGGCATAGTTTCACAACTATCAGTCCCCGTGACCAATTCTTATATGTTATATTTTCCCACTACTCAAAGATTTCACAGGTGACAATGTCTCTTGTAAATATAAATACATACAACTACAGTGCAAGAGTGTCATTTATCTCATAATTTCTGTTATACATTTAAATGGATATGATCCTATTAACCATCCAAGTCAAAATATATGATCAAGATTCTCTTCAGGTGTTATTATGCACATAACACATAAATCTTTAAACCTAGCTATATAGTTTACACTCACCCGTGGAACTATAGTTAAAGCAACACACCCTTTCACTCAAGTAGAAGCATAAGTAATACCTATGTTTTTTTTTTTGCGTATTCACCAATATGTAGCTTAATAGTTTTACACATATACTACGGGTTTTGTACCCTAACCTATATCTTCATCATATCAAGGTTATCCCTAAATAATGAAAGACCATGTTTTATTCTCCACATGCTAGGGGATACCATTTTTAAAATTTTGATAAGTTATAACTACGGTCCTTTAAATTCAACAATCAAATTTATACATTTTACAGTAGGATCAATATTGTTGATCATGAATAATAAATCCCGTTCATGATTCAATATGCATTCATATTCAAATTCATACTCAACCCAAAATATGTTTTTGGTCTTAACTCAATCTTATATGTTTAATATTACCCGGAGCATTATTATATAAAAAATAACAGGATTTAATTTGCTAAAACAAATATGTTATTTCCATTAACTTGGCTTACAATTTATTTCCACATTTCATAAAGAAAACTATTTTACCATTTAGATTCCCATCATGTGACTTGATTTAATTAAATCCATTGTATTCGTTTAGATATAAAGTTGTCATATTTGGTGTTTGATTGGTTTTTTAGCATACAAAACGCCTCATAAGAAGGTTCTCACTACACTTTTCTTTACCCAACAACCTACTTCACCACTTGAATAAACTACTGTAGCTTATTTCCCTTTGTCAAGGTGAAACATAACATTCAACAATGTCAGTAACATGGCATAATGGCTAAGGTATATTACTAGTCGACACTTTAGGCACTTATGCTAATATTATTTATTTATTAAATTACAACAACGCCCATACTCTTTTTAATTAAAAAAACAATTGCCCAACAGAAGTATAGCGACGCTATGCCCAAAATTGAATGATTCATATTACAGGAGTATTACACCTATTATGATCTGCGCTGCAACGACTCAAGGATAAATTAGTATACAATAGTTTGTCAAAAAATAAACTCCAACATCTTCCCTAATATGGTGACACCTTAGTTGTAATAAATTTTTAGGATACAAATTTATACTTCTCAAAATTAGGTACATCAATTTAAAAGTATACTCAATCAATATACACCCTAAGTATAAATATATAGTTAGTATGTATTTAGTCAGATAAATAAATAAAATTAAACATACTCATTTGCCAGTGTTTCACTACACACAATGTCCATTGATTAAGACAACCTGAAGATTTAATTGGTATGACAACGACTCAACATTGGTCTTTTTTATCAATAATACCACATAATACAATGATGCCTTCCATTTCTTGATGGATTGAGGATACGTCAAGGTAGCACCTTCCATGTATAAATTTTTAATAATAGTTTTTATAAAGACACAATGATTTAGCTTCTACAGTTCATTTAATAAACAAGGTGCTTTCCTAGAGTACTAAGCTTACATCTAAAGAGATAATATGAATGTTACTCTTATATGCCTACCATTTCTATAGTACTGCGATTCAGCTTGTATAAATGTTTCCTTCTAAAGAGATTGATATAATACAAGGCAACAATTTTCCCTTATTTGTCTATATTATTGTATGAGATAGATGACACCAGTTTACATTATTCTCCTAAATCAAATACTATGATCTCAACGACAGTGCTAGGTTGGCTGGGTATTAGTAAAACGAGGCCAAAATAAGGAAACAATAAATATAATTAATATCATGGTTTTTTTTTGTATATTAATGTCCTTTACAACCCAAAAATGTTAAATCTAGACATCAACAACAACTACCATTTGTCCATGATCATGCATAAAATTTAACAAGTATTTTAATTTTTTTCATGATCATATATTAAATTCAGAACATTACTTACCTGGTAGATCAATATTTTCTTGGGTTTGCCTCCCTAACTAACTCGTCTCCCTCTTCCAATGCCACTTCTTTGCTATTTTTCTTTTTTTTTCAAATTTTCTCCCTTAATTAACTATGATGCCCCTTTCTCTCATAATTTCTGTTATAATAAATAGACGTAGTTCTTTTTAACATTTTTTTCCTTTTTCTTTGATTTAAGGATTCTTTTTTATTTAATACCTCTTTTAAGAGTTTTTTGCCTCTTTTTCTATGATATGAGTTTTTATTTATTTATTTATTATTGTTTTGATTTATTCGCTTTTCAAATATATATAATTTTCAATTTAATTTAATTTATCTTTTTTAAATTCTATTTCACATTTACTAGAGTATATTTAATAACAATAAATATACATATATTTGCTAATTAAACTAGCATGTCAAATTGGTTTAATAACAACTAAATCAATAAATCTTAATTTAGTTCAATTAAATAAAACATATTTCTAACAATATTAAATAATCAACTAAATTATGTTAGCAATCATGTCTAAATTGACTATCTAATGCAAGTAGCACCCAAAACATACTATGTTAACCATTCTACAATGCATCTAACATGAATTTTTTATGTGGTGTGTATAGAGTTTTCATCAGCTCTCTGTCGACCTCTGATGTCTCCATCTATGTCACTTTCTCCGATGATGTTCTCCCTGCAATATGCTCTAAGGGATGAGTTCTCCTACGTCTACCTCATAACATGCAATTAATTAGATCATATAACATGATAAACATATAACATAAAATATAACTAAATCAACACATCAATATGCTCGAAATGTAAACACATACATAATCTAACTCATATAAAATTAATCATGTACCATCTTGTATCTAAGCAATATTTTACTTTCCCATAATATCATATATCTCAAGCTTAGTTAAAATTAATCAAATCTAAATTTGTCAACTATATACCCATGGGTAATCTTACAAGTTTGTCTAATGAGGAATCATGATGTAACATCATTCCTCCCTAAAGCTAGTCATTGTTCCTGATGACTCTTATTTAAACATGAGTTATGAATTAAAAATATAATTTATCAAAGTAATAACATGGTATACAATATCAAATCAAGTAAATAAATAAATATGAAATTACCTGTAGAACTCATCGTAGTTCCTTCAAGTTACACTATTCTCAGAGTATTGGTCCCACAAGACTCTACTTTGTGAGATCTCTCAATTATTCAAACATGGTTTACGAGTATTACTTACTCTGTATGTTCTTATCATGACCACCTCGGGGTCTAGAACTAACAAGAGAAGTCTATATATATCTATCAATGAAAATTTTACTGCCTTCTAAAAGTTCATGAAATCATCATAAAAGCCAAAACAAATGACCAAGGAGAGTTTCACAAAATCTTCTAGCCTCTCTACATATCTCTCTAATCTAGAGAGTGTTTAAGAATCCTACCAAGAATGATGTTTATAAGTTAATACGATCGCTACCCTGTGTAGCTCTTG
This sequence comes from Torreya grandis, assembly GCA_037957365.1. Lineage (NCBI taxonomy): Eukaryota > Viridiplantae > Streptophyta > Pinopsida > Cupressales > Taxaceae > Torreya > Torreya grandis. The sequence goes on along the minus strand of JARHVA010000223.1, from coordinate 3,981,404 downwards.
ATAAGTATAACATGTGAATACTATCACTACTCCTTAGAGTTCCTAACAAATATGATGATGAATAGAACTAGAAATACTATATTTTCAATGTACATTAAATTAAGGAATAAACGCTCTACCATATACATGCATATGGTCATATGATTGAATTTTCTAAGTTCATCTATCAAATCTTAAATTTGATAAGTCCGTCTGTTGGATCCAAACTCAGTGACTACCAAGTCTATGAGAGACTAAGTAGAATCCACTCCTATCGCTTAATACTCATATTCCTAATTCACCACTCTTCCCTTAGGTCTCCATGACTTGGTGATTTTCAAACTATTCATAATGCTCAATGAATCATAATTCTATGCTAACAGATCATAGAAAATAATAATATGTGTTAAATAATTTTAGATGTATCAACATACATACAAGAGATATCATACAATCAGTTTGTAATTGTATTAAGTTACCACTAGCCAAGTATAACTAGTTTCATACTTCACAACTTAACCTATAGTATTTATATTCATAGTTAAGAGGAAGTAATGTTAAAATTAACATGACATATAAAGGTCAAGGATCACACTGTCCTTTCAACCTTATAAGAGAACAAGTAAGTCAATAACTCCCTGCTTGCTTGGCTAGTATTCAACAAGTTAAAAGTTTATCTCAACCCTTTTCACTACCAAGATGTTCTGCACATCACAAACCTTATTCGCTCCTAGTGAAGATACATAAATATCTCTCCAAACAATATGCCTTAAGCAAAAAAGATTAATATCAATCTAATCAAATTATAAACCTTAATCTAGAATCAATATAAATTCAAGGTTCACCACTTCACGGGGTCTAAAATCACAAGTTAGATAAAGTAGAAAACTATCATCTCAAAAACTCCTACATACCCTCACAAATTAAAAAGAGAACACCACAATGTAATGTTTTCAAAACACTATCTACTTACCAAATTTATAAGTATGGTATCACAATTTATTTCTACAACTGGAGAAAAAAAATACCATCCACAAGGATGTGTCAATTCATTCTATCTTACAACTTCTCTCTTAACAAGAAGTAGAAGGAATTTATCCCATGAACTCCAAGGAATATGGTCAAACAATATTTCAAAAATAGGTTCCCATTTAAGAGAACACTAAATCTACATCATGGAAATATGCATCCTCTTGTTAGCTTATAATGATGTCAAAGGAGAATGAGATAATAACAAATCACCTCTAAGCTAACTAAGAGAGATGACACTGATTCCTTGACCACATAACATAAAGGGTTCCAAACCAAAAATAAGCTCCTAACATAAAGGAATTCCCAACCAAGACAAAAACGCTCAACTACAAGAAAATTTCTACTGCCCTAGGTGATACCAACTTAAAAAGGGTCTTATAAGATTTTCCTTTCGAAGGAGTAGCAAATGTAAGGAACAAAAACTAAACACATATATTTAATTGAGAAGCATTCTGTGCTTATTAAACACTCACAAAACACAAATGGTGAAGGTAACTTGATTACCAAGAAGGGTGTAATCATACTCAAGATGTTCGATTTAAGTGATCAAACTATGGTAAAAATCTTTTATTCACAACTCATGAACTATGCTATGTACTCACCTACCCAAATCTAGTATACAACCATCACCATTGAGACACTCAATAAACCAACCCTTAACAACTCAAAAGGGTAGGTGTACTCCTAAGGGTAAACACTCAATGTTCTCCTCACACATTTTATGAATGTCACATACTTACAATTGTCACCAAGCCATACAGGTGGATCTACCAAATCTCAAAATACCAATCATGTTGTAACATGGTTATACAATTGAGACATTACAAATCCAAAGGACCAATGTAATACTTCATGTCACTAGGTTCACACTGGTGAACAAAAAGACATGAAAATGCTAATGGTCTCATTAGATCCTAAAGTTCAAGCCATAGCTTTGATATCACATGTAACAACCCTACTGGGGTCATCTAGAAATACGTAATTTTTTTAATTAAATACATATATCAAAAATAGATTATGCCATGAGAATATAATAGAGACCATAAGAATACTCAAAGTGTGATAATAACAAACAAGCATATTATATCCTATATCACTGATCTTTAATATCGTGAGAGCACATCATAATGCAAATATATAAAGTAATTATATTAACTCAACCATGACTGATACAAGCCTACAACCACCACTGTCAATGTACAATAATAAGTAATTACAACTTTTCATAACACATACCTATCCTTAGAGAATGAAGACCCATCTCAAGTTATAAATATGTATATATTGCTAAATGATAGGTTAAGAGCCTAGGACTTATTTGGCACAATTTCACAACTCTTAGTCCCTGTGACCAATTCTTATATGTTATATTTTCTCACTACTCAAAGATTCCACAGGGGGCAATGTTGCCTGTAAATATAGATACATACAACTATGGTGTAAGAGTGTCATTTATCTCAAAATTTATGTTATACATTTAAATAAATATGATCCTATTAACCATCTGAGTTAAAATTTATGATCAAAATTCTATTCAATGGTGTTATTATGCACATAACATATAAATCTATATTAAACCTAGCTCTATAGTTTACACTCACCCGTGGAACTATAGTTAAAGCAATACATCCTTTCACCCAAGTATAAGCATAAGTAATACCTATGTTTTTTTGTGCATATTCATCATTACGTAGCTTAATAGTTTTACACCTATACTACGGGTTTTTTACCCCAACCTATATTTTAAGCATATCAAGTTTATCCCTAAATAATGAAAGACCATGTTTTATTCTCCACATGCTAGGGGATACTATTTTTAAAATTCCAGTAAGTTATAACTATGATCCTTTAAATTCAACAATCAAATTTATACATTTTATAGTATGATCAATACCATTGATCATGAATCATAAATATCGTTCATGATTCAATATGCATTCATATCCAAGCTCATACTCAACCCAAAATATGTTTTTGATCTTAACTAAATCTCATATGTTTAATATTACCCAGAGCATTATTATATAAAAAATAATAGGATTTAATTTTCTAAAACAACCGTGTTATTTCCATTAACTTAGCTAAAAATTTATTTCCACAATTCATAAAATAAACTATTTTTCCATTTAGATTCCCATCATATGACTTGACTTAATTAAATATATTATATTATTTTAGGTATAAAATTACCATATTTGGCATCTGGTTGGTTTTTCAACATACAAAATGCCTCATAAGAAGGCTCTCACTACACTTTTCTTTACCTAACAACCTACTTCACTGGTTGAATAAACTACTAAAACTTATTTCCATTTGTCAAGGTAGAGTATAACATTCAACAATATCAGTAGCATGGCATAATCATTGAGGTATATTACTGGTCAATGCATTAGGCACTTAACGCTAATATTATTTATCTATTAATATTTTCTTATTAAAATTACAACACCCATACTCTTTTTAATTAGAAACAAAGAACTGCCTAACATAAGTATAATGATGTTATACCCAAAATTGAATGATTCATATTACAGTAGTATTATACCCATTATGAGCTAGGTTGAATGACTCAAAGATAAATTAGTTTACAATAGTTTGTCAAAAAGAAACTCCAACATCTTCCCTAATATGGCAATGCCTTAGTTGCAATAAATTTTTAAGATACAAATTTATACTTCTCAAAATTAGGTACAATAATTTTAAATTATACTCAGTCAATATACACCCTAAGTATAAATATGCAATTAGTATGTATTTAATTAGATAAATAAATATAATTAAACATACTTGTTTGCTAGCGTTTTACTACACATAATGTCCATTGATTAAGACATAGTCTGGAGATTTAATTGGTACGATGATGGATCAACATTGGTCTTTTTTATCAATAATACCACATAATACAATGATGCCTTCCATTTCTTGATGGATTGAGGATAAGATAAGGTAGTGCCTTTCATGGATATATTTTTAATAATAATTTTTATAAAGACACAACGAGTCAACTTCTATAGTCATTCAATAAACAAGGTACCTTCTTAGAGTAATAAACTTACATCTAAAGAGATCATATGAATGTTACTCATACGCCTTCCATTCCTAGAGTACTGTGATTTAGCTTGTATAAATGTTTCCTTCTAAAGAGTCTGGTATAATACAATGCAATGATTTTACCCTATTTTCCCATATTATTGTATGAAATAGATGACGCCAATTTACATTATTCTCCTAAATCAAATACAACGATCTCAATGATAGTGCTAGGTTGGTTGGGTATTAGTAAAATGAGGTTAAAATAAGGAAATAATAAATATAATTAATATCCTAGTTTTCTTTTGTATATTAATGTCCTTTAAAACCCAAGAATACATTAATCTAGACGTCAACAACATCTACCATTTTCCCATGATCATGCATAAAATCGAACAAGTATTTTAAATTTTTTGATGATCATATATCAAAATTCAAAACATTACTTACCTGACAGATCAACACTTCCTTGGGTTTACCTCCCTAACTGACTCGCCTCCCTCTTCAAACACCACTTCTGTGCTATTTTTATTTTTTTTCAAAATTTCTCCCTTAATTAACCTTGATGCCCCTTTTTCTCATAGTTTCTATTATGATAAATAGATGTAGTTCTTTTTAACAACTTTTTTCTTTTCCTTTACTTTAAGGATTCTTTTTGATTTAATTCCTCTTTTAAGAAAATTTTGACCCTTTTTCAACAATACAAGTTTTTTTTTTTTTAAAATTTGTTTATTATTGTTTTGATTTATCCACTTTCCAAATATATATAATTTTCAATTTAATTTAATTTATCTTTTTTCTATTTTTTTAATTCCATTTCACATTTACTGGAGTATATTTATTAATAATAAATATACATATATTTGTTAATTAAACTAGCATATCAAATTGGTTTAATAAGTAAATCAATAAATCTTAATCTAGTCCATTTAATTGAAATATGTTTCTAAAAATATTGAATGGGTATACATGTAAAAATAATTTTAAATAATCAACTAAATTATGCTAGCAATCATGTCTAAAATGACTATCTAATGCAAGTAGCACCCAAAACATACTATGCTAACCATTCCATGATGCATCTAAAATAACTCACTTATATGGTGTGTACAGGGTTTTTACCATCTCTTTGTCAACCTATGATGTCTCTATTTACGTCACCCTCTCTGATAATACTCTCCCTCCAACATGTTCTGAGGGATGAGTTCTCATGCGTCCACCTCACAACATGTAAGTAATTAGATCATATCACATGATAAACATATAACATAAAATATAACTAAATCAACACATCAGTATACTCAAAATGTAATTACATACATAATATAACTTATATAAAATCAATCATGTAATATCATGTATCTAAGCAATATTTTACTATCCCATAATAACATATATCTCAAGCTTAGTTAAAAATAACCAAATCTAAATTTGTCAACTATAGATACCTACGAGTAATCTATCAAATGTGTATGATAAAGAATCAAGATGTAAAAAAGTTGTTCTTGATTAGAATGGTCATTTTGGAAGTTCAAGTATCCATTAGAAGGGTATTAGGCAGATGAAAATTACAATACAATTTCAAGGGAGAAAATTTTGAGTTTACACAGTCTAAGAATAGGACTAATGAGAGGAGGAGAAAGTTATTAAGATTTACTTGAGGTTTTATAGGGTGTATTCATGAGTGGAGGGTCTTCACTTATGTAGGGGAACCTTGGCAATTCTTCCTAGTGAGAAGATTGGTTTCTAAGTTGTCATTCAACCAACATAGTCCTCCAAGAAAACCTAGAACTCTATATATTTGATTGTTGAGCCCTTTTTGTGATTGCTCAAGAGAATTTAAGGGTTGAAAAAGGTGTAAAAATAGTTTGATGACCCTATAAAATCTTCATATCCCTTAGAGAGTCTTATAAATTTATTAAGTGTCTAAGATCACTTAGTTTGTATACCTAGTATTATAAAAATCCCTCAAACTTTGTATTTTGGCTTGTAGGAAATGATTGAAGGTAGGAAAAATGTAAATAATGGTTGGAGGAGGTTGATAAAGTATGGTTAGATGTATTCCAAGTATTTAAATTCATTTAAGTGATAAAAAACTCAAAATTTGCCTTTTTCTAAGCTCTCGACCTTACACATGCTTGTCAAAACAAGAGCTAGGGTTTGAAGTTTACAACTTGTGTTTCCTTTATGTAAAAATCATGAAATTTGGTAATCCATTGTATTTTGACATGATATATCTGATTATGGTAGTTTTAAAATGGTATAATATATATTTGTACAAAAACCCTAATGTGGCCTTGAACTATGCCTAATGGAGACCTATTTAGGAGGAAGGTGAAAGAAAAGGTACTTACCCTTGGAGTTGTGAGAAATAATTTTGTGGAGAGTTTTAAGGGATTAGTGGGTGATAAAATATGTATTTATATTGTTTATATACTCTATTTATTGGTCAAACCTAGTAACTTTATGTGAAAATAGGGCTACAAGGAAGAAAGGTCTAAGAGAAGAAAGGGTAGATAGGTGAAGAGTTCTTGTTTACAGATTGTGCCATTGGTTTGGCTATGTGAGAGTGTTAAATTATATAGGGAGAGGGACATAAAGGTATTCATGGAAAGGTAATAACCATTAGATCATGCTTTAGGCTTTTAGGCCTCTATACAAATAAGCAAAGAGAGAGACAAGTTTTAAGAAGAATGGAATATGGAAATGGTGTATGCAAAGATGTTGATGGTGATGAGAGAAAGTGTGCAGAGGTGTATGATGAAATGATGTTGATATGTAAATAATATAAGAAATAAGGTTATGCAATCAAGAAGACTTAAATACTATTAAAGACAAAATTAATCAAATGTGTCAAGAAGAGGCAGAGGATCTATTTCAAGAAGGCTATCAAATATCAAAGAAAGGGATTAAATACAAATAATTAGAGCCAGATAATGACATGAAATCAATAGATGTTTTCAATTCTTTCAAGTGTATGGTTTCCTTTTCATCGAGTGGTATCAGAGCAGGTAAGCTCTTGGATTAAGTTTATATTTTTGAATGATTGAAGGTTGTTATTTGAGTTTGTTAAATATTTATATGTGATGTGCTAATGAAGGTTGAAGGAATATAGTAAGAGCGAATTGAAAATTTGTGGTAGGGAAGCCATAACAAGAGAGTTAGCAAAAAATTTAAGAGAGAGAAGAGAAAAGTCTCAAATGAGGACAAGGAAAGAGGAAGTCTCAAGTGAAGACTAATAATGTATCTAGGTGAGGTGCAAAGAAGATATAGGCATGATAGAAAAGACTTACAAATAGGAGATAAAATATGAGAAGATAAGAATGAAAAACATAGATGATGGGGTTGCCACTGAGATAATTTAAAAGAGAATAAGAGAAAGAAAAAGTTAAGAGCTTGAAGAGGAAGTGAAAGATTTGAGGTAGAGTCTAGAAGTATAGAAAAGGTGATGCTCATGATAGAACAAATACAAGCAAAAAAGAACCAATATGGTTGGGTTTTGGAAAAGAATAAAGTTTAGTGGCCTATGAGGCTACTTATTGAGAGAAGAACGAGGAGAAACATGAGGGAAGAGAAAGAAAATAAAAGGTTGATTTGTAAGTAACTCAAGAGAGAAATTGAGTAGTTTTGGATGAGTAAGCAAGTTAATATGTCAGAAAAAGAAGGTGATAGCACCTTGGTGAAGATGAAGTGATTATGAAGGATGTTGAATAATTGTCTATATCTTATCCATAATAAGGATCAATTCTGGGTCAAGAAGAAGAGGATGAAACACAAGATAAGGAACAATCAGAAGAAAGATTTCCAATATTTGAGGTATCAAGAGAGGCATATGAGCCTACAAGTTTTAAAAATAATGATTTATGTATGTTTTCAGGTGAAGAAAATGAATTAATGTCTTATTTTTAGAAGGATAGAGATAACTTTGAGAGCTGAAAACAAGTCAAGAAGAAGAAGATAGATGAATGGTATGAACATATGGTGGCTAGTGCAAGAGAGAAGCTGAAGGAGGATGATACGAAGCTAAAGATGAAAGAAGAAGGTGAAAAAAGAAGCAATCAAGATTTTTATATGAATAGAGGAGATGAATAATTCAGGTTACAACCCAATCAAGATGAGGAAATGAACTTATCAGTTGGTGATAAACAAGAATGTGAAGAGGAGATCAAGGTTGCAGTTGATAAAGTGGATAAAGAAAAGGTAAGGAATAAAAATAAGTTAGATGATGTAGGTCACCATTGGGGTGTCCAATTATTTATTAAGTCATTCATGATGTTTTGGAAATTAAATGAGAAGATAGACCAACCAAGAGTACTTGAATAAAGCATGATCAATGAATAAAGAAGCTATGGAATAGAAGTGGAAGTGAAGCATGACAACTAGATAATTGAGGAAAAGTGTGATAAATATAAATTAGGGGTAAATAACATATAAAATTAGGTGAAAAAGGAGTTACAACAAGTCAAGTACCTCATAGAGGTAGAAGATAAGTTATCAAAGAAACAAACCAAGGAAAGAGGACAAAGAAAGAAGAACTGGATGATAAAAAAAGAGAAAGACAAGTGGAAAAAATATAGGAAGAAATTAGAAGATCATCAGAGAAAGAATTTAAAATCAAGAATTTTTTTTGACAAAGATAATTTGACTAGGAGTTCAAATTTTTCCACTTGGGGAATATGATGTAGAGCATCACAAGACACCAAAAATGTTAATGTCTTTAATAGTCTCATAGTTGTCATTTCAAGTTTGGTTTGGGGTGTCATGGGTATTTTAGGGTCCCTTGGTATGGTTTAGAGTCATTAAGAGTTTTATTTCCAAAAAACCTATTTTGAAAATTCGAATTCCTAAGTCTAGGTTAGAGAGGTGTTTGGGGTCTTAGGTGAAAGTTAAAAGTCAATTTTTTTTTGTATGGGTCATATAAAGGAATAAAATGTGTGAAAGAGGTATTTAAATGTATGTTTCATTAATAAGAGTAATGAAAATCAATAAATCAAGAAAATAATATGTGTAACTACCCTCCATATGTGGAGTTGGCAAAAAAGTAAGAATTGTGCATGTTGACATAATAAAGAAGTTAAAAATTCATGTTATAACTATTACAAAGAGGGTGGTATAAGGATAGAATTAAGAGAGGTATGAAGGAGAGAGGTAGGGAGTCCTAAGAAAAGCTCAAGATGTGAAGGAACTCTACTTGCAAAAAGAGAAATTTTGTACATGGATTGTATATATATGCTTGTGAATGGAATAAAGAGCTATTTGGAAAACCATTGTAGAATTATTATGACTTTAAGGGATGTGTTTTTTTGTGATGTATGCTTTTTTTAATGTCCTTAACCATATTGGCAAATAACAAAGTGAAAACTTACAACACAGTCAATTTAAGAACACCCTATTCCTACACAATCAAGAATGTGAAGTAAAGGTAAGTTTATGATGGTAATTTTGAGTGATTCTTGAATTATTTAGAGTCTTAAAAATAGTAGGAAATTTTTATTTATGATAATGATCATTTTGGAATTTCAATTATCCATTATAAGGGTATTAGGTAGATGAAAGCTACAACATAGTACCAAGAGAGAAAATTTTGAGTTTACACAGTCCAAGAATAGGACCATCAAGAGGTGGATAAGGTTATTAATATTTAATTGAGATTTTATATGGTGTATTCATGATTTTAGGGTCTTCATATATGTAGTGGAACCTTGGAAATTATTCCTAGTGAGAAGATTGTTTTCTAAGTTGTCATTGAACCAACATAGTCTCTAAGAAAACCCAAAACTCTATATATTTGATTATTGAGCCCTTTTTGTGACTGTTAAAGAGAATTTAAGGGTTAGAAAAGGTGTAAAACTATTTTTTAGACCCTAGAAAAGATTAATATCCCTTATAGAGTCTTATAAATTCATTTAAGTGTTCAAGACCAATTAGTCTATACATAGTCTTATAATGAGCCCTAAAACCCTATATTTTGGCTTGTAGGAGATGATTGAAGGTTAGACCAGTGAAAATAATGGTTAGAGGAGGTTGGGAAAGTATAGGTAGATCTATTAAATGTATTTTAAGTCCTTTAAGTGATCAAAAATTCAAAATTTGCCTTTTTCTAAGCTCTTGATCTTACATAGGCCTGTCAAAATAAGAGATAGGGTTTAGAGTTTGCAACTTGTATAACTTGTCTTTCCTTTATACAAAAATAATGAAATTTGGTAATAAATTGTATTTTCACATTATATAACTAATTATGTTTTTTTTATAATGGTATGGTATAGATTTGTATGGAAACCATGATGTGGCCTTGAACTAGGCCTAATGGAGACCTAATTAGGAGGAAGAAGGTGAGAGAAAAGGTACTTACCTTGGGAGTTATGAGATAAAATTTTGTGGAGAGATGAAAGTAATTAATAGGTGTATAAATATGTATTTATACTATTTATAATATTGTCTGAATTGGTCAAACCTTAGATCTTTGTGTGAACATAGGGTTACAAGGAAGAAAGGTCTAAGAGAATAAAGTGTAGATAATTGGAGAGTTCTTGTTTATAAATTGTGCCATTAGTTTGGCTATGTGAGAATGTTAAATTAGATAGGGATAGGTGCATAAGAGTCTTCATGGAAAGGAAATAACCATTGGATCATGCTTTAGGATTTTAGGCCTTTATACAAATAAGCAAAGAGAGAGACATGGTTTAAGAAGAATAGAGGATGTAGTATGTAACAACCCTGCTAGGGTCGTCTAGAAATACATGATTTTTTTTAATTAAACACATATAAAAAAATTATATTTCACCATGATAATATAGAAAAGACCATAAGAAATAATCAAAGTGTGATAATAACAAACAAGCATATTACATCCCATATCACTGATCTCTAATATCATGAGAGCACATCATAATGCAAATAAAGAAAGTAATTATATTAACTCAACCATGATTGATAAAATTATACAACCAAAATTGTAATGTAAAATAATAAGTAATTACAAATTTTCATAATAATATTCAATAATAAGTATAATTAAATACAATGTACATATAAGATACATGGCTTCCCTAGAGCATAGTTTTAAAACTAAAATATCTATGACAATCCCAAGTGTCATATCGATAAGTAGTAATATTGTGGGGAGGGAGAACATCATCTGAGTATTTTTCCACACCAAATATGGACCAATTATCTCCCACACTAATACTATCAGGAAATGTCCTTCCCTTCACAAAGTAGATAGTGACGGTGTAGGAATCTAGAGAGACAAGCAAGTACTCGTGTGCTGTATGATTTTTAAACTAAACATGCAGTGTATCTTAGAAAACTTGATTTATTGAAAGATATCACACAAACATGTAAATCATACTCATGAAATGATAATGTCTCACTAAACATACTTTGGCCCAAAGGTTTATGAATAATAAATAGTAATGATCTATTGATCAATTAAATTCATACACACCACTTGATCAAACTGCTTTCATCTGGCATTTTGATGTGAGTAAGCCAGTCAAGTCCATCTCAATCCTTACTCCATATCAACAATGTAGATTGGTTAAATATAATTTGACCACAGTATTCATTTAATTTACATCCTACTAGAAAAAACATCACATAGCATGCTAAACATAAGAGTAACCAAAGCTTATATTTATTTTGTTAAACGTATGAATGAATCTTACATTATTTTCTATCCCATATTAGAAATAATGATTATAGTTTATACCACCTGGGTAAAATACATATTTAACTACATATTTCACTACCATAATTAGTTTTCAACCATACTACACCCTATGATAATCTATAATACCATAGTCTGGTTAAGACATAACTACTAGTTTTCTAAAATTAGTTATATGAAGCAATCTTAAATACATGGAAACATATTATTTTATTCAAGTAACTAGATATAATGAAGCAAGTCACGCTGTGGAACACAATAATATACAATCATAGCATTCATTAAGCTCTTTAGGTTATATGCTAGCATACATAAAGCCCTAATAGGTATCGCAAAACATACTTTTCATAATAACCAACACACATACATTTGATTAGTCAAATGTAGATGTGAGTCTAGACATAAAAGTTATCGTATGTACCATCCAATACAATCATAAATTTATATTTTAGTACTCTATGATATCTCATACTATCATATTTCATAGCTACATAAAAAAATACACATAACTAAACTTATGATTTTAAAAATCAAATGACCCACATACATAATAATAATTAAGTATAAGATTATACCACCTAGGTATACTCTAAGTTTAAACTACATACTAGCATTCAAAGCATTATAAATTATAAGCACACATCATGATGCACTATTATATGATATATATGCCAAACACTTTTTTATATCAACACTCTAATAATATGTACTACACTCAAGTATTCAATACTAAATATAAATAAAATGTTAGTCATAACCTTTCTATAGATTTAGATAACCCACAATTAAGATATACCTCCAATGAACATAATTCAATAATTTATTATTCCTCTAGGAGACTATATGTATGTGATTATATTTTTTGGTTCTCCAGACAGCTTAAGACTCACTATACCCACTCATTAGCTACATACTTAGGCATATGTCCCAATACAACTATATATATAACATTTTCATATGGTTGTTTAAGTCCATGAATTAATATGTTTCTTATATATAAATCAATGTATAACATAATATGTATCATATATAAACACATAAACACTATATCAATGGATAACTATATACCTAAGTCAAGGACTCCATGTGATTTAATAAACATTATGCAATATTGATTATCTAAACATATAAAATTTCATACTTTAATTATCAAGACAACTCAGTCCTTCATACTATGGTTCACATATAAGTGTGCAACAATGCCCAAATTAATCTTTTTATGGTACATATAAGTTTCAATGATACAAATCACCATAGCCATTATTGTAAACTAGTTAAAAACTATCTTTGAAATCACACATCCATAAGGCTCTATCAAACAAAATTCTATAATATAGTTGTAACCCACCCAAGGAACTATAATTATAAGCACACACTCTTATATAATTGTGTCAGCTAATTAAGTACATGCATATCTAGATTCAGATACCATTATTAATTCTTAAATGCGTAGATCATTATAGTGTTATATTCACACAATATGTTCTATTTTTTATCTTATGTATAAGAGTGATCCCCTTATCACAATATAACAAAAGGATACATAAGACTTATTTATGGTTCCCCTATTTTACTAAGCAATATTATAATATTGATATATTGACAACTATATATGATGGTGTAATGAATAAAAACTAATTCTATAACCTAATTTTTAAGTAATATTTATATGAACATGAGAAATCCATCACTACAAAATGTATTCATCCTGAATCATTGGCTTTAGTGGCATATTATCTGAGCTATTATACTATGGGTTAATATAGATACCAAAGGTCCATAACTCCTACATATAAACTAAAGGTGGATATATTTATATTATACTTGATTTAATTTTTTTGAGAATAATGGAGTTTTATTCCTAATTTAGCTAAAGGCCTGGATTAATAAATCAATACAAAATATTTTAATAATTATAATCCTAATTTATATAATTTACCTTTCTAAAAATAACAATAAATAAGGAGAAATATAATTTAGCTTGAAATCAGACTAAAATGAATGATATAGAAGTTGAAACTGGTTATGTAGGACTGGGATAGTGTCATGAATCTGGATTTAAATTTCATTCAGTGAAAGGATAGGAACACCAAAAATAGGACACCTTGGGGTCCAGTGTTGTAGTCCAATCCTGCCACTATTGTCTAAACTAGTCATATAGACCTAATTTTTTTGAGTATTTATGCCATGCCTGTGTGAGCCTATCTATGAAATATTGAACACTAATTCATGATGTAACTCATTATAGAGCTGATTTAATCATCAAACCCTAACCCTCCATCATGCTTGATAAAACAATATTTGAATCACTTGAGAAAGGGGGTTAATATGTAAGATGAACTGAATATGCAATCCACACCCTTTATGTGGGCATGCTACCTACATACCAATACTTCAAAGAGGGATCAAGCCATATGTAGTTCTCCCACCTAATATGCTTTGTGTAATAGTGTGATGCAGATGCAAAAATACCTAATTAAGAGTGTTTGAGGTGGTTAGGGACTAGTATGAGGGTTTGAGTGTGTTTGCAACTGTATGGGGTGACTGCATATAGAGAATAAAGAAGTTTCCCTTAGTGCTTTGTTTGTATTCTTATTTTCTTTGTAATATTTTTTACCTCCTCTATAAATGAGATTTGAGTGGGATTTTATTAGAAATGATTGGTTATGGGTCAGATGTATTCATGCTAGGTCAACATAATTAAGGATAGGGATCAGATGAAAATAACTATTGGGACTCAAAGTGAAAATAGATAGGAGTGTCAAAAATGGGACTCTCTAGGGTTTGACACTATAGTCTAATTATGGTGCTCTTGTCCTACAAGCTCAGGACTTGGGTAAATAGGATTGGCATAAGAAATATGGTCTAGCTGAGTTGGAATTAGGGTTTAGAAGGTTTTAGATGACTGGTAATGAGAAAGAAGGTGTCTATAAGGGTCACAAGATCATGCAAAAATGAGATATGGATAGGGTGTCACAATCCAAACTCAAACTACCAATTTGGATATTTTATATGACTACATTTACCCCCCATTTATTCTAGTGATGCAATAAAGTGAAATACTAGGATAAAAGAAAAATAGAAAGTGTACCTAAACTTACCTACAAGGGTGAAGCCCATGAAGATGTGTGATGCTGAGTGTGTGTAGAGAGAACACAATGTGAAGCATAAATTTGCAAAAAAAGACAAGGAGGAGATCAATTCTTACTCTCCATGTTATGTCTAAAATAAGAATGTACAAAGGCTAGGTAAAAGAGAGAGGAAGAGAAAGAAACAAATACACCTAATCAGGTACATGAACCAATATAAAACTTGTTGTGATGTTGAGTGATGCTGGGTATGTGTTGTACCAAGAGTAATATCATGAATGGATTTGATTGCTCAATTCCCTGAGGGTGGCTCAAAAATATAAAGGTTGGCCCTTTGGCTCCATCGTCACTTACTAAGTGAAGCTATGTGATCGTGCATGTGTTAATTGATATTTGGACTATATGTTTAATCCCTCTGAGTAGGTGGCTCAAGAATACAAAGGTTAGCTGGTCCTTTGGCTCCATCATTTGCCACTAAGTGTGAACTATGAACTGATATCGGTATGAATATGTATTGTATGAGAAGGCTTATGAAACCCATGAATGCTCTATAATTTAACAATGTGGCATGGATAGATGAATGTGTACTAAGAACTATGCTAAATTTTTCCACTCTAAAAGGTGGAGATTAGGATTGTATGAAAGCCACTTTGAAATGATGCCAATGTCAGGAATCTAGAACAACAAACATGCTCTGATCCCACTTGTCAGGATGCGAAACCGGAAACATACAATTGATTACCAAACTTCAAACAAATTAAATATGCGGAAATAACCAGATTCACCAAGTAACTAGAATTCAGAATAACACAACATATGAGAGACAATACACAACTTGTATTAACACTTTATATAGAAAAGAATACAATAAAGAAGATGCCACTTCTTCTCCACCACCTTACAAAGGTTTCCCACACCTCAAGTGAACAGTAAATCTTCTCCCCAAAGCTCTCCCTCTCACAGGTCCCAACACCCAACTCAAATACAGAGTTGGTGTTCACCTCCCGTGCTCCACGCACACCACAAGTGCTCCACGCACTCCACAAGCACTCCACGTGCTCCACAAGTACTCAAGGTACTTCAAGTAGATCTCCCATGAACCTGCAATAACTTGCACTTCAACAGACCATACTTATGGAAGGAACTCCCTTGCCTTCCTCTTTGCTCTATCCGAGTACACACCTGTACTCCAAGTAGATCCTGCCTGATACTGCTCCCTATTGTGTTGCTGTCTATATGACCTTGCACACCTGCAAATCAAACAACGGTTCTGCTCACCTGTGAACCTTGACCTTGCACACACATACACCTGTAGATCAATGATCTTACTTACCATGTAGATCTCCTATATAGGCCATGCAACTGTGACCAAGATCCTACACTCTTGAAGAACCCAGCTGGCTCTCCAATCCAGCACCAACATACCTGGTACTGAGGCACTAGGAGGAACGCACCATTGCTCTACCTCACACACAGAAGGAGCTTATAATTATTCTCTCTTACTCCCTAGCACACTTTTCCAATACAACCATGAGTCTATTATATAGATCTCATCCAAACAATAATTAGACATCTAATTACAATAATTAGATCCACAGCTCTCAGTCTAAAAATAGATCTCTTCATGCAAACACTTGGTTCGTTAGCTAACTGCCCGTAAATAGCTCGCAGTCGAACCACACAGGCGATCGACATCGGTCCCTGTCTGCCTGGGGGTCACCAACGCCGGCCGATCTCTGACCGACGTTGGTTTCCTTCCTGCCCTGTCCTGCCGACGTCAGTTGGCCTGACCGACGCCGGTGTCTCTGACACTCAGCAACTCTCCTGCAACCTCCTCCCCTGTTTGCATCAGTGAAGCTTTTAGCTCCACAATCCTAACAATCTCCCACTTGGAGATAAACAGCTGCACTATACCTATACCTGTACCCCATCTAATCTGTTTCCTGGTTTGTATCCCTCTTCAAGCTCCCACCTGAAGACAACCCACCACACAACCTGTGATGTACCTCCTGTCATCCGAGTACCTGCCACATCTGAACCTACAACACCATGTAGTGAAGTCCTGACCCTGCATAGCAACACCTGCTGCCGGTCCCTCTCAGAGAACCTGAGAACCCACTTCCCCGAATTGGCTCCTAACTCTGACAGCTCCCACTGCATGGGAATACTCAGGTCTATACCAGACCTCATGTGATTTCAGACACTGTACCTGTCCAGCCCTTAGTGTGCTCCGGTTCTGCATCCTGAACCTCGCAAACACCTGATTCACATCAGCTCCCACTCGAGACAAAATCAACCTGTGATCTCCATGCCTCCCATGTCAAAGAATTCCGCTGCTCCAAACTCCTCATGACATGACACTGAACTAATCTTACCCTTAGCTCAGCAAAACCCTGTATGTACTAACCCTGCTAGCAAATATACCATCCACATACAGCAACAGAATGATGTCGCGACTCATCATCCCCCTGGTAAGACAAACCACAGTAGTTACCTGACACTGACTGAAGCCATGCTTCGTCCTCCACCTATCAAACCTGGTACCACTGTCCTGCAGCTCCTCAAGACCATATGCCTGGTCTTCTGTCTCACGTATCCGTTCTCTCTATTCTTCTACTAAGGAATCCATTCGTCTCTGTGCTTTCATCCAGCTGGAAAACCTACCAAGACTCCCGTCTGGTTCTGCATCATAATCCTGCCTAGCTCACACCTGTTTCCTGGATCCTTCCTGCTCTACAATCAGCAACAAGTATGAAGAAGAGGAACACGAATTTGAGGGCCTACTTACGCCTTCAGTCCTTCGTATGGGTGTTTGAGACTCCTTGACAACATGCTGTCCACCCAAAATTTGTTACAGTGACCGACCTCGGTCACTCCACAGTCTGCATCCGACCGACGTCGGTTCCATGCATCTATACCTGACTACCAACCTGCCAGCGTTGGTGTCCCTGCTGCCGATGTCAGTCCTCCTGACCGACATTGGTCTTACATACTACCGACGTCGGTCCCATGACCGACGTCGGTCTTACTCTGCCCGACATCGCCGGCTTTGGTCTGCACATGACCGACATCGGCACCTGTCTGTTCGACGTCGGTTCCTCCTGACCGACATCGGTGTCTGTGTTCGCCTGTGAGTGATGACTTTTTACCCGCGAGCTTCTTTGAATCAAAACCCATGTCCAAACTGCTCTGCTCAGAAGTATCCAGCCTCATCCACTGAACTCTGTCCGCCATCTCCTCCAAGAACACCAAGGCTTTCTAGTTCTTAAGCCTATCAAATATATCTGTCTTCCACTTAAGAACATGCATCTCCTTCCTGCTCATGTCACCAAGCCTACGAAGCCACGTCTCCGTAATAGAAGAAGAATCAGTAATATAAACAAGTAGATAAAGTGTACCTATTTTCTTACCACCAGCTAATTCAATTGCTACCGCTGTGAGAGTTCTTGTGCATCTCTCATCACCCAATCTTTCTGAAGAAATTAGCCATATCTCCAGACCTGGGACCTGCATGACCTTCATCAACACCTGTGTGTTGGCTGCCTGCAATTTCAGCTTCACTTCCCCTTTGCCAATTCTTTGGCAAGGCTTACCAGCTCCTCTACCTGGGGCTGCATGGAAAGAGGCAACTGAATCTTTTATCCAAGATTCAACTTTATCCAAGAAACCTGCAAACACATCCTGTGCAACAACACCTGCTACATCTGTATCTTCAGTTTCTTCATGCTGATCTGTTACCAACCAGCAATGTTCTTTTACCTGCTCTTTCTTTCCATCGGACCGTGAGTAACCGTCTGTGCTTTTCAACTCCTCCATTCTTAGCTTACTTTGATCTGCCGTTGCTCTACTCCCACTCAATCAGAAACCCCTGAGAGTGCCCTGTAACCAAAACACAACCTGCTTCCTGCAACCTTAGCTCTGATACCACTTGTTGGTATCAAGCTTAAGAACCTACAACCAAGGCTCTGATACCACTTGTCAGGAATCTAGAACAACAAACATGCTCTGATCCCACTTGTCAGGATGCGAAACCGAAAACATACAATTGATTACCAAACTTCAAACAACTTAAATATGCGGAAATAACCAGATTCACCAAGTAACTAGAATTCAGAATAACACAGCATATTAGAGACAATACACAACTTGTATTAACACTTTATATAGAAAAGAATACAATAAAGAAGATGCCACTTCTTCTCCACCACCTTACAGAGGTTTCCCACACCTCAAGTGAACAGTAAATCTTCTCCCCAAAGCTCTCCCTCTCACAGGTCCCAACACCCAACTCAAATACAGAGTTGGTGTTCACCTCCCGTGCTCCACACACACCACAAGTGCTCCACGCACTCCACAAGCACTCCACGTGCTCCACAAGTACTCAAGGTACTTCAAGTAGATCTCCCATGAACCTGCAATAACCTGCACTTCAACAGACCATACTTATGGAAGGAACTCCCTTGCCTTCCTCTTTGCTCTATCCGAGTACACACCTGTACTCCAAGTAGATCCTGCCTGATACTGCTCCCTGTTGTGTTGCTGTCTATATGACCTTGCACACCTGCAAATCAAACAATGGTTCTGCTCACCTGTGAACCTCGACCTTGCACACACATACACCTGCAGATCAATGATCTTACTTACCATGTAGATCTCCTATATAGGCCATGCAACTGTGACCAAGATCCTACACTCTTGAAGAACCCAGCTGGCTCTCCAATCCAGCACCAACACACCTGGTACTGAGGCACTAGGAGGAACGCACCATTGCTCTACCTCACACACAGAAGGAGCTTATAATTATGCTCTCTTACTCCCTAGCACACTTTTCCAATACAACCATGAGTCTATTATATAGATCTCATCCAAACAATAATTAGACATCTAATTACAATAATTAGATCCACAGCTCTCAGTCTAAAAATAGATCTCTTCATGCAAACACTTGGTTCATTAGCTAACTACCCGTAAATAGCTCGCAGTCAAACCACACAGGCGACCGACGTCGGTCCCTATCTGCCTGGGGGTCGCCGACGCCGGCCGATCTCTGACCGACGTCGGTTTCCTTCCTGCCCTGTCCTGCCGACGTTGGTTGGCCTGACCGACGCCGGTGTCTCTGACACTCAGCAACTCTCCTGCAACCTCCTCCCCTGTTTGCATCAGTGAAGCTTTTAGCTCCACAATCCTAACAGCCAACCACCTACAGATGGAATAAGACATGAAACTATTGAGAATACCTAGGTAATTTAATGAACTAGAAATAAAAGAAGTTAAATGTGTTGCACACATTGCCCCTAATCACTAGTGTCTATAGCATGGATTATAATCTAGAAGTTGTATCAACTACCCAATCTGAAATTGAAACTAAAAGCCATCATACTGCGCATGATGTCTCTATATCTAGATACTGTAAGTGAAATTATACTGAAATTGCTTAATCTAAATTAAACTATAGTTGACAAAATTATAGCCGATCTTACCTTTCTATCTATTTTTAGAAATTTTAAGTTGTTTGCTATTTGGGTATGAGCACTAAAAATATGACTCTTGCTATTCGATGCTGTAGTCTAAATATGATGCTCCTATCTTTTACTATTTTTTATCATTGTTCGATGCTTATCACTAATTTTCTAGTCTATTCTACTTATTTTGGGTTTTGATTGCTATTTTGAGTGTTCTAAAAACTAATTTTTGATCGGTAGAGGGCTCTGATCTTTGTGACAAAACCTCTATTTGTTGTCCCCTCTTCTATGGGTAGGAATGAAGACCCTGCAATGACTATCTTTAGAAGAAAGAGCCCTGCAAGTGTGTTATGCTATGAAATACATGATATAACAATGATAATAAAAAGGATGTCTCAAGATATAACATAATATGTGTTGGAGATGGTTAGATCAATAGGAGTATGTCTAGATAGATGTAACAATGTGATAACATATGTAGTATACTAAACTAAAAGTGAAAATCTGGTTAGTTGTTAAGTGTTAGCTATCAAGGAGGGATGGGGCATGATGTCCATCATGGCATCTAAGAAAGAAAGATAATGCATGATGTGGATCATGGCATTACAAATTATTGAGAAACAAATAAACACACAAGGCAAGAAGCAAGAAACATACAAAAGAGATCAAGGGGCCAAGCAAACAAGAGACATGGACACATATCACTCAAACTAAGAAAGCAAGCATACAAGGCATGTTCAAATGCCACATACACTTATAATTGAAAACAAGAAAGGTTGGTATAAGGGCCACAAGCACATATAAGAGTATAAGTAAAGGACATTGAAAAATGTCCTAAGGCACACACAAGAGACAAAATAAGAACTAAAAAATGTAATCACATCTAACTACTCAAAGAAAGAAGGGAAAGCATGTAAATGCTAGAAATACTATCACATCTAACTAATCACAACAAGAAGTGAAAGTATGCAAAACATGTAATACAAGACTAGGTAGATGCTAAGAAATACATAAGTGCTATATACTAGTGAGTGTCGATAGAATAATCTATGTAAGCTAGTAAATAATGTACATCAACATGATAACTAGAGTGTGTGGTGTAGGAATGACATAACCTAGATGGTGTCTTCATGTAGAAGATGCCCCTGGTGGGTAGATATGTCGATGTATATCTCAAATGTAGAAATAAGATTCCCCATCAATGGGTAGAGTGAAGTAATCAATTATCTGGGTGTCACTACATGCACTCAAATAAGATCAAGTGAAGCATGATAATGTAGATAAATCGATAAATAATAGCATTAAACAACAAAATGTAAGTCTAACATGGTAGTAGAAATGTAAAACATGGATAATGCATATAGTGAAAATGTTTTTAGTATTTTAAGTTATTTGAATATTTTTATATTTTGACATGTTATATTATTTTTGGTATTTTGGAATATTGTATTATTTTTGGTATTTTTGAAATAATCTATGTACAAGCAATCATAAGGAAACTATGTACACAAAATTGAAAAGAATCTATATATAAGAAAGACTGAGAATAAATGATACTAACTGATGAGTCTCATAAGAGAATCCCTATCATGGTGTCCAGTATCACGGAGAGGGATAGTGCATGATCATGAAGCATGATGGAAGGGCTAAGACTATGAATGTAAAAGTTGTGTATGATGTAAGTGCTCTAAAATATCTGTAGTGGAAATTGCCTATGAGGTCCCCTTGTAACTCTAAAAAGTGGATGCAATTGTTGGGCTCTTAGGGACCCATCTAGTAGTAGAATAAGCTCTCTAAAAATGTGCTCTAGGTGTAGAGGCATATAATCTCAATGATACTACCCTAGTTGTGAATATTGTAGCTAGAGACTATCTAGAGTCTTGAAATTATCACTGATGTAGTGGTCACTCTAAGAGAGGCCTCCATGGAAGTGTATGAACTTTCTATGCTGGTGAGAGAGGCCTTAAATATGTCTGAATCTAAACTGGAGGAAGAACCATAACTAGTGGAGGAGTTGAAATTAGTGACTATACAGTAGTAGATGGCTCTAAAGTGGGGAGTGTTAACTCATATAAAACTCCACCAATTATAACAACTTGATTAGTGTGAATGAAATTCAAGCATCTGTGAGATGTAGAAGGTACTACTTAAAGTTTCTAGATCCATGATCGACTAAGTAACATGTCAAATACTCCTACACTAGGAACAATAGTAAATGGCATGGCCACATGTATAGGTACAACCTATATAGGAAGTAAAATATCACCTAATGAAATCTGTATGTGTCCACTAAATCCATTGATAACTATGTCTAGTATGGTAATATCCTACTCTAAATATTCCAAATGCTAGAGTAATGTCATAGTGCACATGTTCACACTGGATACATTATATATGAGAATACTATGAATGGGATGGTGATCAATGTAGGCTCTGATAAAGAGTGCATAGTAATTTAAATTGTCCTCAACTATCTCCTACTCTGAAAAGGAGATCAAAGGTCTAGCAAGAACTCTAGAATTATACACACCAATGATGTTGCTTAAAGGATGTGACTCAACTAAATATTCCTGGTATGTAGCTAGTGGAGGGTGTGCATGATATGCATGGTGAACACCTAATGTATACCTTATCTCTTATTTAGAATGCTATGGGAAAGGATATGATAAAATTTTTAGAGCCTTGTCCCATGTTTATTTTTATTGAGGAGGCTCAACTACAGTGCCAAGATCAATGAGGTTGCCATCTATCAAGTCTTGTATCTTATGTTACAAATTGATGCATCTATTCATTTTGTGGCTTGGTACCCTATGAAAATCATAGAATACATTCTGATCATACCCATGTGGAAGAGGCTTTGTTGTATCAACTTCTTGAATAGGAGGGAGAGATATGAGATTACATTTTAATAGCTACTGTAAGACTCTGGATAGAGATACTGGTAGATTGGTAAAGGCTCACCGAGGAGGTGATAATAAAACCACTCTTTGAGGGGGCTTTGAAGCTACATTAATTGTAGGGTGATTTTGAATTTTTCAATCATTAACCTTTACTTTGTATGGGACTTTACTGTTACTCTTATTTGTTGTTTATGATATGCTTGTTTACTTGAGTTTACCTATTCAAATTAATTTGACTTCCCTTTTCTTTAGTATATGACATAACTCAATGAAGGAAAAGAACCTTTTAAACATTATTAAATCATGTAAAGCTGTTAAAAGACTATATTTGAAGATATCCTATAATTATTGATCAACTATGGGGCTAGTCATTTTAGCCAATATAGTCTTATATCTAAGAACATAATCTATGAGATGCTCATTTGACCTTTGTTTTTATTGTGTAATTTAGGCATAAGAAACCTTGTCACCGATGTTAATACTGAAATGAGCTAGGAACATGTTAGCTAAAGGATTGAATACATTAACCAACTGATTCAACATACTATAGAGCATAATCCTTTAACCTCTATGGAAATAACTTGGTTAGTAACTATTATTAATCAAAATTGCACCCTTGTGAAGGTAGTTTTAGGCCTTTATAGTCTGCTAAAACATGGAAACAATCCTAAGCTATGGGTGGCCTGATCAGTGGATTGAATCTCTAGATTATAAGGTCTAGCTCCATTTGGTGTATCATTTAGGATCCCTAGTCTATGCCACAAATTGCTGTAAGAAAAGGGAAGAGGGAAAAGGTAAGAAAGAAACTTGAAGGGAAATCATATTTATGATGGTGATAGACCAAAAATATGACCTTCATCTGCTTGACATGCATGGAGAAGATGAACAAGGATGTGAATCTAATTACACTACTCAAATGGTAGCCTTCGATCATTAGTATTTTTCATAGGGGCTTGTGTTTGTGCATTATCTAAGGTAATTATTCAATAAGTCTAGCAAAGACACTAGAGAGAGCTTACACTTTCCATATAAACAAGATGATAGAGCACACTATGTGACCTACAAGGATGAGATTAACACCTGCAAATAGGTATAATAGAAAGTATGAGATGAGAGGAAGCCTTAGCTATCACTTTCATCTCCCAACAGACCATGAAAATACACTAAAATGAAGGTTTTTAAGGAGATATGAACTCTGTCTTATTCATCAAAAGAGGCAAAATATAGATGTTCTCTGAACATGGAAAAAATTGATCCTTACAATGGACCAAAATATCATACATATAGAAGAAAGGATAAGAGAGAAAAGGGACTTGAATATTGGAGTGAGGAACTGAGAGAAGAAGTTACCAATAACTGTAGATCCCTCCTTGTTCTCAAGATCCTCAACATTAAAAGCATGCAACTATTTTGATCCTGAGATCAACTATTTAAAAACATTGTAAATCTCCTCAAGCTCCTCATGCATTCAAGTCCCTTCTTTAAGAATTGACAGAGCCATATTAAAGGTAGATGCATGTCCCTGTAAAGTGTGAATGATTTTATCCTTGTATTTGAAACTTGGCGTGCTCCTTACCACAGTCTTGGACTCCAACAACCATTGATATCTGACCGTAAGATCTTAACAAGTGTCAAGCTTATGAAAATCTTGATGAACCCTTTGAAAACTTGACCTTTATGTATGGCTACTTACTGAGGCTCAAACTTTGATGTTTTTGGGCCCATCATTTATTATTTGAATCCCAACAGTTATTTGTTGAGGCTGAAGTTGATGTCTATGCGATTGTCATCAATTCCTTTGGATTTTTTCTCTTCAGACATTTCCTATGGATAATTACTTTAGAAGAATTTCCTCGGGTTATTTTTTTAGCCCTTTTTCCAAAATAATTCATTGACTTTTTTCCTTGAACAATTCCTTCAGATAAAAAGTCTAAAGGAAATTATGTCTTTAGGATTTTTATTTAGAGGAATTTATTTTGGGATTTTCTTTTAGAACTTATTTTTGCAGACAATTCTCCCAAAAGAATTCATTCCTTTTCTTTGGCCTTGAACAATTTTCTTCAAAAATGGACCTTCAGATTTCTTTTAAAGTGCCTTATTTTCCACTTGAAATGCCCTTTTCGAAGGGAAAGTACCCTTCAGCTTTCTTGAAAATGACCCATTTTTAGAGAAGTGCCCTTCAGAGTTTTTGCAATGAACCTTTTCCAAAAGGAGGGTACCCTTCAGAGTTTTGAAAAAGTCCCTTTGGAATTTTTGCAAAAATCCCTTCAAACTTCTTGAAAAGCCTTTCCCTAAAGGGAAAGAAACCTTTGGAACTTTTGAGAAGACCATTTCCTCAGAATTTTGAAAAAACCCTTCTTAAAGGAATTCCTTCTGAGGGAATTCCTTCAAAAATTTTTCCTTCAGCTTTTTGATGGGAGCACTTTCTCCAAAGGAAATTGCTTGCTTTGTCTTTGTCTTTGAGCAATTCTCTCAGGATTTTCATTTTGAACAAAAGACTAAAGGAATTTTGTCTTAGGTAAAATTGTCTCAAACAATTTTCTTGAAGGAATTGCGGTCTTAGAATGGCCCCTCACCTCTTTGAAATGGCCCTTCAAAAACTCTGTTTAGGTCCACTTCCCAAAAGAAAAGTTACCTTTAAAAAACTTGAAGTGGACCATTTTCTCAAGAAAATACCCTTCGGGGAAATTGTTAACTACCCTTCATAATTTTTGAAAATTTACCTTTCAAAGAAATGTTTGGGATACTTGCTTGTAAAATAACCCCTAGGGATTCTTGCTTTGAACAATTCTTTCAGACAAATTGTGTGGACAATTTTTTTGAAAGGAGACTTGACCCTTTGCCCTTTTAAAATATTTACTTAAGGAAAATTGTTTTCAAAAAAATTTCCCCAAAATAATTCACCTTTCACTTGTTCTCTGAAAGAATGAATATGTAAAGACTTAGCTAAATAAAATTTTTGCACTTAGCTTTTGGCTTGTAGGCTTATCCTTGAATACTGCTACTGGATCATAACAAAACCTTCCTTGGATTTAGTCTATTTGCAAATGTTGGATCGATTTCTATGCCTTTGATCCACTTCTTCATCAAACCATGTAAGAGCTTTATATGTGGGCCAAAATGGCTAATAGTAAGCAGTCATTTGACACAAGTCCAAGCATGCTACATGAAAATCTCTCAAATGTGTCTCTAGATCACCCTTTCCATCATATAGAGTGAGCTTGGGTTAAACAAAACCTGGTGGTAAGGGTGTAGAAGTAACATGGCATGTCAATGGTGTATGAAGTAGAGTATAAGATTCTAAAGCTTGTGTTGGTCTAGAGGCACCTTGCTCGAGATGTATCACCTTAGATTGAATAGATTTTATCTCTTGCATAAACACAACCACATAAGGAGACAAAGATGTAGTAGCCATAACTAGTGGTGCCACATAGGAAGGTTGGGATGCTATATGGCGTTATTGAGACATAGTTAACCCCATAGTGTCATTTGCAATAGGTTATTTTAAAGGAATGGAAGACTCAATTTACTTGTCCTTTTTAATTTACATGATAGATAATAAGATAAGGGTACGATCTTTGGGATATTCCCTAAGTCTCTCTCTAAAAATTTAGAGAATCAAATCTTTATTGATGAAAACATCATTATCAATGATAGGTGGAAGTAGATCAAGAGCTTGATGTGGTGGGTCATGAACATCAGTGTGTGTATCATAATTGTTATTCTCATACTACTCATTTTGAAATTATTCTCATGAAAATTAGTGTAATCTAGATGTGTGGGATCTATAGTAAGAAATTGAGCTGGTTATTTATCCATGTTATATAAATAGGTTAGAGGAATTTGGTTGAATTTAGAAGGGTTGCCACTAAGTCTTGGACTTCATCTCAAAGGAAGAGATTTAAAGAGCTTAGGTGGCATAAGGAAAACAACTTGAAAAATGAAAGAGAAGATTAAATAAATGTCATCTAGGATTTAAAAAATAATGAACTAGAATATGCATAAAAAGGATATGAAGCTCATAAACACGTAAGGTGATACCTCAAGAAGCAAAGGGACCTTGTAAGTTCAACTAGGGTTTGAAAGAAATGATTTTTAAATTTACTATGGTAAATTTTAAAATTTAAATGTGAAATTTTGATTTATTTATTAAAAAAAAAAAAAAATTAGTGAAAAAATCAACAAGGAATTTTCCCTAGGGTTTTTATGCACAAATGAAGTAAGTCGGGTTCACTAAATGATTTAACTTTTTTGGGAATAATGGAGTTTTATTCTTAATTTAGCTAAAGATTTGGATTAATAAATTAGTACAAAATATTGCAATAATTATAGTCTTGATTTTTATAATTTATTTATCTTTTTAAACTTTCTAAAAATAGTAATAAATAAGGAGAAATATAACTTAACTTGAAACCATACCAAACAACTGATACAAAAATTAAAACTAGCTATACATGATTCAGATAGTGTCATGAATCTGGATCTAGCTTTCATTTGATGAAAGGATGAGAGTGCCAAAAATAAGACACCTTGGGGTTTGATGTTATGGTCCAATCTTACTGCTATTAGCCAAACTGGTCACAAAGACCTAAAACTTTTTGGGTATTTGTGCTATGCCTATGTGAGCCTGTTTATGAAATATTGAGAATTGATTCTTGATGAAACTCATAATAGAGTTGATTTAAAATTCAAACCCTAACCCTCCATCATGCTTGATAAAACAATCTTTGAATTACTTGAAAAAGTGGGGGTTAGTGTGTAAGATGTACTAAACATGCAATCCACACCCCTTATATGGGCACATTGCCTATATACCAATACTCTAAAGAGGGATCAATCCATATGTAGTTATTCCACCTAATGTGATTTGTGAAATAGTGTGATGCAAATGTAAAAAGTTCCAATTAAGAATGCTTGAGGTGGCTAGGGACTGGTATGAGGGTTTAAGTATGTTTGCAGCTATGTGGGGTGACTGTATGCAAATAATAGGGAAGTTTGCCTTAGTGATTTTTTGTATTCTTGCTTACTTTGTAAGATTTTTCACCTCCTCTATAAATGATCTTTGAGTGGGATTTTATATAGAATGATTTGTCATGGGTCAGATGTATTCATGCTACACTAACACAATTAAGGATAGGGATCAGATGAAAATAATTGTTGGGGTTTAAAGGGCAAATGGATAGGGGCACCAAAAATGGTACACCCTAGGGCTTGACTATATAGTCTAATTATGGTGATCCTATCCTGTAGGCTCAAGACTTGGAGGAACATGATTGGCACAAGAAATATGGTATGGCTGAACTAGAATCAAGGTTTAGAAGGTTTCAGATGACTAGTAATGAGAAAGAAGGTGTCTAAAAGGGTTACAAGAGCATGCAAAAATAAACTATGGATAGGGTGCCACAAACCACACTCAAAATACCAATTTGGATGTTTTATATGACTATAATACTCTAGTATAGAATTAATAAAATTATATCTTGATTACACATTAGCTTAAAACATATAAGTAGATATACATACTATCATCAATATATTTCATATACATAATGCCTTAACTATGTGCTATAAAATGTTATTATATGTGATAATACAATATAATATATACAAATACTTATCTATGTTCTATACCATGTTTACATACATCTATGCTATACCACTATCTTAGAATACTTAGCTTATATAAATTTTAATGTATAGGTTATAACTCATATACTTAATATACTTTGTTAAAATTATATTAACTAATTTTATGGAAGGTATTGTTCATATAACATAATTAGCTAAAATTAGCTTATAAAATTATTACAATATTCACTATATATAATAAGCAGAAATACAATAATTAAAATATAATACAATTCTTACAGGACACAAATTGCTATTGACAAGATCATAACTTAATAGTGATTTTATCAATCTGCTTATATAATGATTTTTTTATCAATAACATATAAGTTTATATATATATAGATATTGCTTAGCTAATTACAAGTAGGTAATCATGAACTATGTATCAATTTTTTTGAAAGTTAAAATGTATACTTATATGTTTGTCTATATATTTACTAAGCAGTGATTCACTAAGGTGGTTAGATTTATTAATCTGCAAGAGGTGCCTATTCATATACACAAGTGTCAATTCTAAAAAGAGTCATATATTTATATAGAGGAGTCCATATAATACTTAGATTTATAATTCTAGTTCACTAAATGTATAATCAAGGAATTAATAATTTATGGTTTTTTGCCTATTTTATCGAGTCATTGCATTATAATATTTGACTAAATAAGTCACTGCATCATAATACAAAAAATATTTTTTATACCAATATGTATTAAGAAAACTACTGCTAAGTATATGAACTTATTTACAATATGTGTTATAAGACCCGCTTGTTTAAAAGGAAATTCATTGCAAAAGAAAGTCTAGGATATTAATTCTATCCAATCTAGATTAGAGTAGCTGCATCCATGCATGGTTCGCTATAACCTAATGTATAATACACAATTATAATTGTAAATATATATACTCAATAAATATATATGTATGAATTTCATACAAAGTTCAATGTTTTTATTCACAATTTATTAATTATCTCAATTTAAATGCAGATTTCTAAGACAATCTAAATATTCCAGATCATTCTATTTTAATAAGCATTCACATATTGCCACATATTCATCTATTAAATTTAAATAACATGCCTACTTGTCCCATTTTTTAAAATATCTTGATTTGACCAAAGGTTTCTATTATACTTGTGCTTCCTTATTTTTGAAGTGTTGCCTTCTCCAAACTACCCCCCTTAGTGTGGCGCTTCATTTCTCTTTTATTCCTAGATTTATCTTTGATATAATCTTGTCTTTTAATCTTTTTTTTTCTCATTTAAAAATATTTTTTCCTCTTTTTAATTTTTATTCTCTTTATTCCCTTTCTCAAAAATCACGAGATTGAATTAAATCTCAGCTTTTCTATTTATCTTGCTATTTTTTCCTTTTTCTGCTTTTGCTTTACAAGATTTTTTTCTCAGTTATATATTTTTTCAAATATATATATATTTTAATTGTTTTTTTCCCCCTTCAATAGGAAAATTCATAAATTTACTAATTTATATACTATCTCAAATGTCAAAATGGTTTAATGACAAGTCTATTAATCATTAACTTTGAATTTGCACTATGTAAATTTACAATTTTGGAAGCATTAATCAGTCACACACAAAAATTATGCCAAATAAATAACCATTTAAACTATGCTAGAAAACCATGTGCAAACAATCATCTAAATTCAAATAGCATCTAAAACATACTATGTTAACCCTTCTATGATACATCTAACATGAATTACTTATGTGGTGTGTGTAGGGTTCCAATCGAGTTTCTTTGTTGTCCTCCGACATGTCCATCTATGTCATCCTCTTTGATGATGATATTATTGTGACATACTTTTAAGGATGGGTTATCCTACATCAAACTCACAAAAAAATAGGTAGTTAGACCACAACAATCATGATATACATTCATCATAAAATATAGCTAAAATGACAAATCAACATGATCATAAAGTCAACATATACTTACAACAAACTAATAGAAACATGATCATACCTAATCAATATCATACTATCCCATAACAACATATAACTCAAAAATTATTCAACGTATAACCAAATTAGATGTGTCAACTATAAATATCCATGGATAGTTAAATAGTTTGCCTAGAGAGGAATCATGATATAACATCTTTCCCCTTAAAGTTAGTCATCATCCTAGATTACTCTTATTGAAACATAAGTTTTGAATTAAAATATTTGTTAAATATAAAAATAACATGGCATAATAGTATCAAATCAAACAATAAATTCAAAATTATCCTGTGGGACTCACCGAAGTTCCCTCAAGTTTAATTATTCTCAGAGTATTGATCCCATGAGATCCTATTCTATGACATCTAATTATTATGAAAACATGGTTTTCAAGTATTAAGAGTATTGATGCCACTTATGTTACCTTGAATGGTCCCGCATATCTCAGTGAAAGTTTCAATGACTTCTTAAGAGCACATAATATCATCATACAAGCCAAAAAAAATGACCAGGGGGAGTTCCATAAAATCTTCCAGTCACTCTACATATGTCTCTAACCTAGAGAGTGTATTCCTCATTTTGGAAAAAATTTATTAGGGAACCTAGAAAGTATGATGTGTATAAGTGAATACTATTGCTGCTCCATGTAGTTCCTGACAAGTATAACATGTTAATATTGTCACTACTCCATAGAACTCCTGACAAGTATGATGATGAATAGGAATAAGAAATACTACATTTCCAATGTATACAAAGTTAAGGAATAAACATTCCATAATACACATGGATATGGCTATATGATTGAATTTGACAAGTCTGTATATTTATTGTGAGACTACATATGATCCACTCTTATTGCTTAGTAGTCATGTTCCTAATTCACCACTCTTATTTTAGGTATATACGACCTAATGATCTCCAAAAAGTGCACAATGGTTCAATGATTCACAATTATATACTAATAGATCATAGAAAACAATGCAATATGCAAATTAATTCTAGATGTACCAACATACATACAAGAAAAATCTTACAATCATTTCATAATTGTATGAAGTTTCCATAAGCCAAACATAACTAGTAGCATATTTCACAGCTTAACGTATAATGATATATTCATATTTAAGAGGAAATAATATTATAATTAACATAATTAAAAAAGGCTAAGGATCACACGTCCTTACAAGCCTATAAAGGTAACAGGTGAGACATTGTCTCCTTACTTGATCAGCTAGCACACAATAAGTTAAAAGTTTATCTCAACTCCTAGATTGACAAGATGTTCCACACATCCTATACCCTACTCACTTTCAATGAAAGATACAAAAATAACTCTTCAAATAGCATGCTTAATCAAAAATAGAATAATATCAATCTAATCAAAGGGTAAATAATAATATATTAATTATAATCAACTTATAATTCTTAATCTAGAATTTAATATACAATTCAATGTTTGCCACCCCATGTGGTCTAATTTATCATGTTAGATAAAGTAGTGACCCTAAAGAGTCACAAGTGAAAATTAGCAAACTATCATCTCAAAAATAAAGCTCCTACAAACCCTCACATGGTAAAAGAGAACACTGCAAACCAAGTTTCCAAAGTCATTACATATTTACCAAATTTGTAAGAATAGTATCATAACCTACTTCCCTAATCAGGAAGAAAATAATAACCACAAAGATGTATCAATCCATCCAATATTTATAGCTTCTATCACAATAATAAGTAAAAAACATTATCCCACAAACTCAAGGGCATATGGTTAAACAACATTCCAAAACCAAGTTCCCGTTTAAGAGAACACTATATCAACATCAAGAAAATTTGAATCCTCTTGGTAGCTTATAATGATTTCAAAGGAGAACAAGAAAATAAAAACTCACCTCTAAGATAACTAAGAGAGATGACACTTCTTATTAATACACATAACTTAAGAGTGCCAATCCAAAAGCAAACTCCTAACACATAGGAATTCTCAACCAAAACATCTACACTCTATAAAAGGAAAATTCCCACCACCTTAGGTGGTACTAACTAAAAATGGTCTTATAAAATTTTCCATTTTTGGGATTAGTGAATATAAGACGTAAAAACTAAAACACATATATTTAAGTGAGAAGCATCTCGTGCTTATTAAACACTCACAACATAAAACACAAATTTTGAAGGTGACTTGATTACCAAGAAGGATGTAATCATAATTGAGGTGTTTGATCTAAGTAATCAAACTATGGTAGAAATCTCTTGTTCTCAACTCATGAACTATGCTATGTTCTCACCTACCCAAACCTTATATATAAAATTATCACCATTGGGACACTCAATAAACCAACCCCTAACAAATCAAAAGAGTAGGAGTGATCCTAAGGGTATACACAAAATGTTATTTACACACATTTCATAAATATCACATACGTACAATTGTCACCAAGCCATATAGGAGGATATACCAAATCTCAAAACTCCAATCATGGTGTAACAAGGTTCAGAACTGAGACACTACAAATCTAAAGTACTAGTGCAATAATTCATATCACTAAGTTCACGTTGGTGAAAAAAAAGACATGATAATTCTAATGGACTCATTAAGTCTTAGAGTTCAAGCCACAACTTTGATACCACATGTAACAACCCCATTGGGGTCATCTAGAAATACATGATTTTTCTTTTAATTAAACACATATACCAAAAATAGATTACAAAATGAGAATCTAATAGAAAGCATAATAAATACTTAAAGCATGATAATAAAACAAAAGCATATTACATCCCATATCACTGATCTCTAATATTGTGAGAGCACATCATAATGCAAATATAAAAAGTAATTATATTAACTCAACGATGATTGATACAAGCCTAAAATGACCACTATTAATGTAAAATAATAAGTAATTACAAATTTTCATAACAATATTTAATAATAAGTACAATTCAATATAATGTAGATATAAGATACATGGTTTCTTCAGAGCATAGTTATCGAACTCAAGTATCTGTAGCAATCTCAAGTGTCATTTTAATAAGTAGTACTATTATGGGGAGGGAGAGCATCATCCAAGTGTTTTTCCACACCAACCATGTACCAATTATTCCCTTCACTAATCCTATTAAGAAATGGCTTTTCCTTCATGGATGAGTATATAGTGATGACACATGAATCTAGAGAGATAAATAAGTACCCATATGCTATATGATTTCTAAACTAAACATGTAGTGTATCATAGAAAACCTGATATATTAAAAAATATCACACAAATATGTAAATCATACTCATGAAATGATAATGTCTCACTAAACATATTTTGGCCCAAAATTTTATGAGTAATAAATAATAATGATCTATAGATCAATCAAATTCATACACACCACTTGATCAAACTACCTTCATCTGGCATTGTGATGCTAGTAAGCCAGTCAAATCCATCTCACTCCTTATTCTATATCACTAATTTAGATTGGTCAAATACAATTCGATCACAAGATTCATTTAATTTACATCCTACCAAAAAACACATCACATAACATGCTAAACTTAAGAGTAACCAAAGTATACATTTATTCTGTCAAATGTATGAATGAATCTTATATTATTTTCAATCCCATACTAAAAATATGATTACAATTTATACCACCTGAATAAAATACACATTTCACTATAAATTTTTATTACCATAATTAATTTCTAACCATACTACACCCTATGATAATCCATATTACCATAGTCTAGTATTCTAAGACATAACTACTAGTTTTCTACAATCAATTATATGAAGTAATCTTAAATACATGAAAACATAAGCTTTTATTCGAGTAACTAGATATAATGAAACAAGTCATAGTTTCTATGAAACACAATAATATACAATCATAGTATTTGTTAAACTCTTTAGGTTGTGTGCTTGTATAAATAAAGTACTACTAACTATCACAAAAACACACTTTTCATAATAACCAACACACATGCATTTGATTATTCAAATGTAGATGTGAGTCTAGACATAATAATTAAAGTATGTACCATCCAGGTACAATCATAGATTTATACTATTATAATCTATGATATCCCATACTATCATAGTTAACATCTACCTAAAAATTTATACATAACCAAACTTACAATTTCAATAATTAAATGACCCACATACATAATAATAATTAAGCAAGTACAAGATTATACCACCTAGGTATACCCTTAGTTTAAAGTTTATACTAGCATTCAAAGTAACATAACTTATAAGCACACATTGTTAGAGGTACAATCATTGGGAGGGAGGGTGAATTAGTGATCCCAAATTATTCAACTTCAATTTTGATCTTTACAAGTCCTTAATAAATTACCATAAGAATTCATAAAGCATAAACATCATTCATAACAATGTACAAGAAAGACAATCCAAAATCACGCACATAACACATGACATACGTGGAAAACCCTCTTTGGGAATAAAATCCACTGGAAGCTACAATTGGACTACTATCCTATAATAACAAGATCTAATTTAGACCATCTATAAATGATCAAAGAATTATCATTCTTGATTTTAGTGAGACTGTAATCCGACAAGCATCTTTTACACATGTCTAGTTGAGAAACCACAAAAACTAGACCTTTATCAAATTTCACCTTGCAAGGAGGCTACAACCCCCTTAGATGTTGAGCAACCATAACAACACCTAAAATAACTCCACCTTTGAACTGATATCTACAACACCTGATGATGGACCTCTAATTTTCACACTCCACCTTCATAGTAACAACTCTATCACCACATTAACAACATGATAATATGGTCATACACACTATCCACACTTTGATCTACCTCTTAGATCAACCACCAAGCTCACATAGTCTTCACCTTGCCTTTGCTCACATTCAAACAATAAGAGCACTATTATACCAATAAAATTATGACCAACAAGTCATACAAATAGTCTTCAAACTGATCTACTCATCAACTCATCCACAAGGTACTCTACCCCTTCTTGGATTCCTAATTCACACACACAAGCCTGTCTTAAATAGCCTCTTGAGCATACTCACCCGTTCTGCCTATTCTAGGATTATTAGGTCTAATGACCTATGTGATCATCTTTAGCACCTTGCTTAGACAAGCATGTCTAATATAATTCTCTCTTTTTTGGTCCTCACTGACCTATACCTTCTCTGTCAAATGTTATCTCCTTCATTTGGCTCCACACTCACACTTCCTCATTTAACTCATAAATCTATAAATCACCACCTTTGATTTCACTATTTATAAAGCAATCATGATAACCACCATCTTGGTCAACCATTAGGCATGATTTAATATGTAAGGAAACTATCACACATAAACATAACTCAATACAAACTTCATAGGTTAGCCATATCATCTATACGTAACCCTTGAGGAAGTACACCTTTTAATAAGGCCCTTGTAGCCCTTATAGGTCTCATGTGAACCCATTCACTCCTTTAACACTTTGTCAAACATAAAAAAAATATAAGGCCACTTTAAAATGCATGAATCCACTCCTTATGTCCCCTTTGACATCCTCAAATGATCACAATCATCTTTTACTCACCTCTACGTATGCTTAAATAACTTAAACACTAACCTATTGCACATGAAAATTATGAATGAAAACACAATCAAATTCTAAACCATTATTCATACTACATACTATTATTCAAACCTTCAAAATGCACATAGAGCATCCTCATGGAGTCTAAAACACTCCCTAATAGCCAATTCATCAAGAGACATAAAAAAAAAATCTATATAAGCTCAATTATCCTTCTCGAGTCATTTGCAGAGTAAATATGAACACATAGTCTACTTCTAGGCTCAATATATTTGACTGTAATCACTTTCATATCTTCAAATCTATATATTTAGATACACCTTGGAGTCTTATAAAAATTTGGTTTTTATAGAAATAGCAAATTCAACTTCTATTGAAAGATATGGATAAAATACAGAGCTCTAGTTTTTCCCTGTGTTAAATTCAAATATTTAAATGCAAACAATCAAAGTTAAACTTTGAACATCATGCTTGCATCTCATTTCCTCTCAGCTTTATAAAAATATTACGTCATTAATCTTGTCTAAAATTTAATGCATAATCTACTAAAGCTAAATGTTAAACATCTATCACTTTGACCTCATCTCATGCACTCTAGAAACTTTGACTCAATGTACTCTGTTGATCTCTATGGATCAACAAAGTCTTTAACTATCAACACTCATTTTTTGATCAATTTGTATGAACACTCACTCATCATTATATCTTTATCCTTTACCTTTACTCAGTCATTAAACATCATGCACCTTTCCTCATCTTGCTACTTCCTAACTTCTTGGAGTAATGCACACTATCAATATTGCTTGAGCTTTAACACTTTCAAAATTGACTAAGATCGGGGATCCTTTCAACATGCATGGAAGGCCAACTTTGGATAAATATATATTTTGCTATAATGAATCTCATGTGCCATAAATTTCACCATATGTTATCATTTAAAAGAGGAATCAAACCATGTATCAAACTACTCCTAAAACCTTCATGCATGTAAGATACAACTCCATTAAAAATCATTCTCAAAATCTTTTGTCACTAGAGCCAACTATGTCAAAAACTTGCTTGGGAGGCCAATTTTGAATAAGCATATCTTTTGATGCACTTCATTGTATGATCTAAATTTTATAAAAAATAAACTAGGATCAAAATTGAACAAACCCATATGATCATTTTATCTTGACACCTTCACATGTGCAAGATATAACACCATCAAAATACTCACTCAGGACTTCTTGCCATATTGCAAAATTGGCTATGGGAAAACATCATCAAAATGTTTGGGTGCATAATAACTAGGCACAAAAATTAACAAAATCATATGATCATTTTATCCTAACACCTCCATGAATGTGAATGTTAACCTCATCAACATGTTTACTCAACTCTTTTTGGATACATGCAAATTTGGCTAAGTATGGGAAATAGTGAATTCTGTCTTAAAATCCAACTTGCACCCTCATATATTTGATTTCACTTTGATTCATGACTTAAGATTTAGTACATAGAAACTAGGGAATAATGTGATTAGAACCATATGATCAACTCCCTTTGAATCATTCCCACGTGGTAATGGTGATGTCACCAAACTACCTACTCAAAATTTTTGCTATTAGACCTAAAGTGTTTAGATGAAAAATATGATCAGCTAGATGAAATCCACTCATGTACACAAGAACTCAAAGCATCCTTGACTTCTAATAATACCCCTTTAACATGATTAAATCACCATATTCATCCTTGAACCTCTCTAACCATGCCAAAACAAAAGATCAACCAATCATACTTCAAACATACTAAGATAAGCACATTGCACCCTTTGTCATTATCACATAGACTATCAAGGCTCTTCATACACTTAGTAGGACACCTTCATGATATCACCATGACATCAATGAAAACTCACCAAAAATCTCC
Source organism: Torreya grandis (assembly GCA_037957365.1). NCBI lineage: Eukaryota > Viridiplantae > Streptophyta > Pinopsida > Cupressales > Taxaceae > Torreya > Torreya grandis. The sequence goes on along the minus strand of JARHVA010000223.1, from coordinate 3,943,169 downwards.
CCCCTTTTCATTGATGTCAACAAATATCATATATAACAATATATAACTCACCTTCTCTCTCTTCATGCACTCCCATAACATGAACTTTGTACCTCTTTAACATAGTGACAAAGTGGGCACTAAATGATCTCAATGACCTAAAAATAGTATCAAATAAGAAAGGACCATCTTATAAAGATGATGCAAAACTTGCCCTTACCTTGAGGCTACTTTTGCTTGCCTTGTCAACATCCTCTTACTCCATGCCAACACTCTCTTCAACCAAGCACTGTAACCAATAAATAAAGAACAAAAAAACCATATAAATCTAATGGAACACATAAATAAAAATATAAGAGGGACTCCCCCTAAGAACTCTAAGAAATTTCACCTTTTGAGCATCTTTAGATCTCCACAGACTATGAAGAATCACCATATATGCTTACTAGCCTTCTCTCTCAAGCTACTACAAGGACCACCAACAAAAATTCATGCCACTCACCAAATATGAAACATGATCTGAACCAACATAAGAAATATCCTTGAAATAAACATACTTTTCTCTTTTTGAGAAACTGAGAAAAAAACACTCTTCTTCAAAATAGGCCTGTCTAGCTTCCTTGTAGCCCTACCTGAAACTTGCAAAGCCCACAATTTTCAGTATACACATCTTCAAGACCTAAAAATTCAAATATGGAGCACTCTCATATTCCCCCTCAATCACACCAATTTATAACACCAAGATCATCCTTTGCAACATACTGCGTAAACCTACAAGGCAATTAGCCCTCTATATTGACAAAAACTTGAATAACTTGAGAACCAAAAAACTTCAAATCTATGTAAATATTTATTTGACAACCCATTTTACCCATTAAACAAATTAAGAAGCCACAAAGCTTAATTCATAATGTAGACCACCTTTATAACATAGTCCAAAACCATAAAAACTCAAAAATAATAAGGTCAACAAACCTTATTCTAGTCAACATACACCTCTAAAACTTCTTGTACACTTGGAGACACCCATCACACACTTCTAGACTAAATATTAAGCATTCACACCTTTGAGATTCATGACTTCCTATAACACATTTTAGGCCTGCTTGCCCTTAAACCAAAAATTGAGAAAACCAAGAGCACTCAAAAATATTCAATTAGCATTAACAAACCTTCAGACCTTAAAAACACCTAGATCACATCATGAAGAAGTGTATCAACCTTTCTAATCACCAAAACATTCTTGACATTCCATCAATCTCATTAAACCACTTGGAACCATCCATTATGATCCTATACTATAGCTCCTTCATAAACCTTTAGGACAGACTCATGAACTTGTTGCCCCCCCTTAACCAAAGACCTTATCTGATTGGCATTATCATCTTGAGCACAAAAAATTGCTTATTCACACCTTCTTTCTTATATTCAACTACTCAGTCCTTTGACCTAGGACTTGACCAATTACAAAGCTCCCCCTAACTTCATGCTTCATCAATGACATGACATTTTCAGTAAGTCTTCAAATATTGTCCAAACATAGTCAATACTCATATAGAGATACTTCATCTTTAGAACACTAAGAAATTACATGGCATACACAGCTTTTTCAATAAGCCTTTAATAGGCTTATCAAGATCTAAGATAAAACCCTTGAATATAGGCCTTCAACTTATAGGCTCACATGATATCTACCAAAAATTGATATGCAAATAGATATTTGAAACTCACCTTTATACCAAAACATCCAAACCATGATCATAAAACTAATTCCTTCTCAACATAAGACCACTGATATTTTTCATAAACTTCTTTTCTCTAATATATAGATATATAAAAATAATGTACAATTATACCTTGTTTTCATACCTTCTCACCAAACAATATCTGACAACCACCAAGCTTCCTCTGACTGACAAGTGTCTCCTTGAAGCCTAGATAGAGAGACCCCTTTGACATAGAGACATTAAAAAGTCCCAAAAATAAGGAGACTCCCATATCTCTATATATTTCTCTAAGTTATAGTCTTGCTTGACTTTAACTAAATCCTTGACTTCATTCTTTTCTTTAGATTTGTCAATAAATGCTATCAATAGAAACTCTTAATTCTCCTTTATTTATGATCCTTTTTCCCCCTTAAAAAATAATCCATAAAGACTCTTGGAATCAATAGGGTTAGTCTTCTTAGTCTTTATTGCCTCAAGCCTCCATACCATAGTTTGACCCTTCTTGTCTTTTACATCCATCTTACCTACTTGATCCTTGAGCTTATCTTGATTTGTAACATAGCCTTCTATAGCAAATTTCTTATCAACCTTTGGAATAATGTGATTAGCATTGATAATATTTGGTTTCCATACCTGAGTTTGTCCTTTCTCAAACCTTGTAAGATCTCTATATCCTTTGACATACCTTGAAGACCTATTAACAATATTTGGATAGACTCTAGCAATATGTCCACTCTTATGACAATTGAAACAAATAACATTATTCATAACTTTTGACAGATTTGAACTGTGATTAATCATTGGCCAAAAACTCCTTCTATTATATCTCTATGAATGTCCAAACCTAACTGAATTCATTCTATGATTCTTATCTCTATGACCATACTTATTACATATATAACAATGAATATGAAATAAACTAGCATACCTTGAAGCATTTGGTTGTCTAATTAGTCTTCTTTCATTGATCTTAACCTGATCTAATTTATTTTGGTCTTCTTCAAGCTTTCTTAGCTTGACAACAAATTACTCATGCTGATCCATCAATGAACCTAGCTTGGTTTCTAATTAAATGCTCGCATCCTCTTTAGATCTTATACTTGAAATTATAACCATTAACTAACCTGGGAGAACTTGGATAGTATCCTTATCACTCTTAGCGTCTTTAGCCATGTCATCCTTTATTTTACATGCTTGCTCTATCAAAATTCCCTCAAGAGAAATGACTTGTACTTCAAGAGCTTTGATCATATTTATCATCTTATGATTCTTCTTCTTTTGCTTCTTTAGTTCACCAAGTGCACCTATGAGCTCAAATTCTAAATCAACTTCTTCTTCACTGTCATGGAAAACTTCTTCATCATGCATGTTGTCCTTTTATTTTGAACAACTTTCCTTGGCATAAACCTTGAGATCATTGATAACATTTTCATCCTCTTTGGCATCTTTCTTCAAAGTACATATCTATTCTTCAAGTGCCTTGATCACAACCTTCCACTATTGATTTTCTTTCTTTAACTGCTTAGCCATCTTTTTACCTACTTAGGATCACCTTCAAGCTATTATGATTCCTCCAAAGGATCCACTTTGATACCAATTGTTAGAGGTATAATCATTAAGAGGGGTGAATCAATGAGCCTAAATTCTTCAACTTTAAAACTGATCTTTACAAGTCCTTAATCAATTACCATAAGCATTCATGAAGCATACACATCATTCATAGCAATGTACAAGGAAGACAATCCAAGATCAAGCACATAAAACATGACATATGTTAAAAACCCTCTTAAGGAATAAAACCCACTTGAACCTATAATTAGACTACTATCCTATAATAATAATATCCACTTTATACCATCTACAAATGATTAAAGAACTACCATTTTTGATTTTAGTGAGACTACAATGCCACAAGGAGATTCTACACCTATCTAGTTAAGCAACCAAAAGAACTAGACCTTTATCAAATTTCACCTTGCAAGGAGGTTGCAACCCCCTTAGATGTTGAGTAGCCATAAAAACACCTAGAACAACTCCATCCCTTTGAATTGATGTCTACAACACCTGATGATGGACTTATACTTATCACACTTCACCTTTATAGCAATAACTCTATCACCACATTAACAACATAACCAGATGGTCATACACACTATCGACACTTTGATTTGCCTCTCAAATCAACCACCAAGCTCACAAAATCTTCACCTTACCTTCACTCACATTCAAATAACAAGAGCACTATTATACCAATAAAATTATGGACAACAGGTCATATAAATAGTCCTCAAATTTATCTACTCATCAATTCATCCATAGGGCACTCTACTCCTTTTTCACTTTCCAATTCACACACACAAGCCTCTTTCAAATAGCCTCTTGAGCATACTCACCCATTCTGCCTCTTCTAGGCTTATTAGGTCTAATGACCTATGTGATCATCTTCAATACCTTTCTCAAACAATCATGTCTAATCCACTTTTCTCTCTACTAGTCTTCATTAACTTGTACCTTCTATTTCAAAGGTTATATCCTTTTCTTGGATCCACACTCACACTTCCTCATTTAAGTCTCACAAATATAGAAATCACCACTTTTGATTTCACTATTTATAGAGCAATCATGATAACCACCATCTTGGTCAGCCATTAGGCATGCCTTGACCCTTAAGGTAACTATCACATGAAGACATAATTCAATACAAACTTCATAGGTCAGTTGTAACATCTATGGGTCACCCTTAAGGAACTAAACCTTTTAATAAGGCCCTTATAGCCCTTATAGGTCTCATGTGAACCCATTCACTCCTTTAGCACTTCATCAAATAAAAAAAGAACACAAGACCACTTTCAAATACATGGGTCCACTCCTTAAGTCCCCTTTGACATCCTTAAACGATCACATTCATCTTTTAATCACCTCTATGTATGCTAAAACAACTCAAACATTGACCTAGTACATAGGAACATTATGAACAAAAACATAGCCAACTTCTAAACCATTGTTCATATTGTATACAATTGGTTAAAACTTCAAAATGCACACAAAGCATCTTCATGGAGTCTATAATACTCCTCAATAGCCAATTCATCAAGAGACATCAATAAAATATCTTTATAAGCTCAATTATCATTCTCAGGTCACTTACAAAATAAGCACAAACACATAGTTAACTTTTAGGCTCAATATCTTTGTCTATACTCACTTTTAGATCTTCAAATCTATATTTCTAGATGTGCCTTGGAGTCCTCTACAACTTTGATTTTTACAATAATAGTAAATTTGACTTCTGTAGAAAGATATGGAAAAAAATATAGAGATTTGGTTTTTCCCTATGTTAAATTCAAATATTTAAATGCAAACAATCATAATTAAACTTTGAACATCATGCTCGCATATCATGTCCTCTTAGCTTTAGATCAATCTCACACCATCGATCTTGTCAAAATTTAACACATAGTGCACCAAAGCCAAATGTTAAATATATGTCACTTTGACCTCATCTCATGCACTCTGGAAACTTTGAGTCGACACACTCCATTGATCTCTGTAGATCAACTAGGTATTTAACTATCAATTCTCATTGTTTGATCAATCTGTATGAACACCCTCTCACTGTTGGATCCTTATCCTTTACATTTGCTCAATCATTAAACATCATGTACTTGTCCTCATCTTACTACTTCTTGACTCCTTGGATAAACATGCACCATCGATCTTGCTTGAGCTTTAACACTTTCAAAATTAACTAAGTATGGGGACCCTTTCAATATGCCTAGAAGGCCAAATTTGGATAGATGTATATTTTACTCCAAATAATATCATGTCTCATAAATTGCACCATATGTTTTTCTTTCAAATAAGAATCCAACCATGTATCAAACTACTCCTGAAACCTTCACATGTGTGGGATATAATGCCATTAAAAATCCTTTTCAAAATATTTTGTGACAAAGCCAACTATGTCAAAAACCTACCTGAAAGGCCAACTTTGAAAAAGCATATCTTTTGATGCACTTCATCACATGATCTGAATTCTAGCACAAATCAACTAGGATAAAAAATAAACAAACCAATATGATCATATTATTTTGACACTTTCACATGTGCAAGATATAACACCATCAAAATGCTCACTCGACTCTTCTTGCCATATTACAAAATTGGCCAAGTATGGGAAAACACTATCAAAATACCTAAGAGCCCAATTTTGCTCATGCATATCTTTTGTTGTGCTACATCATGTGACCTAAAATTTGGTGCATAAAAACTAGGCACACAAATAAACAAACCCATATGACCATTTTATCCTGACACCTCCATGTGTGTGAATTTTGACCTCATCAACATGCTTACTTAGCTCTTTCTGGCCACATGCAAATTTGACAAGTATGGGAAAATAGTGAATTCTATCTTAGAAGCTAAATTTACACCCTCATATCTTTGACTGTACTTCAATGCATGACTTGAGATTTATCATATAATAATTAGGGAATAACGTGATAAAAACCATATGACCAACTCCCCTTAACTCATTCCTATGTGGAAATGGTGATGTCATCAAACTACCTACTCAATTTTTTTGCCATTGAACCCAAAGTGTCTAGATGAAAACTATGATCAACTCGATGAAATGCACTCATACACACAAACACTTAAAGCATTCTTGAATTTTAATAAGTTCCATTGCACATGCTCAAATCACCATACTCATCCTTGAACCTTTCTAACCATGCCAAAATAGAAGATCAACCAATCAAACTTCAAACATACTAGGATAAACACATTGCACACTTTTTCATTGTCACATAGACTATGAAGGCTCTTCATCCACTCACTAGGACACCTTCATGAAATCACCATGACATTAGTGATAACTCTCCAACATGCATCACAATGCACCATTATATGCTATATATGCCAAACACTTGTATATATTAACACTCTCATAATATGTACTGCACTCAAGTATTCAATACTAAGTATAAATAAACTAACAGTCATGCATAACCTTTTCAAAGAGTTAGATAACCCACAATTAATATATACCTCAAATGAACATAATTCAATAATTTATTACTCCTCTAGGAGATTGTATCTATGTGGTTATAGTTTCTGGTTCCCCGGACACCTTAAGACTCACTATAACCACTCATTAACTATAAACTTAGGCATATGTCCCAATGCAAATACACACACACACACACACACACACACACACACACACACACACACACACACACACACACACACACACACACACACACACACACACACACACACACACACACACACACACACACACATTTTCATATGGTTGCTTAAGTCCACAAATAAATATGTTTCCTATATATGAATCAATATACACCATAATATGTTCATATATAAATATACAAATACTATATCAATGGACAACTATTTACCTCAGTTAAGGACTCCATGTGATTTAATAAACACTATATAATATTTATTATCTAAACATATAAAATTCCATACTTTAATTATCAAGACAACTCAGTCCTTCATACTATGGTTCACATATGAGTGTGAAGCAATGCCCAAATTACACACGCGCGCGTGCGCGCGCACACACACACACACACACACACACACACACACACACACACACACACACACACACACACACACACACACAACATTTTCATATGGTTGCTTAAGTCCACAAATAAATATGTTTCCTATATATGAATGAATATACACCATAATATGTTTGTATATAAATATACAAATACTATATCAATGGACAACTATTTACCTCAGTTAAGGACTCCATGTGATTTAATAAACACTATATAATATTTATTATCTAAACATATAAGATTCCATAATTTAATTATCAAGACAACTTAGTCCTTCATACTATGGTTCACATATGAGTGTGAAGCAATGCCCAAATTGCTCTATTTATGGTACATATAAGTTTTACTAATACAAATAACCATAGCCATTATAGTAAACCAGTTAAAAACTATCTTTTAAATCATGCATCTATAAGGCTTTATTAAACAAAATTCTATAATATAGTTATTATCCACCCAAGGAACTATAATTAAAAGCACACACTTCTATGTACTGGTGTCAACTAATTAGGCACATGCATACCTAGATTCACATATAATTATTAATTCATAAATGTGTAGATCATTTTAGTGTTATATTCACACAATATGTTCTATTTTATATGCTATATATGAGAGTGATCCCCTTATCACAATATAACAAAAGGCTACACATGACTTATTTATGGTTCCCCTATTTTACTAAGCCATATTATAATATTGATATACTGAAAACTATATACGATGGTGTAATTAAAAACTAATTCCATGTAATGAGTAAAAACTAATTCCATAACCTACTTCTTAAGTAATAATTATATGAACATGAGAAATCCATCACTACAAAATGTATTCATCCCGAATCATTGGTATTAGTGGCATATTATGCAAGCTATTATACTATGGGTTAATATAGATACCAAAGGTCCATAACTCCTACATATAAACTAAAGGTGGATATATTTGTATTATACTCAAGTATTGAATTAATATTGTTAGAAATTATATCCCAATTACATGTTAGCTCAAAAACATATAACTAGATATACATACTATCATCAATATATTTCATATACACAATGCCTTAACTATGTGCTATAAAATGTTATTATATGCACTAATACTATATAATATATATGAATACTTATCTATGTGCTATACCATGTTTGTGTACATATATGCTATACCACCATCTTGGAATACTTAGCTTATATAAAATTGTATACATAGGTTATAACACATATACTTAATATACTTTGTTAAAATTGTATTTGCTAATTTTATGGAAGGTATTGTTCATATAAAATAATTAGCTAAAATTAGATTATAAAATTATTACAATACTCACTATATATAATTAGTGAAAATATAATAATTAAAATACAATACAATTCCTATAAGACACAAATTGCTATTGACAAGATCACATATTAATAGTGATTTTATCAATCTGCTTATATAGTGATTTTTTTATCAATAACATATAAGTTTATACATATACAGATATTGCTTAGCTAATTACAAGTAGGTAGTCATGAACTATGTAGCTATTTTTTTGAAAGTTAAAATCTATACTTATAGGTTTGTCTGTATATTTACTAATCAACGATTCACTAAGGTGGTTAGAATTATTAATCTATGGAGGCATTTATTCATATACACAAGTATTAATTCTAAAAAGAGTCATCTATTTATACAGAGGCATCCTTATAATACTCAAATTTATATTTCCAGTTCACTAAATGTATAAGCAAGGCATTAATAATTTATGGTTCACTCTTTATTTTACTGAGTCACTGCTTTATAATATTTGACTAAATAACTCATTGCATCATAATGCAACAAATATTTCATATACCAATATGTATTAAACAAACTTATGCTAAGTATATGAACTTATTTCCAATCTATGTTACAATACCCACTTGTTTAAAAGGAAATTCATTGGAAAAGAAAGTCCAAGAAATTAATTCTATCCAATTTGGAATAGAGTAGCTGCATCCAGGCATGGTTCACTATAACCTAGTGTATAATAAATAGTTATACTTTTAAATATATAGAATCAATAAATATATATGTATGAAGTTCATACAAAGTTAAATGTTTTTCTTCATAATTTATTAATTGTCTCAATTTAGATGCATATTTCTAAGACCATCTAAATATGCCAGATATATTTTAATAAGCATTTAAATATTACCACATATTCATCTATTGAATTTAAATAACATGCCTAGTTATCCCATTTTTTGAAAGAGCTTGATCTGACCAATTTTTTTTGTTTTCCTTGTGCTTCATTATTTTTTAAGCACTACCTTCTCCAAGCTGCCCCCTTAGTGTGGCGCTTTATTTCTCTTTTATTCCCAGATTTCTCTTTGATTTAATATTTTTGTTTATCTTTATTTTTTCTCTTTATTTAATATTTTTTCTTTTTTTTTAAATTATCAATTTATTCCCTTTCTCAAAATTTATGATATTTAATTAAATCTCACCTTTTCTATTTATCTTGCTATTTTTTCCTTTTGTTTTACAAGATTTTTTTCTTAGTTATATATATTTTTTAAGTATATAATTTTCTTAATTATTTTTATTTTTTTCCATTTTCCCCCTTCAATAGGAAAATTATTAAATTTACTAATTTAACTAGCATCTCAAATGTCAAAATGGTTTAAGGATGAGTTCATTAATCATTAACTTCAAATTTGCACTAGCTATGCAAATTTACATTTTTAGGAGCATTAATCAATCACACATGTAAATTACACTAGATAAATAACCAAACAACCATTTAAAATATGATAGAAAACCATGTGTATAAATTCATCTAAATGCAAATAACATACAAAAGATACTACATTAACTCTTATATGATGCATCTAACATGAATTACTTATGTGGTGTGTGTAGGGTTCTAGCCAGGTTTCTCTGTCATCCTCTGACATCTTCATCTACATCACCCTTTTTGATGATGCTCTCCCTCTGACACACTTTGAGGGATGGGTTATCTTGTGTCAACCTCATGATAAAACATGTAGTTAGACCATAATAGTCATGATATACATTCATCATAAAATATAACTGAAATAACAAATCAACATGATCATAAAGTAAAAATATGCTTATAGCTAACTCTAGTAGCATGATCATATAACCTAAGCAATATCCTACTGTCCCATAACAACATATAACTCAAATATTAGTCAAAATGTAACCAAATTAGATGTGTTAACTATAAATATCCATAGATAGTCAAATAGTTTGCCTTGCAAGGAATTGAGATGTAACATAATATGGAAGATGGTGTATGAGAATATGTTGATGGTGATGAGAGAGAGAGTGCAGAGGTGTATGATGAAATGATGTTTAGATGTCAAGAATATAGGAAACAAGGTTATGAAATCAAGAAGACTTAAAGCCTATTGAAGTCAAAAGTAATCAAATGTGTCAAGAAGGGGCAAATGATCTATTTCAAGAAGGCTATCAAAGATCAAAGAAAGGGATTAAAGACAAATAATTAGAGCTAGGTAATGAAATGGAATTAGTGCATGTTTTCAATTATTTTAATTGTATGGTTTTCTATTCATCACTAATCCTATCCTATTTTTTTAATACTTTGGTCAGATTATGCATGCTATATGTTTCATCTATTGATAATATAATACATGTTTGTTGTCATTTACTTTATTTCTATATCTATATTATTGTTATTTTGGATCTTGCCTGTACCATGATGAGTAACCTAATTTATATAGATCTTAATTTATCAGCTAATGACATCATAGATATATTAATATCTTCCACCCTTTTTATCTACATAGAGATTGTATGTGTATGTTATAGTTTTAGATCCATTCCAACCTCCTTTGCACATAAATCTATCTTATAGCCTCAAACTACTTTGTGGACTGATATTAATGTGTTGGATTTAGAATGGTATTCTAGATTTTACCTTTTTATATCACTATCACATGTAGGCACCCATTTTGGTCCCAATACATTCTGGTGAACCCAATGTGAATCTTACCCCACCCTTGGTTGGATCATTTTCACATTTTTTCTTTATCTCCTATTTCTCTCTCAATTTTTTTTCCAAACATGTTGCCTCTATAGTTTTTTTTTATTAAGTCTCAACCCATTAGATTCTATATGAGATGATCCTTCATTCCTTATATAAACACCATTGAAGGTAATACATCATGGTGCCATTTTACTCAATCTCAATGTAAACCATCCATTTAATGCAATATGGTGAAAATCACTGAACAAGATGCACAAGGAGATCCTGATAGAATATTCAAAATTAAATAACTAGATAAAAATGTTAGATAAATTATTCAATTTTTTTTGAATACTATAAATTCCCCCTAAGCCTCCACCAAATCTTGTGGTGGTTACCACTTATATTACCCCACCTCCTAATACCTCTAATGCTAATGATAGCAATAAAGTGTTCCTCACAGTTTCAGACTAAATGGTGCACATGAAAACTATAACTTATAGTCAAATAACTTAAATTAAAACTCAAATCATGAAAATGATAAATCAATATCAATCAAATTATTGATCACCATATAATAAATGATTGCCTTATCCTAACCCTTGCCTACAATTACAAATTGGAAACCTATCCCATAACCTCCTATTCAAAACAAAGTGCTTCAAAAATTATAAAATGAGACTTTATCACATTATATCATCCCTATAGATATTAGAGGAATCTCTCCAACTATTATCTATGATGGGTCAACTAATCATACCTTAAATTTTAAAGTTTTAAATAATTTTACAAAGATTTAATAAAAAACATACCTACACAGATACAAAGATATTGGAAAAAAACTTCAATTGGGGTACCTTATAATGATATAACCAACTCACCTCTGGTTTTATTGTAAAACTAAAATATATATTCAAAGCTCTTTTTGAATAATTGTTGTACCATGACCAATAATTTAGGTACGTCAACACAAAATAATAGCCCACAAGTCTTCCCAATACTAGTTCATCAAAATACAAAAATCCATAATACATAAAGTACATCATAATTTCAACGAGGAAAGTCTTCAAAATATTTGTCACAAATTTAGGACCAATGTTATAACACAAGGCATGATCCTCCTCTCATAAGACCCTAGAATAAAACTTAGAGTAAAATGAAAGACAATATTATCTGATTAAATAATTTGAGTAATCTCAAAAATCTAGAAAATAATATTTTAAAACATCCAAAGACAAATCTCTCCTATCATCCAAGTTGGGGATTCCATCTCCCCAAAGCATTAAAGATTCAACCACCCATCCTTTATTGGTGTGTGTCATATTCACACTTGATGTGAAGTCCCCTTAGGTAATTTTGTTATAAAGGTGTGATGTATTATGTGCATAATATTGTTAATATGCACATTTAATGTGGTATTTATCCTCACATGTATGAAAAAGATTATGTGTACCCAAGAAATACTTATAAATTTTTACCTTATCAATAATCATTTCCACCTCACCTATTTTTATCCTTATTTAAGGAACCTTTGTAACCTATATGGGTGACTCAATGAGTCTTGGAGCATATCATAAAGCTAAGTTGGTAGAGATATAATCATTTAGGAGAACCAATGATCACTCCTTGATCCTTGGTGTTGTATAATATTCTATTGTTTTTACACTTTTTCATTGTATATTCCTTTGTTTGGCTAATACATTTATGTTTATTATTCAAATCTCTCACTTGTAGTATTTTTATGTGAATAAATTCTTTACTTCAAAGTTCTTGGGTTTTCATTTTTCCTGACATGGTTTCAGAGCTAAGAGCTTATTCCTGACATGGTATGAGAGCTAGTATTTATAGATAGATGTTGTGGATTTCTATAGTTTCAAGCAAGTTTGACATTCACATAAAAATTGTCCAGTCCATAACAAGTTTTTGTGCCAACCCCCATTCTAGATTTCAAAATTATTAAATGGGTATTTTTTGCTTGAGCCAAGACAACACATTTTTGGGGAAACCTTCATTTTGGGTTTTAAAAATTGCTCACTTAGTATTTTTTGTTTGAACTAAAACTACAATTATAGGGTCATTTTCTTAGAGTGAGTATTATTCTATGGATATTTATTTTCATGCCCCATCTATTACTATCTTAGATTTGGTGTCTGCTTTTGTTGTATTCATGTACATATTATAGATCTAGATGTGGAAGAGCTATACTGAGGTGTTTTCTATAATTTTATATTTTTTAGAGTTTTTGGTGTGAATCAAACATTCCTAATGAATTCAAAGTCTTAGAGAAAGTCAAAAATAAATTTTATTTTGCTTGAATCAAACATCATGAGCTCATGTGGTTAACACTTTAATTTAAAGGTTAACTCTTCCCTTTTTTGTATTTATTACACATTCTGGAGAAAATGTGACATTTTCATCACATAAACAACATACATAAACCCCTAGGGTGACCTCTATTTCAAGATTCTTGGTTTTTTTTACAAAATTTGGGTGAATTTTAGTTTTAATAAAGTTAGGATATAAAGGCATTTCTAGCAATTTTTTACATTTTAATGGAAAAACATGGAGTGGATGTATGATTTTTGGATTTGACATTCCAAGAGATTTTTAAAAAGTCAAATAAATAAAAAACTAGACTTATATTCCTCTCATAGAATTTATTTGAAGTTTTAAGGCCATATTATCATCATGTGTTATTGTGGACACTATTTATAAATTATATAGCACCTCAATCTTATACACTTGGAAAATACATATCATGGATGTACCTTCAAATTATAGACCTTTCCTGCTATTAAAATTATTGAATACACTATCTATCTCTACCTAATTACTTATCTTTTAGTTTGACCAATGTTATTATGATGAGTTAGACCTTTTACCTTACCCAAAATCTTATAAACCTATTTATCTTCCATCTCTAGAAATTTTGAACCTGCATTTATTTTCTAACCTTGAATCAATGCAAGTGTCCTTCCCTAATACAAGTGTTTAGTGACCTAAAGTCATCTAATTTGCAAATGAAACATATTATTATGGTTAGCCTAAATGATTTCATGTGAGATATTATCCAATGGGATATAAATATAAGATTAACCCTTATTCATTCCTCACCTAGAAAATTATTACCTACTCATAAGGAAACTTACCAAAAGCATTCTATCAAGCACTCAAGTGAGAAAAGCTTCCCTAGTTTCTCCTACTTCCATAGCAGTCATAGGAACAACACATCTATGTGTCTGAAGGAATGAAGGAGCAACCCAAGAGCTATATTTTCTAAGTTACAAGTTAGGTCATTATTGTAATTGATCATCACACATTAGATGATTCACACACAATCCATCATATAAGGGAGAACTGCATAAATATGAGTCCTTATTTAGAGTATTGGCTATGTAGGTAGTGTTCATTGACATAAGGATCTTTGGGGAAAATTGACACTGTGTGCGCACTAATCTATTTTTCCTATGACCATTGTGAAGATGAAGAGTTATTGTTTTGGTATTTGACAAGGAGCGATAATCCATGACCTATATCTAAATACACAAAAATGAAGGTGACATAGAAACCATAAGTATCCATATGGTCACATCTAGTTTCAATAGGTATTCTGTACTGGACACCTATGTTTGATTTAGATAGTAGCATCAAAAAAACCATCCTAGATTGATGAAAGTGTTTGTGGCTAAAGAGAGCAAGTTTATAGAATCAGATGACTATTCTAGAATCCAGATCTAGTCTACTTTTTGATTTTTTCAAATCCAAATCTATATTAGCATTAGAACCAACTATGTTTCTAGTTTTCATTATTATTAAAATATCTAACATAGTTATACTTTCTATCTTTAGCATCTTAGTATATTAAATTTAGTATATGTTTATTGAGTTTCAAAAATAATTAGCCTACTTTAGAGATAGTCTACCATCCATGTGCCTTAGGCTAATTTCCCCCCTTCAACCCTATATTCACCTAATTTAGATTTTAGGGTTAAACTTGGTGAACTCAATTCATATGAATGCAAATTTTTCTTATTCCTAGGGTCTTCAATTAGTGAGGGTTTTAGTTTACTATTCAAATTCTATAATTTTTCATTTCTAAGCAATAGAAAATAGTAATAAAAAAACCTGATTTCAAATGAAAGGTAAAGAAGTATTAATCACTCATCTCAATAATAATAAGGGCTTAATAGATGATTTTTTTATGTTACAAGAGATGAAACTAGTAAGCATGATAAGTCTAATGCTTCCTCACCTAGTGATGGCAATTCCTTATAAGGTACTACAATTGATTCCATACCAATCACTTTACCTACATCTATTGAAGGCATGTATTATGCATTTCAAAATTTTTTCCCTAAAACTACCATTGCCAAATATTACAAGGGAAACTAAAATATTTCAACCTACTTACCAATTTCAATGCCTATATCTACCCAACCCATGAGTATACCTCCTTTGGTGACTTATTAAGTATCCAACCTAAAAGACCAAGAGGTATAAACCCTTGTCCAAACTATAAAACTTTTAAAAACTAGGGTTATAAATATTGAACAAGATTCTATGAAATCACCTTATGTTATTGACTCAAAAGAGGTGTTGCATAATAATTATATACTAGATATATATTTGCACCCATTGCCAAATAGTTTTGTTGTACCCAAGTTCACATTTTATGATGGTAAGGGTGATCCCAAATAAAATTTATAATCCTTTTATCCAACATGCCTTGAGTATGCCTCCAATGATAAACTTTTGACCAAATTATTTCTAAGGAGCCTCAAAGACCATCCTTTAAGGTAGTTCTATGATTTACCAACTCAATCAATAAGCACCTTCAAACACTTTGTGGATTAGTTTTTGGTACACTTATCTATTAACATTTTCAAAAAGGTTTCCTATGGCCAAATTACAAAAATTAGATAAGGAGCCAATGGACCTATAAATGAACATGTCTGGAGATACAAGACAATGTTGGCTAAAATGACCAATCCTACAATAGATAAAAATATTCAAGATATTTTCAAGCAAAGTTTGCTTGTTTTTTTACATGAGTCCACTATATTGAAAAAGTTAAAATATTTTGATGACTTATGCCAAATTATTCACAATCATGAAATGAAAATTATCTAATTTAACAAACTTAAATATGTATCAAATACACCGACTACATCTACGTCTAGTATAAAGCTTGTTATCAAACAAAGTCATAAGGTCAAACCCTCTGAGTCTAAAAAAAAACAACTACCATATTTAAGTGGTGTCATAATAACCTAATAAACTTATCTTATCTATTGACCCACAGAGGAGAAAATTTACACACTTGAGTTTCCCTCTTTATTACTCATGGAGCTTATAGAGTGTCATATTATATCTCTCACTCATCCTATATAGGTTAATATGAGTATACCTCTACCCAAAGGGTATGATTAAAATGCTTATTATGACTATCACCAAAGCCTTGGACATTCTATAAATAAATTTTTTACCTTAAAGCATAAGATCTAGGACCTCATCAATGACCAAAATATTACATTTAATGATCCTCCAAAAGAATCAGGTTCAAAATTTGGGGACCTCCACAAATATAAAGTATTTAACAATCCTTTGAAATAAAATTAAAAGAAAGATATAGAAGATCAAATAGAATATAATGTGCACCCTCATACATCTCATTATGAGTACCCATTAGATGATATTATTAGTAGCTATATGCAACATATAACTCCTATAGTTTAGATAAACTTTATTACTTTTGATGACAATGAGATTAGGGATGATGACTTATTGGTATAAGAACATATAGTATAAAGCTATGTAGGATATTTGTCTGATATTAATGTGTTATGCATTTTTTATCATTATATAGCCTATTTTGTCTTGTCTTCATGAGTTGTAATAAGATAAAATATAAAGAGACTTTGCTTTTGGCACCAAGTACAAGAAGAAGATGAACAGTCATATATTGGAAACATCTCTATATACTTTTATTTGTAAGAAGGGGGTTTTGATTTTAGAAGAGATCAATAGAGATTATCTGGTTATGGTTACCTGTATGATTTCTTGTTATGTTCCTTACATGCATTCTCATGTGTAATGTCTTGGTTATTTTCTATTTGAACTATTCTAAATGTATTATTTTAATTTATACAATCTTAGCTATTCTTAATTTACTCAATACTGTAGAATAATTAACACATCTTACATTTTTACCATCCAATTTCTTATATTTTATGATAAATTGTACTATGCACATGAAGTATCTCATAGTTATCCTCATCCTTAGCATGGAACTTATTTTTGGATGAAATTATGCTAAGATGGTTACCAAGGAAAAGAGATATTGAGATATGGTTAGATAAAAGGATATGAAATTTCATAGAAGAAGAATATAAAGGATTGGTCTTATAGTTCAGGAGATCATTTAAGAGTATATTTATGGAGAAATTTATGAAATATTTTGGTGTAAGTTGCCTAAATTGATAACTAAATGGTTAACATGGTTGGAATATTATTTCTTTAAACTAAGGATGGAAGAAACTATAATCTAGACTAAAGAAAGATATACCAATTTTAGAGCTAGGAAACCAACTGGATAAGAGCAATAAATCATTGGGTTACTACTACAGTAGATGGATATATTACTGAGTTTTTAGTGCAAGGATACATAAATTTAAAATCTATGAAGGACTTATTAATTAAAGGATTTTTAGGGAAATTTTTATAGTGACTACCTATCCTGGTGAAGATGTTGGTCGTGGACAAGGCCATGGTACATACTCTAACCAATATCGAGTGGTCAATTCAAGAATATGGGGGTGTGTGTGACATGAAAGTGAATGATGATTAGATGACGATATAATGCTTAGACATAAATCTAAAATGGATACATGAGGGAAGAAGAGTCAATAGAAGAGTCTGGATTTAGAACATGAGATGTGACAATAGAATAGATGGATTAAATAGAAAAATACATAAGTTTCTATGAGTAGAGTTAAGGGTAGTATTAAAATAGTTAAAGATTGAGTAGAAATAAATTATGAATGAGAATAAAGAGATGAAGAAAAAATATCAAAGAAATACGATATGAAAGAGGAAGATGAATGTCGATAGAAATATTGAAGTGACAAAGAGCAAGAGGAAGAAGAGATGTTCAAAGATGAAGATGAGAATAATGTAGAGGTAAATCAGTTAGTTGATAGATGTAGTGCATAGATAAAAGAATGGGTATTTCTAGAAGAAGGACATGAAGTATTAAGAAAATAAGTAGGATAAATTTATAGAGTAATCATAGGTTCAATCTTGGAAAGATAAGTTGTAAGAAATAATCATTAAATAGAAGAGTAAACATCCTTGCTACCTAATTTGTTATATTCTAGTAAAAGTTTTCAACTAGAAGGATAAATAAATAGTATTTAGGAAGATCCATTTTTAGATCAAGTGCATTGATGGGGTATTAAAATTGAAACATCCTCAATTTGTAAGGTTTTGAAGGCTGTAGGGTTCATTAGAACCAAGTAGAGAAAAATAAGAAATACAAAAAAAAAAAATGCATAGATAAACTATCCCAGTGTGCAGGTAAATAGTCTTAGTGTGTAGGCAAGATCATACAAAACATAACCTCACAATGTAACAACTACATAGTAAAATACCTCAACACCATTTTATAATATGGGTGTTTTAAGAGCATTTATAATCCTAGTAAAATATGATGGGTCTATAGACCCTGAACAATACTTACTAACATGTGAGATGAAATGGCTAGTTAAGGGTATTACCAATGAGGCTATAAATAAGTATAAATAATTTAGGGCACTGAATAAAAGAACACTTGAGTTTATATACTATAGAGATATCATTTAGGTAAATCTACAATAGGTTGAGTGGCTTATCACATAATCTAAAATATATAAATGTATAAGTCAAACTATTCAAGACCTAAAGGAGAGTAGACATAAGTCAGTAGAATTGGTCTATGATTATGATCATAGGTTCTTAGATGTTATGAATAAGGTGGAATTTACCTTAGAAGATAAAGATAAAGTTGTGTGGTTTGTCTAAGGATTGCATTCTAGGATTAGGTTTTCTATAGTGTAGACTTAATATGCCACTAAGGTAAATGTTAGAGTTACTTCTCTCTAGGTGGAGCAAATTGAGGATTGTGGGGAAATTACCATAATGGGTTATAAGATTGAAAATACATTGCAAGATTTTATGAAGAGGATGAAACAATATCATGAAAAAGATAAGCCTAAGATAAGTCTATGGTACATGGAGTGTGGGAAAGAATGACATCACAAGAATGATTATCCTAAGATCAAGATAGAGTTCTATGAAATCTGTATAGTAGTAGTGCACACAATAATGCAGTGCCATCTCCTACAATAATATGTAAAAATCCCATAGATTTTGTATTGTAATTTTTTTAAATTGCACAATCATGATGAAAATAATTATAGAGATTTAGAAGAGATCAAAGAAGATATTACAAAGAATGTATTCACCATCACTATGTAGCAAGTGTCCTCAATGATACAAATGATTTTAGGTCTACAAGTTGATAAGAGTTGTGCAAACCAAGTAGGTCCATAATGGATTCCTAGTTTTCCTTAGTACCAACCTTAAGGTCTAGCCAGATGGACCCCTCCTTTGTTCAGTTGGACACCACCACAACCACAATACCAATATTTAATACTTTGGAATTTGATAATGATTCAACATCATCAAACTAGCTGGACTCTTCTAGTTACACAATAAAAATTTGGGATTGGAAATAATGTTGGAGGTTTGTCAATGAAGACTCCAAGGTGACTAAGGATGTTGATGAGGTTTCATGCGTGCTATAATGACAATGATAAAGTGTGATTAAATGTTCTTCAATGTTCTTACAAAGTTCTTTAGTGTTTGACTTAGATAGCTAGATGGTGGATGTTATTGATGGTATGGTCATGTTGTAGAGACCTTATGGGGTGTTTTGAGTGATTATAGTAATTGTGGAAGTAAAAGGAATTCATTAGAGCATGGTCATTGATGTCAAAGAAAACATGTGGTACTAGTGCATGAATGATAAAGAAGTAGTGTTTGATAACTTGGAGAGATATGGCACATGTGTAGGTCTATAAGGAAAAAGAAGTTGTGAGGAATAAATATATGTATTATTGAAGTTATGGTGTGTCATTTGATCATTTATGTCATGCATATTCTAGCTTAAGATAATTCAAACCATCAGTGCACATCATACAAATATGAATGATCCAGTAAGCTTGGTCAAAATTGGTCAAATATTTTCATGGAGATGTTGTCTACAGTGATAGGAAATTAATCTAAAGATTTGGAGTCTTGTAGTGTTTTTTTATCTCAAATTATAAACCTTCAAACTTACTCTTATAGACTATGATGTGCCAGAGACTGTCAAGTTTAAATGTGTTGAAATCTGGGGTCAACTATTCAAGATAAATCTAACAGTGAGTCTTCATCATCTAGATTGTGATCTAATGGCACATGTGAAGGTTAATAAGTCAAAAAAACCTAATAATGAATGTGTTGATGATATGTGTCACAATCATAGAGTTTGAGTAGTAGATCTATGGTGAGAATTTTATTTGATCAGATAAGGATCTAAAAAAGTGCATGATCTTATAAGATAGTGATCCAATGGTGTTTATTAAGTAAATAAGTCAACAAAATGACGAGAAGGCATGTGGGACTTCCAAGTGGTGAAAGATCATTGAAGATTGACTGTAGGGTGCATAAAAGGCATGTGGGGATGCCAAGTGGCATGATCTTAAAAGCAAGGATCAAATATCAAAGGCAAGCCATGAGAGTTAAATCTAGGAAAATCCTAAGGAGATTTATAGATTGAATTTGATAAATCTATGAGAGGACACAAGATGAAGACACATGTCTAAAATGTTTGCATTACACAGTGATTTTGAATTAATAAAGGAAAAAAATAGTTTATAATATTTTTATAATATCATTTGACTGAGGATGAATTTAATGATAGTGTAAAAATCAAATTTGAAGAGGACTTTAATGAAAATCCATAGAATCTAATTATAAGATTTGAATGTTTGTATAATTTTAGATATTGATCTCTAAAGTTGACTATGTATTTGACCATGTTTTATAAGTGACCAAAGAAGGATATTTGAGTTGTTCTTGATAGTATTTTGATGTTTTAAGATGAAATATCTACTGTAGAGTGTTCTAGACTCTATGAGGAAAATATTTATGGATTTTTAAGGTTTGACCAATCCATCTTCATTGTGAACAATTGCTTACAAGTTGACTATGTTTGTTGAATACACTAGTAGTTTGAGTGACCATCTTATAGAGGTAAGTTGAAGGTGTTCAAAGTAGAGTTGAGGAAACAAATAAATATGAATATGTCAAAGAAGTATCAAAAGTTCATGATAGGTCATTAGAGGTCTTATGTTATCCATATTCAATTATGGAGATTCAAAATAATACAATTATATTTTGATTGTATGTGACTAGTCTGAGTGGTCATCATGATCGAGTTGTTTTGAGTGTTTAGAGCCTGAGTGAAGGTGTAAAATGGACATGGATATGTTTCCTAGGTCATGTATGATATATTAATGCATTTGGTTGAGTGTAATATTTGATAAAAGTGTTTTTTATGCTTCAGTTCTATATGATAGACTTTTTTGTGTTTCTAAGCCTATTAGTGAGCAGTCTAGAATGGATTAGTTCAAGGTATGAGGATGAGTTATAGGTGATAGAGACATATGAGGAAGTAATATAGGGAACATTGGAGGTAGGTTTGATATGTTTGAAGTGTTGGTGGAAGCTGAAGGTAGTCCAAGAGTTTACAAGTATGATGTGTGGATGTGAAGGCCTGATTATTTTGGGTCTCATGAAGGCCTAATGGAGGATTTGAGTCTTAAGGACTATGGCTGACCTATGGAGTGGAGCCAAGTATGGTAAGCATATTGGATGAAAAATTTATGTTAGATGAGTTTATGGTATAAATACTAGGCATAAATGGCCTATTTGGAGTGGTGTTGAGAGTTGTGAAATTATGGAGCCAAACGAAGGAGACAACCTTTGAAAGAGAAGGGATATGTCATTGAGGACCAATAGAGAGTGAAGAGGATCAATCTTAATTTTTTGATCAAGGTGATGAATGTGAACACATAGGCCATTGAGCCTAATGAGCCTAAAAGAGGTAGAATCAGTGAATAAACTTGAAAAGCTGATCGAGCAAGTGAGTAGATCAAAAGATTTATGAAGGCTGTGAGAGACATGTGCATGTTTTGAGAGATAGATAAGAGTGTGGATTACATGTATTAATTATGTAGAGCTAAACCACTTTTATCTAACACTCTCCCCTTTTCCTTAATTCATTCATGCACCCATAGTCCCTTGGGACAACATGCAACAATCGTTATAGGGTTCCTCATAATGGTTCATGGTTCTTGGCACCTTAGATATGATTATTATAATATATTTATACCACTAAGCTAATTCAAAACCTTATAAAATTCATTAAGTCACTTCTATACAACTCTATCTGCCTTTTTGACCAAACTTTATAGCCTTTTTTTAAAATTTCTTTGTTTATGGAATTATATGAAGGTATTTAGGGAAACTATCCACTGATTTGAATACCCTCTATCAATATGATACTTTTTATGAAGTCTCAGCTTTCAAATCCATTGGAATAACCCTTTTCTCATTCTCTATAGCTTGCTGTTTAGGCTTATTAGGCTTGTCAACTCTATTGGGATACTCAGTGCCCTTAATAAGTATGAATACATAAAAAATTTATCTAAAATATTTAAAATCTCTTAGTAGACATCCAAACCAAGCTAACTATCAAATTTGGGCATGTTATATAGGTGGAATATTCGAGAAAACTCATTTCTAAATAAAACCCCTAGTTTTTGGGTTTACAAGGTCTACATAACCTAAAAGCTTTCCATTTTCTCCTATTTATTTCAAAAAAATTTCAAGAACCTAAAAGGGTTAATTAGGATCTATGGAACTTATAATCACCTTGTCTAATTATTTGATTTACATAATAACTATTTTATTCATCATCTACACCACATTCTTAGTTGAAAACAACCACATTATAAAGCATGCAGGGTTTGCTAATACTCATTTAGGGTTTTCAAACTTAAGTCAGGGTTAATATTAGTCTATAATGTTTCCATCCACCTTTTTGATTTAATATCCATGCCTATAACTCATCTTAGAGTCATACTTGTATTCACAGTCTTATACCACTATTGGTTAGACATAATCCAACACTTAATGCAAAAGGTTCAAAGACTTGTCACAAAAGATACATATTCATAACAGATTCCAACTTGTAAAATGCTTGAGTACATTTGATAATGCCATTTTCAAATCATATTGGTGTCCATATAATCTTTATTATTCATAAACATAGAGTTCATGCAATTTCTTCCACACATGAAATAATGATGGCAATTGAAATAACTCGAAGTCAATATGGAATTTACTTGAAATGTCAAGGAAACTAAACCTTCACTTACCAAACACAAGGTTATTCACATTATCATAAATAATTCCTTTACATTAGCGTATATCTTCTCACAATTCACAAACACATAACATATATAATTTAGGAAAATAGAGTGTTGACACAATCAACAACTTTTAGACAAAATATGAAACTTCTTACTCTAAAGCCTTTCTTATGGGTTAGAATTATATATGAATTTCAAAAGGGTATATGGTTATAATAAAAATGTTCTCCAATAGTGTTTGAATTCAAACTTAAGCTCTCCCTCAACCTATCAAGACATAGAGTAAATTAATATAGAATATGTAGAGTAAGCAAACCTATACATGAATTTTCTTATCCTCTTCTGAAAGAAAAATCTTAATATATAAAGATTCTAAAATGCTCACTGGAATCAACTCATCTATCACCTTTGTATTCATTTTAAGCTTTTTTTCATTACATAAAAGACTTTTCACAGTCCTATTTACTATCTTGGCAGACCTCCACTCCTCTCAACATTGTTTGCCCTATTTTCTCCTTATCCTCCTTACCTTGAACCACATACACTCTATCTCTTTCCTATATATGATCTAACCTCTTAAATCATGACTTTATAACCATTTATTTATTTTAAAAAACTCCTTTTACTCACCCATGTAGGGTGGTGGCTTCTTGCTTACCATTCTCATTTCCACCTCACACCTATCCTTCTAGTATGACCTTTAGGACTCCCTCACACAACTTGATCCTTTGCATTCCCTTGTAGACCCAACCACACTATTAAAATCTCATTACAATTTTGAAAATTTAAATTAGACAAAAGGTTGGAAAACTGATTTTAGACTCAAATTTAAATTTGTCTTACAATCATGACTCCTTAGCAACTTGACACAACACTTGGGACACTTGACCATTCTTATGCATCAAAATTGGGCTAGTTGAGGATGCCCCTGCATCATACTCCCAAGGGGGGAAAAATTTAAGTCCTCTTCATTCAAATTATCATATAAACGTGTATGCTCTTTACTTCCAAATTTGTACCTTGACTTCTTTTTCCTCCTTTCCATCTACTTCATGCTTTGATCTATCTGTCTCTACTTGTCATTCCTATGTTTCTATCTTTATTTACTCTTTATTTCTTGTCTTCTTTCATCTTCATGGAATTTAGTATAAATTTTGATTCTCTATCTATTTCCTCCTCTAACATTGTTGTTTCTACCTCTTCATCAATATACCTATTCCATTTTATATTTTTTTCCTTCCTTGGTGACATTTCCAAGGTTTCATTCTTGCTCATACTCTTATTGGTGCATCATCTTTTTTGAGATAATCGATTAAAAATTCTCTTTATTTGACTATCAAATTAGTCAACTCATCAATTTGTATCTTCTCTTCATGGATTGGTAAATCAATCTCATCCTCCTTTGCCTATTCATCTCTCTCCTCAAGCACTTCATGTGCTTCTTGCTTCTTCTTTGATCCAATGAACTCCTCAAACAAACCTATTGTATCTTTATTCAAAATATCATCTTCATCTTCAACATATTCATAAAAAATTGCATTCAATTCATTACCTAATCTTTGATTTTCATTTCTCCACTCTTCTTTATCAAATAGTTCACCATATTTAGGGTAGAAAAACATTTCATCTTTAGTTATGCCTTCACCTTTCCATTCATTAGCTTTTTATTCCCTATGGACTATTGTCCAATAAATTTATTCATCCCTATCATACTCTTCACTTTCCATTTATTGACCTACATTTAACCATGACAAATCAAAGTTATACTAAAAAGTTTTAGGTCCAATTGCCTCTCTCTGTTCCATCAACTTTAATTGTTTAATCATCTCCTTCTATTGGTTTTGCACACATTCTATTGCTTATTGATTCTCTTGCTCTTGCATCCTTTCTCTAAAACAACACTTAACCTTTTTTCTGATCTTGATTCCACATTTTAGACTATACACATTCCACATCTATATTAATTCTCTCTCCATCCTTACCAATGCATCCTTCATTTTTTTATGTCTATCTCCATCTTTTTCTCACTGTGGCAATCAAATTTAACCTTGTTTCTCACTTTTATTTCTACCTCTACTTTCATTTTATTTTTTAGTACCTCGCTTGGGTACATTCTCCTATCTTGTTGGCCTCACTTGGACCACCTTATTTTGGTTCACACTTGGGACCACTCTCACTCTCTATCTTAGACCTCATTAGGGCCTTTCCACCTCTTATTCTTCACTCTAGGACTATTTTATCTTTCCTAAGCTCTATTTATGAGCTTATCTCTTTTGAGCTTGTTATTAAATCTCTTGATTTAGGGCTTTCCACCACACTTCTTATTGTTTTCTTTCCTCACTTGTTAGATACCATCATCAATGCATATAAACTAAATAATAAACCACAAGTAATTCATACCTTTCTTAATTTACCTTCTTACTCTATCTTTTAACAAGACTCCTTGTAAACTACCTCCTGGATTACTTACGTATAATTTATTAATCAAAATGCAACATGCACTATGAAAAATGTAGTAAAAATGTATATACCTATTCTTAGAGCATCTAGATGGCTCTGATACTAAATGATGTATATCTAAACCATTTTTCTCTAACACTCTCCCCTTTTCCTTAATTCATTCATGCACCAATAGTCCTTTGGGACAACATGGAACAATGGTTACATGTTTTCTCATAATAGTTCATGGTTCTTAGGACCTTAGATGTGCTTCTTATTTACCTATTTATACCACTCATCTCATTCACAACCTTCTATAATGCATTAACTCACTTCTATACAACTCTGTCTGCCTTTTTGACCAAACCTTGTAGTCTTTTTTTCAAAATTTATTTGTGTACAAAATTTTATAGAGGTATTTGGGGAAATTATCCATTGATTCAAATACCTTCTATCAAGATGTTTATTTCTATGAAGTCTCAGCTTTTAACTCCTTTGGAATAACCCATTTCTCATTCTCTATAGCTTGCTGTTTAGGCTTATTAGGCCTGTCAATTTTGTTGGGATACTCAGTGCCCTTAATAAGTATGGACATGTATAAAAATCATATAATATATTAAAACTATATTCATAAACATACAAACTATGATAATGACCAAATTAGGGCATGTTCTATAGGTGGAATCTTTGGGAAAACTCATTTCAAAATAAAAACCCTAGTTTTTAGGTCTACAAGGTTTACATAACCCAAGAGCTTTCCATCTACTCCTATTTGTTTAAATAAAGGTTTAAAGACCCTATAAGGGTTGATTAGGCTCTCTATAACTTATGAGCACCACATCCAAGTATTTTATTTACATAATAACTATTATGTTCATCATCTACACCACTTCTTAATTAAAAACCACACTGTTAAGCATGTAGGGTTTGCTAATACTCATTTAGGGTTTTCACACTTAATTAAAGTTTAATATTTGTCTATAATGTTTCCATACACATATTTTATTTAATATCCATGCCTATAAATCATCTCAGAGTCATACGTGTATTCATAGTGTTATACCACTGTGGGTTGGACACAACCCAACACCAAATGTAGAGGGTTTAAAGACTTGTCACAAAAGATACATATTCACAACATATGACACCTTGTAAAATGATTGAGTACACTTAATAATACCATTTTAAAATCATATTGATATATATAAAATCTTTCTTATTCATAAACATAGAGGTCATGCACTTTATCCCACACAGGAAACTTTGATTCTTTATTTAGTTGGCAACTCAAAGAAATTGAACTCAATATAGAGTTTACTTAGAACATTAAGGAATATAAACCTTGAATTAAAAAAAATAATGTTATTCATGTTATCCTCAATAATTCCTTTACATTATCTTATGCTTATCACAATTCACAAACATAAAACATACAAAATGCAGGAAAACAGAGTGTTGACACAGTCAACAACTTTTGCATAAAATATGATAATTTTTCTTACTATAAAACCTTTATTATGGATTAGAATTATATATTAATCTCAAAGGGCATGTGGTTATACTAAAACCATTATCTAATAGAGTTTTACTTAAAACTTAAGCTCTCCCTCAACCTATCAAGACACATAGTAAAGTAATACATAATATGCAGAGTAAGCAGACCTATACATAAATTTTATTATCCTCAATTATGAAATCAAATTATTAATATATAAATATTATCAAATAATCACTTTAATAAAGTCATATATCACCTTTTTATTCATTTTACACTTTTTTCATTATAAAAAAGACTTTTCACAGTCTTATTTACTATTTTGGCAGACCTCCACTGCTTCTCTCAATATTGTCTACCTTGTTTTCTCCTTATCCTCCTTACCTCAAACCAGATACACTATATATATTTCCTAAATATGATCTAACCTCTTAAAACATGTATTTGTAACCATTTGTTAATTTTCAAAAACTCCTTATTTTACTCACCCACGTAGGGTGATGGATTCTTTGTTACCATTCTCATTACCACCTCACACCTTTCCTTCTAGTATGACCTCTAGGACTCCCTTACATAACCTGATCCCTTATATTCCCTTGTAGACCCAAACACACTATTAAACTCTGAATACAATTTTGAAAATTCAAATTATATAAAAGGTGAAAAAACTAATTTTGGACTCAAATTCAAATTTGGCTTACAATCATGACTCCTTAGCAACTTGACACAACACTTGGGACACTTGACCATCCTTATGCATCAAAATTGGGCTAGTTGAGGATTTCCCTCCATAAATTAACTTATGTTGATAATTATAATTTTGAATTTATAGGTTTGATGCATGAGAACAAGAGAAGG
Source organism: Torreya grandis (assembly GCA_037957365.1). Classification (NCBI taxonomy): domain Eukaryota; kingdom Viridiplantae; phylum Streptophyta; class Pinopsida; order Cupressales; family Taxaceae; genus Torreya; species Torreya grandis. The sequence goes on along the minus strand of JARHVA010000223.1, from coordinate 3,914,577 downwards.
TGTTTAGATTGATCTAAAAGGTGGTTTTGGATGCCTTGCTTATGTGTGAAGGTTTGAATGAGTGAAAAGGATTGAAGGAGGTTATTTTGTAGGGTTTTTTAATCAGATTGAGAATAAATTAAAGTTATAGAGTTGTTCATTTCATATATGTTGTGTTGGTTCTCAACATCTTAGGCAAGTTGGTGCTTGTCATCTCTAGGGATTGGTTCTCCTTGTGAAGTGGGTGCTTCACTAAATTCTCATGTTTGTAACCATATTATAAGACAAGTAGTCCATGTGTTTACAAGATTGAGAGTGGGTTTTCTCCCCCAAGAGGGACTCCCACATAGATCTTGTGTTATCTTACTTATCTTTCATGCTCATTATTATGAATGTGTTATTTGCTTCTTGATTGCTTATGATGTATGACTAAGGGTTTGAAGGTTTTAGATTGAATTTTTGAAATTTCTTGATTCATTGATTCACCCCCCTCTCAGTGATTGTACCTCTAATAGTTGGTATCAGAGTGAAACCTTCTTTACAAGTTTAACCACTTAAAGGTGATCTAAGGTACAATATGGGTAAAAAATAAAAGAACATCATGGATGATGAAAAAGTTTACCATGATAGTGGACAAGAAGAAATCTTCTATGATAGTGAGGAAAATGAAGTTAATCTAGAAGCTAGGCTCATGGGTGCACTTGGTGAAATTAAGGATTAAAACAAGAGGAATCATAAAATGAGGAATATGATTAAAGGTCTTGAAGCACAAGTCAAGTCTCTTGAAGGGAGTTTGTCAGGAGAGTCCATAAGAGATGAAAAGGAGAATCAAGAACTGATCAAGTCTATGGAAGATCAAGAATGTAGATTGAAGGATGACCTATCCAAAGAAGATAAGGAGGATAAGAAGACCATGAAATTTCTCATAATTTAATTAAAGGCTACAAGTTCAAGCATGAGAGCTAAAGAAGATGAATGTATTAATTGAAGGCTAATCTTGTTTCCCTAAAGGATGAATATGAAAAGGTAATAATAAATATAGGAAAGATTGAAGAAGAAAAAAATTGATCATTACAAGGAAAAGAGGATGGTAGCATGAAAGAATACAAGTTGAATGAGGTCAAAGGAAAAATAAAGAAACCAATCAAACAACCAAATGATTCAAGGTATGCCAAATCTTTTATGGGCCATTATTTTGTTTATCATCTTTTTGGTCATAGGGCAAAGGACTATATAAGAAGAAGCAATAAATCAAATGGAAATCATTTACATATTCAAAAAAAAGGTATGGAAGACATTATTTTCTATAGTTGTCAAAGAGTTGGTCACATTGCTAGGTTCTACAAGCAAAGACCATCAAGTCAAGATAAGTTCAATCAAGCTCCTAGAGTGCAAAAAAGAAGACAAGATAAATAGATCAATGCAATGAGATATTCATCCTAGAGTCATTATTATGCATGCAATAAATTTAGCCACATTGCTAGAGAATGTATAAGGAGAAGAAATCAGTTAAAGAAAGATCATAATAATCATCAAAAAAGGTATGAATGATATTATTTATTTTATATGTCATAGAGTTGGTCACATTGATAGGTATTGAAAGAATAGGTTGAATGAGTTTTTAAAGAAAAATAAGGTGTATGGAGCTCCTAGTGTGCAAGGAAGAGGTCACACATGGTTATGGAGACCTAATTCTATTAGAAGAGATCAGTTTGAGACCAAAGATGGTTTATTTGCCATGATATACATGAAAGAAAGTCATGAGTTTTTATTGTCTGCATTTGTTGACAAGTCTAAAGCAAAGAATGAAGTCAAGGATCTATTAAAAGTTAATTTGATGATAAGGTATGAATGTAAGTCAAATGAGAGTATTGAGATATGGAAGTATTGTGAGTTTTGGGACTTTTAGTCTCACTATGTCAAAGGGGTGTCTCTCTCTAGGCTTCAAGGATACACTTTACAAAAAGAGGAAGCTTGGTGGATGATTTTTAGGTCTTGGATGGTGTTGCATGACTAGAAATACATGAAGGTGAATTTTTATATCAATTTGAGGTATGAAAAACAAAGTATGATTGTTTGTTATTTTGTGTTGATTCAGTTCATAAGGAGTCATGTTATGATATGCAAGAGGCAGTCGTTGGTGTAAAGAGAGAGGTCTTTGAGGGCTAATTTTGTGAAGATGAGTTAAAATAGAAGAAAGGTATGGATGAAAATCAGATTTCATCCATAGTTGGTCTCTTAAGGTATCTTGATCTAGTGTAGTGCCTTAAAAGCACTTAAGAGCTTGGTTTTAGATGATTCAATCTACATTGTGTTAATTTTTGTTGTTCTGATCAGTAGTATTGTGACTCTTAAGAGAGGACTTGTGGGCCCTAAAATTTTAGAGATTAGTATGGAGTTAGGGAGAGATAACTCAAGTGTCTTAACTGTGGTATGATGTTTTGACATGTTTCTTGTGAGTAAGATGTGTCAAGGAACATATCTTGGTTGTATATGTGGTCATGATATAAGATGAAGCATTTGTGAGATGCTTCAATTCAATAAGCTTATGTTATTTGGTATGCTTCATCAGCTCAAGTGGAGTAGCTCAATTAAAGGTGTGAAATCAAAGATGATGAGTTGTTAAGATATTCTATTGCATAAAAAGACTAAAGATTAGGTTGATATGGAGTATGAGGAGAATGTATTATCATGAAGAAGGTCTCAGAGTTTTGTAGATGACAAGTTGTGCATGCCATGGAGTTAAGTGGAGTATGAGGAGAATGTATTGTCATGAAGAAAGTCTCAGAATTTTATAGATGATAAGTTGTTCATACCATGGAGCTAAAGGGAGCTAACTAGATTGAATGGCTTAGAGAGATGTGCATGATGTGAGAAGGAGCATATGTGAGATGCCTCAGTCATGGTGGAGATATGAAGATGTCTTCTATAGTTGTGATTTAAAGCATATTTGGATGATGATCTGATCAAAGAAAGCCATATCTTTTTGACAATGTATTGAATCCTCATGCATAAATATAGGGGGAAAATTGTAAATGTTCAGGTCTTAGGATCAGAGGACTGTGTAGTAGAATTTGAGAGAGAAGGTATGAAGGTAATTATGTTAATTCATCATTGTTGGAAATGGTCTGAAGATGCTCAAAAGGGTGCCTAAGCTTAGGTGACTTAGGGGGAGTCCCTCTTAATTTTTTAAAGGTAAGTTCATGTATTTTTTGATGTTTATATATGTTTTGTCTTCATAGAAGCTATGTATGATCAAAGAAGATTGTAGTCATGAAACATGTTTGAGAAGCTCAAGGTAAGAGGAGTTATGAAAAATGTTAGGGGGAGTCTATATCATCTCTCAAAGATGGTCCTTTCCTATTGTTGGTTATTGAAGTATTTTAAAGTCTGTAGGATTAGAATTTGAGCCCACTTTGTCATTGTGTTAAAGGGGGAGAAAGTGATTGAAGAGAGACAAAGTATGAACATAAGCTTTATATTGGTGTTTGACATCAATAATAAAGGGGGAGATTGTTGGAGGTTTGTCAATGATGTCTCCAAGGTGACAAAGGATGTTGATGAGGTGTCGCTAGAATGAAAATAACAAAGTGTGCTTCAATATTATTTAGTGTTATTACATAGTTATTGAGTGTTTGACATGGATAGATAGATGGTGGATGTTATTGATGGTATGGCCATGTTATAGAGACCCTATGGGGTGTTTTGAGTGCTTAGAGTACTTTTAAAAGTAAAATGAATTCATCAAAGCATGGTTTTTGATGTCTTAGGTTGTCATTGATGCCAAAGAGAGCATGTGGTACTAGTGCGTGAATGACAAAGAAATTGTGTTTGATAGTTTGGAGAGATATGGTACATGTGTAGGTATATAAGGACAAATAAGTTGTGAGGCATCCATAGATATATTGGTGAAGTTTTAGTGTGTCATTTAATTATTTGGAAAGAGAAACATGCATATTATAGCTTAAGAGAAGCCAGATCATTACTACACGTCATGTAGATATAAATGATCCAAAAATCTTATGTATTTTGTATAAGTAATCAAAAATTAAACATTGGTCAAATATTTTCATGGAGATGTTGTCTATAGTGCTAGGAAGTTACTTTGAAGATTTAGATTCTTGAAGTATTTTCTAGCTCAAGTTATAAACCTTAAAAGTTGCTCTTACAGAATGTAAGGACAAAGAAGAAGTTGTGAGGCATCCATAAATGTCTTGGTGAAGTTTTGGTGTGTCATTTGATTATTTGGAAAGAGAAACATGCATATTCTAGCTTAAGAGAAGCTAAACCGTGACTATACGTCATGAAAATATGAATGATCTAATAAGATTGTACATATTGTACAAGTAATAAAAAAGTAAACATTAGTCAAATATTTTAATGTAGATGTTGTCTATAGTTCCAGGAAGGTACTCTAAAGATTTGGATTCTTGAAGTGTTTTTTAACTCAAGTTATGAACCTTTAAATTTGCTCTTGTAGACTGTGATGTGCTAGAGACCGTCAAGTTTAAATGTGTTGAAATCTAGGGCAAACTAGTCATGATAGATCTAATGATGAGAATTTATCATCCAGATTATGATATAATAGTGCACATGGTCAATAATTCAAAATAACTTGAGGATGAACACATTGATGACATGTGTCACAACCATGGAGTTTGAGCATCAAATCTATAGTGAGCCTTTTATTTGATCAGATAAGGATCTAAAAAAGCACTTGATATTATTAGATAGTGATTTAATGGTGTGTATTAAGTCAATAAGTCAATATAATGCTCATAAGTCATGAAAGGCTTCCAAGTGGAAAAATATCATTGAATATTGACTGTAGGGTGTGTAGAACGTATGTTGGGTTGTCAAGTGACACAATCTTGGAAGCAAGGATCAAAGATCAATGGTGAGTGATGAGAGTTAAAGTTAGGAAACTCCAAAGGAGATAGAAAGAGTGTGTTTGAGAAAGATATGTGAGGGCACTAGATGGAGACAAATGTTTACATTGTTTGCATTACAAAGTGACTATTGACATTTGAAATAACAAAGGGAAAACTAGTTTGCAGTATTTTGCTAATATATTTTGATCTAGGATGAATTTATTGATGGTGTAAAAATAAAAGTTGAATAATACTTCAAGGATAATCCATAGAGTCTAATTAAAAAAAAAATATATTTTTATAGTTGTAGGTATTGAGCTCCAAATTTGAGTATGTGTTTCACCATGTTCTGTAAGTGACTAGAGAAGGATATTTGAGTTATTCTTGATATTATTTTAATGTTTCAAGATGAAATATATATTTGAGAGTGTTATAGAATATATGAGGACCATATTTTTGTATTTTGGAGTTTTTACCAGTCCATATTTAGTGTGAACAATTGCTTAGAAGTTGACTATGTTTGTTAAATACACTAGTAGTTTGAGTAACCATCTTACAAGGTGTTTTAAGTAGAGTTGAGGAAATAAATGAATATGAAGATGTCAAGGAAGTATAAAAGGTTCATGAAAAGGTATTTTGTATTCTTATGTTTCACATATTTAATTATGGAGAGTTAAAATAGTATAACTATATTTTGACTGTATGTGACCAGTCCAAGTGGTCATCATGAGAGAGTTGTTTTGAGTGCTTAGAGCCTGAGTGAAGGTTTAAAATGGAAATGGAGATGTTTAATAGGTAATGTATGATTTATTAATACATTTGGTTAAGTGTATTATTTGATAAAAGTGTTTATATGCTTCAGTTATATATGATAAACTTTTTTGTGTTTCTAGGCCTATTGGCTACTAGTCTAGAATGGATTAGTTCATGGTATGAGGTTGAGTTATAGGTGAACTAAACTTATGTGAAAGTAATCAAGGGAATATTGGAGATAGGTTTGATATTTTTAAAGTATTGGTGTAAGTTTAAGGTATTCCAAGAGTTTTCAAGTGTAACATGTGGATGTGAAGGCCTAATTATTTTGGGTCTCATGAAGGCCTAATGGAGGATTTGATCTTAAGGACTATGGCCGACCTATGGAATAGAGTGTTTCACAAATTTAAAATGTATAGAGACATGTTTCAAATGTATAACAATAATGGTAAGCATATTGGTTAACTAAGATGGGTTAGATGAGTGTATGGTATAAATACTAGGCATAATTGGCCTATTTGGACTGGTGTTGAGAGTTGTGAAATTGTGGAGCCAAACAAAGGAGAGAACCTTTGAAAGAGAAGGGATAGGTCATTAAGGACAAATAGAGAGTGAAGAGGATCAGTCATGCTTGTATGATCAATGTGAACACATAGGTCATTTGACTTAATGAGCCTAAAAGAGGCAGATTTAGTGAGTAAACTCTAGAGGCTAATCGAGTAAGTGAATAGACGAGCAAAATATTTGTGAAGGATGTGAGAACCATGTGGATGTATTGAGATGAATATTATATTTTAGGTTTAATGTATGACCTTTTTTTCATAATTATAATGTTGAATTTATAAGTTTAATGCATGAGAATAAGTGAAAGTGTGTAGATTGATTTAAAAGGTGGTTTTAGATGCCTTGATTTTATGTGAAGATTTGAATGAGTGAAGAGGATTGAAGGGGGTTGTTTTAAAGGTTTTATCCATAAAATTGAGAATTAATAAGATTTATATATTTTTTCATTTCATAGATGCTGTGTTGGTTCTCAACATCTTAGGCTAGTTGGCGCTTGTCATCTTTCAGGGTTGGTGCTCCTTGTGAAGTGGGTGATTCACTAAAGTCTCATGTTTGTAATAATCTTATAGGAAAAGTAGTCAATGTGTTTATAAGCTTGAGAGTGGCTTTTATCCCCCAATAGGGTTTCCCACATAGGTCTTGTGTTATCTTTCTTATCTTTCGTATTTATTGTTATGATTGGGTTATTTACTTCTTGATTAATTATGGTGTATGACTAAGGGTTTGAAGGATTTAGATTGAAGTTTTGAAATATCTTGATTCACTGATTCATCCCCCTCTTAGTGATTTTAACTCTAAAAAATAATACCCAACAACATTATAACTAAAATACAACACAATAATAAGGATTTTATAAAAGAGGTTATTAGTCAAATAGAGGAGGATCTAGGGTTAGACATAGAGGGGGTTATCATGGTGGCAGAGGAAATAGTTATCAATGCCCTCTTTTACAATGTTAATTATGCAGAGAGTATAACTATGTACTATGCAATTATGTTTTGAATCCTCAAATATAGTCTTACTATGCATACTTCAGGGTATATGAGCAGTACAAGACAAAAGAATCTTGTTTTAGAAAATCAAAGAAAAAAAAAGGCCATTAGGAATGTTAACATGGTGAATGCATAGCCTAAGGAGGATGATTTTTTGAATGCTATTACAAGACATCAACATGTAATGAGACGATTGCCTCCTCTCAAAATGCCTCAGGACTAGGGAATCCAAAAATCAAAATAGGAAAAATACTCAAAACTAGCTATAGAAAAGGGGCTAATGTATGAAACTTAGTAGATGTTAAAGAATATTCATGACTAAGCCACCATTGAAGGTGATGCTGCAGAAAAAAATGCCTAAATGTATGGTTATATTGTGAGTATTATACAATAGGAAGGAGTTGTTATTACATTGATATATTTACTAAAGCTACTAAGTACATTGAATAATGAAGATATTTCCCAAAACATTACAAATCTACTACATAATTAACTGAAATGTGTGTAATGAGGGTAACATAAGACATAATTTTTTTTTTGGTATGTAAAAATAAAGAATCCATGGGATGTAGATATGTGAATCAACATTGAAGTTATAGGATTTAAAATTCCAAATGTTATCTTTGATTTTGGTAGCACAGTTAACATGATTCCCAAGTCTACATGGGAGGCGATTGGACAATCAATTCTTAGTTATAAACTAATGACTCTAAGTTTAACATACTATGAAAGGGTTAAACCCTTTGGCTACTTAGAATATGTTGAGATCAAAGTCATATAATTGATCATTCAATTTGACTTTGAAGTCATTGATATGAAGATAACAACAACTCATTATCCTACACTGATTGGTAATAAATGGACATATGATGGTAAGATGAATATTAATACTATGAAAAAATTAGTTAGAGGTGCATGAAGGAGATAAGATTGTATTCATTCCTTTACATAAGGCACACAAACCCTACATCATTTTTGCTGAACTAGAGTCTCCTTATGTCACACAAGAAACTATCTAGATGAAGGTAAACTCTAAGGAAAACCCAAAAGCTCTGTGCGTAGCCGAGTGTAATTTATTGTATGGGCATAATAAACCTTAGGTGCAATATTTACTTACTAAATGATTGAAGACATCTAAATAATGGAATCCTAAACTAGATATTACTTAGCCATTGGTACCTTAATTTGTCATATAGGATTGTGCCTCCATGTTTAATAAATTGCCTACTTGCTTAGAAATTGATTTTCTCTATCAAGTAGATGATCATATACAAGATTATATAGAGATGACCAGATAAGGTACCTTGCCTTGGGAAATAGATTTGTTTATAAGAAAATACTTAGATACACATCTATTCAATTAGGCTCATGGTGATTATGAACTCTGACCTATGATAATGGTCTTTGCAATAGAAAGATAACTTCCTTCGTACTATATGATTGAGGATATCAATTAATTCATTTTACACTTGCAAGTTCATGGGATTATGATTAGTCAGTGGGTCAGTGCCTTGAATTAAACTTTGAATGGATTTGTAGTGACATGGTGGAAAATTCATATAAATGATCAGCTTTATTGGGATGATGTGTGCAAATTTATGATTAGTAGATTTCAACTATCATAGGTAATCATAAGTAATTGGCCTTACTTTTAGGAAGGTGAGTGACTTGAAATCTATATCCACAAATGTGTTGAGGTTTGGATTGAAGAACAAGTGACACCTAAGTAATGGGTTCATATATTTAATTACACACTTACCCCTTTACTATCAACTTGGTATATGCATCAAGAATATAGGAGGTTGACAAAGTATTGGGTGCAGGTGCGAAGTGACTTCATAAAAAATTGTGTTTGAAGATGAGAACCTTGTGGTTCATAATGCATTACTCAAAATCAAATATTTCCTATGTCATGGGTGTGTTAAGGATTTAAGCACCATGATGGAGTCTACTACACAAAAGAATGCAACCTGTGATCTCAATACAACACTATGAAGATATAAAGATACCAAGATGGAAGAACAATCTCTTATGCAGCCATGCCATCAAATAAAGGATGAAGAGGAGGAAACTAAATATTTAGATACTAATGGTGATATTGATATGATAGATTTGTTTGAACCTAAATAGCTTATAGAACCATTACAAGATCCATTCGTAGGATCAATTGAATAATAAAAGTTACATATCATATAGATTATGGAAAAGGAAGGGTAAATAATGTTGGGAGAATATGTTACTAAGGAAAAGTGCAAGATTTATTATCAACCTATTAAAAATCATGTGGAAAACATAGAATGCAAGGAGATTCCTAAACTAGCACATATAGGTGACTATTGGATTGAATCCAAAGTTTAGGAAGCTATATAATTCCTATAGGAATATCAAGATGTGTTTCCCATAAATTTCTTAGAAGTTAGAGGAGTAGATCCTTCCCTAGGTGAAATATATATCTAGCTCAAGGAATGTGCATGAACCATAAATAAAAGGCTATATAATTTGAATCTAAACATGAAGTTGAAATTGAAGGCTAAATTGGATAGAATGTAAGAAGCAGGTATAATATATCCTATAGAGAAGGAAAATTAGGTTAGTCCCATGGTAGTAAAACCTAATAAAATAGGGAAGATAAAATCATGTGGTGACTGTCAAATTTTAAATGATGCATGTGTGAATGATCCATTTCTGATTCCCTTCACAATTGAAGTTTTGGATTCTATCGTAGGTCATGAAATTTGATCCATCACAAATGGGTTCAATGGCTATCATCAAATACCCATTGCAGAAGAAGACATAGCTAAAATAAATTTTATGATAGAATGAGGATCCTTTGCATACAAGGTAATGCCTTTTGGCATCAAGAACACACCTACAATTTTTTATAGAGTAGTGGTGATTGCCTTTAAGGATTTCATTCATGAATTCCTAGAAGTATATCTCAATGATTGGGCACTATTTTTAATTGTTTAAAGAGCACTTTCCCAAGTTTCACCTCATTCTAGAACACTATTGAGACCCATGCATTGCCTTGAGTTTGAAAAAGTGTTTACTTTTTACACCTTTTGGTGTCCTGCTAGGTCATGTGATGTGAAGTGAAGGGATTTTAGTAGACCAAGCTAAAATTGTAGTCATTCTTAGTATCCCTCACCCATCAACTCCATGAAAGTGTGATCCTTTCTTGTCCACATAAGTTACTATTGTAGCTTTATCAAGGGATATGTAGCCATTTCATCCCTATTGGAGTATTTATTATGCAAAGGTATGAAGTTTATCTAGACTTTCATATGTCAAGTAGCTTTTATAAAACTAGAATAGAGATTGGTCACTGTGCCTATTCTCATATTTATAGATTGGAGTAAGCCCTTTCATGTGCATGTTGATGCTTATGGTATTGTAGTTGATGCTATGCTTATGTATCCAAGAGATGGTGGATTAGACTATCCCATACATTTTAAAAGCTAAAAGTTATCTGATGTAGAAAAGAATTATACATCAACTAAATGGGAAGCATTGAGTATAGTGTTTACACTATATAAATTCAAACATTATCTTCATGTGACACTATTTCTATAAATTTTTGTGTATTATTTAGAAAAGGGAAAGAATAAACTAAGTACAGGTTGTGGTAAGAATACCTAGTTATGGTTTTACATGCATTGTATCAGAAGATTGTGAAAAGTTCCTCTTTGGCTTGGGAGGATGACCTGCATGTAAGACAACACTAAGAAGATTTATTTTTTAGATAAGTAGATAGGTGGATTTCCTAGCACTAGCTAGATCTTGGAAGTAAGAGCTTCCTTAGGGGCTATCAATCCACCATTTTGAAATAATTAAGTTTATAAAGTAGAAAGAAAGTACTTACATCAATTAATGAAAGATTATTAAAATTGATTACAAGAATTTATTGATAAAGATGTATGATAAAAAGCTATAAATAACACAAGGTAGGTGGATACCTATGTTAAATGGTTCAAGTATATCCCAAAAAATTAGATAGAGGTCTGTGAATAGGTAGGGACATAAAAAAGTGTGTTTGGTTGGGTGTAGGTAGGTGAATGGAAGTTGTTGGTTTTAGGTGCCATAGTGAACCATCGATGGTCTAGTTGACCATTTATAGCTAGGGGAACCATTGATGGTTGGGTGACCATTGTCAATTGGGCCAACCATTGATGGTTAGGCTAACCATCATTGGTTGCCTCTGGGTAGAATTGGGCTGAGTAAATTATTGGTTAATAAGATTCTAGAGGTGAATCTTGAGAGGTGCATAATGGTTGGACTGATGTCACAATATAAATAGAGTGAGTGGATACAAAAAAACAAGTGCTTGTCTTACCAAAAGTGGGTTAGGTGGATAATTGAGGTGGATTATTCATTATAGCAGTTGGCCATGATTCTAGTAGAATGTTAGTGCTTAGAGAGCTCAATGAGGAGATGGCAACAAGTTGGCCTAATGATATAGATACTAGATTACTAAAGTGCTTGTAGATGATTGACCTAGAAAAAGAGATTTTAGACATACAAAAAGCTCTTGATAATGATTTTAGATCCTTTTCCTCCTACAACTCTTTTCTCTTTTTATATTCAAGGGCAGGATGTTGAACTAGGGGTTCTGACCAAGGCTTCTAATTATAAGTCATCCATACAATGCCTTGCAATTGGATTGGGATGAATTATATTTATAAAAGTGAGGTGGGTGTGTGTATGTGGTTTGCATGCTAAGGTTTAGGCAGTGTAACCTGATCATCACTGGTTAGAGTTACCATTATAGGTTAGCCTGATTGTTACCAGTTGAGGCTAAAGGGTAAAATAGGCCCAAGGTTGGTTTTGATCTAGTTAAGTTAAATTGATTACATGCTTGGTTTGGTTAGGGTTAATGGGTTAAATGTTATTGAGGGGGCCCTAAGGTAGTATATTGGGTTATGACATTTGGAATGGTAGTGTGTAGATTTATGGTGTCTACATTTGCCCCTTTTTATTATGTAGCTTGAGTCAATAAGCTGTAAAACAAAAATTGACATTGGTCAAGGGTCTAGTTACCCTAAGTATGGGAGGAAGGTTCCCCCTCAAATCAAGATTGGATGAGGTGAAGCAGAATTAGGTCTAGGTTTGATAATGGGTAGTTGGTGCATCTCTAGGTAGGTGGCAAAAGAAGGGTTGATCATTTGAAATGCAAAGTTACACACAAAATGTGACTACATGTATAAATCAAGATTGCATAAAGGATAAATTTTCTAATGTTGGTAAAAATAAAGGTTGATGCAAAGAAGATAAGTGACTAGTGTATCATGCAACCATATTTAGGTGTGGCAGTTGGATACACCTGCTAGTCTCCAAAGTAGGGTTAGTGTTTCTATGGGTATCCAGGGTAGGAAGTGCTCTTAGGGAAAACACTAATGGGTCAAGTGTCATACGTATTCAAGGTAGGGATTTCTCTTAAAAAGATACAAATGATCTGGTTACATACGAGGTCATGCAAATGATGAATAATCAATATGGCAAGATTAGTCTAAAAAACCAAAAGGACCAAGCATAATTAGCATAAAAATATACAAATAGCTAGATTTAAATGATCAAGGTCGAGTTAGACATTATCAAAGGTGGGTGCATTTGGGTTGGGGGTGACTGAGCTAACTCCATATGCACTAGGCAAGTGGACACTACCTACATAGTTCCATGGACATTACTATCCAACAAGATCTTTAGGCCAAATGTAGTTCTGCTAATGGGAGGTAAATGGGTACCCCAAAGTGTCATACGATAGGGTCATGTTTTGGTTTGAAATTCAAAGTCTAGGTAAATAGGTGATGTGAAAAAGTTAGCACTGAGCAAGGGCTACTTAAAGAAAAGGAAAACTAGGTACCCTAACTGTCGATGGTCATGGATTGTCCCAAAGGTTGATCGATGATAGTCACCCTGACCATCATTGGTTAGGTAAAAAACATAAAATATATGGGTAAAAGTAAAAAAGTGAAGTCATTTTCACATTTTACATTTGCATTTGATTGCTCTAGGTAATTTTGTGTATTTTTGGCACTACGCTGGAGCTGGAGCTATGCATGAGATTGATAGGAGAATGTTGTGGCAAGTGAGATGTATAAAATTAAAGGACAAAACTATAAGGGGAATAGGTTGAATAATAATTGCTAGTGAGATTAGGTGCATTAGATGAAAATAGGTTAATAGATAGAGGTGGTCATTATGTGTCATGATGAATTGATTGGTTTTGTAGGCCCATGAGTAGATCCAATTAAGGATCAAGTTCCCACACTCTTTATCAAGGTCCAAGATGTGATGATAGTGAACAAGTGGAGGAACATAGAGGCTATGGGGTCAGGCATGATTCATCATTACCAATACTTATGATGAGATCTATGTATGATTATAATACTCATCGACATATGGGATCCCACAACAATCACATTCTAGTTACCTATCAGAGAGATCACCATCTTACTAGTGGATGTGATGAGGATCATCTGATTGCCCATTCAAGGAGATCCAATGTACCATATAAAGAGTGATGAGGTTGATTATCACATGTACCTAATAAATGGTGTAGATCAAGCTCATGCATAGTTTCACATAGGTGGATTCAGGTTCAGTCTACTATATCAAAGGGCTCTTGAGGGTAGGTGTTTAGTGATGATGATGATTATGGCCTTGACCTACTTTGTGCTATCAGATTTAGTTGGTGGTTGATTCCCATACATATTACTCATTATTTTAGTTGAGATGTTACTTGGGAAGACCATGTTTAGGTGGACCCTATTATTATTGATTCAAATTTATAGAGAGTTTTAGTGGTTTTGAGTACACAGGTGCTATGGTATTAGCGTTAGCTTCATTCTTCACTATTGAGCTTTTGAGCACATTTGGGTGTTAAGACCCTTAAGACTACCAATGGAGGGTTATCTATCGATATATTACAAAGTTGGATTCCTTTGATGGAGTAGAGGAGGTGTGATGATAGGTGTGGGTGGTAGATCTAAAGACATTGAGTGGTTTTAGGATGCTTTGGAGGGGTTGGTGCCAAGAGATGTGATATGGTGACCACATGTTGGATGGATGAAATAGACAAGATATAGATATCACACCCTAGGGATATAGAGATAGTGATGGATAAATGGTAGATAGGAGATAGAGATGGAGTTGATCCTATTCAACTAGGTGTGGAGGTAGTTTGGTCTGGTATAGGGGATTTTCCCTAACATTCTCAGGTAAAAGAGAGAGGAGGCTGAGTTCTTGCTTCCTGAGCCACAATCATAAGACATGGTACATGAATTTGAGGAGTTACTAGTAAGAGGCATAATTGATGATGCAAGTATTGCCAATGGCTATGCAACATGGTATCAGGGTAGATATGTCATGGCTAACTTCAGATGGGGTGATGGGTGCTAACAGGCCATGGATATTGATTCAACAAGAGCACTGAGATAGGGATATGGATAGGCAACAACAACACTAGTAGCTACATAAGCACAAATCACCACTTTATAAGGGTAGGTGGCCACTTTACAGGGATAGATTACTAAATTATAGGGGAAAGTTATGACTATCATAGTCATGAGGGATCGAGCATAGGCTACCCTCTAATTAGTTACTATAGAGTGATATTTCTTGAGATAGGGTGGTAGAGTAATGGTAACACTAACTAGTTTTGTCCCCCAAGCTCAGTACTTGGCTACCATATGAATCCATTATATTCAAGCAGTGGTTGATAAAGGCAAGGTGGTGGGAGTATAGGGTTAACCTAGTATGTGGTGCCATTTTTTTTACCCCAAGATAGTGGGTTGGAGTGGCAAGACCATAGGTAGGTATCCTAGGAGGGCCACCACTAGATGGGAGTACATGTATAGGTACAAGTATAGGTGGTGCTAGCAGTAGTGGTGTGAGTGGTAGTGGTTTGATTGCCTTAGGGGCTTGATTTGATTTTTTTACTGATATGTATGATTTTGATTCTAACCTACGTACTAATGTAATGAGATGTATATTTTCTTGAAAGAGAGTTTACATATTGTCACATGTATTATTTATGATGAATCAATGTATATGATTCATGGTTTATGACGTTATATATGATGCATGCTTATGATTCATGTGGTGTTCATGTTTATGGTTATGCATGTTCATGCTTTATGTGTTAGGAGATTTTTGACTTAGTAGCCTAGGCATGTAATGCTTAGAAATTTAGCTATGATGTGATGATTCTATTCATGGGTGCATAGTACATGTTATTAATGATAGTGTAATCTTAATGGCTTTGTTTATGGTTATATTGATGTGTTTTTCATGAATTTATATTGTAAGATGGATTGTATTAATGTTATGGTAAATGGATAGATCGATAGATGATATATGCTATGGTTCATGATATTTTGATCATTGATTCTATTTGTGCTTGTGATGATGAATGGTATAATTAGTATTGTTCATGATATGATATATGTTCATGTAATATCATAATGGTAGATGGATAGGATGGTGTTTATGGCATGATATGATTTTATTGTGTTTTAATCATAAGTAGATAAAGGATGTAGTGTGTAGACATAGTTGATGATGTTTATGTTTTTAATTTGATATTTTTTGTTTACAATCATGGAGATAAAATGTGAGTATGGTTAAAGATAAGAATAAATGAAGTAAGTAGGTAACAAACTAGAAGTGTAGGAAAGTGATAAGAATCATGAGAGGTATGTGTACATGAATTGATAAAAGGTAAGAAAAGGATCATGATGCCTCTTCATTGGTAAGGACCAAAAACAAAACCCAAAGTTAGATTGGCTTAGTGAAAGTAAGCCTTTCAAATGCTTCACATTAGCATGCTTAGGTTGATAAATAGGTATAATGATCTCCTTGTGTCAAATAAGTGCATAGTCCCATGCATATGACATGTGGAGGGAGAATGGGTGAAATTGGAACCATTAGTGAGACTAGCATGCCTTTTTTGTAGGCTTATAATGATGTAGTATAAATAATTCCATGCTCATATATAAAGTGTAGACTGATCGATGTAAAAATTCTACTAAGGAGAGCCGATTGTGGATTTCCAAGATTATTACTATTATGAGAGTTGATTGTGGCTTTATCATTACTTTTATTTTTGTTGAGGGGTATTCTCTATTTTTGAATTTTCTTTAGGGTTAGAGAAGCTGATTGATGCTAAAAGTTTCAACGAAATTGCTAACTTTTATAAATTCTTTGCTCAACCATCCTTTGAGGGAGTGGTCTGAGTGTATATGATTAGTTTAAATACTTTTGATAGCTATCCTTTGAGGGAGCATTCCACCTTATGTTTTACAATTTCAGATGTGTTATCAATAACTATCCTTCAAGGGAGTAGTCTGAAAATGTTAAGGATGACCCATGATTTATTTTTGACTTTTGATATTGCTTATGCTTGACATAGACTTGCTTATACATACTCAAGGGGTTACCTTTATAAAGGCAAAACTAAGGGCACAAGAAGGTTTAGTAGGTGAAAAGAGGTTTAGGTGATGACCATGGGAATCTATCTTGAAGAGGGAAAATAAGTACCATGAGAATCATGCCATGGGTAGAGCCATGGTACCCATAGTTTAATATTAGGCTATGACTATGATGGATAATCAAATGATTCAATTATAGTTTGTTGTCCCTAAAAGGGGTAAATGAATGTGATTGCAAGGGATGATCTTAAGTTAGACAAATGATGATTATGACCCCTATTTAACAATAGAAAAGATGTAGATGTGAAGCATTGAGAGGCTCAAGTTCTGGTTTTCCCTCGAGAGAGGATAAATGATAAGCTCCTAATCCATACTTATGAGTTATGACGTAGGGTCTAATCCAATTGAAAAAAAAATTATCCCTTTTGCTTTTCTCCATATTAGTTACATGTTGATTTTCCTTGAAAATAGGATCTTCAATATTAAATTCTCAAAATTTTAGGTGTTTTTTATAGGCATTTTTTGTTCATTCTTGATAGACATGAAGATGGGAAAGAGAATCCAAATTGGGCTAAGCGTTCTTGATGGTGACCATCCTCTGAAATAAGGTCACATAAAGATATTTGAAGAGAAGGTATTTGGACTTCAAGAGGTAATAAAACCCAACCTATAAACACAAGAGAAAAATGGGTATCACCCGTAGGGTTTGAATACTAGTACAATATGCCCATAAGGCAAAAGGGATGTGCAGGTGCTAATCCCAAACTAAGGCATTGACCATTTAGTAAGCATGTTGTTAAGGGTTTTGTTAGAGGCCTCTGCTTCTCCCTTTTCTTATGGGTGATAAGGTGATGAGAAGTTTAGTTTAATTCCAAAGACATCACAGAGACCTTAAACTTGTTTATTTTTGAAGGATTTACCTTTATCGGTGATGATCTTATGGGGAACACCAAAGTGACATATGATATGATGGTTGATAAATTTGATAATATTTTGATCTTTTATCGAGTCAAGAAGAATAGCCTCCAGCCATTTAGTGAAATATTCAGTCGTGGTGATGATAGAGTGGTGTCACTATGAAGAGTGGGGATTGATTTCACTAATAAGTTTCATACCCCATTATGAAAAAGGCAAAATATCAATGGAAAATTGAAGGCTATGGCTAGGTACATGATGTAAATTAGCATGTTTTTAAAACTTGACATACCTTTTCACCTAATCAGAGCAGTCTTGGTTAAGGGTAGGCCAATAATATCCTAGGTGAAGGAAATGCTTAGCCATAGTGAGTCCACTAAAGTGGATCCCATAGATACCATCATGGTTTTATTTGATAGTGTGAGAGGATTTAGGACCATGATGGAAACTAAATATGATGACATTAAAACCATATTTTTAAATAATTACTCCCATAATGGTATAATGGGAGGTGCTCTGGATAAATGCTCGATTGGAATTCCTAGAGAGGCTAGAGGGAATGATGCCAAGGTGAAGGTAGTTGAAGGTTTGTTGATACCAAAGGTTAGGTAGGATCTCCACACTAAAAATGGTTGGAGTGTCTGACTTGATGTAATAAGGTTTGGTGAGGTTATGGATAATGATTGATATCTTAGAGTCTGATGGTGCTGATGGGATTTAGAAAGTAAGAAAATCCATTATGTCAGAAAACTTGTTAGTAGATCATGGGGTGGTTGGAATGTGGTAGTGTTTAAATGATGTCAAGAGTTCTAAGATAAATTATCTGTATAGTTACAAAATCTGATTCTTACATTGGTAGATACTATTGACTTGATTAACCACAAGTTGGGAGTACCTAAAAATATTGATTATTTTGACTCCCAAAGCGAACATGGTTTGGAGGCCTATCACTAGAGCTTAATATTTGGCCACATTATTGGTACATTCAAAGTTAGGTTTAAAATATAAAGGAAGTGGTTCACCAACAAGGGGGATAAGGATGATATTGACTCCCCTATCCTGTTGACATTTAGAACCATAAAAAAACATGGTTACATGATTGGTAAAATACATTTGAGATTGAATTATTTAGAAATTTAAGAGGGAGAGGTTGGGTGTCTATTAGGGGTGCATCAACCAATTGGTTGGAAATGAATTACACTTAATTAACTTTTTCTAGAGGAACTCAAGGTCAAACTCAACTAAAAGCATGAGCCACTTGGCCATATACTAGTTTTGGTATGGCTTGGAGTGTATGTACTTGAATGGGTCAATATTAGTTATGACAAAAGTTTTATGGTTAAAAAGATAGTGGTAAAGTTTGGTAGCCATAAAAACTAGAGCCAAACATAGTTTCTTGGTATGTGTGTATCAAGTCTTATACTCGACAAGTGTATAGCTAATGTAATAGGTGGATTTCTCTTTGCATTATTCATCTTAATGGGAAAGCATTGCCCCTAGGGAATGGTCAGTGGTAGAGATATAAAGGTAGAAGGGTTGGCCATCCTTAAGAGGTGTGAGGATAGGTGGAGATAGAAGGTACTATCTGAGTGCATCAAAGGCCTTTTGACAACCAAGATTCCACTTGAAAGAGATATCCTTTTTCAAGAGGTGGTAGAAGGGTTGACACTGATTGGAGAGTTGGGAGACGAAGTGATGAATGGATTGGAGCTTCCCTTGTAAACTGTGGAGTTGCTTAAGATTGGTTGGAGGTATCATCTCAAGGATGGATTTAATTTTGATCGAATCAACCTTGATTCCTTGAAGGGAAATGATGAAGCTAAGAAGTTTGCTTGACAAGACCCCAAAAATACATTTCTTGGGATTGAGGTGAACATGATAATGGATAAGTCACTCAAAGATAATATTGAGAACTGCTAAGTGGTCTTTGTAAGGTTTAGACTTCCCAAGAATGTCATCCACATAGTCTTAGATGATTGTATGGATAAGGTCATGGAAAATATAGGTCATGAAATGTTGGTAGGTTGCACCAATGTTCTTAAGATCAAAGGGCATGAATATTCAATATAAATTCCCCCCATGGGGTGATAATGGTAGTCTCGTGCTGATCTTTAGGGGTAATCAAAATTTGATTATAAACCAAGAATCTATCTTTGAGTTACAACATCTCATGGCTTGTCGTAAGATCAACAAGTTGGTCAATGCCTGGTAGAGGAAAGTCATACTTTGGATAGATGAGGTTGAGGTCATGAAAGTCCATAGAGATACATAGTCTCCCAGTGGATTTAGTGATAAGCATGATGTTTGAAACCCACTGAGGCTAATCAATGGATTGAATGAAGTTAATAAAAAGGAGGAATTAGAGCTCTTATTTGATAAAGAGAGCTATGTGATGATGCATTTAGTAGAGTTTCTATCTAATAGGCTTGGTATCATGATTAGTCACAATGTTATGGGTGGCAATGGTTGGGTCAATTTTGAGCATGTTAGCATATGACCAAGTGAATGCAATATTATAGTCCTAGATGAAGGTAGAGAAGTCCTATAGTTCCTTAGGGTGAGAGTTGGGCCTAGTTTCACAACATGGGGGTTGTCTAGAGTGCTTATGTCAGTATCCATGGTGGTTTAATTCAACATGGTTAAGGTCTATAAAGGTAAGGATTTGTGGATGAAGAAATCAAGTGTACCAAGGTAGGTGAGAATAAAATCATCATCCTGACACTTGATAGTGTGAATGGTAGGAGAGTCTTCTCACACCAATTTAGGATGGATTAAAGGGATGGATATGGGCACCCCTTCCTTTTGATAATTTAGGGGGCCAAGGGTAATCATGTTGATGAAAAAAATTTAGGTGGGATGATGTCCTCATCCTCACACTTAGGTAGATTGGGTATTGGTGAGGAAGGGGTCTCTTCTTCAATAATTGTAGCAATAGGTTGTTTGGCTTTCTTCTTATTGGTTAGAATAAAGCCAAGGCCATGTTTCTTATGAGGCTTATGGGTCTAAACTGAGATAAATGTGTGTGGGCCATGCTCATACCATCCTAAGCTAAATCCTTTCTAGGCACACCTATGGAGGTATAGCTTGGTGAAGTCTGGGTTGTCTAAATAAGAGAAGTTAGAGATGAATGGTTGAGGTGGAGAGGGAGTGGTGGTAGCATTAAGTGGCTTATCAATTCCCCCATAGATAAAGTGGGTTTGATAGCTTAGAGGCCCAAAGGGGGTAATGGCTCTAATTTTTGGGTCATAACTTGGTTGGTGGTTGAGCTTTCTATATTTTTGGGGAGTTTAAAAGGCATCAAGGGTGAGGAGGTGGTATTATAAAAGGGTAAGGCATTAAAAGGTAGGTTCTAAAGGATTAATGATGGGTATTTGGTCTATGAGAATAGACAAATTGGTAAATGCCTCAGTGGAAGGGGAACAATGGCTTTGGATTTTATGGTTGAGGGCTTGGTGGTGGTCATTTGTGGTGCTTTGGATGGAGGCAAGAGAATGTCATTAGGTTAGTAGGTCATATTTCATGTTGTAAAAGGGTTAGGGTCAGCTTTTATGGTAACAACTTGACCTTTATGTTCAAACTTGACACAATGATGGATGGTGGAAGGTACACAACCCATGACACAAATCCAAGGTCTTCTTATTAAAATAGTATACTAGAATTCACTTTCAACCACATAAAAGAGTTATGGGAACATGTGAGGTCTTAGTCAAAAGTGAAGAATGATGATTCCCAAGGTAGTGGACATAGTTTTGTTAAAGGATCTAAGGATGGTTGAAGTTTTGGACATGACATTGTTTGGTAACTTGAGTTGGTCATAAGCATAGGAAGAGATGATGTTGACACTAACTCCCCCATTGATCATAACCCATTTGATGTAGGTTTGGTTGATATGGGCTATAATAAAAAGAAGGGGATCTGGGTCCTTTAGATGGATAGAAGGTATCTTTGAGTCCTTGAAGGTAACAAGTGTAAAGAGTTATAGAGCACCTACAAAGGCCTCTATAGGTTAGGAGTCTCATGTTCTAACCTCAATAGCTTGCATATCCTATATCATGGCTTGATGATGGTGGGGTGAGGTGGAAATGAGCTAGTAGGGGCTCAACTTGGCTGGGGTCTAATGAAGTTGTTTAAGAATGACCCTCTTGATGGATTCAGAGGGTTTAGCCTCTGAGGTGCCTAAGATGGTAACCTTGGGCTTAGCTATATATGTAGAGGTTTGGATTGGTTTGGTTTAGGATGAGTTGGTGGGTATGTCTATGGAATGCACACTTTGTCCTTCCCTTTATCCTTTGTTTGTGATCATGTGACCACATTTATGGTATGAAAAGAGGGGAAATGTGTGATGGGAGGATGGGTATATTCTCTATCACTCTGAGGTGAGAATGGGGGATTAGGAATGTGTTGGTGATTGGCTATTGGGTGTATTGGTGAAGGAATGGATGGAATTTCATCTAGTAAAAGATCATCCTCATCATAGAGTTGGTAGATAATGGCCTGAAAAGATTTGAAATTATCTGTGTCATGCATAAGTGCACTGTGATAAGAGCAAATTTGATGATCATTATACTAGGCTAGATTTAAACTGAGAGGATTGAAAGGTTTGATAGGAGGTAATATGAGGTAAGAGGTCTATAATAATCTTAGAAGAATGGTCATATAGGATTCCACTAGAGGTAATAAAGGTTTAGGGATCATGGTTTTGGTTGGTAAGATGGGTGTGTTGGTGGCAATAGGTTTGGTGAGAGATGGTTTGGGTAAGGTGGTGTTTATGGTTGATGGTTTTGGTTTAGGTATGTTGGTATTTGGGGTGATCAAGTTTGATGTCTTATTATTGGTAATCTAGAAAGGACTAGTGCATCAGATAATAAGTGGGATAGCATAACTAATGGCAGTGGGTGACATATGTTAAAAGGGTTTTTTTTAAAGCAAATTGGAAGGGTGAGGCCTTAAGATAGAGGGAAAGGTAGAGGGAGGTAGAGTCTTAGTCATGCATCCCTTCAATGTTTTCATCCTCTTGGATGGTGTGGGTTGAGACTTGGGTATAGGCTTGGGCGAGGTTAATTCCACTTTCAAGTATGGGTGAACCAAAATCTAAGAAGGGAAGGCACCAAGAGTTTTGAAAGGTTTGGTTGGTGATGAGGTGGTTAGAGAGGTGGATATTTTGGTTGAAAAGAAGGTGAACGGTTGGTAGAAGTTTTTATTAGTTTAAAAGGCAATGGGGAAATTATGGATTGGTTGGTTAGAGGCATGCTAGAAGGTTTAGGTTTGTTGATGTAAAGGAACCCTAGGTGTTGCCAAAAAGTGGCTTGATCCATGTTTGGTTTTGTGACCATACCTAAATTTTGAATAAGTTTAGAAAGAGGTCTATATGCCAATTTCATGGTCTAGGTATCAGGTACTGAGGATACACCTATGGGTTAAGGAGGAAGGTTGATAACCTCATCTATTTCCTTAAGCAAGGGAGGTAAGTTTAGGTTGGGTGGCTGCTCCATGAGGGGTGTTTGTGAAAAAGTTACTTCCCTAAGCATGATGTCCATAGTTGTGGCTTGATCTCTAGTTAGGGGAGATGGTAAGTTAGGAATGGTTGTTTGCTTGGGTTAGCTCCTCTACGAGTATAAACAAGGAAAAAGGAACCTCCTTAGTTTGTGCTTCTAAAAGAAGAGAAGATGATTTCACCACTTTGATAGGTGAAGTGGGAGAGAAATAGGTAGGTTGGATGATAGGATGCCCATGGATAAGTGTGTCAAGGACCATATTGACCATGTGGGCATCATGACAATATTTAACTTATGTGTCCTCAGCTTTAATAGGGGCATGGTTGGGAA
The DNA here is from genome assembly GCA_037957365.1 of Torreya grandis. Lineage (NCBI taxonomy): Eukaryota > Viridiplantae > Streptophyta > Pinopsida > Cupressales > Taxaceae > Torreya > Torreya grandis. The sequence goes on along the minus strand of JARHVA010000223.1, from coordinate 3,891,250 downwards.
AATGTTTCATGAAGATGTTAAGAGATTGATTTTGAGGGGCATTGGGATTATCCAACATGAGTTCCCACTTATAGATAAGACTCTAAACAACATTCTTGAAAGTATTACATCAGCTATTGTTATGTCCAATTACCTAATGAAAAGCACAAAGGTCATTCTCATTGTACCAAACAAGTGTTAGACAATAAAAATCAAATTATTGGGGAGGTTTGATGGGCCAAAGCTATATAAGGTTAACTTTTAGTAGATTCTCCAGAACTGAGGCTTAAGATTCTCTAAGTGAAGTCAACTATTTTTGGTTGCTTCAATTTGGGTTCCTTATGTTTTGGTTGGAGGTAATGGAAGAGCTTCATTGATTAACATTGGGTAGAGGATTAGTTTTAAAAACAATGGCATTTATGGTTCCCTTGGTCTTGGTTATAGTATTGGCTTTATTACCTAGTTTAGAGGAAGAGATTTTGTTGGTCTTGAAGGTAGAGTTCTTATTTTTTAACTTTAATTTACCTTCATTTATGGCCCAGTTTTATGGCTTACGTGCCATGGTAAAAGCTTCATCAAAAGTTTTGAAGCTTTGGACATGTAGTGTAGATGATATATGTCTGGTGTAGGCTCAAATGAAAAGTTATATAAGTTCAGGTTGAGGCAAGGAAAATAAAAGTTGATTAATCAAGATTCTCTAATGAGCGATGAAGTTAGTAATAGATTCATCATCAAATTACCTGATAGAATATAGGTTGGTGATAGAGACCTTCTTAGAAATGTTAATGGAAAAGTTATCTAAAAAGACTTGTGTTAGTTAGATGAAAGAAAAGATGGAATGGTTGTTGAGGGAACTATACCAGTCAAGTGCTGGGTTGGATAAATACATGGGGAAGGTTTTAAGGAGAAGGGCATCATCATAAATAATCATGTAACATGTAGGCCTGAAATCCCTAAGGTGTTGTTGGGGGTCTTCCTTACTCTAAAATTTGGTAAATTTTGAAATCTCCCATTGAGGAGGGTAAGGATTTATTGGGATATAGGATGAATATGTTTTTTACAAACATGATCATAGGATAGGATGTTATGAGCCCCCAAAATGGATGACTCAAGGTTTGTCATCTTGTCTATGAACATCTTCATTAAGTCAGTTTGAGGTGGTGGACCAAAAGGATTGTAAGGTTGATATTGTGGTTGAGGTTGGGTAACATATTGGTAAGTGTTTGATGGTTGAGAGGCTATTAAATATTGGAATGTGGATGCTAGAGGTTGGGTAGGGTAGATGGATGATGGTGGTTGGGTAGTGGGTACACACCCTTGTGGGTTAGGGATGTATCCTATATTAGGTGCAATGGGTATTTATTGAGGGATTCTTATGGATTGGTTGTGGATAGTTATTGAGTTGTTAACAAGAGGGGAGGTAGTGACCTTCATGATAGTAGGTTGTGAAGTAAAAGGGATAGATACCTCTGAGCTTGGTAAAGGGGTGTTGACCAATGGGTTGGGTTTGATAGAGGGAAGGTTGGTGGTGCTGGTGGTGGGTGATCTAGCAACAAGTGGAGTGTGATGGGTTGATGGTTAGGTTATCCCTAAGGTAGAGGAGTCACTAGTAGGGGGAAAAGGTGTAAGGGTAGTGGTTGGTTAGATAGGTTGGTTTTCAATTGTGACATCAAAGGGGTTAATAGACAAAGATGCCTAGGTGGTCAAAGGTTAGGTGATGACTATGGTGACAAGAGCACCCCTCATAAGGTGGGATGGCATGCCATAAGGAGGGTCTTGAGGTGGAGTTAGAACTGAGACATGGTGAGGGGAGGTGTTAAGGTAGTGTTAAAGGGAAACTAGATTATTGTCCAAAAAAGTGGTAAAGTCCATGTGTCCTTGGGGAAATACCCAAGGAAAAGTAGGGCTTCCTAATAGATGAGGTGAATATTCTACCCTAAATATGTACTTCATAGATGAGGAGGTAGAAGAGGTTGATTTAATCAATGTATTCTACTCTACTATGTCTCTTTGCTACTGGTGAGTGAGAACCATACAAGAAAAAGGGGAGATAAAACAAGAAAAAAATCACCACTCAAACAAGAAGACATGAAAATGATCAAGGCAATTAAGATGCACACTATGAAGTACTTGAAGCTCAGAGGTTAGTTTTAATCTTGCTTTTGGCTTATGCCTTAGTTTATGAGAATGTGTGATAAAAGTTGACTTGTAGATCAGGTACTATAGAAGCAATATATGGTTGGTTTTGGGTTGTTTAAGTGCTCAAAATAATCTATATTGGAATCAATACATAGATTGGTATTGGGGCCTACCCCCTCACGTCATGATCCCACAACAATAAGAGTATCAGGTGTTTAGCCAATATATATTGATATCTAGAGTTTACACTCAATTAAAGAGTTGAGTTGGTTCTCCCCTTGGTAATGACCTCCAAGTAGGATCACCAGGAAAGGGTAAGGTGACTGCTATGTGATGAAATCCTAGTCGAGCCTTATCTCAAATTATTCTGATGTTTAATTGATGAAAGTGGTTTGGCTAGTGTGTGCAACAAAAGTGATGATATGATAAGATTAATGTGCTTTAATTCAACGTGAAGTAATGTTAAAATTAAGCAATGAATGCATTTGATTTTTTAATCCCAAAAGAGATTTTAGTTTCAATTAATGAGCATAGATAAAGAGAAGAGCATACAAATGTAAAGAAAATGTGAGTAAATACTCTTGGTCCCATCGGGCATGTTAGAATGTTTTTATGAATTTTTGCTTATTCTTTGGAAAAGGGAAAGAAGAAACTAAGTACAAGTTGTGGTAGGAATACCTAGTTATGTTTGTGCATGCATTGTATCAGAAGATTGTGAATAACTCCTCTTTAGCTTGGGAGGATGACCTACATGTAAGATGAAACTAAGAATATTTTTTTGTTAGATAAGTAACTAGGTGGATTGAATAGAGTTAGCCAAATATTGGAAGTGAGAGCCTCTTTAGGGGCTGTCAATCTACCATTTTGAAATAATTAAGTTTATAAAGTAGAAAGAAAGTACTTACATCAATTAAAAAAAGATTACTAAAATTGATTACAAGAATTGCTTGATAAAGAAGTATTCTATAATGCTAAATATAACACAAGGTAGGTGGATACCTATGCTAAATGGTTTGGTTCTATCCTATAAAATTAGACAGGGGTCTGTGAATATGTAGGGACATAGAAATGTGGGTTTGGTTGGGTGTAGGTAGGTAAAGGGAACTTACTAGTTTTAGGTGCCACAATGAACTGTTGATAGTCAAGGTGACCACTGATAGTTAGGGGAACCATCGATGGTTGGGTGACCACTACCAGTTGGGCCAATCATTGATGGTTAGGCTAACCATCATCAATTTCCTATGGGTGGAATTATGCTAAGTAAATTGCTAGTTAACAAGATCTTGGAGGTGAATCCTAAGAGGTGGGTAAGGGTTGGACTGATCTCACAGTGGATATATAGTGAATGAATACCAAATGATTGAGCTAAAAAAAGAGATTTTAGACATAAAAAATCTCCTAATAATGATTGTAGATCTTTTTCCTCCTACAAATCTTCTCTTTTTATAGGCAATGGCAAGAGGTTGAACTAGGGCTTCTAATTATAAGTCATCCATGAAATACTTTGTAATGGGATTGGGATGATTATATTTATAAAAGTGAGGTGGGTGTGTGTATGTGGTTTGCATGCTAAGGTTCAAGTTGTGCACCCTGACTGTCACTAGTTAGAGTGACCATCATAGGTTAGCCTGATTGATGTTTATTAAGGTTGAAGGGTAAATAGGCCTAAGGTTGGTTTTGAGATAGTTAAGTCAAAAAAACTATGGGCTTAGTTTAGTTAGGGTTGATGGGTTAAATTATCTCAAAGGGGTCCTAAGGTAGTCTATAGGGTTACAACACTCAAAATCATGGTGTATAGATTTTTGGTGTCTATAGACACCATTTGAAGTTATCACAAATCATCAAGCTCTATGCTACCTAGTCAATAAGCTTGTGCTTAGAGGATGAATTTTAAGATGGCTGATGTTCTTTCAAGAATTTGAATTTTGCAACAATGTCAAGATAGGTCAAGAGAATTTTGGGATGGATCATCCCATTTGCATAATGAATGGAGAATATCTAAAAGAACTACATGAATATTCTCTTGATGCCTATCTATTTTGAGTTTCTATGATACCTAAGAATTTTGAAGCAATTAATAATTTTTTAGAACAAGGGGCATTCTCTATGCACTACCAAGAAAGATATAAGAAGTAGTTTATCATCAAAAATTTAAAATATACTATTATAAATGGGCTTTTGTATCATTTGGGGAAGGATGAAGTACTACACAGGGTAGTTTTAGAGCATGAATGCCTACAACTCTTATAAGAAACACACCAATGAATAGTAGGATGCCATTTTTCCAGAGAAACTATTATACAAAAACTATTATAGAGTGGATTATGGTGGCCAATTCTTTTTCAGGATACACATAGAGTAGCACCACATTATGATGTATGCCAATAAATGAGTAAGTCATATTAGAAGGATGAAATGCCCTTGTACCCTTTGTTAGACAAATAACCTTTTGAATATTAGGGTATTAATTTTTTAAGACTTATTAATCCTTTGAGTAAATGGGAAAAGCTCAATATATTATCACTATGATAGATTACTTTACCAAAGGGTTAAATCTAGTGTGACACCTAGCTATGGGGAAAGGATGAAACAAAGTTTCTTTATGTGAATATTATCACATGGTTTGGATGCCCCATCAAGATCATCAGTGATCAAGGGACACACTTCTTGATAAATACTATCGAATCTCTTATTAAATAATTCATGATTTCCCATCATAAAAGTGTTGTGTAACATATATAAGATAATGGACAAGCTAAAACTTCTAATAAAGTGTTGGGAAAGATGTTGATGACGATATATGATGTCAAGATGGATAATTGGGAAGATCACATTCTTATGATTCTTTGGGCCTATCAAATGCATTATAAGAGGGCTACAGGTTTTACTCTATTTCAATTGGTCTATGGGCTTGAAATAGTAATGCCTATGGAATAATTGGTACCTAGTCTATGGATTGTAATGGTTATGAGACTAGGGGATTGTGAGTCTCTCATAAATAAGATATCAAATTGAATCAAATGGATGAGTATCAATACATAACATTTTGGACATATAAAGTTCATAAACAGAGTTAAAAATCATGGCATGATAGGAACCTATGATTAGGAATTTCACAAAGATCAACTAGTTTTGTTATACGATAGTCACTTCAGAGCATTTTTGGTTAAATTATATATCAGGTGGAAATGGCCTTACATTATATACAAAAGATCATAACAAATAACCATTTTTTGAGAGATCTACAAGGAACTATTTTTATAGGGCAAGTGAATACTTGTAGGCTTAATTCCTATCACCAATAGTCTTAAATGATCTTTTTCTTCTAGTTGAGTGGGCGATGAGTAACATTGAGTAGATTAGGATTTTCCATTTTTATATGTTTTCTTATGTGTTTCTTTTTGTGTGTGTTTGTTTGTAGATGATCTCTTCACTAGATTTTAAAACCATGATAAGAAGAATAGCATGCAACACTCATGCACATAATAATTTATGTGCATCATTATTACTATCAATAGATGTAAAATAAATAAATTAAGTTTAAGAAATGTATGGTCAAGTCACATCAACCAATATCTTAGCTATACAATGGTCATCCCTAGTAGTTAATGCCAAATACTAGGTTTGATTAATCTAATATTCACCAAATTGGTAGCCAATCAACATCATCAGTACATACCCTAGTATAGACAACAAATAATATAATGATGTATCTCAACATATTGCCAATAATTGACTACATTTATTACCATATTGGATAAGATTTGCCACATCACCATTCAAATTGATATCAAAGGAACAAATCAACATGGCATTTATGTAAAAACCAATAGGTTCAAAATATATAAAGGCACAAGGTTACAGACCAAGTCTACATTTAATTCTTGCAACAATTATTATGAGCAGAATTTTTAGAGCCAAGCCAACTTATATAGTGCAAAAAGAAAAATGTTTTTAATTTTCAAAATTCAGATACCATGGATCATTTGTATCTCATCAAAAACTTGATTGATGCTTAGAGGGAAGAAATGGCCATCAATTTTGCACTTTAATAGACTAAATATACTAATCCAAAGCCATTTTATTATCTTTAAGTAGTAGAACAAAAACTCTTCTGACCTTATTCATGAAATGTTATAAAACCACTTGTTTTTACAACCCCACATCGATTCCAAAACATAGACATCAAGCACTTGATTTGGATGCCTAAATTTGAGAAATTGGGTGAGATTATGCAAATACTTATCTTACACTACAATGAGGGTAACATTTACATTGGCCCTGATACCACCATCATCATCAACATCAAATCAATGGCTAGAGCTTTGGGCATGTATGTGTAGGGTGATTATCTTGCTCCTTACAAGTCACAAATGTCTCATATCCTTCAAAAAGTTAGAGACATATATGTCTAGGGGTCCAGAGGAATCCCAATTGAAGATATATAATATGAACTAGTGTGCATCTTAGTCGAGTGCATTACGTGTCAATTTTGGTAGACCACCAAGTTTGTGAAGCAAATCCCCAAAAGAGTGGTTGACATTGCACATCACATGATCTAATGTAATGACAAGTTAAAATATCTAGAGTAATTTGTACAAGACCTACTTACAAATATTGACAAGTGCTACATGAATTCTAAGTAGACTTTATAGTATTAGTTTTTTAATCTTTCTATTATGTTTCACTCAATGGAAGTCCCCTAAAGGAGAGGTACACCCAGACACCAATTATTGGCCAATGTAGTAATTTTGAAATTTGATATGGAAACCTAAGCATGGTGCCCTAGCTCATTATGGAAATTTAAAGAAATGGTGGGAGGAGTGTTTAGAGTTGATTGCTACACACCCATGGGTACTGCTAGATGTCATGCAATACCTAGGACAACATACTATTGTCATATTACTTCTAAAATGTGTCTTTATTCACATACATGAGATGCCTAAATTATTATTTAGACCCATATAATACTTTATTACCATGGCCATGATGCAGGTTAAGGTCACTAAGAAAAAATCATATGTATATAGGCATGTCATACCTCTTCAAGCCATACCACCTAGTGCAATAGTTCCTTCAAAGCAATAAAAAATGGAAGCCATAACCTCAAACTAGAAGAAAGGAAAGCATAATTTGTTCATAGAACAACAACCATCACCTCCACTAAAGTAAAAGATGAGGAGTACAATAACTTTTATGGATAAACCCAAGGTACCCTAGGTCACAAACTCCTACAACCTACCTTAGATGGGGATTGATGAACAAGAGGTCTATCAGGTGATGATTGTAGATATGGTAGGAAAATTTTATGAGGAGGAGAAGTATTTCTTCTTTTGGAAGTTATTACACATAATTCAAGTACATAATAAGGTCCCTCCAAGTCTTTAGGTGGAAATACCACTATGTTTGGCTTCCATTTTTATCAACATCATGCATGAAGAGGCAAAAAAATGTAGAGAATGGATGAAATCTTTGAATAGACATATTTTACCACTTTCATAACCATTGACATATTTGCTCTACTACTTGAAATTCCATAGGAGACTATGGTGTGCTGACCTAGAACTTGATGAGAGGCTAAGGTTTCTCCTACTCTCAAAGAATTCAAATTTGATATAATAACCATTATGTATGAAGTGCAAACTTATCCTTTATTGACTTCACCCCTACCTAAACATAGGTTGGTTACTTTGGGGTACAAGAAATCATTTTTTTACAACTCCCAATTGAGTGATTTACTAACTATAGAATAATACCCTAATACCAAAGAGTTGATACTATATCAATCTACAATTAAAGAACAAAAGGATTCATGGGAGGAAGAAACTCACATAGTATAATGATGAGTCATTTAAGAAGAAAATAAGTTCCAAAAGAAGCAAGCACAACATCAAAAAAATGAGGAAGCATGTCATCAAGATGAGGAAGTTGAGGCCAAGCAAAAGGCCCAAGACACAGAAGCTCGATGCTAGTAGGCTATCGAGGATGCACAGAAGGCATAAAAAGATACCAATACAATAAATTAGGTATAAGAAGCACACCAAAAAAATATGGACAAAGAGCAAAGGAATAAATAGGCTGCATGCACTACTAAGGCCAAGGTAGAATAAGAAAAACAATTATAAGATACATAGTCATAAGTAAATAAGGCTCTGTAGGATGCCACTCTCACCTAATAACAAGATGATGAAGCTGTGAGGAAGAAGAAAGAAGTTAAAGCCTTTCATAATTAATAGGCTCATGTACTGGAAGAAGAAAAGTATGCAACTAAGGCACATGATGATTTATAGGCACATACACAGGTTAGGGCTAAATAAGATAATGTTACTATGCTTGAATAAAATAAAAAGGAAGAAGAGCATGTGTAGAAGTGGTAATAAGAGTAACAAGAAAAACACAAATTTATGGAAGAGGAGCTAAACCAAAAATCAATGGAGGAAGCCAAGAGAAAATAGGATGAAGACACTACAAAGTAATTAAAAAATGAAGAATATGCCAAAGTGAAATAACAAGTGCTTGATCAACAACAAAGTGAGTTAGAGTAGTTGATACAAGAAGAATATAAATCTATAGCTACAACAAGTGAACAATAATCAACCTTACCTTTGGGAGGAGTCTATCTCTAGGACATTCTAACTATGTATGCTTGACACACCACCTTCTCCCTTCCACTTGCAACCATACCACAACTTGATCCTTTAGCTATTGTAATAACTTTGGCAACCTTCCCACTTCAACAAGAAGCATTGTTATATGTTTCTAGGTTACCATTGAAGAATTAGTTGGAGGGAACTATGGTATTTTGGGAATCCATTACTCAAAAGGTCTCTTTTCTGGATTAATTGATCAATTAATCTAAGGTTGAGAACATCGAGTTAAACGGCTGACTACATGAAACTAAAAAACTAATCTCGGATACTTTTCTAGATTTGGTCACTCAAATAATTGAGGACCAAGTCACGTCTGACCAATACCAACTCAAGACACTTGTCTATGAGTTAAAAAAAGATTGGTGCATAACATAGAAATTACGTGCATTGGTAACATTGGGATAGGATGTCAAAGTTGTGGCTACCACACTTATCACTCTATTGGAGGAATATCAAAGAATGCTCGATACTACCAAACTTCAATCTTAATATGTTACATGCAGCTTGCTTGATTGAAATCAATAATTAGATGTCACATTATCTAATTTTAGCACATATTTTACAAAGGCTACCACAACCAAAGCAACCATGGATAACCACACTAAAACTATGGAGGAGAAGGAAAGATTTTAAATTCTAGGGATAATTTGCATGACAACCTTATGAATTGGTAGAGCCAATTATTGCACAATTATTTTTCCAACCTTTAAGTTCAAAGACACACATATAAGATGGAGTAACTAACTGTAGAGATTTAAAAAAGGTTGAAAATACCAAGGCTGCCTTGAAAATCATTGATGATACATAACTCAAAAATATCATCAACTACCATGATCCATTGCACACCCTACTGTGGTTGATTTAAGAAGTGATGCTATATTATAATGCATACAAAATAGATCTGACTCCTTTTACTAGCTTAGTTATTCAAATTGTGAATACACCTACATATCAACTACCTTTAGAGCTTCAACATATCATCACATAACATAAGGCTACTTAGTCCCACTCCAAGGACTCTTCTGGTCATCCTTCATCTGTATCCATGTTACCACCTTTGAGTTAAGTATTATGCTGAGTACAAATTTTGAAAATTTTGTATATAATTTTAAAATTGGGGAAGAATTAGTAGGAAAAGCAAGGCTAGGTTGGTTGAAAACCCATAAAGGGTGGCCACTTAGTAATTCTAGCCTATTGAAAACCCACAAAAGGTAGTAGGTTGGTATGCTACTTAGTCAAAAATTTGAAAGGCAACTAAGTAGTGCGTAAGAGGTGAAAACCATAAATGGTGTATTGAGAAATTAATATGAATCTTATTAGTCTAAATATTCCTTAATCTCCCTTTAACTTGTACATTCTCAGAAGATCCTATGATGTTTTCTCAAGATGAGACAACATTTTAAGTCTAGGAAAGTGTTAGTATAAGAACATGGATTGTAAAGCTACATTGGATATTTATATGATATTCATGAATTATGCATTCATTTTTTTATTGTATAGCCTATTTTGTTTTATCTTCATGAGTTGTAATAATCTAGAATATGAAGAGACTGTGATTTTAGTACCAAGTAAGAGAAGAAGGTAAAAAGTCATAGATTGAAATCATCTATATATACTTTTATTTGTAATAAGAAGGGGGTTCCAGTTTTAGAAGAGATCAATAGAGATTATCTAGTTATGGTTACCTGAATGATTTATTGTTATGTTCCTTGTATGCATTATTATGTGTAATATCTTGGTTACTTTCTGTTTGAACTATTCTGAATGCATTATTTTAGTTTATACAATCTTGGTTATTCTTAATTTACTTAATAACATAGAATAATTAATGCATATTACATTTTTTTCATCTATTTTTTTGTATTTTATGATAAAATATTATATGCACATGAAGTATCTCACAAATATCCTCTTCTTTAGCATGTTTTGATGCTTTAGGAACCTCTGCTAACATGACTCAAATCTTCATTTCTTATTCATTTAAGTATACCTTGATCACTGACCAATACACAATGTTATAATTGATAATGTTGCAAGTGAAAATGTTTATACCATGACATTACTCATGCATTTAGGTTATATAAATCATGATTTAAATCCTTTAACTAGATCAATTAGAGCATTTGATTGGACCTTGCAACGGGTTCTTGGTGAGATTGATTTACCTTTATAAATGGGTCCTACCCATGTAGTTATTACCTATTTAGTTATACCTTTAATGATTGTCTTTAATATGTTATTGGGATGACTTTGGATACATACACTTAGAGCATTACCTTGTACAATGCATGGGTATGTTAAATACATTCATTCTAATCGGATAATTATAGTTTCTAAAATTCCATATGAACATCATCTTGAGCAAGATAAATTTATACATAGACAATTATTTATCAGACCTCTTATGGTCAATTATCCCATCACATCTAGTTCCACTCAATAAAAAATACTTAAGTATTAGTAGAGGATTGTGAAACTAATGATTTGGAGTTCTAAGTTTTATGCCTAATTTGGGTATGTATGTTGCATAGTTGTTAGTCATATTTTTGTTTCATGATTAGTTATTATGTTGGATAAAAGTTGCATATGTTATTACTATGATTTATGATCATGATTGTTTATAATTTTATTGTAGATGATTTACATTAAAACTTATTGATGTTTATATATTGGTTATTGTGATAATCTCAGACTAACTCCCTGTTTGTTTGATTGAGGTGGTTGTAGGATTGTCCTGCCCTGCCTTGCCCTCACAAGCTATACATGGGGAGAGTACCATCAAATAAGGGGGTGTAATTACTAGAATTGAGGGTTGAGATAACTCCATTGAATCCACACACCCCAAATTCTATTTACTTGAGTGAAGTGAATGTTGATTGCTTTGGTTGTTTTTATAGTAGATGAGTCTTGTTTACATTGTCTGGGTACATCACTTGTTATGATTTAAATAATATGATTAAGTCCATAATTTAGTTGGCCATTTTCTTAAATCTCCATAAGAATTAAAATATCTTTTGATGATATTGATTAAATTATGGCTAGTGTAGGTATGAATGTTAATGGTCTTGTTTGGTTGCTTGATTCATTTTGATTTAGTTGGTCACATTATTCCTTTTTGGTGACATAGTGAAGAGGCAAATATAGGGTAAATACACTCTAAAGTAAATTAATTTAAATAAACTTTAAAACTTTAGATGTTATTTGGTTATATTCATTGGCATATATCATGAAGTAAAAAGGTAAAAGGAGTTAGGTTTTGTTATTTACAATGATCATAGGAGTTAACTTTGCTCTTGGAGGAGATGGAGGGTTTATTCAACCACCCTACCTAGATATAAGATATTGAATACAATTTAATGACAAACATAAAAAAGTTCAAGCATTGATTAATTTTAATCCCATAATGGTGATCTTTCAAAATAGTTGGAGAATAACCTAGATAAGGGCATGTGTTATGGGAAAATAAAAAGAGAGAAGAGGATAAAGAAATTAGGACAACAAAGAAGGATAAGGGCATAAAAATCAATGAAGGATAAAAAATGGGCTATTAGTACACACATTTAGATGGTGAACACCATATAACCAGGTTGGTCTTCTCAAGCTATAATTATTCATTATTATTTGTAGACTTGAAAGGTAAGAAAATATGGTTTTTATTATGGTTTTTTCATTTTTTTATAATGTGAATAATGATAGTATTTGGATAATAATTTATCTAAAAAACTTAGGCTTTAGGTCTGTAGACTGGGGGATGGTAGGCAAAGCATATGAGACAAATGACATAGAGATTTTAAATTGAGAAAAGCTCTAGGAGGTAAAAAACCCATGAGTGATATTCAATAATCAAGAAACAATAAACCCAATACAAATTCTTCCACTTTCTCACTTCATAAAATGGCCTTCACAAAACTCATAGGTTGAATATGATAAAAATAATTCATATTCAAATGTGTATTCATAATAAGGATAAAACCCTATTTTATAGTGAAATTCCAAGGGAGGTGACCGTTTTAAAAATAATGGGTCCATCCACCTCAATAAAGTCATTTAATTAAATTTTAGTAACTCATTAAATAATTATAAGTTTATTATTTATTTTCATGAGGTTTTCACCTCATGTTAATAAATAATATATTATTATTATTTAATAACTTTACCAAGGCTAAAGGTCAATAATTCAATGTAGGATTAAATGCTTTAACATTCCCCCTTAATGCTAAGTAGGGATAAATGTCATATTCACCATAGAAAGGAATTATACTATCTACAAAATTTGAAGGATTTAAAAACCTTCATCATGCCAAAAGTCACATTTTAAATCAAAAGGAATTATAATCCATAAACTACTCAAAATTAAGTTTAGATTAGCATGATTTTGAGATTATATCTCACTATTTCTCATGAATAATCACTAAGCATATTTAGAGCCTTTTATAACATAAGGACCTCCATTACAAATTATGCTTTTAAATGTATTGAGGTACACAAGTAAAACTTCCACATGAAGTTTACTTAAATCACATAACTTCTACATGAAGTTTATAATTATTTACAATGAGAATAATTATAGAGAAGGAGAAGAAACACATGGGTGTTAGGAAGTGGCATTGTCATGCACACTCCCCCTCAATGACAACTCTAAGAGGGCTAACATTACACAAAATTGATAAAACTTGGTAGCACCAATTGGTTTTGTGAAGGTATCTACCACTTGTTCATATGTAGGACAAAAATATACATTAATATCACCATTGAAGACTTTTTATCAGATAAAATTCACATGAACTTCAATATGTTTAGTTATTTGGTGCTGTACTAGATTTTTAGCTAGAGCTATACAACTTTGGTTATCATAATGAAGGATGGTACTTTGAGAAACATCCAAATGAACTTCTCACAACAACCTTCATATCCAAATGTCTTATTTATAAGCTTCCATAACACTTTTGTACTCAAATTTTGTAGAAGAGAGAGAGACAATAGATTGCTTTTTGCTGCTCCAAGTGATAACATCTACACCAAACTTAAACACATATCTAGAAGTAGATTTATGATCTAAAGTATCACCAACATGGTCAATATCAAAATAACCATATAAATTAGCATTATCAATGGAAGAATAAAATAAACCAAAATTAACTGATCCTTTGATATAACAAATAATTCATTTAGCTAATTTCCAATGATCAAAATATGGATCCTATATAAATCTAAAAATAACACTAACAACATATGAAATATCTGACCTAGTAATGGTTAGATAAATCAATCTTACAATAAATTGTATATAGGGTCAAGTTTAATATCAATTTCAATAAGATTAGAAGAAGATTTACAATCAAGCATGTTAAACTTAACAAGAAGGTTATGTGCATACTGAGATTATGATACAATAATTAAATTTTGATATTGAAATATAGCCATTATTAAAAAATGATGTAGAGTTCCTAAATTAGTTATTTCAAACATTTGAATTAGTTTATCCTTATATTTATGAATTAAACTAGTTAGATCACCAGTAATCAACAAATCATCACCATATAATACAATTAGAATCAAATGACCATTTTCAATTTTAACAAAGAAATAATTATCTAAATAGTAATTAGAAAAAAATAATTCTTTGAAAAAAAAGTAATCTTAGAATACCAAGATTGAGGAGCTTATTTTAAGCCATACAAAGATTTTTTTAACTTGTATATATAATATTCTCTATTAAGATTAGTGAAACCTTTAAGTTGAGTCATATAGATTTATTCTTCTAAATCAACATTTAGAAATGATTTCTTGACATCTATTTGGTGGATAATCCAACTATTTTGGGCTAAAAGATCAGTAAAAAGTCTAACAGTACTCATTTTTTATACAAGAGCAAAGGTTTCAACACAGTCAATCTTAGTTTTTGAGTAAACCCATGAACAACTAGTCTAGCTTTAAAATTGTCAATTTTACCAATTGAATTATATTTGATCTTATATAACCACCTATAACTAAAAATATGAATTTTAGGTGGAGGGATAAGATCCCAAGTTTAATTTTTAATTAAGGCATTATATTCAGCTTGCATAACAACATTACATCTATCATCTTGAGTAGCTTCCTCAAAGGATTGAGGTTCGCATTCATACATAGTCATTAATAAATGATAAGAATATTGAATTATAGTTAATTTATTAAGGATATGAACATTATAAGATTGAATTAGGGATTATATCCATTTAGGTCTTTTAGATTAAACATAAAACTTAGGAGTTTCTTCAGACTCTAGGTCATCCATAACTAGATCAACTTCCTCAAAGGCATCTATTTCATCACAAGTAGAAACATGAGAGTCAAGTTCATTAATAGAAAAACACTGAAGAAGATCCACAAAGGTCTCACAAAAATATTTTTTAGGAATAAAAACATTTTTATTCTCAATGATCTGATGTTTAGAGGGATCTTACATCTTAAAACTTTTGTCTTACCTCCATATCCTACAAAAATGCAAGAATAGGAAGTGGGGTCAAGATTTTTCCTCTTAACTTTAAGGACAAAGATATAAGTATGACTACCGAAAATCCTAAGATAAGTCACATTAGGTTTCTTCTTAGTCTACATTTGTAAAGGGGTAGAAAGATGTAAGGATTTTATAGGGACTCTATTTAGAATATGAACAATAGTTTTCATGGCTTTGGCCCATAAGAACTTAGGAGCTTTTGCAGATTGAAACATAGTCCTAACCATTTCTATTATGATGTGGTTTTTCCTTTCAACAATACCATTTTGATAAGGGAAATAGGGAGTTGTTAGTTCCATTTGAATACCATAACTAATGTAAAAAGAATCAAATTATTTACTAACATATTCTCTACCATTATTAGTTCTTAATCTCTTAATAGAAAAAACATAAGCTTTAAATTCTTTAAACTTAGATAAAACATCAGATTTCTTTTTAATAAAATAAGATTTGATCATTCTAGTGTAATAATCAATAAATATAATAGTATATAACAAACCATTAAGAGATACAAATTCAAAAGGTCCTACAATATCACTATGAATTAAATTTAAAGGATGAGAGAAATTCACATCATGATTCTTGTGAAAGGGGTTAGTATGATGTTTACCATGTAAATAATATTCACAAGTTTCATAATGAGAGGGGATAGAAGAAAGTCCAAAAACAAGATTATTCATAGACATATCATGTGAAATTCTAAAATTAATATATCCTAATCTTTCATTCCATAATTGAGATTCATTCCTATTATGTGATGAAATTAAATATGTAGAAGGAGAGAAGATATATAAACCATTCTTTTGAATACCTTCAATAATAAATGAACCATATTGATTTTTAATGGACCAACTATCTTTAAACAATATTACAATGAAATTATCATTCGTAAGTTGAGAACAAAATAATAATATTTTTTAAAACTTGGGTACATAGAAAACATCATCAATAACAATATTTGAAAATTTTGCTTTTTCTTATTTAGTTTCTTCTAAAAAAGAATGATCTCCTAAATAAATTCTTTCAAATATATCTATAGAATCACATAAAATATCAGATAAACATGTCATATGGTGAGATGCATTGCTATCTAAAATCCATTCATTTTCATTTGAAGCACATAAAGCAACATATAAATCAATAACATTTGAATCCTAATTGTTATTTTGATTATTCTACTTGTTTTGATTAGTTTTCTTCTCTTTGTTATTTTTAAAAGATTGATTGTTAATTCTATCTATTTTTTATAACATGTTTCCCTTCTATGACCAAATTTATCACATAAATTGAAATTTCTATTAAACTCAGGTGTATGATTCTTATTACCAGATTTTTTATTCCCATATTTGGTTTTAGCAAAATTAGGGTTAGATTTATAGTTTTTATTATTATTAAAAATATTATTTAATGTGAAAAGTGCCTAAGTGACATTTTTTTAGAATCAAAATTTGTCATAACTTACTCTTCTTGAATTAGGAGAGAAGATAAAGTGGTAAGATCATGGATATCTTATTTAGTTTGATACTTAAAATTCAAAATTGAAATAAATTTTTTAAACTTTTTATAAATATTTAATTGAATGATAAAATAAAGCAATTGATCATGAATCAAATTACAATTACATCTATCTAATTGATCTTTAATGTTTTTAATTTTAGCAAAAAAATTAACAACTTTTTCATCACCCTTCATAGGTGTAGTTAATAATTCAAATAATAATTTAATGATCTTTGAAAGGTGAATGCCTTCATACATGGATTCAAGGAGTTTCCAAGCATCGCTAGGAGATACCTGATTACCAATATGGATAAGGAATTCATCCTTAACACTCCTCAAGATAATGGACATAGCTTCTTGAGATTTTTGTTAAAATGCATTGGTAAGCTAAAGGGTTAATTGTTATCCAGAAGGGGCTTTTTCAGTCTCAATAATAATATTTTATAATTTACAGATCATAAATTTATTTTTAACATGAATTTTAAATATATTTTAATTATTTTTATTAAGCATTTGAGATTTATCTAAGGAAAAATAAACAAATGCTTAAAATGAATATTTTTTTACTATGAATCTAACTTAATTTTGTAAAATAAGTTAAATCACACGTACAAATATATATAATTACATAATTTAGATGTTCAAGAATGTAAAAAATTGAATTCAAAATGCACAAATCTAAGTGTCAAAAAAGTCACACTCAAAATGACCACCTAGGCACTATTATTAAAAAGATGTAAAAATAATAATAGAAAGCTTCAAAATAAAAACTGAACCAATCTAATGTGTTTGGAATGTGAAAAAACCTCAAAATTTACTGGTTACATGACCATGCTTGCCTAGGTTTTGACTAGATCAAATGTTGCATGAAGGTCGATAGGTTTACCTAGGGTTTTGAATGCATGAAACATAGCATACAAACCAAGATTTGAAATTAAAATTAATTTAATTTGAACAAAATTTCAAAAAATAAAAATAAATAAATAAAATTAGGAGGGATTTGAACACAAGACATCCCTTGTGATAAGATTTTAACAAAATGAAAGCTACCAACCCTTCTAAGAGTTTACTTGAGATTTTACATGCATTAATTTAAATTTATATGTTTTTATTTGATTTTTCAAAAATAAAAAACTATAAAAAAATATATTATGTGCATGTAAATAACATAAGTAAAAAAGATAAAAAAATTAACTTTTTAGTAATTCTTTCTTTTTCCAAAGGTGGGACCCAAGGTTTAAAAATAAATAAATAAATAATTTATTTTTTAAATACTCTTTCAAAAAACTATATGAATTTAAAAAAAATTATTTATAGATTCATGATTGCCCTGTACAATTTCAAGAGCTCATATCTCCTTGTACAAGTCTTGGATTTATTTGAAAATTCAACAGCCCTCCTATTTTTATTTGATAAACATAACTAGACCTTCAAAATGGAATTTTTGATGAAGAATTCAATATTTTGAATTATCTAGGATGAAGTATGATGCCCCTATAAATATTTGGGAGAGCCTAAAAACTTGTACAGGCACCCAAAAATATTGAAATTTATTTCAATCTTCCAATTTTTTTTCAATAATAAAAGAATTTAAAAAATTGAATTTTGACTAAAAAATTAATTTTTTGAGTTTTTTTAGGCATGGGCCATACACCAAGCTAGTGGCATCTCAATATTTAAATAAAACTATTTGAATATATCAAATATTGATATTTAATTTAATATAATTTACTGCCCAAACTTCTACACTCCACAGGGTGTGATTCCATGAAAGATTTCATGTACACACACACACACACACACAAAAATACACAATATGATATCTATAAGTGTAAATGAATAGGCAAAGCATATAAGACAAATGACATAGATATTATAAAGTGGGAAAACCTCCAAAAGGTAAAAAATCCATGAGTGATATTCAATAATTGAGAAATAATAATCTTAATACAAATTACTTCACCTTCTCACTTCTTCATAGAATGGATTTCACAAAACTCATAGGTTGAATATGATAAAAATAATTCATATTCAAATGTGTATTCACAATAGGGGTAAAACCCTATTTTATAGTGAAATTTCAAGGGAGGTGACTGTTGTAAAAATAATGGGTCCATCCATCTTGATAAAGTCATTTAATTAAATTGTGGTAAATCATTAAATAATTATAACTTTATTATTTATTTTCAAAAGGTTTTCATCTTGTGTTAATAAATAATATATTATTATTATTATTATTATTATTATTATTATTATTATTTAATAACTTTACCAAGGCTAAGGGTCAATAAGCCCACTTAGGATTCAATGCTCTAACAAATAGAACTTGGTTCCATCCTTAGGCCTATTAAGATGGGGCCAAGATTATTTAGAATGAAAAATATTAGGTAATGAGAAGAAGATGAGATTAAAAATTTATTAGTTACTAGTTGTGTAAATATTTGTTTCTCTCAATTTTTTTGCTTTTCTTATTTTTTTTGAAAAGAAAGAAACTAGGAATAGGGTGTGTAGAAAAACCTATTGAATGTGCACACATTGAATCCAGATTATTATGGAGAGATCCTCTTTGACTTGGAAATATGAATTATAAATAAAAAAACACTAAAATAAACTTATTTGTTAGACAAGTAGATAGGTGGATTACCTAGCGTGAGCTACATCCTAGAAGTGAAAGCTTTCTAGGAGGCTGTCAATCCACATAATTTAAACAATTAATTTTGATGAATAAAAATGATATAATTTTCATGAAATGTTAGAAAAATAAAAATAATATAAAATAATAAAAAATTAATTAATTAAATTAAATGCTTTGCTAAGATGACCAAAATGAAAAAATTAGTTGGGATAATGCTAATGCTAGAAATTGGTCTAGTCAAAATGGTGGTTTTTGGTTTGGTAAAATGGAAAGGGTCAAAGGGATAGCTTATTTAGGTTGGGTAAATTGTTAAGAGTACATATGGAAATATATATATATATGGGTAAATGGAGAAAAGATGAAAAAGGAAGAATGTGGTAAATGGGGTGAAGGTGGAAAGGGATAAAAGAAGGTAAATGAGATGAAGCTAACAAAGAGGGAAATGAGATAAATGGATAGAGAGAAAAGAGAAAAGAAGAGGTTATAGGTCAAGAAATAAGATGCCAAATATAATAAAAGAATTAAAATCAAATAACTAAAATAGATAAAAGGAAAGATTACCTTCCAAGCTTGAAGAAGAGTGTTGATGTTGATGATGGTTGATGAAGATGGAATCCTACAACAATTTTGGTAAAGCTTCATTGTTTTGAATTATTTTCCTTCCAAGATGATGATGACCTCTAAAATGATGATGACCTCCAAGATGATAGCCTTATTAAAAAATTTGTAACAAAATATTGATAACCAAAGACTAACTTTCAACTTAACCTTTGGTGAAGGAGAGGGGGGCATTTATATCATTTGATGTTGGAAAACATGCCAAAATAGTGGAATAGTGAAATGTGGCACCATTTTTCATGTGGGGGGATGAAATGTCCAAGATGAGGTTGTGAAATATTTCATTTGGGTTGAGAAGTCTTCCTCTTTTTCCATAAGTCCAATTTTGAATGGGGAATTATGCACATGGGTTTGAATGAGGCTTAAAAACTTCTCTCCATCTTTTCTTGCTTTTAGACAAGCACTTAAAGGGGTGGAACACAAAATATGGCACAATTTTCCATGTGGGGGATGAAAATTCCAAGGTAAGGTTGGTGGGGATTCCCATTTGGGTTAGAGAGTCTCTAATTTGGGCTAAAAAGTTAAAAATGGGTGACCATTATCTTTCCCAAAGTTTTAAAGAGGTAGGTATCTATTTTAAAGTCTAATTTCATGTGGGAAGCCAAAATATATGTTGAATGATGACCTCTTAAAGGTAAATTTTCTAAATTTCAATGGGGAAACTTTGTGATGTTGAAATGATGTCATTAGGCACTTTGGAAAAGGGTTTTAAGTGGGGTATGGTGTCCCACATCAAGCCATGTCACTTGCCATGTCATATGTCATGTCACTTTCCATGTCATATGACATGTAACTTGGCATGTTACTTTACCATGTCACATACCATATCACTTGTCATGTCCCTTGCCATGTCATCATGAATAGTGATAGTGGGTCCCATAGTGAATAGTGATGGTGAATAGTACTTTTGAATAGTACTTTCAAATAGTGATTTTGAATAATATTATGTGACTACAAGAATAGCGATTTGGTTAGGTTAAGAGGTGTTATTTAAGGCTTAAATTTTTTTATGAGGTCTTTAGGGGGTCTCAAGGTATTTAGTCATCAAAAACTACAAGTGTGTAGTTTTTTAGTGTCTACATTTTGTCCCTTTTTGTTATGCAACTTTGAATTAACAAGATACAAAATAAAAATGAATCACTTGGTCAAAGGTCAGGGTGCTATAAATATGGGAGGAAGTGTTCCCCCTCAAACTAAAAGTTGATGAGGAAAGACCAAATCGGGTGTAGGTTTGATAAGTAGTTGATGGGGATGCACTAGGTGGTGCCATAAGGTAGCTAGATATGTGAAATGTCAATAGTTCACAAAATATGATGAAATATAATAGTCAAGATCATGTAGAGACTAAAGGTGCCAATGTTGATAAAAAAAGGTTAGGCTCTAAGATAAATGATAAGGTAATCGGTCCCCAGTGTTGGTCATAGTTAATTGGGTTAGTCTTATCAAGGCTCCTAGACAGGGTTAGTGTTGACTCAAGTATCTAGAGTAGGAAGTGATCCTAAGAAAACATAAATGGTTTAGTTTTTCATGAGGTGGTGCAAATATTTAAAAGTTCAACATGGAAATTTTGGTCATTATGTTAAAAATTTATTAAAAAAAACACTAATGTTTTAGGTCAAAAACAACCAACATCAAGATAGACACGGTGAAAGCATAGGTGGATTGGGTATGGGTTGGATGGGGATGGCCAAACTGACTCCAGATGCATGTAGTAAGTGGACACTACCTACATAGTTCTATGGATAGGAATCCAAAAATAATGTCAAGCTAAATGTATTTCTATTGAGGTGAAGGGTATTGGTTAACATGGTTACCCTAATTTGGTATGTAGGTAGGTCCAGGTGAATGATGTTGGAGAAAGAGAAGCACCAAAGGGTGAAAAAGATGGATATCAAATAGTTTTTGATGGGTGTGGTGGAAATGGTGGATGAGATTACCTAGGATTCAATTAGATGATTATGTACACTATGCAAAAGGAATCTATAGCCATGGATAAGTAGGTTGAAGCATAAAATGATGGCCACTTTTTTAAAGAAAAAGGGAAAAATATGTTTTACCAAGCTTTGGAAAATTTAGAACTACTCAAATTACCATGGTGATTTGATGGGTTCTTTCATCACCATATAAATAAGCTAACATTATGCATATTCCATAACAATGTAATTAACAAGTTATGGAAGATTATTATTCAATGGATCAGGGAAATAAAGTAGCAGAATAGGTAAATGAGAAGTGGTTAAGATTTGAACCCCTAACTCTTGAGTCAGTTGGGCCCCAAAAGAAGTAAGTGTTGAGTATTTGAGGGAATTCAGAGAAAGATGCTAAGGGGTTTTGGAATATAGAGTGAGGTGAATAATAATATTAATTAAATGAGGGAGTAGGTTGGATGAGGAATGCAATTAAAGAGCAGGGCTATTACAAGGCATAAGAAGATGTAGTCTAAGAAGGGAGAATCAAGGGGAATTATTGGAAGGTAGGGTACATGAGAGGGTGTAGCTAGCATCCCCATGTGGGTATCCCAAATATTCCATTTGAAGGTGGTTTTAGATTTGATTCTAACCTCTTCAAAGGTTGGAGTAAAAGGGGTTTACAATAGGCAAGACCAAAAGAGGTGGGGCAAATTTTTTCATCCTGATGGA
Source organism: Torreya grandis (assembly GCA_037957365.1). Lineage (NCBI taxonomy): Eukaryota > Viridiplantae > Streptophyta > Pinopsida > Cupressales > Taxaceae > Torreya > Torreya grandis. Next base: position 3,868,594 of record JARHVA010000223.1, on the reverse strand, counting down.
TTAATAGCGCTCAAGCTTGTTGGTTGGTCATATGAACCCAAAAACCTAGCCAATTGTGTTATAAATCCATATGATTGGTATATATCTCATAGTAAACCAAAATTGAGTGGAAGACCTTGAAGTCCGTAGCATGCTTAAAATGGGCAGAGGGTTTAAAAGGAAAAAGGTGATAGGGAGGGTGAAGGGAGTAGTTGGAGAGGGACAAAAAAGAGAGTTAGAACACAACACACAAAGGAATTAAAAGAAGAAAGGGATGCTCCTAAATTAATGAACCTAACCTATTTCATGAATTAAGGCAAGGGCATGGAGGATATGAGTAAGCAGATAAGGAGATGTACACAAAAGCAATATAATTGGTGATCACAGTCTAAAGAGGTGGAGGTTAAATTGGAGAACATAAGGAAGATCCAACAAGGGATGAGGTAAAAGTGGACCAGGAGATGGATAAGAGAAAATAATGAGGTCACAGATAAAGATGAAGGTGGAGAAGGATGGAAGAAGCTAGGCATGGTCATACAGGGTAGGAAGAGAAAGGAGGGGAATTAAGGGAGATAAAAAATGAAATGAAACTAAGAAAAGAGAAGAAAAATAAAATGTATAAAAGGATGGGGAGAGAAGCATAACAATCATGAAGGGTAAGGGGAGGTTGGAAAATATACGAGGCCATGAAGGGTGTGAAAATAAGTCTACAAATATACCAAAGAGAAAACAATTTGGTGATGAAAATGAAAAAATAAGGCAATAAATAGAAGAAAGAAAATATGAAGAAAAAGGAGTGAAATGAGGACACAAAAAAGATGATGATGGATAATGAATCAAAGTAGATTGTGGTTTTAGAGATCAGAATGGGATGGAAAATGGGAAGGGGCTAAGAAAAATAAGGGGAAGCAAAAGGTGAAAAGAGAAGGTAGGCATCAATCAACTTGTTAGAAGAGATTGACAAGCTGAAGGGGTGATTAGAAGAGATTGTCAAGCCAAAAAGTGGTGAGATGGTGAAAAAATAGGGGGATGAAATGAAAAGGATTGAGATGAAACTAAGGGATGAAGATTAGGGATGATAAGAACAAAAAGGAGGAATTGGAGCAGGGATACAAAGCATGGATACTCACATAGATGAAAAAGATAAGTTAGTACCAAGATGGAAAGAGGAAAAGGGGAATGCAAAAGGGCAAAAGGCAAGAAGAGATAAGAATAAAAGGCAATTATGGAAGGATTCTAAAAGGATAAATACCTATAGAGAAAATTGCTGTGGAGGAAAAAAAGAAGACAAAAAGGATGAAAGGATGGAAAAAAATAAACAAGAAGAATGGAAAATGGGTACAGTGGGAAGAGTGGCAGAATGGTAGAGAGTGGTGGTACATGTAAATAAAAAGTGCAACAATAGAAAAAACATAAAGATTACAAGATGCATAGTATGATGTGGAATGGGTGAGGAAAAAAGAGTGATAGAGAGGGTATGATAAATAGTCAAGGGCAAGGGGAGATGATGAAGATACAGAAAGAAGTTGAAGGGGATAAAGGGCAAGGTTGGTAATAAGGTAAAAGAGATTCAAAAAATGCAAAATGTGGGTTGGGAAGTGAGATACAAATCATGCACAAGGAAAGATGATGGGGATGCCAATGAAGAAGAGTATGAGGTGGCTTTATAGGAGGTAAGAGGGGCCAATGGTGAAGGCTATCAAACCTTTTGTTAAAAGAGATTGACAAGCTAGAAAAGTGGTTAAAAGAGATTGACAAGCTGAAGGGTGGGAGGTGGTGAGGGGATAGGTAGAGAAGTGGAGGAAAATATTTTAGGTTAGAAGGGAAAACAAAATTAAAGGGTGTGGCTAAGCTGACCTTAGTATCTAAGTGTTGCCTACATAGTCCAAAAATACCTTAGGCCAATGTAGTTCTCCCAACAATGGGGGAAAAAATTAAGAGGAAGTATTAGATGGTGTTAAAACATAAGGATTCTTAAGAAAAAATTCAAATCTTCCTTGATGTATGACACCCTAAGTAAGAGGGCACTGTTAGTGGTGGAAATGAGTGGGAAGAAAAAGGGGATGAGAATTAGTTGTTAGTGGCTGAGCTACCCTTAGAATTGGAATAATGCCTACATAGTCCATGGACATCAAGCCAATGTAGTTCAACATGGGTTGGAAAATGGTGCTCAAATTGGATGCCCCAATCTGATGGATCATGTGGGTTGGTTTGGGTTGATGGAGAAGGTTTTGTAAAACAAAGGTTTTGGGTTTTGGTGAAGGTGTCAGTGAAAGTGAATGGGGTAGGTTGGTAAATAGTTACCATAATGATCCCACATTTAGTAGGATGAGAGATACAAATGGGAAAGGTAGGATAAATTATAAGGGCACATAGTGCTAAGCACCACAAATAATATTTAATGGAGCTAATCCAAAGAAGAGGTGCCTTTGTTAGGAGTTTACACCTTATAAAATTATGCAAGGGTAGGAGTTTGGAGATAGTGTCTACAACTATGGGCCAAGTTTTAGGAGGTGGGGGTCTATCTAGATATACAGAGTTACTTTGGCTAAGGTTCATCACCACTACAAGCCAATTTTTAAGGGCAGTAGAAAAGTGAAAATCTATAAAGAATTTCTTTGATGGTCAAGTAGATTCTACAAGTAAGGAAGTTCAAAATGTGGTGAGCGATAGAGGATGGACCTTGCCTAACCCAAGAGATGCATGGGTAGGCTATATAAATGGTGGCCATGTCTACATCCTCTATCCCAGCTTTGTGTAACCAATGAATTATTAGTTTTTCTAGTTCATGCCTAACCAATAAGAAGCTATGTGGTCAAGAGAAGATGGTGGTTCCCTTACTATGGATGAATGTTCAATTAGCATAAAAGAAAAGACTACCATGTTAGAGCATGTACTGTCAATGGTTGGGGTCTAACATTTAGAGCTTATGGCAATGGGTTGGTAGGAATAAGAGGGTAAAAAGGGCAAGAAGGTGAATGTCTATGAATTCATGGTGGCCTAACTCTGATGGAAGAGTTTCTATATTGGTAAGTATTTGGGAGTTACCACCACTATCAATAGTGGTAGTTTTGAATGCATGATCATTACAATGGCCCATGATTGGAATCTAATTTATGTCAACTAAGGTAATGGTGAAAATGATGATAATGACCACCAAGCCCATAAGGATCACAAGATGAAAAAACAAGAAAATACATTAGATGCAGATTAGATGATAAGGTCATTAAAAAATCTTGATGGTGCATAATGGATTTATTGAGGTGACTAATCAGATTCAGGGTGACGTGTCTACATGAAAAGGTAAGTAGACATGAACATTTCAAGTGGGAGGACTATTTAAAGGAATCCATGACATCATATGACCTTCCCCATTGTTGGAATGGAAAATAATGTTGGCAAAGAAGAATGGTTAGGTATTCTATTTAAAGAATCATTATAAGGATGAATGTCTATCATTAAGTTATTTGGTTTTGCAGTTATAGAGAGTGAAAAGAACTACACAAGGTTGATGATGGTTAATAATGGAAATAGTGGTGGAGATGATAAATAACCTCTGTAACTTGAAATAATTAATATGGTGAATGTGTGGATCTACCAGATACTACAACATGTAATGGCAATAATGGATGTATTGATAGATCAACAACAAAAGGAAAGGCACCCATGACCTAGTCTTGAGTTTGAATTCTTACCTCCTCAACAAAAAAGGTGAGAATTTCATTACATGAGGTGTAGGGTTAGATAACATAACATTTAGCCTACCCATGGAAGGAACCCTTTCTATCCAAGGGGATGCATACATAGGCAATAACATGTAGTATCTATGTGAGCAGAATAACCAGAGTATGGTGATGTAATGGTTGTGATGATTGAGTAGGGTGAAATACCTAGAGCAGAGTATGATTCTTTCCCTATAGGGATGAATGTGGGAGAGGAGAATAGATTATACCTTTTAGTGGTTATTTTGATAGGGAATAATATAGATGTTAGGTCAGGGAGTAATCAAGTAGAAGGATCATTGAACACAAATATAGAGTTACCAAATAATTAGTCTAATGCTTAGGTAGGAAAATAATGTATGTTGGGCCTTAGGTGAAGTGTGGATAGTCTAATAACTTTGTATGTGTCATGTGACTCCTTGCACCCTAAATAAAATATTTCATAATTTGATGTAAACATTTACACAATATGTTGGATGTTCTTGGTTAAATGTTATGGTTATGGCTATGATTGGTATGGTTATGGTTGTTGTAATCTTGGTTAATGTAAAAGGAATTACTATTGTTGTTGTGATGTTGGATGGTACAAGTCACAGTGAAAACATCAATCGGGCACATTAAGATAAAAATAGGGCTTGATGCTTTATTTTTGACAAGGACTAAAAATAGACCCGAAGTGAGATTGACTTAATGAATATAAGCCCTTAAAATGCTATGCATGAGTGGTTGTTAGTTGATAAAGAATGTTTCTTGATCATAAGGTGTCAAGTAAGCTCTAAATATCTTGATGTACAGATAGTCTAAAGGGAAGATGGGTGATAGGTGGTGTGAAGGGTAATGGGTGATATGTAAGATAAACTCATGTGAATTAATTTGTCCCTTCTATAGGTAACCTAAAAATAGTAATAAACAAGTCCATGTCATATGGTATATGTAGATTGATCAATGTAGGAAGTCCACATGTGAAAGCTGATTATAGTTTCCAACTTATTATGCTTCTTGAGAGCCAATTGTAGCTTTAGAATCTGTTATGATAGTAGGTCCTTTGATTTAGTTTTGTATATGGGAAGTGATCGATGCGGGAAGCTTCCAAGAAATTGCTCTGCTTTTGACAAAGTTAACTTAGCCACCCTTCAAGGGAGTGGTCTAAGCTTATTGGCTTTGTTTAAAGTTATTGATATCTATCCTTCAAGGGAGAAGTCTACCTTACATTTGACAAATTTTATTTTGCTTTTGGGCAGCTATCCTTCAAGGAAGAAATCTACAATACTTAAGATATTGACCTAAATGATTTTTTCAAGATGAAATGTGTTTAGACATGGACCAGTCTAATTAGGTTTAGAGGTTTACCTTTATGAGGGTGAAATTGTAACATAGGAAGGGCAATGATATATGAAAGGGTGTGGTTTTGAGAGACAATTACCATGGAATTCCATCTCGTTAAAGATGAAAAGTATCCATGAGAACCATGCTATGGGTAGAGCCATGGTACCCATATTTAGGATTAAGCTATGAATGTGATGGTTAATCACATGGTTCTATGTTGTAATCAATTATCCTCAAAAGGAGAGTAGAGAGATCGGTGAAGGTTAAATTCTTGTAATCAAGGGATGAGCTTAAGTTAGACAAAAAGAGTGAGATCAATCCTTTCTTAACAAAAAAATAGACATAGATGTGAGGTGTTGAGAGGCTCAAGTTCTGGTTTACCTTCGAGAGAGGACAAATGATAAGATCTTGATCCATATTTATTTGTAATGATGTAGGGTCCAAGACAATTAAAAGCAAGCTTGCCTCATTTTACTTTTCTCTATGTTGGTCACATGTCAGTTTTACTTTAGGATGAAGTCTCCAATATTGAGGTCCCAAGGTTTGAGGTAAAGTTAGTTAGGTTTGATTGAGATGGGTAATATTCAATAATTTTATGGGAAAATTTGTATCCCAAATAGGTCAGGTGGTGTCCAAATGGGTTTCCCCAATTTGATATATCACTTGGTTCAAGTTGGGTTGATGGATAGGTTTGGTTGACAGGTTGAGGTAAAAAAGCCAAGGGTTAGTTTAGTTAATGGTTAAGGTATGGTTGAAGTTAATTAATGGTTAAATATTTATGGAAGGAAAGTTATCCTAGTTTATTATTTGCATGGGTGGGAAAAAGATCGTAAAGTAAAGGTGTTTATGGTTGGGTTCAGTTAGAATGTTGAGGGTTTTAAGGGTATGTCTATGGAATGGACATTTTAGCCTTTCCATTATCCTTTTGTTGGACCTAAGAGTGGGTAACCCTATAGATGGTGTGGATAAAAGGAAGTGTTGGTTTAGGTTGCTTTAGTTCCTTCTTTCTCTTAGGTGAGAATGGGGGAATAGGCAAGTATTGGGTAGGTTTGGTTGATGATTTGGTTGGTAATGGGCTCAAAGGAGGTTCATTTGATAACATATTATCCTTGATGTAAAGCCAATGGATAATGATTTTAAGAGCCTTAAAATGTTCCATATCATGGCTAAATATCCTATGGTAAGAGCATACATGGTGGTCATTTTACCATGACAATTTTGGGCATGAAGGGTCAAAAGTTTTGATAGGGTCAAAAGGTTTGATAGGTAGTAAGGGTAAGGAAGAGGTTTACAATAACCTTTATAAAATGGTTGAATAGGTTTCATGTAAAGGTGTTAGAGGTGATAGGTTTTTAGTTTTGGGAGCCTTCATAAAATTAGTTTTTACTATAGAAGCTATGGGTGGTGGGGTAGTTTTGGTTTGTCAATTAGGTTGGGCTGGCTTGGTTAAGGGAGGTTCATCTAATAGCATATTATCCTCATATAAGTTGTGTATGAGTTCTTGGAGAGATTTACAATGCTCTGTGTCATGTCCAGGTGCCCTATGATATGCACATATCAAGTTATTAGTAAACTAAAAGGGTTTGGTATGTCAAAGTTCAAAAGGTTTGATGGGTGGTAAGCTCAAGGAATTTTCTTGTAATAACTACCGAAGAATGGTTAAGTAAGATTTGGCTAAATGTGGTAGATGTTTAGTGGTTTTTAGTTTGGGTGTTGAAGTGGGAGGTTGTGTGGATGTAGGTTTAGTGGTTAGTGTCTTGGATAAAGTGGTATGCTTGGTTGATGGTTTTAGTTTAGGCATGATGGTTGATGAGCTGGTGGTAGAGGAGGGCAAGGTAGGTAACTTAGGAGTGGTTGGTTTAGTGGGGAAAGGTGATTTAGAAAGCAAGTATGAAGGTGTGACCAATAAAGGTGGTGGGTTTTTGGTAAAAATGATGGACTTTGCATTTAAGGTAGAGGGATGGTGACCCAAAATGGAGGGTAAGGTTGAGGGAGGTAAAATTTGGGGTTTTGGTCCCTTTGGTGATTATACCTTTTTGGTTGTTTTAGTTGTTGATTTTGAAGGGATTTGTACATTTTATCGATCTTGGTGGGTTTAGGTGTTTGAGGGTTAATTAATTTGGGGGAGGTTTTGGTTGGTTGGGTGGAGGTTTTAGTTGGTTTAGAAGGGATAGGTTGGTCTACCAAAGAATGGGTTAGAAGTTTGAGTTTGGTTCCCTTACCTTTATCTTGACCTCTAATAGAAGCTTTTGTAATTATAGGTTGGGTGGATGGAGTCATCTTCTCTTGTGAGATAGATTCCAAAGAGGGGGTGGATGGTTCTGTGATAGGGGAAGTAGGTGTGGTATCCTCTAATGGAGGTGTGGTTATGGTTACTTCTTTTATTTGTGTGTCCAAAGGAATATAAGGCAATCTTTTTTCTTCCATTAGGGGAATGGGGAAAGAATCGATTGAGGTAAAATTTCCTTCATCAATGGGTTCACTAGTAACCACATTAATATTATGTTCCTCATGAGATGATTGGGGTTTATTTTCATGATGAGGGGTAGAAGGAACATGATTAGGGAAATGCTTGTAGAATATGTCAATGGCCTAGTTTGGTGGCATATTAAGATTGTCCAATGTGAGCTCCCCCTTGTCAATGAGGGATTAGACAAGGTATTTTAAAGTATTACACCTGTTGATGTCATGTCTTATGACTTGGTGAAAAGCGCAATGGTCATTCTCATTATACCAATCGGGCATGAGGTGAGAAGCATCAAACTATTGGGGTGGTTTAATGGGTAGAAGTTAGATGATATTGGCTTTTAGTAACTTGTCTAAAATAGAAGGATAAGGCTTCAAAAGTGGATTTAATGGCTTATGGTTATTCCAAGTTTGGTTCCTTTGGTTTTGGTTTGGATAGTTGGAGGGGTCAGATGTTTAGTTCCTTGGGTTTTGTTGGTTGGTAGATGGTGGAGGTATGGCTTTGAGGATAATAGCGTTGGCAGTGGCTTTGCTCTTGGAATTGGTGTTGGTTGGGTTGTTTAGTTTGGAAGAAGAGGGATCATTGGGTTTGTAAGTTGGGTTCTTGTTCTTCAACTTTAATCTTCCCTCATCAATGGCTCTATTCTCTAGTTTGTAAGATATGGTAAAAGCTTCATCAAATGTCTGGAAGCTTTGGACATGCAATGTGGATGAAATGTGTTTTGCACATGCCCAGGCAAAGAACTCTATAAGCTTTGGTTGAGGCATTGAAAAGGAAAGTTGTTTGATTAGGCTCCTCCAATGAACTATAAAATCAATAATAGATTCATCTTTGAATTGTTGAATGGAGTAGAGGTTGGTAATAGAAACTTTCTTGGATATATTGATTGAAAAGTGATCCAAAAAAGTTTGGGCTAGTTAGGCAAAAAAAAATATGGAGTGTTTTAAGATGGAACTATACCAATCTAATGCTGGTCCAGATAAGGACATAGGAAAGGTACAAAGGAGAAGAGCATCATCATGGGTAGTCGAGTAACATGCATTCTTAAATTCTCTTAAATGTTGTTGGGGGTCCTCTTTGCTTTGAAATTTAGAGAATTTTGGAAATTCCCATTGTGGAGGATATGGTTGGAGAGGGATAAGATGGATGGATGGGTTCATTAAAAATTTGGTCATAAGAGATAAGGTTATGTGATCTCAAGATGGATGACTCAAGGGTAGTTATCTTCTCCATTAGCATTTTGACCGAGTCTATTTGGGGTTGTTGGGTTGGATAGGTATATGACACATTTTATTGGGTCTAGGTGACATGGGAATAACTAATGGATGGTTGGGATGATGTCATGTGTGTGTGAGGTCATGTAAGATTGGGTGGAAGGTGAAGGTATGTATACTTATGTGTTAGGAATATATTGATAAGATGTCATGGGTATGTGTTGGAGGGTTGATGTTGGGGGATTTATGTATGCCATCAAAGTGATTAGTGGGTTAGTTGGTAAAAGGTGGGTAGTGACCAAAGTTATTATAGGGGGAATTGTTTTTGGTATGGAGAGTACCAAGTTATGAAAGGGGGTTGAGGTTGGTATATTGGTTAAGCTGAAGGGAGTGGTAAAGATGGGTGTGAAAGACGCCATGTTGATTAAAGGGGTATAAGTGACAAAGGGTAAATTTGAACCAACATTAGAAGTATTGGTTGGGGTAATAGGTGTTTGGTTGGTGGTGGTAGATGGACCAATGATAGAAGATGAAGCTTGGCTAACAGAAGGATGGGATGATGCAACTTCAACCATAAAGTGGGGGAGAATGGTGCGGTGAAGCACGGGGTTATCTATCAATGTCTGAGGTATAATCCATGGATGAGGATGCAAAAGAAGATGGTAGTGGGTTGTTTTGGTTTTTTAGTTGTTGTCTAGTTAAGACCATATGAGAAATTTATAAATGGATAATGAACCTCTTTCTTCACATAATGACCAAATAAATAAAAACCCAAAGCAAACAAAGCACACACTAAAAGTGTAATTAATCCTAGGATTTATTTTAAATCACTTTTGGATTATGCCTTAAAGGATGTGAAAGGGGAATTGGATTTTAAGTAAATTACTGGAAAATTCATCTAAAGATGGTTTCAGGTTGAAATTTGGTGCTCAAATTATCTGCACTAGACTAGGTATATGGCCAGATACTAGAGGCTTGCTCCCCTCACTTCATAATCCCATAACCAGTATGGGAACTTAGCTAATAGATACCATTTGTCTAAAGTTTATACTATGATAGAGAACATAGTGAGTCCTCTCCTTGGTGATGAAATCCAAGTGGGATCACCGGGTAGGGTAAGGTGATCCAAAGGGTGATGAAATCCCAATGGGCCTTGTCTCAAATAAGTTTTGATGTTTAATTTATGCATGTGGTTTGGTATTGTAACATATGTATTATATGATTAATTGATAATGTTTTTAAATAATCTATGTGAGCTAATAATTAAGAAGACATTACCATGAATTCACTCAATTTTAACTCAAAAGAAGAGTTTGGTGTCTTTTCATGTAAACAAGGAATAACTAAAATGCACTTATATGCAAGATGTAAAATGCAACCTATCCCTAGGATGAAACCCCCTCCCCCCTCTCTCCCCCACCTTTTTTTTTTTCTTTTTTTTAAATTTTTAAGAAAGAAAAGAAAAATTAATTTTCGTAAAAATGAAACTAAAAATGTAATTAAGAATGCAACTAAGAATGTAAGTAAATATGCAACTAAACATGTAACTAAATGATTTTTTTTACTAATGCAACTGAATAATTTTTTTTTTGATAATGAATCTAAATGAAATGTTCACTAATGAATTTATAAATGTATTAATACAACTAATGGACCCAATAAAACTCAAGGGTCCCACTAGGCGTGCCAAAATGTTTCTCTCATTTTTTGGCTTTTCTTATTTTTTTTGAAAAGAAAGAAATTAGGAATAGGGTGTGTAAAAAAACCTATTGAATATGCACGTGTTGAATCTAGATGATTGTGGAGATCTCCTCTTTGGCTTGGGATGATAACATGCAAATAATAAAACACTCAAATAAACTTATTTTTTAGACAAGTAGATGGGTAGATTACCTAAAGTGAGCTAGATCCTAGAAGTGAAAGCTTTCTAGGAGGTTGCCAATCCACCTGCTTTAAACACTTAAGTTTGATAAATAAAGATGATATAATTTTAATTAAATCGTATAAAACTGAAACTAATAATAATAAATTAATTAAGGAAATTAAATGCTTTTCTAAGATGACCAAAATGAAGCAATTAGTTGGGATAATGCTAATGCTGAAAATTGGTCTAGTCAAAATGGTGGTTTTTGGTTTGGTAAAATGGCAAGGGTAAAAGGGATAGATTATTTGGGTTTGGTAAATGGTTAAGGCTACACATAGACAAAGAGATAGATGGGTAAATAGATCAAATATTAAAAATTAAGAATGTGGTAAATGGAGTGAAGGTGGAAAGGGGTAAAAGAAGGTAAATGAGATGAAGTTAACAAAGAGGGTAAGGAGATAAAGGGATAGAGGGAAAAGAGAAAAGAAGAGGTTAAGGTATGAGATTTAGAGGTCAATAAAGAAGAGGCCAAAGGAAAGAAAGGAATTGAAATCAAATCATTGAAATAGACAAAAGGAAAGATTACCTTCCAAGCTTGAAGAAGAGTGTTGATGTTGATGATGGTTGATGAAGATGGAATCCTGTAACAATTTCAGCAAAGCTTCATTACTTTGAATCTTTTTCTTTCCAAGATGATGATGACATTTAAAAATGATTATGACCTCCAAGATGATAACCTTATTCACAAACTTACAACAAAATATTGATAACCAAAGACTAACTTCCAACTTAACCTTTGGTAAAGGAGAGGGGGGGGGGTATTTATATCATTTGATGTTGGGAAACATGCCAAAAGAGTGGAATAGTGAAATATAGCACCATTTTTCATGTGGGGGGATGAAAGGTCCAAGATGAGGTTGTGTAATATTCCATTTGGGTTGAAAAGTCTTCCTCTTTGCCCATAAGTCCAAATTTGAATGAGAAATTATGCACATGGGTTTGAATGAGGCTTAAAGACTTCTCCCCATCCTTTTTTGCTTTCACAAAAGCACTTAAAGGGGTGGCACACCAAATTTGGTTCCAAATTCCATGTGGGGGCTGAAAAGTCCAAGGTGAGGTTATTGGGATTCCCATTTGGGTTGGAGAGTCTCTATTTTGGGCTAAGAAGTTAAAAATGGGCACCCTTTGTCTTTCCCAAAGTCTTAGAGAGGTAGATATCTCTTTTAAAGTTTAATTTCATGTGAGAAGACAAAATATATGTTGAATGATGACCCATTAAAGGAAAATTCACCACATTTCAAGGGGGGAACTTTGTGATGCTGAAATGAGGTCATTAGGAACTTTGGGAAAGGGTCCTAAGTGGGTATGGTGTCCCACATCAAGCCATGTCACTTGACATGTCACATGCTATATCACTTGCCATGTCATCATGAATAGTGATAGTGGGTCCCATAGTGAATAGTGATAGTGAATAGTACTTTCAAATAGTGATTTTGAATAATATTGTGTGACTAGAAGAATAGTTATTTGGTTAGGTTAAGAGGGGTTTGTTAAGGCTTAAAAAGGTTTAGAGGTTCTCGAGGTATTTAGTCATTGAAAACTATAAGTGTGTAGTTTTCTAGTGTCTACAATATTATTAGATTTTGACTCCCTAAAATTATGAAAAGAGGAAATTTCTATGTTGTTATATTTTATTTATGAACTGGTAAAGATGTGTGAATTTCATTATTGGTAGGAAACCTAGATGCCCTAGTGATGTGTGAGTATATGGTTCAATTTGGAACTCATATGGCATATTATTTTATGAATTATACATAAACTTGGGCATACATATATGAATAACCAGTAATAAAATTATATTCAGACCCTTGACATCCTAGACTTATGTTGATTTACATAATGAATAAGGGAGATAGGATTATAAATGGTTTACATCAAAAAATAAACACTATTAGCTATATATTTGGTTGTAAAGAATTGATTTAACTATATGAGTTTAAGAAAGGTAAATGTTATATATAAGTATGATTGGATAAACATGTATGATTGTTAAAGATTTTATGTTTCGGTAGTCCATATAATAACAAATAATCTTTTTTGGAAGAAACCGTGTCAGGTTTTTAAAACTTGATATAGTTTCTTCCAAAAAACATTATTTGTTAATGTATGATTGCGTTTACATATATGAATTATATTTGAACAACATGAGTCCTTAAGAATGAAGGTTTATGAGTATATAATCAGATATACTAGTAACGTAGTTAGTGGTATCTTTTCTATTAGTACGTACAAACAAATGTATACATAATTATAAATATTGATGATATCGATTATACCTAGATATGTATATAATGTGTAGACAACTATTATTGGGATTTTAAATCTATACCTATATTGTGTCTTTTGAGAAACAAGTAGAATTATAGGTTATAGGGAAAATAAAGTAGACCTGCACATTTAATATTTAGGAATAAATCTGAGCTCATATACATTAATTATCTAGTTCTAAAAAATTACATTAAATGCATGCATAAATAAATGTAATTACACACACACACACACACACACACACACACACACACACACACACACACACACACACACACACACACACACATACATATATATATATATATACATATATACATATATATATATGTATATATATGTATATATGTATATATATACATATATACATATATATACATGTATATATATATATGTATATATGTATATATATACATATATATATATATACATGTATAATGTATATATGTATATATATATATATATGTATATATACATATATACATATATATATGTATATATATATATACATATATACATATATGTATATATATATATATATACATATATACATTATACATATATATATATGTATATATATACATATATACATATATATACATATATATATATATACATACATATATATATATATGTGTATATATATATATATATATATACATATACATACATATATATATATATATATATATATATATATATATATATATACAAAAAATAAAAAAATAAAAATAAAGAGAGTTAAATTCATTTAAGTATGCATATGTAATTAAGTATAGACTTGTATTTTTTTAAGGTATTGAAGAATTGAAGGTTACAATAGGGAAAACTCTGAGATTAAGTTACTAAAATGACTATGTGTATTAATGAGGTCGATTGTCTATAGTTTATATGAATAAAGAGTAAATTTATGTAACTTATATATGCATTCTCAAATATTATAGTATTTATAATGGATTTTATTTATATGTGATCAATAGGGTAGATGTAGTTTATAAAATATCATCAGACTGTAACCTTATATTAAGGAAAATTTCTTATTCAATAGACTCAATTCTATTTATGAGTTATTTTGAGATTTCATGGGTTATATTATTGACTAAGTTATATAAACTATAGACAATCGACCTCATTAATACACATAGTCATTTTAGTAACTTAATCTCAGAGTTTTCCCTATTGTAACCTTCAACTCTTCAATACCTTAAAAAAATACAAGTCTATACTTAATTACATATGCATACTTAAATGAATTTAACTCTATTTTTATTTTTTTATTTTTTGTATATATATATATATATACATACATACATACACACACACACACACACACACACATATATATATATATATATGTATGTATGTATATATATATACATACATACATATATATATGTATGTATATATATATATATATACAAAAAATAAAAAAATAAAAATAAAGAGAGTTAAATTCATTTAAGTATGCATATGTAATTAAGTATAGACTTGTATTTTTTTAAGGTATTGAAGAGTTGAAGGTTACAATAGGGAAAACTCTGAGATTAAGTTACTAAAATGACTATGTGTATTAATGAGGTCGATTGTCTATAGTTTATATGAATAAAGAGTAAATTTATGTAACTTATATATGCATTCTCAAATATTATAGTATTTATAATGGATTTTATTTATATGTGATCAATAGGGTAGATGTAGTTTATAAAATATCATCAGACTGTAACCTTATATTAAGGAAAATTTCTTATTCAATAGACTCAATTATATTTATGAGTTATTTTGAGATTTCATGGGTTATATTATTGACTAAGTTCTGTCATCATCATCATATATATATATGTATGTATTATGTTCAAGGGATATGTTGAGAAAGGACTTTAAATACTTCAATTTCTTGTTTTAATTTGTTATACATATCTAGTTTTGAATACAATTTATTTGTTAAACCTATGCATATCACTTTTGTGGATAAGTGAATGAAAACAATAAGATTCCTAAAATATGATTATTTGTACCATATATTATTGTCTGGGCCAAGTGTATGCCATAATTTGTATTTATTATGTTTGAATATATATGTGAATATTATTAAACATGTTTACTAGATAACAAGTGTTAGACATATGAGGGTGCCAATATATAACTCATATACCTATTCCATGATATATTATAAAAGTCATGATTCCATAGCAAAGAGTTTGTGTGAGTGCAATTGACTCAAATCTTTAGATCTGATTAGTATAATGAAAAATTTGACCAAAGTAATGTTATAGCTGAGACATTGTCATTCCACTATAATTTTTAGTTTATATGTGTATGTTGATGTCATAATAGATAGAAGATTGGATTTCATGGTCTATGTGACCACTACATATATTAGTGATCATAAACACATGAGTTCTATTTGATTTCTTGATATCTACACTATCCTTATCTTCCCCTTTATGAATGGTAGGGATTCTCCCAATGGGGAGATGTGTGGGAGACCATTGATCTATGGTTGAAGGTAAAGCACTTAGATGATTCTATCCATTTTCTCAATTGTTTCAACCATTTGGGATCATACTCAGGATATATTTATGGATATTGAGCTACTTGTAAAGCTCTTTTGTACTATTGTATATTGTATATTTAACTTTGTACTAAAATGTAACATGTAGTAAAGTATTGTTTGATAGATATTTAGCATAATAGTGGATATGATACTTGTAGTTAATTATTAATATTATGATAGAAATGCTTGTAGGATTATTTATGGTTGAAATGTGGATTATATCAATATTTTATTGTACTTCATTCTTTTCACTATACATTTAATAAGAGACATTCATTTTATAATCTATTGTAGACTATTTGGGAACTAAATGGATCATTTTATTAGTCAATGGGCTGATACATTATTGCATTTATTGCTTTAGATGCATTTAGAAATCAAACAATGATTTTTTTATAGATAGTTTTGCTAAAGGTTTGGGTATACCATTGGGATTTTTTTAATGTATCAATTGTGAAACCCATTAGGGTCCTAACATTGTGGTATCAAAGTGAATGTTTAATTCTTGAACCTAATGAGTCCACTGACATTAATATGTTTTTCTAATTTCAGTGAGGAGAGTGGCATGATGTAGATCAATTGGTGAGGGAACTTATAATGTGAATCCTCAAGCTGATCTTAATTAGTGAGCAATAGAACAAGATAAAAAACTTGTCAAATAACTCATTATCATGAATGAGACTAAAGATATGATATTGGATCTAGAGAGAATCTCATGGACATGAGTAGGAATATGAATAGGAGGTTCTAAAGGAACAACCTTTTGAATAGGAAGGGCCTTAGGATTAGGGGCACAAGGAGGGCCAACAAGTAGCTAGAACTCAAGTAGATGTAGAGCTTGCATGAGATATGAAGAAAGTGAACCCACCCAAGTTTGAAGGTATAGTATTGGGTGATGCAATTGAAGCTTGGTTCATGGAAATGAAAAATTATTTATAAATTGAAAATTATTTTGGGGTGACTAAGGGTGTGTGGGGAGCTTACCAACTGGCTGGTGAATCAATAACTTGGTATGCTAATAAGAAGCTTGAGATTAAAATTGATGCCACTACTACCACTTGGGAGTAGTTTGTGTCTCTTTTTAAAACATGATGGCTACCTCAACTATATTTTGATCAAAAATTAACAAAATTATAGAATATGAAGCAAGGGGATTTGTCTATGAATGAGTATTGGGAGAAGTTCACAAAGCTCTTGAAGTATGTTCTGTAGTATCATAAATTTTATGTTTCCAAATCAGGAAGTTCATTTTGGGCTTAAAACCCCAAATTGGTTGTGAAGTGGAGATATTACATGGACCATCTACCATAGACTAAGTCTTTGAGAAGGTAGTTAAGTAGAAGAAAAAAATAATATAACTTGAAAAGGTTAGATAAAAGTTCAAAAAAAAAATTTAGAAGTTATAAGACCCCCTTTAATAAAAATAACTAGGAATAGAATGGGAATTCCAAGAACTAGTTCAATAGCCAAAATGTGAGCTTCACTAATACTTCAGGGAATAGAAAACCAAGATGTAGTTTTAGAGAAGGATTTAAGTGTGATAATAAAGCTGAGAGAAAGGGTCACATGGTAGATTTTTTACATGTGGAGGAGATCATTATGCTAAGGATTGTCCTTGGTTGAAGAGAGATGAAAAAAATAAGAATTTTTCCACCTCTACATCATAACAGGGAACCTTTCAATAGTGTATTCATGAAATAGTGGATAACCATCAAACATAATTTCAAAACTCTCCCATCAAAGTATCTGGTACTTTGTTTGGACATCCTATTTATTTTTTGATAGATACATGGGCTAATGAATGTTTTATCTCTCTTATAATGCTAAGTAAATTATCCAGGAAAGTTGGTTTTATGATAAATGCTTGGTCAGTTCAGTATAGAAATGAATCCAAGGTCAAGGTTGAAAAATTTATTATTGAGGCTAAAATTAAGATGCCAAAAATCACCATAATTTTTGATCTTTATGTAACACCACTAGGGTTAGATGATGTAATCCTAGGAGTGACTTGGATCTCTATGGGAAAGCTAAATTTAACTATTTTTGTAAGAAGGTTGAGTGTTTAGATGACTTGGGAAATCAAACCCAAATCCAAGGAAATCAAAGGGAGTTAAAATTGAGGTAAATTTAAAACATTCAATTGAAGAAGGTTTAATGAAAGGGATTTTAAGCATTCTTAGTCAAATTGGTAAAGTTAAGGAACCCACTTTGGAAGCTTATCCTTTTCTATAAGAGTTTTAAGATGTTTTTCAAGAGCAATTACTAGGATTGTGTTAGTGTAGGATTTTATTTTTCCATATTTATTTATTATGGGTTTAGTTTTCCTCCCTTGGAGTTTTCCCACTCTTATGGGTTAGCTTGCTTAAGTGTATTTGGGATTTACAATTTAACCACTATTATAGGAGTAAATCCCTTGACCAACTATTTTGGGTATGGGAGTTACTCTTCTATTCTTGGCTTATGAAGGTTACAAATTCACCTCCTTATTTGTACATATTGAATGAGTGAGTTATTCATGGAGTGTTGGATATTTTATCAAACTCTCTTTTACAGTATTCTCATGTTTTTCAACTTACAACTATGTCATGCACTTACTTGACTTGTGTTTTCACTCAAACCCATGCATCCACTTGATCTAGAGGTCCTGGCATCTAATTCAACATGGTATCAGAGTGCCATTCTAGTATACAAATTTTTGGTTTGCTTATTTGCTATTAGTTTTTATTTTGAAATCTTGAGTTTATTTTGCCAAAAAAACTAGTTTTTTAATACTCTATTAGTAGAAGTTTTCTTTGATGGTATGTTGGAATGTTTCATATCAATTATTTGGTACATATTTGGTCTATTTACATGTTGGTTTCACTTTGAATCATAACATCTTGGCTATTATTTACCTTCAAAAGCACCTAGGCTACATTCACATATGGTTTCTGCTAGTAGAGGCATTCTTTTTACATCACATATTGGTTGTGCTAAGGTAGCTTCCTAACCTTGATCACCATTGGAGAAAATATCAATGGAATTTTGATATCTTTCCTCACCTTCTCACCTACCATAGAAGCTTCTATGCTAAGAAATATGTAGAATTAAGACTGTTGCTAAATCTAGTGATTGCTTTTCTTTCAAGATAAACAATGTCATTATGAGGGAAATTAGGGCCATTATTTGGATAACTCAACCAATATGTGTTCCTCCTAATTTAATTATCCCTTTAAATTATACCATATAACCTACTCCTGGTATGTTCCTTCACTTAGTTAAACACCTACTTAGGTTGCATACTATTTGGATCAAAAGTCTTCAATCAACCAAAGGAGTATACTATTATGAGACTGCATGTAGTCACCCTTTATGACCTGGTCCTCTATTCTTCGAAACATGTAGTATCTTCACACCAAAACCTCCTAAAACTAATGGTTTCATGATCTAGTCATGTTTTTTTGAAACTGTTATGTTTAATCAAAATGGTAAAGTTTTTATTTTAATTCTCCTTTGTTAAATTGCTTTATCAAAATCCATCTTAATAAGACTTGTCTTTGGCTAATATTGGAGTTTTTTTAAGGAGGGAGATTTAATGTGGAGTGGGGTGATTTAACATGGTAGGGGTAATTACTAGATGGAGGGGTATTTTTTTGACTAGGTGTTCAAAATTTTACTTGTTTTTTATAAAACATTATATTGTAAAGGGGGCATGGAGTTATTTATAGAGAGATATTCATGGTGTTTTTAATTTTTTTTTCTACAAAAATAATAAATTATTGTTTGGAGATATAAGGAGATTGTAATAATTTTGCTTGGTATTATTTACTCCTTTCATATTTTACTTATCAAAGACAGAGGGTGAGGTCTGATCTAATAGGTGGTTAGATCCCCTCATAATATCATTTTATGTCTTTTTAAGATTTGTACATAGATGCATTATCATCAGAGCCTAATGTTCTCCTTGGCACGTTTCCATTATCACTTCTTGTACTGATTGCTCATATTTGGATGTATTTTCAGCTACACTTGATGTCCATTTAGTATGATGTGTATTGGCACTTGTGTACTATTTTTTCTTACTTTTTTGGATGAATTATCATTTGAGTCTGATGTCCTCACATTGAGCATGCATTGTACTTGTAAAATTTAGGGGTGGGGTCATTGATGATTATCTTGGAAGGGTTATTATGAGCCATACATTCTATCTTGTGTGCAGACTTAGTTTTCATGACTTATGTACCACTTTGGTGTCAATTTCATAGATTAATCACACATTTTTAGATGCATTATCATCTGAGCCTAACATCCATTTATTAAGCATGCATTATCTCTTATGTAGTGTTTTTCCTCATTACACTTATTGGGTGTCTTCTCTCAATCATGTTGACTCCACTTGAGAGATACCAGTGGATGAGGAGAGTTGATTCTCCACTAGTGGTTCTTCTTGGAAAGACCAACTATGTTTATTGGTGTGCTTACATAGAACACTTGTTCATAATTAAGAATCACACTCTATTATTATATGGATAAATTCATGCCCCTTCTAACTCAAGTAAGTAAAATAAGTGGGATAATACTTGTGATAAGGTTCTTGGTACTTTACTATTACATATTTCCATGGATATTCATTGCCATGTGGAACATACATGTCCCTACACTATTTGGAGCATCCTACAATCTCTTTTTGAAGATACTACTGAGATCTATATCATTCTTCCTCCTCCTCTTCCTATCATCTCTTTAGAGACTATTGTACTCTCTCATCCTACTCATATTTTTTGTGATGACACATTCATGGTAGATTCTATTATTCTTTTTATCAAGCCACCACTACAAGACATGATTCTACTCAACCTTAGTTGTCCCATTGTAGATTCTACTTCTATCCCTATTCAATAAGTTTTCATTTAAGAACTTTCATAGTATTTTACTTTAGAGAAGTTTACTATTTCTAGTGTGTGTACACCCATTGAGAGCTTTGATGACTCATATGTTCTTATGGATATTCATATTATAGATCTGTGTACTTCATTTGTAATATATTTTTTAGTTTTGATAGTTGTTAATCCAAGATCTCCTCTTCACATGGAAATTATTATAACAAATGTTCTATGTCCTTCTTATGATACCTTCACTTTAGTGGCATTACATCTAGTTCTTGTGCATGAGCTTGATAAACCTATGCCATGCCTTATTTTTGGATCTCTTTCAAATATATAGTTTTATGAGTTTAGTAGGGTACTACTTAACATTTGTACTAAATTTTTACAAGATAACTAATCCAATAACCTCTCTTCAATGAAAAGAAAAATGTTTTTTTTGGTAAATAAGTGTGATGAAGCCTTTTAGGTTTTAAAAAAGAGGCTTACTTCAACACTAGTGTTGTGGACTCCAAATCCTAATGGTCACTTTGTAGTTATAATAGATGCATTAGGATATGGTTTAGGAGGAGTTATTATGTATGATGGTTTAGTTGTATCCTACAAATTGAAAAAATTAAAGACATATGATACAAATGATGATTCTCATGACCTAAAACTAACTGCCATAGTTCATGCTTTAAAAGTTTGGAGGCATTATTTGTTGGGAAATCCTTTTTAGCTTAAAACTAACAACATGGGAATCAAATACATATTTACCCAACCTAAGCTTAATGCTCATAATAGGCGATGATTAGAATTGTTTTTCAGCTTTTGATTTCAACATTAACTACCTTAAGGGAAAAGAGAACAAAGTTATAGATGACCTTAGTCATAGAAGGTACATTTTGGATTTGGACACAATAAGAAGTATTTTTAGAGACCAAATAGTAAAATTATCACCTAGAGATGAATTCTAAGAATAGTTTAAGAAATCATTGGCTAAGAATTCTCAAGATCATAGATACCAAGATTTTTAACTTGAGAATGATGGACTTTTATGGTAAAATGGTAGAATATACATGCATGAAAGATAAAATTTGAGAAATATTATGCTAAAGGAATTGTACAATGCTCCATATTCATGACATACTAGAGTAACTAATATTTTAATAAAACTAAAACCATTATATTTCTAGAATAGAATCAAGAATAATGTAAAAAATTTTGTGTCTAGATATTTGGAGTGTCAGCGAGTTAAAATTAAACATGTGCATCTTTATGGGTTATTGTATCAGCATTCCATACCAAAATAGAAGTGGAAAGTTAGTAGCATGGAGTTTTCCCATGTATTTCCTATGTATAGAAACCATCATGACATGATATTGGTAGTTGTGGATAAACCTACAAATGTATCTCACTTCATTCCATGTAATTTAATAGATGATACACCATTGCTTGCCAAAAGGTTTATAAAATATATACAAATTAAATGGGTTTTTAGAAATGATAATTTTAGATAGGGATCTTAGGATGACCTCAAAATTTTGGAAAAATCTCAAGCTAGCTTTGGATACACAGATAAACTTTAGTACAACTTACCATCTAGAAACAAATGGATAAATAAAGAAGTATCACAATGTAAGGTCTAGTGGGATCAATATTTTGAGGATAGCGCTACATGGGAATATTATGATGAATTCTTGAGGTTGTTTCCTCATTTATTCAAATGATATTTTTTGTTTAAAATTGTTTGATATAAATTTCATTGAGATGATGACCTATTTTAAGGGGGAAGGATGTCACATCTGGTTTATCTTAGTAAAACTACTTACGTATTAGTAGAGGATTTTAAAACTAATGATTTATAGTTCTACTTTTTTTTCCTAATTTGGGTATGTATGATGTATAGTTGTCAGTCATATTGTTATTTCATAATCAATTTTTATGTTGGATAATAGCTGAATATTTATTACTATGCTTTATGATCATGATTAACTATAATTTCATTATAGATGATTTACATTATAATAGGTTATTAATGCTTATATATTGGTTATTGTGATAATATTGGACTAATAACCCATTTGTTTGATTGAGGTGGTTGTAAGATTATTCCACCCTAACAGACAATACAAAGGGAGAGTATCATTGGAGAGGGGGGTGAAGATACTATCATTGGGGGTTGAGAGAACTAACCAAACCCACACACACCACATTCTAATTACTTGAGTGAAATTAATGTTGCTTACTTTGGTTATTTTGATAACATATGAGTCTTGTTTGCATTGTCTAGGTACAACACTTGTTATGATTTTCATAGTATGATTAAGTCCTTAAATTTAATGGTCATGTTCTTAAATCTCCATAGGAATTAAACTATGATTTAATAATCTTGAATGCATTATGGTTAGTGAAGGTATGAATGCTAATGGTCTTATTTGGTTGCTTCATTCATCTTGGTTTAATTAGTCACATTATGCCTTTTTGGTGACATAGTGAAGACATAAATATAGGGTAAATACACTTTAAACCAAATTGATTTAAATAGACTTTGAAATTTTGGATGTTATTTGGTTATATTAATTAGCATATATCATGAAGTAAAAAGGTAAAAGGAGTCAAGTTTTATTATTTGAAATGATCACGGGAGTTGAGTTCACTCTTGGAGGAGATGGAGGGTTTCTTCAAATGTCATGCCTAGATATAAGGGAGTGACTACAAGTTAATAGTAAGCATGAATACATTCAAGCATTGATTAATTTGAATTCTATAATGGTGAACTCACATAATAGTTGGAGAATAAATTAGACATGAAAAACACACATGGGTTACGGGAAAATAAAAAGAGAGAAGAGGAGAAAGAAAATAGGAGAATCAAAAATAAGGAGAAGGGCACAAAACTTGGTGAAGGATAAAAAGGGGCTATTGGTACACACATTTAGATGGTGAACACCATATAACTAGTTCAATCTTCCTCAATCTAAAATTATTCATTATTGTTTTTAGACTTGAAAGGAAAAAAAATATGGTTTTTATTATGGTTTTAATATTATTGTTTGAATGTATGTAATGATAGTCTTTGGATAAAAATTACTCTAAAACTCTAGACTTCAGGTCTATAGACCTAGGGATGAAACTTGGTTCCATCCTCAGGCCTATAAAGCAAATATGATATTATTGAGAATGAAAAAATTGGGTATTGGGAAGAAGATGAGCTTAAAACTTTATTAGTTACTAGATGTGTAAATATTATTAGCTTTTGAATCCCTAAAATTATGAAAAGAGGAAATTTCCATGTTTTATTTTATTTATGAACTGGTAAAGATGGGCGAATTACACTATTGGTAGGAACCTAGATGCCCTACTGATTTGTGGGTATACGGTTTAATTTGGAACTTTTATGACATACTATTTTGTGAAATATGCATAAACTTGGTCATATATATGAACAAATAGTAATAAAATTTTATTTGGACCCTTGATGGCCTGGACTTGTGTCAATTTACATAGTGAAGAAGGGAGATATGATTATAAATGGTTTACATTAGAAAATATCCACTGTTAGTTGTACATTTGGTTGTAAAGACTTGATTAAACTATATGAGCTTAAGAAAGGTTAATGTATATATATAGGTATTATAGGGTTAATATGTGTGATTATGTTTATGTATATTATTTCTATAAGAACAAAATGAGTCCTTAAGAATGAAAGTTTCTGAATATATAATCAAATATACTAGTAACATAGCTAGTGGTAAATTTCCTATTAGTATGTATGAATAAATGTATACATATCTATAAATAACTATGATAGTGATCATACCTTTCTGTGTATGCAATGTGTAGACAACTATTATTGGGATGTTAAATCTAAACCTATATTTTATTTTTTGAAGAACAAATACAACTATAGGTTATAGGGAAAATATTGTAGATCTGTACATTTAATATTTAAGAATAAATATGAGATCATATACATTAATTATCTAGTTCTAAAAATTTACATTAAATGCATGCATAAATATATGTAATTATATATATTAATATGTACAAATAAAAAGAGTTACATTAATATATGTAGGTATATGTAATTAAGTATAACTTATCTCTTTTTAAGGTATTGAAGTGATGAAGGTTATAATAGGGAAAAATCTGAGATTAAGTTACTAAAATGACTATGTATTAATGAGGTTGATTGTCTATAGGGTGTATAAATTTGAAGAGAAAATTAATGTAACTTGTATACACATTCTTAGATATTGTAGTATTTATAATGGCTCTTATTTATATGTGATCAATAGGGAAGATCTAGATTATAAAATATCATCAGGCCGTAACCTTATATTAAGAAGAAATTCTTATATAATAGATCATCATGGAACAAGTAGGGAGAGATGTATAATGGAAGCTAATAGACATAATTTTGTTTATGAATTATTTTGAGATTTCATGGGTTATATTATTGAATAAATTTTATCATTATATATATATATATATATATATATATATATATATATAATGACTCAGATATTTTAGTATTTATAATGGCTCTTATTTATATGTGATCAATAGGGAAGATCTAGATTATAAAATATCATCAGACCATAACCTTATATTAAGGAGAAATTCTTATATAATAGATCATCATGGAATAAGTAGGGAGAGATGTATAACGAAAGCTAATAGACATAATTTTGTTTATGAATTATTTTGAGATTTCATGGGTTATATTATTGAATAATTTTTATCATTATATATATATATATATATATATATATATGAATTATGTTCAAGGGATATGTTGAGAAGGGACTTATAATACTTTGATTTATTTTTATAGTCTTATATACATATCTAGTTTTGAATACAGTCCATTTGTTAAACATATGCATATCACTTTTGTGGATAAGTGAATAAAAATAATGAGATTATTGAATTATGATTAGTTTTACCTTATATTATTGTCTGGGCCAAGTGTATGTTGCAATATGCATTTATCCTATTTGAATCTAAATGTGAAAATTATTAGACATGTTTACTAGTTAAAAAGTGATATATATACAAGGGTGTAAATATGTAACTCATATACCTATCCCTTGGTATCTTCTGATAATCATGATTTAATAGAAGAGAGTTTTGTGTGAGTGGAATTGACTTAGATCTTTAGATCTGATTACTATAATGAAAACTTTAGCCAAAGTAATGCTATAGTTGAGACATTATCATTCCATTGTAATTTCCAATTTACATGTGTATGCTGATGTGATAATATATAGTGGATTGTATTTCATGGTCTATATAACTATTGTATGTATTAGTGATCGTACACACATGGGTTCCAATTTATTTCTTAATATCCACACTATCCTTATCTTCCCCTTCATGAAGGTAGGGCTACTCGTAATGGGGAGGTGTGTAGGAGATCCTTGGTTTATGGTTTGAAGTAAATCACTTAGATGATTCTCTCCCTCTATTTAGTTGTTTCAACCATTTAGATTCATACTCAGGCTACATTTATGAATCATTGAGCTACTTGTGAATCTCTTTTGTGATATTATACATATTGTATTGTATATTTGATTTTGTATTGAAATGTAACATGTAGTACATTATTATTTGATAGATATTCAACACAACAACAACTGTGATACTTGTAATTAATTTTGAATATTATGACAATAATGGCTATAGGCTTATTTATGGTTGGAATGTGGATTATATTAGTGTTTTATTGTACTTGATTTTTTCTACTATAGATTTAATGAGAGATATTCATTTTATAATATGTTTTAGACTATTTGGAAACTAATTGGATCATTTTATTATCCAGTGGGTTAATATATCGTTGTATTTATTATTTTAGATGCATTTAATAATCACAAAGTGATTTTTTTATAGATAGTTTTAATGAAGTTTTAAGTTTACCATTGGTATTTTTTTAGTGTATATGTTGTGAAATATAGTGTGGTCATAACACTTTTGCAAAAGAGTAAACAATAAGAAATTCCCTTTATAAAGTGACTAATACTTGAGAGACCATGCCATCAGAGGTCCACAATGGGTTTTATGGAATCCTCATCTAATACACACCATATTCAAATATCTAAAGTACCTAAACATGTTCCTATTAGTCTTATTCTGAATAAATTGCAAAAGACTTACTGATGGATTCCATGAACCCCTAATACTTCATGACCATAGTGTCCTATCTTACATACATAGACCATCACAAATACTATAGTGACATATATTGCACCTATACATGCTCCTTGATAGTGTCACTAGTCTATTACACCAAGTTCATAGTGGGGAGAGCTCTATGACCATCCTTTGGATGCAATCATAGGTTAGTCTTTTCCTATCATAGTCCAGAAATACCCAAAAAAAAACTTTAAAACCAAAAATATTTTTAGCATCTACATGTTTTATTATCTCCTTGGCATATATGTTATTGGTTATATATTATTAGATGGCATATCAATATTTCCTACATACACTTGTGTTACATACATATGTTCAATGTGATTTAGGCATACACAAATACATGACCTATACACTTTTACATGTTGGGATTTCCATCTACTCACACCACTAGGATGTTGGGGGCATCTACCTTTATGACCATGATACATCTAAGTTATATCATTATATGGTCACTTTACATTATCATGTTTGAGCTCATATATGTACTTGAACATGCCTTTATTCATGCTTATATATTTTTTAGTTTACTTGATATGCCATGTAACATTTTTTACTAACACATATATCTAGGGACCAATATGATATGTTTATGATGGTTGCTTATGCTTTCATTTATGCACTTCCTTGAGTACCTTACCTTGATTAATTGTTTGAGAATTTGAATATGCTTCATTATTTGGGGCCCCTATGAATTTATTTACTTGTTTGAAATTTTAAATGTCATTGCTTATTGTATGTTGACATTTGAATATATCACTTCATATTTTGTGGATATTTGACTAAGTCATGTCCATTTGATCGTATAGAATTTGAACATGCTCCTTGTTTGAGGTCTCCTTGGATCATTGTCTTTTGATTTGATTTTGAGTGATCCTTTATGTGTGTTTTATTATTTTTTAAGATTTTAATATTACTATCTATATGTTTTCATGATCTACATCATGCATCTTAGGACTGGGTGTGTTCACATTACTCATACTTCAATGATATACAACTTTGACATATTCCTTCTAAATGCTACAAGGTACTTTCACAATTTACATGGTTATCTTATCCTTTTAAGGTAAGGTATCTACCATTTTCTAATTACCTCACGTCAAAATAGGGGGCATATTATTGGGGGCATGCCATAGAGGCATGACTTCTACATTGCTTCACAAATTTAGATTGCAGTGGGGGCATGTTTTGAAACATGTTCTCTATATATTTATCACAGTTTCAAATTTAATGGGGGCATGTTTTAAAAATATGTCTTCCATATTGGAACTTTTATAAATTTTTATATTTATCTATATATAGTGGATGAATGTTTTAGAAACATGTTCTCCACACTTACATAGTTTCAAATTGGCCAAATTACATAGTTATATGATTTAGATACACTTTTGTGGCAAACTTATATACATCGGTAACATTGTTATACATAGTTTTATCATGAGAGGTATCTAAGGTTAATATGATATGAAATTTGTGCCTAATATTGAAAAATCAAATCAATTTCAAATTCCAAACACTTTCAGGGACTATCACCACCCACTAGGTTGGACCCTTATGGAATGTATTGAGCCAATCTACTGCAGTAGTTGGTTGGATTTTTGGTATGGTTGAGGTGATAAAATAACTAAATATTTCCAATTTTATAGGTTTGACTTTATTTAATCATATAACCTCACCATTTTTATAGTGTGAGTTAACTTGGTTGACTCACACTCACTAGGTTATGAGTATGATTGGGTTGCATAATTGAGCCAATCTCAATTATTGGGCAGAAACTCATCTTTTCTCTAAGGTTGGGGGTATGTGCCCTCCAATATATATCTCTAAATATATTTAGATATATGATCTTTATAGATTTATATATGTCCTAATCTTAGTTTTAATGATTCATAATGATATATCTTTCAAATTAAATTACCAAAAGGCAAGATGGTTGTATAGATACACAAGTGTACTCCTAAACCTTGTTCTCTTTCAATTTAAATAATTTTAATGATTGAAATTTTAGATTATACGCATTAATATATACTATAATATGATCTTGGTTGCATGTTAGTCAACATCAAATTACTCAAGTTGGGCTCAATCAAAGATAAGGTGTGTTATACACACCCAAGTACAAATTTATTTTCCTTTAAATTAGTAATTTCATTACTATATTAATGGCAGGGGGTAAATTTAGACATTATTTTTGCATTATATAGAACCTTAGTCTTCTACACTTAAAAAATACATATCATGGATGTACCTTCAACTTCTAGACCTTTTCCATTGCCAAAAGGCTCGCATACACTATCTCTATGTGCATAATTACTTATCTCTTAATTTAACCAATGTTATTATGATGATTCAAACCTTTTATCTTACCTGGAATGTTATAAATCTATTTATCTTTCATCTCTACAAGTTTTGGACCTGCACTTATTTTTTAACATCCTGGAAACTTACATCATAGTTAGATGCTTGTGTCGAAGTAAGTGTCATACCATAATGTAAGTGACCAGTGCCATAAAGTCATCCAATTTTAAAATGAAAAGTATTCTTATGGTTAGTCCAAGTGATTGAATGTTAGATATTATCCAATGGGATTGATATAAATATAAGATCAACTCTAATTCATTCCTTACATAAGAAATTATTAGCTACTCACAAGGTAACCTACCAAAAGCATTCTATTAAGCATTCGAGTGAGTAAAGACTTCCTATTTTATCCTATTTCCATATCAATCATTGGGATAACACATTTACAAGTCTAAAGTATTAAAGGATCAATTCAATAACTATATCTACCAATTTATAAGCTAGGTCCCTATTGTAATTGATTATCACACATTACATGATTTACACACAAGACAACATATAAGGAAGAACTACAGAAGTATGAGTCCCTTTTTACAGTATTATCTATGTAGGAAACACTAATTGACAAAGGGGTCTTTGGGGCAACTTGACACTGTGTGCCCACTAACCCATTTTTTCCATAACCACTATGAAGATGAAGAACCAGGGTTTTGTTATTTGACAAGGAGTGGAAATCCTTGACCCATATTTGAATGTACCAAAGCTAAGGTGACATAAAACCTAGAATCATCTAGGTGGTCACATCCAATTTCAACATGTATTCCATATTATACACCTACATCTGAGTCATACAGTAGTGTTGACATAACTATCCTAGGTTGATGTAAGTGTGCGTATCTACAAAGGTAAAATTTAAAGAGTCAAGTGACTATTATAGAATCTATATGAATTCCACTTTATTTATATTATATATCCAAATCTGTATTAGCATCATAACCAATTACGTATCTTGTTTTCATTATTATTATAATATCTAACATAATTGTAATTTTTATCTTTAGCATCTTAATATAATAAATTCATTATATATTTATCTAATATCTATAAAAAAATGGCATGATTTAGAGATATTCTACCATCCTTGTGCCCTAGGTTATCTCTTGTTCCTTTAAACCTAGATACCCCCAATCTAGATTTTAGGGTTAAATAATTGATGTGTCATGTCATGATGTTTTATATAATAATGTGTTAATATTTATTAAGATGCCAATATGACTAGTTAATAAACTTGTTTATCCTTCATGGGCTCCACCCTTGCTCATTGAGCACCTACTATGCAATTAATTTTGCTTTAAGTTCATATCTTTTGATCTAAAAAGGATACAAGGGTGTTTATTTTTTGTTGGAATCATGGTTCTGAAGCCAAATTTTTTGGTGAAGAGATACAATCATGATATAAAACCATTGTTATAAAAATTATAGTTTTTTTCCTAATTTTAACTATATCTTATATTTTAAACATTTTAGAGGCCATAACTTTTGACTACTGATTCAAATTGCATGTTATTTTTTTTTAAAAATGCATGCTTTTTTATGCTATTTGTAGTAGTGGTATATATTAATTATGATTAATTCTTAATTTTGTATTTTTGATCATAATGAATTATTTGTAAACTATACATTATATTTATTTATGCACTGAGTATAGATGCCACCTCATTTTTAGAGGGGACCACTTTTTAGTGATTCGTATAGTTTTAAGGTGGGTTTATATATATTGTACTAACACTAATTTATAAAATGTCACAGGGGGTTTCCTATTTCAAACTTGTCTATTTTCATGCATGTGTGTGTTTTATCATGTACCTTTTCTCATATTAGATGTTAGGTCCTTCATGTGGGATATTGATCACTCTCACTTAAAGATTTTTGATTTTTTTTGTAGACATACCACATTAACATTTTTTGAGATATTGATAGCTATGATTTATTCACTAATTAATAATCATTATGGGAGGGTGTTGTGTACTACATTATACACTCTAAGGGTAATGTTTCTTTAATTTTTCATTGAGTATGTTATGCATTCTCTTATGCAAATGAAGTCTATTATTTGTACTATGACATGATAGTTTTTGGTGGCCAAATTTGTCATCATTTTAAACCTTTAATTTATTCCTCAACACCTAATTCCTTCCATTGGAGGCTTCATTAGATTCAAAAGTCATTTACTACATCAGCTTCATTATGCTTTTGGTTTTTCATTGTACATGGCTAAATTATGAAGCTTTGTTGTTAGGACCCATATTTATGAGCTTTAAAATTTATTCTCTTTTATGACATAAACTAAGTTTATACTTAAGGGAAATGTTTATATGTGTCATATTCAAATGTAATGTGAAATCGACCTTTAGTAATTTTGTTATCAAGGTATTAAGTATTAATTGCCCAATATTGTTAATATGCACATTTAATGTGGTAGTTATCCTCATGTGTAATAAGGGTTAGATGTACCTAGGTAATACTTCCACCTTTATAATCAATCAATAATCATATCTCAGTCACCTCTTTCTCTTCTTATATAAGGAAATTTTATGTCATTTATGGGTGAATTAGTGAATATTATAGCATATTTTAAAGCTAAGTTGATAGAGATGTAATCCTATAGGATAACTAAGGACTACTCCTTGATCCTTGGTGTTTTTGTGAAATTTTTTGTTATTTTCACATTTATTAATTGTACATCCCTTTATTGGTTAATACATTTATTTTTATTATTGAGATCTCTCATTCTGAGTAATTGTATGTGTATGGTGTCTTTACATGTAGAGTTCTTGAGTCTATATACAATGGAAAGTGAAACTGATCTAAAAATTAATCCTAGCTTTAAGAAGATAAATCACACTAGCCCTTCTGCTTGTTGGTACATTTAGAAAATTGGGGTCATGACCAATATGGATATACTAGACCTAACTAAAGGGTATATTACCAAACAATATCGCTAGAGAGGGTCACAAAACCTCTAGTCAAGCAATACCACATAATAAATATATCTAGATCATATGTTTTCTTATTAAAGTAAATGATAAAGTAAAGTAAATATAATCTAGTGCTCACCAAAGCTTGTGGCACAAAATGGGGGTAATAAACATAAAAGTAAACATGCATATAAGAAATCTAATGAAGTTAATATAGATATAATCCTAATACATAGAGAGAGAAATATATTCAAAAGCCATTACTTATGCTACTTTTATTACTAAATTAGAGGAGTAAGAGTTAAAACTTACCTTGAAGTTGAACCCATAAAATCTCAATCTCTCCCTTGGCCAATGGTGCTTTGCAATAGGTTGTTGTGGTTTTTAAGGATCACTAAGTTAAGACATCTCTAAGATATATGAATTATCCTATGCATCCAAGAATTTTAAACAATACAAGATTCTACTCTCCAAGTGTAAACCCTAAGCAATGAATCCTCAAGTAGAATGGTGGAAGAGTAGATTATAAAGAAGCACACATAATTGATTAACTCTATCTATCTTTAATAAAAATGGAGAAAAGGATGTGTTTATATAATTAGAACTAACCTTAAATTTTTTAAAAGTTTTAGCCAATAGAGTTGGCCCAATCGACCATGTTCTTTAATAAATAAAGCAGTTAGGTCCTAGACTAGGTTGGCTGGGGATGAACTAATCCTGTAACATGTTTGTTTTTAAGAACAGGGTCAACCTAAGCTAAGTTTATTCAATAAATGATGAAAATAAGTTTTATCTTAGGTAGGGGATATTTGAGGAGTGTGTAAGGGAGGTGTCAAAGCTTAGGGAAATGCATAAGAGAGGTTTGTGTCAGTTTCAAGTAGTGGTATAAGTAATAACAATCTTATAAAGCATGAATGGTCTACCCACCCCTTTCTTGATAAACCCTTTAAGTCATGCACTTATAAATATTAAGTCTCGATGGGTTATTTTAAGAGAGAAAGCATCAATGATTGATAAAGTTTAAAAATAATGTGTGTATATATATGCCTCACTCAAAGCTCATCACATGTCACATAATTGTAACATGGGATGTTGTTTTGAGAAAATCACATAACAAGACATAATGTTGAGCTAAGTAAATTATAGTATAAAATAACTATAAGTAAATAGCTAAAAGGAAATATATGAAATAAATAAGTAGTGTATGCATGCCTTGACTTACTTTTATTACTAGATGGTTGTCTGTTATGTTTGTAGTTTTGATCATGGAGGGCAAATAGACTATTTTGGACAAACCCTAAGGATACAAAACTTAAAGAGCAAAAACAAACATAATAAAGTTAAGATAATTGAAATATGCAGGCATGATGTACTTGAAAATTTGGTAAGATAGGGTGATAAATGATAAGTTAGGACCAAATGATCAAGTCAAAATTTAGAGTAAATTGGATAATAAAAAAGCCAAGGCTACCAAATGATTGAAAAAATCAAACAATTATACCTTAAGTAAGAAAGGTATACAAACTAAATCAAACTAAAGATAGAATAAAAATGAAAATCAAACATCAATATGAAAGTAGTAAAAATCCTTACTTAAATAAAGATGGGCAAAAATTGGTAAAACAACACTAATGAGTGAACAATCCTTAATCATCAATGAAAAAAATACATGAAAGGGAAAACAACATTGGTGAGTGAGAAGTAATAATATAAACCCAATAAACAATGGAAAAAGTACAAAAATATATAAATGGATGCAATTATCCAAAAAAAAAATGGAAATAAAAACAACATTAGTGAGTGAGAATTTATAATCCAAACTCACTCAACAATGGAAAAAGGTATGAAAAATAGAAGCATACTTAGTTTTCTGAAAAAAAGAATGATAACAGTTTTTTTTTCAAATGAGACCAAGGCAATTATAGTAATGTTATAAAGAAAATAATCCATATTCACTCAATTATAATATTTTTTTGTAAAGATAGATATAAACAAAACAACATAGTGCTAGCATGTTGTCAAATGTGAAGAAGAGGGAATATAGAAGTGTAGAAATTGATTTAGAATCAAAATTTTCCTATAAAGGGAGAAATGAAATGGATGGTGGGGTAAATGGAGGAAAAATCAAGGTAGAGAAACTCTTTATAGAATTCAAGACACTAAAATTAGGTTTACCAAAACATGAGAAATTTTGACATTAAGGACTTGGAAGAACTTCTCCTAACCACACAAATCTTGGGTTATCAAATGAAGTATGAATATCATCCCATGAAGGCTATATGCATGAAAATTAAAATGGACCTACCTTCCCACAATGTGTTCCCAATTATTTAGGACCCATTATAGATACGTTGGTTTACTATGAAGATTGGGTACTTGCATGAGAAATTAGGTAACACTATAGATTTTTGAATTATCCTATCCCAATCTATTGATCTATAACACCCTGATGGGTATTGGCTCTAGTATGAGGCCAAATATGGAGTTTGAGTTTTGATTGGAGATAGAAGATGTGCTATGAATCACATATTTTTGTGTGATGTTGAATTTTTGATATTTATATTAATTTTTATCATTGCTTTTTGTTTTTAAAAGATTTAAATTTTAATATTTGATGGATTTTTCTATTCCTCTTCATACAGATTTGGAGAACCAAACATGGGTGCTAAAAATGACTACCACTTGAAAACTTTAGACTTGGTAGCTAAGAAAAAGGACATAGCGAGCATGGTGTCTAAGAGTCTTGTTTATTCATGTGAAATAAAGTGATCACATGAATTTGACCTTGTTTTATCCAAATTGGAATGAAATGAAAGGAAATCAAAAGAAAATGAACATAAAATAATTTTAGATATCAAGAAATGGATAAATCTAGCAATTGAGAGAAAAGCCATGTAACAATTGACACAAACAAACTTGGATAATATTTTTAGAATTACTTGATTGTATTAACTACTCAAATTATACAATTTTTTCTCAAAATTCTTTCCCTTTACAAAATGGTAGTACTGCCTTTTATAAGAGGACAAGGTAGTATACTGATCAGTTACGAGATACACATGTATAAGAAGTAAGGACAACTATCCTTTTTCTACAAAGTTATAGAATACATTTACTTTTCCATACTAAACTGACCTAGAGGTAATATGTTAATAAACTAGCATATGCCTTTTGAAAAGGATATTCTATTTTCAAAATATTATAAGGTTTTTACAAAATAGAATATCATTCAACTACTTGGCTGGTGGGCCCTGATCCTGAGAACTTTCTTTCTATTCATGGAGGAAGTTCATAGCCTTTTGGTGCTACTCAATAGCCATTTCCAAGTCTAAAAATGGTCTTAAAAGACACCTCTCCTCATCATCAACCAAAGCATTCAATTCTTTGTTATTTTTGGCCATGGCTTCCTTGATGCTTCTAGCCTCAGCTATCCTTTCTCTTGCATTAAGGATCATGTCTAGGATCCTACTATTATCTTCTCTAGACTAGCCTTGAATTTTAATTTTAATTTGTTGAGTTACCAAAGTAGCATTGTGTTTGAATTCATCATCCTTGATCATGCCTAGGATAGTGGGTGATGTTGGGTTAGTTAGCATGGTCCTAAGGAGTTGTTCAATCCTCCCAATTAGCTCCTCATAATCCTTCAAGAGCATCTCTAGTTCCTTGGACTAGGCATTTAAATTCTAGATTTTGTCAACCAGAATTCCTAAAATTACATTGAAGTGTCCCAAACTAATAGATTTAAGCCCAAGAATATACTTTACAACTATTGATCAGCCCTATTATTTGATCCTTTGAATCTTGCCATTGGGTTATTAGACCCTTATCCACTATATTTTGCTATGCCAACACACTTTACCTTAGCTTCATTTATTTAAAGTCATAAAACTATTATAAAGGATTCATAAAGAATTTTAATCATTGCCTTAGGCACTGATAAGACAACTCATGTCTTCAAATCCTTGTTTTCTTTCTCTAGGTTGGATATTATTTGCTTCATAACTCTAATGCCTACTTTGATATGAGATAAATTATCCTAGCTAGGCTTTTAACATCCTCTTTATGAATGGGTAGTTCATCAGGTTACTATCTCTTAACTAGAGTTAAACCTATAAATGGCTCAACCTTTTGGAATGTGAACTATTCAGTCCCTACCATGGCTTTTATAGTTATCACTCTCTCTAATCCAATTATCTCTAGATTGAATTGCATAGTAGTATTTGGTTTAATGTACTTTGGATGTTTAGGGGCCTCCATATAAGTATTAATCGATACTCTTAGAACATCCATCTACTTGCTATCTGATCCTACAGTGGTCACTATTCTTTTTTCTTCCTCTTCCTTCATCAAAGCCCTTATCCATGGCTTGATATCATCATGTACATCAATGTTAATAGTCTTGGTCAGGGCCCATGAGTGGTACCAGGCGTGGATTTTTTGCATTTTTCCATAGATGAACCAATTAGGTATGATTGGTTCATGGATTAGGTACTCATCACTAAATAAATTAACCTCATTCATGGGGTGAGTGAAATTCAACTTTGGCTTCTTTGATCCCACTGGGACCATTTCCAATTTTGCTAATTTTACCACTAGGACTAGGTCTAGGGAAACTTCTTTCCATTTTTATTTCTTAGCCTCCTCTATTTGGGCTTATGCTTCATCAACATTCTCTTCCTCTTCATTAGATCTATATGCCTCAATAAGGAACTTGAGGTCATCCTCCATTGTCTCATCAAGTTTTAGGGCAATCATGTCTAGGTACTCAATTGGAGATGCTGGTCTTTGGGGAGGGATTGAAGATGATGGCCCCTTACCCAATCTCTCTTCCATCTTATCTTTAATAAGATCTTGTGAAATCTATGATTTGGGTTTTTTCCCTTTCTTTTGTGGTTTATCTTGAGGGGGAATTTAAGGTTCAGCTAGAAAATGGTATTGTAGAGGTCCCATTTACCATAAATCACCTAATAGCTTTTCATCACTGGTCAATCTATGCTCAAGTCTAATGTTATATCCCTTGAGCCTAGCTAATATTTATTTTAAATTGTTTGATTTGATATATATGGTGTCATATAAATTGAGTTGGTGTACATACACTGGTTTGGTCAATTACTTAGATTTCAAGTGTATAGAGACCATGCCATTGGGGTCTCACATCTTCATCTCATTGAGTTGTAATTTGAAAGAATCCCTATTCTTAGCCATAGTATTCACTTAATCTTAATTTTATAACACAATATTACTAATAGTAAAAGGAAAGGGATGGAAGAGGCCTTTCATTTTGTCTTTACACACTCTATCCACACCATTAAGAATTTGGTATGCAATTTCTTGATCTACCAGCTTGATGGGAACATAGATAGGTAACCTATAAGGTTGGATCAAAATCCCTTCAATTATGATCATTGTATAATCTAGATATAACCATATGTGTCCAATTATCTCCACATGTTTCTTGATTAGAGGGATTACCCTAGGAATAGGGATCTTTGTGATGGCTTCTACCAAGGTTGGATACACACAGTCAGAGATGAATTGGATGTTATACCTATATTTGATTATGTGTAGCTTTTAATAGTGGTGGGAGACTATAAATATACCCTTAAGTGACCAATTTTTGATATGATGGATTTGTGTGGAAGCTAGTAAGGCATCTAACATATAGGACATCATGAAGAAATAGGTACTAGTCTTATTCTTAATGATTGTGAATTATATTTCTAGATATATGTTGATCATCTCTCCAATTGGAGGAGTGAGCTATTTCTCTATCATAAAATAAATGTAAGAAACCCAACTCTTATTAACATAAGTGGTTAAAGGGGATTTAGAGATTCTATTCAATAGAATCATGATTACTCTAACCCCTTCTCTAAATTGGATAACTAGGATGTTACTAGCAGGGTCTCAGATCACATGATTCCCTTAAAGTAACCATGGCCTTAAGATGGTGTCTAGATCATTCTTTCTCATCTATTCCTTAATAGTGGGAAAATCCACTTGGGGTTTTAGAATATTTTAATAACTCTCAAAGGCCAATGGGTAAATGAATGCAATTATTCTAAAGGTTCTTTCATGAATAATCCAACCCTGCTCAATCCTACAGTCCTTAAAAATGGGAGAAAGGATGTTGATACAATGGATTACCTCTGGTTTGGTGGCTACATGGTGAAGACTAGCCATTTGGATTGCAACTAAGTCATAATACCTTCTGCCTATAGTGGAAATCTTCTATTCTTCTTTAGTAATACCTTGCATCTCTTGAATGGTCTAAAAGGGCTAAGACTCATTCTTATTACCCATGCTCAATGTAATAGTGTCTAAGTCTATGTCCTTGAAGACCCTATTTTCATTATCTATAGATAAATACGATTCTATCTCATCCCTATATTTTTGACTTTGAGCTACCATAGCTTCCAAACTATGCAAATTACTTACTACTGTGTTCTGAATGGTCTCTAGGTCAATTCTTTTATCCTTAAATTGTAATTAGACTCTCTTTTAGCTTAATTATTATCAATCTAGGTTTAAATTATGGATTTTATGTAAGTTTTGGGCTCTCTTAAAGATTTAATGGTGATGGCTTACTTGGACTTCAGATCATACATACCTTAGATTTGATTTTGACCTTTACCTTTATACATTTGCATTTTTGAGCACACAAGATCTTCATTTTGTCATTTTGTGCTTATGTGGTACTTATTTGGCATCTATCTATCAATTTCTATGGCATTTTTCATAAATGCCTTTGAATCACTACTTGTTGGCATTTAAAAATTGCCTTTTGATTTGCACCATTTGATCAAGATCCAAGGATCAATGTAGGTTGTTGATCATGATCCAGGCCCTTGCATGTCATTGGCCATCTTGGTATCAAGCCCTATGGTTGTGCCACTTGGCATCTCCATATGCTTTCTGAGCTTTGTATCTTATAATAGTTGTATACTAAATGAGAATCTACCATGTGTCAAGCCTATGGGCTTTCGTATAATTATTGAATAGTCATTAAAGATTTCATATCATTAGATCAAGGGTTATGATGAAGTACAAACCATCAGATCCTAAAAGATGCATGATCTTTAATCAATGCATATTTATACAAAAGACTTAGGTTAAAATACTTTTAGCTAAATCTATTTCATATTAACAAACATGAAAAGACTTAGGTTAAAGCATTTTATGCTAAGTTTTTAAAGCATAATATCAATGACCCTTCGAATGACATAAAATATGCCCCCTTTGTCTAAGTAAAATATATAGATGAGCTTGAATTTGATGGTCTTATAGACATCAATGATGGCCTCACGAACATCAAATGACATTCATGAGAATGCCAAATTTAATCTTGTAAAGTTATTAGTTTTGGTGGGCTTAAAGTTGATGGTTGTGTGGATGTAAATGATGGCCTCACAAACATCAAATTATAGTCGCGTGAACATCAAATTTAAGCCCATCAAATTTCTATGTTCTAATGTGGGAGCAACATGTAGCAGCTTCATAGGGCTTCTTGGGCCTTTTGAATTTTCAATGTTGTGTTCATTTCATCTAATTAAAATCCATGATGAAGCAAGAGCCATCGATCGTGATCTAGATGCTTACACATGATTAGTCTAAAGGACCAAATGCTCAGGTTTTTAGGCTTTTCCTTGCTCCATTGGATCAAGAGGCATGATGAAGCATGGACTATTAGATCTACAAAGAAGTAAGGTATTTAAGTGAGGACCTAGGATGAAATAATACTTAGGTTAAAATGTTAAGACTAAGGTCTAATTTGTGTTAATGAACATGAATAGGGCATTAGTGTTAAGGCTTTAGGCTAAATAGGTAATAATAAAGGGGACCATGCTATAAAAATAAAAAGGACCTATCAATATTAAATTTAGACATGAGTAGATAGAAATTGAGGCTAAATCTTTAAGACTAAGGTCTCATATGCATTGATAAATGCAAATGGGGTCTTAGGGTTAAAAATTTAGATTAAATATTTTAGAAAAGGAGACCATGCTTAAAATAAAAGGATCCTAATAGAATATTATTAGACTATGTTATAAATATAAGAAACTAAGGGGGAGAATAAAGGGGACTAAGCATAATTTTTAGGCTAAGGTTTGATCATGTTAAAAAACATGATCAAGGATTAACATAAAAATTGGGCCTTAAGTCAAAATAAATTTAAAATATTCCCACCAAAAACATTCTTAATAGTATTTGAATTTGAATCAAGGGTTTAAGCCAGGGTCTTTGGAGGATAGCTTTCAAAACATGAATTTAGATTCAAATTTTCACAAACCCAAGGCTAGTGAAAACTTGAATAGAATCACTATGCAAATTCTAAGCATGATCCCTTCAAAAAGAGCTCCATAAAACCTATATCTTTAAGACATAAAGACTAATTATTAGCAACATTAGGTAATCCCAAATAAAAACCATAAATCAATAAGCCAACTTTATCAAAGTGGATGATCTTCAAATTCTAATAATCTTCAAAACATGCCATGGTTTTCAAGGTTATGTTCAAAGTATCTCAAGGGTCATAATTTTCAAAAAATGGGGGTATGTTTATCTCAACAAATGGTGACTTCTAGAGAAAACATAACAGTATGTTAGAACTTATAGACTTTGGTTTAGACAAATAACTAAGTCATTCACTGCACTTGATCAATGCCATTATCTATATCTTTTTATGGTTGAAACAAACCTTACACTTATAGAATTGGGATCAAACATTAAGACATAGACATTATATGTGTTTGATTTGATTCCACTTACTATTTTCCATGAGATTTAGGGGACAAATTCCAACTTTTATGTCTTTAATCACTAACATTGACTTGGAGCATGTTTAAATATCTATGAAAAACCATGCTTCTAGTTTTAAAAAGGCTTGGGCATTGCTCTATTATCATCCAAGCATCCATATCCATGACATAGATGACTTTGGCTCCTCTCAAGGCCTTATTACACTACTAGCCAAGCATCTATAGCCCCAATGAAGATTACTAGAATCACCTATACTTGAAACTCTTTTGATTTTGCACTGCATTCTTATTTTTTGTATTTTTTAGATCTTTTATGCTTTCAATAAGGTTGGGAACCAAGGTAGCCAGGTTTAAGGATTTAGTCAAGTGTTTGATCTTAAAAAAATCACCTATGGCTATAACCATCATCCTAAGAAAGTATGTTTATTAAGTGCAAGAATGAATTTGCCTCAATAGATTAAGCTTTCATCCTACAAGTGTAAATATTCTTAAAACCAAATTTAGGTCAAGACAATGTCTAAGTTCTCATGGAGTAGTTGGCCTCTTCCATCAATATTTACTAGTTTATTCAAATCACAACATTAGGCTCACATTTTATACCCATGGTTAACACATGTATTAGGTTCATACCCACATTCCTAAACTTTGCGCTTAGGGTTATCCAAAATAACTTATTATAAATAAGGAATAAGGCAATAAAAGCAAACACACAATAATAGGAAATAAATAAAGAAAAGAAAGGAAATAAATAGATATATGCATGATTATGTACAAATAAGGGACAATAAGGAAAGAACTAAAAGAAACTAACTAGCCTACCTACACTAAGTCTAACCATCTTACAGAGTTACTGCATAAAGACCTCAGGAGGAGCAACAAAGAGGTAATGCTTGAGGTACTACCCATTTGTGGGTAGTGTGAACTCTACTCCTTGTAAGTCTTTGAGTCTAAAGGTGTTGTCTCCCAATGTGTCTAAAATCTAACAGGGGTAAATCCATAAAGGTGTGAACTTTCCATGTTTTCCCTTAGGCTCAGATGCTTTTTTCCAAAGGACAACTATGTTCCCTTGTCTGAACACCTTGATATTTGATATCTTATCAAACCATCTCTTCACCATGGTCTGATGTCTGCTAAAATCAATAAAATCCTTCTCATGTGCATCTTTAATCTAGATGATGTCTAGTAATCTTGAATTTGTAAACTCATGGCCTTCTTCCATATTTACATAGGTA
The DNA here is from genome assembly GCA_037957365.1 of Torreya grandis. Classification (NCBI taxonomy): domain Eukaryota; kingdom Viridiplantae; phylum Streptophyta; class Pinopsida; order Cupressales; family Taxaceae; genus Torreya; species Torreya grandis. The sequence continues at coordinate 3,826,825 of JARHVA010000223.1, read as the reverse complement.
ACTTGAGAGGGATAGGGAAGATAAGCTCTTAGCCATACACCAATAGAAATTGTGATTATTTTAAGGCTTGTTTGATCCTTATCCTATCTTCCCATACTACATACTTGAGAAGATTATGTCATGTCTTAGGCTTGTCTACAAAAAACTTATTTATTTATTTTATTAAGTTTTTGTTGGTAGACTCAGACACTCCATTTCCTTGAGGATAATCGTTGGATGACAACTTAAGATAAATCACATTATCATACATCCATTTCATCATATCTATAGATATAAATGTAGATCCATTATCACACACCAAAGAGACTAGAGTTCTAAATATGATACATATATTTTACTCCAAGAAACTATTCACTTATTTAGTCTTGCATTATTTAGTGTATATAGCTTCAGTCTACCTTATGTAATAATCTATGGAAGTCATGATATACTTATGAATTTTTGATGAATTAGGGTTGATTACCCTTAAAAAGTCCAACCTCTATTGTGCAAAAGGTTTATCAACCATGACTACTTGTAAAGGCATTTATGCCTTAGGCTCTTTGGTGCTAAAGATTTGGCATGAGTGACATTCCCTCATGTGTTTATGATCATCCTTGAAAATATTTGGCCAAAAGTAGCTAGATATGAGGATCTTATGGGCTATAATATTCCCAGATGGGTGCCCACTATTGAACTTCTCATGGAAGGTGCTCATGATTTGGGTAGCTTCTTATTTTGAGACACATTTTAGGTAGGCCCCATCAAATTTTTTTCTATATAAAACCCTATATTTGATTAGATAATGGGCTGCCTTGAGCCTTAGGGCCTTTTTTTATCCTTGGTTAGTGCTATAGGAGAAGTACCATTAATATTTGTTGATCAAATTTCATAATGATTAGCTTAGGGGTGGTATTAACAAACATTTGAATTAGACCTTGGCACCTTACCAATTTTGTAGTTTTCATTTTTATGTCATATTATTATAAAATTGACATCCATTTACCTCTCTGTTCTCCAAATTCATTCTGGCTCAGCATAAGCTTTGTGGTAGGGTTAGGTAAAATAACATGAAACTTATTTCAAAGGATATAGTGCCTAAATTTATTCACTACATTAACTAATACATATGCTTGTTTATCAATTAATGAATAATTCAATTCAATATTATTAAAGTTATTACTCATGAAAGTTATTGTGTGATCACACCCATCAACCTTCTGAGTTAAAATTATAGTGATAGTATGGTCAGATACAAAATAATAGAGATATAAGTCATTTGAAAAGTCAGGACTTATCAAGACTGGATTTTGGCTAATTTCTTCTTTGATGTCATTGAATTCCTTCATGGATTCTTCATTCCATGAGAACTTGGCATCCCTATTTAACATATCATTCAATGTCTTGAAAATATTTACAAAACTAGAAATGAACTTTCTTACAAAGGTTATTTTACCAAAGAATGATTTTAACTCTTTTCTATTATTTGGAGGCTCTATCTTAGATATAGCTTCCACTCTTTTAGGATCTATGGAGATCCCATATTTAGTTATGACACGACCTAAAAATTTGCCTTCAATAACATAAAAGATGCTTTTCTTGGAGTTTAGGAAGATTCAATACCTTATGCATCTCTCAAATACTTATTATAAATGCATAAAGTGATCTTCCTTATTTTTATAAAAAATGGTTAGATCATGCATGTATATAATGATACACTTTACAATTAGACCTTGCAAGGCATGGTCCATGGCCCTTTGAAAAGTAGCTCCTATGTTTATTAATCCAAAATTTATTCTATTGTATGCAAAGGTGCCCCATTTAGTTGTGAAAGTTATTTTCATCCTATCTTCTTTGTCAACCAACACCTAATTGTAGCCTAAAAAACCATCTAGAAAAGACATCATGGCTGAACCTAAAATAAATTGTATCACTTGGTCAAGAGAGGGAAGAGGATAGTTATCCTTTTCAGATTCTTTGTTAAAATTTCTAAAGTCAATGCATAGCCTAATATCACCATTCTTATTTTTGACTGATACAAAATTGGCCACCTAGGTAGAATGCTTGATGGGAAACATGATTCTATCATCTAGAAATCTCTTAACTTCTTTGAAGATCATTGATTCTAAGATAGGTTCATAGGTCTTTACTTTTGCCTGAAGGGTTTACAAACTTCCTTTAGATTTTTAACATAGGTGATGACTCTTTGATCAAAGATATTCAAGTCATCATATGACCAAGCTATGACATCTTTGTACTTGGTTAAAAAATCTTTGGCCTTCCTATTCTCAACACTAGTGAAAGGTTTTCCAATGTTAACCAACTAAAGCTGATCTTGAGGGCCAAGATGAATAACATTGTAATCCTTCCCACTTACTTTGAGAATATTAGAAACTTCATCCAACTTGTCTTGATCAAATAGTATCTCTAAGGTAATCATACCCTTAGGGATCTTATTGTCATTTAGTTGAATGACTTTGCCATCAAACTTGCCTTCCTTATGTGCATTTTCATCAGTTTCATGAATAATTTGAGCCTAAAATTCTCCTAAACTAGTCATTAAATTTAAGATTTGTTGATCATCACTAAAGACCTAAAAATGATTCACATTATTTGGGACCAAAATATAAGCTATCAACTTAATGCTAAATTTGGGTGAGTCTTGGTTAGGCATGAGGTTGTCTACAGTAGATGCTAACTCATTAGTAGCTTGATTCTCCTCTATGGAGATGGAGACAATGTTAAAGGAATCAAAAGACCTAATTAGATCCTAGATCCTTAAATTATACCTCTTGAGGTATGAGAGTTTGTATTGATATTTGATTCTCACTTGATTGACTACTAGTTCTATGTCACCTTAGACTAGTAGTTCTTTGACTTTATTTTTTATAGCAAATTGTAAGCCTAAAATGAGGGCCTCATATTCAATAAGGTTATTGGTGAATAGAAAATATAGATATAGGAAGCATAGTATTTCTTACCAATAGGGTCAGTTAGATCAATGCCTATCCTAGATCTAGCCTTACACCTAGCACCATCAAAATGTAGCTTCTATAACCTAGGAATAACATGAGTACTTTTATGATCACATATCATTACAATCTCTAGGGTGAAAACCCATAAATATAAGTCAATTATGTTGACCCTTTCATTGACAAAATTTTACTCAATGATCATGTGTTTCATCCTCAGCTCTCTTTTAACCCTGATCTAGTTTGGAACTCCTTTCTAAGGCAACCATTCATAGCTTTGGTCCATACCCTGCTTAAAAAATACCTATAAACATCAGGAATGTCAACAACTTAGATATCAATAAACTACTATACTCTAGGCTTAGAGGCTAATTGCATATGAACACTTAATAATTCCCCAATCACCTTGACTCTAGATTTGTCTAATTTAGTAACAGCTCTATCAAACTTAATGGGTATCAAGTCAAGTTGTTTGTAAATACCTCTTGGCATGATATTATTGGATGCACTAGAATCCAATAAACAAATATAAAAATTCTTATTTAACATCTTGACTATGAGCAAGAAAGGAGGAGATTCTGCATTAGCTTTGTGCATAGTCACATTAACATTGTCAGTTTTGGGTTGTTTGTTAGATTTCTTTGATAATGATTTTAGCAAGACGTCCCTTTATTCTATGATTCATGTTAATTCATGAAATTTGATGTTAGATTTTGTATTTTTCATGTCTTTAAAAATATTATAACCAATCTTATTTGAAAAATTAGGAACATCAACATTATGCTTAGAGGTACCCCTTTTGGGTGGTTCTAGATCATTGCTTGAAGAAGTGTCTAGAAGAGTTCTAAAGTTATTTAGAGGCATTAAGGTAGTGAAGGTCTACCTCTGCTCTCTATTCCTCAAAGGATAAGCCTTCTTTAGGAATTTGTGGAAGGCTTAGATTTCCTCAGGGACATCATTACGCTCATTGTTCTCTTAAAAAGGAAAATCAAACATCTCCACCATGAAAGTTTGATCAGTAGGCTTAGATCCCGAAGTACCTGCACCACTATCGTTGTTAGGCACAACTTTAAATGTGTCTAAATCTTATTGAAAATATTCAAAAGCCTTACCAAAATTAATGCAATATGTCTCACCATGCATGGCTACATAATGTACTTTATAATAATGAGGCAAAGTAATGTCAGTAGGATTAATGTCCATAGTCCTCTTTTCATAAGATGGTTCATTATTCTTATTATTGTGGAAACTATTATTTTGAAACCCATTTTTATGCCTATTAAACCTTTGGAATGATAAGTTCCTACTAGAGCTCTCTCCAGTATTGCCAACTTGTTTTTGTAGCTAAAGGAAATCAATGCTTAACTTTTGGAACATTTTTAGGATAGATTCATTCTCATTCTTGGGAGTTTTAGAATTGTGCATCTAGTTATTGTTAATAATAATAGATGGTACTAAATTTCTTTGATCATTTGTATTTAATCCATTAGTAGTAAGATGAGTCATGAATCTTAAATTCTAATTGGGATCAACATGACTCAAAGGTAATTGATTCAGATTTGGGAGTTGATTCAAGTCTAGAACATTCTGATTATTGCTGGGGAAGATGTTCAGAATGTCAGGGATGCGAAACACCGGAAGCATACAATTGATTACCAAATACCAAGCAAATTAATATGCGGAAAAAAACCAGATTCACCAAGTAACTAGAATTCAGAATAACACAGCATATGAAAGACAATACACAACTTGTATCAACACTTTATATAGAAAAGAATACAATAGAGAATATCCCACATCTTCTCCACCACCTTATAGAGGTTTCCCACACCTCAAGTGAATATTAATTCTTCTCCCCAAAGCTCTTTCTCTCACAGGTCCCAACACCCAACTCAAATACAGAGTTGGTGTTCACCTCCCGTGCTCCACGCACACCACAAGTGCTCCACGCACTCCACAAGCACTCCACATGCTCCACAAGTACTCAAGGTACTTCAAGTAGATCTCCCATGAATCTGCAACAACCTACAATTCAACAGACCATACTTATGGAAGGAACTCCCTTGCCTTCCTCTCTGCTCTATCTGAGTACACACCTGTACTCCAAGTAGATCCTGCCTGATACTGCTGCCTGTTGTGTTGCTGTCTATATGATCTTGTACACCTGCAAATCAAACAACGGTTCTACTCACCTATGAACCTTGACCTTGCACACACATACACCTGCAGATCAATGATCTTACTTACCATGTAGATCTCCTATATAGGCCATGCAACTGTGACCAAGATCCTACACTCCTGAAGAATCCAGCTGACTCTCCAAAACCAGCACCTGCACCTAGTACTGCTATGGAACTAGGAGGAACACCCTTGCTCACCTCACACACAGAAGGAGAAAACTTTGCTCAACTCAAACTAGCCCACTTTTCCAATACAACCATGAGTCTATTATATAGATCTCATCAAACAATAATTAGACATCTAATTACAATAATTAGATCCCCATCTCTCAGTCTAAAAATAGATCTCTTCATGCAAACACTTGGTTCGTTAGCTAACTGCCCGTAATAAATGCAGTCTGAACCACACAGGCGACCGACGTCGGTTCCTGTCCACCTGGGGGTCACCGACGCCGACCGATCTCTGACCGACGTCAGTTGCCTTCCTGCCCTATCCTACCGACGTCGGTTGGCTTGATCGATGCCAGTGTCTCTGACACTCAGCAACTCTCCTGCAATCTCCTTTATGTCTGCATCAGTGAAGCTTTTAGCTCCACAACCTAACAATCTCCCACTTGGAGATAAACAGCTGCACTATACCTGTACCTGTACTCTGTCTAATCTGTTTCCTAGTTTGTATCCCTCTTCAAGCTCCCACCTGAAGACAACCCACCACACATCCCGTGGTGTACCACCTGTCATCCGAGTACCCTGCCACATCCGAACCTACAAATCCATGTAGTGAAGTCCTGACCTTGCATAACAACACCTGCTGCCGGTCCCTCTCAAAAACTTGAGAACCCACTTCCCCGAATTGGCTCCTAACTCTGACAGCTCCCACTGCATGGGAATACTCAGGTCTATACCAGACCTCATGTGATTTCAGACACTATACCTGTCCAGCCCTTAGTGTGCTCCGACTCTACATCCCAAACCTCACCAACACCTAATTCACATCAGCTCCCACTCGAGACAAAATCAACCTGTGATCTCCATGCCTCCCATGTCAAAGAATTTCGCTGCTCCAAACTCCTCATGACATGCCACTGAATTAATCTTACCCTTAGCTCAGTAAAACCCTATATGTACACCCCTGCTAGCTAGCATACTATCCACATACAACAACAAAATGATATTGCAATCATCATCCCCCTGGTAAGTCAAACCACAATAGTTACCCTGACACTGACTAGAGTCATGCTCTGTCCTCCACCTGTCAAAACCTGTACCACTGTCCTGCAGCTCCTCAAGACCATATGACCTGGTCTTCTATCTCACATATCCATTCTCTCTATTCTTCTACTAAGGAATCCATTCGTCTCTGTGCTTTCATCCAGCTGGCAAACCTACCAAAACTCCCATTTGGTTCTGCATCATATCCCTACCTAGCTCCCACTTGTTTCCTGGATCCTTCCTGCTCTATAATCAGCAACAAGTATGAAGAAGAGGAACACAAATTTGAGGGCCTAATTACGCCTTCAGTCCTCCATATGGGTGTTTGAGACTCCTTGACAACACACTATCCACCCAAAATTCATTACAGTGACCGACCTCGATCACTCCACAGTCTGCATCCGACTGACGTCAGTTCCCATGCGTCTGTCCCTGACTACCAGCCTACCAGTGCTGGTGTCCCTGCTGCCGACATCAGTCCTCCTGACCGATGTCAGTCTTACATACTACCAACATCGGTCCCATGACCGACATTGGTCTTATCTTGCCCGACATCGCCGGCTTCAGTCTGCACATGATCGACATCGGCACCTGTCTGTTCGACGCTGGTTCCTCCTGACCGATGCCGGTGTCTGTGTTCCCCTGTGAGTGATGACTTTTTACCTGTGAGCTCCTTTGGATCAAAACATATGTCCAAACTGCTCTGCTCAAATGTATCCAGCCTCATCCACTAAACTCTGTCCGCCATCTCCTCCAAGAACACCAAGGCTTTCCAGTTCTTAAGCCTGTCAAATATATCTGTCTTCCACTTAAGAACATGCATCTCCTTCCTGCTCATGTGACCAAGCCTACGAAGCCACGTCTCTGCAATAGAAGAAGAATCAGTAATATAAACAAGTAGATAAAGTATACCTATTTTCTTACCACCAGCTAATTCAAGTGCTACCACTGTGAGAGTTCTTGTGAATCTCTCATCACCCAATCTTTCTAAAGAAATTAGCCAAATGTCCAAACCTGGGACCTGCATGACCTTCATCAACACCTGTGTGTTGGCCGCCTACAATTTCAGCTTCACTCCCCTTTGCCAATTCTTTGGCAAGGCTTACCAGCTCCTCTACCTGGGGCTGCATGGAAAGAGGCAACCGAATCTTTTATCCAAGATTCAACTTTATCCAAGAAACCTGCAAACACATCCTGTGAAACAACACTTGCTACATCTGTATCTTCAGTTTCTTCATGTTGATATGCTACCAACCAACAATATTCTTTTACCTGCTCTTTCTTTCCATAGGATCGTGAGTGACCATCTGTGCTTTTCAACTCCTCCATTCTTAGCTTACTTTGATCTGTCGTTGCTCTACTCCCACTCAATCAAAAATCCCTGAGAGTGACCTGTAACCAAACACAACCCTGCTTCCTGCAACCTTAGCTCTGATACCACTATTGGTATCAAGCTCAAGAACCTACAACTAAGGCTCTGATACCACTTGTCAGGGATGCAAAACACCAGAAGCATACAATTGATTACCAAATACCAAGCAACTTAATATGCGGAAATAAACCAGATTCACCAAGTAACTAGAATTCAGAATAACACAGCATATGAAAGACAATACACAACTTGTATTAACACTTTATATAGAAAAGAATACAATAGAGAATATCCCACATCTTCTCCACCACCTTACAGAGGTTTCCCACACCTCAAGTGAACAGTAATTCTTCTCCCCAAAGCTCTCCCTCTCACAGGTCCCAACACCCAACTCAAATACAGAGTTGGTGTTCACCTCCCATGTTCCACGCACACCACAAGTGCTCCACGCACTCCACAAGCACTCCACGTGCTCCACAAGTACTCAAGGTACTTCAAGTAGATCTCCCATGAATCTACAACAACCTGCAATTCAACAGACCATACTTATGGAAGGAACTCCCTTGCCTTCCTCTCTGCTCTATCTGAGTACACACCTGTACTCCAAGTAGATCCTGCCTAATACTGCTCCCTGTTGTGTTGCTATTTATATGATCTTGCACACCTGCAAATCAAACAATGGTTCTGCTCACCTGTGAACCTCGACCTTGCACACACATACACCTACAGATCAACGATCTTACTTACCATGTAGATCTCCTATATAGGCCATGCAACTATGACCAAGATCCTACACTCTTGAAGAATCCAGCTGACTCTCCAAAACTAGCACCTGCACTTGGTACTGCTGTGGAACTAGGAGGAACACCCTTGCTCACCTCACACACAGAAGGAGCAAACTTTGCTCAACTCAAACTAGCCCACTTTTCCAATACAACCATGAGTCTATTATATAGATCTCATCAAACAATAATTAGACATCTAATTACAATAATTAGATCCGCAGCTCTCAGTCTAAAAATAGATCTCTTCATGCAAACACTTGGTTCGTTAGCTAACTGCCCGTAATAAATGCAGTCTGAACCACACAAGCGACCGACGTCGGTCCTTGTCCACCTGGGGGTCGCCGACGCCGGCCGATCTCTGACCGACGTCGGTTGCCTTCCTGCCCTATCCTGCCGACGTCGGTTGGCTTGACCGACGCCGGTGTCTCTGACACTCAGTAACTCTCCTGCAACCTCCTCCATGTCTGCATTAGTGAAGCTTTTAGCTCCACAACCTAACACAGAATGGGAAAATGTGGATTGATATTTAGGATAGAGTAGTCCATTTTTCCTTGGGGTTGTATTTGATCATTAATGATCACTAATTCAGAATATGTCCTATTTAATAAAGTTATAACTAGAAGAGACCTTTTCAAAAATATAGAAGTCATAGGATCTTCCTTGTAAATTTATAGAGCTAAAATGTCATTAGGTTTATAAGTTTTTGTGGTCTTACTATACATTTTCTAGAACCTAGCATTAAAGGACCTTATGGGCTCACTTTCATCCCTCCTAATGGTGGTGAACTGGTGGTATATGACACATGGACTAACAATTTTTTCAAACTAGTGTATGAAAACATTAATAAAACCATCTCAGCTAGTAATATAATTATAAGGCAAATAGAAAAACCATTTGTATAAACATATTTAAAAGTAAATGGGAATAATTTGCATACTACATCTTCATGTATGATATTTATCAACCTTAAAATATCTTTAAAAAATTTAATATGCTCTTCAATAGTTATAATACTAGTTGGACTAAATGTTGGCAAGTATTTTTTAAGGTTATGTGGGAGATCATGTACCACACTTGGCACATTGATTGAAAAATCTCCCAACAAAGCCATACCTAGATGAAGGTTGAAAGTAGGGGTAATTTGAATAGGTGAGGTTGATAAATATTTAGAATGTCTATGCTTACATTTATCTCACCTAGTTCTTCTATGGACTTCAAGCTCAAGCAAAGGTTATCTTGTCATTGAATGTGATATTATTTGGATCCTTGACAATTCTAGTTTGAAGATTGAAGATATTGTTTGAAATATGATGTGTCAAGTTAATATTTATAAATAATAAGGATTAAACCTACACATTAAGCTAATTTTGTAAAGATTTGTATAAAGAATAGTAAAGGACATCAATATTTAACTAAGCTAGCTCAAAGATGTGTCCAATAATAAAAATGTGGTCTATCTTTATGTACCCAAGCTCAAATAAACATATATCTATGAAAAATATACCAATATTTGATAAAAAAAAACTATTCTAACCTCAAATACCATGGACTTTCAAATCTTAATCCTTCTTTACCAAAATTAAGCACCAGACTTCAGAGAACTAAGCTCTTTGTCTAAAATAAGTACAAAGAAATGTCAAAGACCACAAAGATAAATGATATTTACACTTTTGAACAAATAATTACACAAAATTTCAAAGATAACATCAATCTTAGATCAACACACAAAGATTATCAAAGAATCAACCAATTCACAAAGATGTCCTCTTTTTAGCACCAACAGGACTTGTTGATGCCTCTAAATGTATCATAGGTGTCCTTAGTGTTCAAAGAACACTTCTTATTTTAGAATTCTGGGAATTCAGAGCATGAGTAGTAGGTTTTGGCAACTTATGTTACTTATGGTGAAATAACGGTAGAACAATTTTTAGCTATTCCACATAATTTATATTAATTGATGGCTGGGAGCCATCATGGACCAAATCTTTGCAAAGTGTAAGTATCTATGTTAATACTAGTGAATTATGATCAAATATTAAACTATAGACTAATCTAAGTGGAAATTTACAATGAAATCTAAACTAAAGTGATCTAGTTTAATAAAATCAAAAGAGAAGGGTAAGATAGAAAAATAATAAGTGATTACTGATCTTAGCCCTAAACATTATGACAAAGTTTCAATTACAACTAAGTATTTATTTAACTAGTATATAGTGAAAAATAACATAATCTCAAATCTCACTACACCCTAGGTAAACCTCTAAGGATGATATAAAGAAGTACAAGTAAGAACCAAATTTAATTTAAATATTTTCTATCACATTTTAATAACATTAGAACATTCAAATGTAGAGTAAATAAAATGAAGCAAATTCAATATCATTCAACTAATCTAGCATAAGCACAAATTAGCAACCCTGTAATCAAAGATGCAACTCAGAATTCATATAAACTATTCAAATTTACAAATTAAGACTAGAAATTTAGAGAAAATCCATGTAACAATTGACATAAACAAATTTGAACAATCTTTTTGGAATTCCTTCATTATATTAACTGCTCAAAGTATAGAAATTTTGATCAAAATTCTCTTATTTACAAAATCATAATACTACCTTTTATAAGAGGATAAGGTAGTATACTGATAAGTTACAAGATAAAAATGTAAAATAAGTAAGGACATCTTCCTTTTTCTACAAAGTTCTAGAACTAATTTGCTTTTCCAAACTAAACTGACCTAGAGAAAATATGCTAACAAACTAGCATATGCCTTTACAAAAATATATTATATTTTCAAAATATTACAATTTTTTTATAAAATAGAATATAATTCAACTACTTGGATATTGGACCCCACTCCTAATAAATTTCTTGCTATTGCTAGAGGATGTTCATAGCCTTTTGGTTATGCTCACTGACCAGTTCTAAGTCTATAGCTAGTCTTAAAAGACACTCCTCATTGTCAGCTAGAGCATTCAATTCTTTGTCATTTATGACCATGGATTCCTTGATGCTTCTAGCATTAACTATCCTTTATCTTGCATTAAGGATCATGTCTAGGATCCTACTATTGTCTTCCCTAGATTGGCCTTGACTTTTACTTTTTATTTCTTGAGTTTCCAAAGTAGCCCTATGTTTGAATTCATCATCCTTGATGCTACCTAGGATAGTGGGCTATGTAGGGTTAGTTAGTGTGGTCTTAAGGAGTTATTCAATCCTCCCAATTAGCTCCTCATAATCCTTTAGGATCCTCTCTAGTTCCTTGGATTAGGCATTCATATTTTGTATTTTGTCAACCAAAATTCCTAGAATTACATTCAAGTGTCCCAAATTAATTAATTTAAGCCTAAGAATTTGATTTCTAATCAGAATGTTGATCAACCCTATTATTTGATCCTTGAATGATTTCCATTGGGTTATTATACCCTTAGCCACTGTATTCTATCATGCCAACACACTTTGCCTTATCTTCATTTATTTCAAGGCATCAAATATATTATAAAAGGATTCATCAAGCATTTTAATCATTAGCTCAGGCACTGATATGACAACATGTGTCTTCAAATCCTCATTTTATTTATTCAGGTTGGATATTCTTTTCTTCATACCTCTAATTCTTATTATTACCTGAGCTAAATGAGCCTCATCTAGGCTTTTAATGTCCTCTTCATGGATAGGTAGTTCACCAAATTGATGTCCCCCAACTAGAATTAAGCCTGTAAATGGCTCAACCTTTTGGAATGTAAACTCTTCACTCCTTACCATGGATTTTATAGTTATCACTCTCTCTAATCCATCTATATTTAGATTGAATTGCATAGTAGTAGTTAGTTCAATGTACATTGGAGGATCAAGGGCCTCCATTTGGGTACCACTTAATGCTCCTAGAGCATCCATCTGCTTGCTATATAACCCTATTGTGGTCACTATTATTCTTTATTACTCCTTCATCAAAGCCCTTATCCATGGTTTGAAATCATCATGTACATCAATGTTAATAGTCTTGGTTAGGGCCCATGATTGGTGTCAGATGGGGATTTTTTGCATTTTTCCATAGATAAACCAATTAGGGATGATTGGTTCATGGATGGGTTACTCATCACTAAATAAGTTAATCTCACTCATGGGGTGAGTGAAAGTCAACTTTGACTTCTTTTATCCAACTGAGGCCATTGCCAATTTTGCCTTTCTCTTCTTCAATGGTGCCTCTAAAACTAGGTTTAGGGTAACTTATTTACCTTTTTATTTCTCAACCTCCTCTATTTGGGATTGTGCTTCTTCAATATGGTCCTATTCATCAAAGACATATACCTCAACAAAGACCTTGAGGGTATCCTCCAATATCTCATTAGGTTATAGGGCAATCATGTCTAGGTACTCAACTAGAGATGCTAGCCTTTGAGGAGGGGCTGAGGATGATGGGCCCTCCCTAGGTCTCTCTTTCATCTTATCTTTACTAGGATCTTGTGCAATCTATGATTTGGGATATTTCCATTCCACTTGTGGTTAATCTTAAGGGGGTCTTGAAGGTCCAATCAACAAATGGTATTACATAGGTCTCATTTTCCATATGTCACCCAGTGGCTTCTCATCACTGGTCAATCTATGCTCAAGTTTAATGTTATATCCTTTGAGCCTAGCTAATATTTCTTCAAAATTATTTGCTTTGATACATATAGTGTTATGGAAACTGAGTTAGTGCACATACACTAGTTTGGGCAATTGCTTAGATTTCAAGTGTGTGGATTATGTGTCATTGGGGTCCCACATCTTCAGCTCATCGAGTTGTAATTTGTAAGAATCCCTATGCCTAGCCACAAAATTCACTTGTTCCCAATTTTGTAACATAGTCTTGCTAATAGTCAAAGAAAAGGGATGGAGGAGGCCTTTACTCTTGTCTTTGCACATTCTATCCACACCATTAAGAAGTTGGTATACAATTTATTGCTTTTCTAGCTTGATGGGAACATAGAATGGTAACCTATAAGGTTGGATCAAAATCCCTTCAATTTTTATCATTGTATAATCTTGATATAGCTAGATGTCTCCCATTAGCTCCACATATTTCTTGATCAGAGGGCTTACTCTAGTCATAGGGATCCTTGTGGTGGATTCTACCGAGGTTAGATACACACAATCACCGATGAATTGGATGTTATGCCTATATTTGAATATGTGTAGCTTTGAATAGTGGTGGAAGACTATAAATTTACCCTCAAGTGACCAATTTTTGATATGAGGGAACTGGGTGGAGGCTAGTAAGGCATTAAATAGATAGGACATCATGAAGAATTGGGTACTGGTCTTTTTCTTAATGGCTATGTGCTATGTACTTAAGGATATGATATATTAATGTATATGGGTTGATGGAGACACTGACATGTGGCACACATCCCCTTAATTAGTTATATAGGTCTAATATATTAAGATACTGGAGTAACTTGTGGAATTAGTGCATTGGGTAATGGTCAACCTACATTGGGATTAAGAGTTTACCCATACATTATTAGTTAGATAGAGGTCTATATAAAGGAGATGATTATCATTGTAGTGAGACAAGTAAGCATTGAGTATTCTATTGTAAGAGGATATTGGAGGTTATCCCCTTGAAGAGATATTATGGAGTTATTCCTTCCTAAAGGAGTATTGTATGGTGTTGACCTACCTTAAGGGAGTTCTATTTATGCATATATTGCATATTTGGACATCTTGGTCCACCAATATCTTTTGTGTTGTGTTTATCTACATTATATTTTGCATTATTTTTGAATATTATAAGTGTGGATCTTACCAAGTGGTATCAAAGCTTTGATTTGGGAAATTTATGTCGAGTGAAACCCTATTTATTTAAAATCAATAATATCTTTCAATATGTTGTGATTTTTTCATAATTTCTTTGAATAGATATGAAGAATATTACAAGGAAGTCTTAGTAAAAAAATTGAGCCTTTATGATCATTTTTGAGGGAGTTATTCATATTTTAGGGTTTGTACTGATTTCATCATATCTTATAAAATATAAAGAATTTTTTGTGAAATTTTTAGTCATGCTATATCATAATACATTAAATCGATGGATAAAATTTCATATTTTTTTGATATGTTTGGAGTGAGTTATTACTATTTTATATTTTTCATATATTCACTCTTTAGGCCAAAATTTGTGTAAAGTTTTCACAAAATTATTAATTCAATTCCACTATCATAAGGTGAATCTACAGTCAAAATTTGGGACTATTGTGATCAATTTTGAATGAGTTATTGATATTTTAGGGTATTTCATTAACCCTAGTTTTTTTTATGGATCATGAAGTTACAAGTATTTTCAAGGGAGGATGATATTGATGCTATAGAATGGTGGATCCTTTTTAAGGAGCCTAATACTCAATTTTTTTTGTGATAACCATGTTTGTCTCTTTTTTCCTAGGCCTGCACACCATTGGTTTAATTAGTTGAGCTTTTTACAAAAGTATTCTTCATGGGAAGAAATGGAACATGGTTTCCTAGATCGATGGGATATAAAATAAAAAGAGGATGAAGAAGAGGAAGAAAATGATTATGGTCATTAAGAAGAGAATGAAGATTATGAATAAGAAAAATTAGTGTAAGAAAATAATGACAATGAAGAAGAAGAAGAATAAGAAGAAGAAGAAGAAGAAGAAGAAGAAGAAGAAGAAGAAGAAGAAGAAGAAGAAGAAGAAGAAGAGGGTTCAAATAATTTGGCTCCAAATAAATCCTAGTCAATTTTTCAATTTCATGGATGCATTCAAAAGAAGAAGGTTATTATGTCCATAAACCCTACCAGAAAGTATAACTTCATCAACATGAATGTGGCCAAGCATCTACATGTTTAAGCAAAAAATATCAAGGAGGTTCAAGTAGTTGGTAAGAATATTCCAATGTTTAAATATTTGAATCTCATTGTGAAAAAATATGTTTTGCATTCATATTTTTATGCTTTGGATATGGATGATGTGGATATGGTTCTTGGATATCCATGGTTAGAGACATTGAGAACAATCAATATTAATGTTTAGAAAAAGTTCATGAAGTTTTGGTGTAGGAAAAATAAGGTCACTTTAAATGATATCATAGTTGGAAAGGAACCAATAATAGTCCAGGTAGATCATGAGGATGCGATTAAAATAGGTGAAGAAGAGCATGATGAATATTTAGATGACATAGATAAAGACAAACTATAATAAAAAATGAACACTTCATCTACTCAAGAGACAAAGAAGGAAAAGGTGGAAGAGGTAGAAGAAAAGGTGGATAATGTCAATGTATTAGAAAAAGCTGAGGTATATAGACACCCACATCATCATTAAAGGAAACAATCATGGAACCAGGTGAGGGAGTGTCATAATAACAATCATTTTGGCTATACAGGAAATCAAATTTCCAATCACTATGGCTATGCATGGAAGCCAAAGAAGAAATACTATGGTCAAGTATGGAATCATAGAAATACAGTGGCCTATATAACATGGAATGAATGGGCAAACCTCTATGACTATGCATAGAAGACTACCTACTATGGTCATAGTTGGAATTAGAGTAGTGCAACAAAATAAGGTACATGGAATAAAAAGAGGAATAATTATGCAAGGATACCAAAGTAGTAAAATAATGATCATGAATAGAGTCATAAGACCATAATGGAATTTGGAAACAAGCTTGGAGAAATATCACATACTAAGATCACATATGGATGGCTAGATGATCAAGATTGGTGACAAGTGTGCAATGATTTGAAGCACACTCATTATTTGGTTTCTTCCTAAGTTTTGGGGATGAAACATGTCAATGAAGGAAGTAATGATATGTACCTAGGGATATGATATATTAATGTATATGGGTTGATGGGGATTATAACATGTGGCATACATACCCTTAGTTAGATATATGGGTACAATATATTAGGATAATGGAGTAACTTATAGAATTAGTGTATTGGGTAATGGTTGGCCTACATTGGGATTAAGAGGTTACCCATTCTTTGTTAATTAGATATAGGTCTATATAAAGGAGATGATTATCATTGTAGTGAGCCAAGTAAGCATTGAGTCTTCTATTGTAAGAGGATATTAGAGGTTGTCCCCTTCAAGAGACATTGTGGATTTATTCCTTCCTAAAGGAGCATTGTATGGTGTTGCCCTACCTTAAAGGTATTCTATTTTTGCATATATTACATATTTGGACATCTTGGTACACTTATATCTTTTATGTTATGTTGATCTACATTATATTTTATATTATTTTTGAATATTATAAGTGTGGATCTTACCATTGTGAATTGTCTTTATAGATATATGCCGATCATCTCTCTAATTAGAGAAGTGAGATATTTCTTTATCATAAAGTAAATGTAGGACACCCAACTCTTGTTAACATAAGTGGTTGAAGGTGCTCCAGAGATTATATTCAATAGACTCATGATTACCCTAACCCCTTCTCTAAATTGGGCAACTGGGATGTTGCCATCAGGGTCTCAGATCACATGGTTCTCTTGGAGCAACCATGGCCTAAGGATGGTATCTAGATCATTCTTGAAAGTCCATTCCTTAATAATGGGAAAATCTAATAGGGGTTTTAGAAGCTTTTAATAACTCTCAAAGCCCAATGGGTAAATGAATGCAATTATTCTAAAGGTCCTTTCATGAATAATCTAACCCTTCTTAATCCTACAGTCCTTGAAAATTAGAGCAAGGATGTCGATATAATGGATTACCTCTGGTTTGGTAGATGCATGGTGGATAGTACCCATTTTGACTACAACTGGGTCATAATACCTTTTGGCTATAATGGCAATATTCTATTCTTCTTTAGTGATGGCTTTCATCTCTTGAATGGTATAAAAGAACTAGGACTAGTTCTTATTACCCATGCTCAATGCAATAGTGTCTAAGTCTCTATCCTTGAAGACCCTCCTTTCATTGTCTATAGATAAATACAACTCTGTCTCATCCCTATATTATTACCTCCAAGCTACCATGGATTCCAAACTTTGAAAATTGCTTACTACTATGTTCCAAATGGTCTTTGAGTTAATTATTTTGTGTTCAAATTGCAATTAGACTTTATTTTAGCTTAATTGTGATCAATCCAAAATCAAATTAGGGATTTTATACAAGTTTGGGGCTCTCTTAAAGCTTTAATGGTGATGGCTTACTTGGACTTAAGCTCATATGTGCCTCAAATTTGATTTTAACTTTTTCCTTTGTGTTTGCATTTTTGAGCACAAAAGATCTTCTTTTTATCATTTTATGCTTACATGGAGCTTATTTAGTGTCTATCTATCAATTTTCATGGCATTTATCATAAATTACTTTGAAGGACTAATTGTTGGCATTTAAAAATTGCCTTTTACTTTGTACCATTTGATCAAGATCCAAGGATCAATGTGGGCCATTGATAATGATCTGGGCCCTCACATGTCATTGGCCATCTTGGTATCAAGCCCTATGGTTGTGTCACTTGGCACCTCTATAGCCTTTCTGAGCATCATATCCTACACTAGTCACATAATGAATGAGCATCTACCATGCATCAAGCCTATGGGATCTCATAAAACTATTGAATAGTCATCAGTGATTTCATGTCATTAGATCAAGGGTCATGATAAAGTGTGGACTATCAGATCTTGCAAGATGCATGAGTTTTAATCAATGCATATCTATATAAAGGACCTAGGTTAAAATGCTTTTAAATAAGTCTATTTCATATTAATAAACACAAAAAGACTTAGTTTAAAGCATTTTATGCTAAGTTTTTAAAGCACAATATTAAATTAACCCTTGAATGACATAAAATATGCCCCCTTTGTCTAAGTAAAAATGTTAGATGAGCTTGAATTTTATGGTCTCATTGATGTCAATGACAACCTCACGAACATCAAATGACATTCATGAAAATGTCAAATTTAAGATCATGAAGTTATTAGTTTTGGTGGGCTTAAAGTTGATGGTCACAAAGATGTCAATGATGGCCTCGTTGATGTCAAATGATGGTTGTATGAATGTCAAATTTAAGCTCATCAAATTCCTGTGTTCTAATGCAGGAGTGCAACATGACGGCTCTGTGAGACTTCCTGGGCCTTTTGAATGTTCAATGTTGCATTCACTCTATTTTATTAAAAGATGTGATGAAGATAAAGCTATCGATCATGATCTAGATGCTTGCACATGATTGGTCCAAAGGACCAAATGCTTAGGTTTGTCAAGATTTTCCTTACTCTATTAGATCAAGAGGCATGATAAAGCACATATCATTGAATCTGCAAAGAAATAAGGTATTTAAGTGATGACCTAGGATGAAATAATACTTAGGCTAAAACTTTAAGACTAAGGTCTCATTTATGTTAATGAACATGAATGGGGCCTTAACATAAGGATTTAGGCTAAATAGGTAATAATAAATAGGACCATGCTAAAAAAAAAAAAAGGGCCCTGCCAATACAAAAGTTAGACCTGGGTAGATAGAAAATTAGGCTAAAGTTTTAAGACTAAGGTCTCATTTTCATTGATAAATGTGAATAGAGCCTTATGGTTTAAACTTTAGGTTAATGTTTTTAGAAAAGGGGACCATGCTCAAATAAAAGGATCCTACTAGCTTAACATTAGACAACATTAGAAATATAAAGAACTAAGGGGGAAAATAAAGGGGACTAAGCATAATTTTTAGGTTATGATTTGATCATGTTAAAAACATGACTAAGCCTTAACATAAAAATTGGGGCTTGAGTCAAAATAAATTTAAAATATTCTTTCCAAAAGTGTTCCCACCAATATTTAAATTTAAATCAAGGGTTTAGGCCAAGGTTTTTAGAGGAGAGATTTTAGAACATGAATTTAGATTCAAATTTTCAAAAACCAAAGGCTAGTGAAAACTTGAATAGAGTCACTATGCAAATTATAAGCATATACCTTCAACAAGAGCTCCATAAAACCTATATCTTTAAGATATGAAGACCAATTATTAACAATATTAGGCAATCCCAAATCAAAATCATAAATCAATAAGCCAATTTTATCAAAGTGGATGATCTTCAAATTCTAATAATCTTAAAAACATGCCATGGTTTTTAAGGTTACATTCAAAGTATCTCAAGGGTCCCAATTTTCAAAAAATAGAATATGTTGACCTCAATAAATGGTGACTTTTTAGAGAAAGATAAAAATATGTTAGAACTTATAGACTTTGGTTTAGAAAAACAACTAAGTCATTCACTCCACTTGATCAATGCCATTATCTAGATATTTTATGGTTGAAACAAACCTTGCACTTAAAAAATTGGGATCAAACATTAAGACATAGACATGATATGTGTGTGCTTTGATTCCACTTACTATTTACCATGAGATTTAGGGGACAACTTCTAGGTTTCATGTCTTTAATCACTAACACTGACTTGAAGCATGTTTATATATTCATGAAGAACCATGCTTCTTGTTTAAAGAAGGCTTGGGCATTGCTTTGTTGCTAGCTAGGCATCCATAACCTTGATAGAGATTCCTTTAGATCTTATAAAGGCCTTGTTCCATTACCATCTAGGTGTCCATAGCCCTAATGGAGATTACCAAAATCACCAAAGCTTTTGATTTTACATTGCATTCTTATTTTTTGTATTTTTTTAGATCTTTTATTCTTTTAACAATGTTGGGAACCAGGGTAGCTAGGTTTAAGGATTTGGTCAAGTGTTTGATCCTCAAAAAATCACCTATGGCTATAACCATTGTCCCAGGCAAGGATGTTTATTAAGTGCAAGCATGAATTTGCCTCAATAGATTAAGCTTTCATCCTACAAGTGCAAATCTTCTTAAAACCAAATTTAGGTCAAGACAATGTCTAAGATCTCATGGATAAGTTGGCCTCTTTCATTAGTCTTTAATAGTTTCATCAAATCACAACATTAGCCTTACATTTCAGACCCATGGTCAACACATGTATTATGTTCATAGCCACATTCCTAAACTTTAGAATTTCAAGAAAGCTAAATAAACTTTGAGCTTAGGGTTGTCCAAAGGGACTTATTGGGACAATGAATAAGGTAACAAAAAAAAGCACACAATAACAAGCAACAAAGAAAGAAACAATAAAAATTATGCATGCTTATGTACAAACAAGGGACATGAAGGAAAAAACTAAAAGAATCTAACTAGCCTACCTACACTAAGTCTAAACATCATACAGAGTTACTCCATAGAGACCTTAGGATGAGTAGAAGAGAAGTAATGCTTGAGGTACTACCTATTGGTGGGTAGTGTGAACTTTTCTCCTTATAAGTCTTTGAGTCTAAAGGTGTTGTTTCCTAATGTGTCTACAGTTTGAAAGGGGTCAATCCTTAAAGGTGTGAACTTACCATGTTTGCCTTTAGGCTCAGATGCTTTGTCCTAAAGGAGAACTAAGTCCCTTTGTCTAAACACCTTGATGTCTGCTAAAATAAAAAAAGCCTTCTCACATGCATCTTCCATCTAGATGATGTCTAGTTATCTTGAATTTTCAAACTCCTAGCCTTCTTCCATATACTCTTGCATGAATTTTTACATAGGTAACTTAATAGTGATAGGGAAGATAGGCTCTTGGCCATATACCAACATAAATGGTGATGCTTTTAAGTCTTGCTTGATCTTTATCCTATTTTCCCATATCGCATACTTGATAAGATTATGCCACATCTTGCGCTTATCTATAGCAGACTTCTTGATTGCTTCTATTAAGTTCTTATTGGTAGACTCAGACACTCCATTTCCTTGAGGATAATGGTTGGATGAAAACTTAAGATAAATTCCATTATCATATGCCCATTCTATCATCTCTATGGATATAAATGTAGATCTATTGTCACACACCAAAGAGACTAGAGTTACAAATCTCGTACATATATTCTCCTCCAAGAAATTGATCACTTTTTTAGTCTTACATTGTTTGGTGGATATAGCTTTAGTCCATTTTATGTAATAATCTATGGCAACTAGTGTTAAGCATGAGATATACTGAGGGGGGGTAAATCAGTATACCATATATATTATAAAATTTTACTTAATTAAATTCCACTTAACCATTCATTCAAGATATGAAATAAAATTGAAACAATAATCACCACAAAAAAGAGAGAGAGACATCAAATTTTTATGTGGAAACCCAATGTGGGAAAAACCATATAGAACAATCTCATGTATATGAATGAGCACCAACTTGAAAGAGCATAAACCCCTTTGCTAAGCACCAACACAACAACTATTCATGAGCACCAACCCCTTTACTGAGCACCAACACATCAACTATTCATGAGCACCAACCCATAGGAGCACCAATCCCTATTGTGTATACCACACAACTATCTTTCAATGTTGCTTTCTCAACAAATGATAGCACATTAAAATATCTCTTTCTTTTCTCTCCTTTGCTCTTTTAAGTTAGATATAATAATTACAAACCATACTCTCCTCCACATATTACATGTTTCAAAAATCAGCTCAGCTCATTTTTTGGAACAATCCCCTGTAAAACTTGTCTGTTTTGCCCTTTGTCTCTCTAAGTCCATTTTTCAGGAAGAGTTTTTCTCGTTCTCATATTTTCTCAACTGACATTGTTCAAAGTTTGTAATGTATCTTTGTTAAGTTTTCCCCAAAATGCAAAAGTTGTTATAGTCTCAATGCAATCAGGGGACAAATTTCCCTTTTTCCCAGGGTTAGTCTTTTTTCTTCCATTTTCATGCACGGGCGGCAGATTTTGCCGACAATGCATTTTATTCATTCTCCATGCAAGAGCGGTAAATTTTTCCACCCCTACATTTTTCTCTTTTACATGCACGAGTGGAAAATTTCATCACCCCTACATTTTTGTCCTTTACATGTAAGAGCGGTATATTTTGCCGCCTCTGCATTTTTCTCCTTTACATGCAGGAGTGGTAAATTTCACCACCCCTAAATTTTTCTCCTTTACATGTAGGAGTGAAATTTTTTGCCACCCCTATATGTATTTTAAATTTTTTGTGTAAGAGTGGCAAATTTTGCTGCTCTTACACCTTTTCCTCTTAGCATGCACGGGCAGTAAATTCTGCTGCTGGTGCATTTTTTTGACCTCGCATGCACAAGTAGAAAATTTTGCCACCTATGCATGTAGACCATCCCACATGCTAGGGTGCAAAATTTTACTGCCCTTGCATCTTTTTTCTCCAATTTCTAACTCTGAAGAGATTTTCATCCCTCCCATTTTTTTGCCTCCTCCCTTTTTTCCTCTCATTTTTTGACCCACTTTCTGACCCGGCCCTGTCAAGTGCCCTTCCTTAGTCATGATCACCCAACATGAAAATTCCCTAATTTGCCTATTTTTCTCTAATTACATGATCAAGATTATCATTGCAATAGCCCATGAGGATTCTCGTTCATCAGCACCCATTCAATCAAGGCTCATCCTAATGACTAAAGCTTCTCTGAAGAAGTTGAAGGCCATGAAGTACCAGCACCAAGGTGTTTTTCCAATCACCTCAGTCACTTCTAATGTCGATGACATTAGAGACATAGAGATCAACCATGTGGATATGGCTGAGTTTTTGGAGAGGACCAAGTTGACCAACTCAAGCTTATAGATGAAGGATCTGAATAAATGCACCTTGATATCCATCGACATCATTGTCGATAAAGATTCCTATGTTGAAATCAAGGAATCACTGATATATAGGATTTAGGTACTCAAGGAGCTGATCGAAGATCTCAAGTCTTCCAAAGATGTTAGTGAGAAAAGTGATATAGGCCTATTGAACAGAATAGAAGAATTGCCTTGTGACCTCACCTCTAGAGATAATCAATTTCTCTCAGTAGAAGAGATGATTCAAGAATTCAAAGGTATGGTCCAAAGAGATTTCAAAGAGAAAGCATTTTCAATAACTTCAGTGGATAACATCTTAGATAGTCAATTAACTCTGGATAACCTAAGAACCAGGTTAACTAGTCATGCCAAAGCAATCACAACATTGAAAGACACTACAATCAGGGCTAGAGTGATCTTCAAGAACACCATTATGCCAGACAGTATAGGAATTCAGACATCTATTGCCATGTATGATGCTCATTTAAAGAAGTCTGGCGGCAAGAGCTAAACCATTTCCCTTTTCTCTCTTCTTCCTCTCTTCTCATGCACTTTTGTCAGGTAAAAGTGCATGTAATTTTGTAATATGTAATTACATGTAAAAAATCTAGAAAATATCTTAAAGTCAAAGATGACTCATCTTTGGCTAGATATTTTAATATTTTAATCTTTTTTAATTTTGAAGGTTTCTCCCTATATATAGAGGGAACCTCTTTTGTAAAAATCTCTCTAGATAATTGAGAGCAAAAACTCTACTGAAATTGAGACACTTTTTGAGACTTTATGCTCAACTTGGAAATCATATTTTATCGAATGAATGAAAAACAAGTTTATTTCAGACTTTGTGTTGAAATAATTTGTGTTATTTAGGAAATAGTTTTTATGTCCTCTTTTCTAATTATCTCTTATCTATTCAATTTAATAAGCAAAGTGTGTGTGTCAAATTTATTTGAAGACATTTCTAAAAGATAAAAGAAAGACTTTTTAGGTGAAGACTTTGGGCTTTGTTTCACTCTACAGTCATGCGTGCTCTGAATTAGTGAAAGAGGCAACAAAAGACTTTGTGCTTACATGGGTTTCCTTGCAGACTTTGTTACTACCTTCAAGAGACTTTTTGCTCTGTGTTGGATACCATTCCTAAAAGAAGAGGAGTGTTCTTAGCCATCGACCAAGATTTATCTCCTTTGTTGTTTGGACATCATCTCTAAAAAAAGAGAGATGGATGGTGTTATACTACCTTGAGTATTATTTTTTGCTTACTTATATATATACATATAACATATAAATATTCATAGGGAACCTCCCCTTGATGAGAAGAGAGATTTATCTTATTAAGATGTGGTAAACCTACACTTTTTGTGGCATAAATCTCCTTGTACTGTGGTTGATATACCCATTTTGTCATTAGTTAGTTGATGACAAAATATTCACCCAACAGCTTTTGGTGACTCTGCTGTAGATACGAACATGCATTTTGAAGCCTTAAGCTTCAACTTGAAGCAATTTCAGTCCCTTTTTCATTTAACACTCTAGCAGATCCACCATACACATGAGGCCAGAGAGCTCAGGGTATTATTGATCCTATATTCGAGCTGGTGTAATAAACTAATTTTGAGATTTCTCTTTCATCATCTTGTCTTCAACAAACTAGGAGCTTCCCTCCTACCAATGCCAAATCTCCCATACCTGGTGAAGCTTCTAGCCTCAATACTGGTAAGGCTTTGTCTTTATCAACCCCACCAAGATTTATTATCCTACCATTTAATCATCCTATTATAATGGCTCAAGGTCCGTGGGGCAATTCTTTTGGTCCTCTTAATTTGACCCCACCCTTACATGAATTACCTCATAGTTCTAGGAAAAATTTTCCCAAGTTTTTAGGTGATGGGAACATTCATCTCGATGAGCATATTGCCACCTTCTCTATAGCATGCAGTGTAATCAGTGTGGAATTCAAAGACATAGCAGTGAGACTTTTTATAGAAACTCTGCAAGGTGCTGTCACAGATTGGTGTTACCATCTTCAAGCTTGAACTATAAATGATTGGAATACACTAAAGTCTAAATTTGAAGCTAGATTTAAACCTATTGAAGATGCTCATGCCTTGTTAGCATAGCTTACACAGATGAAAAAATAATCCCAGGAACCCATGAGGAATTTCATAGATAAATTCAATAAGTTAAGGAACTGGATTCCAACTGTTTCTTAGCCCACGCAAGAGAATCTTAAGTGCTTTTTTATCAACTCACAACTTCCTGAAGTAAGTTTTCTATTAAGGTGAGCTGGCCCTATGGATCTCACATTGGCTGAAAATTTAGCTACTGAGATTGAGGATGATCTTATCCTAGCAGGTAAGATTAGAAAAGACTCTAGTAAAAATAGACTCTCTTCATCTGCTGAAAGCTTTTCTACAGGCACTACAGATCTTATGGTGCAAAAATTGACAAATAAATTGATAGCTTTAAAGAGATAAATGGCCCAAGGTATGTCTGTTCCCACCTATCAAGATATGCCAAGAAGAACATTCCAGAATCAACAATACTAGGGCAATGTTACCCAAAACCAAGGGCAACCAAGTCACCTACCTCCCCTTTAAGGGAAACTAGCCATTGAAGCAGCACCTACTAATTTAGTGGTCGATTACATGGAGGCTAAACATGACTTTTCACTCCAACTTGAGTTGGACCAACAAGATGATGCTAATCTCTTCGAAGAGTAGGAAGAAGAATTAGCTGGCGACTCTAATATTGGTTTTTTGGATTACTAAGATGAAGCTGAAAGTAAAGGAGAAGGGTTGGATGGATCTTATGTTGTTTTTAATAGATCTCAAAACTAGTCAGCTCCACACACTAACAAAGGAAAAGTAGAAGAAGAACCTCAGCCAGTGGTCTCCATTGCTAAATGAGGGACTCTATTACCTCTCCAATCAAAAGATCAGGTAACTCATAAAAAAGTAAGTACTTCTAACTACCCCATATCTTCCACCTCTATTGCTTAGACTAGTGCCACACCCACTAAAGACCCAGATGATGGACCCTCTTCCTCTATCTCAAATTCTTTTCAATTATTTGATATAATTGATCACGATAGAAAGACTAATATTCAGATGACAAAGATTGAGTATTTGAGAGCCAATTCTGAACAGTTTGATAGGTTAGTAGAATATGTGAAAAATAAAGCCATCCCCACAGGACAAGATTCTTTAAAGGTTGCTCATGATCCCTCCAAAGATAAATCCACCCAAAATAATATTTTCATGACTCCTCCTATTGCTCTTGGGAAAATAAAACTTTTTTATATTTCCCTGCTAATAAATGGTTACAAATTGAGTAATTGCATAATAGACTTTGGAGCTTCTGATAATGTTATGCCTGCCAAGGTGGCAAATTCCCTTAGTCTAACTTTGACCAAAACTTTTGAGAAGTGTTTTTCTATGGAAAACAAGCAAGTCCCACTCCTTGGTCAAATAAAAGATACCTAATTTGTGTTTGCAACTTTTTCAAAAAAGAGAATAAAAATGACAGTTCTAGTGGCCGATGTTCTAGCCTCTTACAACATCTTGCTTGGGTAGAATTTCTATAAAGATATTGGAGGTGAGCTAAGCATAGACTTGTCAGAGGCAAGGATCCCAATTCAAGGTGTTATGAAGAAATTGCTTCCTAAAAAAGAGGCAAGATATGTAGTCACCTGATCATCAGCACTAAAAGCTCAAATTTTATTTGAGTCTTTTGGCATGGGCAACTACTTCCTATCCATGGACAAAGTCCATGAGGCATCTGACAAAACTCCTATAGGTGACAACTTGGAAATGTGTTCAGTTGACACAATAGGAGAATTGACAAAGCAAAATGAATGCATGGGAGAACCTCTTCCCCTAAATGAAGAAGTCTTCAAAGAAAAAGTGGTGTCTAGTGAGGTATAGATCTTAGAATTTGATGGCAACTACTCCTTTGCCAGTTTAGGAGCTAGAGTCATGTTGGTATCCCCTCAAGGAGATATTGTTCTTTTATCCTACAAGTTGTAGTTCAACAACACCAACAACACAACTGAGTATGAATCTTTGTTACTTAGATTATAGGCTGCTAGAGAAAAAGGTATTAAACTCTTCCATGTTAAAGGGGACATTGAGTTAGTGGTTTATCAGATAAGGAATCTCTATCAAACCAAGAATGAAAGATTGCATCACTACTGCAATCTTGTTTGAGACCAAATTGAAAATTTTGACACTTTTAGCATCTCAGCTATTTTGAGAGAATTCAATAACCAGGTGGATGTATTGGCTATTTTTGCTACTCTCTTGGTTCCCCACCTAGATTTTAAAGTAGATAAGTACACTATTGAACTGGTATTTTGACCAAGTGTACCTGATAATGCCAGCCATTGGCAAGTATTCAATAGTGACAATCAAATTATTGCCTTCTTGGAGTAAAAAAATAGCTTTAAACAACTACATTTTGAAGGCAGTGAACTTCAGAAACGTGAGGCAAATTCTAAATCAAATGCACACACAAGTGAGGATATCCTCCATCTCAAAGGAAATAAGATTCCCAAAGGCCTCATTTTCCTAGAGAAATTGTTTGACAACCATGACAGGTTCATCAAACAATAGTGAACAGATTCAAACTCCTCCCAAGATTTTGATCAAGTAAACTTGGGAACCAAGGGAGATCCTAAGATGGTGAACATTGAGAAATGCTGTACTCTCGAGGAGAGATTCAAGCTTGCTAATCTACTCCACTAATATATAGATGTCTTAGCATATTCCTATGATGACCTGAAATCACTCAGGCCTGATGACTTTCACCACGACATTCCTCTTAAGGCTAACTTCATGCCTTACAAGCAAAAGTCCAGGCAATATAATCCAAAAATCTCAGGTACCATTTTCTCTGAGATACAAAAAATGCTTGATGCCTAGATAATTTTCTCAATCCATCACACCATATGGATTGCCAACATAGTGCCTATCAGAAAGAAGAATGGTGAAATTAGAATCTGCGTATATTTTAGAAACTTGAATCAGTTATCTTTAAAAGATAACTACCCTCTCCCTATCATGGATCAAGTGCTGCAGATGGTAATAGGTTTAGAGATGTTATCAATGCTGGATAGTTTCTCAAGGTACAATTAGGTTGAAGTTGGAAAAGTAGATCAGTATAAGACTGCATTCACCACACCTTGGGGCACCTTCACCTATCGAAGAATGCCTTTCAGTCTGATAAATGCAGGTGCCACATTTCAAAGAGTGATGGACCTCACTTTCAAGGATGAAATGGGTAAGTTTATTATGGTATACTTGGATGATTTGATGGTATTTTCAAAGCATCATTCTGACCATGTCTACCATTTACAAAGAATATTGAAATGCTATCGTCAGAATGGTATTTCTCTAAATCCTAAAAAATCTATCTTTGGGGTGACAGAAGGGAAACTTCTCAGACACATTGTGTCTTGAGAAGGTATTAAAATTGACTCAAAAAGATTCAAGTCCATCCAAGAACTTACTCTGCATACCAGTAAAACTACGGTTCACTCTTTCTTCGAAAAGGTGAATTTTCTTTGAAGG
This sequence comes from Torreya grandis, assembly GCA_037957365.1. NCBI lineage: Eukaryota > Viridiplantae > Streptophyta > Pinopsida > Cupressales > Taxaceae > Torreya > Torreya grandis. Next base: position 3,798,166 of record JARHVA010000223.1, on the reverse strand, counting down.
TTCATCCCTGAGTTTGCTGAGAAAACTCACCATATTGTCAACATGATGAAAGGCAACACTACCTTCAAGTGGACTTCAGAGGGCAAATTAGTGTTCAAAGACATCAAAGAAGCAATAGCTCGTGCACCAATTTTGGTTTGTTCAGACTACACCAAAAACTTCAAAATATATAGTTATGCTTCTGAACATACACTCTCAGCTATTTTATTTCAACGGAACCAAGAAAGTGTATAATCTCCTATTTCCTTCATGAGTTGTCCACTCAAGGTTCATGAGCTAAAATATTCCAACATGGAGAAGCATGCGTATGCGGTGGTCAAAGCAGTCAAAAATTTCAAGTTTTATATCTTAAACTCGCACACTAAGGTTTTGGTACCTGATACAACAGTGAAGTCCATTTTGACTCAATAGGAGTTTGGTACGAAGAGGGGTAATTATATCACTAAGATTCAGGAGTTTGATCTAGACATTAAACCCACCAAACTTGTGTGGGGAAAGGGTCTTTGTCAGTTGATTGCCAACAACATTCCTGATGAAGCAAAAAATAAAGAAATAGAGATCAAAGGCATGCCTAAGGTCCTCTTTGTTGCCACTACTGATGAGTGGTATTCTAACATCACCTATTTTCTGACCTATGGTGAGTGTCCCACCCATCTCTCCTATAAGGAAAAATGGAATGTTAAACTAAAAGTTGCTAGCTATGTTTTGTGGGATAATGGTCTATACAAAAGGAACTTGGATGGGGCATTTCTTTGTTGTGTTGATAAGGTATAACAAGATAAACTCTTAGAGTCTTTCCACAATTTAGCTTGTGGAGGACATTTTTTTGCATCAGTGAAAGTGCACAAGATTTTGTGAGCAAGGTACTATTGGCCTACGCTGTTTCAAGATGCCTAAAAATGGGTGCATAGATGCGAATTGTGTCAACAGTTCATTGAAAAGCCTAAACTGGCTACATTGCCCCTCAAGCCAGTAATAATCAAAGAGCATTTTCAATAGTGGGGTATTGACTTTATTGGCATAGTTAACCCATCTTTGAGTGCTAGACATGATTATGTCATGGAAACTGATTACTTTACCAAATAGGTGGAGGCCATCCCAACCAAGCATGCTACATCTAAAGTGGTGTGCAATTTTATTAAGAAAAATATCATCTCCTAGTTTGGGGTTCCACTCAAAATTGTAATAGAAAATGTGACCTATTTCTCTTCCCATGAAATTACTCAATTTTGCTTTTATTATGGGATTACCCTATCCCACACTTCAAATTATTTCCCACAGAGAAATGGCCAAGTAGAATCGAGCAATAAGAACCTAGTCACTATTATCAAGAAATTGATAGATGCCAATCAAAGAACTTGGCACAAAGCACTGTTTGATGCTTTACGGGTGGATAGGATTACACCCAAGAGGGCCATAGGTATGTCACCTTTCCAACTTCTATATGGATTGAATGCAGAGATATCCATCACTCTAGAACTACCAACACTCAGGTTAGCTAAAGCAATCAAAGATTCAACCTTAAAAAATTTGATCGACAAAAAGATCATGTGTCTAACTAAATTGAATGAGCAGTGAGTCATTATGGTGGACTAGATTACGACACATCAGAATTAGGTGAAGAAACTTTTTGACAAAAGAGCTAAGGTTCATGATTTTCAAGTCAGAGATCAAGTCTTGTTGTGGAACAAGAGGAGAAAACTCAAGGGAATGCACGACAAATTTGACTCTTTATGGAGAGGTCCATTTGGCATTTGATAGCTTTGTGGTGAGAATAACTTCTTACTAGAGTATCAAGATAGAATACTATTTGCACTACCCCACAGTGGGCAGCATCTGAAGCTTTTCAATCCTTGAAGTTTAGATGGATCCACTTGTATATATGTATAGTTTTTACATTTTATTTGTTTTTCTTTCATTTTTTGCATGACTCTATAGCCCAATGGCTTGGATGAAGGCACTTAGAGATTGGTTTCTACTCTCATTAATCGATTTGATCAACAAATGTTTCCCAATAGGAGCCAGCTGTTGTTTCAAAAATTAACTTAGCTCATTTTTTGGAACAACCTCCTGTGAAACTTGTCTGTTTTGCCCTTTGTCTCTTTAAGTCTATTTTTTGAGACAGGTTTTTCTCATTCTCATATTTGCTCAACTGACATCATTCAAAGTTCATTACATCTCTTTGTTACATTTTCCCCAAAATGTGAAAGTTGTTACGGTCTTAATGTGATTAGGGGACAAATTTCCCTTTTTCCCAGGGTTAGTCTATTTTCTTCCCTTTTCATGCACGGGCGGCAAATTTTGCTGACAATGCATTTTATTCATTCTCCATGCAAGAGCAGCAAATTTTGCCACCCCTACATTTTTCTCCTTTACATGTAAGAGCGGCAAATTTTATTGCCCCTACATTTTTCTCCTTTACATGCAGGAGTGGCAAATTTTGCCACCCCTACATTTTTCTCCTTTACATGTAGGAGCAGAAAATTTTGCTGCCCCTGCATGTATTTTAAAATTTTTGTGTAAGAGTAGCAAATTTTTCCACCCTTCACCTTTTCTTCATAGCATGCATGGGTGGTAAATTTTTCCGTCGGTGCATTTTTTGACCTCACATGCACAAGCAGCAAATTTTGCTGCCTATGCATGCAGACCGTCCCACATGCCAGGGCAACAAATTTTATCACCCTTGTGTCCTTTTTCTCTAATTTATAACTCTAGAGAGATTTTCATCCCTCCCATTTTTTCACCTCCTCCCCTTTTTCCCCTCATTTTTTGACCCACTTTCTAACCTGGCCCTGTAGAGTGCCGTTCCTTAGTCATGAACACTCAACGTGCAAATTCCCTAATTTGCCCATTTTTCCTTAATTACAAGATCAAGATTATCATTGCAGTACCCCCTAAATATTCTCATTCATTGGCACTCACTCAATCAAGGCTCATCCCAATGACTGAAGCTTCTTCAAAGAAGTTGAAGGCCATGAAGTACCAGTACCAAGGTGTTTTTCCAATCACCTCGGTCTCTTCTAATGTTGACGACATTAGAGACACAAAGATCAGCCACATGGATATGGCCAAGTTTGTGGAGAGGACCAAGGTGACCAATCCAAGATTAGAGATGAAGGATCTGAAGAAATGCACCTTGATATCCATTGGTGTCATTGCTAGCAAAGATTCCTATGTTGAAATCAAGGAATCACTGATATACAAGATTTAGGTACTCAAGGAGCTGATCAAAGATCTCAAGTCTTCCAAAGATGCTAGTGAGAAAAGTGATATAGGCCTGTTGAACAGACTAGAAGAATTGCCTTGTGACCTCACCTCTAGAGATAATTAATTTCTCTCAGCAGAAGAGATGATTCAAGAATTCAAAGGTATGGTCTAGAGGGATTATGAAGAGAAAGCATTTTCAATAACTTCTATGGATAACATCTTAGATAATCAATTAACTCTGGATAATCTAAGAACTAGGTTAACTAGTCATGTCAAAACAATCACAACATTGAAAGATGCTACAATCAGGGCCAGAGTGATCTTCAAGAACACCATTGCACCAAATAGTATAGGAATTTAGACATCTATTGCCATGTATGATGCTCCTCTGAAGAAGTCTAGTGGCAAGAGCTGAACCATTTCCCCTTTCTCTCTTCTTCCTCTCTTCTCATGCACTTTTGCCATATAAAAGTGCATGCAATTTTGTAATATGTAATTACATGTAAAAAATCCAAAAAATATCTCAAAGTCAAAGATGACTCATCTTTGACTAGATATTTTAATATTTTAATCTTTTTTAATTTTGAAGGTTTCTCCCTATATATAGAGGGAACCTCTTTTGTAAAAAGCTCTCTGGATAATTGAGAGCAAAAACTCTACTGAAATTGAGACACCTTTTGAGACTTTGTGCTCAACTTGTAAATCATATTTTATCAAATGAATGAAAAATAGGTTTATTTAGGACTTTGTGTTGAAGTAATTTGTGTTATTTAGGAAATAGTTCTTATGTCCTCTTTTCTGATTATCTCTTATCTATTTGATTTAATAAGCAAAGTGTGTGTGTCGACATTATCTGAAGACATTTCTAAACGATAAAAGAAAGACTTTGAGCTAATTTTATCTTGGTGATCCTTTTATTCATTGTAGTTTTAGGCAAAGACTTTGTGATTTGTTTCACTCTAAGGTCATGCGTGCTCCAAATCAGTGAAAGAGGCAACATAAGACTTTGTGCTTACGTGGGTTTCCTTGCGGACTTTGTTACTACCATTAGGAGACTTTTTGCTCTGTGCTAGATACCATTCCTGAAAGAAAAAGAGTGTTCTTAGCCATCAACCAAGATTTTTCTCCCTTGTTTCTTGGACATCATCTCTAAAAAAAGAGAGATGGATGGTGTTATACTATCTTGAGTATTATTTTTTGCTTACTTATATATATACATATAGCATATAAATATTCATAGGGAACCTCCCCTTGATGAGAGGAGAGATTTATCTTGTTAAGATGTGGTAAACCTACACTTTTTGTGGCGTAAATCTCTTTGTACTATGGTTGATATACCCATTTTTTCATCAGTTAGTTGACAACAAAATATTCACCCAACATTACAAATGGCTTCCCAAGCCTTTATTTATAGCTTACCAAATGACCTGGCATTCACCCTTTGTGACCATTCAATCCTCATGGAAAATGGTGCCAAAGTTGCATGACCCTTTGAATTCTTTCATTTAAAAATTAACATGGTGACCCTTCATTAGAAAATGCATCCTTTCCCCTTTTATCTTTATCTTGGTAACTTTTCATATTCCTCAAAGTGTCCCTTCATGAGAAATTGTGCCCTTCCTATTTTGTCTTCACTTGGTGACTCTTAGAATTCATTAAGATGAATCTTCATGGGAAAATTCATCACATTCCTCTTTTGTCTTTACCCTCTGACTCTTTGACTTCTCCATAGGCCCTCTTTTGACTTTATGTAACCAAAAATATATTCATTAATATTAAATAAATATTAACACACATTAGCCAAGATATGAATATTAAAAATGCCATTAAATGCTATGGGGCATTTATCACCAATAATTCTAGACCTTTGACATCAATGAAAATATTTACAACAATCTCCCCCTTCATCATTGATGGTAATCTCAAATTAAAACTGACACATCCTAAAACCTATACTACACATTCCAACCTACATATATATCCAAAATAAAAAACATATAGTAACTACCCCTTACTATATCATCCTATACCTATTCCCTATACTTATTCCTATACCTATACCTATACCTATACCTGTACCTATACCTATACCTATACCTATACCTATACCTATACCTATACCTATTTTTGCACTTCTCCCCCTTTAACATCAATGGCAAAGGGCCTATCCTAGAGCTAAAAATTAGATCCCCCTAAATGATGATGATCCTAAATGGAAAGAATTAAAACAAATTACTCTTAACTCTTCTCATAGATCCTTGAATGTGTCCTTTGATCGTGTCTTTGTGAAGATATCTGATAACACATAAATTATTGCTATCCTCTGAGCATCTATAATCAACTCATCTGAATATTTTATTCTAATCTCATAACTTTATATATAAAACTTTAATGTGTATCCCTAATCACATATTTGACTTACAATCAATAGATTAATCTTAAGACCTTCTACATACAATACATTCTTAGTCTTGGTTCTACCATTATCCAAATTGAAAGCACCTTTTATAGCTATTTTGGTAGTAGTTTTGTCTCTAAATTTAATTGTGCCACCATTGATATTATTTAGAGATATGAACTCACTCTTGTCTTTTGTCATGTGCCTCGAACATCCACTATCAATGAACTATGGTTGTTCTTTATTTCTTGCATGCAAAGCTATCTGAACTAACATAGAATCTTCAAGTTGTTTTTTTTGCCTGAACCTGTCTAAACCTTCTTCTTGATGAATGTAACCTTGAAACTTTGGTCATTCTTAACTGACTCAAACACACTTTTGCAATACCAGGTTATGTGCTCAAAATTATTGCACTTGTAAAAAACTATGGCCTCTTCATCAAATCCTTATAGAGGAGCAAAAAATTTGTGGCTTATGCTTGACTTTACATGAGTTTCCTTCTCCTTTTTTATGAAATTATTAGATTTTTTATAACATTATATTTTCTTATGACCATATCCATTACAATAAAAATAGTAACCATGAAAATAGAACCTATTTGTGTATCTTTGTCCTGATTATCTTTTGTAGCTCTATTCCATCCAACCTTCTTTGTTTGAGATATCCTCTGTATTCTTCACTTCTTCCCTTTTTATTTTCTCTTTTGTAAGAGCTTCAACATATCTCTTTTTATTTTCAAATATGATACCTATCTTATTTCATATTGACTTTCCAATATCTAATTTAACATGTTAGTGTTATCCTCAAATTTTGAATCATTGACTGCTTTCTCAATATCTTCTTTTAAAGATATAATTTCAATAACATACCTTTCACATTATTTAATTACTTTTTTAAACTGTGCTATTATATCTTTTTCAATTTTTTTGGCTTCTTCAAAGTGTGCTTGTAGATATTCGGTAATTTCCTTTGACTCCTTTTCATTTTTCTCAATCTGACACTTCAATCTTTGATTCTTCTTCTCAAATGTTTCTAATTATTCTAAGGCATTAATGAGTTCTCCTTCTAGATTCACCTTAGCTTCATCCTCACTTTCATCATATTATTCTTCTTGATCATTTATACTTTTGCTTGTAGAGACATCTTCATGTATGGTCACGAATAGATTATATTCTTCATTTGAGTCACTGACTCCACTGTCTTCGACTGAGCTAAAATCTTTAGAATATAAAATCTTCTTCTTGAATCTCTTCTTGTATTTGCCTTCGAAGTTTTTCTTGTATCTAGACTTTCCTTCTTCATTTTCACCATTATTCTTATCTGGGCATCTATCTACAAAATGTCCAATATTACCAAATTTAAAACATTTAAATGGTAATTTTCCTTGATATTTACTTGTGGCCTTTTCAGGCTTGTGGATGAATAGAGCTCCATTGTCATCTTCTTCACTGCTAGAGCTGTCACTTGATTCTTGAATCTTGGCTTTCTCTTTATTTTATATCTTGAAAGTAGCTTCCCTCTTTGAGGGTTTCTCTTATTTGGTTCACACCTCATATGCCATAAGAATACCATGTAGTTCATCCATCTTTAGCTTGGTAATATCCTTGATCTCGTCGATTGCCAAAACCTTTACATCATATCTCATTGGTAGAGATATCAAAACCTTTTGTACCATCATTGACTCTTATAAATTTTCTCCAAGACCTTGAATCTGATTTACTATTTGATCAACCTATAAAAGATACCTTGCTATATTTTAATCCTCTTCCATCTTCAAACTCTCAAACTATCTTTTAAAAGTCTAAAGCTTATCCCACTGAACCTTTCCATCACCTTTGTAAATATTCTCAAGCTTTACCAAAATCTCATGATTAGATTTGCATTGCATAAATTTAACAAATTTTGATTCAAAAAAACCATATAAAATAACATTTAAAGCTTTAGTATTATTTTCACTTGCCTTCTTTTCTACCAGAGTAGTTACAAGTGTCTGTGGCTCTTTATATTCCTCCAACACTGCTTACCAAATATCAAATCCAAGGGCCTTCAAGTAAGTCCTCATCCTTATGCTCCAAAAGGCATAATTTATCCCATCAAACAAAGTTGCCTTAGTTGTATAAAAACCTCCATGTGATCTAGCCATCGTGATTTCCATGATCTACCTTTAATCTATAAAACTCTTTCCAAAGGAACCTACTCTGATACCAATTATAAAGCATGGGATATACTGAGGGGGGGTAAATTAGTATATCATATATCTTATAAAATTTTACTTAATCAAATTCCACTTAACCGTTAATTCAAGATATGCAATAAAACTAAAACAATAATCACCACACAAGAGATAGAGAGACACCAAATTTTTACGTGGAAACGCAATGTGGAAAAAACATGGAGAAAAATCTCAAGTATATGAATGAGAACCAACTCAAACTATAATATTCACAAGCACTAACTTGTAGGAGCACCAACCCCTTTGATGAGCATAAACACAACTATTCATGATTGCCAACCCACAGGGGCACTAACGCCTTTGTTGAGCACTAACACAATAACTATTCATGAGCACAAACCCCTATTATATATACCACACAAATATCTCTCAATGTTACTTTCTCAACAAATGATATCAAATTACAATATCTCTTTATTTTCATTCATTTTCTCTTCTAATCTAGATATAATAATTACAAACCATACTCTCTTCCACATATTACAAATCACTTCCCAAGCCTTTATTTATAGCTTACAAAATGACCTTTGGCATTCACCATTTGTGACCCTTCAATCCTCATGGAAATGATGCCAAAGTTACATGACCCTTTGAATTATTTCATTTGAAAGGTCACATGGTGACCCTTCATAAGCAAATGTGTCCTTTCCCCTTTTGTCTTTATTTTGGTGACTTTTCATATTCCTCAAAGTGTCCCTTCATGAGAAATTGTGCCCTTCCTCTTTTGTATTCACTTGGTGACTCTTGGAAATCCTCAAGATGACTCTTCATGGGAAAATGAATCCCATTCCTCTTTTGTCTATACCCTGTGACTCTTTGACTTCTCCATGGGCCCTCTTTTGATTTTATGCAACCAAAAATATATTCATTAATGTTAAATAAATATTAACACACATTAGCCAAGATATAAACATTAAAAACACCATTAAATGCTATGGGGCCTTTATCACCAATAATTCTAAAAATTTGACATCAATGACAATATTTACAATAGTCAAGATATACTTGTGACCTTCTAATGAATTTTGGTTGATTATCCCTACAAACTCCAACCCCCAGTGTGCAAAAGGTTTATCAAACATGACTATTTGTAAAGGCATTGCTGATTTAGGCTCTTTAGTGTTAAAAATTTGGAATGAGTGACATTAAATCACATGTTTGGAGCATATTTGAAAATAGTTGGCCAATAGTAGCTAGCTCTAAGGATATTATGGGCTGTAGTCTTCCTAGATGGGTGCCCACTACTTAACTTCTCATGGAAGGTGCTCATGATTTGGTAGTTTCTTCTTTTGAGACATATCTCAGGTAGACCCCTTCAAAGTTTTTTCTATATAAAACCACATCTTTGATCAGATAATGGGTTGCCTTGAGCCTAAGGTCCCTCTTTTACTCCCTAGTTAATCTTACAAGACAAGTACCATTAATTAGTAAATGAATGATGGAATCATACCACTCACTAGCTTAAAATATTTGTTGATCAACTTTCATAATACTTAGCTTAGAGATGGTATTAACAATCATTTGAATTAGACCTTGGCACCTTACTAGTTTTGTAATTTTCATTTCTATGTCATATTCTTGAAAAACTGACATCCATTTACCTCTACATTCTCCAAGTTAATTTTGACTTAGAATAAGCTTTATGGTAGGGTCAAGTAAAATAGCATGCACCTTATTTTTGAGGATATAGTGTCTAAATTTATTCACTACCTTAACTAATGCATATGCTTGTTTATCAATTAATGAATAGTTCAATTCAACATTCTTAAACTTACTACTCATGAAAGCTATTGGGTGATCACACCCATCAACCTTTTGAGTTAAAACTGTAGCCATAGTATGGTCTGATGCAAAATAATAGAGATCAAAGTCCTTTGAAAATATAGGACTTATCAAGATTGGATCTTGGCTAATTGCTTCTTTGATGTCATTGAATGCCTTCTTGGATTCCTCATTTCATGAGGCCTTGGCATCCTTAATTAGCATGCCATTTAATGGTTTGACAATCTCTGAAAAACTAGAAATGAACTTTCTTACAAAGCTTATTTTACCAAAGAATGATTTTAACTCTTTTATACTATTTGGAGGCTCTATCATAGATATAACTTTCACTCTTTCAGGTTTTATGGAGATCCAATTTTTCGTTATGACATGACCTAATAATATTCCTTTAGTAACATAAAATATGCTTTTATTAGGGTTTAGGGAGATTACATACCTTCTACATCACTCAAATACTTGATGTAAATGCATAACGTGATCTTCACTATTTTTATAAAAAAGAGTTAGATCATCTATGTATAAAATGATACACTTACCAATTAGACCTTGGAAGGCATGGTCCATGACACTTTGAAAAGTAGCTCCTACATTTATTTATCCAAAAGGAATTATCTTATATGTAAAGGTGCCCCATTTAGTTGTGAAAGTTGTCTTCATTGTATCTTCTTTGTAAACCAACACCTAGTTGTAGACTAAAAAACCATTCAAAAAAGACATCATGGCTAAACTTGAAATAACTTGTATCACCTGGTCAAGAGAGGGAAGAGGATAGTTATCTTTTTTAGATCCTTTATTAAAATTTCTAAAGTCAATAGATAGCCTAATCTCACCATTCTTCTTTTTGACTGGCACTGAATTGGCCACTCAGGTAGAATGCCTGATGAGAAACATGATTCTAGCATCTAGCAATCTCTTAACTTCTTTGAAGATCATTGGTTCTAAGATAGGATTCATAGGTAATTTCTTTTGCCTAAAGGGTTTACAACTTTCCTTAAGAGGTATAGTATGGGTGATGACCCTTGGATCAAAAATCTTCAAGGTATCATAAGACCAAGCTATGACATCTTTGTACTTGGTTAACAAATCTTTGTCCTTCATATTCTCCACACTAGTGCAAGATTTTCTAACATTAACCAATTGAGGTTGATCTTGAGGGCCAAAATCAACATCAATATAATCCTTCCCACTTGCTATGGGAATCTTAGAAACCTCAGCTAGCTTGTCTTGATCAAATAGTCTCTCTAAGGTAATCATCCCCTTAGGGATCTTATTATCATTCAACTGAATAACTTTGCCACCAAACTTGCCTTCTCTAAGTGCATTTTCATCAGTTTTATCAACAATATGAGCCTCAAATACTCTTGAACTAGTCATGAAATTCAAGATTTTTTGATCATCAATAAAGACCTAAAAATAATTCACATTATTTGGGACCAAAGGACAAGGTATCAATTTAATGATGAAGTTGGGTGAGTCTTGATTGGGCATGAGGTTGGCTACAATTGATGCTAACTCATCAGTAACTTGGTTCTCCTCTCTAGGGATGGAGACAATGTTAAAGGCATCAAAAGACTCAATTAGATCATATACCCTAACTTATACCTCTTGAGGTATGAATATTTTCATTGATATTTTTTTCTCACTTGATTGACTACTAGTTCTGAATCACCATAAACTAGTAGTTTTTTGACTTTATGTTTATTGAAAATTTCAAGGCTAAAATGAGGGCCTCATATTCAATAAGGGTATTAGTGCATGAAAACTAGAGACTATAGGAAGCATGATATTTCTTACCAATAGGGTTAGTTAGAACAATGCCTACCCTAGATCTATCCTTACACCTAACACCATCAAAATGTAGCTTCCATAGCTTAGGAATAACATGAGTACTTTTATAATCACACACCTTTGTAGTCTCTAGGGTAAAAACCCTTAAGTCTGAGACAATTATTTTGACCCTTTCATTGACAACATTTTACTTAGTGATAATGTGTTTCATCCTTGGATCTCTTTCAACCCTGATCTGGTTTAGAACTCCTTTCCAAGGCAGTCGTAAATGTGAAAAATCTATGGACATGTGGCCATTCAAAGATTTGGTACATTCCTTATTTAATAAAATCCTATAAACATCAAGAATGTCAACAACTTGGATATCAATAAACTGCTATACTCTAGGCTCAACATCCAATTGCATATAAACATTTAATAATTCCTTAATCACCTTGACTCTAGATTTATCTAATTGAGTAACAACTCTATTAGATTTAATGGGTATCAAGACAAGTTGTTTGTAAATAATTTTTGGCATGATATTAGTGGATGCACAAGAATCCAATAAATAATTGTGCAAATTCTTACCAAACATCCTGATTATGAGCAAGAAAGGAGGAGATTTTGCTTTAGCTTTGTGCATAGTCACATTAGCATTATTAGCTTTGGGTGGTTTTTTATATTTCTTTGACAATGATTCTAACAAGAGGTCCCTTTATTATATGTTAATTCATGCAATGTGATGTTAGCTTTTATCCTTTTCATGTCTTCAATAATATTATAATCATTCTTATTTGAAAAACTAGGAACATCAACATTATGCTTAGAGCTACCCCCTTTGGGTGGTTTTGGATCATTGCTTAAAGAAGTGTCTGGAGGAGTTTCAAAGTTATTTGGAGGCATTGAGGTAGTCAAGGGATGCTTCTGATCTCTATTCCTCAAATTATAAGTCTTCTTCATGAATTTTTGAAAGGCTTGGATTTCCTTAGGGACATCATCAAGTTCGTTGTCCTCTTGAAAACGGAAATCAAACATCTCCATTATGAAAGTTTGATTAGCAGGTTTAGATCTTGAAGTACCTACACCACTATAATTGTTAGGGACCACTTCAAATGTGTCTAAATATTCTTGGAAAGTTTTAAAATCCTTACAAAACTCAATGCAATCAAACTCACCATGCTTGGTTGTACAAGTACTCTACAATAATCAAGCAAAACAATGTTAGTAAGATTAATGTCCATAGTACTATTTTCATAAGATGGTTCATTATTATTATTATTATGGAAACTATCATTTTGAAACCTATTGTTAGGCCTATTACACCTTTGGAATGAGAAGTTACTACCAGATCTCTCTTCAGTATTAACTTATTTTTACAGCTGAAGTTAATTAGTGCTTAACTTTTGCACCATTTTTAGGATAGACTCATTTTAATTTTTGAGAGTTTCATAATTATGCACTTAGTTATTATTAGTACCAATAGTTGGTACTAAATCTCTTTGATCATTTATATTAAATCCATTAGTAATAATATGACTCAAGAATCCTAAATTTTGACTAGGAACAACATGACTCAAAGGAAATTGATTCAGATTTGAGAGTTGATTCAAAGTTGGAACATTCTAATTATTGTTGGGGAAGATGTTCAAAATGGGACAATGTGGATTAATATTTGGGACATAGTAGGCCATTTATTCGTAGGGTTGTATTTGATCATTAATGATCACTACTTCAGAATAAGCCATTGTTGATGAAGTTATAGCTAGAATAGACCTTTTCAAAAATATAGAAGTCATATGATATTCCTTGTAGATTTCTAGAGCTAAAAACTCATCATGTTTATAAGGTTCTATGGTCTTGCTATACATTTTCTTTAACCTGGCATTAAGGACCTTATGGACTCCCTTGCATCCCTCCCGATGGTGGTGAATTGGTGGTATATGACACATAGAATAACAATTTTGCCAAATTGGTCTATGAAAACATTAGTGAAACCATCCTATCTAGTAATATAATTATTAGGCAAATTGAGAAACCATTTATATGCAACATATTTAAAAGTAAATGGGAACAATCTGCATGCTACATCTTCATGTATGCCATTTATCAACCTTAAAGTAGCTTTAAAATATTTAATATGCTCTTCAAAACTTGTAATATCAGTTGGACTAAATGTTGGTAAGTATTTTTTAGGGTTATGTGGGAGATAATATACCACACCTGACATGTTGATTAAAGAATATCCTAACCAAGCCATACCCAAATGAAGGTCGAAAGCTGGGGTACCTTATAGAGGTGAGGTTGGCAAATATTTGGAATATCTACGCCTACCTTTATCTCACCTAGTTCTTCTTTGGAATTCAAGCTCAAGTAAAGACTCTCTTGTCTCTAAATGTGATCTTGTTTTGATCCTTGACAATCTAGCTTGAAGATTTAAGATCCTATTTTAAATATGATGTGTCAAGTTAATCTTTATAAATAACAAGGATTAAACCTACATATTAAGCTAATTTTGTAAATATTTGTATAAAGAATAGTAAAGGACATCAATTTTTGACTAAGCTAGCTCAAAATGTGTCCAATTATGCAAATATGGTATATATTTATAAATAAAATCTCAAATAAACCTAGATCAATGAAAAATATACCAATCTTTGATCAAAACAAGCTATTCTAACCTCAACTACCATGGATTTTCAAATCGTAAGCCATCTTTACCAAAATTAAGCATTAGACTTCAAAGAACTAAGCTCTTTGTCTAAAGGAAGCACAAATATTTGTCAAAGACCACAAAGATGAATGATCTTTATGATTTTGAGCAAAGAATTATGCAAAAGTGCAAAGATAACATCAATCTTAGATCAACACACTAAGATTAGCAAAAGTTCAACTAATTCACAAAGAGGACCTCCTTCTAGTGCCAGAAGGACATGTTGATGCCTCTAAATGTATCATAGGTGTCCTTAATGTTCAAATCACACTTCTAATTTTAGAATTCTATAAATTTAGAGCATGAGTATTAGGTTTTGGTAATTTATGTTACCTCTAGTGAAATAATGACAAAGTAATGTTTAATTATTTAACATAATTTATATTAATTGATGGTTGGGAGCCATCATGGACCGAATCTTTAAAAAGTGTAAGTATTTATACTAATTCTAGTTAATTATGATCAAAGGTTAAACTACATACTATTTAAATGGAAATTTATAATGAAATCTAAACTAAAGTGATCTAGTTAAAAAAGAAGCAAAAGAGAAGGGTAAGGCAGAAAGAGAATAAGTGATTACTGATCTTAGCCTTAAACATTATGACAAAGTTTCAATTGCAATTGAGTATGTATTTAACTAGTATATAGTACAAAATAACATAAGCTCAGATCTCACTACACACCAGTCAAACTTCCAAGGATGATATAAAGAAGTAAAAGTAAGAACTAAATTTACTAAAAAAGATTTGCTACCACACTCAAATAACATTAGCACATTCTAATGTAGAGCAAAAAAAATGAATCAAATTCAATATCATTTAACTAATCTAGCATAATCACAAATTAGTAACCTGTAATCACAGATACAACTCAGAATTCATAGAAACTATTAAAATTTAAGACTTAAAACTAGCAATTGAGAGAAAATCCATGTAACAATTGACACAAACCAACTTGGATAATCTTTTTAGAATTTCTTGATTGTATTAACTACTCAAAGTATACAATTTTTCCTCAAAATTATCTCCGTTTACAAAATGGTACTAGTACCTTTTATAAAAGGACAAGGAAGTATACTGGTCAGTTACAAGATATAAATGTACAAGAAGTAAGGATAGGTGTCTTTTTTTACAAAGTTATAGAATACATTTGCTTTTCCAAACTAAATTGACCTAGAGGCAATATGCTAACAAACTATCATATGCATTTATAAAAGGATACTCTATTTTCAAAATATTACAAAGTTTTTACAAAATAGAATATTATTAAACTACTTGGCTAGTGGGCCTTGCTCTTGAGAACTTTCTTGTTATTGTTGGAGGATGTTCATAGCCTTTTGGTACTACTCACTGACCAGTTTCAAGTCCAAATCTAGTCTTAAAAGGCACTCCTCATTGCCAGGCAAAGCATTTAATTCTTTGTCATTTTTATCCATGGCTTCCTTAATGTTTTTAGTCTCAACTATCCTTGCTCTTGCATTAAGGATCATGTATAAGATCCTACTATTGTCTTTCCCAGATTGGTCTTGACTTTTAATTTTTTTTCTTGAGTTACCAAAGCATCCCTATGTTTGAATTCATCATCCTTAATTATGGCTAGGATAGTGGGCTATGTAGGGTTAGTTAGCATGGTCCCAAAGAGTTGTTCAATCCTCCTAATTATCTCATCATCATCCTTTAGGAGCATCTCTAGTTCCTTAGAATAGGTATTTAAATTTTGGATTTTGTCAACCACAACTCATATAATTGTATTCAAGTATTGCAAACTAATTGATTTAAGCCCAAGAATCTACTTTCTAACCTGAATGTTGATCAACCTTGTTATTTTATCCTTTGAAGCTTGACATTGGGTTATTAGACCCTTAGCCACTAATTTTACTATGATAATACACTTTACCTTAGCTTCATTATTTTAAAGGCATTAAACATGCTATATAAGGATTCATCAATAATTTTAATCATTACCTTAGGGACTGATAAGAAAAGGGATGAAAGAAGCCTTTTCTCTTATCTTTTCACACTCTATTCACACCATTAAGAAGTTGGTATGTAATTTATTGCTTTGATAGCTTGATGGGAACATAGAAAGGTAACCTATAAGGCTGGATCAAAATCCCTTCAATTTTGATCACTGTACAATCTATATATTACTAGATATCTCCCATTAGCAATACATATTTATTGATTAGAGGGCTTAACTTGGGCATAGGGATCCCTGTGATGGCTTCTACCAAGGTTGGATACACACAGTCATAGATTATTTGGATGTCATGCCTATATTTTAATATGTGTAGCTTTGAATAGTGGTGGGAGACTATAAATCTACCCTCAAGTGACCAATTTTTGATATGAGGGATCTAGGTGGAGGCTAGTAAGGCATCCAACAGATAGGACATCATGAAGAATTGGGTATTATTCTTTTTCTTAATGGTTGTGAATTATATTTTTAGATATATGCTGATCATATTTTGAATTAGAGGAGTGAGATATTTCTCTATCATAATGTAAATTTAGAACACCCAACTCTTATTAACATAAGTAGTTAAAGGGGCTCCATAGATTCTATTCAATAAATTCATGATTAACCTAACCCCTTCCCTAAATTGGGTAACTAGGATGTTTCTAGTAGGGTCTAGGATCACATGGTTCCCTTAAAATAACCATGGCCTAAGGATGGTGTCTAGATCATTCTTTCCAATCCATTCCTTAATAATGGTAAAACCCACTTAGGGTTTTGGAAGCTTGTAATAATTCTCAAAGGCCAATGGGGAAATGAATGCAATTATTCTTAATATCCTTTCATGAATAATCTAACCTTAATTAATCCTCCAGTCCTTGAAAATGGGAGCAAAGATATGGATACAATGGATTACTTTTGGTTTGGTGTTCGCATGGTGGAGACTAGCCATTTAGACTACAACTAGGTTGTAATACCTTTTGGCTACAATGGTAATCTTCTCTTCTTCTTTAGTAATGCCCTACATCTCTTGAATGGTCCAAAAGAGCTCAAACTAGTTCTTATTACCTATGCTTAATGTAATAGTCTCTAAGTATATATCTTTAAAGACCCTACCTTCATTGTTTGTAGATAAATACAACTCTATCTTATCCCTGCATTATTGCCTCTGAGCTATAATGGCTTCCAAAATTTGAAAATTTCTTACTGCTCTGTTCCAAGTGGTCTCCAAGTTAATTCTTTTACACTCAAATTGTAATTAGACTCTCTTTCAGCTTAACTATGATCAATCTAGGCCAAATTAAGGATTTTATACAAGTCTAGGGCTCTCTTGAAGCTTTAATGGTGATGGCTTACTTGGATTTTGGCTCATATATGCCTTAGATTTGATTTTGACCTTTACCTTTATATGTTTACATTTTCAAGTGCACAAGATCTTCATTTTATCATTTTGTGCTTGTGTGATGCTTATTTGGCATGTATCTATCAATTTATATGATAATTTTCATAAATGCCTTCAAAGCACTAGCCATTGACATTTAAAAATTGCCTTTTACTTCACATCATTCAATCAAGATCCATTGATCATGATCCAAGCCCTCATATGTCATTTTTCATATTGGTATCAAGCCCCATGATAGTGCCACTTGGAACCTTTATAGGATTATTGATCTCTGTATCTTGCACTTGTCATATACTGAATGAGCATCAACCATGTGTCGAGCCTATGAGCTCTCATAGAATAGTTCTAAGGCTCATACATGCCTCAAATTTGATTTTGACCTTTGCCTTTATATGTTTGCATTTTTTAGCACACAAGATCTTAATTTTATAATTTTGTGTTTACATGGCACTTATTTGGTATTTATATGTCAATTTTTATGGCATTTTTCATAAATACCTTCAAATCACTAGCCATTGACATTTAAAAATTGCCTTTTGCTTCACACCATTTGATCAAGATCCAAGGATCAATATGGGATATTGATCATGATCTAGGCCCTCACATGTCATTAGCCATCTTGGTATCAATCCTTGTGGTTGTGCCACTTAACACCTTTGTAGGCTTTTTGAGCTCCGTATCCTACACTAGTCACATATTGAATGAGCATCAACCACATGTTGAGCCTATGAGCTTTAATCAATAGTTATATGAGATCCCATAAGATCGACACATGGGTGATGCTCATTCAGTATGTAATTAGTGTAGTATACAAAGCTCAAAAATCTAATAGAGGTACCAAGTGGCACAACCATGGGGCTTGATACCAAGATGGATAATGACATGCGAGGGCCTGAATCATGATCAATGGCCCATTTTGATCCTTAGATCTTATTCAAATGGTATGAAGCAAAATGCCATTTTTAAATGCCAATGGCTAGTGCTTTGAAGTCATTTATGAAAAATGCCATGAAAATTGATAGATAGATGCCAAATAAGTGTCATTCAAGTAGAAAATGACAAAATGAAGATCTTGAATGCTAAAAAATGCAAACATATAAAGGCAATGGTCAAAATCAAATTTGAGGTATGTATGAGCCAAAGTCCAAGTAAGACATCACCATTAAATATTTAAGAAAGCCCCAAACTTTTATAAAATCCCTAATTTGAGCTTGAATTGATCATAATTAAGCTAAAACAGAGTCTAATTACAATTCAAGCACAAAATAATTGACCTAGAGACCATTTAGAACACAACAGTAAGTAATTTTCAAGTTTGGAAGCCATGGTAGCTCAAAGGCAACAATATAGGGATGAGATAGAGTTGTATTTTTCTACATATAATCAGGGAAGGTCATTAAGGATAGAAACTTAGACATTGCTACATTGAGCATGGGTAATAATAATTGGTCCAAGCTCTTTTAGACCATTCAAGAGATGCATGCCATCACTAAATAAGAACATAAGATTTTTGCTATAGCCAGAAGGTATTATGACCTATTTATAGTCTAAATGGCTAGTCTCCACCATGTAACCACTAAATCAGAGGTAATCCATTGTATCAACATCATTGCTCCCATTTTTAAGGACTATAAGATTGAGTAGGGTTAGATTATTCATGAAAAGACCTTTAAAAGAATTGCATTCATTTAACCATTGGACTTTGAGAGTTATTAAAAGCTTCCTAAAGCCCAAGTGGATTTTCTTGCTATTAAGGAATTAACTATCAAGAATGATATAAACACCATCCTTAGGCCATGATTACTCTAAAGGAACCATGTGATCTAAGACTGTGCTAGTAACATATCAGTTACCCAATTTAAATAAGGGGTTAGGGTAATCATGACTCTATTGAATAAAATATTTGGAGCCACTTCAACTACTTATGTTAACAAGAGTTGGGTTTCTTACATCTACTTTATGATAGAAAAATAACTCACTCTAATTGGAGAGATGATCAACATATATCTAGAAAGATAACTAAAAACCATTAAGAATAAGATTAGTACCCAATTATTCATGATGTACTATCTATTAGATGCCTTACTAGCGTCCACCTAAATCCCTCATATCAAAAATTTGTCACCTGAGGGGAGATTTATAGTCTCCCACCACTATTCAAAGCTACACATATTTAAATATAGGCATACCATCTAATTCATCTATGACTATGTGTATCCAACCTTAGTAAAATCCATCATAGGGATCCTTATGCCTAGGGTAAGCCCTCTAATCAAGAAATATGTGGAGATAATGGAAGACATCTGGTTATATCTAGATTTTATAGTGATCATAATTGAAAGGATTTTGATCCAACCTTATAGGTTACCTATTTATGTTCCCATCAAGCTGACAGAGTGAGAAATTTCATACCAAGTTCTTAATGGTGTGGATGAAGTGTTCAAAGACAAGAGTAAAGGCCTCCATCCCTTTTGTTTGACTATTGGAAAGATTGTGTTATAAAATTGAGATTAGGTGAATATTTTGGCTAGGCATAGGGATTCTTTCAGATTGAAACTCAATGAGCTAAAGATGTGGACCCTAGTGACAGTCTCCACACACTTGAAATCTAAGTAATTTCCCAAACTTGTGTATGTTCATAAACTCAGTGTCCATGACACTATATATATCAAAGCAAATAATTTCAAAGAAATATTGGCTAGGCTCAAGTGATATAACATTAGACTTGATCATAGATTAGCTATTGATGAGAAGCCATCAAGTGACATATGGAAAATGGGACATCTAAAATACCATTTTCTACCTAGACCTTTAAGTCCCCCTCAAGAGAAACCATAAGTGGAAGGGAAACAAACCCAAGTATAGATTACATAAGATCTTGGTAAAGATAAGATATAAGAGAGACTTAGTGAGGGCCCATCACCCTTAGTCCCTCCCCAAAGACCATCATCTCTAGTTGAGTACCTAGATATGATTGTCTTGGAACATGATGAGATAGTATAAGATGCCCTCAAGGTCCTTGTTGAGGCATATGGATCTGATGAAGAGGAGGAACATGTTGAAGAAGCATAAGCCCAAATAGAGGAGGTTGAGAAAGAAAAATGAAAAGAAGTTTCCCTAGACCTAGTCCCAATGGCACCATTGAAGAAGAGAAAGGCAGAATTGACAAAAGTCCTAGTTGGATCAAAGAAGCCAAAGTTGAATTTCACTCACCCCATGAGTGAGGTTAACTTATTTAATGATGAGTACCCCATCCATGGACCAATCATCCCTGATAGTTTATCTATGGAAAAATGCAAAAAATAACCACTTGGAACCACTCATGGGCCTTGACCAAGAATTTTAACATTGATGTACATGATGATATGAATCCATGGATAAGGGATTTGATGAAGGAGGAGGAAGAAAGAAGAATAGTGACCACTATAGGGTTAGATAACAAGCATATGGATGCTTTATGAGCATCAAGTAGTACCCAGATGGAGGACCCTAAACCTATAAAGTAAATTAAACTAACTAATATTGTGAAATTTAATCCAGAGATAGATGGATTAGAGAGAGTGATAACTAGAAAATCCATATTAGGGAGCGAAGAGTTCACATTCCAAAAGGTTGAGCCATTTGTAGGCTTAACTCTAGTTGAGGCACAATAACCTGGTGAACTACCCATCCATGAAGAGGATGTTGAAAGCCTAGCTAAGGCTCATTTAGATTAGGTTAGAGCAGGCATTAGAGGTATGAAGCAAAGAATATCTAACTTGGAGAAGGAAAATAAGGATTTAAAGACACAAGATATCTTATCAATGCCTAAGGCAATGATTAAAATGATTGATGAATCCTTCTATAACATGTTTGATACCTTGAAATCAATGAAGCTAAGGAAAAGTGCATTGGCACAATAAAATATAGTGGATAAGGGTCTAATAACCTAATTACAAGCTTTAAAGGATCAAATAATAGGGCTGATCAACATTCAGGTTGGAAAGTAGATTCATGGGCTTAAATCAATTAGTTTAGGATATTTGAATGAAATTTTGGGAATTATGGTTGACAAAATCTAGAATCTAAATGCCTGGTCTAAGGAACTAGAGAGGATCCTAAAGGATGATGAGGAGCTAATTAAGAGTATTAAATAACCCTGGGATAATGATAACTAACCCTACATATCCCACTATCCTAAGCATCATTAAGGATGAATTAAAACATAGGGCTACTTTTGTAACTCAAGAAATAAAAAGTAAAAGTCAAGGCAAGTCTGGAGAAGTTATTAATAGGATCCTAGACATGATCCTTAATGTAGTAAAAAGGATAGCTGAGGATAGAAGCATCAAGGAAGCCATGGCCAAAAATGATAAAGAATTGAATCCTCTAGTTGACAATGAAGAGTGTCTTTTAAGAGCAGCTTGGACTTGGAACTAATCAGTAAGAAACACCAAAAGGCTATGAATATCCTCCAATAATAGCAAAAAATTTATAAAAATTAGGGCCCACCAACCAAGTAGTTGAATGATATTCTATTTTGTAAAAACTTTGTAATATTTTGAAAATAGAATATCCTTTTATAAAGGCATATGATAGTTTGTTAGCGTATTGCTTTTGGGCCAGTTTAGTTTGGAAAAACAAATGTATTCTATAAATTTTAATAAAAAGGACACTTGTCCTTACTTCTTGTACATTTGTATCTTGTAACTAACTAGTATACTACCTTGTCCTCTTATAAAAGGTAGTACTACCATTTTGTAAAGGGAGAGAATTTTGATCAAAATTTGTATACTTTGAGTAGTTAATACAATCAGGGAATTTTTAAAAGATTGTCAAAGTTTGTTTGTGTCAATTGTTATATGACTTTTCTCTCAATTTCTAGTTTTAAGTCTTAAATTTGAATAATTTACATGAATTTTGAGTTACATCTTTGATTACAAGGTTGCTTATTTGTGTTTATGCTAGATTAGTTGAATGATCTTGAATTTACTTCATTTTATTTGATGTGCATTAAAATGTGCTAATGTTATTTGAGTGTGGTAGCAAATCTTTAAAGTAAATTTGGTTCTTACTTATACTTATTTATATCATCCTTAGAGGTTTCCCTGGTATGTAGTGAGATATGAGTTTATGCAATTTTGGACTATATACTGGTTAAATACATAGTTGTAATTGAAACTTTGTCATAATGTTTAGGGCTAAGATCAGTAATAACTTATTCTCTTTCTACCTTACCCTTCTCTTTTGCTTCTTTTTTAATCAGATCATTTTAGATTATATTTGATTATAATTTCCATTTAGATTAGTTTATAGTTTAATATTTGATCATAATTCACTAGTATTAGCATATATACTTACACTTTGGAGAGATTTGGTCCATGATGGCTCCCAACCATCAATTAATATAAATTTTGTGGAACAGTTAAACATTGCTCACTGCAATTTCACCATAGGTAACATAAGCTACAAAAACCTACTAATCACACTCTAAATTCGCATAATTCTAAAATGAGAAGTGTTCTTTGAACACTAAGGACAAATGTGATACATTTAGAGGCATCAACAAGTCCTACTAGTGATAGAAGGAGGGCCTCTTTGTGAATTAGTTGAATCTTTGCTAATCTTAGTGTGTTGATCTAAGATTGATGTTATATTTAAACTTTTGTGTAATTATTTTATCAAAATCATAAAGATCATTCATATTTATAGTATTTGACAAATATTTGTGCTTTCTTTAGATAAAGAGCTTAGTTCTCTAAAGTTTGATGCTTAATTTTGGTAAAGATGGCTTAAGATTTGAAAATCCACTATAGTTGAGGTTATAATAGCTTGTTTTGATCAAATATTGGTATATTTTTCATAGATATAGATTTATTTGAGATTAGATTTATAAGGATAGACCATATTTTCATAATTGGACACAACTTTGAGCTAGCTTAGTCAAAGATTGACGTCCTTTATTGTTATTTATACAAATATTTACAAAATTAGCTTAATGTGTAGGTTTAATCCTTGTTATTTATAAAGATTAACTTGACACATCATATTTCAAATAGGATATTTAATATTCAAGATGAAATTTCCAAGGATCTGAACAAGATCACATTCAAAGACAAGAGAGCCTTTTCTTGATCTTAAAGTTAATAGAAGAACCAAGTGAGATAAAGGTAGGCGTAAATGTTCCAATTATTTGCCAACCTCACCTCTTCAAGGTACCCCTATTTTTGAACTTCATATAGGCATGTCTTGGTTGGGATATTCTTCAATCAATGTGCTAGGTGTGATACATGATCTCCCATATAACCCTAAAAAATACTTGCCAACATTTAGTCTAACTGGTATTATAACTACCGAAGAACATATTAAATATTTTAAAGTTGCTAAATGTCATAAATGAAGATGTATCATGTAGATTATTCCCATTTAATTTTATATATGCTACATATAAATGATTTCTCAATTTTCCTAACAATTATACTACTAGTTGGGATGGTTTCACTAATATTTTCATAGACTAGTTTGGAAAAATTGTTAGTCCATGTGTCATATACCACCAATTCACCACCATCAATAGGGATGAAAGTGATTCCATAAAGGTCCTTTAATTCTAGGTTCTATAAAATGTATAGCAAGACCATAGAACCTTATAAACATGATGAGGTTTTAGCTCTATAAATCTATAAGGAACTTATGACTTTTGTATTTTTGAAAAGGTCTCTTTTAGCTATAACTTCATTAGTTAGAGCTTATCCTAAAGTAGTGATCATTAATGATCAAATGCATCCCCAAATAAAAATGGCCTACTCTATCCCAAATATCAATCCACATTTTCCCACTCTAAAAATCTTCCCCAACAATAATCATAATGTTCTAGCCTTAAATCAACTCCCAAATCTGAATCAATTGCCTTTGAGTCATGCTTATCCTAATAAGAGTTTAGGATTATTGAGTCATCCTATTTCTAATGGATTTAATACAAATGATCAAAGAGATTTAGTATTAGCTTTTATTACTAACAAAAACTAGGTGCACAATTCTAAAACTCCTAAAAATGAAAATGAGTCTATCTTGAAAATGGTCCAAAAATTAAGCACTAATTTCCTTCAGTTGTAAAAACAAGTTGGAAATACTATAGAGAGATTTGATAGTAACTTGTCATTCTAAAGGTTTAATAGTCCTAACAATAGGTTTCAAAATGATAGTTTCCATAATAATAAGAATAACGAACCATCTTATGAAAAGAGGACTATGGACATTAATCTTACTAACATTGCTTTACTTGATTATTGTAGACTACATTGTACAACCAGACATGGCATGTTTGATTGCATTGAGTTTTGTAAGGATTCTAAAGCTTTCCAAGAATATTTAGACATATTTTAAGTGGTCCCTAACAAGGATAGTGGTGTAGGTACTTTAGGATCCAAACCTGTTGATCAAACTTTCATGGTGGAGATGTTTGATTTCCCTTTTCAAGAGGACAATAAACCTGATGATGTCCCTAAGGAAATCCAAGCCTTTCAATAGTTTTTGAAGAAGACTTATACTTTGAGGAATAGAGAGTAGAGGCAGCCCTTGAATACCTCAACAGCTCTAAATAAATTTGAAACTCCTCCAGACACTTCTTCAAGCAATGATCTAGAACCACCCAAAGGGGTACCTTTAAGCATAATGTTGATGTTCCTAGTTCTTCAAATAAGATTAGTTATAATATTTTTCAATACATGAAAAAGATAAAAGCTTACATCACATTGCATGAATTAACATAGATCATAGAATAAAGGGACCTCTTGTTAGATTCATTATCAAAGAAATCTAACAAACCACCCAAAGCTAACAATGCTAATGTGACTATGTATAAAGCTAAGGCAGAATCTCCTCCTTTCTTGCTCACAGTCAAGATGTTTGGTAAGAATTTTCATAATTATTTATTAGATTTTGGTCCATCCACCAATATCATGCCAACAAGTATTTATAAATAACTTAGCTTGACACCCATTAAGTTTGATAGAGTTGTTACTCAATTAGACAAATCTAGAGTCAAGATGATTGGGTAATTATTAAATGTTCATATGCAATTGTCCTCTAAGCTTAGAGTACAATAGTTTATTTATATCCAAATTGTTGGCATTCTTGATGTTTATGAGATCTTATTAATTAGAGAACAAACCAAAGCTTTGAATGGCTACATGTCCATAGATTATTCACATTTATGGTTACCTTAGAAAGGAGTTCCAAAACATATCAGAATTGAAAGAGATTTGAGGATGAAACACATGATCACTGAGTACAATGCTATTAATGAAATGGTCAACATAATTGACTCAGACTTAGGGGTTTTCACCCTAGAGACTACAAAAGTATGTGATCATAAAAGTACTCATGTTATTCATGGGTTATGGAATCTACATTTTGATGGTGCTAGGTGAAAGGCTAAATTTGGGGTAGGCATTGTTATAGCTGACCCTGTTGGTAAGAAATACCATGCTTCCTATAGTCTCTAGTTTCTATGCACCAATAACCTTGTTGAATATGAAGCCCTCATTTTAGGCTTACAATTTACCATAAAAAATAAAGTTAAAAAACTACTAGTCTATGGTGATTCAAAATTAGTAGTCAATCAAGTGAGAAGCAAATATCAATGCAAACTATCATACCTCAAGAGGTATACATTTAGGGTGTAGAATCTAATTGAGTATTTTTATGCCTTTAACATTGTCACCATACCTAGAGAGGAGAACCAAGATGATGATGAGTTGGAATCTACTACAACCAACCTCATGCCTAACTAAGACTCACCAAACTTTAGCATAGAGCTGATACCTTATTATTCCTAGGATATGAAAGCTACATTTTGATGGTGCTAGGTGTAAGGCTAGATTTGGGGTAGGCATGGTTCTAACTGACCTTATTTGTAAAAAATATCAGGCTACATATAGTCTCTAGTTTCCATGCACCAATAACCTTGCTAAATATGAGGCCCTCATTTTAGTATTGTGATTTGCCATAAAAAATAAAGTAAAAAAATTACTAGTCTATGGTGATTCGGATTTAGTAGTCAATCAAGTGAGAAAAAAATATCAATACAAACTCTTATACCTCAAGAGGTATAAGTTTAGGGTTTGGGATCTAATTGAATCTTTTGATGCCTTTAACATTGTCTCCATCCCTAGAGAGGAGAACCAAGCTAATGATGAGTTAGCACTACTATAACCAACCTCATTCCCAACTAAGACTAACCCAACTTTAGTGTTGAACTGATACCTTGTCCTTTAGTCATAAATAATGTGAATAATTTTTAGTCTTTAGTGATGATCAACAAATCTTGAATTTCATGACTAGTTCAAGAGCATTTGAGGCTCATATTATTGATGAAAATAATGAAAATGCACTTAGAGAAGGCAAGTTTGATGGCAAAGTCATTCAGTTGAATGACAATAAGATCCCTAAGGGGATGATTGCCTTAGAGAGACTATTTGATCAAGAAAAGTTGGATGAGATTTATAATATTCCTAAAGTAAATGGGAAGGATTACAATGTTGTTGATCTTGGCCCTCAAGAATAGCCTCAACTAGTTAACATTAGAAAAAATTGCACTAGTGTTGAGAATAAGAAGGCCAAAGAGATGTCAACCAAGTATAAGGATGTCATAGCTTAGTCCTATGATGACTTGAAGATATTTGATCCAAGAGTAATCACCCATACTATTCCTCTTAAGGAAAGTTGTAAACCCATCAAGAAAAAGCAAAGACATGTGAACCCTATCTTAGAACCAATTATTTTCAAAGAAATTAAGAGATTGCTAGATGCTAGAATCATATTTCCCATCAGGCATTTTACCTAGGTGGCCCATTTAGTTCCAATAAAAATAATAATGGTGGGATTAGGCTATGAATTGAGTTTAGAAATTTGAACAAATCATCTAAAAAGGATTACTATCCTCTTCCCTCTCTTGACCAGGTGATACAAGTTGTTTTAGGTTCAGCCATGATGTGTTTTTTGGATGGTTTTTTAGGCTAAAACTCGGTGTTAGTTGACAAAGAAGATAGGATGAAGACAACTTTCACAACTAAATGGGGCACCTTTATGTATAAAATAATACCTTTTGGATTAATAAATGTAGGAGCTAATTTTTAAAGGGCCATGGACCATTCCTTCCAAGGTCTAATTGGTAAGTGTATCATTATATACATGTATGATCTAACCATTTTTTCTAAAAATAAGCAAGATCACTTTATGCATTTATATCAAGTATTTGAGAGATGCATAAGGTATATAATCTCCCTAAACCCCAAGAAAATAATCTTTTATGTTATTAAAGGAAAATTATTAGGTCATGCCATAACTAAAGATGGGATATCCATAGATCTTGAAAGAGTGGAAGCTAGATCTAAGATAGAGCCTTCAAATAGTAGAAAAGAGTTAAAATCTTTCTTTGGTAAAATAAACTTTGTAAGAAAGTTCATTTCTAGTTTTGTAGAGATTGTCAAGCCATTTAATGACATGCTAAAGAAGGATTCCAAGGTCTCATGGAATGAGGAATCTAGGAAGGCATTAAATGACATCAAAGAGGCAATTAGCCAAGCTCTAATCTTGATAAGTCTTGACTTTTTAAAGGTATTTTATCTCTATTATTTTGTATCAAACCATACTATGGTCATAGTTTTAACTCAAAAGGTTGATGGGTGTGATCACCCAATACCTTTCATGAGTAATAACTTTAAGAATGTTGAATTGAACTATTCATTGATTGATAAACAAACATATGCATTAGTTAAGGTAGTGAAGAAATTTAGGCACTATATTCTTATAAATAAGATGCATGTTATTCCACCTGACCCTACCACAAAGCTTATGCTGAGCCAGAATGAACTTGGGGAATGTAGAGGTAAATGGATGTCATTTTTACAAGAATATGACATATAAATGAAAACTTGAAAACTGGTAAGGTACCAAGGTTTGATTCAAATGATTGCTAATACCATCCCTAAGTTAAGTATTAATGAAGTTGATCAACAAAACTTTCAAGCTAGTGAGTGGTATGATTCCATCATTCATTTAATAATTAATGGTACTTGTCTTGTAAGACTAACCAGGGAGCAAAAGAGGGCCCTTAGGCTCTGTGAATCTAAAAATTTGACTCAAGAGAGGATGGTTAGTATGGTATTAATTTCAAAATAAAAACAAAATGAAAGAAACACACTAACTAGCATAACATCTCTAGGCCTAGACACTAGGGAGATCTTAGTTAATAAACACATAATTAAAATGCAAAAGAAACCCTCTTTTACCTTCTTTGATGCTCTAAAATGGTTGTTATAGTGGCTTACTCGGTTTTGCTCAGGAAGTTTTTGGCAATGGAAGCTTATATACCTCCATCTCTCCTTGACACCTTTGGCTTGTGGCTTGGCTTGGATTGGAATCAATTTGGCATGGTAACACTAGTTGCATGAAGCTTTTTAATAAATTCTACATTATAAATTTTCATAATCATGTGTTAAAAATGTTCATGGCCTCTCTATATATAGATTTTTGAGATTAATCAAAATCAACTTGAACCATCCATCCTAAGATTGAGATGTATGGTTGAGGATTAATTAAATTTTTGGAATTAAGTTTATAATTATCCTCATCATGAATTTGGAAGAAGGGGAAATTAAGAGGCATGGAGGGCATCATGAAAGGCATTGATGAGGCATGGAGGATATGAATCCTGATATTTGTGGCATTTATGGCCTAGGCATATCTTCCTAAGAAATGAGGTCACCTGATGATGAAGATATTTAATATTCATTTCCAAAAAATAAGTATTCAAAAATTTTCCATGGAATTTTGATTAGGCCCTAATTTGGCTTAATTAGTTATTAATCATGTTTAAACACTTTGTGCACAAATTACTCAAATTGATTAGAATGACTTGTTATTGGTCTAAAATTTGACTGGATTGGAATTAGAAGGTGATGTTAGATGCATCAAAATTGTATTCCCATTTAGGATGTTTCCAACAACAAATAACAAAGGCATGTGTCTCGTGCAAGAGATTTGATAGGAAATAACAATTCAGAGCACCTAGGTGCAAAATTGGCATTTTGACTTGAAATGATCTAATCAAAGTTAGTTAGCCCATAAATTTCACTACCCCATTTAGGGATACCCTAGCCATATTGTCACTTGAATGTTTTAGTTTTACATCATTTAACATGTTTTAGTGTTTTTAGGCCAAATTATGAATTTTGGGTGGAAATTGGCTAAAACCCTAATTAGAGGTTATCGATGGCCAATTTTATGTGTCTATAGTTTACCCCTATTTGAGAAGATATTTTAAACCATAGGAAAAATAATGACTTCTGAAAGAATGAGAAATGGCCTATATGACAAAAAGAAGATGATGATTAAAGAATAAAGCTCCAAATGGTTTTGAGAACCCTTTGATGATGCCCCCCCGAGGGAGTGGCCATTACATTTGTTGATGGATGGTCCCTTAAAAATAAACAAGAAGAAATATGGAATTAACTTATGGTTGAGATTAATCCAAATGAGAGAATTCTTACATGCGTTGATGTAAAAAGAATACTAATTTGACCAAAAGTAGTTATAATCAGGGTTAAAAGTCAAAATAGTGATTTGCCTATAGGCAATTATAATCATTAAGAGGACCTAGATTGGCTAAAGATGATTGTGCCCCAGTTAGGGCTGATTAGCAAGCATAACTCAAGGATATAACCTGGAATATAGATTAAATATGAGAAGGTGAAATGTGATGAAAGAGATGGATAAAAGAATAAGATTGATCAATGTGAATGATTTAGTTGTACCTACTAATGAAGAGATGCTCATCCTAATTAATAATGATACAACTAGAATTGTCAATGGGTTGATTTGATCAAGGGTAGTATGGAAGGATTTGTCAAGGTTTAGAAGGAGAAAATTTTATATCTCCATTTATTGTAGACCTTTTTGAAGCTAATTTTGTTGTAGCATGTGATGGTAGGCTTCATGATAGAACACCATTAAGACTTGGACAAAAAATGCATAAGGATTGACTCCTAATCCAATAAACACTTGAAAAAAATACACCAATGATAGAAACCATGATGAAAATGTTAATTTATGAATATGGATAGACTCAAGAATAATGTGTGTAAGGAATCACCCAATGAACACATATAGACTGAGTCAAGGAAACAGTGCTGAAAGCAAATAAATAGGCAAGCAAATAAATAAACAAACAAAAAAAATAAAAAAATAAATAACTTAAAATAAATAAATAAATAGAAATCTTGAAAACAAAAGAAAAAGAAAGCATCCTAATAATGACAATGCCCTAGTAAGGCAGATCGAGGATAACTGACTAGGCTTAGATAGGACAAATATTTTTAGATTTTTAAAAATGTTATGAATGTTTTTGGAATTTTGAGGGCATCTTAACTCATTAGAGAATGACAAGATACATGTTCATAAAATGGTGAGATCATTTAGTTTAGGTTTCTCAAAAAATGGTGAGAGAGTATGAAAAGGGGGACTGAGGTGACCTCAACATGAATTGAGCATGACCCACAGAGTCCTAAAATGACCTCAAGTCACAGTAATTCCATCCACACAAAAAGTGAGGAAAAAACCAACTAGGTCCCAATAATTTATCAAATTTGGAAAATGGCCAGTCAAATCAAAATAGTGATGGCAAAGTGATGTGGAAATACATGATAAATAAATGTTGTCCCTAATTTTCCCATAGGTGTTTATAACTAGGAGCAAA
Organism: Torreya grandis; assembly: GCA_037957365.1. NCBI lineage: Eukaryota > Viridiplantae > Streptophyta > Pinopsida > Cupressales > Taxaceae > Torreya > Torreya grandis. The sequence goes on along the minus strand of JARHVA010000223.1, from coordinate 3,766,970 downwards.
ACTGGTGAATTATTGATTTTCCCATAGGTAATTATAATCAAGCTCACATAAACAAACTTGATAGGATGAAATATATATTTCTAGATCAACTGTCACACTACTTTCATATACTGTCATTGAAACACAGATTGGATTGATTATTGAAACCTGATTGGAATCCCCTCATAAAAAGTGTAAGAAGAAGAAAAGTATCCAAGATCAAAATAAGATTGGGTAGGATAACTAAAAATAGGCTTTGGTCTAGATAGGAATGGAATGATAGGATGACATGGTCTTGCTTTAGGATAATGATGGTTTGATAAATTTGATAAAATGGTAGGAGGGTTGCTCCCAATTGATGGGGTGAATGGTAGGAATATGCGATAACAACAAATGGATATGTAATGATGGCAATGAAATGGTATGGTACATATTTTTGACTTGGGTGTGGTTTTTAATTATATTATTGATGTTGATGGGGAGATGCATGCCCTAATCAACAAATATAATGATGGGGATATGCACGCCCTAATCAACAAATGATACAAACAAAATACTCAATCATGTTAATTTCTAGCCCACACGTCATCTAAATAGTTGCTCTATCAAGAATTGTCTACAAATTTGGATGCCAATAATGTTATTGTGTTCTTACTTGGTTATTGATTTTGATTCCTTCAAGCATTGAGACAATGTATCTTTGTAACTTTTATAAAGGAAAGTGTGACCATGGATGGCAAACAAGAACAAATAATGGATAGTAGGTTTGATTCTGAAATGTAATGGTAGATGATAATGGAATGTGGAATGGTAATGGAATGTATAATGGTGGGGAAACAAATAAAGATCAAGACTTTTAGTCACATGTAATGTTGTTGATTTCATATTTGACATAATTTTGGTTGTGGTAGGGTTGAAGACTTGTTTTTTTGATAAGACCACTAAATTTTTTTGTTATTTGAGCTTGAGAGTAGCTACCATCTAATTAGGCTATAGATTGGAAGCTATTTTTATTTTATCTTTGATTTTGTCTTCATCAAGAAGTGAAGAAATTTTGTGCTTAGCTATTGGTACCTCAAAGAGGTTTTCACCAATGCAGTTATCTTGATTATCCTGTAGTGCCTCTAAGAAGGTTTCACTAAGGAATGTTGAATTTTGACTTTGATTATCTTCTAGCACTTTCAAAAGAGTTTCACTAGAAGATGCTAAGTTTTAACTTTGATTATTCCCTAATACCTCTAAAAAGGTTTCACTAGGAGAGTGTTATTCTATTATATGAATGTGGTCTTGGCCTCCTTTCTCTTATTCAACTGCTATGTCACCATGGATGAAGTTTAATAAAGTGTGATCTTATCGATCCCAATTGACACTGATGGGAGATGGAATGTCAATGATATGGATATTTTGGTTGATGGTAATGGCATGTGGAATGGTAATGGAGTGGGGAGAGGTTGAAAAATACTTATAATTGAAGATACTAGGATAAATTGTGTTGAAAATAAAGTAATCATCCTCAAAAATTTTAGAAGGATCATAAATGTATTCAAATGGATCTATGATGCATGTGTAACCAATGTTGTAACAGTCATGAATATATTCTTCTTCTGAATCTAATTATAACTCAAGGGAATCTAAATTCAATGTTGAGAATGATGTTGATTTAGATTTTGATGGTAATTCTGATGTCAATTGAATAATAGAACCTAACTCTAACTCTGATTCTTCATCTAATGTGTACTTTGTTACAATCATGTGTTGTTGAATATTTGGTTTTGGATAAGTAATACCCTTGATGGCATAATAGGCTCCACAAAAATTGGTTTGTCAGAGTGGGGCTCCTCTAGGATGGAAAAAGGTCAACAAACAAATCCTTAGAGACTAGCTTGTCAATAGTAGGCTCTTAAAAAATAGGCACATGGTTGAGGTAATGATTTTCCCAAAGGTGGTTATAATCATTAAGAAGTGACTTGACAAAGATTAGTTTGTCAGTGTGAAACTCCTTGAAAATTAGTATAGGATCAATAGGTGATTCATCATAGGCTAACTTTTCACAAGTTGTTGGTTTAACAAAAACATCTTAGATTGGTTGGTTGTCTAGGATTTGGTTTCCGATGAGTTGGAAAATACTAGTCTTGAACACAACTTTATCTTTGAAAGATTGGATCGATTGAGGTTTAGATGGGATTGGCACTAGATGAAGAATGGTCTATGATTGGATAATGGTAGGGCCTTAAAGAGCATGATTTATTGCATGAGCTAAAGGACAAAGTTCTAAGATGGTAATGATAGGGCGGTATGGAGCATGATTGCTCACACAAGCCAAAGGACTAGGTCTTGGTATAGAAATGGTTTGGCATTATGAAACTTGATTACTTACATAAATCAAAGGATGAGATCTTGGTATGGGAATGATATGAAATTTTAGTCTTGGAATATAAATGGTATGATGTGGTGGTGCCTGATTACTTGCACAAGCCAAAACATCCAAGTCTTCCTCATAAACCATATCATCCCAATTGTGAGTTGGCTCATAAGTTGTTTCTTGACTGTGTTCCATGTACTAATTATTATAAAGAGGGTACATATCTATGTCCCAAACAACATTATTTGTAGTTATGTCTTCAAAGTCCTGCTCACAAGCCTCTTCATACCAATCAAGGTCTCAATTTAGATCATAATTTTTTTTTGTGACTTTGTTCCCATAAATGACTAATATGAGGCAAATAGAAATCTATCTCACAAACCATATTAACATCATTAAGGTCTTGACTAAAGCCATAAAATTCATTTTGTGTGGCCATTCTATCATAATTCAGATTGTAAGTGACTCCACCATAGGTGTATCTAGACATATCCTCATAAATGATGAAAGCTCCAAAACAAAAAGGCTTAGAGCTCTACAAAATCTAAAAAATTGTGTCCAAAGGATAAATAGTTCAAGCTTGGTTTAACTTGGTCAAAGAGGTGGAGCTGTTTCTCCAATATGGTCTAAAAGTGAACTTGTATCTTGAAAATAATTTATGCTAAGAATTGGTATAAAAGAATCTAACATCAAATGTCTAATGTCAAATGTCATATGCATAAAAGGTCAAGCATCTGAATAAAAACTAGCATGTCAAAGGTCTAGGTCAAAGTGTTCCAAATAAGGTCTAAACTAGGAAAGAGAAAATTTGAGTTACTAGGTCATTTGTCCAAATGTAGAGTCAAAATCTAGGCTCAAATAAACAATCATATGCTAGGACTTTTGGCCAAACGATGTCAAAATCTAGACTTGAAACAAAGGCCAATCTGATTTGATTTAATCTAACAAGTTTGGAAACAACTTTGACATAGACCTGACACACAAAATCAAACATAAACATTATCAATTGGCATAAGGAATAAGGCAAAAGTTATTTTGAGAAGGACTATGTTCTCCCAAATAAAGGTACAAACAATGATGAGGATAGGCATTGAACAAACAAACCATCAATAGTTTTCAATTTTAGGTAATCAATTAACTAAAGTTATGCAACCCAGAAGAGAAAGATCTATGTATTAGCCCCATGAATTGAGGCTTAAACATAAATCAATCAATGTTTATATCCAAACTTGACAAGGCTAATTGAAAACTCAATGATAAAAACTAAGATTTGACCAAACAAGCTAGACAAGATTGGACAACATGATGGCATAAGACAAAGGTCCAAATGGTAAAAATGACATGGTTTGAAACAAATAGTTTTGATACAATGGTAAACAAGTCTTGAAATAAATTGAGTAGTCTAATAGCATAAGCATACTCAAATAATGTGGTCAGTGTTATGTTTTAAAGACTTAAAAGGCTCAAAATGTTTTGACATGATTTGGGAAACATAATGCTACCATTCGCAACTCAAATGACACACACACAAATAAGTTTAGAAAATATTTCAAGGCATAAGGGTGGTGTAAAATGAATAGAAAACACCTCTTTAAACAAAAGAGTGACATATAGACAAATTGGTTTTGACATGGCTTTATGAAAAAACAAATAAGTTTGTCTCAAAAACACCAAGATAAATGAGCAAAATACACTAAGTATAATCATCCAAATCCTAGAAAGGGTATTTTTGAATGTTTCTAGGGGAATCAATTACATAATGATTTTTATGCCAAATAATTCAAAAAAAAAGCATGGATTTTGGGTCTATATCACTTGGCTTATTGTAAAAAGGTCTAGTCCTTTTTGCAACCTCTACATCTTACTATTCACTCAGTTTATTATGATGTCCAAAGTGCCATTACGTCTCATGTGAAACTATAATTAGGAGCCAAATGAAGCCAATGCTGAGAGGTGAAACCTTAGGTTAAATCTTCCCTAAAGAACCTATGGGAGGTGATGAAGTCCCCCTTGCAAGCCAAGTTTGCATAAAAATAAAGAAATCATGAAGTAAAAAGACTTTAGGGTCATTTTTAAGGTCACCCAAACTTTGATGAGTTTTTGGGGAGTGCTTTAGATGACTTTATTTATAAGTCTTGGACTAGGCTACTTGCAATAGGAATGGTACTTTTGATTCTAAGGGTTCCCTATTGAGACAAATGGAAGAGCATACACATAACATCCCTCTTTTTACCAAACAAAAACTTAATCTAAACAACTAAGTAAACACAAAAAGATTTGAAAAGGTGAGTTCATTTTAAATCCCAAGTATAAAATGAGGTGTTGTTCATTTGACCCCTTGGTCTTAGTTGCAAACTTTGAAAACATTCACTATAAACATCTAATTTTTTTGTTAAACACCAAAACAAGGTTTCTAATTGATTTTTAAGCATGCAAAAGGTGATCTAAACATGTTTTTAGAAAATTTCAAGCTTGGTCCTACAACAAAAATGTTAACATGTCCTTTAGCCTTGAATCTCTTTTAGGTTTGAAATAATGAACTTTAAAAAAAGAGCTCTCAGGTCTGTATTTTAAGAAAAACATAATGACCAATGTCGGTTATATAACTGATGATGGTTACATTTTCTAACCAATGATAGTTATCTAACCGACATCAGTTATACCAATGCGATCAATGATAGGTATCCAATTGATGTCAATTTTACTAATTGATGTTGGTTAAGCTATCTTATTGATGTCAGTCTTACTAGTTGACGTCGGTTACTATGTAAACCCGTGGAAAATAAAAATGGCAAAATGAAGTTAGAAAAATAATTTGAAAGAGTTTTAATGGTCCAAATGAATATTTTAAAGTGACAAAATAATATTCTTCATGTGTGGGATGCGTCTAGTCCCATCAGGCATGCCATATGTGAATCTAGGAATTTGACTCAAGAGAGGATGGTTAATAAGGTGTTAGTTTTAAAATGATTTTTTTTTAAAGAAACAAACTAACTAGTATAACATCTCTAGGCCTAGACACTAGGGAGAGCTTAGTTAACAAAAATGAATAAAACACACAACTAAAATGAAAAATAAACCCTCTTTTACCTTCCTTGGATGCTCCAAAATGCTTGTTGTAGTTTCTTGCTTGGTTTGTGCTCATGAAGTTCTTGGAAATGGAAGCTTGTCTACCTCCATCTCTCCTTGGCACCTTTGGCTTGTGGCTTGTCTTGGATTAGAATAAATTTGGAATTGTAACACTAGTTTCATGAAGCTTTGTAATCAATTTTACATTATAACTTTGCATAATCATGTGTTAAAAATGATGTTCATGGCCTCTCTATTTATAGATTTTTGAGATTGATCAAAATCAATCTAAACCATCCATCCTAAGATTAAGATGTGTGGTTAAGGATTAATTCAATTTTTGGAATTAAGTTTCTAATTATCCTCATCATGAAACTAGAAGAATGGGCAATTTAGAGGCATGGAGGGCATCATGGAAGGCATTGATGAGGCATTGAGGGCACAAATCCTAATATTTGTGGCATTTATGGCCTAGGGATGTCTTCCCAAGAAATGAGGTTACCTGATGATGTAGATATTCAATATTCATTTCCAAAAAATAAGTATTCAAAAATTTTCCATGGAATTCTTGATTAGGCCCTGATTTGGTTTAATTAGCTATTAGACATGTTTAAGCAATTTGAGCACAAATTACTCAAATTGATTAGAATACCTTGCTATTGGTCCAAAATTTGATTAGATTGGAATTCGAAGGTGATGTTAAATGCATTAGAAAAATATTTCCATTTAGGATTTTGCCTACAAAAAATAACAAAGTCACGTGTCTCGTGCAAGAGATTTGATAGGAAATAACAATTCAAAGCACCTAGGTGTAAAATTGGCATTTTGACTCAAAATGATCTGATCAAAGCTAGTTGGCCCATAAATTTCACTACCCCATTTAGGGATACCTTGGCCAAATTAACACTTGAATATGTCTTATTTACATCATTTAGTGTGTTTTAGTATTTTTAGGCTAAATTATTCATTTTGGGTGGAAATTGGCCAAAATCCTGAGTGGAGGCTATCGGTGGCCAATTTTAGGTGTCTACAGGCTCAAGGTAGCCTAATATCTGATCAAATATGGGGCTTTATAATTTTTTTTTTGAAGGGGTCTACCTAAGATGTGTCTCAAAATAAAGAGCTACCAAAATGATGAGCACCTTCTATGAGAAGTTCAGCAGTGGGAACCCATCTGGGAGACTACAACCCACAAGGTCCTTAGAGCTAGCTACTATTGACAAACTATTTTCAAAGATACTCATCAGCATGTGAATCAATTCTAATCATGCCAAATATTTAGCACCAAATAGTCTAAGGCAACAATACCTTTACAACCAATCATGATTGATAGACCTTTTGCACAATGGGTGTTAGAATTTGTAGGGGTAATCAATCATAATTCATTAGAAGGTCACATGTATATCGTGAATACCATAAATTATTTCATAAGGTGGAATAAAGCTATATCTACCAAATAATGCAAGACTGAATAAGTGATTAATTTCTTAGAGCAGAACATATATACCAAACTTTGAACTCTAGTCTCTTTGGTGTGTGATAATGGATCTACATTTAATCCATATAGATGATATAATGGGAATATGATAATGGCATTTAGCTTAAGTTTTCATCCAAACATTATCCTCAAAGAAATGGAGTGTCTAAGTCTATCAACAAGAAATTAATAAAATAAATCAAGAAGTTTGTTGCAGACAAGCCCAATATGCAGCATAAGATTCTCAAGTATGCATTATGGGTAGATAGGATAAGGATCAAACAAACCTTAAAATCACCACCATTTTTATTGGTGTATGGCCAAGAGCCTATATTCCCTATCACTCTCAATTTTCCTACATACAAATTCATGCAAAAGTATATGGAAAAAGTCTAGGAGTTTGGAAATTCAAGATTACTAGACATCATCCAGATAGAAGATTCACATGAGAAGGATTTTGCTAATTTTAGTAGACATCAGACCATGATGAAGAGGTGGTTTGACAAGAGATCAAAAATCAAGGTGTTTAGACAAGGGGACTTAGTTTTCCTTTGGGATAAAACATCTAAGCCTAAGGGAAAACATGATAAGTTCACACCTTTGTGGATTGGCCCCTATCAGATTGTAGACAAATTAGCATATAAAACCTTTAGACTCAAAGACTTATAAGGAGCATAGTTCACACTAACCACCAATGGTAAGTAACTCAAGCATTACTTCTCTACTACTCCTTTTAAGGTCTTTATGGAGTAACTCTGTAAGAAGGTTAGAGTTAGTTTAGGTAGTTTAATTAATTTTTTTTAGTTCTTTACTTCTTGTCCCTTGTTTATACATAAGCATGCATATATCTATTTGTTTCCTTTTATTTATTTTTTTGATACTTGATGGTGTGTTTTCTTTTGTTGCCTTGTTCCTTATTTCCAATAAGTCCTTTTGGACAACCTTGAGCTCAAAGTTTATTTAGATTGCTTAAAACTCTAAAGTTCAAGAATGTGGGTATGAACCTAATACATGTACTAACCATTAGGTCTGAAATGTGAGCCTAATGTTGTGATTTGAAGAAAATGGTAAATACTAATAGAAGAGGCCAATTGCTTCATGAGAGCTTAGATATTATCTTGACCTAAATTTGGTTTTAATAATATTTGCACTTGTAGGATGAAAGCTTAATCTATTTAGGCACACTCACGATTGCACTTAATAAACATCCTTGTCTAGGATAATGGTTATATCCATAGGTGATTTTATGAGGATCAAACACTTGACAAAATCCTTAAACTTGGCTACCCTAGTTCCCAACCTTATTGAAAGCATAAAAGATATAAAAAATACAAAAAAATAAAAATGCAATACAAAATCAAAAGATTTTCAAGCATATGTTATTATGGTAATCTTCATCAAGGATATGGATGCCTAGTTCATAGTGTAATAAGGCCTTGAGAGGATCCAAAGGCATCTCTATTGAGGCTATGGATGCCTAACTGACAACAGAGTAGTGCCCAACCCTTCCCTAAATTAGAAGCATGGTTTTTCATGAATATCTAAACATGCTTCAAGTCAGTGTTAGTGATTAAAGACATGAAACATGGAAGTTATCCCCTAAATCCCATGGTAAAGAGTAAGTGGAGTAAAACACACACACAACATGGCTGTCTTAATGTTTGATCCCAATTTTGCAAGTGCAAAGTTTATTTCAACCATAAAAAGATCTAGATAATGGCATTGATCAAGTGGAGTGAATGATTTAATTGTTTGTCTAAACCAAAGTCTCTAAGTTTTAACATATTGTTATGTTTCCACTAGAAATCACCATTTGTTGAGGTCAACATACCATCATTTTTTTTAAAATTGGGACCCTTAAGATACTTTGAACATAACCCTAAAAACCATGGCATGTTTTGAAGATTATTAGAATTTGAAGATCATCCACTTTAATAAAGTTGGCTTACTAATTTATGGTTTTTCTTTGGGATCACCTAATGTTGCTAATAATTGGTCTTCATGTCTTAAAGATAAAAATTTTATGGAGATCTTGTTGAAGGGATCATACTTAGAATTTGCATACTGACTCTATTCAAGTTTTCACTAGCCTTGGGTTTTTGAAAATTTGAACCTAAATTCATGTTCTAAAATCTCTCCTCCGAAAACCCTGGCTTAAACCCTTGGTTCAAATTCAAATACTGGTGGGAATGCTTTTTGTTAGAATATTCTATATTTATTTTGAATTAAGCCCCAATTTTTATGTTAAGGTTTGGTCATGTTTTTTAACATGACCAAACCGTAGCCTTAAAATTATGCTTAATCCCATTTATTTTCCCCCTTAGTTCCTTATATTTTTAACATGGTCCAATGTTATTCTAGCAGGATCCTTTTATTTTAAGCACAGTCCACTTTGCTAAAAAATCTAACCTAAAGTTTTAACTCTAAGTCCCTGTTCACATTTATCAACGTAAATGAGACCTTAGTCTTAAAGCTTTAGCCTAAGTTTCTATCTTCCCAGGTCTAACTTTTATATTGGTAAGGTCTTTTTTATTTTTCTAGCATGATCCCCTTTATTATTAACTATTTATCCTAAATCCTTAATGCTAAGACCCCATTTGTGTTCATTAACACAAACAAGACCTTAGTCTTAACATTTTAGCCTAAGTATTATTTCATCCCGAGTCCTCACTTAAATACATTGCTTCTTTGTAAATTTGATGGTCTGTGCTTCATCATGCCTCTTGATCCAATGAAGTGAGGAAAAACATGACAAACTTGATCATGTGGTCCTTTATACCAATCATGTATGAGCATTCGTATCACAATTGATGGATCTCAATTATTCTCAAATTTTAATTAGATAGAATAAATGTAACACTTAAAAGTTAGAAGGCCTAAGAAGCCCCATGGAGCCACCTCACATCACTCCCACACTGGAACATATGAATTTGATGAGATTAAATTTGACATTCATGCGACCATCATTTGACATCCACAAGGCTGTCATTGACATCCATATGATCGTCAACTTTAAGGCCACAAAAATTAAAAACTTCATGAGCTTAAATTTGACATTCTCATGAACATCATTTAATGTTCATGAGGCCATCATTAATGTTTGTGAGACCATCAAATTCAAGCTCATCTAACATTTTTACTTAGACAAAGGGGGAACATTTTATGTCATTCAAGGGGTCATTTGATATTATGCTTTAAAAACTTAGCATAAAATGCTTTAACTTAAGTCTTTTCATGTTTATTATTATGAAATAGACTCAACTAAAAGTTATTTTTACCTAAGTCCTTTGTATAGCTATGCATTGATTAAAGCTCATGCATCTTGTAGGATTTGATGGTTCACACTTCATCCTGACCCTTGATCCAATGGCATGAAATCATTGATGACTGTTTAATGGTTCTACAAGAGCCCACAAGATTGACATGTGGTAGATGCTCATTTATTATACAACTAGTGTAGGATACAAAGCTCAAAAATCCCATGGAGGTGCCAAGTGGCACTACCATGGGGCTTGATACCAAAATGGCCAATGACATGTGAGGGCCTAGAGCATGATTAATGGCCCACATTGATCCTTGGATCTTGATCAAATGGTGTAAAGAAAAATGCAATTTTTAAACACCAACAACTAGTGTTTTGAAGGCATTTATGAAAAATGCCTCAAAAATTGATAGATAGATGCCAAATAAGTGCCATGCAAGCACAAAATGATAATTTTAAGATCTTGGGTGCTCAAAAATGCAAATTTATAAAGTCAAAGGTCAAAATAAAATTTGAGGCACATATGAGCTGAATTACAAGTAAGCCATCAGCATTAAAGCTTTAAGAGATAAAAACCCTAATTTGAGCTCAAATTGATCTCAATTAAGCTAAAAGAGATTCTAATTACAATTAGAACACAAAAAAATTGAATTGGAGACCGTTTGGAACATAGCAGTAACAATTTGCAAAGTTTGGAAGCCATGGTAGCTAGAAGGTAATAATATAGGGATGAGATAGAGTTGTATTTGGCTATAAATAATGAAGGAAGGGTCTTCAAGGACATAGAATTAGACACTGTTGCATTGAGCATGGGTAATAATAATTGGTCTAAGCTTTATTAGATCATTCAAGAGATGTAGGCCATCACTAAAGAAGAACAAAATATTTCCATTGTAGCTAGAAGGTATTATGACCTAGTTATAGTCCAAATGGCCAGTCTCCACCATGTAACTACCAAACCATAGGTAATCCATTATATCGACATCCTTGTTACCATTTTCAAGGACTGTAGGATTAAATAGGGTTGGATTATTCATGAAAGGACCTTTAGAATAATTGATTTATTTTATTCATTTGTCTTTGAGAGTTATTAAAAGCTTTCTAAATCTTAAGTAGATTTGCCCACTATTAAGGAATAGATTGGAAAGAATGATATAGACACCATCCTTAGGTCATGGTTTCTCTAAGGGAACTATGTGATTTGAGACCCTATTAGAAACATCTCAGTTTCCCAATTTAGAGAAGGGGTTAGGTTAATCATGACTCTATTGAATAGAATCTCTAGAGCCCCTTCAACCACTTATGCTAACAAGAGTTAGATTTCCTACATTTACTTTATGATAGAGAAATAACTTACTCCTCCAATTAGAGAGATGATCAACATATATCTAGAAAGACAACTCACAACCATTAAGAATAAAACCAATACCCAATTCTTAAATATGTCCTATGTATTGGATGCCTTACTAGCCTCCACCTAGATCCTTCATATAAAAAATTGGTCACCTAAGGGCAGATTTATAGTCTCCTACCACTATTCAAAGCTACACATTCAAATATAGGCATAAAATCCAATTCATCTATGACTGTGTGTATCCATCCTTGGTAAAAGCCATCACAAAGATCCCTATTCCTAGGCTAAGCCCTTTAATCAAGAAATATGTGGAGATAATGGGAGACATCTAGTTATATCTAGATTATATAGTGATTAGAATTGAAGGGATTTTGATCCAACCTTACAAGTCATATGTCTATGTTCCCATCGAGCTAGCAAAGAAAGAAATTACATACCAACTTATTAATGTTATGGATAGAGTGTGAAAAAATAAAAGGAAAGGACTCCTTAATCCCTTTCTTTTGACTATTGGCAAGACTGTGTTACAAAATTGGGATCAGGTGAATACTGTGGCCAGGCATAGGGATTCTTTCAAATTAAAACTCAATGAATTGACGATGTGGGACCCCAATGGCACAATATCCACACTCTTGAAATCTAATAAATTTCCCAAACTAGTGTATGTACACCAACTCAGTGTCCGTGACACCATATATATCAAAGCAAAGAATTTCAAAGAAATATTAGCTAGACTCAAGGTCTATAACATTATACTTGATCATAGATTGACTAGTGATGACAAGCCACCAAGTGACATATGGTAAATGGGACCTCTACAGTACCATTTGATGCTTAAACCTTCAAGGCCCCCTTAAGAGTAACCACAATTGGTAGGGAAATAACCCCAACCATATATTGCATAAGATCCTAGTAAAGATAAGATAGAAGAGAGACCTGGTGAGGGCTCATCATCCTCAGTCCCTCCCCAAAGATTAATATATCCAGTTGAGTACATAAACATGATTGCCATGGAACATGATTAGATAGTGGAGGATGCTCTCAAGGTCCTTGTTGAGGCATATGGATCTGATGAAGAGGAGGATCATGTTGAATAAACACACACCCAAATAGAGGAGGTTGAGAAAGAAAAAAGAAAATAAGTTACCTTGGACCTATTCCCAATGGCAGAATTGACAATGGTATTAGTTGGATCAAAGAATCCAAAGTTGAATTTCACTCACCCCATGAGTGAGGTTAAATTATTTAGTGATGAGTACCCCATCCATGGACTAATCATCCCTGATTGGTTAACCTATGGAAAAATATAGAAATCCCCACCTGACACCACTCATGGTCCTTAACCAGGACTGTTAACATTGATATAATGATGATATCAATATATGGATAAGGGCTTTGATGGAGGATGAAGAAAGAAGAATAATGACTATTGTAGGGTCAGATAACAAGTTTATGGAGGCTCTAAGAGCATCAAGCAGTACTTAGATGGAGGCCCCTAAACTTCCAAAGTACACTAAGCCAAATATTAATGTGCAATTAAATCCAGAGATAAATGGATTAGAGAGAGTGATAACTAGTAAATCCATGGTAGGGAGTGAAGAGTTCACATTTCAAAATGTTGAGCCATTTGTAGGCTTAACTCTAGTTGGGGGATAATAGCTTGGTGAACTACCCATCCATAAAGAGGATGTTTAAAGCCTAGCTGAGGCTCATTAAACTCAACTTAGAGTATGCATTAGAGGTATGAAGCAAAGAATATCAAACCTAGAGAAGAAAAATGAGGATTTGAAGACACTGGCTATCTTATCAGTGCCTGAGGTAATGATTAAAATGCTTAATAAATCCTTTTATAACATGTTTGATACCTTGAAAGTAATGAAGTTGAGGTAAAGTGCATTGGCATTGTATAATATAGTGGCTAAGGGTTTAATAATTTAATGGCAAGATTCAATGGATCAAATAATAGCGCTGATCAACATTTAGATTAGAAAGTAGATTCCTGGGCTTAAATCAATTAGTTTGGCATACTTGAATGCAATTATGGGAATTATGGTGCATAAAATCTAGAATTTGAATGCTTGATCCAAGGAACTAGAGAGGCTCCTAAAGGATGATGAGTAACTAATTAGGAGGATTGAACAACTCCTTGGGACTATGCTAACTAACCCTACATAACCCACTATCTTAGGCATCATCAAAGATGATGAAATCAAACACAAGGCTACTTTGGTAACTCAATAAATAAAAATTAAAAGTCAAGGCTAGTCTAAAAAGACAATAGTAGGATCCTAGAAATGGTCCTTAATGCAGTAGAAAGGATAGCTAAGGCCAAAAACCTCAAGGAAGCCATGGCAAAAAATGATAAAGAATTGAATTCTCTCACTGATAATGAGGAGTGTCTTTTAAGACCACATTTGGACTTGAAACTGGTCAGTGAGTAACACCAAAAGGCTATGAACATCCTCCTCCAACAAAAAGAAAGTTCTCAAGAGTAGGGCCCACCAGTGAAGTAGTTGAATGATATTCAATTTTGTAAAAAAATTGTAATATTTTGAAAATAAAATATCCTTTTATAAAGGTATATGTTAGTTTGTTAGGCTATTTTTCACTATATACTAGTTAAATGCATGCTCAGTTGTAATTAAAACTTTGTCATAATGTTTAGGGCTAAGATCAGTAATCACTTATTATCTTTTTGCCTTACCCTTCTCTTTTGCTTCTTTTTTAACCAAATCATTTTAGTTTATATTTCATTATAAATGTCCATTTAGATTAGTCTATAGTTTAATATTTGATTATAATTTACTAGTATTAGAATATATACTTACACTTTGTAAATATTTGGTCCATGATGGCCTTCAACCATCAATTAATATAAATTTTACGGAACAATTAAACATTTCTCTATCTCTATTTCACCACAACTAACATAAGTTACCAAAACCTACTACTCATGCTCTGAATTCCCATAATTCTAAAATGAGAAGTGTTATTTGAACACTAAGGACACCTGTGATACCTTTAGAGGAATCAATAGGTGCTAAAAAAACTACCACTTGAAAATTTTGGACTTGTTAGCTAAGAAAGAGGACTTAGAGAGCATGGTTTCTAAGAGTCTTGTTTATTCATGTGAAAGATAATTGAGCACATGAATTTAATCTTTTTTTATCCAAATTGAAATGAAACGAAGGGAAATCAAAAGAAAATAAACATGAAACAATTTTAATTACTTCAAATCACAAAAAAATGTGACAATGTGAAAGGGATACAATGATAGGTAAGTATGATTCCTTATTATAAAAATGTAAGTGTAGGGAAACATGCTTACATAGTTTTTTGTGCAAGTTTTAACCATAAAATAAATAAAAATTGAGGTTGAGAATATGGGATCACAAACTTGTAACCATTTATGAACATTCTAGAAAGAGAACACTTGATTTGGTAAAAATGTTTGAAACAATATGTAGGTTTTATGAGGAGAGCTTGGTCATATCAATGGTATTACACTAAAACTCATTAAATAGAATCCCAAGTGGGTGCAAAAATGGGAAAAATGGTATTTGTGAGAAGAGGTTGGTCCTATCCATGGTATTACACTAAAACTCACAAAAGAAAAACCCAAGTAGGTGTAAAATGTATTGGAAAATAACAAACTTGTGATTAAAAGAGAGAAAAAGTATGCCAAATTCATGTATGAAATTAAAATGTATTCATGAGGAAAATTGGGTCCTATCAATGGTATTACAATGCAACTCACAAATTTAAATATAAACCAAACGACCAAATGAAAGAACTAAGGTTTGTGTATGAGTTAGATGATTACAGAGGTGAGATCATTAGAGAATTCTTTCAAGAAGTGTTATTAGGAAAACATATATAAATATGAAAATAAGGGAGATATTTAAGTAAAATATTTCTTCAAAAATTATGCATTGGAGTGTTCTTTAAAAACATGGCCTTGATTAGTTTGTAGATGGTAAGTGCTAGGACCAAGAATGTCTTTCACTAAATAGGGCCCCCATCATTTATCGGCATATTTTCATTATTTATCATAAGTGTAATATAATTTTAGGATTAGATCACCAACATTAAAAGTGCAGACTTTGACTTTTTTTATTATGTTATTTGGTATTGTGAGCCTTGTATTAATGGTTATGCTGAAGAGTGGATAGATGATGTTCATCAAGAAGGTATAAAGTATGAAGGTAAGATTCACGTAATTATTCATCAAGAATGATATCATGAAGAGATATATATAAATATTGGAGTTTAAATTCTAATGGTAAGATGATTCAAAACCATATACTAGCAAAAATGGTATTACCCCAGTGGTAATACGTATGCTAATATGGTAGCGCCAAAGTGTGGGGTATAACTAAAGATGCCAATCAATGCGGGTCTCTAGGATGGTCTTTTGTAATATTTTGTTGAGAATTTTGTTAGTGGACTTAGCTTGGCCATTGCATTATGGATGGTAAGGTGTGTAAATTTTGTTGGAAATTTTAAATTTAGTACATAACTATTTCATGTCCTTATTTTTGAAATTGCTACCATTATCATAAATGACAAATGATTTGGTTAATGATAAATGTTAGACCTCAAATTTTGGCTAAGTCCTTTTTAGAATAACTAGTGCAAAGAGGCATGACGTAGAAGAGGTATGACATAAAAGATCCATGATGTAGATGACCATGGCATGGGAGGATTAAGTTAGAATAAATGTGCATAATAAATAGAGAACCTGAGAATGAAAGACTTATAACTTAGCATAAGACCTTGGGAGCATGCAGGAAGTGAGAGATGGTTAGGGAATGATTTGTAGGGATGAAAAAGAGTAAATCAACCACAAATATAGCATCAACCCATAGGAATATAGGCACTCGATGATGAGGATCTAACACAAAAGAGAAAATATAAGGGCATAAATACCTGAGTCCTTAAGAAATTAATGTAATTGGCCACCACAAATCAAGTGTGTTGATGATCATTGGCAAGTCACTATGAGTGTAATTATGATTATAACTACTTGGTTAGGGAAAACCAAGTAAAAATACCCTTGAAGAAAGATTCATAAGGTTGTAATTATTGATGTGATTTAGTATATTATTATTGACATTATTTTTATTATACTCATTATATTGAGTGTTATACAAGTTACACTATACACTTGAATTATGTAATCTTTGAATTATTTATCAATATGATGAATGGAACTTATATCACCTTGATATTATTATTTAGATGACTATGGAGATAATGTCAATGGTTATCTTGTATGTTATTGTTCAATTAACTCAAATTAGATTCATAGTTAACATTTATTTATTTTTATATTTGATCAATGAGTAATGTGTATGTGTTTGAGTACCTCTATATTTTAATACACACTCACACGAAAAAACCAATAGGAATCGATCCCTTGATTTGTGCTTCAGGTGAGTGAACAAGAACTTGTTCTTACATGAAATGCCAACATGCCAACATGTTGGGGTTTTAGTCACTTCACTATATGTCTAAGTAAAGTTATGATTAAGTAAAGAAATCAACCCTAAAATTTTGGCATCATTTTCAAGACCTTTAACACTTGCCTACACAATGGTAGAAGATACTAGAATGATTATCACTTGAGAATATTGAGAGACAAATTACTAGTGTTGAGGATAATTTTGTAGTGCCATTTCTTGAAATAGGAATCTCCACATGCATGAGGGTTGAAAAAAATCTATACAACTCATTATATGAGACATTATTTTTAGAGTTACTTGTTCTTATTCATGCTTGGATTGTGAGTTATGCTCAAGATCGGTTGAGAAACCATGGATGGAAGACAACTTGGACACTAGAGCACTAAATAAGATCTAGCAAAGTTGGGAACACTTTGGATGCATGTTTTTGATGTTTTGTGGTGCAAGGTTTTGAATAGTTATATCTTGGAATATATAGTTTCAACCTATTTTTATCTATAAGAAGCTTAGTTGCACTTTTTTTGAGAACCACATGGCTAATATATCAGATGCTTTCATTAGAGGTGAAGAAGCTCTTTAAATATTTTAGACTTGAGACTCTTTCCATGGAAGGATAAAATATCTATTGTAGGAAAATCATAGTTGGTGAGGGAATATAGGGGTATATGTGAAGTAAAATTATTGGTCTAGTATTGTAACCACTCCACAAGAATTCTAGAAGTGAAAATATGATAAATCTTATAAAAATATTATGAGTGGAAGTGATCAAGGAATGAGATAGGAGGACTCAAGAAATGATGTAAGGGTCCACAGGGAAGTGGAAGAGCATAAGGAGGACTCCCTAACCATAGGACCATAATTGATCCTAGCTCAAGTGTATATCAGAGAAATAAGCCAAGAAGTGGTGATTAAATAACTCAAGTTGGACAAGCCTAGTTCCCCACCCATAACATGAACTCATGGTTTTGAGTTACACAATATATTTATATGTAATTGGGATACTAATAGTGTGGATTTAGAATTTTTTTTGTGAGAGACACATATATTAAACAAGTTTTAAATAATATTTTATTGGCTATTTATTTTCCTTTGTGTAATAATTCTATGGCCCAACTTAGAATGCATGTGGACCCAACATAACTAGTGGGAACAATACCAACCTAACTTTAGTTACTCAAATTTATTTAGTGCCAAACATCTCAAGTTATTATATTATTGTGAGAGGCATGGGATGTGGAAATAGTGGTGGTTTTGCTAGATGACTTAGAGGAGGCATAGGAGGAAGTGGTATACTTCCCCCAAAGTACAAGAGGGACTAAAAATGTTTATCAATATATACCATTATAAGAACCTTAGCCACCCATTGTATACTATGTGATGGTGCTCCACTTGTTAGAGTATCAAGGTATGAAGAACACCATAGAGCATGTTCATAAGTGTGAATTTATTTGGAAAGCACATAGTATAACCTCTTATAAACAAAAATCCACCCAGCTTGCAACCACCCTTCTAGATAGTACACATAAGTTGTACTAGAAGTATGATCCTCAATAAGATATAGTGGATTATGATCAACCCAAAGTAACATTTCTCTAAGAATTTGACATCATAGAGTTTGAGAAATAGAGTATAGCTACCCTGAAGGATATCAATTAAGAACTCACCGAGAGTGTGCATGATTATGATGTACATTTAAAGACACTTCTCTCTAAACTCTCATTTGAGATAAACACTTATCAACATGACTAATGGTTTGTGTGAGGTTTTTTACTACCCTTTAGATGTACCCTATCATAGAAAACTTTTAACAACCCATGTGAGGCCTTGGAAGCTGCCCTTTGCACTGAAGCTATTGGTAGTATTGACACAAGGATTAGTCCTTTCATGGAGGCTCAAATAATTATAATGGCATCTCGATTATCAAATATTTTTGAAAAAAACAATCATGACACCCACAATGGCTTATGGTGTGTTGACTATGAGTCCAAAGGCCACAACTAGAATAATTATCCTCATAAGAACATTTGAGCCATGCTAAATTAATCTTGTGAGATCTGCCAATAAGATCATGATGTCTAAGATTTTCCTTTACTAGAACATGCCACTAAGTCAAAGGTATAAATCTATTATAATATATGTGATGTATACATTCATGATACCAAATATTTCCATCTCATTAGTGAAATTCATGAGGCACTCTCACATGGTACATGTCAGCCATATATTGTAAATAACTAAGATAATGGAGGTGGTTATTAGGGTTGAGGTTGAGGTTGAGGATATGAAGTGGACTCTTTCCACATTGATTTTTTTATAAGTGTGGTTACCTTGAGCACTATCAGCGCAATTAAACGGTATATCCTACATGTGCCTTTTGTAAAAATGAACACCTTTCGAAGGAGTACCCTAATTTTTTCATTGATATTATAAATGAAATAAATGAGAAGGGTGATATCATGATGTGCATTGAAAATCTAGAATAGAGATAGTGCCCTATCACTCTGATAGGTCTAAAAGTTAATATTATAACATAGAGTGGTGGTGAGTCTTAGTCCATGTCCAATCCACCTATTAAGAATGTTTAGTGCAAGGAGCATCATGATACTAATTATACTAATGCTCAACAACAATAGGAGGTGATCCATGACACTATGAACCTAGTAAGATAATTATAGGGAGAGATCTAGTTCCTCAAAGATCATGATGCTATTACATGTGTTGATATTAAAAAATATATAAACCTTCATCATAACATGCATGATGAATTTTAAGAGACATGAAAATGAATACTAGATGGGGACATTTTACCCTTATTTCATAACTAGATAAGGTATAATATGCATAGGCCTACTAAAGATCACCAATTAAACCATGTATAATGGCAGAAAACTCCCATCCAGCCTAACCCAAAAGGGGATAATGAGATATTGGTTAATGTCACCATAAATGAATGGGTTATTTGGGATATCTTAGTTGACACTAATGATAAATTCAATGTTTTCATAAATGATGCCTAGAAAAATATGGCTATCCTGACTTTTTAGCCTTCACCCCAGGTGTTAAATACGACCAACAAGACTCACACTTTTCTCATTGGTGTATTTAAGGTTGCCATTGTAGATATCCTTGATGTAACTTTTAAAGATGATTTTGAAGTCATAGAGTTGGATGAGGTTGATAAATTTCTATATTTTTTGGGTCACCCATGGTGTTATGCCAATAATGTTAATTTATGCTTTAAGAAGTGGTATATCAACTTTGAAAATGCTGAGTAATGCATAGTCATTCCATTGGACCATGCTCATGGGCTTGATTATGTTGAACTAATCAATGTTGATGAGGACATTAAAAACATTTATGATGTCACAAATCAAGGTAATGAATTCCATGACCCCACCTTAGATGGCATCTTGCATTAGATGGATGCACAATCTCTATTTGACATCACTAGTAATGCCTGTGATTATTGGGCTCAAGGTGACTATGATATTACTGGGATAATATATGACACTATAGGTAGTCATGATGATACTCAGTGGAAGTATCATAAACACCATAAATTTGATCATCTCTTTCATGGATAAATCATGGCTATGCCACTTGTAGGACTAGATGAAGCTCTAAGGTTCTATGGTCAAATAGAAGTCTAAAAATTTGTATAACAATTGGAAGCCTTTTATTACGATGACATTGATTGGGTATGATTAATTATTTATATTTTTAATGACATAGCTACTCAGTGGTGGATAACTCATCGAGAACACAACACCATCAATTATAGTGGAATTCAAGTTCTAGAACCTCACCTTAAACGTTGTGAGACTATGTGGATTATTGGTCATTTTAGCCTACATACTAAGATTTTTCCTTATTTAAATAGGTGAGTAGAGTCCCAATTAATAGATGGATTAGGTGGATTAGAAGCAAACTCAACATTAAAAGTGCATGAGATCCATCTGGTTCTTCATTATGTTCATTGAGACATTTGGGCCTAGTAAAATAAATTCTAAGTAGGCACTTTAATGATGCCACCATTACCATGTGTGGATAGGTCAGAGAGAATTGGTCATGTGGGTTTGTTCACTTTTGTTCCAAGATCATATGAACCAAATCTTAGGTTATCCACCAAAGCACATCCAAATCTACAGAGGTCTAAAATTATCTCCTTAGTCACATTTTTCATGTTTTCCCATACTTAGCCATTTTTAAGAGGTTCCAATAGAGCTGAGTGAACATATTCACAAAGTTATATCTCACACATGTGGTACTTGTACAAGAAAATGGTCACATGGGTTTATTCATCTTGGTTTCTAATTGCTATGCACCAAGTTCTAGGTACTCCACTGAAGTACAATAGGAGTTATGTAGGTTAAAAGTTCACTCCTCAACAAAATTCACCAAGTTTCCATACTTAGCCATTTTTGAGCTAGGACATCATGTAGAATCAAATAAATTAGTTAAATTATGTATTTAATATCTTCACCTAGAGAGCTCCTAGGACCATCAGATCAAATGGGCTCATCACTTTCAATCTCAAGAACATCTCTTACAAATTTGATATCTTCATGATTCTCATGCTTCAAGATTCAAGCCTTAAAAGTTGGCAAAAAAGCATATGACATTTGCACATATGTCAAGTTTTAGACAAAGCCAAGGAAATCAATTTGAGATTAAAATTGATGGTAACATGATTGTCAATGATGATCATGTAAACATCATTTGATGCAAGTGAGGACATCAATTTTTAGATCATAAAATAGCCATTATATTTCAAATAATGGGTCTCAATAGTTCAATGGTTGTCATTTGATTGAGTATTCAAATCTAACGATGAGCAGAGGTCAAAGGGTTAATGAATCTCAAGAGTGAATATAGGCATGATAGGTGTTAAGGATACATTCAATTGATAGAGGATAGATGGTTATCAATAATTTATATTGATCAAGATCAATAGAGTGATCTAGGCTAGAAAGTCAATTATTTAACACCTATGATCTATAGAACCAATGAGAACAAAGATAGGATAGAACAATTTAATTGGGCTAAGTCAGATTTTGATAGCCAATTAGGAGAAAAGGCAAACCCAAGATTTTTGATGAAATTTAAGAGGTTATTTATGACCATGGAAAATAGGGTTTTGTTGGGTCATCTTGATTCCATTAAAGCTGGACAAAAACACCACAAAGTGGTTAATATGATGTAATCAAGCATGGAGAACATAAGTTAAATATAGACCTTTAGCTCATGGGTTTGCATCATAAAGGGATATTAATCTAACTATTTTCATCATTTATAGATAGAAGGATCTAGCTTTCCAAAGGGCACCATGAAGGTAAAAAAGTGGACCCCAATAGATCATCCCTAGGATCAACTATGTGAAAGTGACCTCTCTCTCCACTATGCATGCCATGACAACTAGTTAAAAATAGTTTACAATAAGACATGATTCTAAATGGTAGATTTGAGTGTATAACTACACTGATACCTATAATAAACTGTAAATCAACTTAATCTCACTGTTGTAGCCACCATGGAGCATCACAAAAAAGATATTGTAATGATGTAATAGATTGGAGTGACTTGGATCAATCAAGAAGGGTTTGAGTGAGCTTGATTCATAGAGGCATTTATAACAACTTTTTAAATGGATTTGAACTTGTTTGTTTCCCCATTTTGAGCACCAAAACTCCCTCTCTCTTAACTCCATTCTACTATAAATATAACCTTTAATCTATTATTTTGGATCCCTCCGGATAGTATGATTAGACTCTACCAGAATAGTATTTGACATCTCTTAGAGTAGTGAATAGAGTATTTTTCAACCATTTTCTGATCTATATTTAGTGTTCTATGTTTATTTAATATGAAAATGTGAATTTAATCTTCCTCTTGCATGTCCAAACTCAACCTTAGTACTATAAACTCTCTTTTTAGGTCATATAGTGTGTCTCAATGTTGATCTCTCAAAGTTATAATGGAAAACTAAATTTAAGTGTCTTTAACTAGACCTTGTTTTCATTTTCTCCCTAATATGAGTGTATCAAAATGACCTCTATATGCAATGTTATTATATATAAATTATAGTAAGTATTGTATTATATTATTTCATATTTCATTAATGTGTTAAAGATTCAAAGCTTAATAGTGGGTCTGATAATTTCTTGGTGCATCACCACATACTAGAATAAGTTTTACTTTATGTAAACCTCTTAACTATTTTCACCCCAACCAATTTCAAGTTTTAAATGTAAAGGTCCAAATTATCAAATCTGAGGAGCTAGCCTCATAAAAAATCATAGAGGTCTGATTTAGTTATAGGTAACCCATAGCCTTAGACCATTCTTATGTTAGTCTAGGTTTGAAAGTAGGACTTGAACATTCCTCCTTTCATCTAGGGTGATATTTGGATAGATAAAAGTTTTGGCATACCTAGTGCGACTGACTAATTTTGCATATATAAGTATAATAGTGAATTTAGAGTTTCATTTTTAGATTTGCATAATTTTTCATGCCCCTAGAGTTATCACAAGATCTTATACAAAAGGGAAGGATACAAATGTATATAATCTACCTTTCCAATCAACAAATAAGAAGAAATCCTCTTAGCCAAAAACTATACCCACCCCTCTTGTTCCCCTTATTTTTTCCCAAAATCTTCCTATTCAAACCGATATTATCTAGCCAAACATTGTTGTAGTCCCCATACCTTAGATGGTTATTCCAAGAAGGCAAACCTTTGTGCCATTCAATGGTGGTAGTCCTATAAATATGGGATGATATTCCAGTCTCATATTTGAAGGATCTTACCTATTATATAGGATAAAACCTAGTTACTCCTATAGACCATATTGCAGATATTGCTAACCATTGTTTAGTGCACCATGTGACTAAGGAAAATGGACCAATGAGGTTGTTAGTAACTTCTTTCAAAGGTAAAGCATTTTAGTAGTATAAAGCATTGGCCCATGCATCAATCAAATTTTGGGATGAGTTTGGAGAGGTCCTATGCAAGCACTTTGAGGACAAGAGTGATCACCTTTCACTTGTGGAGTATCTTACAATGATCAAGAGATTCAATCATGAATTCATGGTGGATTTCAACTACAAATTCCAAAAGACCTAGTATAAAATTTCTACGGTGATCAAGCCTACACCCAACTATGATTTTTTATACTATTTAAAGGCTCTCAACTTGGATGTAGTTGTAATGACTCAATCCATGGGAGGGAATGCCCTACTTGGAGATTTTGAAGTCATAATTAGGGCTAAAAATTACCTTATATAAGTAGGCAAATTAGCCCCAAGGCTGCCAATGCCTCTCTTCCCAAAGATACATCCTCCTACCCCAATTATTGCTCAAGTTCTAGAAGCAATAAAGTTTTATAAAACAAAAGGTGAGCAAAGCAATAGACTAGGGAAGATAGAGAGTCTTCTCAAAGACCAAGACAACAAGTTGGTTGTAATGGAGAGGCAACATACTCCATGATACATGCCATACAAAAATAACAATTAGAATTTTCAATAAAATATGCCACCCTATAAACCCAATCAACAAGGGTAGGGGTAGAAGCCTTAGTCAAGGAAATACAATCCCAATTCTCTATGTAATTCTAGAATTATTATGCCAACTCAGAACAACTATGCTCAAGAAGGTTCATAAGAGTCAAAGGGATAGTCTATTGAGATGGTTATGGCCACTACTAGAAACATGTATCAAGACCCTAGTTGGTAGCATGCTCCTTCATTTCAAAGTCATGACATGATGCTTCCTCCACCACAAGCCCCCCAAATGAGTCAAGAAAACATGCCTGCCATGTCACAATTAGAAGCTCAAAGCCAACAACAAGGGAGCATGGGTAGATCACCAAATCATACCATATGCATGAATTTTCAATAAGGGGAATATGTGTTTGAGCATGTAAGAACCAATATGGGACAAGATTCATAGAGGACAAATGAACTAGTTGCAATTTAGATAAGGGATAAGAAAAGGATGTTGGAGGACATCTTGGGATAATCTAAGATTCCTTCATCGTCTCTACAGACTAGTCAATGACCTACTTATTTAGATTTAAATGCTAAGGCTCCTATAAATCAACAAGTTCCCTAACCTCTTGAATAACAATAGAGGTCCCCCTTTGTTCCTCAGGTTACTCAAGTGCCAAGTGATGCTTCCACTTCCAAAGTGTAGTACAAAGGTACTAATCTTCCCTTTAATATTATAGATCATTTGAAGAAGGTTTATGTAAATATGTCTATGGATGAAGCTCTGTCTATCCCATGGCAAAAGTAAATTTTCCATCAAGAGCTCTCCAAACTTTCTCATGTTGAAAAGGTAGATGATAAAGTGAATGCTATTTTCATCAATAATAGTTAGCCTAACCAAGCCAATATCTAAGATCCCAATCAAATTCTAATAAAAATTCAATCTTAGAATGTTATTCACTCTTATAAGGTTGTTAAGCCTCCCTAATTTTATCTTTCCATCATTATAGGGGATTGTTTAGTACACAATTACATGAAAGACTCAGGTGGTTCAACCTTAGTGATGGCTAAAGCCATAACAAACAAGCTTGGGCTCAAATATGTGCCTAAAAAAAGGGTGTGCTCTAGTTGGATGGATCCCCTACTAATATTATAGGCATCTTGAAATACCTATAGATTACATAAACTACCTATCCAAATTAAGTCATTAATCAAGATGTAATGGTGGTAGACCTACCTCTATATTTTACCCTATAATTGTTTAGGGACTTTACTACCAAGATTGGGGTATATTTATCATTTGATTGGTCATATATTATTTTTAGCTCTAGATATAGAACCAAAGTCACCATAAGATTTGAGCTTATCTCTAGGTTCTACTTAGAACCCTACACGCCTAATATTGTAAATACCAACTATGCCATATTTAAAGAGGTGGTAATGAACAAGAACCCCATGATCATATTGAAGGTATCTCATATTTTTACTTAGATGAATGGGAAACTGATGTTCATGGATTTGATCCATATAGAAACATTGAAGAGACAAACTTAAGAGTGTACTGTATGCATGAGGAAGGTCCTACAATACCTTCCTTGACTAACACTACCCAAGAAGAGGATGGTATATGGACTTTGTTCTTTGATGTATTAAGGTAAAAGAATGGAAGTAGAGTAGGGTTCATGCTGATTTCACCCTTAGGTCAAAAGTACCATTCTACTATAAGACTCCAATTTAGTTATACCTCAAATACAACTAAATATGAAGCTCTTTTGCATGGTTTACAAGAAGCAAGGAAGAGAGTTATCTAGATCCTCAAAGTCAAGGGTGATAATGAACTTGTAGCAAAATAAATTAGAGGCCTAATCACATTCAAGAGTTACCATTTGAAATACTATAAGCACCCGGTATGGGACCTCATGGAGGATGTCTTAGAATTTGATATCTAGTCCATACCAAGAGAAGAAAACTAACATGCAGATAGGATTACAACCATTACTACCTAATATGAGATAGAAAAAGGAGTCAAAGGAAACCAAATCCAATATAATTTCAATATTATATACAAACCAACTATACTTGACAATGAGGTGAGTTAGCAAGTCTTTGATAATGATGATCAAATCATATGTTTTTTAGTGTAAGAGGTAGAATTATGCAACAAAAACTAGGACAAGTTCCAAAATCAATATGATGATCAAATAGTGAAGCCAAGATATAATAATATTCTCAAAGGGATCGTGACATTATAAAGCATATTCAATAAATATGACCAAGTAAGAAAAGGGAAAGCATACATCTCAGCTAAAGAAGATCACTATGAAAAGATAGAGATATTTAAGGGCAAGTTGTTGAAGCTCAGAAAGGTCAATACAATAGAGGAAAGAGATACATTTTTTAATTTGTGCCACGAATTTTCTCATATATTTGATTGAGAGTAAAAATAATTGAAAGCGTTTGACCCCAAACTTGCACAACACAACATTGAATTAGAAAGCAATGCTAAGCTAGTCAAGCAAAAATAAAGGATTATCAACCCAAAAGTGGAAGATCTCATGAGAAGAGAACTATATAAATTGATTGAGTCAAGGGTAATATTTCCAATTAAGCATTCCTCTTGGGTGTAAAACCTTGTGACAATGAGGAAAAAGAATGGAGAGATTCAATTATGTGTTGACTTTAGGGACCTCAATAAGGTGTCCCTAAAGGATCATTACCACTACCATCCATGGATAAAAGCCTAAAAAAGGTGGTAGGTTCTCAAAGGTTCTCATTGCTTGATGGATATTATAGCTATACTCATATCATGGTGAAAGATGAAGGTAGGCATAAGTCTACCTTCTCTACAAAATGAGATACCTATGCATATTGTAAAATGCCATTTAGACTCTCTAATGCTAGATCCACCTTTTAATGAGCAATGGATGTTACTTTTCATTGTATTTTGAATGATATGGTTTTATTTTACCTTGATGATATAATAGTTTTTCAAAGAAACTTAATGAACATCTAACATAATTGAGAGCTATTTTTGATAGATGTAGATAATTTAGAGTTTCTTTGAATCCAAAGAAATGTTTTTTTAGTGTATTAAGGAAGACTTCTTGGGCATGTAGTGTACAAAGATGGTATTTCCATTGATCTAGAGAGGATATAAGAAATCCTTGCTCTATCACTATTCAAACACAAGAAAGGGTTGTAGAGCTTCTTGGTCAAGGTCAACTTCATTAGGAAGTTCATTCCAAGCTTTTTAGAGATGGTCAAGCCCCTCGCTCATATGTTTAAAAAAGACAAGGAGTTCACATGGAAAAGATAAGGTAAGAGAAGCTTTGAGTCCATCAAGGAGGCCATATCTCATGCCCTCACTCTCCTAAATGTATATTTTAGTAAAGAGTTCTATTTGTATGAATTATCTACATTAGATGCAATTTCAACTATGTTTATGCAATAAAATGATCAAGGTATAGAACAACCCAATTATTTCTTTAGCCAAGCTTTGGAAGATTATAAAGAATTGTATAACTTTGTTTAAAAACATGTGCTTATTGTTGTAAGAAGTTTAAAGAAATTTAGGCATCTAGTTTCAAGAAATAAGATAATACTAATGGTGGCTCATCTGAGGGCGAAGGATTTTATCCTCAACAAAGACTTAAATGAAAAGAGAACCAGATGGATCACTAAGTGTATGGAGTATGACATCAAAGTCAGGGTCAAAAAGCTAGTCTAAGGAAAGAGATTATGTGAACATCATGCAGAAGATGTGAGGGAAGAAAAATAGATAGTATTAGTAATTCAAGATACTCAACATGAAGATGAAGCTACTCTTCCATACGGTTGGACACAAGATATTATTAGATTTATCTAAATAAGAGAGTATCTAATAGGTTTCAATGCATCATGAAGAAGATACTTTAGGCTTCAATTAATGCCATACATCTTGATTGATGGAGTGTTATTCAAAAATGACATTGGAGGTATGCTCTTAAGATGTGTTGAAATTAACCAATTTGATAAGCTTCTTAGGAAATTTCATGATAGTCCTCAAGGAGGCCATTTTTTAGCTAGGACCATAACTATAAAATAATTAGAGATGGTTAATTTTGGTCCAATTTATTTAGAGATGCACATGCATGGGTGAGGAAGTGTTCAAAATGTTGGAAATATTGTCATTGATGTCAAAGGTCTAGCATTATTGGTGATAAAGGCCCCATTGAATTTAATGATATTTTTAATAGTATTATCTTGGCTAATGTGTGTTAATATTTATTTAATATTAAAAAATATATTTTTGGTTTCATATAAGTTAAAAGGGGGCCCATGGAGAAGTTAAAGAGTCATGGGGTAAAGACAAAAGAAGAATGAGATGCATTTTCCCATGAAGAGTCATCTTGGGGAATTCCAAGAGTCACCAAGGGAAGACAAAAGAGGAAGGGTGAAATTTATCATGAAGGAAAACTTTGAGGAATAAAAAAAGTCACCAAAATAAAGAAAAAAGAGGAAATGATGCTTTTGATTATGAAGGGTCACCATATGACTTTCAAATGCAACGATATGAAGGGTCATGCAAGTTTGGTGCCATTTTCCATGAGGATTGAAGGGTCATAAAGGGTGAAGGCCAAAGGTCATTTGGAAAGCTATAAATAAAGGATTGAGAAGACATTTGTAATATAGGAGAGAGAGTATGATTTGTAATTATTATATTTATCTTAGAAGAGCAAAGGAGAGAGAGGAAAAAGATATTATAATGAACTATCATTTGTTGGGATAAAAGCATTAAGAAATAGTTGTGTGGTATACACAAAAGGGGTTGATGCTCTTGTGGGTTGGTGCTCATGAATAGTTACTATGTTGGTGCTCTTGTGGGTTGGTGCTCATGCATAGTTTCTATGTTGGTGCTCAGCAAAGGGGTTGGTGCTCATGAATAGTTGCTGTGTTGGTGCTTAGCAAAGGGGTTGGTGCTCTTGTGGGTTGGTGCTCATGAATAGCTACTATGTTGGTACTCAACAAAGGGGTTGGTGCTCCTACAAGTTGGTACTTGCAAATATTGTATTTTGAGTTGGTGCTCATTCATATACTTGAGATTGTTCTCTATGGTTTTTTTCCCACATTGGGTTTCCACATTAAATATGGTGTCTCTCTCTATCTTGTGTGGTGTTTATTATTTTAGTTTTATTGCATATCTTTAATGTTTGGTTAAGTGGAATTTGATTAAGGGAAATTTTATAAGATTTATGATATACTGATTCACCCTTCCTCTCAGTATATCCCATGCTTAACAATTGGTATCAGAGCAGGTTCCTTTTAAAAAATTTTTACAGCTTGAAGGTAGATCAAGAAAGCACAAGATGGCCAAGCAGCTCAAGAAGGAGAATAAAGAGTTGAAATTTGTGGTTGAGGCTCTTAGAGAACATGTGTGTATCTTGGATTCTAAGTTGGCTATAGAAGCAAAAGAAAATAAGATATTTATTTAGGATCTTAAGAATCATCTAGAGGTTACAAATTCAAGTTTGAAATCAAAAGAAGAAATTCTATTCATGGCCATACATGAAGATGCCTCTACAAGAAAAAGTATAGATGATCAAGAAGAAGAAGAGGATGAAGTTGAAGTGAATCTAGAAGGATAACTCATTTGTTCCTTAGAAGAGTTAAAATATATTGAGAAGAAGGATTGAAGATTAAAGTGCCAGATCAAGAAAAATGAAAAGGAATCAAAGGAAATAATCGAAGATCTACAAGCACACTTTTAAGATGCCAAGAAGAATGAAGAAGATATAACGACACAGTTGAAAATAGTAATAAAAGAATGTGAAAGGTATGTTGTTGAAATTTCTTCTTTAAAAATAGATTTTGATAAAATAAATAAAGCAATCAATGATAGAGTAGCCAATGTTTCAAAATTTGAGAATATCACTAACATATTGAATAAGATATTAGAAAGCCAAAAGGCAATATCAGATAAGATCGGTATTAGATTTGAAAATAAAAAGAGCTATGTTGAAGCTCTTACAAAAGAGGAAACAAAAAGGGAAGAAATGAAGAATACAAAGGACATCTTAAACAAAGAAGGCTAGAGGGAACAAAGCTACAAAAGGTAATCAGGTCAGAGATACACAAATAGGTATTATTTTTATGGTTACTATTTTTATTGTAATGGATATGGTCATAAGAAATTAGAATGTCAAAAAAGAGCTAACAGCTTCAGAAATAAGGAGAATGAAAGTCATGTAGAAGCTACAACTCTTTTGCTCCTCTATCAAGCTTTTATATAGAGGCCATAATATGTTACAAGTGCAACAAATTAGGACATATAGCTTAGTATTGTAGAAGTGTGTTTGATTTAGTCAAGAAGGACTAGATTTTCTAGGCTCCATTCATCAAGAAGAAGGTTCAGACATGTTCATGGTAGAATAAATAACCTAAAGATTCTATGTTGGTTCAAATAGCTTTGCATGAAAAAAATGAAGAAAATCTATGGTTCATTTATAGTGGATGTTTGAGGCACATGATAGGAGACAAGATCAAGTTCATAACCTTGAATAAGATCAATAGAGCCACAATATAATTTAGAGACAATACTACTACCAAAATTACTGGAAAAGGTACACTAAGTTTGGATAATGGTAAAACTAAAACTAAAAATGTTTTATATGTAGAAGGTCTTAAGCATAATATTTTGAGTGTAAGTTAAATGTGTGATCAGAGGCACACACTAAAGTTTTATGTAGAAGGTTGTGAAATTAGAAGAAAATATTTAGATGTATTGGTTGCAGATGATCAAAGAATAGACAATAACTTGTAAATGCTATCAGACATCAAAGGTCAAAGATGTTGTTTGAGTCAGATTGAATAAAGTTGGCTATGACACAGGAGAATGGGGCACATAAATTTTAATAATATTGTCAACATAAAAAAAAGTAAGTATTCAAAAATATTTCAAAGATTACAAAGCCATCTGACACACTTTGTGAACCTTGTTAGCATGGGAAGCAGGCTAGAAGGTGGTTCAAAATAAAAGAGTACTCAACCACTCAGATGTTAGAGCTTGTTCACACTGACCTCTATGGACCTATGAGGACTCAAAGTACTCAAGGTGAGAAATATTTCATGTTTATTATTTTTCATGTATGACTTAAGTAATGTTTTTACAAGAAAAATTAGAAGCTTTTAGACATTTCAAAGCATTAGTTGAGAATGAAACCATTTTTAAGATTAAGTGTCTAAGATTAGATTGAGGAGGAGAATTCAAGTCAGATCAATTTATTGATTTTTGTGAAGATCATGGAATAAAGAGACATTATTTAGTAGCCAAAACTCCATAGCAAAATGGAGTAGTTGAATAGAAAAATAGAACAGTTCAAGAGATGGTGAGGATAATTCTAAATGAATCTAAGATAGTAGATAAATATTGGAGAGAGGTGGTTACTATAATAGTGCATATTCAGAATAGGGAATTATTGAGAGTCAATAGTGACAAGACTCCTTATGAGCTATGGAAAGACAAACCAACAATAGCTGATTATTTTAGAGTTTTTAGTAGCAAATGCTTCATAAAGAGAACCAATGAAAAACTTGGTAAGTTTGAATCTAGAGTAGATGAAGGTATATTTATTGGTTATTCTTGTAAAAGTAAAGCTTATAAATATTATAAAAAAATAACCAAGAATTTTTTTGAAAGTGAAAGTGTCAGGATAGAAGAAGATGGAACACAAAGAATCAATGATCCAGTAGACATTCTTGAAATCATTAAAGAGAAAGACTTTGAAGAATCAGATGAAGATGAAGAGAACGAGAAAAGGGAACCAAAACTCCATCCAAATACATTCAGAGAAATCATAATTAAAGTGACATCATTGGGGACATAAATGAAAGAATTCACACTAGAAGAATGATGGTAAGTTAATATGAGCAAGTTAATTTCTCTTTATTATCCAAAATTCAGCCTATAAATTTTTCAGAAGCTAGAAATGATAAGCATTTGGTTAAGGCTATGGATGAAGAATTAAATCAGATAGAAAAGAATGATACTTGGGAATTAGTGCTTAGACCAAAAGATCATAATTTGATAGTAACAAAATGGGTTTATATAAATAAGTTTAATGAAAATGGAGAAGTGACCAAAAATAAAGCAATATTAGTATGTAAAGGATATACTTAGATTGAGGGAATAGATCTTGAATAAAATTTTGCACCAGTGGAAAGGTTAGAGGCTATTAGAATGTTTCTTGCATAGGCAGTGTTTAAAAATTTCAAAGTGTTTTAGATGGATGTCAAATCTACCTTTTGGAACAGAAATCTTGAGGAAGAGGTCTACATTGAGTAGCTTAAAGGATTTATTCTCTCAAATATTAGTAACCATGTATGCAGATTGAAGAAAGCATTGTATGGATTAAAACAAGCTTCCAGAGCTTGGTATGCAAGACTTGATAAGTACCTGTAAGATCAAAGTTTCAAGAGAGGATTTGCTAATAGTAATCTCTACATCAAAATAGAAGGTGAACATCAATTGATTGTTGTGGTATATGTTGATGAAATCATTTTTGGAGGAAATATTGAAAAGATGACAAATTTTTTTTTTGATAGAATTCAAAAATAATTTGAGATGTCTATGCTTAGAGAATTGTCATTTTTCTTAGGATTACAAATATTTCAGTCAGATAAAGGAATTTTTATATCTCAAAGTATATATGCCAAGGAAATGTTGAAAAAAATTGGTTTTTAGGATTGTGCGCTAGTTGGCACACTAATGTGTACATGAAATAAGGTGAGAAAGGATGAAGATTCACCTATTACAGATCAATCTTTGTATAGATCTATGATTGGTAGTCTTTTATATTTAACTGGATCAAGGTTAGACATCATGCATGTAGTAGGTATGGTTGCAAGATATCAGTCATCTCCAAAAGATAGTCATGTTCAGTTGGTGAAAATAATATTTAGATATATCAAGGGGACATTGGATTAAAAATTATGGTATCCCATAGGTAGATATTTCACTTTGGTTGCTTATATAGATTCAGATTGGGTAGGGTGCTTGGATGATAGAAAGAGTACAAGTGGAGGAGATTTCTTCCTTGGTGATAGCTTAGTATCATGGTTAAGCAAGAAGTAGAATTTATTATCACTTTATATAGCTGAATTATAATATATTGCAGTAGTATTGTGTTGTACTCAAGTGCTTTAGATGAAGCAAACCTTGCAAGATAACAAGGTAAAGTATGATGAACCTATTTCTAATTTTTATGATAAAAAAGTGCTATAAATATTTCAAAGAATCTAATGATGCATTTAAGAACAAAACATATTCCCATTAGATATCACTTCTTGAAAGGGCATATTGCAAGTCAACAAGTTAAGATGGACTATATCAGTACTACAGAGTAAATTGTAGATATTTTCACAAAGGCACTACCAAAAGACACATTTTAGTATCTAAAAGAGAAGTTGGGAGTAATTTATTTTACTTCTTGCCATTGAGGTTCATCATCAATTGAGGGGGAGCTAAGTGTTAGCTCTAGGTAGGCCCTTTTCCATTGATGTCAAAGGGGGAGAATACTAGGTATAGGTATAGGTACAAAAATGGGTATAGGGAATAGGTACATATTGCTATAGTAAGGGGGAGTTACTGTATGTTTTATAGATGATAATATGTGTAGGTTTTAGGATGTGGAAGTTTCAAGATTGAGGTTTCCATCAATGACAAAGGGGGATATTGTTTGAAATATTGTCATTGATGTCAAAGGTCTATATTTATTAGTGATAAAGGCCCCATTGCATTTAATGATGTTTTTAATAGTAATATCTTGGCTAATGTGTGTTAATATTTATTTAATATTAATGAATATATTTTTGGTTGCATATAAGTCAAAAGAGGGCCCATGGAGAAGTCAAAGAGTCATGGGGTAAAGACAAAAGAAGAATGGGATGCATTTTCCCTTGAAGAGTCATCTTGGGGAATTCCAAGAGTTACCAAGTGAAGACAACATAGGAAAGGCACAATTTCTCTTGAAGGGACACTTTGAGGAATATGAAAAGTCACTAAGATAAAGAAAAAGAGGAAAGGACACTTTTGCTTATGAAGGGTCACCTTATGAATTTTTAAATGCAAGGATATAAAGGGTCATGCAAGTTTAGTGCCATTTTCCATGACGATTGAAGGGTCACAAAGGGTGAAGGCCAAAGGTCATTTGGAAATTGTTAGGGTGTGGAAATAAAAGCTACACCTTAAGGCAAACAGGAGGGTTTCTAGCGTATGCAGTCACCGGCATCGGCAGGCCACACCGACATTGGTTAGGGGACGCAGAAGGGAAACCAGCATCGACAGAGTATCAGCCAGTGTCGGTCACCTCCAGGAAGGCAGGGACAGACGCCGGTCACCTGTGGTAGTCTAAACTGTTGTTGACGAACAGTCAGCTAAGTGAACACGGAGTTTGCATGTTAAGGACTTGTTTGAAGTCTTGAGTGGCAAGTCTAATTTGTGTATGCATGAGATCTATATAATAGACTCATGGGCTGTATTGTTAATTGGAGAATTTGCAGAAGAGCTATGTGAAGCTTGGAGAGTTCTTCCCATGGTGGAATCAAGTAGGATTCCCCATGTATGTTTAAGTAAGATCAGGTTTGATATGTAGGGATGTGTGTATGCGAGGGTCAGACAGAGATCAACAGTTGGCCATGGTCCAAGGTGACAACAATACATCAGCAGGATCATGGAGAGATCTACTTGGAGTACCAGTTCATACTCGATTGTACTAGATGTGCAATGAGGTGAAAAATAGCTTGTGTTAGCTGTGTGTTGTGACCTATGAGAGAAGATTACTCAGGTGGGAAGATTACTTGGAGCCCTTGAGGAGGAAGCCTCACAGAGGTGGAAGAAGAGTGTGATCTCTTTACTATAATTTCCTTTGTAATGAGTTGAATACAATTATGTGTTGCCTCTCATATTCTGTGTGTTTTCTCATTGATAGTTATTTGTTCTTCTGGTATTTCCACATGTTTAATTGCTTATACAATGGTAATCATGTGTTCTCTTAAATCTGACAAGTTGTGTCAGAGCTTTGGGGTGTTTCGGTCCTATCAATTGGTATTAGAGCAAAAATTAGGTTATCTGTATCAGAAAATTACCAACATTAGAGAATGCAAATAGAGGATTATCTGTATCAGAAAGATCTCTACTTACCATTAGGTGGGGTTGCAAAGAAGCCCAAAGACATGGAGGATGAAGAATGGGAAGTTCTTGACAGAAAGGCTCTGGGGTCTATAAGACTGAGTCTAGCATCCACTGTGATATGTAATTTATCACAGGCAAAGTCTACGGTAGAGTTGATGACTACGTTAGCAAATTTGTATGAAAAACCCCCAGCTTCTAATAAGGTATATCTTATGAAGCAGTTATTTAATTTGCATATGAATGAAGGTGGATCTATTTTTACTCATCTGAATGATTTCAATGGAATTGTGAATCAATTAAGTTCAATCAATATAGTGTTTGATGATGAAATAAAATCTCTTCTGATATTATGTTCTTTGCCTGAAAGCTGGCATGGCTTAGTAATGGCAGTAAGTAATACTGCATCTGCATCAAATATTTTGAAAGTAGAGGATGTTGTTAGTGTTATCTTGAATGAGGAAATACGTAGGAAAAACACAGAAGAGACATCTGGGAACGCTTTAAGTTTTGAGAGCAGGGGGAGGCAGAAAGAGAAGAGCAAGAAAAGCAGATCAAGGTCCAAGTCTAAGGGGAAAGGCAGATCTAAATCCAAGAATGGTAGGAAGCCACAATGCTAGAATTGTGGAAAGATTGGGCACATAAGTAGAGATTCTTGGTCAAAGCCTAAGGAGGACAATTAGCACGAAGGAAAGGAAGAAGCCAAGGTTTCATGTATTGCACAAGATGCTTTAATTTTCTCTTTGCATAATAATATAGAATCTTGGGTGTTAGATTCTGGTGCATCTTTTCATGCTACCCCTAACAGGGAATATTTCAGTGACTATATCCATGGAGATTTCGGAATAGTGTATCTAGGGGATGATGAGCCCTGTAAAATAATTTGCAAAGGTAAAGTGCAGCTGAAGATGCAGAATAGCAACACATGGGTGTTGAGAGATGTGATGCATGTTCCTAGCTTGAAGAGAAATTTGATTTCTGTAGGAAAGTTAGGGGATGAGCATTGTACAGTAACTCTCATAGCAAAATCTTGGAAAGTGACCAAGGGTGCACTTGTTATGGCCAGAGGTAAGAGAGAAGGTACTCTCTATTTGTGTAATTGTGTTACTAACAAATCTCCTTCTGTATTATCTACTTCAGATGTGGATGCTAAATTGTGGCACTCAAGGCTTGGCCACATGAGTGAGAAGGGGATGTCAATTTTTAAGTCCAAAGGTATGCTTTCAGATTTGAAAGGCATAGATCTAGAGTTTTGTGAGCACTGTGTATTTGGAAAATAGAAAAGGGTTAGTTTTCTCAAGATTGGGTCTACTAAAAAGAGGCATAAGTTGCAGCTTGTTCACACAGACATGTGGGGACCGGCTCAGGTTGCTTCCATTAGAGGATCTCAGTACTATATATCTTTCATAGACGATGCTATAAGGAAGGTATGGATCTATTGTATTAGGAGAAAATCTGATGTATTTGAGACTTTTAAGATTTGGAAAGCTATGGTTGAGAATGAAACAGGTAAAAGATTGAAGTGCCTGAGATCTGACAATGGTGGTGAGTTCTACAGTTATAAGTTCAGAGATTATTGTTATATGCATGGAATCCACAGGCAAAGGATGGTTCCAAGGACACCTCAGTAGAATGGAATTGTTGAAAGGATGAATAGGATAATAATGGAGTGTGCAAGATGTATGAGATTGCATGCTGGTTTGCCCTTATAGTTTTGGGCACAAGCTGTTGACACTGCAGTGTACCTGATTAATAGAGGACCCTCTGTAGCTCTAGATGGTGGTATTCCAGAAGAGGCATGGATAGGTAAAAAGGTTGATCTCTCATATCTCAAAGTTTTTGGTTGTGAAGCCTTTGTGCACATAGATAAAGAAAATAGAAAGAAGCTTGATGCTAAGTCTATGAGGTGCACATTTATTGGCTATGGCTCAGATGATTTTGGTTACAGATTGTGGAATCTAGAAACTAAGAAGGTAATTAGGAGCCATGATGTTGTTTTCAATGAAAGAGTGATGTATTGTGATCAGCTAAGGAAGCTGAATCAATCTGAGCAGAGCAATGGCAAATTGGATGAGGTGAAAGTCTAATATGAGCTCGTGGGAAAAAGAAATAATCACTTGTAGGAAAACACAGAGACCGATGTCGGTAGAGTAGGAACTAGCGTCAGTAGTACAGAGACCGACGTCAGCCATACAGAGATCGATGTCGGTAGGACAGGCACCGATGTCAGTGAGGCAGAATCAATGTCGGCCAGTAACAGGTCTGGAGGTGACAGAGATCGGTCACTGTTAGAGAATTTGGGTGGACAACATGTTGTGAATGAGTCTCAGACACCCATCAGGAGGTCAGAAAGGGTGAGTAAGCCTCCAATTAGATATTCTCCTTCTTTATTTTATTTATTTCTAACTGATGGTGGAGAACCAGAGAGTTTTGAAGAAGCAATATAGGTGGAGTCCAAGAGTTAGTGGGAGCGTGGCATGGTTGAGGAGTTGGAGTCCTTAAGAGAGAACCAAACATGGGATTTGGTTGAATTGCCAGCTGGTAAGAAAACACTGAAGAACAAATGGACCTATAGGTTGAAAGAAGGTGAGAATGGACAGATGAGATATAAGGCCAGATTGGTAGTGAAAGGATTTGCACAAAAGCCAGGTATTGACTTTGGTGAGATTTTTTCTCCTGTTGTTAAAATGACTTCTATAAGGGTTGTATTGTCTTTGGTTGCTTTTGAGGATTTGCATCTTGAGCAGCTAGATGTTAAGACAGTGTTTCTTCATGGAGATTTGGATGAGAAAATA
Source organism: Torreya grandis (assembly GCA_037957365.1). Taxonomy (NCBI): domain Eukaryota; kingdom Viridiplantae; phylum Streptophyta; class Pinopsida; order Cupressales; family Taxaceae; genus Torreya; species Torreya grandis. The sequence continues at coordinate 3,728,558 of JARHVA010000223.1, read as the reverse complement.
TATATGGAACAACAAGAAGGATTTGAGGTCAAAGGTAAGGAGAAGTTTGTGTGCAGATTGAAGAAAAGCTTGTATGGCCTCAAGCAAGCTCCTAGGCAATGGTACTTAAAATTTGACAAGTTTATGACTGATCATGGCTACAGTAGGTGTCAATCTGACCATTGCATGTATTTCAATAGATTTGATAATGGTAGATATATTATTCTATTGTTGTATGTAGATGATATGCTAGTTGCAGGATCACACATGCAGGATATCTCTGAGCTTAAAGTGAAATTAGCTCAAACGTTTGCTATGAAGGATTTGGGAGCAGCAAAGAAAATCCTTGGCATGAGCATTAAGAGAGACAATAAAAATCACAGGTTGATATTGTCTCAAGAAGATTATGTGGACAAGGTGTTGAAACGGTTCAATATGCAGGATGCTAAACCGGTAAGCACACCTTTGGCTGGACATTTTAAGTTGAGTAAAGAACAATGTCCTAATTCATATGATGAGGTAGAGTACATGAGTAAGGTTCCATATTCTTCCGTAGTAGGGAGTTTGATGTATGCAATGGTGTGTACTAGACCGGATATTGCCCAAGCAGTGGGAGTGGTAAGTAAGTATATGGCCAATCCAGGAAAGGAACATTGGAAAGCAGTTCAGTGGATCCTTAGATATCTAAGAGGAACCAGCAGTAGGCACTTGTGCTATGGAGGTTCAGATACTTCTCTACATGGTTATGTAGATTTAGATATGGCAGGTGATTTGGATGGCAGGAGGAGCACTACAGGTTATGTTTTCACTGTAGGTGGAACGACGGTTAGCTAGATATCTAAGTTATAGAAGGTTGTTGCCTTGTCAACTACAGAAGTAGAGTATGTTGCAGCCACAGAGGCTAGCAAAGAGATGATATGGATGACACGGTTCATGAATGAGCTTGGTAGGGAGCATGAGAGTTACAGATTGCATAGTGACAGTCAGAGTGCAATCCATTTGGCTAAGAATTCAGCCTTTCATTCAAGAACAAAGCACATACAGCTAAGGTACCATTTCATATGACAGGAATTGGAAGATGGTGAGTTGAAGCTGGAGAAGATCCATATGGATAGGAATCCTGCTGACATGTTAACCAAGCCGGTTACTAAGGAGAAGTTGAATCTTCATTCAACTTCTGTTGGTCTTCATGATTGAGTTGAAGATGGAAGCGCTAGAAGATGTTGCTGTACAGGTATTGGTGCAGCTGTTTATCTCCAAGTGGGAGATTGTTAGGGTATGGAGCTAAAAGCTTCACCAAGGAGCACACTATGACAGTTTTAGGTCTACACAGACATCAGCGTCAGTTAAGAGTGACCGACGTCGGCCAGGTGCAATTGCAGAGGCACCGGTGCTGGTAGTGGGTCAACCGATAGTGGTCACAAGCAAGCAGCAGGAACCGGCGTCGATTACCTATGCATCTAGAAAGTTATTTCTGAGGACATAAGCGAGTGTTTGTATGATGAGTTTAAGTTGTAGTCTTAAGCTCGCGTCTCTATTATTAGTAATATTATTTTTAGAGCCCTTGTTCAAGTGGCTTAACTATTTGTTGCAAGTGCATGCTCAAGTCTCCTAATTCTATATGTAGAATTAGATCTTCTTAGCTTAGCGTGGATTATTGTAGTAGTTCATTGAATTGGTATGTTGAAGAATAGTACAGAATTGAATCAATCTAGGTTTGTTGGAGTTGATTGTTCTTGAGAGAGAGAGCTCTTGAGGAATAGAGATCTAGTGAGAGATCTATACATCTAGGAGAGGTGTGGAAGAAAGAAGTTTCTTCAATTGTATTCCTTTTGTAAAGAGTTTGTTAATACAAGTTTTCAAGGTGGTTTCTTGTATCTCTTGTTCTTGCTATTTATCATTCTAGTTACTTGTCTATCTGATTTATTTCCGCATTTATTGCTTTCACAAGTGTAATCTATTGTTGGTTGATCCCCAACAAGTGGTATCAGAGCGAGGTTGGATGTTCTCAGAGCAAGTTTGACTAACAGATGGCCCAAATCTGTTAAGTGTTTGTTGATTATAGGTTACTCATAGGGGTTGCTATTTGAGTGCGAGTATAGCAAGGTAGAAGATGGTACAATGAGAATGAAGAAAATCAGGTGCAGGGTTAACACCACAAGGAGTGTGGTGGGTTGTCTTCAAGTGGGAGCTTGAAGAGGAATACAAGCCAATATGCAGATTAGACAGAGTATTGGTTTGGGTATAGGTGCAGCTCTTTATCTCCAAGTGGGAGATTGTTAGGGTGTGGAGCTAAAAGCTACACCTTAAGGCAAACAGGAGGGTTTCTAGTGTATGCAGTCACCGGCGTCGGCAGGCCACACTGACATTAGTCAGGGGACACAGAAGGGAAACTGGCATCGCCAGAGTATCAGATGGTGTCGGTCACCTCTAAGAAGGCAGGGACCGACGTCGGTCACTTGTGGTGGTCTGAACTGCTGTTGACGAACAGTCAGTTAAGTGAACGCAGAGTTTGCATGTTAAGGACTTGTTCGAAGTCTTGAGCGGCAAGTCTAATTTGTGTATGCATGAGATCTATATAATAGACTCATGGGCTATATTGTTAATTGGAGAATTTGCAAAAGAGCTATGTGAAGCTTGGAGAGTTCTTCCCATGGTGGAATCAAGTAGGATTCCCCATGTATGTTTGAGTAAGATCAGGTTTGATATGCAGGGATGTGTGTATGCGAGGGTCAGACAGAGATCGGTGGTTGGCCATGGTCCAAGGTGATAGCAATACATCAGCAAGATCTACTTGGAGTACCGGTTCGTACTTGATTGTACTAGATGTGCAATGAGGTGAACAACAGCTTGTGTTAGCTATGTGTTGTGACCTATGAGAGAAGATTACTCAGGTGGGAAGATTACTTGGAGCCCTTGAGGAGGAAGCCTCATAGAGGTGGAAGAAGAGTGTGATCTCTTTACTGTAATTTCCTTTGTAATGAGTTGAATACAATTATGTGTTGCCTCTCATATTCTATGTGTTTTCTCATTGAAAGTTATTTGTTCTTCTGGTATTTCTGCATGTTTAATTGCTTATACAATGGTAATCATGTGTTCTCTTAAATCTGACAAGTTGTGTTAGAGCTTTGGGGTGTTTCAGTCCTATCAGAAAGATATAAATAAAGGCTTGAGAATCCATTTATAATATGGGAGAGAGAGTATGATTTGTAATTTTTATATTTATCTTAGAAGAACAAAGGAGAGAGAGGAAAGAGATATTGTAATGAACTATCATTTGTTGATATAGTAACATTGAGAGATAGTTGTGTGGTATACACAAAAGGGGTTGGTGCTCCTGTGGGTTGGTGCTCATGAATATTTTCTATGTTAGTACTTAGAAAAGGGGTTGGTGCTCCTCTGGGTTGGTGATCATGAATATTTTTTGTGTTGGCATTCAACAAAGGGGTTGATGCTCATGAATATTTACTATTTTGGTGTTCAACAAAGGGGTTGGTGCTCCTGTGGGTTGGTGCTCATGAATAGTTACTGTGTTGGTGCTCAGCAAAGGGGTTGGTGCTCCTAAAAGTTGGTGCTTGAAAATATTGTAGTTTGAGTTGGTGATCATTCATATACTTGAGATTGTTCTCAATGGTTTTTTTCTCACATTGGGTTTCTCCGTTAAATTTGGTGTCTCTCTCTATCTTGTGTGGTGTTTATTATTTCAATTTTATTATATATATTAAATGTATGTTAAGTGGAATTTGATTAAGGGAAAGTTTATAAGATTTATGATATACTAATTCACCCCCCTCTCAGTATATCTTGTGCTTAACAAAAAATGTGCCATGTTTATAGGGAAACAAAAACTAACTGCTATGCCACTGAAGCCTATTCAAATGAAACAACCTTTCATATAATTGGGTTTAGAATTCATTGGAATGATTAATCCTATATATAGTACTAGCCATAAGTGGGTCTTGACAGCCACAAAATACTTCACTAGATGGGTGGAAGTAGTTCCCTTGAAAGAAGCAAATGAGAACTTTGTACTTGAGTTTTATAAGGGACTAGTCACCCATTTTGGGGCACCTTCCATCATAATATCAGATAATGATTTAGAATTTATAAAAACAAAGGTATGTAAGTGGGATATTGATAAGGGTATCTATCTGACATCTTCATATAATTTTTTTCCATAGGGTAATGGACTAGTTGAATTCACTAATAAGAACCGTATTCAGATCATTAAGAGAACAATGGAAGATAATTAGAGATCCTGGCACACAAAGTTGAGGACTACTTTATGGTATGATAGGGTCACCCCCAAGAAGACCATTAGTAACTCACCTTATCTCTTAGTCTATGAATTATAATATAGGCTTCCAATTTTATTGGAGCTTCTAGAAAGTGATGCAATAGAGGTTAGAATGAATTAACTAAGAGAATTAAAGTAAATGAGGGATGATGCCATGCATGTCATATGGTCTAATCAAAAATAGGTCAAGATGACCTTTGAAAAAAGAGATTTATTGAAAAAAGTCTAACAAGGTGACATAGTCCTCAAATGGGATGAGGACCATGTAAAACTAGGAAAACACTCCAAGTTTGACAGCCTTTAGAGTGAACCCTATGTCATCATAGGTTGTAAAGAAATCAATGCCTTTGATCTTGCTAGATTTAATGGAGAGATCCTTCTGATAGCTATTAATGAGAGGTATCTCTAGTTCTACTATTAGTTTCATAGCTTTCCCCCTTGTACATTAGTACATAGGCCTATTTTTTCCCTCTAAGTACTTTTGCATATTGCTATTTTTAGTTGTTCTATTTATAGTTTAGGTTGTTTCTTTGTCCTTGTTGATTTTTTATTTTCCCCCACCCACCCATTACTCCAAAAGTGTTTCCAAAATTTAAGTAGATTCCTTTTATAAGTAACATTTCATTAGCAAGCTTGATCAATGTCTGGGTTTCATAACCAGTAGGCTGGTCAAGCCAGCTAAGTCTCCAAAATTATTGGCCATTTTGACCCACATACTGAGCCTCTACCTGGTTTAAACATGTGAGAAGAATCCCAATTGATGGATCGATCTGGTGGCTTAGAAGTAGGCTCAACATTTTAAGTGTATGGGATCCATCTAGTTATTCATTGTGTTCATTGAGACACTTGGGCCTAGTAACAACAATTCTGAGTAGGCACTTTGTTGATGCCACCATTACCATGTGTGGATGGGTCAAAGAGAATTCATCATGTGGGTTTGTTCACTTTTGTGCCAAGATCATATGCATAAAATCTCAAGTCCTTTACCCAAGTGCATCCAAAGCTACAGAGGTCCAAAGTTTTCTCCTTAGTCACATTCTACATATTTCCCTATACTTAACCATTTTCAAGAGGTTCTAATAGAGCCAAGTGAGCATCTTAACAAAGTTATATCTCACATGTGTGATAATTATAGGGGAAACTGGTCACATGGGTTTATTCATTTTGGTCCCTAGTTACTCCATGTCAAGTTTTAGGTCCTCCATTGAAGTGTAGTAGGATTTATATAGGTTCAAAGTTGGATCCTTAACAAAATTCACCAAGTTTCCATACTTAGCCATTTTTGAGCTAGGATGTCATGCAGAATCAATGGACTAGTCAAATTGTGCATATAATATCTTCACCTAGAGAGCTCTTAGGACCATCAGATCAAATGGGTTAATCCCTTTTAGTCTTAAGAACATCTCTTAAAAATTTTATGTCTTCATGATTCTTGTGCTTTAGGATCCAATCCTTCAAAGTTAATAAAGTAGTATAAGTTGTTCACACAAATGTCAAGTTTTGGATAGAGCTAAGGAAATCATTTCAAGCTTAAAATTAATGATCATACGACCATCAATGTTGGTCATATGAATGTCATTTTATGGGAGTGAGGAAATTAGTTTTAAGATCATAAACTAGTTGTTGGCTTTCAAATAGTGGGACCCAATAGATCAATGATTGGCATTTTATCAATATTTAAATCTAAAAATGAGTATAGGTCAAAGGGTCAACTAATCTCAAGAGTGAATGTGAGCATGATAGGTGTCAAGGAGATGTTCAACTAGTAGAGGATTGATGGTTCTCAAGCATTCATACTAATTGAGATCAATAGAGTGAGCTAGGTCAACAAGTCAAGGATCTAATAGTTGGGATCCTTGGAACCAATGAGAACAAAGACGTGATGGAATAATTTGATCAAGCCAAGTTAGATTTTGACAACCAATTAAGAGTAAAGGCAAACTTAGGATTCTTGATGGAAGTTAAGAGGCTATTTTTGACCATGGATAATAGGGTTTTATAGGGTCATATTGATGACATTAAATATAGTTTAAATGACATAAAGTGGTCAATATGATGCAGTCAAGCATAGAGAACATAACAAGATCACCCATGTGGTTACATATGGAACTTTGGCTCATGGGTTTGCATCATAAAGAGATCTTAATCTAACTGTGTTCACCATTCTTGGATAGAAGGAGCTAACTTTCCATAGGGTGCCATGAAGGAAAAAAAGTGGACCCCAATGGATTATCCCTAGGATCAACTACATGAAGTGACCTCTCTCTCCACTATGTACACCATGATAACTAGTTAAAAACAATTTACAACAAGACATGATTCTAAATGATGGATTTGAGTGTTATAACTACATTGATACCTAAAAGAAATTAGAAAATAACTTTATCTTAACATTACAACCACCATGGAGTATCAAAAAGAGGATATTGTAATGATGCAATAACTAGAGTGACCTGGATCAATTAGGAAGGGTTTGAGTCAGCTTGATTTATGGAGGCAATTATAAAATTTTTTCAAATGGATATTAACTCATTTGTTTCCCTTTTTTGAGTACCAAAAATCCCTCTCTCTTGCCTCCCTTTTACTATAAATATATCCTTTGAGATATTATTTTTTATCCCTCAGGATGGTATGATTAGAATCTACCAAAATTATATATGACATCTCTTGTAGTAGTGAATAAAGTATTTTTTAGTTATTTTCTAATCTATATTTAGTGTTCTATGTCTGTTTAATATGTAAACGTGAATATCAACTTCCTCTTGCATGTCCAAACTCAACCTAAGTGTTATAAAATCTATTTGTAGGTTATATAGTGTGTCTCAACATTGATATCTCAAAAATATAGTGGACAACCAAATACAAGTGTCTTTAACCAGACCTTGTTTTCATTTGTTCCCTAATCTAAGTGTATCAAACTGACCTCTATATGAAATATTGTTATATAGAAATTATAATAAGTATTGCATTATCTTTTTTCATAGTTCATTATTGTGTTAAAGAGTCTAAGCTTAAGAGTGGGTTTGATAAATTCTTGGTGCATCACCACATACTAGAATGAGTTTTACTTTATGAGAACTTCTTAACTCTTTTCACCCCAACTAAGTTTAGGTTTTAAAAACAAAGTTCCAAATTATCAAATCTAAGGATCTAGCCTCATAAAAAATCATAGAGGTCTAGTCTAGTTTTAGGCAACCCATAGCCTTAGACCATTCCCATGTTAGTCGAGGTTTGAAAGTAAGACTTGAACATTCCTCCTTTCAGCTAGGGTGATATCTAGATAGCTAACATGGATGAAAAATAAAACCTTCTTTCTTGAGTACCTCTAGGTTCATAGATTTTATGGCACTCTATATACATGGGATAGGTCATGGTAAAGAACACCATCTAGACATGAGTTATTAGAATCATCTTAAGTGTAACATGATTGTAGAGATGACATATTCATCCTCACATATGGATTTATGTCCTACACTACAAGACATGAATCAAGATGTCATATGTGACCTAATCCCCATTAAAGATTAGATTTGTAGCATACAAGGTGCATGGGAGGAAGGCTTGATTAATTTTCATGAAACTAATGTGAATACATCATATCCACCACTTGAACCTATACTATATGATGTACTAATATAATAAATACATAAAGGTAAGTATAAAGTCATGTATTAGGTTGATGAAGGTGCTATATCTAATCTACTTGACCTTTTGATTGATCATTTAGCTATGCACACAGAGTATGGCACTCATAATGTTTAGTACACCATTTAGGATGAATAACACCCATACTTGGATATTCTCTAGACTATTCAATGCAGTATTGGCATGGAGGAAGTGCCCAATATGGCTATAATGGGGGATTATTAGTCTGATACCAAGATCACTAAGGTATTTGAGCTATTGAAAGAGTATCAAGATGTCTGCCCATAAAACTATATTGAGATGAAGGGTGTACATTATTCTTTGGATAAAATACACATAAAGTTGGTAGAAGATGACTGACCAATAAAAAATATGCCTTATCAGATGAATCCCAATTTGCATGATTGAGTCAAAAAAATTGACAACATGTTACATATGGGAGTCATTACTCCTATTGATGATTCTGAATGGGTGAGTCCTATGGTTATAAGTATCAAAAAGGATGGATGCATACATATTTATGTGGATTATAGAGAAATTAATGTTGCTTACTTTATTGATCCCTTCCCAACACATTTCATTGAAGAGACATTTGAAGTAGTTGTTGGATGTGAAATCTATACATTTATAGATGGATTTTTTAGGTACCATCAAATTCATATTGTTGAAGAAGATAAGCCCAAGATGAAATTTGAAACCGAGTGGGGTTTTTTAATTATAATGTAATGCCATTTGGGTTTAAGTATACTCCTAATGTGATCTCTTAGATTATCATTGAAGCTTTCAAGGAATTTATTTATAATTTCCTTCAGGTCTACCTTGATGATTGGAGTATTTATAACTTAGTGTGGTATCATTATTCCAATATTTGACTAATGTTTGAGTGATACCAAAACCTTTAGATTTATTTGAATCTAAAGAAATATCTATTTACTACCCCATTTGGCATTCTCCTTCATCATGTCATATGTCATGATATAATTTTAGTGGACCTAACATAGATCAATGTTATCTTTGAGTTCTAGTGTCAACCACCCAATAAGAGGTCTACACCTTCCTAGGGTATATTAGATATTATAAAAACTTTATTAATATATATGATAGGATTAATACACCTTTGGAGGAGTTAATGAAACAAAATGGTTAGTTCATTTAGACTAGTGCTCATTAACAAGCCTTTATTGCACTAAAGGATAAGCTTATCATCACACCTATTCTCTAGTTTCTAGACTAGACAAAGGCTTTTCATGTCCATGTCTATGATTTTGGCATAGTGGTTAGTGTTATCCTTGATTATATTAATGAAGGAAACTTGGATCAACCTATATGTTTTTCAAGTCAAAATCTTACTTTAGATGAATAGAACTATACAACTATAAAGTGCCAATCATTATCTATGGTCTATGATCTTTTAAAGTTCTATCAGTACCTATTGGTAACTTCATTTTTCTTCTTCATAGACTATTAGGCACTAAAGTAATTAGTAAAAAGACTAGTATTGAATGGTCACATTTTTTGGTGGATTATGTTGTTTCAATAGTTCCAATTTTTAGTAATGGTCAAGCCTGGTAAAACCAATTACTGTCTAGATCATCTTTCAAGCATTTAATCTATAAAAATAGTGCACTCTATAGAAGATGATTTTCTTAACATGTAGTTGTTACATATATTATGAATATTTAAAAAGTTATAATATATCATTTCCTTTTTAAATATCATCTGAACACTAACTCACCTCAACACTCTAAAAAAGAAGTAACTAGCTATTCAAGCCACTCCATTCTAGCTTATAGGGGAAACCTTTATAATATTGTTCAAGATGGAGTGCTCTGATGCTATATCATACAACATGAGTTTAATAAGGTAATTTGAGAAGTCCATGAAGGTATCACATAAGGACACTATATCAATGAGGATATAACATGAAAGGTCCTTTTGGCATACTTTGTTCAAGGATGCTAAGACTTATGCATGCTAGTGTGATCTATTTTGATGTGTGGGAAATCTAAACAAGAGGGATGAGATGCCCCTTCATCTTATATTATCTCAAGAAAATTTAAAAAAAGATAAATTGACTTTATTATCCCCATCAAATGAACAGGGAGGTGTTTTGATGCACACTATGTTATCACTGATACTGATTATCTAACTCATTGGTTTAAATTTACACCAACATAGGATTGTACTACTACCACTGCTAAGAGATTTATCTAGGATAATATCATTACTAGGTTTAGATGTATGTTTAGTTTCACTAGTGATAAAGGTACCCACTTCCTTAATGAGATAATCCCTGTCCTATTGATAGAGTTCATGATTGCACACCATAAGACAACACCATATCATCCCCAAGCCAATCATATAACTGAGGCATTCAAAAATATATTGGGTACTCCATTTTAAAAGATATGTAATATTATATGTAATAACTAGGATGATCATGTATTTTTAGTCTTATAGGAATATCAGACCACTTACAAGCTCTTGAACAAGAACACACCATTCAATCTTGTGTTTGGTACAAAAATATTTCTTCTAGTGGAATTCTTTGTTCCTTATCTTTACATTATGTATGTTTGTCATTTAGATGATGAATCATCATTGAAAGCATGCTTTGATGCATTATTTTAGCTAGACGAGACTTAATTTATCACACAGTAGAGTCAGGTAGTGGAGAAATGCAAATAGAAAGCATGACACAATCACCATCTGAAGAACAAGACTTTTGCTCCTAGCATGCAAGTCTTAGTATATAAATCCAAGTTTGTGTGCCATTCCAAAAATATTTGTGTACACTAGGATGGCCCCTTCATCATTCATAGTATATATCCCTCCATTGCATGTAGGTTAACGTGGCTAGGTGGCCGATTCCTTCTTGGCCATTTTAATGGTAGTCAGTGGAGACTGTACTTTTTTCAATAGTCTTTACTTTTTGTAATAATAAGGCATATGCCATTAGGTTAGTATGGGATTTACATTGTTCTTAATAAAATGTATCACTATTTGTGTACTATTGAGTAGTTTCAGAGTCAAGACTTTGGTTTTATACTTATTTATATTATCGTGGAGGACCACAAACAACTTTCAATGTGGGGTAGGGGTGTTACATCTATGGATCACTAGGATATGGTCAATGGGAATACACGAGGGAGAAAAGACACGTAAGTATAAATACATATGGGAAAAAGGTTACATAGAATGTGGTGCATAACCACAAGACATATGAGGTAAATAAAGCTTCCCACCTTTGGTATGGATAATATGAAAATTATTTATAGTTGTCATGCACATCAGGAAAAGTAAAGGAAGGGACATGCAATAAATACAAAAAGAGTAATGGTAATGGCAAGTGTGCCAAAATCACATCATGGTAATACCATTATTCACCTTTATTATGTGAAGTGATGGTAGAGGTTAGGATGGTAAATGAAAGTTACCCATTTGATCCTATAAAAGGTTAAGTAGGGGTCATTTCACTTTTTACTATTGCTACGATTATGAACTCATAGAGATGAAGAAACATATTTAAGATATTTCAGAATGATTTTCAAACTTCTAGATGAGTATAAAGTGATAGATTCAGGTTATTTTAAAGTCTTATAGAGTGTATTAGTTGAGGGGAACATATAGTGTTAAGAGAGTTGTAAACAAGCATGGATTTTTTAGAGTTGTAGGTTACATAGGTTAACATCTACCATTATAGGACATTGAATTAGGAGAGCTAAAGTAAGTTAAATAAACAACCACATATTCCTTTGGGAATATTGGATGGTCATAACTTAACCTTCAAGCTTTATAAAGGGTGAGTGGCCAAATAAAAAGGCCCAACAAAGTGAAGCATTGTTTGTGATTCTAGAGGAAGAAGAGTTGAGTGTGGGAAGTGACACTATTTTGATCATAAAAGAAGCACCTGAAGAATTTTGAGAATTTCTAGGAGATAGAGATAGAAATGGCATGCTAGGTGAAGAAGAAATTTATTGCTCCCCATCGACCCCTATTAATGATTAAAGAGATGTAGTACTTGGAGGTGGTACTATGTGTAGAAAATTGTATGTCTAATGTGTAGACTTGTAATGTATTTGATTATAATCATCATCATCCTGGAAATGAATTATATCCACAATGTAACTATAGGGTAGAGCACCATAACACTAGGAGTGAATTAAATGATGATAGCCTCTTCCAACTATTCAATATTCCTTTAGAAATCTAATTGAAGTGGTGAATTTTTTGATCTCATGGGTGTAAAAGGATTATATCTATTTTTTTTGGTAATGGATGAGAAATATAGTATAAAAAATCAAAAAAGTCATAGAGTTGTAGTGTTTAGGGCTGGACCTTGCCTATGACTTGGAGGACCAGGATGAGATAGAGAATATTGCCATGGCACTTGAATACCAAAAACAAGGCCATGTCATGCACATCATGAGTCTCCAATATCCCACCTTCAGAATGGTTGTGCATATCATAATGACTAAGGTTAGAGGTGGAGATAGATGGAAAAGGATAGATATAGACCACCTTTATGTTTTTCATTAGGTCACTAAGAGGCTAAAGTATAACTAGGCATAATAATTCACTACCAAAATTATAGAAGATAGAAAAAAATCCCATTGGTTACCCAACCAAAGGTTCACATGGGGTGCGTTCTTATTGTTGATGGTATTCGATGAGATTAGTGTACTTGACTACACCTTTAGAGAGCTGAAATGGGTATACCAACCTAAGAATAAGTCCTTCATGGAGTGTTACAAGGAATTTAATTACCCTAGAACAATCACCTTGTACCATAAATTTAAAATGAAGGGATGGTACAATGGGATAAAGGAAGCCTTTGGGAAGGTGTGGTGCATTCTAAAGGACTTACATACATAGGTTAGATACCAGGCTAGGTTTGATGTTAAATAACATTTATTTCTTATAGACATTTAGATGGATCCCTCTAAGTAGTTATCTACTTTTCTCAAGATACCATATGATTTCATGGTGTGATACTTTGTGAATGGTATTAACCAAATATATGATGCACATCTGGGGAAAATTTCCACAAAAAATATTAACTCAGAGACTCATAACCTCTAATAACTAAATATATATCCTAACATAAAATCATATAGGGAAAAGATGGAGTTAGATAGAAATAACATTAAAGTTATACAAAATTTGGTGGGTAATTCAACTCATTTTTTATTCTACATGTTGAAACCCAATAAGAAATATTCAGGGAACACAAAGCATGAAAGAGAAAAACTCCATCAAAAAATAGAATGATAAAAGAAGCAAATCACCTAGGGCACAATGATAGCATAAGTACTCAGCTAGGAACCTTCAAAAAGGCAAATGACTACCCAATTACCACCAAAGAATAACTCCCTAGTTATTCAACTTGAAGGCTCAAAGCCAACAAAACAAAATATTCCCTTAGAATAATAGATGGTGGCACTTAAGGATGGTGACATGGAAGAGCAAATAGAGATTCCATAAGGGAACCTAAAAAGAGTTTTTATAAAATAATAACAAGTCAATCTAAACTTTGAGATGACACCTTCATTAATTCAGCATGAAGAGACCACCCTCAAGGAGGCACAAATTAAAGATGATGATATAATTGGTGAAGAGAGGGATGGTTTTAAAATGGTTTTGGGAATGAGTGGGCTTAAAATAGTGATTACTTACCAAGGTGAAGACATGGATGTTGAGATACTTGAGCGAGATACCTTGAAGAGGAAGGATCCAGTTGATGACTCTATTCTAAGAATAGAAAAGGCTGATATAACCATGACCTACTAGAAGGGAGTGCCTAAAAAGATTTTATATATGTATTCTCATTTATCATAGTAGGATGCATCTGATCAGACTTGATGGGAGATGCCATTCTTCCTTGATATGTATAAAAAATAATGTTAATTTGAGATACCCTTTGATAGTCCTATAATAGATATAAAAACATTGACACTCCTCGATATCCTTTAGGTATATCCATGATAATTTACCCTTATAAAAGCTAGCATGACACTCTTAAAATTATCACTTGAGGTCACATGGTAGAATGCCTTTGTAGATTTCAATGCATAATAGGCCCATAATAAACATGTTGAGATGATGGTGATGTATAATAATTAGGTCATAGCGAATATGAAGCTAGAGGAAGAGTTGGTTGAGATTAAGTGCCACTTAGAAGTAGATAATTTCCAAAGTAAAAACATTAAACATTTGTAAGGTAATTTTGAGCCAAGAACTAGTGCTCGTAGATAGAGTAACCCTATCCAGTGAGGTAATTTATAAGTTGGAAACCTTGTTGGATATCTTATTAAAATGATACAAAGAAAACCATAGCCCTTGGGATGAATAAACTTAGGAAATAGATCAATTCATGAAACCTATGGAGGTGTGCAAAAGAGTCTTACACTAATTTGGAAATACTATTACCATTTAAGATGGGGTTTTTGAAAAGTTGGTGCAACCCAACAAGATTTTTGAAGCTTGATTTTAGGAAGAAGATCTTCAGTTAATATAGTTGGTTAATAATGCCTTACTAATAAAAGACTACTCAGAGTATGCCAAAAAATTTAAATATGTAAAGACCATGGAAGAAATAGTAAGTGGCCATAGATAAGAAATAAATTCAAACTTCATGGCACTCTGAGGATAGGTTTTTATTGATGTCACTATGTTTGAGGGTGTTCATAAGGATGCTTTCACATCCATTGAACATTTGGTAAAAAAATTAGGTGAGTGTCTTGACCAACTTAAGGAGACCAAGAAGTTAAAAGTTACAATTGAAGAAATAATGACTAAGCTAATAAACACCTTAACACATTGGGAAGGTGTCAAGAAGTAGATCAAGAATATTGGCCCAAAGTTTTAAGTGGAGTTTGAGACCAATGCTTAGTCTAATATGGACTAATGGCATAGTTTGGGGTGATGTTGGAACTCAAATTTTAGCTAAGTCCTTTTTGGAATAATCAATTTGAAGAGGCACGATGCAAAAGACCATGACATAGGAGTCCATGGTGTAGGAGGACCAAGTCAAAATATATGTTCATAATAAATGGATAAACCAATAATAAAGGACTCATAACTTAGTGGAAGACTTGGGAAGCATGAGAGAAGTAGGATTTAGTTAGGGAGGGATTCATAGGGATGAAAGAGACTAAATCAAGCATGAATCTAGCACTAGCCTATAAGAAGATAGGTGCTCAGAGACGAGGATCCAACACTAAAGAGAGAATATAGGGGAACAAAGGCCTATGTCCTTAGGAAATAAATGTAATTATCCACCATGACTCAAGTGTGTTGATGATCATTGGTGAGTCATTATGAGTGTAATTATGACTATAACTACTTGGTTGGGGAAAATCAAGTATAAATACCCCTAAATATAACTTTGTAAGGTTGTTGTTCATGTGATTTAGTGTATTATTGTTGACATTATTTTTATTGTACTCAAATAATAGTGATATTTATACAAGTGAGTTTAACTACACAATTAAATTATGTAATCTTTGAATCACTTATCAATATGATGAATGGAACCTGTGTTACCTTGATATTTTTATCTGGATGACTATAGATATAATGCTATTGGTTATCTTGTATGCTTTTTTTAGTTAATTGAGTTTAGATTCATAGTTACCATTTATTTATTTTTATTTTTGATCATTGAGTAATGCATATGTGTTTGAGTGCCCTTGTATGTTAGTACCCCCTTGCATGATAAAACCAAAGGGAATCCATCCCTTGCTACATGATTTGGGTGAGCATGCAAAAATTCATTCTTACATGAAATGCCAACACACTAACACATTGGGTTTTTAGTCACTTTGACATGTACCTAAGGAAAGTTATGCTTAAGTAAATAAAATAACCCAAATAATAAATTTATTAATAGTGGTTCCCATGACATTGACAAGAGACAAGGATTCTACCCATTTAGTAAAATAATTAATAGAAAAAATGACAAAAACATGACCATCTTGTGGCTAAGGTAATTTACCAATGAGATCTAATCCCCACATGGATAATGTATAAGGAGACTCCACAATTTGGAGTTCATCTGGTAGTGAATGGATTAAATCATCATGAAGTTGGTAAGGATTACACTTTTTGGCAAAATTAATAGCATCCTTCTCTAAAGTAGGCCAAAATTATCGCATTCATAAGCATTTGCACATTGTAGCATGTATACTATAGTGACCACCACAAATTCCCCCATGTGCTTATTTGAGGAGAGGAGGAACCTATTCTTGCATCACACATCGAAGTAGGGTACCTTCTACATTATGAAAATAAAGGGTGTTATATCAAAAGACATAGTTAAAGTCTTGTTTATGTATTCTATTATTTTCATGAGAATCTATGTCTAGAGGATATGTTTCATGTTTTAGGAATTGGATGATGTTTTTGTACCATGGGATTTGTCAAATAGTGATAACCTTAATATGACAAATGAGGAAATCATTTATTTTTATAGAATGGTGATTTTATTTTTTGGATAAGAAATTGGGAATCATTAATTAATTGATGAAAATCAAATAGGGTTTTTGAAGAAGCAAGAGATCAACTATGGAATTTTGATCAATTAGAATTGGATCAATGGTAAGAGAAGCAAACTCTTTTTCAAGTGTGGTTTCCCTTTAATGATAAGCAACTAGATTTTTTCTTTTACATTGATTATCACCATTAACCTAGTGGTAGATAAGTTTTGAGTCACCTAGAGTGTGTAGATATGGGATAACCAAGTCAAGTGATACTTTCATACCTAAGATGAGAGCTTCATATTCAGCCATGTTATTAGTAACATCAAAGGTTAACCTAAATTACAAAGGAATGATATTACCATTTGGGTTTATTTGGATACAAATTATCCCAGCTCCTTGGAGGCATTTGATGCCATTAAAGTGGAGGCTTTAGGTGCCTTTATGAAAATCATTGGTAATTTTATTGATATCTTCAATAACTATTTTGGATTTAGTAGTATTAGGAATGAGATTGGTATCTTCTTGATTATTTGCCTCTAAATCAGTTGTGAAATTATGGAAATAATTTTTAAGGGAGATAGCCTATTTAAGACCTTCAATATAAATAATTTTTTCATTGGGGAGATTATCTTGAAGGTGATTAGTAGTTGGTATAGGTTCTATTGCAAGTTGGTTAGTAATAACTTGCCCTTTGAAAATTTTTTATGTAATAATTCTAAGGTTAAATTACATCAAGAAGATAATCCATTTTCCAATTCTATCTCTAGGTAAGAATGCTTTGGAGAAGAAATGATAAAGTGGATTAGAGTGGACAATGACATAAGTGGTTTGATAAAGCATATAGTGATAGAGCTTTATAGTTGTGAATTACATATCAAGGAAATCACATTTTACTTTAGTATAACATTTTTTGTAGTCAATGAGGACTCAACTAATATAGTAAATAGTGTGTTCTCTATCAGTATCATCTTTTTGGGAAAGCATTGCCCTGATTGATATAGGAGTAGAATAGGTGTCTACAATTAAAGTATGATCATTAGAAAGTGGTCAAAGAGTAGGAGGATGGAGTAAAGATTATTTCATGTTATCAAAATATTTCTAGCATGAATCTATCCATTCTAGAGCATTACCTTTTTTTATAAGGGAATTAACACAATAGATATGTTAAGCCATTTTTGTTAGGGTGTGGAGCTAAAAGCTTCACCTTGATGCAAACAGAAGGAGGATGTTGAGTATGCAGTCATCGACGTTGATAGGCCACAATCAACGTCGATCAGGGATCAGTGTACAGCAACCAACATCGACAAAGATCAGCCAGCGTTGGTCACCTCTAGGAAGATAGGGACCGACGTCAGTCACCTATGGCAGTTCCAGAACTGCGATTGGCGAACAATTAGTTAAGTGAATAGGTAGTTTACATGATGAAGACCAGTTCGAGTCTTGAGCTACAAGTCTAATCATTGTATGCATGAGATCTATATAATAGACTCATGGGCTGTATTGTTAAGTGGAGAACTTGTAGAACCTAAGTGTAGAACTTGGAGAGTTCTTCTCATGGTGGAATCAAGTAGGATTCCTCATGTATGTCAGATCAGGTTTGATATGTAGGGTGTTGCAGAATCATGGTGGAGATCTACATGTGATAAGTAAGATCAGGTTGGTCTATAGGGGTGTGTGTATGCGAGGGTCAAAAGGAGATTGGAGAGGGAGCAAGATCCAAGGTGATAACAATACATCAAGGAGCAGGATCATGGCGAGATCTACTTGGAGTACTGGTTTGTACTCGATTGTACAGGCAGTACAATGAGGTGAACAATAGCTTGTGTTAGCTATGTGTTATGACCTATGAGAGAAGATTACTCTGGAGGGAAGATTACTAGGAGCCCTTGTGGAGGAAGCCTCACAGAGGTGGAAGAAGAGTGTGATCTCTTTATTTTAATTTCCTTTGTAATGAGTTGAATACAATTGTGTGTTGCCTCTCATATTCTGTGCTATTTCTCATTGATAGTTATTTGTTCTTCTAGTTATTTCTGCAATCTTAAGTTGCTTATACAATGGTAATCATGTGTGCTCTTAATTCTGACAAGTTGTGTCAGAGCTTTGGGGAACTTCGGTCCTATCAAATGGTATTAGAGAGAGGTTGGATGTTCTCAAAGTGAGTTTGACTAATAGATGGCCCAGATCTGGTTGGTGGTTTTTTGATTATAGGATACTCATAGGGGTTTCTATTTGAGTGGGAGTATAATAATGACAGAAGAAGGTAAGTTGAGAATGGAGATATTCAGACACAGGTGTAGCACCACAGGGTGTGTGGTGGGTTGTCTTCAAGTGGGAGCTTGAAGAGGAATACAAGCCAGGATGCAGATTAGACAAAGTACTGGTATGGGTACAGGTGTAGCTATTTATCTCCAAGTGGGAGATTGTTAGGGTGTGGAGCTAAAAGCTTCACCTTGATGCAAATAGAAGGAGGATGCTGAGTATGCAGTCACTGGCATTGACAGGCCACAACTGACATTGCTCAGGGATCAGTATATAACAACCGACATTAGGAGAGATCAGCTAGCATCGGTCACCTCTAAGAAGATAGGGACTGATGTCAGTCACCTGTGGTGGTTCCAAAATTGCTATTGATGAACAGTCAGTTAAGTGAATGGGTAGTTTGCATGATGAAGACCAGTTCGAGTCTTGAGCCACAAGTCTAATCATTGTATGCATGAGATCTATATAATAGACTCATAGGATGTATTGTTAAGTGGAGAACTTGTAAAACCTAAGTGTAGAACTTGGAGAGTTCTTCCCATGGTGGAATCAAGTAGGAATCCTCATGTATGTAAGATCAAGTTTGATATGCAGGGTGTTGTAGGATCATGGTGGAGATCTACATGTGATAAGTAAGATCAGGTCGGTTTGCAGGGGTGTGTGTATGCGAAGGTCAAAAGGAGATCGGTAGGGGAGCAAGATCCAAGGTGACAATAATACATCAAGGAGCAAGATCATGGTGAGATCTACTTGGAGTACCAGTTTGTACTCGATTGTATAGGCAGTACAATGAGGTGAACAACAACTTGTGTTAGCTATGTGTTGTGACCTATGAGAGAAGATTACTCTGGAGGGAAGATTACTGGGAGCCCTTGAGGAGGAAGCCTCATAGAGGTGGAAGAAGAGTGTGATCTCTTTATTGTAATTTCCTTTGTAATGAGTTTAATACAATTGTGTGTTGCCTCTCATATTCTGTGCTATTTCTCATTGATAGTTATTTGTTCTTCTGGTTATTTCCACAATCTTAAGTTACTTATACAATGGTAATCATGTGTGCTCTTAATTCTGACAAGTTGTGTTAGAGCTTTGGGGAACTTTGGTCCTATCAATTTTTAGGATGAACCATCAAATTACCCCAAGCTTTCCAAGGTAAGTGTAAATGTTAGGAATGGAATGAGGAATGGGCATGTTAACTATAGCATTAATTTTGGTGGGATCGACATTAATGCCACAAAAAGATAATATGAACACTACAAGTTTACAAGATATTACACCAAAGACACTTATATGGGTTAAGTCTAACTTTATATTTGATTAATTGATTAAAAATGATAGCTATATCAGTGATGTGTGTTATGTGACTTTTAGATTTTGTAATGAGGTTGTCAACATAGGTTTTCACAATCTTATGTATAAGATCATGGAAAATGTGAGTCATGGCATGTTGATAAGCTAACATTTATAATGCTGAAAGACATTTTCATGTAGAAATAGGTTTCCCATTTCATAGTAAATGTTGTTTTGTGTTGATCTTCAGGTGTAACGTGAATTTTATTATATCTTGAAGAACTATCCATAAGTGACAACATTTAATATCCAATAGTTGAATCTATGATGTAATTATTTAAGGTAAAAGGAAATTATATTTGGACAAGTGAGGTTAAAATTACAAAAATTGATGCATATGAAAATGACCATGGTGACTTTTTTATGAATGGGAATGATGTTTGATACTCATTGAAAATAGTCAAAAGGTTTAATAAACTTAGCATACAAAATTTTGATAGTTTCTTTATGGCCTAAGGTGGAAAATTTGAGGGACTTTCTTTTTTTGTTTTTTAAGATGGGTTTTGCATTTGGGTAAGTGATGGTGTTATGTACAATGATACTAGGGTCAATACTTGACATATCCTCATATAGAAAAGAAAAGGTTTTGTGATACTTATCAAAGAATAAGCTAAAGTTTTCATTTACTATTTGTGTGAGTTCTTTAGAGACAGTGATGGGTCTAGGACATGATGGTGTACCATATTCTATTCTTATTATTTTATCAATAAGCATAACATTTCCATATTAGAAATGATATAGAGAAATAGGAAGGGAAGAAATAGGATTTATTTTAGGGTCCACACTAGAAATGAAGTTATTAAAATGAGGATATTTTCATTTGAAGTTTCTAAGTTTATGATGTTGCAATGGAAGTTGAGGTTATCTAGCATGGAGTAACTCAAGTATGAATTCATTACTAGGAAACATGGGTAGGGGTTCATAGTATTGCACATATACTTCTAGATCAATGATTTTATGACCATGGAAATCATAATCATAATGTATTTATCATATATATATGGATTTACCTAAAGGGATATTTTGGGTGTAGGTAGAATTATTGGTTATGGTTGACTGGAGTCAACCAAATTATTAATAGGTGTATTAGGTTGTGTTTAAGATGGTGGTTTAAATGAAGTGAGGTAGATAACCTCATTGGTATCTATAGGATTATGGGAAGGAATGAAAGTTGTTATATTGGTTGGTGATATAGAAGGTATACATTATTTTAAATTTTTGAATTCTCTAAAGGTAATATTTGTTCAACTATCCAAGGTGTATCAAGAAGTGAATGATTAATGGGAGATGCATGACATTCACCTAGATCACTAAATTTTTGAGGCCACATTGTTAAGAAGAATTTGAAAAACTCTTGACACTCCATATTCATTACATGTGAAGTCATCTTCTTTGTAAGAATCTTCATTTACATTACATGGAGGAGGTAGTTCAATGATCTCATCAACTAGAGGGATGGTATGATCATGTGGTAACAAAGAAGGAGGAAGCCACTTTGAAATATAAGGAGGTAATTTATTAGTAATGAAAGTGTTTTGTAAGTCATTTATTTCATCATCATTATAATTGATAATAGTGACCTATAAATCTAGATTCATGTTAATGAATTTAGGTAAAGGTGTAGTATTAATTTGTGGAATGTTAGAATCTAAGATTGAGATTTGGGGTTGGGTAGTTGAATACTCCATGGATTAAGATCAGATTCATGTTTATAAAATTTGCCATTATGGATGAATTTGATGCATTGACTACCTGAGGAGGTAATATCATAATTCATACAAAATGATGAAAGTTTCTTTATGGCATAAGGTGGAAAATTTGAGGGAAAAATTTGTTTTTTTGGTTAGATGGGTTTTGTATCTGGGTAAGTGATGGTGTTATGTACAATGATACTAGGGTCAATACTTGATATATCCTCATATAGACAAGAAAACGTTTTGTGATACTTATAAAATAATAAGCTAAAATTTTCATTTACTATTTGTGTGAGTTCTTTAGAGATAGTGATGGGTCTAGGACATGATGGTGTACCATATTCTATTCTTATTATTTTATCAATAAGCATAGCATTTCCATATTAGAAATGATATAGAGAAATAGGAAGGGAAGAAATAGGATTTATTTTAAGGTCCACACTAGAAATGAAGTTATTAAAATGAGGATATTTTCATTTGAAGTTTCTAATTTTATGACGTTGCAATGGAAGTTGAGGTTATCTAGCACGGAGTAACTCAAGTATGAATTCATTACTAGGAAGCATGGGTAAGGGTTCATAGTATTGCACATATACTTACAGATCAATGATTTTATTACCATGGAAATCATATTCATAATGTATTTATCATACGTCTATGGATTTAACATAAAGGGGTATTTTGGGTGTAGGTGGAATTATTGGTTAAGGTTGATTGGAGTCAACCAAATTATTAATAGGTATATTAGGTTGTGTTTAAGATGGTGGTTTAAATGAAGTGAGGTGGATAACCTCATTGGTATCTATAGGATTATGGGATGGAATGAAAGTTGTTAGATTGGTTGGTGATATAGAAGGTATAAATTATTTTAAATTTTTGAATTCTCTAGAGGTAATATTTGTTCAACTATCCAAGGGGTATCGAGCAGTGAATGATTAATGGGAGATGCATGACATTTAGGTTATGATTAAATATCAGTTAATATATGAATGGTATGGACATCATAGTTAAAATCATGTATTTTGGATAAGGTTTGTTGATAGTGTTGTACATCTAAGTCCCACGATTGAGCTTAATCCATGATATATTTATCATCTTAAGTGTGGGAAATAATACATGAATTTGTCTCTAGAGAAGCATCAGAAGTAGATACACCTAGATCACTATTTTTTTGAGGCCACATTGTTAAAAAGAATTTGAAAAGCTCTTTACACTCCATATTTATTACATGTGAAGTCATCTTCTTTATAAGAATCTTCATTTACATTACATGGAGGAGGTAGTTCAATGATCTCATAAACTAGAGGGATGGTATGATCATGTGGTAACAAAGAAGGAGGAATCCACTTTGAAATATAAGGAGGTAATTTATTAGTAATGAAAGTGTTTTGTAAGTCATTTAGTTCATCATCATTAGAATTGATAATAGTGACCTATAAATCTAGATTCATGTTAATGAATTTAGGTAAAGGTGCAGTATTAATTTGTGGAATGGTTAGAATCTAATACTGAGATTTGGGGTTGGGTAGTTGAATACTCCATGGATTAAGATCAGATTCATGTTTATAAAATTTAACATTATGGATGAATTTGATGCATTGACTACTTGAGGAGGTAATATCATAATTCATACAAAATTATGATAGTTTCTTTATGGCATAAGGTGGAAAATTTGAGGGAAAAATTTTGTTTTTTTTGTTAGATGGGTTTTACATCTGGGTAAGTGATGGTGTTATGTATAATGATACTAGGGTCAATACTTGACATATTCTCATATAAACAAGAAAAGGTTTTGTGATACTTATCAAAGAATAAGATAAAGTTTTCATTTACTATTTGTGTGAGTTCTTTAGAGACAGTGATGGGTCTAGGACATGATGGTGTACCATATTCTATTCTTATTATTTTATCAATAAGCATAACATTTCCATATTAGAAATGATATAGAGAAATAGGAAGGGAAGAAATAGGATTTATTTTAGGGTCCACACTATAAATGAAGTTATTAAAATGAGGATATTTTCATTTAAAGTTTCTAAGTTTATGATGTTGCATTGGAAGTTGAGGTTATCTAGCACAAAGTAACTCAAGTATGAATTCATTACTAGGAAGCATGGGTAAGGGTTCATAGTATTACACATATACTTCCAAATCAATAATTTTATTACCATGGAAATCATATTAATAATGTATTTATCATACATCTATGGATTTAACATAAAGGGATATTTTGGGTGTAGGTGGAATTATTGGTTAAGGTTGACTGGAGTCAACCAAATTATTAATAGGTGTATTAGGTTGTGTTTAAGATGGTGGTTTAAATGAAGTGAGGTGGATAACCTCATTGGTATCTATAGGATTATGGGATTGAATGAAAGTTGTTATATTGGTTGGTGATATAGAAGGTATAAATTATTTTAAAATTTTAAATTCTCTAGAGGTAATATTTGTTCAACTATCCAAGGTGTATCGAGAAGTGAATGATTAATGGGAGATGCATGAAATTTAGGTTATGATTAAATATCAGTTGATATATGAATGGTATGGACATCATAGTTGAAATCATGTATTTTGGATAAGGTTTGTTGATAGTGTTGTACATCCAAGTCCCACGATTGAGCTTATTCCATGATATATTTATCATCTTAAGTGTGGGAAATAATACATGAATTTGTCTCTAGAGAAGCATCAGAAGTAGATACACCTAGATCACTAAATTTTTGAGTTTACATTGTTAAAAAGAATTTGAAAAAATCTTGACACTCCATATTCATTACATGTGAATTCATCTTCTTTGTAAGAATCTTCATTTACATTACATGGAGGAGGTAGTTCAATGATCTCATCAACTAGAGGGATGGTATGATCATGTGGTAACAAAGAAGGAGGAAGCCACTTTGAAATATAAGGAGGTAATTTATTAGTAATGAAAGTGTTTTGTAAGTCATTTATTTCATCATCATTATAATTGATAATAGTGACCTATAAATCTAGATTCATGTTAATGAATTTAGGTAAAGGTGCAATATTAATTTTTGGAGTGGTTAGAATCTAATACTGAGATTTGGGGTTGGGTAGTTGAATACTCCATGGATTAAGATCAGATTAATGTTTATAAAATTTTCCATTATGGATGAATTTGATGCATTGACTACCTGAGGAGGTAATATCACTCATGCAATGTGTCCATAGATAACCTTGGAGTATATTATATGATAGAGGCAAGTCAAGGACCATAAGCTTCGTATGTATGGTCTTGGGTCCAATAGTGAAGGGGAAATAAATACAACCAAGTGGTTTTCTATTTTTTTAATCAAATCATCAACATGTGAGAGGATTTTTATTAAGTTGATCTTTAGTATACCCAAGTTGCTGAATTAACCAAAGGGAAGTAACATTAATTACCAACCATTCATTAACTAAATTTTTTATAATAAGGGTAGTATTTATTGTGATTTTAATGAAAAGAGGTAGATTGTCAATAATAATTTCATCATTAATCATATCTTATTCAAATAATTATATAAAAGGTTTAGAAGTACAAATAGTTTCAATAATATGTACTTCTATCAGTGCAAGATCTTGAATAGGTTGTTCTACTTCAAGGGAAAGTGGTACTTCAACATCTTGTAATTATTGCATTAAGAATTTGTGGTGATAAGGAGAAGTACAAATAACTCTATGAGTGGTATTTTATAAGGCATGGATTTTTAATCTTCTAAGAAATTCCAATGATATTTAAAAGATGAAGAACCAGCATGAGGCTTGAAGGGTAAAATGTTTTTGGTAATAAGAGAGGTAATTTGAGGTTCTGGTTGTGGAAGTGTTTTCTCATTTATGTTATAAGGTATGGTAGTGTTAGTGTTTTCTTTAATAAGTGTGAAATAGATCTGATCCATCAATATCATTGGTTAGGGTAATTGAGACCATATTATAGTGCAAAGATAAGGGGTGAGAGAAAGTGCACCAAGAGTGAGAATACTCTTGGGTAGTAAGGGTAGGAATGAAAGAACATCCCATATATCATATAAATGGATTAAGATTGTCCAAAAATATTTTGGTAGGGGATTTCATGATGTTTGGAATAAGAATATGAAATCAGAGAGCAAAGGTGAAAAGCTAGAGTAAAATTGGCTAGATATAGAATAATATCAACCAAGAGGTATAGAGTTAACCATGCCAATAGAGTTTGGAGGGAAGGGAAATAAATTTTTTTACAAAAGGAAATAGTTAGATCAGTTGACTATGCTATGTTGGGAAGCACTAGAGACTAACCTATGAGAGACTGGATTGAATAGAATGACCATGTTCTATGGAAAATAAAGACTATATGATACAAAATCAAGTGGGTTGATTTTATTATAAGGATGAAAATATATTTTGATAGTTATCACTCTAGATAATATTATGTCATTTTGTGAATATTTGAAATAAACACACATGTAACTAGGTCAATCATGAATAAAATAACAAAAATATAAATGCTAATCTATGTGGTCATTCATGAATGTTTTAAATTATAAATTTTAGAAATAAATGTGATAGATAATTGGCTATAAAAAAGAAAAAATGCAATCTAAGGATGGTTTTAGGTAGTTAATGCTAAAAGTAATTTGAATTGGAAATGGTACTAGCTTGGTATTTAGGCCTACCCCCTCACTTCACAATCCCTTAGCAATGAGGGTGTTGGGTGCTTTGTCAATATATACCATCAACCCTGTATTTATACCTAACTAGAAAACTAAGTCAATTTCCCCTTTGGTGATAAAATCCAAGTCGGTAGACCTTGGGTAGAATTTGTTTAATGTTATTCGACATTATGTGGTTTAGAAGTGTGTGAATAAAATAAAAAAATAATGTGACTAAATTGATAAATCAAAACTTCCTATTTAGTCTATGTGTGCTACTCTAAGCAAGCAAGTCACAAAATGAAAAGTGAATTTATTACTAAAAAAATGAGTTAATTCCTTTGCTTGAAGAGTACAAGGTTAATTCAAATGACCAAGTATGAAAATAGTACAAAACAAAATCAACTAGGTTGGTTCTATCTGTTGAAGTAAGAGATATAAAACCATAGTTTAACGAGTCGAATGAGTCTCCTAGGTAAGAAAACAAGCTATTGAATTATGTTAATCTAGTTTACCTAGTTTTTTATAGAGTTACATTTTTATAGACTAAAAATTGTGAGAAATAGGATTGTAATGAGGGAAAGAAATTATTAAGATGGTGAGAATGAACCTGGTAATTTTAAATCTACTAAAATTATTGTTTTTATAATGTGTCATCTAGATGAAGATTTTCAACCTGCTAACATAGTCAACTAAGTTTGAAAACCTATATGTAAATCAATGAACTGAGTCAAGCTAATTGATCTAATCACATATGGTTAAAGATGACCTACACAAAGAAATATAGAGTCAATCAGAGTGAGTGTGTGTTAAACCTACACATATAATTTTAGATTAAGTTGATAGATTTTATCAAATGATGTAAACATTAAATAAATAATAAATGATAATAAATGAAGGTGTCAAATAAACCCTACAAGTATTAGTTCATGTCAAATTCACCATAATGTATACAAGAGAAATTTAAACTAATCTATAAATAAATCTTAGCTTAGAGAAGATAAATCACACTATTCCTTCTACTTATTGGTATATTTAGACAATCAGGGTCATGACCAATATGGATCCACTAGACCTAACTAAGGAGTCTATTACCGCACAATATCACTAGATAGGGTTCCAAAGCCTCTAGTCAAAAACTACCACATAAAAACCCTAGCTAGGTCATATGTTTTCTTAACAAAGTAAGTGGCAAAGTAAAATAAATCTAATATAGTTCTCACCAAAGCTTGTGGCACAAAATGGGGGTAATAAACATAAAATTAAACATGCATATAATAAATCTAATCAAGTCAATATAGATATAATCCTAATGCATGGAGAGATAAATACATTGAAAATCCATTACTTATGCTACTTATATATAATAAAATAGAGGAGTAAAAGTTAGAAATACTTTCCTTAAAGATAAACCCATCGAGACTCAATCTCTCCCTTGGTTAATGGTGCTTTGCAAGAGGTTATTGTGGTTTATTAGGATCACTTAGATAGGCCAAATATAGGCTATATGAGTTTTATGTATCTAAGACAATTTTCATAATACAATATTATTCTCTCCAGGTGTAAAACCTAAGCAATGATTCAAGTAGAATGGTGGAAGAATAGATTGTAAAGAAACTTAAATGATTGATTAAATTCATCTCTCTTTAATGAAAATGGTGAAAAGGATGTGTTTATATAGTCAGATCTAACCCTAAATTATTTCAAAGTTTAATCTGATAGAGTTTGACCAATTGACCATGTTTTTTAATAAATAAAGTAGTTAGGTCCCTGACTAGGTTGATTGGGGCCAAACTAATCCCGTAACATGCTTAATTTTAAGAACAGGTTCAGCCTAGGCTGAATTTATTTGGTAAATGACAAAAATAGGTTTTATC
This sequence comes from Torreya grandis, assembly GCA_037957365.1. NCBI lineage: Eukaryota > Viridiplantae > Streptophyta > Pinopsida > Cupressales > Taxaceae > Torreya > Torreya grandis. Next base: position 3,700,352 of record JARHVA010000223.1, on the reverse strand, counting down.
TTAGGTAGCGGCTATTTGAGGTAGTTAATTACTTGGAGGAGTGTGTAAGGGAGGTGTCAAAGCATAGGGAAATGTATAAGAGAGGTTTTTGTTGGTTTCAAGTGGTGGTATAGGTAACAACAATTTGTGAATCACTAATGACATAACCACCCCTTTCCCAGTACACCCTTTAAGGCAAGCACTTAGATAGATTGAATCTTGATGGGTTCCTACAAGAGAGAAAACATTAGTAATTGATAAATTTTAAAAATATTATGTGTATACAAAGTCTTCCTCTTTCCTAACATGGTTCTAGAGCTAAGAGCTTATTCCTAATATCATTAAGTTTAAAAGAGCTCACAAAAAGGTTACCGATACTATGATCTTCTAACATAGACCCTAAAAAACCCTTACCCAAATGGTACAACCCAAACAAATTCTATTGGTGGCATGGTAATGTGGGACACTCAAATGAAAATTATCATAATATCAAAACAACTACCTATGAGTTCATGCTAGGCACAAAATTTGATCATGGATATAACACAAGATAAATATATCAAGAGCATTCTTATGAATAACAAAAAAAACAACAAACTAATAATTCTCTAAAGCCCATATTGAAACATTTCCTCTTCAAACTATTAACAACCTCGAGCAGATAATCAATGAACCTATGGGATCAATTACAAACATAAAAGGAAACTAGCAAAAAAATATTATCAACTCATAATATATCAATGCATCAAAAGTAAAACATAGTCTCAACCTTGCTAATAAGGACCTTAATATTAAACCTAAGAGGCCTTTTGAAGAGGAGATGTAAATCAAAGGCACTACTACTAAATAAAGTAAAAATACCACCACAAGAGAGTATGAAAACTTGCCATCATTAAACCAAATAAAATATCTAACTAATCTATATATCTGCTCAATGTGATAGTTATTAAAGAGACAATAAGAAGAATAATGTTATAAGCAGGAAGTACTTTTTCAAAAGATTTAAAATATCCATACCACATATAGTAGATTTATTTACCTTTTAGTTATTGTTTTATTAATATTTTAATAAACCCACCCCCATAGCTCTGAATGAAAGAGTTAAATCAAAAGGAATCCCAAAATATCTAACAATTTTGTTATGGGTTCCCCATACCAATCCTAATGCAACACCTAACTGAAGGGGTTTGCACACAACTTGAAATAAATATTTATAAATAAGAATTTTCAATCTAGAGGGAACACACTAAAACTCTAACCTTATATTAAATCATTTAATATTTTATTCTAATAAGACATGATGTAATGAAGTGTCATCTACAAATTGGAATTTAATTAGATTGATTTAGTTGGAAAAAGAGATGCCTCTAATCAGTGGGCCAAGAGAAACATTCCTTGGTGACAAATTTAAGACTTTAAAAAGAATAAAAATAATTAAGGTGCTAAAGGGAAATATTATCTAATAGAGCTTTGCAACATAAAGGGATCAATTAATTATATATTCAGCTTAACTTGACTTGAAGCTTCTCTTAAAAAATAGTAATAACATCATGCAAAAGTTTGCACCAACACCAAGAATCCATATAATTATCTCAATAAATGGCTATTTAATTTCATCATATACTCTCTTAAAATTATAAAAATAGAATATTAAAAATATGCCATGTAGAATTGGACAAATTCATCCCTTCCCAGTTATTAATAACATTTTCATTAATATATCTTATTCATCCAACAAAATCAATTTGTGTTTTAGTAACAATGTTGTGAAGGAGATTATTAATCCTATTAGAAATAACTTTCTCATAAATGTTATATGAGACATTCAAAAATATTTACATGCATCTAAATTTTCACTTGGTTATCATCACAATCTTTAGGGATTAATTTAATCATGCACCTATTAATATAAACTCTCAAAGTTCCCATATTAATTTATTATTTATAAATCACAATATATATTTATCCATCAAATATTTCTCCTTTTATATAACTCAATAAGGAATCCATCATATCCAAATGATTTTTGATATTGAAAACAATCAATCACATTCAAGATTTCATCTAATTTGATTTCACCTTCTAGTTTAATTGACTCGATATTCAATTTATTAGGATTCATTATTGCACATATATATGCCTATCTCAATATCTTCTTAGGTTCCATCATATATAAATATCCCCATGTATAAATATACAAATTCCCTTCTAATTGTGAACAAGGAATTGACGTAGAGGGGATATTAATATCATGTTAGTCAAGAAATCAAATCAAAACAAACACACTAAAAACTAACACCTCTAGAATTGAAACTCAAATAACTAGATAAATACATAATTAAATTAAAAAATGAAAGAAAAATATGAGATTTTACCTTCTATGAGAGCAAGCTTTGTGAGTTGTACATAGAATGATGTGATCGGCTATGTGATCAAGAAATCTTTATCAATGAAGTTCCATTGCTCTACTTATCCTTATCACCTTGGTAATGTTTGTTGGATTTGGCTTGGCTTGGCTTAGTAAATTGGAATGGTAACACTACAATGAATCTTTTTGGAGGTATTTTTTCATAATAAAATTGCACATAAAAAGCTTAAAGATCAATGGGTGAGGCCTTCTATTTATAGCCTCCAAAGTTAACTCTAACCTAAGTGTAGTTAGGTTAGATATAACTATGGTTGAGTTTGAACTAATCCTAAGTGAGTTAAGGATGGGACATGTCATTAATATTTGGTATAGAGATACCATTTATTATGGCTCTCCATTTCTACATTTAAGGCATTTTAGGGAGATATTTTAATTCCTTGACTTTGAGGATGATGATGTCATCATGACCTCATATTTATTAAAATTTCCTTTTTACAAAATTTATTTTCACTAATTTCAAATGAAAAATTCACTTAAGAATTTAATTTAGTTTAATTAGTTGATTCATTCTACTTATCAATTTATCACTTTAGGAATTATTTAGGTGCCTTGCTTAATGGGTTTAAAGGCCAAACTACCAGTTATTAGGTCACAAGGTGACCCGGGATGAATTCATGAGAGGTTACTATTATGTATAGGGTAATACATAAAATAGGGATGCCTCAACATTATTATTATCACTAATGTTTGATGTGTAGACAAAATTGGGATGTTAAGTGATTTTTAGGCTTAATTTGCATTATTTGGTAGATATCAATATGAAGTTCAATTTGAAGCTAATTGTGGCCAAAATGAGGTGTCTATAGTTTACCCTTATTTGGGAAATAATTACAAGATATAGGCACAATAATGTATTCTCAAATAATTAAAAGGTCATTGATGCCTAATGCATTAGAAGGTGATGGATGAGCACTGGATGCCCCTTCAAAAACAAGGAAATTATGGGACCTAAAGGTAAAGGGGATGGAAAGGACTAATTTTTACAAAGGTAATTATAGTCAATGGCACAATGAGATGCCCTAGTAGGGAAAATAAAAATTATGATTTGCCCAAAGGTAGTTATAATCATCAACATAGTGAGTTGAAAAATAATGATTTGCCCAAAGGTGGTTGTAATCATTAGCAAAATGAAAAAGGCCCCAATTGGGTAGATAGATATAATGATTTACCCAAAGGTAGTTATAATAATTAGCACAATGAAAACATACCCTAGTAGGGCATATAAATGATAATGATTTTCTCAAAGGTAGTTATAATCATTAGCATCCAGGTAGATCAAAACACAATGATCTACCCAAAGGCTATTAGAATCATTGGAACTTTAGTTTGGGAAAATATGGAAAATTGGAAAAGGGGGTTTACTATTGAATCCATATTCATGATAAGCATGAATTTGAGACACTTGCTAGTATGGAGATACACATCCTAACTAATAAGGATTAAAATTCATTCATGATTTAATTACTCATTCATGATAAAATTCATTGTGCGAACAAGGAATTAACATAAAGGGGATATTAGTATTGTGTTAGTTAGGAAATAAAATAAAAACAAACACACTAAAAACTAGCACCTCTAGCCTTGACACTTAAGGAGCTAGAGAACTACATAATTAATTAACAAAACAAAAGTAAAAGAAGAAAATTTACCTTTTATGAGAGAAAGTGTTATGAGTTGGACATAAAATGATGTACTTGGCTATGTGATCAATAAAAAATTGTCATTGAATTTTCCTTGCTCCACTTCTCCTTGTCACCTTGGTAATGTTGGTTCACTTTGGCTTGGCTTGGTATAGTAAATTAGCATGGTAACACTACAATGAAGCTTTTTGGAGGTATTTTGGCATAATAACGTTATAAATAAAAAGCATAAAGATCAATGGATGAGGCCTTATATTTATAGACTCCAAATTTAACTCTAACCCAATTGTAGCTAGGATAGATTTAACCACAACTAAGTTCAAACTAACCCTAGGTGAGTTAAGGCTAACCCTAGTTGAGTTAAGGAGGGGACATATAATTAATATTGGGGATAGAGATCCCATTTATTAATCATGGATCACCATTTATGCATTTAAGGCATTTAGGGAGATATTTTAATTCCTTGACTTTGAGTTTGATGATGCCATCATGACCTCATATGTATTGAATTTTCCTTTTAAAAAAAATATTTTCACTGATTTCACATGGAAAATTTACTTAAGAATTTAATTTGGTTTAATTAGTTGTTTCATTTTTCTTATCATTTTAACACTTTAGGAATGATTTAAGTGCCCTTTTTAATGGGTTCAAATGCCAAACTACCAGTTATTAGGTCACAAGGTGACTGGGGATGAATCTATGAGAGGTTACTATTGACCAAATTTGACCCTAGTTAAATTAGTTAAAACCATATATATTCAAACTTCCTATAAGGAATTTCCAAGGTTATAAATATGTTTATTAGGGTCACTTAATGTGTTTCACTTTATTCATATGTGTTATTTGTCATATTTTGCCTTTATGTCACCTTTTCATCACTTTAGAGAAGTTTTACGTAATGTTCATAAAAGGACAAATGTAAAAGTGTTTTAGAATGTCCAAGGTGTTATTTTAGTGTTAGGAGTCAATTTTTTAACTAAAATAATGCAGGTTTGAAGTCCATCTAAGGAGATCACTATAAAATAGGTAGTTAAAGACAATTGTATGGATAAAAACAATCTACTTGGCACATGGGAAGGATCATAATTGTCCTTTTAGGTCCCATAATTATTTTTCCATGCATAATAAGTTATTATAAGTTCAAATTTGGCAAAAAATAGTTCACATTCTCCATCACTCTCTTAGACAAGGTCAAATAGGTCAACCAATCCATTCTTGGTATGTATAGTACAGGAGAAATTGAGATGAATGAATATGATGAGTGATAGTATACTTAATTAAATTAATTTTAATGGTAAGATTTTTATGTTTGGTGTATTATACTCTATGAACCATCACTAAGAAGTTTGATGACTCAAAACTACTTACTCATCCCCATAGCCTCTAGTTTTCTTATCTATTTATAATTGTCTAATGATTACAAGAGTTGTATGTGCTTCTCAGAGATGGTGTATCCTATTCATTATTTTTATAACATGGTTTTAAAGTGTGAAGATAAGGATATTGGTAAAAACATCTCACTATGCCATTAATGAATATCATTAAGGTTTCCATAGTTACAGAGTTCATGTATCTATAAGTAAACTAGGTTTAATGATAATATATTGTTTTCACTTCTTGAGTTCGTGAATGATATATAATTCCCATTAAAAGTATTGGATGTTAATGGAGATGAATCTCAAGACACAAAGTAAAGACCATAAATCTCTAATATACACACTTATTGTCATCTTTAGGTGTGTATAGAGGATTGTAATGCTGCTCAAAACCCAAGAAATAGATTATGTACATTTTCATGACTTGAATGGAAGTTCTCAAGTCACATACACCTCATATTTTTGGTTCTATAGTCAATTCAAACTTATAATCAACCAAACTTGATGAAGGGTGCAAATGAGCTCAATTACCTTAATATATCCAAAAAGGGATTTTGCCCTATATATTTCCATCTTGTGATGAGAATATTTGAGATCTAAGTGAGTCTTGTGTCTCCATCCTTAAATCTTGGATATGGTAGTAATGTTTGAACATGAGAGGAGGTTATTTTGGTGAAGAGAAAACAATGTAAAGGAGTTCTTAATACAAGAACTTTCTCACTGAATCTAATCAATAGACTGCAATTCCATTTTAGTCTACATAAACCTATAACTTGTAGTGACCTTTGGGATATTGAGGAAAATGGTTTGAGAAAATGATATCAAATCATGGGATGAGTTCACACATGTATGAAAAGTCCTAATAGACTCAATGTAAGTAAATGTGTAAAAGTAGTTAGGCATATGATCATCTACAGGAACATCATGACTATGCATTGAGTCAAATGGGCTTGGAACAATAGTGATAATGTATAATAGAGAATAATGCATGGTTCTAAGGTATGAGTTGAGTTTAATCAGGTATGAAATAATGGTAATGATCTAGGGAGAGATAAAAGGGTGTAAACATAATTCTTAGACCTGAATAGTTACCTACATGAGTTTTTTGACTCTCCAAATGAGTCCTTATAATCTAGCATAGTTATAGGTTGGCTCATGCTAGTGAAAGGTGCATGCTTGACTAATGGTTAGAAACATGAAATTATTGAATATGCATAATTAAATTTAAAAAATATGATGTCACTTCTTATGTGTTTCTGGACAAACACCAACATCTAAAAGAATCCCATGATTTCCTAAAATGAACACCTACAGTTTGGTCTATATTACAGAGTAGTCTAGGCATATAAGTTATGCCAGTTGGTTTGATATGAATTAATAAAAGTGGATGATAATGTTTAAAAAATACCCAAAGTAATAATATCCTTCCATGTGACCTTCATGTATATGAGAGACAAGTTACATACCAAATTTATAACCTCAGTCTAGAGTCATTTCAAATTTTATGCATAGTCCTCATAGTCCCATAAGTTTGTCTTGAATATTTGAAGTATTGAGAAATTTTGATACATGATAAAGTTTTGAAACATAGTATAGAACATAATAATGAATTAATAAATCTATCTAAAGTCTCATTTGAGTCTAATGAATAGGAGAGATGCCATCTATTTTTTCTCAAATAGAGGGCACTCCACAAACTCCATAACCTACAGACCTAACACATTAGAGATTAAAAGATGAGGTGAAAAGCCAATAATGCATTGAGAGAGAATGTGTGAGGTTATTTTTAATATGAAAAAATTATTTTATAACTCTTAAATCATTGGAAACCCTTAAAAGGGTTAAATACATAGTTGGACATAGTTAGTCCTATTAGGCCTACAAATGGATATAGACACTTAGTTGCCCAACCTTATGAATATGAAAATGTAATCATTCATAATAATATTGAGTATATTAAAAGAGGAGTTGATGGTGGATCAGAGGCATTTTTTTGAAAATAACATCACATAATTGGTCAATTCAGCCTAATTCCCTGACAGACATACTCAAAATGCACATCAGGAGCTTAATAGGCCATGTTCTTTTACTCATAGCTGTATGGACCTTGTGCATGAGACCTAAAGAAATTGGGGAATTTTGAATGAGACATAAATCAATTGGGTAGAGTTGAAGGGGTTATTATATCCAAAATTTTTGAAATTGGTTCTAAGGTTGGTTGTTAGGACTTTATGAACAATCTTTAATAGTTTAACCTCCTAAAACCCTCTCAACACCCTGGTTTGAACTTGATGGTAAAGATATGGTGGGAAATGATTCCTAAAGGATTGAAATGGATATGAAAGTGCTTGGGAAATATATATAACTCCATTATTATCCTTGACATACATTTTTCCATACTGTCACTTGTATAAATAGGGCTAATACTGAGTTTTTTGTAGGAATTAAATTATTTTGCAAGTGTATAAGAGAATAGACAAGTAAGAACCATTAAGGGAGGTATTCAGGGACTTGTTATAACTTATAAAACTAAATTTACACTAAAGTGAAGCATGAAAACATCTCTATGAGACCATTCATGGTAGACAGTCAAAATATATCATGGTGAAGGTAATGTGACTACCTAGTGAGGAAGTGAGAAGTATTCTAGGAGTTTTGTTGAGTTCTATTTCATTGACTAGAGGATAAAGGAGGTTTAGTTGAGTTTCCTAACACTTAGAAAAAGATATTTATTTGAGAAACATAAATCTAACTGAGTGATAGATGTGAATATTCAAGCTTAGAGGGCTAATGAATGATTATTAGCAATGGGTGATAAGTGACAAAGATGAATTCATCAATTTGGGATGAGTATATGACATGTAATAACCTCTTCTCTACCTTATCATAATATTTTAAATGTGTCAAGGATACCTATGGAAGTTTGAAGTAGTATATTTAAGTCCTCATCATCAAGATAATTTCAAAGAGAAAGGTGAAGAGCCCTTATGCCAACTCAAAGGAGAATGATGCATTTATGATGGATGCTTATACAATACCACTTCATGATCTATTATTCACCTCATTCTCTCACATTATAACTAGTTATAACATCTTGACACTTGGCTTGGTGACTCTTTAACTTCTCTTCTTCTCTCTCTTCTACGTTTTATAAATGCAAACTATTTTGGCAATTATATCTGGTACACACCTAGTATGGTAAAGCCCTGATAGTTTGACACCTTGTTTTGTCCTTTGAAGAAAGTTATGAAGTTGATTTATTCTTTGCATATCTTTCCTAAGTATCTCAAATGGTGTATTTGAATGAAAATTGATGAAGATTATATCTCCTTGATTTCATTCTACCTTTATGTGCATTGTGTGAGTGGCATATCTTCTAATAGGTCTTATAAAGTGTATTATTTGTTAAGGTGTATTTGGGGTGTGAGAGAGACTAGTAGTGTCTAGTATCAGACCTTATTTTCATCCACCTCTTGTTATGCATAGAAATCTACCTCTATAAGAAACACTTATGCTAGAAGGTAAAAGAGTTAAGATTAGTTTAAGTAGCTTTATTTCTTAGTGTATATGCAATTGTGTTTGTGGACTAATAGTTTGGTGTATCACCTCATTAATATAGGTTTAATTTCTGTTACCTTCTTCCCTTTTCACCTCCAAGTGATTGGTCTAGTGTAATGTGTGATATTTAGAGATAAATCAAGGGAGATAGCCATTTAACCTATAGGTTTACCTTTGCTATAGACAACCCAAAGGCCTAAAGGTAATGCTATGTTGCCCAAATATGGGAGAGACTTGAACACCCTGTCATAGGGTGAAATATTTGGCTACAATAGTTTTGACACATCGGGTGGGACTAAGGTCTTAAAGAGTCCTACTATCAAATTTTGGAAGTATGTAAACAAACACCATCAACTTCAAATGCATCATATTGTTATTAAATAATCTAGGTACTTATTGTGAAATATTTTGATAAATTATTATGTTTTATTTGACTAATGAATTTGATATGGGTGGATATGTTGAGATTCCTTACTACACACAAGCCTATCAAAAATTTTATGCACCATAGGGTCAACCTATTCCACCTCTATATAGTCATGAGGTTGTTGAAAAGTCTTATGAGGAAGCCTATGAAGAATGCTATCAGGGAGATAAGTTTAAGGATATTAAAGAAGATATTTAATCTCTTAAGATTCAATTTATCTAAAAAGAAATCCAAGCTCTCAAAAGGCAAATTATTAAAAAATTTTCCCCCAAAACCCTATCCATCCTATCAAAATCCTATACAACATCCTTAAGGTCAATAACAAAACTCCTATCATCTTCCTACTCAAATTCCACCTCAATCCAAGTCCTTGATAATACTCATGCCTAAATTGTTAGAATCAAAAAGGTTTCCTAAGAGATGGAATCAAGAGATTGATGTGATCCCTATGCATTTCATAGAGAGAATGAGAAAGTCTATCCAATTATTGATGAACAAGTGGATATTAGTTGAAGAAGAATACAACTATGTCATTAGTGAAGACTTACATGAGATGATATGTTACATACAATGGTGGATTAATAGGATTAAAATTTTGGAAAACTAATAAGTTGAGAGATAACTTAAAGATATTGAAAGGCCTCATGAAAGCTATGGAGAAAGTGAAAATCTATTTGAAGAACAAGTTTGTCTCTCCCATCCTCAAGTTTTTTCTTACATTCCATTCTAGTACTCTCATTTTCCCTATCCTCATAAAGAGCCTATACAATATCCAAAAGAGCATATTAGCCTCAAGGTTTCAACTTAGAACCAAGTATGTGATGATAAGAATGAAAATTTGGTGTATGGCCAAACCACATTGCCTTCTCTTCAAAAACCTACAGCCACACCATATTGGAAGTCCATCCAAGAAGGGTTTCAATATGAAAGAGAAGCCTTGCTGGAGGAATTGAAGGTTTAAGTTATAGATATGGAGGAGTTTCAAGAAGATAATGAGAATCATAAGGTACTTTTTAAGGAAAGTGACATGCCCATATCTCAGTATAACCTTCTCTCCCTCCAAGTGTTCTTCCAAGTGTCTCCTTCCATCCCTATGCCCATTCATAAACCCTCAATCACACTTCATACCCTCTCTCAAAACTATGAACTAATCCACCACCCTCCCACATCATTACCTATTAAAGGAGAACCCATGTTATGAGAGGAAAACAAAGAGGAACAAGATAAATTTATAGCTGATCAAGAATACGCTTTAAGTTACTATGAAGAAGAGATCACCATAGGGAATCCCCTTAGTGAGAATAAGTGCTAATCAATCCTTTTAAGCAAAGATAAAGATGTTGAAGATCATGTTGAAGATATCCAAAAAGAGATTAGTCAATACATGAAATAAGAGGTGATTGAGAAGGATTCCACATCTACTGAGTTAGTTGATGTTCATGTTCATGATCAAGAGCTTAAACCTAAGAATATAAAAAAAGAAGAGATTATTGATGACTCTATAGAGAATGATGATTTGTGGAAAAGATTTTATGAGGTATATGTATTGAATTTGAGGCCCTTAAAATTCCTATACCTCTTGTTGTCCAAGCTCAATATATTATTGAGAATGCTTTTCCCTTTGAAGTACAACATGATAGCTCCCAAAGTGTCAGTTTGTTGAATTAACAACTAATAAGAAACTTGATCTAAGTCAAGACACTATTGAGGTCAAAGAGACATGCCTTAATGAGATAAACTTGGGTTAAGTTTTATTTGAGGAGTACCATGACAATATTTATGTTGTTAAAATGCAGGAGGAACTCACCTACATAGGTGATATGTTTGTACATGTCATTATTGCATTGAAGATCATGCCAAGGAGATTAGAAAACATCATGAAGAAGTTGGAAACATTAATGCTAATTCCAAAAAGGCAACATGATTCATGTATTCCTTTAATTCATATAACAAGAAATGTTTCAAATTTCCCCTTTGACCTAGGAGGATAAACTTGTTTTAGGTTAGTTTGCTTAAGTGTTAGTTTATGTTTTCCCTCAGTGTTCTTGAGAAAACAAGTGTGTTTACTTTGGTGTCTTGTCTTGTGTGTTTATTTTTATTGTTTGGTGTGTTTTGGTGTCTGATAAAAGGCTTGTCAATGTCAAAAGTGGTGTGTAGATGACTCCATTTCCCAATGGATAGGAGAATGATACTGGTCTTTGGCATATCAAGCTTGCCACCCCTAGGAAATTGCCAAATCATTGACCAAATTTAACCATAGGTTAAATTAGGTGAACCCATATATATTAAAACTTACTATAAGGTCTTTCCAAGGTCATAATTTGTTCATTCATGTTTAGTAGGGTGACTTGATGTGTTTCACTCTAGTCATACGTGTCATTTATCCTATTTTGTCTTTCTATCACCTTTTGGTCACTTTAGAGAAGTTTTACATAATATTCATAAAATGAAAAATGTAAAAGTGTTTTATAACATCCAAGGTGTTATTTTAGTGTTAAGAATCAGTTATGTAACTGACATAATGTAGGTTTAATGTCCATCGAAGGAGATCCCTGCAAAACAAGTAGTTAAGGGCAGTTGTACAAACAAGGATAGTCTAATTGGCATGTGGAAAGGATAATAAGTGTCCCTTAAGGTCCCCTTATTAATTTTACATGAATAATAATTTATGATAGGTTCAAATTTGGAAAAAACTAGTTCATATTCTCGATCGCTCTCTTAGATAAGGTTAATTAGGTCAACTGGTCCATTCTTGGTATGGACAGTAGAAGAAGAATTGAGTTGAATGAATTTTTTGAGTGATAGTATCCCTAATTCAATTAATTTTCATGGAAATAGTATTATGTTTGGTGTACTATTCTCTATGAACCATCACTAAGAATGTTGATGACTTAAAACTGCCTATTCATCCCCATGGCCTCTGGTTTTCTTATTTATTTATAGTTATCTGATGATTCCAAGAGTTATATGTATTTTTGTATATATTATGTATCCTATTAATGATGTTTATAACATGGTTTGAAAGTGTGAAGATAAAGATACTGATAGAAACATCTCACTCTATTAATAATGAATACCATTGAGTTCTATAAACAAGGTTTCCATAGTTGCAAAGTTTATGTCTCTGTAAGTAAACTAGGTTCAATGCTAATTTATTATTTTCACTTCTTAAGTTCATGAATGGTTTGTACTTCCCATTGAGAAACTTGGAGGTTGATGGAGATGAAGCTCAATATAGTAAGTAAAGACCATTGATCTCTAATGTACATAGTTACTTACTATCATCTATAGGTGTGTATAGAGGATTGTAATGCTGCTCAAAACCCAAGACATAGATTATGCACATTTAAATGACTTGAATGGAAGTAATCAGGTAATCTATGGATCATAGTGTTTTTTTGTAGTCAATTCAAACTTGTAATCAACCAAAGTTGATGAAGGGTGTAAATGAGCCCAATTACCGAAATATCTCTGAAAAGGGATTTTTCCTTATATAATTCCATCTTATGATGAGAATATATGAAGTATAAGTGAGTCTTGTGTCTCCATAATTACATCCTAGACATGTAAGTCATGTTTAAAAATGAAAGGAGGTGGTTTTGGTGAAGAGAAACTAATGTAAAGGAGTTCCCAATACAAGCACATTCTCATTGAATCCATTCAATAGACTAAAATCCCATTTTAGTCTACATAAACCTATAACTTGTAGTGGCCTATTGAGGACAAAGGTGTGAGAACATGATATAAAATCATGGGATGAGTTAAAACATGTATGGAAAGGCCTAATGGAATTAATGGAAATAAAGGTGTAAAGGCATTCAAGCATATGATCATCTACATGAACATCATGACTGTGCATTGAGTCAAATGAGCTTGGAACAATAGTGATAATGTAGATTAGAGAATGATACATGGTTTCAAGGTATGAGTTGAGTATATTCAGTTATGAAATAGTGATAATGATCTAGGGAGAGATAAAAGTATGTAAACATAATTCTTAGACCTAAATAGTTACCTATAAGAGGTTCTTGGCTCTCTAAATGAGTCTTTATAGTCTAGCATAGTTACATGTTGGCTCATGCTCGTGAAAGATGCATGCTTGACTAATGTTTAGAAATATGAAATTATTGAATATTCATAATTAAGTTTTAGAAATAGGATGTAACTTCCTATGTGTTTCTTTTCAAACACCAACATCTACCAAAATCCCATGATTCCCTAAAATGAGCACCTACAGTTTGGTCTATATTACAAAGTAGTCTAGGCATATGAGGTATGCAGGTTGGTTTGATATATAGTGATACAAGTGGATTATCATGTTTAAAAAATCATAAAAGTAATTATATACTTCTATGTGACATTCATGTATAGGAGAGATAGGGTAAATACCAAGTTTCCAACCTCAATCTACAGTCATTTTAAATTATGTGCATAGTCCTCATAGTCCCATAAATATGTCTTGAATATTTGAAGTATTGAGGAATTTTGATACATGATAAAGTTTTAAAACTTAGTAAAAAACATGATAATGAATTAATAAATCTCTCTAAAGTCTCATTTGAGTCTGATGAATAGGGGAGATACCCTTTATTTTATCTCAGATAGAGGGCACTCCATAGATTGCATAACCTATAGACATAACGCATGGATATAAAAAGATGAAGTGAAGAGCCAAGAATGAATTGAAAGAGGATGTGTTATATTGGTCATAAGATGAAAAAAGTATTTTAGGACTCTACAGTCATTGGATACCCTCAGAAGGGTCGAATACATAGTTGGACATAGCTAGGCCTATTAGGCCTAAAATTGGATATGGACACTTAGATGCCTAACCCTATGCATATGACCATGAAATAACTAATAATCACCTTGAGGATATTAAAAGAGGATTTAAGGGTGGAATTAAGCCATTTTTTTGTATAGAACATCACATAGTTGGTCAATTTAGCCTAATTCCCTGATAGACCTACCTAGAATGCACATGAGGAACTTGATAGGCCATATTCTTTGGCTCACAAATATATATATATATATATATATATATATATATATATATATATAAATTATGCATGATAAATGAAGAAATTGGGGAGTGTTTATATGAGTCCTATACCCCAAATTTTTGAAATTGGTTCTAAGGTTGGATGTTAAGATTTTACGAATAATCTTTAATAGTCTAAACCTCTTAAAACCCTCTTAAAACTTTGGTTTGAACATGATGGTAAAGATATGGTGGGAAATGATTTATGGAGGGGTAAAATGGATATGAAAGTGCTTGGGATTTATATTTAAATACCTTAGGACCTTTGACATCCACTTTTTTCCTACTATCACTTGTACAAATAGGGATAATACTAAGTTTTTTTTTTAAGAATTAAACTATTTTACAAGTACAAAAGAGAATAGATAAGGAAGAAAAATTGAGGGAGGTATTAAAGGACTTGTTTCAGATTATAAAACTCAATTACCACCATAGTGAAGCATGAAAACATCTTTGTGAGACCATTCAGGTAGACATTCAAAATATAGTATATTGAAGACAATGTGATTGCCTAGTGAGGAAGTGTTGTAGGAGTTTCATTGAGGTATATTTTATAGAAAAGAGGATAAATAGGTTTATTTGAGTTGCCTAAAACATATCAAATGAGATTTTTTTGAGAAATTACAAGCTAACTAAGTGACAGATGTGAATATTCAAGCCTAGAGGGCTAATTAATGACTATTCATAGTGAGTGACAAGTGATAAAGATGAATTCATTAGTTAGGGATGAGTAAATGACATGAAATAAACTTTTCTCTACCTTATCACGATAGTACAAAGGTTTCAAGGATTCCTATGTCAGTTTCAAGCAGTCAATTGAAGTCCTCATCATCAAAACAGTTTCAAAGAGGAAGGTGAAGAACCCCTAAACCAACTCAAAGGAGAATGATGCATTTATGATGGACACTTATCCAAAACCACTTCATGGTATGTTATCCACCTCATTCTCTCACATTGTTACTAGTTTACACATATTGACACTTGGCTTGGTGACTCTTGAACTTCTCTTCTTCTCTCTCTTCTCCTATGTTTTATAAATGCAAGCCATTTTGGATATTATATCTAGTACACACCTAATATGGTGAATCCCTATTGGTTTGACACCTTGTTTTATCCTTTTAATAAAATTATGAAGTTGATTATTCTTTTCATATCTTTCTTAAGTATATCAAATGGTGTATTTGAATGAAAAGTGATAAAGATTATTTCTCCTTGCTTTCATTCTACCCTTGTATGCATTGTGTGAGTGGTATCTATTCTAAAAGGTCTTATAAAGTGTATTTTTTGTTAAGGTGTACTTGAAGTATGAGAGATACAAGTAGTGTCTAGTATCAAACCTTATTTTTACCCTCCTATAGTTATGCATAGTAATCTACCTCTATAATAAACACTTATGTTAGAAGGTCAAAGAGTCAAGGTCAGTTTTAGTAGCTTTCTTTCTTAGTGGATATGCAAGTCTACTTCTAGACTAATCTTTTAGTGTATCATGTCATTAGTATAGGTTGAATTTCTATTAAAATATTCCCATTTCATCCCTAAGTGATTAGTCTAGTGTAGTGTGTGATCTTAAGAGTTAAATCAAGGGAGATAGCCCTTTACCATAGAGATTTACCTCAGCTATTATCAACCCATAGGCCTAGAGGTAATCCCATATTATGTAAATATGGGAGAGGCTTAAACACCCCCTCCAAGGGTGAAATATTTGGATACAAAAATTACTATTGTGTACATGGTAATACCCCAAATAGGGATGCCTCAACATGATTATGAGCACTAATGTCTGATGTGAAGAAAAAATTGGGAGATTTAGTGATTTATAAGCTTAATTTGCACTGTTTAGTAGAAATCAATTTCAAGTCTGGTTAGAAGCTAGTTGTGGCTAGAATGGGGTGTCTACAATTTGCTCTTATTTTGGAAGGCATTTTAATCTATAAGAATAATAATATCTTATCAAATAATTAAAAGGTTTTTAATAAATAATTCCAAAAAAGGTAATGGATGAGCCCTAGATGTCCCCTCAAGGGAGTGGGTAGCAAATAAGGTTGGTGACCATTCTCTTAAAAAGAAGGAAATGATGGGACCTAAAGGTAAAGGGGGTGGAAGGGACTGATTTTCCAAAAGGAAATTATAATCAATGTCATAGTGAGATGACCCAATAGTTTAGATAAAAATGATGATTTGCCCAAATTTAGTTATAGTCATCGATATAGTGAGGTGAAAAATAATGATTTTCCCAAAGGTGGTTATGATCATTAACAAAATGAAAAAGGCCCTAATTGAGAGAATAGAGATAATGATTTGCCCAAAGGTAGTTATAATCATTAGCATAATGAAAACATGCCCCATTAGGGTGAGAAAATGATAATAATTTGCCTAAAGGTAGTTATAATGATTAGCATCTAAGTAGATCAAAACACAATGATTTTCCAAAAGGCGGTTAGAATCAATAGCACTACGATTTGGGATAATATGTAAAATCATAAAAGTTGTATTACATACTAATTATATACTCATAGAGTAAGAGTAAGATGGTATAGAGGATAATCATGAATTCAATCCACCTACTAGTATGGAGATGCACATCCTAACTAGCAGGGATTAAAATTAATTCATGATTTAATTACTCTACATTTGGGTAGTGTTTAAACATGGGAATTTTTTTAGTGAACAAGGAGAAATATCACATCATGATTTTTTGTAAGATTGGATAAAATAATTTTTGTTGTAACATGTAATGGTATACATCATGATTAAAAACACCATTATAACCTAGCCATAATATGCAAATAGATTGAAACTCGATCAAATAAACAAGTGAAAACAATGCACCAATGATAAAAAACATAATGACACTATTGATGTATGAATATGGATGGACTTAAGTATAATGTGCAAGTAATTACCCAATGAATGAATATATTCTAAGTGAAGGCATAACAATGAAAAAATAAATAGGCAAATAAACAAACAAACACAAAAAAAACACCAATAAACAAGTGAAAACAATACACCAGTGATAAAACCATGATGATAATGTTGATGTATGAATATGGATGGACTTAAGTATAATGCACAAGGAATCACCAAATGAACACATATATACTAAGTTAAGGCACAAAAATGAAATGAAATAAATAGACACATAAATAAATAAACAAAACAAAACACCAATAAAAAAACATAACAAAACACCAATAAAAAAAAGTGAACAAAACAATCAAAACAAAAAATAGACACAATTAATGGTTAATTATAATGTTAACATGAACATAAAACAAAATGTGCATACATGTGTAATATATGAGTTAATCTTAGAGACAAGGTGACCCCTAAGCTAGAAAATAATAATGTAGGTATAACAACGTAAGAAAAAGCCACAACATTTCCCTTAGGCTACATGGAAAAAATGACACAAAGAAGATGATACAAATTACCCCTAGGCTATAGGAAATAAAAATAGACAAAATGGGGGGATTCTATGTCCTTAACCTTTGGCATGTCTAGGGATATGTGTGGTTTACTTGTGGCTTACATACCTCTTTTATATTCTTGTTACATTTCTCTATGTTCTTAGTTAGGTTAGCCTATGAAATAACCATGGATAAGTAAACTATATATAGGAGGTAATGGTTAGTCTTTGATCATGATATTAACTATCATGATTTTATTGCATTATTATGGATGTTACCCCCTCAAAATGGATCTACTATATTATATAGTATTTTGCTATGTTGTCAATTATTGTTATGTGATATCTTATCTTTACTTATTCTATGTGATATATACTTACTCTATGCAAACACATAAGTAATTTACTTACAAGTGGTATCAGAGCTTCGATTTGGGTAAGTTTTTTGTGGTATTTTTTAAAATTTGGTGAGGCTTGACTTCTATGAGTGGAAGGAGTGAAAAAACATAACTTGCAATTTGAGAAGAATTAATTTTTTTGTCAACAAAGTATTGTTTGAAATGCTTTTTTGAAAATATATATATAAAAGAGTCTTTAATTTTCCCTTTGCACATTTTCATTCCTTGGATTCATCTTGGTGAGATGATCACAATAGTATATTCTATCAATACACTTTTTTGGTGCCAAAAATTTTCACCCTAATGCATAAAAGAAGTCATTAGATTCATCCTTGTGAGGTGATCATAATGGTACCATCTCCTAGTACACTTTTTTAGGGGCAAAAACCCTCCTAGGGTTTGTGCATGGTGGGTCCTGTTACTTGAGAAAAAATGGGGGCAAGAAACTCTTAAGACTCCATTTAGGGATGACATGGAGTTTGAAACTTTAGATCTATTGTTTTCTCAATTTCAAGATGACATAAAGAAATTAATATGGTAAGATGAATTTATTGTAGTTCAAACTAATTTTTTAGGGATGCATGGAGAGATTAATGGGGTGCACACTCAATTTTATTAGATCACTATGAAATTGGTTACCATTTTATCTCAGTTACAACCAAGTAACCCTCTTCTTCATCATTTGGGTCCTCCTCCTCTCAAAACTAACAAATTCAATCTTGGTGTGAAACTAATGTTGAAAAAAGTGGACATGAATAAGTTTGATGGTAAGGATCCTCTCACTTGGATTAACCAAATTGAGAATTTATTTGATCTACACCAAACTCCTAGTTCTTAGAAGGTGATAGTGGCATCTCTATATCTAGAACCTAAGTAGTTCATTTAGTATCATTGGTTGTGTACTCAAAATAAAAAAAATTGTGCTCTTGTTACATGGTCTATTTTCACTGATAATTTGTTAGCTCATTATTGGAATAATGTCTTTGAGAACTACTTTAGATAGTTAGCCAAACTATGTCAAATAGGAATTGTGAAGGATTATTTTTATCAATTTCATAATCTATCCTTACAGGTGGAAGGTATCACTAAGGAAAATTTAATTGATATTTTTTTGGGTGGACTCAAAGATAACATCCAATTAGAGGTTTAGATGTTTAACCAATTATTTGTATTAGAAGCTATCCCAAGGTCATGCATGGTAAAATAAAAAGAGATGGTCAAATGGAGAACTTTCACTACTGGTCATGATTTCACCTTTCTAGCACCATCATTTACTCAACCCCCTAAATTGACACCTCAACAAATTGAGGAGAAGATAGCCAAAGGGTTGTGTTATGGTTGTAATATCAAATGGAGAAAATGACATCACTATGGTGAAAAGAAGCTATTTTACATTGAAGGTGACAATGAGGATGAATATGATGAGGATGCAATTGGTGAGGATGTATAAGGAACTAAGGAGGAATATGAAGAATCTCAACCTACTATTTTTTGTTATGCCCTTTCAGGTATTATTACTCCCCAAAATCTTAAGGTGGTGGGTTTTCTTAAGAAAAAAAAGGTCACTATATTGATTGATTCTGGGAGCACACACAACTTCATCAATAATAAGTTGGTTGCTCATTTAAACTATTTCATTTATCCCACTCCATAATTTTAGGTCATGATTATAGAAGGTGTTACTATCAGCTATTTAGGAAAATTCCATAGTATTAAGCTAGCCATAGAAGACTACCTATTGTATTCTCCTATGTTTTCTATTCCCATGGGTGGAACTGACATTGTTCTAGGAGTATAATTGCTCACCACTTTGAGCACTATTGAGATGAATTTATAGGAATTATTCATGTGATTTCATTCTAAGGGAAGGACATTTGAGCTAAGGGGATTAAGGGATAAATCTGCAAAACTTGTTAGCTCCCATCAAATGACCAAGATTCTATGGAAGGGCGCTGAAGGATTTATAACTCACTTATTTTCCATGGAAGTCTAGCCAACTTATCCATCTACACCTCTTGATTTATAACAAGTGATTGATAATGACCATTCTATTATTTTTGGTGACATGCTAAAATGGCTTTTACCTAGCCACATGCATGATCATGCCATCAAACTTATTCTTGGTAATAAACCAACCAACATCAAGCTATACGAGTACCCTTGGCCAAAAAAAGTGAATTTGAAAAGATGGTACAAGAGATGTTGGATGCAGGAATCATTCACCATAGCCAAAATGAATATTTTTCACTAGTTGTCATTGTGAGAAAAAAAGATGACACTTGGAGGATGTGCTATGACTACAAAGATATCAATAAGTATAATATCAAAGATAAGTTTCCTATTCCTATCAATGATGATTTTATAGATGAATTGAATGGTGCTCTTTATTTTACCAAGTTAGATCTATGTTCCTGAGTATCATCAAATCTAGATCCATGATGAATACATACCCAAAACAACTTTCAAAACTCATGAGGGCCATTATGAGTTTATGGTTATGAGTTTTGGTTTAACAAATGCACCATCCAAATTTTAGAGTTTCATGAATACTATTTTTAGGCCATTTTTGAGGAAATTTATTTTGGTGTTTTTTGATGATATCCTCATTTATAGTAAAAATTGGGAAGACCATTTGCAACATGTGAAATAGGTACTCTCAATTATAGAACAACATTAGTTATATGCAAAACCTTCCAAATGTACTTTTGGAGCTCATGAGGTTGAGTATTTGGGTCATATGGTTTCACATGAAGGAGTGAAAGTGGATCCTAAAAATATCCAAGAAATGGTGTGCTGGTCGATTCTTAAGACACTCAAGCAACTCAGGGGATTTTTGGGGATATCTAGTTACTATCATAGATTTATAAAAAATTATGGTAAAATTGAATCCCCACTCACCTATTTATTTAAGAAAGACTCCTTTTAGTGGACTGATATAACTATTATGGCATTTAAACAATTGAAACTAGCTATGTTCACCACTCTAGTGTTGACCACTCTTGATTTTCTAAGACTTTTGTGGTTGAATGTGATACATTTGAATATGGCATGGGTGATGTGCTCATATAAGAAGGTATAAAATTTTCAATTAAAATTCACCAACTAAAGGGTAAAAATTGGCTCAAGCCCATCTATGAGAAGGAAATGATGGCCACTTTCAGGTAAAGACTGATCATGATAGTCTCAAATATTTTTTGGAATAATGTTTGTCATCAGAATAAAAATAAAAAGGGTAACTAAGATATTAGGATATGATTTTTACATAGTCTATAAGAAAGGCAAAGAAAATGTGGTGGTAGATGCATTATCTAAGAGGGATGAGTTAGTTGAGGTATTGTTATGTACCATGACCATTTGGTAAGTAGATTGGCTAGAGAAAACAAGATCAAAATGGGAAAATTATAGTGCTACCCATGATTTGATTTAGAATATTTAGCAAGTTTTGGGTGGATTTGAAAATTTCACATGGAAGGGTAATGCATTATGGTATAAAGAAAGATTATACCTATGTAAGAATTAACTTCTCAAACAAAAAATCCTTTAGGAACTTATTCAAATCCACTTGGGGGTCATTTAATTTTTTTGAAAACCTATCATAGAATCAAATAGGATTTTTTTGGAAAGACTCAAGGGGGATGTCCAAAAATATGTGGTTGAATGTATGATCTGTCAAAAAAATAAAGGTGAAACCATCAAAACCCCAAGTCTTCTATTGATAATTTAAAATTGTGCTTTTTAATAAACACCAACAATGGGAAGTTTCAAGATGTGGGACTTGCGACTTGAAACAACCTCCAGATTTTAGAGAAGCCAGTTCTTCTTTAAATCAAGTGTATACTAGGAAAAGGGACAAGAATTTTAACATAAATAACAATGGAAGAAAGAAAATCTAATCTATGGTGATGTGCCTAAATTTAAGCCAATATTAATCCTGAGCATAGTGAGACTATATGTAAGATTCATTTACATTTAAGAGAAAACAAGTGCACGATCAATGTAAAAGATGGAAACAATAAAAATAGAGGCTCACAGAATAGACTACTTTTGTAGTGATACATAAAATGTCAACAAAGGCATTTGAATTTTCTAGTCACATAAGAGGCACATAAACATGCACAGTTATATAAAATTTTCAATTCAAGAAAACATGACAAAAGCAAATGACATTCCTAATCACAGCTCTAGAAAGTTTACAACCTAGACTGCTTTTGCAAATGACACAGAAAATATCAACAAAGGCATAGGATTCAATCTTCTCATTAATTTTTTGGTCACATAAGAGGCACAAAAACACACATAGTTACATAAACCTTCCAACTTAAGAAGATAGAACAAAAACAAATGATATTACTTAGTCATAGCTCTAGAAAGTCTAAACTTGTTACAATAATTCTCTCTCAAAAAATTCTCTCTAATCTCTCATGATGATCCATTTCTGGTGATCTCTGCACCCTTATTTATAGCCTTGGATTCACTCCAGATTGTCTACTTGTTCCCAATATAATGACCTAATTGAAATCTAACCGAACTGGCAGTGTCTAACAAAATATATTTTATTGATTCTAAAACACTTTGTCTTCTGGCAGTTCATTGGTTGAAATAGATTGCAAGACATTCCCTTCTCTTAAACGCTAGATAACACTTAGCTAATTCTTTGAAAATATTCCTATTACTTAGGAGACACTAAAAAATGACACTTGGCATGTTATGCAACACCTATTGAAGACACACAACACTTTCCACATAACTTATACTATTTGTGTCTTTGCTCAGGAGTGTTCCACCTTTGACACTTGTCACAATTTGCTTTCTCAAAACTTCAACAACTTAAAAGAAAATAAGACCCACAACACTTCTTACCTAAGTAACTTTAAAAGGGCCATAGGAATAGGTGTCAATCTTCACTGCTTCATTATAGGACACATGGTAATCTCTGCTTTACTTATCTGGGGTTACGTGGTAGTCTCCACTTCTTTTAGCTACCCATTTAAAAACCTGTGGAAGATGACACTTGGAAGTATCTACTTTACTCTATTTATACCATATAAATAAATAGGTCTCATCGCATATTTACATAGATAGCGACACTTGGTGGCTTTTACTTGCTTTAGAAAATAACACTTAAGACCCACCACGGTCTTTGCTATATCAGTGAAGCAAAAATGAGGATAATTCAGATTGTGACACATGGTGGCTTCTAATCTCTTTTGATGGGGTCCATGGCATCTTCCATTGCTTTTAGAAAAGCAAAACTGAGACTTTTAATGACTACCACTTGGTGCTTTCTGCTTTACTTTGATACTTAGCTTGCTAAAACCTTTTACTGAAAAGAGATGAAATGTGGGTGTCGATATAAAACTATGGATGATGACACTTGGCACATTCTGATGAGTCGTTATGAGATATGTGGCACATTTTGACCAACTCATAGAAAATATGAAAGGTGCCTTAGATGATGACCCTTGGCATTATCCACTTGATTTCAACACTTAGAGAAAAATGAATCAAAAGGAAAATAGAGCCCATGCTTTGTTTTCAAAACTTCACCGTCTCAAACCAAATTATGTGAGAATAAAAATTTGTAGTGTGCAACTGAAACTTAGAATGAAACGTACAGTATTTTTTACTCTACATCTTCTACAACCTTTATCCATCCCTACCCCACATTGGGAAGAGGTGTCTATGGATTTCATTATAAGGTGATTGAGATCTGATGGTCAAAATGTTATCACGGTTGTTATGGATCATTTTAGTAAGTATTCTCATTTTTTTTCTTTATCATAACCATTTATTGCTAGTATAGTAGCTTTTTGTTTTCTCAATATAGTTCAAAAACTGCATGGTACTCCTAAGATCATTGTCAGTGATAGAGACCTCATTTTCACTAGTAATTTTTAGAATGAATTATTTGCATGTTTGGGCACAAAGTTGGCTCATAATTCATCCTATCATCCTCAATCAGATGGAAAAACTTATGTAGTAAATAAATGTCTAGAAGAATATCCCCATTATTTTTTTTCTGATAAATAGGATAAATGGGTTTATTGGTTGCCACTTAATGAATGGTGGTATAATACTTCTGTTCATAGTTATTCCAAAATGTCTCCCTTTATGGCCTTATATGTATACCACCCTCGATCCATCACTTCAAAATTGAAGGTCCATCATAAGGTTCATCGATTGAGAAACATATTCACCATCGATAGGAGGTCCTTGTAAGTTTGTGTGAAAATTTAGCCATGGCTCAAAATCACATGAAGCAACATGAAGATCAACATAGGAGTGAGAAGCATTTTGACATTGGTGATTAGGTCTTTGTTAACTTGTAACCATATAAGTAGATGTCCTTGAAGTAATAGAAAAAAGATGACAAGATACCCCCTAAGTATTATGGGCCTTATCAAATCTTGTAGAAAATTGGTAGTGTGGCCTACAAGTTAGAGTTTCCTTCATACACTTGCATACATCTAGTATTTTAGGTATCATTCATAAAGAGAGTAATTGGAAATAGAGTTGCTACTCAAACTAGGTTACCATAATTTGATGAGGAAGGGAGAGTTATTATTGATCCTAAGACAATCCTTAGAATTTGCACTAAAGAAATGTAGTTTAGAGAGATTAAGGAGTCCCTGATCAAATGGAAGAAAATATCATGTGAAGATGCCACTTGGGAGGATGAATCCTTTGTATAACAATATCCAAAGTTAATTCAACATTGAGGACAATGTTGTTTTGAAGGAGAGGGGCATGCTATTCCTTTAACCTTTGGCATGTCTTGGGATATGTGTGGCTAACTTGTGGCTTACATACCTCTTTTATATTCTTGTTACATTTTTCTATGTTCTTAGTTAGGTCAGCCTATGGAATAACCATGGATATGTAGACTATATATAGGAGGTAGTGGTTAGTGTTTGATCATGATATTAATTATTCTACTTTTATTTCATTATTATGGAGGTTTCCCCCTCGAAGTGGCTCTACTATATTATCTAATATTTTACTTTGCTATCAATTATTACTGTGTGATCTCTTATCTTTGCTTATTCTATGCGATATATAATTATTATGCGTGAATGTATAAGTAATTTCATTACAAGGGACTAGAATAAAATGAAGGGGTATATGGGTTGAATCTAGACGCACTAGGTAAATGGATTCTACCTACATATTTCTATGGATGTAATAGCTAACATGAACTTTAGGCTAAATGTAGTTATCCTATGATATGTGATATAATAAAATTAATGAGAAGGAAATATGATTGATGGATAGAGGAATATGGGAGTGGTCTCACAAAATGGTGAGAGCACAAAAAAAACTAAGGGTGAAATAATGCATCTACTTCAAATGAATAATGCACACAATGGTGACTCATAAAATGGTAAGAGCATAATAAAAAAATGCTTGTAAACTAATGATAGTGTTCAAATATAAATGGCTTGAAAAATGGTAAGAGTGTAAGGCTAAGGATAATAAGGATGGGGAAACTAAAGGAAAAGTGGTTACTCATGAAATAACTAGGAGTCCCAATATCCTTAAGGTGAATAAGTGGTTGAAAAGAAAGGAAGGTGTGACTAAGCTAACTCAATATAACCCATATATCCAAGTGCTTCCTACACAGTTCATGTAGACCTCAGGGTGATGTGGTTATCCTAGAAATGAGAGGAAAAGGACCAAGGTGGTCTAGAAATAAACTAAACAAAATAGATCACCCATCCCAAATATTTTGATGGATTTATATCTTGTGTATAAATTCTAAGCCAATTTTCATGATTTTGTGATTTTTTAGGTCTTTTACAAATGTTTTTGGAATTTTATAAGTGTCTTAACTCAATTAAGGATTATGAGAGACTAAATGGTCTAACTTGAAAAAATTTGAGAGTGCAACCTAAACATGATCACAAAATAATGAGAACATTCAAACTTAAATTGCTCATAAAATGGTGAGATCATGGGAAAGGGTGATTGAGCTAACCTCAACATAAAACAGGCTTAGAATGAGACCTCAAGTCACTATAGTTTTGATTTAAAATAGAGGAATATAATTAGGTAGTAATAAGTTTGTGAATTAGCAAATAACACAATATAACATAGGAATGACAAGGTGATATGGAAGGTATGGTAAAGATGTTACTCTTAATTTTCCCATAAGTAGTTATAATTAGGGAAAAACAACATGAGTTAATGATACTAATTTTACCAAAGGTGGTTATAATTAGCTACACCTGGAATGAAATAAAACAAAAAATGAAGGATGTAACTACCAAATAACTATCATACTAATCCAAGATACTAACTCTATCTAGAATACTGAATCAATTGATAAAACTTGATCTAAATCCTCATGCTAACGGTGCCTAAAGAACTAATGAAATTAAAACTTTGGTCAATAGGGAAGGCATGGTAGAAATGGTATATGGTATGATACAAGGAAGATGATGGTATGGTACAATGTAAATGAGCCTCATAAATAATACTTTGGGCCTCTCAAGCATAATAATGCTTGAGGTGTATAATGTTCATGTGCTCATAAAGTTCATCTCCATCTAGTGTAGAGAGCCTGTATGATTCAAAGACATAATTTATAACAATGACATAGGGGCCTATCTAATTGGGTTTGAACTTTCCCTTGTACTTCTCGAGCATAGTGTTCTTTTGGTTTTCTTTGAGGATAAGATCACCAAGATTGAACTCTCTATTTGACTTGTTGATTATATTGACCATGTAATTAATTTTTATATGCTTAAAGGCTATTAATAGTGTTTGGAAATAATGGAAGCACATAATTGATTACCAAATACAAGCAACTTAATATGCGGAATTAACCAGAATCAACAAGTAACTAGAATTCAAAAATAACACAGAATATGAGAGACAATACACAACCTGTATTAAAACTCTTCCAAAAGGAAATACAACAAAGAAGGCTGCCACAGTTCTTCTTCCTTACACACCTCTAGGGCTCCCACACTTTTAGGGCATAAAAAATAAATCTTCCCTCAAAGCTCTCTCTCTTAGGTCCCAACACACAACTCAAACACAGAGTTAGTGTTCACCTCCAACCAGCCAGTATCCACTACTGCCAGTACACCTGTGCTCCACGCACTCCACAAGTGCTCCACGCACTCCACAAGTGCTCCACACACTCCACAAGTACATAAATGTACTTCAAGTAGATCTCCCCTAAACCTACAACAACCTGCAACTCAATCTGATATTACTTATGGAAGGATCTTCCTTGCCTTCCTCTTTGGTCTCTTTATGAGTACACACTATACTCCAAGTAGATCCCACCTAATCCTGCTCCCTGTTGTGTTGCTGTCCTATCTGATCTTACACACCTACAAATCAATTTGGTTCTGCACACGTGTGAACCTTAGACCTTGCACACACATACACCTACAGATCAATGATCTTACTTACCCATGTAGATCTCCAAAAGTAGCCATGCTCACCTGATGACCAAGATCATACATACATGAAGAACCCTGCTAATTCTCCAATCCAACACCCACACTTGGTACTGTGGCACTAGGAAGAACACACCATGCTCTCTTCTCTCTGAAGGAGCTTATATATTTTGCTCTCTTATTCTCTAGCACACTTTACAATACAACCAATGAGTCTCTTAAATAGATCTCATGCAAACAATAATTAGACACCTAATTACAATAATTAGATCCACAGCTTCTAGTCTAAATTTGGCTCTTGACATGCAAACAATTGGTTCGTTAACTAACTTCCTATAACACTCATAGCTTGAACCACACAAGTGACCGACATCAGTCCCTGTCTGCCTAGGGGTGCCGATGCCAGCTGACTTTTGACCGATGTCAGTTATCTTCCTATCTGTACCCTACCGATGTCGATTGGCCTGATCGACGCCGATGACTATGACAACAAAAAACTCTCTGCAACCTCCTCACTTTTTTGCATTAGTGAAGCTTTTAGCTCCATAACCTAATAATCTCCCACTTGGAGATAAACAGCTACACTGTACCTATACCTGTACCCCATCTAATCTATTTCCTAGCTTGTATCCCTCTTCAAGATGAATCCTGAAGACCACCCACCACACAACCTATGGTGTACCTCCTATCATCTGAGTAACCTGCCACATCCGAACCTACAAACCCATGTAGTGAAGTCCTGACCCTACATAACATGAATCCCTATTGTTGGTCCCTCTCAATTACCTAAGAACCCACTTCCCTGAATTGGCTCCTAACTCTCTGACAACACCCACTGCTTGGGCAAACTCAAGTCTATACCAGACCTCATGTGATTTTAGACACTAAACTATCTAGCCCTTGGTGCGCTTTGATTCTACATCCTAAACCTTGCCAACACTTGATTCACATCAGCTCCCACTGGAGACAAAATCACCCTGTGATCTTCCATGTCTCTCATGCCAAAGAATTTTGGTGCTCCAAATTCCTCATAGCAAACCATTAAACTAATCTTACCCTTAGCTTAGCAAATCCCTATATGTACAAACCTGCTAGCAAACATACCATCCACATACAGTAATAGGATAATGTCATGACCATCATCCCCTTGGTAGGACAAACCACAGTAGTTACCCTGACATTGACTAAAGCCATGCTTTGTCATCCACTTGTCAAACCTGTACCACTATCCTACAGTGTCCTCAAGACCATATGCCCTGGTCTTTTGTCTCACGTGTCCATTCTTTCTATTCTTTAACTAAGGTATCCATTCATCTTTGTGCTTTCATAATGGCTGGAAACCCTACCAAATCTCCTGCTTGGTTTTGTATTCTCTCCATGCCATGCTCCCACTGTTTCTTAGATCCTTCCTGCTCTATAGTCAGAAACTAGTATAAAGAAGAGGAACAATGAATTTAAGGCTTACTTACCATCTTCAATCCTCCATATGGGCATTTGAGACTCCTTGACAGCTTGCTATCCACCCAAAATTCATTACAGTGACTGACCTCAGTCACTACACAGTCTGCATCTGATCGACATCGATTTCCATGTGCCTGTCCTGACTACCAACCCTACCAACATCTGTGTCCTCCTGCTACCAATGTCAATCCTTCTGATTGACGTCGGTCTTACCTATTACTGACGTTGGTCCTCCTGACCGACATCGGTCTTACCCTACCTGACATTGCCAGCTTTGGTCTGCACATGACTGACATCGGTGCTTATCTATTTAACGTCGGTTCCCCCTGACCGACATCAGTACCTGTGTTTGCCTGTGAGTGATGAATTTTTACCTGTGAGCTCCTTTAAATCAAAACCCATGTCCAAACTACCTTGCTCAGAAGTATCCAACCCCATCCATTGGTCTTTCTCTGCCATCTCCTCCATAAACACCAAGGCTTTCCAGTTCTTAAGCTTGTCAAATACATCTATCTTTCGCTTAAGAACATGCATCTCCTTCTTGCTCATGTGACCAAACCTACAAAGCCACGTCTTTGCAATAAAAGAAGAATCAGTAATATAAGTAAGTAGATAAAGAGTACCTACTTTCTTACCACTAGCTAATTCAAGTGCATCTGCTGTGAGAGTTCTTGTGCATCTCTCATCACCCAACTTTCCTAAAGAAATTAGCCACATCTCCAAGCCTAGGACCTGCATGACCTCCTTCAACAGCCATGTGTTGGCCACCTACAATTTCAGCTTCACTTCCCCTTTGCTAATTCTTTGACAAGGCTCACCAGCTCCTCTCCTTGGGGCTGCATGGAAAGAGGCAATAGAATCTGTTAACCAAGATTCAACTTTATCCAAGAAACCTCCCAGAGCATCTTGTGCAACAACACCTACAACATCTGCATCTTCAGTTCCTTCATGCTGATCTTCAACCAACCAATAATTTTTTTTACCTACTCTTTCTTTCCATAGGACCGTAAGTGACCATCTATGCTTTTCAACTCCTCCATTCTTAGCTTACTTTCTTCTGCCATTGCTCTTCTCCCACTCAATCAGAAACCCTTGAGAGTGACCTGTAACCAAACACAAAACCTGCTCCCTGCAACCTTAGCTCTGATACCACTTGTTGGGAAATAATGGAAGCACATAATTGATTACCAAATACAAGCAACTTAATATGCGAAATTAACTAGAATCAACAAGTAACTAGAATTCAAAAATAACACAAAGTATGAGAGACAATACACAACTTGTATTAAAACTCTTCCAGAAA
The DNA here is from genome assembly GCA_037957365.1 of Torreya grandis. Lineage (NCBI taxonomy): Eukaryota > Viridiplantae > Streptophyta > Pinopsida > Cupressales > Taxaceae > Torreya > Torreya grandis. The sequence continues at coordinate 3,669,922 of JARHVA010000223.1, read as the reverse complement.
GAAATACAACAAAGAAGGCTACCACAGTTCTTCTTCCTTACACACCTCTAGGGCTCCCACACCTCTAGGGCATAATCAGTAAATCTTCCCTCAAAGCTCTCTCTCTTAGGTCCCAACACACAACTCAAACACAGAGTTGGTGTTCACCTCCAACCAGCCAGTATCCACTACTACCAGTACACCTATGCTCCACGCACTCCACAAGTACACAAACATACTTCAAGTAAATCTCCCCTGAACTTACAACAACCTACAACTCAATCTGATCTTACTTATGGAAGGATCTTCCTTGCCTTCCTCTTTGCTCTCTTTTTGAGTACACACTATACTCCAAGTAGATCCCACTTGATCCTGCTCCTTGTTGTGTTGCTATCCTATCTGATCTTACACACCTGCAAATCAATCTGGTTCTGCACACCTGTGAACCTTAGACTTTGCACACACATACACGTGTAGATCAATGATCTTACTTACCCATGTAGATCTCCAAAAGTAGCCATGCTCACCTGATGACCAAGATCATACATACATGAAGAACCCTGCTAATTCTCCAATCCAGCACCCACGCTTAGTACTGTGGCACTAGGAGGAACACACCATACTCTCTTCTCTCTAATGGAGCTTATATATTTTTCTCTCTTACTCTCTAGCACACTTTAAAATATAACCAATGAGTCTCTTAAATAGATCTTAGGCAAACAATAATTAGATACCTAATTACAATAATTAGATCCACAGCTTCTAGTCTAAATTTGGCTCCTAACATGCAAACACTTGGTTCGTTAACTAACTACCCGTAACACTCGTAGCTCAAGCCACACAGGTGACCAATGTTGGTCCCTATCTGCCTAGGGGTGCCGATGTCGGCTAACTTCTGACCGACATCGGTTGCCGATGTCGGTTGGCCTGACTGACGTTGGTGACTGTGACAACAACAAACTCTTTGCAACCTCCTCACCTATTTGCATCAGTGAAGCTTTTAGCTCCACAACCTAACAAATAGTGTCTATATGCTTCTTGTCCAGTAGCTTGAGCTATTACAAGTGAGTTACTCTATAATCTTCAACATTTGGGATATATTTCAATGAGATATATAGATAAGGTAACTTGACATTAATGGGAAAAATGGCTTCAGTGTCATAAACTATTTAATATAGTGTGGGTCCTGTTGGAGTGAGGTAATTAGTATGATATGCCTAGAGGTCATGAAATATATATAAGTGAAAATTATAGCCAATATCATTAAAATATTTTTAAGGATGTTGAAAATGGTTTTATTAGATGCATCTGCTTGGCCATTACCTTGGGGGTAATATGCGGTGGAAAAATGTTGAGTAACGTTATACTCAACATAGAGTGATTTAACATCCTTGTTCTTAAATGATCCACCATTATCAGATATAATGTTTGATGGGATACCATAGAAACATATGAGTTGGTTAAATATGAATTTGGAAATGTATTTTCTAGTCATTTAAGTGAGGGGTATAGCTTCAACCCACTTAGTGAAATAATTGGTAGTGGTAGGATGTGTTTATGGTAATTATATGAGGTAGGGTTAATCTTCCCAATAAGATCGAGTCCCTACATTGAAAATTGCCATGGTGTAAGCATTTATTTGAGTGTTTTAGCTAGAGCATGAATCAAATTGGCATACCTTTGACATTTATCACACCTTTTAATATAAGTAGCTGCATCTGCTTCCATTATTGGTCAATAGTATTTAGTATGTAAGAGATTTTTAGCTAGGATGGCCCCTCTAGTGTGGGATCCACATACTCCTTCATGGACTTCCCTCAATGCTAATGTGGATTTTAAAAAAATTTAAAAAGGAAGAAAAGTTACATCAAAGATTTTGTGGTAAAGGGTTGGGATAAGTAAGGTATAACGAGAGGCTTGGTGTGCAAAGGCATTTTGTTGTTTAAATGATAACTATGGTGGAAGGACATGGTCATGAAGGAATTTATTGAGGTTTGAGTACCAAATAGAAATCAAACCAATAATATCACATATCATTATGATGGTCAAAGGTTCATGAGCAAGCACTAGAAGATGTTTAATAAGGAACTGATATTCTATTCCCTTATTAATGTTACAGATCAAAGAACCTATAGTAGTCATGGCATTTACTATCATATTAATGGCCCTAGGTACATGTTCAAACTAAATGTTGTCAATCTACTATTTGAGAGTGTCCACCATGGCCTTGTATGGTATCATCTTATCATCTTTGGTCTGAAAGTGGTATGTAACCTGATTAATGATTAATTGAGAATCACCATAAATTATGAGATGTTAGATGTTCCATTGTATTTCTTGATGAAGCCCTGTGATGAGTGCTTCATATTTAGCCATGTTATTAGTATAAGGAAAGTTGATATAGAATGACTTGGGAATGAGATCCCCTTATGGTGTAATAAAAAATAGGCCTACCCCTAATTCATGTGATGTGAATGACCCATCAAAATATAGTTTTGATTACTACTCCTCAAGATGTTTTTAAATGATGGTCATGATGGAATCATCTAGGAATGCAAAAGTGAGTGGTATGATATTTGAAAGGGGAGATTTAACAAGCTAATCTATAAGTAATTTTCCATTTATGGCATTTTAATTGACATACTCAATATCATAATCACTCGGTAGCATAATCTATTTAGCCATGTAGCCTTATAAAGATATATTTCATAGTAGATACTTGAGTAGATATACTTTGACAATGACTATGTTCTTATTTTTAAGCATGTAATGACACAAATTTTTGGTTATAGAAACCATAGCTAAATAAGCATTTTCTATTATCATATAGTTGTGTTCATAAATTATTAGGATATAGCTTAGGTAGTACAAGACATGCTCTTTCCCATTTTTATCATGCTAAGCTAGAAGTGCCCCCAAGGATTTGTCAGTGGTAGGTAGGTATAATAAAAATGCCCCCCTAGCATTGGTGGTAATAAAATAGGTGGATTAGCAAGATACTCATTTAGATGCTGAAATGCTTTTTGACATTCTTCATCCCAAAGAAATATAAAACCTTTCTTCAAAAAGTGAGTGAAGAAATGGCATTTATTATCCAACTACAAATTGAAGCATTTGATAGATTGGATTTTACCCTGTAAACTATGAAGATGCTTCAAAGTGGAAGATGGTAGTATCTTGGTAATGTCTTGTATTTTAGAAAAATAAACTTTAATGCCTTAATAAAAGACACTAAAGCCTAAAATTTTTCTTGAAGTGACACCAAATATGCATTTCTAAAGCCCACATATCCTTTGTAACATAACTAAATGATCTGCATGAGTCTTTGATTTACCCAATATGTCATCAACATAGTCTTCAATAATATCATGCATCATGTCATGAAATATAATGGTCATAGCTCTTTGATATGTGTCTTCAACATTATTAAGACAGAATGGCATAACTGGATAGCAAAATGTTCCCCAAGGAGTGGTGAATGCTATTTTGTGTTGGTCTTCTGGTGCAATCCTGATCTGATTTTATCTTGAAAAGCTATCCATAAGGGAAAGCATTTCATACCTAACTATGGGGTCAACTATCATGTTGATATTTTCTAGAGGAAAGTCATCCTTGGGGTAGGCCTTTTTAATGTCTCTAAAATTAATGCAAGTTTTGATTCCTTCTAGATTTTTAATAACATGCACAACATTTTATATCCACTCTAAATAGTTAATCGATCAAATGCATCTCACTTCTAAGAGTTTTTATAACTCTTTCTTTATCAATACAATAATACTAGGATGAATTTTACGTATTTTTTATTTCATAGAATTGGCATCAGGATGTAAAACAAGGTGGTGTACAACCAAGGTGGGGTCTGAACCTAGGATGTCTAAATAGGCCCAAGTAAAATGTCCACAAACTCCCTTAAAAAAGTGGAAAAAATTTCACATTCTTCCTCAATTAAAGATGTGGACAAGGAATACATAGAGGGAAGGTTATTCTTGTCTTAGTCTAAGAAATAAAACTCAAATAAACACACTAAAATACTAACACCTCTAGCCTAGACACTAGGGAGAGCATAGGTAACAAACATGCATATGAAAACACATCTAAAACATAAAAGAAATCACTCTTTTATCTTCCTTGGAGCTCCAAATGGCTTGTTTAAGTGGCTTGATAATCTTGTGCATTAAGAAGTCTTTGATAATAAAGATTGCTTTACTCCTCTCCTTGACACCTTGGCTTTGATTGCTTGGCTTAATATTTGGGCATGGTAACACTACTTGAATGATGCTTATTTAGGATATCCTGCCTAATAAATATATAATATCTAAGCTTAGAAATGAAGGGGTATGACTTTGTATTTATAGCCTCAAGAATTAACTCTCACCCAAGGTGAATTAAGGTTGAGTTTAAACATATAATGGGTTAAAAATAACCATAGTTGAATTAAAACTAACTCAAGTTGAGTTAATAATTGTCATGTAATTATGGTTTTAGTTACTAGGCATGGCTCTCAAATTATATATTTTAGGATAATATGGAAGAGCTTGACAACTCATAAAGGCAATGATGAAAAGGATTGATATTTTGATTTTTGGAATTTTGATTTTTAGATATTCATTAATTATGAATGGATAATTCAAATAAGCATTTAATATTATTTAATTATATGATTTATTTTTATTAACATTTTATCTCTCTCAAGATTTGATCACTTAATGTGTCCATAGGCCAAATTGATAGTTGTTATGCCATAAGGTGATCAGGGATAAATACATGAGAGGTTATTGTTGTATATGAGATAGTATCCCAAATAGAAATGTCTCAACATGATTATGAACATTGATGAATGATGTATGGCTAAAATCAGGACATTTATTCCTAATATTAATTTGTAATATTTGGTAAGAATAAGTCTGAAGTCTGGTCAAAAGCCAATTGTGGTTAGATTTAGGTGTCTATAGTTTGCCCCTATTTGGGAAGTCATTGCAAGATATAATCATATTAACATATTCTCAAATAATTGAAAGGTCATGTATGCCTAATGCCTCAAATGATGATGGATAATCTCTAGATTCCCCCTCAAGGGAGTGGTCAGAAAAGAAGGTCAAAGATCAATCAATTGAAAGAAGGAAAATGATGGGACCAAAAGGTAAAATGGGGTGAAAAGACTAATTTTCCCATAAGAATTATAATTAGTAGCATAATGAGCTACCTCAGGTGGGTAGATAAAAAGGATAATTTTCCCAAAGGTGGTTATAATCATTGGCATAGTGTGATAAAAAGATAATGATTTGCCCACAGGCAGGTATAACCATGAACCAAAGGATAAGGGTAACAAGAGAATGATTTACCCAAAGGCAGTTATAATCATTAAAAGGAAAGAAATGATTTACCCATAATAAGTTATAATTATTAAAAGGAAAATAATGATTTGACCATAGGCAATTATATTCATTGGTAGGATAAAAACATGTCCCAATTAGGCAGATAGAGATAATGATTTACCTAAAGGTGGTTATAACCATTAGCATAATGAAAACATGCCCTAGTTGGGTAGAGAATGATAATGATTTTCTCAAAGGTGGTTAGAATCATTAACATCCAAATAGATCAAACTACAATGATTTACCCATAGGCGGCAATAATCATTGGCTCTATGGGTTGGATGATACATAATGATTTACCCAAAAGTGGTTATAATAATTGGTAGAATGATGGAAGGAATATTTTAAATCAAATAACGTGGATTACATAGTGAATCTATACTCATAGAGTAAGGGTAAGTCAATACTAAGGAAAAATATGAATTTGGGAAACCTACTAGTATGGAGATGCACACCCTAACTAGTAAGGATTGAAAATTCATTCATGTTTTAATTACTGTGTATGTGGGAATTGATTTTGATAGATCAAGAATTTTTCACATTCCAAGGAGAAGTACCATAACCACATTACTTATAATATTTATTGAGCTTATTTTTATTGTAGCACATGATAATATGCATCATGATATAAAATACCATGATAAGTTAGCTGAGATATGCATAAGAACTGACATGCATTTCAATAAATAATAAAAAATAATAAACCAATGATAAAAACCATGATGACAATGTAGACATATGAATATGGATGGGATTAATTATAATGTGCAAAGAATCACCCAATGAACACATGTAAACTAAGTCAAGGCACAATAATGTAAGCAAACAAATAGGCAAACAAATAAGCAAATAGGAAGATGAAACACCAACAAAAAAAAGGAAACAAAACAATCAAAACACCATGAAACAAACACAAAAAATAGTGAATAACAATGTTAGTGAAAATAAAGAACAAAAAAGATGATGAACAGTGCCCCTAGGTTATAGGAGACAATGACACAAACATACAAAATGGGGGATAAGATAAGAAAAGGAAGGGGTAGATGAGTTGACTCTAGATGAACTAGGAAAGTGGATGATACCTACATAATTCTATGGATTCAAGATCCATCATGAACTTCAGGCTAAATTTAGTTCTCCCAGGAGATGGGATATAAGAAAATTATGATCAAGAAAAACACTATTGATGAAGTAGAGGAATATGGGAATAGTCTCACAAAATGGTGAGATTCTTTAGAGATGCTTATTGGAAAAATGGAAAGAGTGTAAAACTAAGGCCAATAAAGATGGGAAAACTAAAGGACAAGTGATTTCTTGTGAAATAGCTATGGGTCCCATAATACTTAAGGCTTAGAAGTGGTCAAGTTGGCAATTTTTAGGATTTTCTAGATCATTTTCAAATGTTCTTGGGTTTTTGAAGTAGCTCAACTCAATTAAGAATTATGAGATACTAAAAAATATAACTCAAAAAATGGTGAGAGTGTTCAAAATGAAAATCACTCATAAAATAATGAGAGAGTGGCTAAGGTTTCTTGACAAAATGGCGAGAGTGTGAATAAGGGTGACTTAACTGACTTCAACATAAATCGAGCATTGCTTACATAATCCCAGGATGTGACCTCTTGACTATTTTGACCATAGGTCAAAATAGCTCAACCCCTATAGTTGAAAAATTATATAGGGGACCCTTAGAGTGTGAAATGTCTCCCATGGTCCTAATATGGTCATCTCTAATGTCTCTAGCCTTAGTCATATTCACTTTTAGTCCCTTGTGTCATCTCATGTCATTTGAGGTCATATTTGGGCCATTTAAGAGAATTGTATAGTTTAAATATATAAAAAAGTGTCCTAAAGTGTAATTTAACATCCCATGTATTAGTGGAACTCATAAATACCATTTCATAATATAAAAATGTAGGAGTAGCATCAGAACAAGAAGATCAATGGTAATTTAGGTAGTGTTTAGCTATGGTACATCCTATGTAGAATATTTGGCATATGTAGAATATTTAATAGTGTATCTTCAGATCCATTTAACTCACTTACACACTTTTTCAGATTTTATACACCTAAAAATGGCATAAAATCATTTTGCTTCTCCATCACTCTCCTATGCATGAAAAATTAGTCAACTAGTTTTGGTTTACTATAGATAATAGGAGTTGAATCAGGTAAAATACACTTGGTGGGAGGAATTAATCCTTGTATAATTCAAATACATTGTATTATTTATAATTTTTGTGTACCAATATTTATGAACCATTATTTAGAGTGCTAGTGACTCATTTTTTCATATGCATTCCCATACCCTATAGGTTTCCTCTCTATTTACATAGTTTCACACAAATAAAATATTATACATGATTATAAGGAATGTGATATCCATTTTAACATGTTCCTTTAATATTTTTCATGTGTGGAGGTCATTAATTAAGCAAACTATCTCACTTTGCTAGTTGAGATCTCTATTTCTAGTCTGCAGGTGGTTTCTAGCTTCCATAGGGGCTTATATCTCTATTTGAACTTCATAAAAATGAAAATACAAGGTAACATGTTATGTTTTGTTATCTCACTACATATTTATCAATCTATTCTTGTGGAGGCTTGGTCTTATATGCTAATACTAATTAATAACATAGTTATATGCATACATAGTTAGACTTCCCTACAGACATTCACGTACAATCAGGTGAAAAGGAGTTTTGGATAATCATGGTGATAGGATGAGGATATTTCAAGATGTTTAATACACTCTAAAGGTGTGATAAAACATGTTTAATATATTCAAATGGTTTGAGATTGGTTGAGACAACCAATTCTCTAATGTACATAGTCTATGAACTGATGCCCACCTACAAGCAACTCCATAGAGACCTGAGGATGATGAATAAAGGTATTTGGTGTTGTTTGAAGCCTCTTTAAGGTTTAAAGACATTAATGAGGTCATAAAAACAATGGTGTATTCTTAAAGTGGTAATAATACTTGAGAACCGTGCTCATATATGGATAAAGTGGCTTAAGGGACACTTTACCTTAAACTCTCCAAAATAGGGATTTTGCCTTACTTTTGATTCTTCCACATTAAATTACCTTGAGGTTTTTACTTATTTATGTTTTTAATCATGTATCCCAATTATATGAGAACTACCTTTCAAAATAAAATGAGTTTTTGGTCCTAAGAGGTAATGTATATGAGGCCTCCATCTCAAGTATTCTTTCACTATAGAATGTCAGTATACTCTACAATATTTTGAGTTTCAAATGGCTTTACATTACCATGTAACACAATGGAAGCATAACTTAATAAAAAAGTCACCTATTTTGGATGAGAAGTGAGATAATTATTTTTAAATGATCCCAAACCATGGATTACAAGGTTTAATTTTCTAAACACCACCTATAAGGGTCTCTTTTAATCATCAAGAGTGCACCTACAAGTTGACTAAAGACTGATAACATATTAGAGAATTATAAGTTTGGGTGTTAGATTAAAGCCTTAGAATGTTATGGATATGTTTGTCTATGAAGGTGAGCTTAGAGTTTCCAAAATAACCTAGGGTATGAAACTCCATGTTACAAAATGAAAAACTAGCCCTTTGTTCTCAAAATGGCCACCTACATTTTGAATGTAGTAGGACAATGTATTGGAGGCATGATAGTCTAAATGTTGGCAAGTCCTATTACATGATATGATTGAGGATAAAAAGGTATGAAATGAGTTCAAATAACTCAAGGAGATATTGGAGTATGAGATACAATGTCTAAGACATAAATATCACCTACAAGGAACACCATCCAAAACTACCACTTACAATACACATCTGCTAACTAGGCCTAGGTAGTGGAGAGAAGTAAGTTGAGAAGTTGGAAGAGGTTGATGAGATTTGAACATGGTGATAACTCTCATATAGATAGTGATATTCAAATCATAATATTCTTATAACAAATAAATAAGGTATGGAAATATGAACCAAGCAAGTCCAACCTTGCATAGAGAAACCTGCACATAGTCAATGTTACACAATTTGTCTTGAGTTTTTTTGGAGAGTTAAAAGGCCTATTGGTGTGATAAAACTTTGAAAATTGGTAAAATTTTTCCTCAATATGTATTTGAGCCTATCATAGCCTTAGTTTGGATAATAAAATAGGGTAAGTACCCTTTGTTCTATCTCAGATAGAGGGAATTCCTAGAGAGGTAAAACTACAAACATGGTGGGAAGATGATGAGGGGATGTGTTGGGAAGTGTTGAGACACTAAAAAAAAATATTGGGAGTTGTTTAAATCATTAATAAACATAAAGGAGGCACTAAAATATTGAGAAACCACTCAGAGGTGGTTATGAGCAATAAATCACAATAAGGCCTATTAGGCTTAGACTAGGCCTAAAGCCCTAAAGGGGTTCAATCTCACTAATAAGGAAAGATGACCACCAAAACATCTCTGATAACCTTTATGGGAGGGAATGAGATTGTTTGACCACATTGGTATGTAGAGAAGTGGCACAGGTTGGTCAAACTTAAACTTTCTCATCTCAGGCTTATTGAGAATACACTCTTAAACTCAAGAGGCCAAATTCAACAACTCGCACCCATATGGACACTTTGCATGAGACTCCAAGGAGTTAAATTTTTTTGAAGAGAGTCTCTATAATTTTATTAATGGAATTAGTATGAGGCTTCAATTTCAAGATTGTATGAACAATATTTAAGAGTCTAAAACAATAGAAACTCTCTGAAATCCTTGCCTGAGACCTAATTGGAAATAAATGAGTGAAGATGCATTTAGGAGAGCTAGTTTGATATGAAAATGGTTTTGAACCTATATGGTATTCTACCATGCTCTTCCCCACATGATTTTTTTAAACCCTACTTGTACGAACATGCCAGAAACATGGTTTATTATAGGGTTTTGTATCTTTTATAGGTACAAATGAAAGTTGAAAGGTCATTAAGGGAGGTTAATTGAGACTTTATCTAACCCTCCATGTCCATTTATCATAAAAAATTGGCATGGAAACACATATGTAAACTAATTTCACTTCATGTAGTCTATGGTAGATAGTGAAAATGAAGAGTGACTATCAAGTAAAGGGGTGAGAGGTCTAATTGGGGAGACTTTTAAGGTATAATTCATGGATTTGAAGGTAAGGGGACTATTGAAAGGTGTCATAACACCCCTTAAATGAATTTTATTAAACAACTAAAGATCATTTGGGTGATAAATGTGAAGACAGACCTAAAAGGCTAGTGATGGTGATTCATATGATGAGAACAAGTGTCCAAAATATGACTAGTGGTTAGGAAAGCATCTGATGAATTTTTAATATTGTTTCAAACTCCTCCTTTATAGTGCACATGTGTCATATCTACCTAGTCTAGTTTGGAGTGCTCAATAGAGGCCTAATGATTAAGGTAGTTTTAAGAAGGTAGTTGAAGGATTGTTATGCTAGTTTTAGAGAGTTTCATGCTTTAGAGAGACATTTATATAAACAAAAATTTCATGGTATATTTCATACTCCATTCCTCTATAATTTAACTAGTACTCATTCTTTGACAAGTGGCATTATGACCCTTGAGCTCCACTTCTCTTTCTCCTCTCAAACATTTTATAAATGTAAACCATTTCAAATCTTATATTCTAACTCCACACCTAGTATGGAAAAACCCTACTAGTTTGATATTGTACTTTTAATTTGAAATAGATATGTAATCTAGTTTTAAGTTCATAAAATATATTGTTAAAGTAGGTGAAGAGATGTATAGTGAGTATCCAAGTGATTGATGTCAATCTTTAATTTCTCTCAATCCTTCCATGCTTGATACAATGTGTTCGACTCTAGAAGGTCACATGAAGTGTTTTCAAGTATATGGTTTTATTTTAAAGTGTAAAAGTAGCCTTATTATATACAACTAATCTTTATTTCACTTACCTTGATTATTTTTCATGCATATAACCTCCATGTTAAAATACTAATGTTAGCATATTTTAGGACTTTGAAGCTAGTGTTGTACGTCATGCCTCTTAGTAAAAGAACATGATAACATAATGGAGATATTTATAGTATATCACCCCCTTAGATTATCTTAATTTCATGTATACTTATACCTCTTTTCATCTAATTAAATATTTAGTGTAGGTGATAAACACTTAAGGATCAATCTAGGGAGCTAACCCTTAAACCTAGAAGTCAACCTCTACTATAGGCAACCCGCAGGCCTAGAGGTATTTCAATGTTACCCAAATATTAGATTAGGATTGAACAACCTCCTATAGGGTACAAAAATTAGTGACACTAGTTCTAGCATGCCTATTGGGACTCTTATCCTAAAGACAACTTGTGAAGGTGAATGCTGGTATTGACAACACCATAACTACATATGGTGTTCTACTCAGCATTTGGTGACTCCATTCAAGGTAAAATCTGGTTGTAGACCATTTTTTTTCATATTATTATGTTCATACTTCATGGTAATTACTAGGTCATATTATAGTATAGTTTTCAATCCCATAAACCCACCTCTTTAACTTGAACTTCCTCTTAAAGTTCAACATCCTTAGCCTATTCTGCCCTTTGAAGAGGAAGAGGACTTTGCTAGCCAAGAAGATCAAGAGAGTGAGGAATAATTTGAGGAGAACATGTCTAGGAAACATGCCTTCCCAACATTTAACATTGAAAATCCAATACTTCTCATTGCTTATGATGACATACCTCCTAATGCTACAAAGAGTTTTCCCATATTTAATGGTTAAGGTCATATCACTCCTATAAACACATTAGGGATATCTCAAACTTATATAGTTTTCACAATGTCACTAAGGTCAACATTGCTATTAGACTCCTCAACATGTCCCTTAGAGCAAAAAAAATTGATTGGTATAGGACTTTTCTTGGTGGATGTATCACAACTTGGGGTGATTTTGGAGAGATGCTAACATCAAGGTTTGAAGACAAGAGTGATCACACATCACTCATCCACCAACTTAATGTGATTTAAAAATCCCCTAAGAATATAATGGATGATTTTAGTAAGAGATTACAAAGGAATTTTCATAGGTTATCTCCTCCCATTAAACTACCTACTTTGTGTTTCCCACATACCTAAAGTCTATTGGAACTAACATAACCTTCATGCTACAATGCATGGGTGGTTACAACTTACCTGAAGTATATGACCTTACCATTAGAGATAAGAATGGCCTCATACTTGAGTTTTGAAGTTTCTTCCAAAAGTGTCCATGAATATATTTCCAAATACTTATAATGCTACTCTAAGTGTTGCCCAAATTCTAAATGCCAACACCAAGTCAAAAACTACTAATAAGGTAAAAGAGACAATTGATTGGGAATCAAGGCCTAAATTCTTAGAATCTCAGATTAGGCAAGAAAATATATAGCAAGGTGTGAATCAAAATCCTTACCCATATCCTTAACAAGGAATCATGTTCTTACCTCAACAATATAGGTAGGGTAGAGGTCAAGGGTAGCCTAATTTTAATAGGTCTGCTAATGAATATAATCCCACTTCCACTTGAAATATAAGAGAAATGGTACTATGCATAACAACTTAGTACAATAAGAAGAGTGGAAACAAGGTCAATTCATGGATTCTAGTGAAGGTGGAGAGCAAGCTTTAGTAACTCAAGGAGAAGTCATGCCTCAACTATCAACAAAAGATGAAATCCTCATGCAAGCAAATGAATGTTGGCAGCCTCAAGGAGTGAGTTTCACTATCTTCCTAGTTGAAGATACATATTTTATCAACTAAGGTAATTCCATTGAAAAAAATAATAAATAAAAGAGGAAGTTTCTAAGAGATGCTAATGGTGTGACTACAAGTCCAAATAGTCCTCCTACAAGGTAGTAAGGTATGACTGCAAATGTGGTAGTCCCTAAAAATCCTACACCTTCTTCAAATCAAAATTTTGGAAGGTATACTCAAAGTGTTATAATATCTCAAGATAAAAAAATTTCCTTACCTTTACGGACTCAATAAAAGGTGAACACTTCTATTTTGAACATTGTTGATTCATTGAAAAGTGCTAAGGCTAGTATTTCTCTTTGGGATGTCCTTCATATGCCTAGCCAAAAGAAGCTTTTATAAAATCAACTATCTAAAATTCATGTTAGCCCTTAAACATAAAAATCATGGTGATGTTTCACCAATTCTCCTAATAACATTGTATAACCCTCTACCAAATTTGATAAGCCTCCACCCTTATACCTCACTCTCATTATGGGGGACAAACTTGTTCATAACTACATAGTTGATAATGGAGCTAGTATCTCAGTGATGCCCAAGGTTGTAGCTAAAAAATTGAGTATAAAGTATGAACCGTATAGTAAAGTGGTATTAAAACTTGATAGGACACCTACTAAGTTAGTAGGACTAGTCAAAAGTTTGGAATTTTTCCTTCATGATTGCCCAAGCTTCCCCATTATTAAAGACATTGTGGTTGTTGACTTGCCTACCCACTTTTCTATCCACATCTTAAGAAATTTAAAAACCAAGATATGAGTATACCTCTTATCTAATTGGCCCTTCTTAATGGTGTGACTACAAGTCCAATTAGTCCTCCTATAAGGCAATAAGGTATGACTGCAAGTGTGGTAGGCCCTATAACTCCTACACCTTCTTCAAATCAAAATGTTGGAAGGTATACTAAAAGTGTTATAATATCTCAAGATAAAAACATTTCCTTTCCTTTAAGGACTCAATAAAATGTGAATACTTCTATTTTGAACATTTTTGATTCATTGAAAAGTGTTAAGGCTAGTATTTTTCTTTGGAATGTCCTTCATATGCCTGGCCAAAAGAAGCTTTTACAAAATCAGCCGTCTAAAATTCATGTTATCACTTAACCATAAAAATCATGGTGATGTTTCTCTCACCAATTCTCCTAATAACATTGTATAACCCTCTACCAAATTTGATAATCCTCCACCCTTATACCTCACTCTCATTGTGGGGGACAAACTTGTTCATAACTACATAGTTGATAATGGAGCTAGTAGCTCAGTGATGCCCAAGGTTGTAGCTAAAAAATTGGGTCTAAATTATGAACCATATAGTAAAGGGGTATTAAAACTTGATAGGACACCTACTAAGTTAGTAGGACTAGTCAAAAGTTTGGAAGTTTTCCTTCATGATTGCTTAAGCTTCCCCATTATTAAAGACATTGTGGTTGTTGACTTGCCTACCCACTTTTCTATCCACCTCTTAATATATTTAAAAACAAATATAGGAGGATACCTCTTATCTAATTTTCCATTATTAATGGTGTGACTACAAGTCCAACTAGTCCTCCTACAAGGTAGTAAGGTATGACTACAAGTGTGGTAGTCCCTATAACTCCTACACCTTCTTCAAATCAAAATGTTGGAAGGTATACTCAAAGTGTTCTAATGTCTCAAGATAAAAACATTTCCTTGCCTTTAAGGACTCAATAAAAGGTGAATACTTCTATTCTGAACATTTTTGATTCATTGAAAAGTGCTAAGGCTAGTATTTCTCTTTGGGATGTCCTTCATATGCCTGGCCAAAAGAAGCTTTTACAAAATCAACTATCTAAAATTCATGTTAGCCCTTAACCATAAAAATCATGGTGATGTTTATATCAACAATTATCCTATTAAAATTGTATAACCCTCTACCAAATTTGATAATCCTCCACCCTTATACCTCACTCTCATTGTGGGGGACAAACTTGTTCATAACTACATAGTTTATAATGGAGCTAGTAACTCAGTGATGCCTAAGGTTGTAGCTAAAAAATTGGGTCTAAATTATGAACCATATAGTAAAAGGGTATTAGAAATTGATAAGACACCTACTAAATTAGTAGGACTAGTTAAAAGTTTGTAAGTTTTCCTTCATGATTGCCCAAGCTTCCCCATTATTAAAGACATTGTGGTTGTTGAATTGCCTACCCAATTTTCTATCCACATATTAAGAGATTTAAAAACAAAGATAGGAGGATAACTCTTATCTAATTGGCCCTTATTAATGGTGTGACTACAAGTCCAACTAGTCCTCCTACAAGGCAGTAAGGTATGACTATAAGTGTGGTAGTCCCTATAACTCCTACAGCTTCTTCAAATCAAAATTTTGGAAGGTATACTCAAAGTTTTCTAATATCTCAAGATAAAAACATTTCCTTGCCTTTAAGGACTAAATAAAAGGCAAATACTTCTATTTTGAACATTTTTTATTCATTGAAAAGTGCTAAGGCTAGTATTTCTCTTTAGGGTATCCTTCATATACTTGGCCAAAAGAAGCTTTTACAAAATCAATTATCTAAAATTAATGTTAGCCCTTAACTATCAAAATCATGGTGGTTTTTCTCTCACCAATTCTCCTAATAACATTGTATAACCGTCTACCATATTTGATAAGCCTCCACCCTTATACCTCACTCTCATTGTGGGGAACAAACTTGTTCATAATGACATAGTTGATAATGGAGCTAGTAGCACAGTGATGCCCAAGGTTGTAGATAAAAAATTGGGTCTAAAGTATGAAACATATAGTAAATGGGTATTAAAACTGGATAGGACACCTAATAAGTTAGTAGGACTAGTCAAAAGTTTGGAAGTTTTCCTTCATGATTGCCCAAGCTTCCCCATTATTAAAGACATTGTGGTTATTTACTTGCCTACCCACTTTGCTATCCACCTCTTAAGAGATTTAAAAACCAAGATAGGAGGATACCTCTTATATAATTTTCCCTTCTTAATGGTTTGACTACAATTCCAACTAGTGCTCCTACAAGGCAATAAGGTATGACTGCAAGTGTGGTAGTGCCTATAACTCCTATACCTTCAAATCAAAATGTTGGAAGGTATACTCAAAGTTTTCTAATATCTCAAGATAAAAACATTTCCTTACCTTTAAGGACTCAATAAAATATGAATAATTCTATTTTAAACATTTTTGATTCATTGAAAAGTGCTAAGGCTAGTATTTCTCTTTGGGATATCCTTCATATGCCTGGCCAAAAGAAGCTTTTAAAAAATCAACTATCTAAAATTCATGTTAACCCTTAACCATAAAAATCATAGTGATGTTTCTCTCACCAATGCTCCTAATAACATTGTATAACCCTCTACCAAATTTGATAAGCCTCCACCCTTATACCTCACTCTCATTGTGGGGGACAAACTTGTTCATAACTACATAATTGATAATGGAGCTAGTAGCTCAGTGATGCCCAAGGTTGTAGATAAAAATTTGGGTCTTAATTATGAAACATATAGTAAAGGGGTATTAAAACTTGATAGGACACCTACTAAGTTAGTAAGACTAGTCAAAAGTTTGGAAGTTTTCCTTCATGATTGCCCAAGCTTCTCCATTATTAAAGACATTTTGGTTGTTGACTTGCCTACCCAATTTTCTATCCACTTCTTAATATATTTAAAAACCAAGATATGAGGATACTTCTTATCTAATTCTTCCTTCTTAATTGTGTGACTACAAGTCCAACTAGTCCTCTTATAAGGTAGTAAGGTATGACTACAAGTGTGGTAGTCCCTATAACTCCTACACCTTCTTCAAATAAAAATGTTGGAAGG
This sequence comes from Torreya grandis, assembly GCA_037957365.1. Taxonomy (NCBI): domain Eukaryota; kingdom Viridiplantae; phylum Streptophyta; class Pinopsida; order Cupressales; family Taxaceae; genus Torreya; species Torreya grandis. Next base: position 3,652,998 of record JARHVA010000223.1, on the reverse strand, counting down.
CATACTCAAAGTGTTCTAATATCTCAAGATAAAAACATTTCCTTGCCTTTAAGGACTGAATAAAATGTGAATACTAATATTTTTAACATTTTTGATTCATGGAAAAGTGCCAAGGCTAGTATTTCTCTTTGGGATGTCCTTCATATGCCTGGCCAAAAGAAGCTTTTACAAAATCAACTATCTAAAATTCATGTTAGCCCTTAACCATCAAAATCATGGTGATTTTTCTATCATAAATTCTCCTAATAACATTGTATAACCCTCTACCAAATTTGATAAGCGTCCACCCTTATACCTCACTCTCATTGTGGGGGACAAACTTGTTCATAACTACATAATTGATAATGGAGCTATTAGCTTAGTGATGCCCAAGGTTGTAGCTAAAAAATTGGGTCTAAATTATGAAACATATAGTAAAGGGGTATTAAAACTTGATAGGACACCTACTAAGTTAGTAGGACTATTCAAAAGTTTGGAAGTTTTCCTTCATGATTGCCTAAGCTTCCCCATTATTAAAGACATTATGGTTGTTGACTTGCCTACCCAATTTGCTATCCAACTCTTAATATATTTAAAAACCAAGATAGGAGAATACATATTATTTAATTGGCCCTTCTTAATAGTGTGACTACAAGTCCAACTAGTCCTCCTACAAGGCAGTAAGGTATGACTGTAAGTGTGGTAGTCCCTATAACTCCTACACCTTCTTCAAATAAAAATGTTGGAATGTATATTCAAAGTGTTCTAATATATCAAGATAAAAACATTTCCTTTCCTTTAAGGACTCAATAAAAGGTTAATACTTCTATTTTTAACATTTTTTATTCATTGAAAAGTGCCAATGCTAGTATTTCTCTTTGGGATGCCCTTCATATACCTGGCCAAAAGAAGCTTTTACAAAATCAATTGTCTAAAATTCATGTTATCCCTTAACCATCAAAATCATGGTGATGTTTCTATCACCATTTCTCCTAATAACATTGTATAACCCTCTACCAAATTTGATAAGCCTCCACCCTTATACCTCACTCTCATTATGGGGGATAAACTTGTTCATAACTACATAGTTGATAATGGAGCTAGTAGCTCAGCGATGCCCAAGGTTGCAGCTAAAAAATTGGGTATAAAGTATGAAACATATATTAAATGGGTATTAAAACTTGATAGGACACCTACTAATTTAGTATGACTAGTCAAAAGTTTGGAAGTTTTCTTTCATGATTACCTAAGCTTCCCCATTATTAAAGACATTGTGGTTGTTGACTTTCCTACCCACTTTCATATTCACCTCTTAAGAGATTTAAAAACCAAGATAGGAGGATACCTCTTAGCTAATTGGCCCTTCTTATCCTTCAGGACTAGGTATGGTGCAAAGGAAACCATCATGGCCCAACCACTAACTAAATTTCACATTGAGCCCTATATAGAAGTAAGCTCCAATTTAAATTATGTCATCAATGATCATGAGGAGTTTTCTATGGATGATGGGACATATTACAAGTTTAAAGGTATATATAATATATTTTTGGATGAGTATGGTGTAGACACCTATGGACATGATCCATATACCTACTTTGAAAAAACTGATCTTAGCACATACATCATCCATGAGGGAGCATATGAGTAATTTGAGGTTAGTATTGGGCATTCTTTCTCACAAGATACTAAAGGTAATTACTTGATTCATGTGTATGATGTTTATGGTTTGAAAATAATTATAGATCTATATGGTGATAATAATAATGTATTTCTTCCTATAATTGATGGAGTCTTTGAACATGATAGTCAAGAGGAGGAAGATGACCTATGACATAGATTCAATGTCATAAGTTGAGAGGTTGAGCAGTTGGGTAAGCCTATTTCTCCTCCTAATAAGTGTGTATATAATAAGTATGTTAATGAGACTAATATTTAGGGTTTTAAGTGTTCTATAAAGCATGAAGTTGAATGTATTTTTAAACATTAAGGTGCATGCCAAGCCATTATTCAAGAAGTTGTAGTGATGAAAGAGTCTAGTGAAGCCAAAATAGAAGTTTTTATATTCAAGGAGAATATAACACCTCAAAATGATGTTGATACACTTTAATATGTATTATAGTATAAGGAGGATGAGCTTGATGGTCTCATATATCAAGAACACCATGCAAGTGAAGAGAGTGAAGTTGAGGCAGTCTTGATGACTCTTAAGATGTTATTTGAGAAGTACCATGTGAACATGATAGAATTCCATCAAGATGAAAATCCAAGGAAGTGTATTTGAGGGTAAGAAAGAGTGTATTTTAAGGTTCCAAGTAGCAAACTTGAAGACATCAAAAGAGCTAAAGATGGTAAGCTTTTTGATCATCTATATAAGTAAGTATTTATTGACAAACATGCTTCACATGCTAGGTTACTTTCATTGAGCAGTAAGGATGCACGAGGAACCATATTTGACCCTAGTTAAATCATGGTGAGTTTTTATTCACCTCAAGTGAGTTCTTGTAAATATTATAATAGGTGTGTGTCTTTATTTCTATTGTGTGTGTGTGTTTTTTTTTCATAAGTGTTCTTGAGAACACATGTGTGTTTCATTTAGTGTCTTATTTTATGTGTATTTTATTATTATTTGGTGTGGTTTAAAAATTAAATTTAATATATAAATTATGCATATGTGACTCCATAACCCAATGCATAGGAGTGGGCTATTGGTCTTTGGCATGGCTGGCTTGCCACCCCTAGGAAATCACCAAGATTATTGATTGTTTTGAACACAAGTCAAAAATAGGTCAACCCCCCATAGTTTAAAACTTATATATATACCCCTAGAGTTTGAAATGTCTCCCATGGTCTTAATTATGTCATATTTAATGTATCTATCTTTGGTCATATTCACTTTTAGTCCCTTGTGTCATCTCATGTCATTTGAGGTCATATTTGGGCCATTTAATAGACTTGTATGGTTTTCATAGAGAAAATGTGTCTTAGAGTGTAATTAAATGTCCCATGTTTTATTTTAAGTTATAAATACTATTTTATAATTGAAAAAAATTAGGAGTAGCATCAGAACAAAAAGATCAGTGTCAATTTAGGTAGTTTTTAGTTATGGTACATCTCATGTAGTAGATTTGGTGTGTGTGTTAGGATTAATAGTGTCTCTTAATCTCCATTAAACTAAATTATAAAATTGGTAATATTTGAAACAATTTAAAATGGCATAAAACCATTTTGATTCTCCAACACTCTCCTAGGCATGAAAAATTGGTTAACTAGTTTTGGATTAGTACGAACATCAGGAGTTGAATCAGGTCAAATGAAATTGGTGGGAGGTATTAATCCTTTTCTACTTAAAATAAATTATAGGATTTCCAAGTTTGGTGTACCAATATTTATGAACCATTGTTTAGAGTGATAGTGACTCATTTATGCATATACATTCCCATGCCCTACATGTTTCCTCTCTATTTACAGAGTTACATACAAATTAGTTATTGTAAATGATTCTAAGGAGTGTGATATACCTTATCAAATTTTTATTTCCTAGTTTTCATATGTGCATGTCATGAAGTAATCAATCTATCTCACTTTGCTAGTTGTGAGCTCCATTGCTAGTCTGTAGATGGTTTCCAAAATACACATAGGCTTATATCCCTATTTGACCTTTATATAAATGGAAACGCAAGGTAACATGTTATGTTTTTATCTATCACTACATGGTGATCAATATATTCTTGTGGAAGTTTGTTATCAAAGGCTAATACTAGTGAAGAAGATAGTCATATACATACATAGTCAGACTTCCCTATAGAAATTCTCCTACAGTCAAGTGAAAAGGAGTTTTGATCAGTCAGTGATGAGATGAGTATTTTTCAAGATGTTGAATACACTCTCAAGGTGTGATAAAATAATTTTAATCTATTTAAATGGTTTGAGATTGGTTAAAACAACCAATTCTGTAATGTACATAGCCAGTGAACTAATGTCCACCTACAGGTAGCTCCATAGAGACATGAGGATGATGAATGAAGGTGTTTGGTCTTATTTAAAGCCTATTTAAGGTATAAGAACATGAAGGAGGTCATAAAAACAATGGTGGAGTCCTAAGGTGGTAGGCAGACTTGAGAACCATGCTCATGTGGAGAAAGTGGCTTAAGGGATGCTTTACCTTAAACTATCCAAAATGGGGATTTTGCATTACTTTTGATTCTTCCATATTAGAGTACCTTGAGGTTTGTACTAGTTTAAGTGTTTCATCATGTATCCCAATTATAGGAGCACTGCATTGAAAAATAAAATGAGTTTTTGGTCCTAAGAGGTAATGTAGATGAGGCCTTCATCTCAAGCATTATTTCATTTTATAATGTCAATATACTTTAGTATTTTGAGTTTCAAATGGCTTTACATTACCATGTGACACAATGAAAGCATAGCTTGATAAAAAAGTGACTTGGTTTAGGTGAGAAGTGATATAATAACCTTGAAATATCCTAGACCATGGACTACAAGGTTTCATTTTATAAACACCACCTATAGGGGTCTCTTTTAATCCTCAAGAGTGCACCTATATGTAGACTAAAGACTAATAACATATTAGAACATGACAAGTTTGGGTTTAGCCTAAATCCTAGGCATGTTATGGATATGTTTGAATATGAAGGTGAGATAAAATTTTATAACAATAACATAGGGTATGAAACTCTATGTTCCAACATGAAAAACCACCCTTTTATTCTCAAAATGACCACCTATAGTTTGACTATAGTATGATAGTGTATTGGGAGCATGACAATCTAAATGTTGGAAACTCTTGGTACATGATATGAATGAGACTAAGAAGGTATGAAATGAATTAAAATACATAAAGGAGATATTTGAGCATGAGATACAAGTTCTAAGGCATAAAAATCACCTACAAGGAACATCTAAAATTTCCACCTAAAGTACACACTCTATTAACTAGGCCTATGTAGTAGAGAGAAGTGAGTTGAGAAGTTGGTAAAGGTTGATGAGGTTTTAACATGGTGATGAATTTTATATAGGTAGTGAAATACACCTCATAATATTATTAGAATAAATAAATAGGGTATGGAAAGGTGAACCAAGAAAGTCTAACCTTGCATATAAAGAACCTTACACACAATCAATGTTACATAATTTGTCTTTAGTTTTTTTGAAGATTTGAAAGGCCTATTGGTGTGTTAAAATTTTTCAAATTGGTAAAAATGGTCCTCAAGACATATTTTAGACTCTCATAGATTTATTTTATCTAAGTGATATGGGAAGTTCCCTTTGTTCCATATCAGATAGAGGGCACTCCTAAAGAGGCAAAACTATAGATTTGGTGGGTAGATGATGAGGGGAAGTGTTGGGAAGTGTTGAGAAAATATATAAGGGTGTGGGAAGTTATTTAAATAATTAATAAACATAAAATATGCACTATAATATTGAGAAACCATTTAGAGATGGTTATGAGAAATAAAGCATAGTCAGGCCTATTAGGCCTAGACTAAACCTAAAACCCTAAAGGGGTTCAATCTCACTTATAAGGAAATATGAACATCCCATCCTATATAACCTTTAGGGGAAGGAATGAGATTTTTTAAATCCATTTTTATGTAGATAAATGACATAGGTTAGTCAAACTTGATGTTTTTCACCTCAAGCTTACTCAGAATACACTCTCAAGCTAGAGAATCCAACTTCATCATCTCACACTAGTACAGACACTTTGAATGAGACTCTAAGGATTTATGAGTTGTTGAGAGGGTATCTAAAATTGTAATAGTGGAATTTTTCTAAAGTTTTAATGTCAGGATTGTATGAACAATCCTTAAGATTTTGAAACACTAAAAACCCTCAAAAACCCTTGCTTGAGACCCAATTGGAAATAAATGAGTAAATATTTATTATAGAGAGATATTTTGATCTATAAATGGTTTTTATACTTTATAGGACTCTCCCATTCTCTTCCATACATGATTTTTTAAAACCCTACTTATATGAACATGCTAGAAACATGGTTTCTTGTAAGATTTTGTATGTTTTGCAAGCATAGATGAAAGTTAAAGGATGAGGATAATTAGGGTAAGTAAATTTAGAATTGATATAACCATTAATGTAAACTTATAATATCAAATTGACATGCACTTTTAAAAACTCATTCACTTCAGGCAATTTTTGGTAGATCATGAGAATGAAGAGTGACTACCAAGTGAAGGGGTGGGAGGTCCAATTAGGGAGCCTTTTAAGGTTTGATTCAAAACATTTAAGGTAGGGTGACTATTTAAAAGTTTCATATAAACCCTTATATGTATTTTATTAAACAACTAAAGATAAATTAGGTGATAAATATGAAGATAGACCTAGAAGGCTAGTGATGGTGACTGCAGATGATGAGAACAAGTGTCTAGAAGAGGACTAATGGTTAGGAAAGCATATGATGACTATTTAAGCTTATTTATAACCCTTACTTTAGATTTTACATGTGTCATATCTCCCTAGTCTAGTTTGGAGTGCTCAAGAGAGGCCTAATGATGAAGGCCATTTCAAGAAGGTAGGTAAAGGATTCCTATGCTAGTTTTAGAGAGTTTCATGATTTGGAGAGACATTTGTCCAAAGAGACATTTCATGGTATATTTCATAATAAATTAATATATAATTTAAATATTTGTCATGACTTGATAAGTGGCATTGTAACCCTTGATCTCCAATTCTCTCTCCCCTCTCATACATTCTATAAATGTAAGCCATTCTGGCTCTTGTATTCTAATTCCACACCTGGTATGGTGAAGCCCTACTAGTTTGATATTATAATTTACCTTAGAAATATATATGAAATCTAGTTTTGATCTTATAAAACATCTTTTCAAATTTTGAGTAGAGATGTATAGTGAATAGTCAAGTGATTGATGCCCATCCTCATTTTCTCTCAATCCTTCCATATTTGATACAAGTTGTTCCACTCTAGCAGGTCACATAAAGTGTTGTCAAGTGTATGGGTCTACTTTAAAGTGTAAAAGTATCCTTATTATATAAAAATGATCTCTAGTTCACTTACCTTCAGTAGTTTTCATGCATATCACCTCCATGTTGAAATACTAATATTAGAGTATTCTAGGACTTTAAAGCTAGTGTTGTAGGTCATGTCTCTTAGTGCAAGAGTATGATACCAAAGTGGAGATATTTTTAGTGTATCACCCCTTAGATTATATTAATTTCATATATACTTATACCTTTTTTCATCCAATCATGTAGTTAGTGTAGGTGATAAGCACTTAATGTTCAATCTAGGGAGCTAGCCCTTAAACCTAGAGGTCTACCTCTACTATAGGAAACCCACATGCCTAGAGGTATTCAAATGTTGCCAAAATATTAGATTAAGATTCAAAAAAATTCTATAGGGTGAAATAGTTTGTGAAAAAATGACCTCAAGTTATTATAGTTCTGTGTTATAGTGGAGGAATCTGACTATGTAGCAACAAGTTCTCAAAGTAGGAAAATGCCACAGTATGGCATATAAATGGCAAGGTGGGATTGCAAGACATGATAAAGGTATTGTTCTTAATTTTATCATAGGTGAATATAATTAGGAAATAATGGCATATTCTAATGATACTAATTTTCTCAAAGGAGGTTATAATTAGTAACATGGAGTGGGATACTAATTTGTCTAAAGGTGGTTATAATTAGGAATACTCAAAATGAAATGAAACAAGAAATGAAGGATGCAACTATGAACTAGGAATTTGACTAAGAAGAGATTATTATTCTGTTAGTGACAAAATGGACCAAGCAAATTGATAAACAACATACTAAACTAACACCTTCATTCCTAGTTACTAGGGTGAGCGTAATAATAAAAAAAATGACAAACACAACTAAAAAGTAAGGAAAAACAAGAATCCTCCACCTTACATAGATGTTCCAAATGCCTTTGTAGTAGTGGATTGCTTAGCTTGTGCTCATGAAGTCTTCATCAAAGGAGGCTTGGCTAGCTCCTCTTCTCCTTGGAACCTTTGGCTTTGACTTGGATTGGCTTAGAATGGCATGCTAATACTAATTAAAATAGCTTTTGGAATCATTTTTGCATTATAACATTGCATTTTCAAGAGTTAAAATTCATGTGGCAAGGCCTCCTATTTATAGATTTTTTCAAATGGGTAGGATCAACTTGAATCATCCATCTCAGGTAAAAGATGTGTGGCTAAGGATTAATCTAATTTTGCAATTAAAAATTATAAATAGGTTCATAAATATTTGGGATAGATGAGCAATTAAGAGGCATGGAGGGAATTTATGAGGTATGGGAGGGTCTTAATGAGGCATGGGAGGCATGAATCCTGATATTTGTGGCATTTATGGCCTAGGGATGTCTTCCCAAGAAATGAGGTCACTTGATGATGTAGATATTTAATATTCATTTATAAAAATAAGTTTGCAACAAGTTGCCATAGAATTATTAATTAGGCTCTAATTTGGTTTAATTATCTCTTAAGCATGATTAAGCACTTTATGCAAAAATTACTCAAATTAATCAAAATGCCCTATTATTGGCTTGAAATTTGACTGGATTAGAATTAGAAGTTGATGTTATATGTGTTGGATTCATTATCCCATTTAGGATGTTTCCAAAAAAAATAACAAAGGCACATGTCTTGTATAATAAATTTGATAGAAAAGAGTAATCTAGAGCACCCAGGTGTAAAATTGCATTTTGACTCAAAATGATCTGATAAAAGTTAGTTAACCCATAAATTGCATTGACCAATTTAATGATACCCTAGAAAACATTAGTGATTTAGTGTTTTGAGGATAAATTATGCACTTCAGTGAAAATTGGTCAAAATCCTAATTAGAGGTTATTGGTGGCCAAATTTAGGTGTCTACAATTTGCCCCTATTTGGGAAGACATTAAAATCTATAATCATAGTAACATCTTCTTAAAAAATGAAAAGGTCATGTATGCCTAAAATTGAAATGATGATAAACTAACTATATGATGCCCCCTTGAGGGAATAGTTGGCACAAGTAGGTTGGCAAATGGTCCCTCAAAAAGAAAAAAAAGATGATGGGGTGAAAACATAATTATATTGAAAAAGTAGTAAAAATCATTGAAAATGTAAATGGGATGGTGTACAATGGTTTGCCCAAAGGTGGTTATAAGCATTGTACCTTAATAGTGGAAACATGGTATGATAACACAATGATTTGCTAAAAGGTAGTTATAATAATTGAGAAGATGGAGCTACCCTAGTTAAGATAGACAAACAAGATACCAACATGCCCCTATATGAGTAGAAAAAGTAAAATGGTGACAATACAATGATTTTCCCAAAGATGGTTATAATCATTGAGAAATATAGGTGGGATGATGTGCAATGGTTTTCCCATAGGTGGTTATAATCATTGGACCCTCATTATGGCAAACATGATTAATTATCTGATTCATGATGGTAAATTAACATAGAGGGTAGTGATGAATTGGAACAACCTACTAATAGGGAGATGCTTGTCTGAACTAATAAAGGTTAAAATTCTTTTATGGTTAATTACTCTATTTGGGATATGATTAGGACTAAATTAAGATGTCAGTGTTGAAGAGATGTTGATGCCACCATTATTGAATAAACTTCTTAAAATTGAGGTTTATTATAGTATGTGTTGGTAGGCATCATGGTATAACATCATGAGGACTTGGCCAAAATATGCATGAGGACTGACTTTCGTAATCCAATACTCAAATAGAAAATAATGCATCAATGATAGAAACCATGATGAAAATGTAAACATATGAATTTAGATGGATTTGAGTATAAGTGTGGGAAAGAAATCACCTAATGAACACACATAAAATGAATCAAGTCAGTAATGTTGAAAGCAAACAAACAAATAAAATAAGTAGAAAAAAACAAAAAAAAAACATAATAGAAACCATACAAACATTGCCCCTATAAAATAGGTGACAACTTAATAAATAAACAAAATGGGGGGATATAATAACTAGAAGGGGGTGGATGAGCTATCTCCATATGCATTAGGCAAGTGGATGCTACTTACATAGTTCCATGGATGTAATATCCAATAAAAAACTTTAAGTTAAATGTAGTTCTCCCAGGGAATGGGAAGAATGTGATAACTGATGAAAAAAATAGAATGGATGTGATAGAAGAATATGAATGGTCTTTTAAAATGGAAATTTCATGAGAGGAAAGGCCAAAAAATATGGTGAAATGAAGTGATAAGTGGTTTTATTGCAACTTAGTAAGGGTTCCCAAAATCCTTAAGGCAAAGAAATGGTTAATGTTTTTGGTTTTTTCTAACAATTTTACAAATGTTTTTTGGAATATTTTGAAGTATCTCAACTTGATCAAGAATGAAGAGACACTAAATGGTTCAAGCTCATAGAATTGTGAGAGCATTCAAACTTAGGTTGCTCATAAAATGATGAGATCATTCAAACTTAGGTTGCTTACAAAATGGCAAGAGTGTGGCTTAGGTTGCTTGAAAAATGGTAAGAGCATGGTGGAAAGGGTGACTGAGCTGACCTCAACAAGTATCAAGCATTGCCTACATAGTATCAAAGTAGGACCTCAAGTCACTGTAGTTCTACCCTAAAATAGAGGAATTTGACTAGTGTAGCAGTCAATTCAAATAAAATAGGCATAGTTGGTAAAAAGGCATAGTATGGCATAAGAAGTGGCAAGTTGGTACATTAAGGATCAATAAATAAATGTTTCCCCTAGTTTTCCCATAGGTGGTTATAACTAGGACATAATGGCATGGATCAATGGTACTAATTTGCCCAAAGGTGGTTATAATTAGTAGCAAGACCGGTGATAAGAAAGGAATAATAAAGGAAGGATGTAACTACCAAAACTTCTATCATACTGATCCAAAATACAATATCTATCTAAAGTGTTTAAAATAACTGATCAGATTCCTCGATGCTAAAAATACATAATGAATGGTAAAAACCAAGGTTAAATGAGCTAGGATTTAGAACATGTTTGGTCAATAGAATGAGATGGTAAAGTGGATACGACTAAGAGGATGGATAAGAATGATATTTTTACAAAGAAGAATAGTGATAAAATGACACCACTAAAATGGTCTTTATAGAAAATACACCATAACATTCAAGCATAGTACCTCTTGAGGTGAGTAATATTAATCAGCTCAAGAAGTTCATCTCCATTTTGGGTGGAAAGCTTGTTTGCCCCTAATACATAATCTAAAGTAATGATGAAAGGTCCTATCCAGTTTGGTTTGAATTTACCTTTATGCTTCTTCTCAACTATGGTATTATTTTGGTTTTCTTTAAGAACAAGATCACCAAGTTAAAATGTTTTATACTTGACACACTGATTATAGTGGCCTTTGAGTCAATTCTGATATGCTTGAAGATTATTGAGTGCAAATGTGTATTTTTCATCAAATGGGTCTAGCTCTTGTAGGTGAGTTACTTGATAGTCATGATCATCTAAGACATATTTGAAAGATATGTGTAGTGAAGGTAAATCAACTTTAATCGGAAGGATGGATTATATACCATAAAAAAGGTAATATGGAGTGGCTCCTATGGGGGTATGATGATTGGTATGGTATGCCTAAAGGGTAGGTAATATTTTTAGGTGCCAATCATGATCAACATCATTGACAATATTTTTGAAAATATTGACAATGCTTTTGTTTGATGCTTTGGCCTAGCCATTTACTTGAGGGTAATATGTTATAGAAAAATGTTTTGTGATGTGATATTTGATACATAGCTTATTAACATCCTTGTTATTGAATGATCCTCTATTATTTGATATAATGTCAAAAGGGATACTGTAGTAGCAAATGATATGGTTGAAGATGAATTTGGAAATTTGCTTTTGAATCACGTGAGGGGTATAAATTCAACCCACTTAGTGAACTATTTAGTGGTGGTAAGGATATGTTTATGGCCATCAAATGAAGTGGGGTTGATTTTCCCAATGAGTTTGAGTCCCCATGTATAAAATGGCCATGGTGTCAACATTGGTTTTAGAGTTTGTGCTAAAGCATGAATTAGATTAGCATGCCATTGACATTTATCACACTTCTTTACATATACAAATACATCTACATCCATCATGGGCCAATAATAACTAGTATGCAAGATCTTTTTAGATAAGACTACCCCCTAGAATGAGCTCTACATACTCCTTCATGAACTTCTCTTAATGCTAGTGTAAGCTCTACCAAATTTAAACAATGAAGTAGAGCTCCATCAAAACTATAGTGGTAAATGGGGGATCCAAGTAGAGTATAATAAGTGGAGTGATGGATAAAGGCTTTGGTTTGGTTTCAATATAGGTTAGGTGGTATAACTTGGTCATGAAGGTAGTTATAAAGGTCTGAGTACCAGATAGAATTAGGACCAACAATATCATAAATCATTGTATTGGTTGAAGGTTCATGAGCTGATGTGACCAAATTCTTAATGAGGAATTGATACTTTCTAGCTTTGTTTATTTGTTGAATTAGAGAGAAAATAGTAGACATGGCATCTATAGTTTTATTACTAGCCCTTAGTATATGCTCAAATTATATATTTTTAATTTTCTACTTTAGGGTATTGACCATAGCCTTATATGGACTTTGGTTTAGAAATGGTCTGTTACCTGATTGATGATTAACTAAGAATCACCATAACTTGGAGATCAGATATGTTCTAGTGTACCACTTGTAAAATTCCTAGAAAAAGTGTTTCATACTCATACATGTTGTTTATACAAGGAAAACTAATTCTAAATGATTTAGGGATTATATCCCCTATGGTGTAATAAATAAGATGTCTGCCCCTAATCTATGTGCAATAAATGAACCATCAAAATATAGATTCTAGTGTTGCTCCTTAAGAGGTGTGTCAATGAAAGCCATTATGGATTCATTTAGAAAATGAAATGTAAGTGGATTTGTGTCTACAAGGGGTGCTTTAGCAAGTTGATCTACAAGAACCTATCCCTTGATTGCCTTCTGATTTATATACTCTATGTCAAAATCACTAAGAAGCATGATCCATTGGCCATTATACCTTGTAAATATATTTTAGATAGTAGATTTGAGTGTATCTAATTTTGAAATGACCATGGTCTTATTGTTCAACATATAATGGTGCATTTTTTGAGCTATGAAGACCATGGATAAACAAGCTTTTTCAATAAGTGCATAGTTATGTTCATATGTGACTAAGGTATGACTTAAGAAGTATATTACATGCTCTTTTCTATTGTTATCATGTTGAGCCAAAAGTACCCCCCAAGGCCTTTTCATTAGCTAATAGATACAATAAGAATGGCCTTCCTAGCATAAGAGGTAACAAAATAGGTGGATTAGCTAGATAGTCCTTGAGTTGTTGAAAATTTGTTTGGAAATGATCATCCCAGTGAAATGCAACTCCCTTTTTTATAAGATGTGTAAATGGATGACACTTGTCTACTAGTTGAGAGATGAAGCATCAAATTTATTGGATCTTTCCCTAAAAACTATGGAATTTCTTCAAATTGGTTAGTGGTAGCATCTCAATTATAGCATGGACTTTGGCCAGATCAACTTCAATGCCTCTATGAGACAAGATAAAGCCAAATAATTTGCTTGAGGTTAAAATAAACACATATTTATTTGGATTGAGTCTAACTTTATACTCCTACAATCTTTTAAATATCCTAGATAGTAGTATTGGATGTTCGGCCCTGGTTTTGGATTTTCCTAATATGTCATCGACATAGTCTTCAACAATATCATGCATCATATCATGGAATATGATAGTCATGGCCCTTTGATATGTAGCTCCAACATTCTTAAGACCAAATGGCATTACATGATAACAAAATGTTCCCCATGGAGTGGTGATTGTGGTTTTATATTGGTCTTCTGGTGTTATTCTAATCTGGTTGTATCCTTAAAAGCCATCTATGAGTGAAAGCATTTTATAACCTACTATTGAGTTGATGATCATATCAATATTAGGCAATGTAAAGTCATCCTTAAGACAAGCTTTGTTTAAGTCTTGAAAATTAGTATAGATTCTAATTCCTTTAGGCTTTTTGGTAATAGGTACAACATTAGATATCCATTTTGAGTAGTCAATGGACCAGATACATCCTACTTCTAAGAGTTTTTCTAACTCTTTCTTTACCAAAATAGTAATTCAAGGATGCATCTTATGTAACTTTTGTTTCACTAGTTTGGCATCAAGATTGACCATAAGGTGGTGCAAAACCAAGGTGGGGTCCAAACCTGGCATGTCAAAATAATCCCATGTAAAGATGTCTACAAATTCTCTCAACAAAGATGTAAAGACTTCATGTTACTTCTTAGTGAGGGACATGACTAATTTTATAAATTTTAGGTCCAATAAAGTCCTAATGTTTACCTCGATTGTATCTTCAATTAGAAGGGTTGAACTATCTTATAGGATAGTAGGCAAAGACTTGTACTATTGGCCTATATCAGGGTCCTCTATTAAGACTTATTCTTCAATGTCTCCTAGGCATGATGAATCAGAGTCCTCCAATGGGAGATCTGGCCATATGACAAAAATAGTTAGAAATTATTGAATAATTTGATCAAATACTTGTTGCACAAAACTAAACTCGGATCCATAGGAAAGTTCATCATTGATGGTCTTCTAGTCTAAATTTGAATAAAAATGAACACCCCCATCTAATGGCACCTAAAATAAGTTTTCACCACTAGATTGGCCCTTATCTTTACTTTTTCTCTGGTCAAAAAGTGCCTCAAAGAGTTTTTCACTTTAGGACCTCTATATTTTTCCTTGGTCAGAAAGTGTCTCAAAGAGGTTTTCACTTTGGGACCTCAATGTTTTATTTATTTGCTTTTGGCTAACAGTGTTCACCTACTCTCCAAAATAGGCTTCAAGATCTAATGTAATTGAGAATCCTAATTTATAATCTCCCAAGAGAATGTTGTCTCTGAGGCCTAAAAAGTCATAGAATGCCTCATCATTCTAAAACTCATCAATCGACAAATTGGATTCTTGTTGGTCCCAATCTATTAGTTGTAGATAATATAATAGCAATGGGTAATGAAGAATGACTAGGGTAAGGTTACAAATAACATTATTATCAAATAAGTTAGTCTTAGCTAGGTCATCAAAGGTGAGACTATGATCAGACTCTGCTTCACTATTAGCATCATCATCACTAGCCACCAGTGATGGAACTCGAATAAGGTATGTGGGGTCACCCCTAGGTGGTTTAAATGTAAGTTCATAGGGTCTTTGTTACTTAGTCATGGAAATTGGCTCAATGGTTCCTTATTGATTTAGTTTAAGGCCTCTTCCTTCATAATCTTGATGCTTTATGATCCTATTGGGAATAGGATACTTTGCATTTTTATAACAATTAACTTGGTTGTCATTATACAACCATGATTCATCCCCTTCAAGAGGGTCTAGTTCTAGGCCAGATGCTGGTACAAACATGACAAGTCCCTTATCTTTGTTCTTTTGTTGCCAATACATGTGTGGGGTATTTTTAGGTCATCCAAGGGTCTTTAGATTCTGAGGTAGATTAGCAATATGGAAGGTATCATGGGTCACATACTCCCCTAGGCCATTATCTAAAATGGTTAAATGATTGGAAGCTTTAGGAGGTGGCATGTGAGAAAGGGAATCTAAGGTATTGAGATCTATACAATTATCCTATGGAGGATCAATAAGTATGGCCTTTCTTTTATCTAGCTTGAAACTTGGATTCATGTCGTATTGGTAATTTTAGCTTTAAATCTCAACCTTAAGATGTTTGCAGTGTTCATATGGGTGTAAATCTCTTGGAATATTCACTTTTATCCCTGAGTGGGAGAAATTGATACATTAGTGTAGCATTGATGGGACTGCATTAATCTCATGTAACCAAGGCCTATCTAGAAGCATATTATATGACAAGTCAAGATCAAGCACATGGTAAAGTGTATCATGGGTTAAAGGCCCATTGATAACTGGTAAGCTAATGGTGCCTTATGGTTCTCTTTACTAATTATCATAAGGTTTGATAGTTATCATTTATGGCTGGAGATCTGCCATTATGTACCCAAGAAGCTTGATGAGCTTTAGAGACACTATGTTGAGGCCCGATCCATTGTATATAAGGACACCTTTCACTTTATGCCACTTTATATAAAATTTTATGTACAATGGATTATTATGGAGTAGGCCAAAGGAAGACATATCACTTTGGTTGAATGTGATTTGTTGGGCTGGAGCTAGGTGTCCAACCAAAGCTTGAAATTTATCAGGGGATATGTCACTGGAAATAGTGGATTGGGTTAAAAACTCATTCAAAATGTTCTTGTGGATTGTTAACATTCATAGAAAATGTAAAATAGAAATTGTTGATAGTGTAATATATAATTATTCCATAATATCAAACTTCTTGTCTTGGTCAATGGTGAATGGTTTATTCTAAGGCTAAGAAGTTGGTTGGATAACAGGCAAAGTGGTAGATGGTTGTGGACTTGGGATAGTAATATTTGACTTTTAAGTTTTGATTGCATAATCAAGATTAGATATTGGACCATAATTACTAATAAATATTGGGAATGGTGTGGAACTAGATACGACAAGTCTTAGTTGCTGGTGCACTTGTATGTGGTCATGTGGCAATTGTGAGTTATTGATATAAGGTCTAAAAGTAGAAGCCCTGATTTGCTAGTTTCCCTATGTGCAGTCCCATGTCAAAGAAGGATTATTTATGTAATTTATTTGATTGGTATTGATTATCAATGGTCTATATTGATTAGTGTTCCATTTAGGATTGATGAAGATGGTATTAATGCTACCCCATGTAATATGACCCACAACCCTATTATAGTCAAGTGCAATTACATAGTATGTTTGTTGGTTATTACCATTCTGACCTTTATTTTATCCATTATTTTAATGTTGTGGGTTTTACTATTGATTCTACTAATTCCACTAGTTTGGCCTTTGATTTTGATACTATTGATTTTGTTTTTGTACCAACTGGTGTTGTTGTTGTTGATTGTTCTACTGCTACTATGTGTTATGTTTGGGAAAGGGGTTTTGATAAATCCCAAGAGTTTGATTAGAGGTGGAAACACCATTATCCAATCTTATCTCCCCATTCTCCAACATATTCTCAATTAAATGCTTGATTTACACACATCTTCATAGATTATTGCCATTGACCTGATGATATTCACATAATTAATTTTCATGATACCAATCAGGATAAGGAATGCCTTACAAATAATACATTGGTATAGGCCAACTAATCAGATTAATAGTGACAAGTTTTCAAAATACAAATTCAATAGGCCCTCTTAGGTCACTAAATACATGATGTGTAGGCATAATTCTCCTTAGAGGAGGGGTTTGCAATGGTAAAGGTTACTATATTTGTTATGTAGGTATTGGTTTTTGTCCTTACAACATTGGTTACAGAGGTTATTGGGTAGGAGTGAGCTACAAAGGTGGTGCAGATGATGTTTGTACCATTTGGACATGATGTGACTTGGTTACTCCATTACCCACAACATTCCTATTACAGTTGAATTGCTTTGGTCTATCTTGGTTATTGGCCTATGCTAGTTGTGATGCTTACACTTGAATTGGATGTTGATTTTGTCCACTTCTCTGATTAGTACCTTGATTCTGATTAATTGATGTAAGATTAATGATCCCTTTATTAATAATATATTGCTCAATCAACAAGCCTTTTTCAATGATCTCCTTGAAGGTATGTGCACATTTTAGTTTCAGATGATAAGCTATCTCACTATATAAATTTTAAGTAAACACAATGGCTAATTTTTTATTTGGTAAACTGTGGGTAAATCAACTTGCAAGAACTCTCCATCACTGTACATAACTTGTAAAAATCTCACCAAATTTTTGTTTTGCTTGTGTTAAGTCAACTAATGAAATCTCATGTTCAAGATTATAGGAAAAATACTACATAAAATTATCAGAAAGATCATCAAAATTTGTTACTAAATTCTTGGGCAACTTTAAGAATCACTCTAAGGCTTGTCCAACCAAACTCCTTGGAAACAACAACAAAAGGTATATATCATTATATGCCACTGGTTGCCATATGACAAAGAACTCGGTTAAATGGGCCTTAGGGTCACATTTCCCTTTGTATGTGTCAAATTTTGGTGGTTTGTATCCTGAAGGAAATGGCATATGCAAGTACTTCATGTTGAATAGATAAGAACACATGTCATCTAACTTAATATTTTTAGTCTATTTCCCAACCTGAATGGTAGCAATTACATCCTTCATTTATTACAATTATTGGGATAAGAAACTTAAAGGAACATTGGTTTGAGGGAGAGTATTAGTTTGGGTAGATTTTTAGGAGGCCACAAATGGGACACTTTGACCAAGGTATGATGAAGATATCTATTGGAGTACATTGGTTTAGTTGGGAAATGGACCAGGCATATGCATACATGAAATAAGATGTACTTATAATTGCACATTTAGTTATGTGATATTTTGGTTTGGGTTATCTATGAAGGTTTAACTTAGAGGATTTTGTGGTTGGGATAGATAAATATAACTATATTGTGCTTTTTGTGGTTGGAAAGAGACATGCTACCGACTAATTGAACCTTACTATTGAGTGGGAACTTGTGAACCAAGATCTTATCTCTAAACTTGTGGTACATTTTGAACCAATTTTTGTTTAGTAGGTATTTGAGAAATATGAAAGCCTCCCTATTGCATGAATCCTTATTGGGAAGAAAAATCATGTTGAAGGTTTGACATCTATCATAGACCAATATTTACATGTTGTTGGCTAGTCATCATTTGGTTTTCGATTGGTACATTGGTTTGTGATTGAGGAGGTGTATTTTCCACTACCTAATGAGGTGGAAATACATTTGGCCTTTATTATGTTATTACACTAGATTGTGCCTATTTTTGTGGAATACTAATCATCACTTGTTGAGGAGTAAGATTCATCACATTCTATTATTGAGGCATGATATTAGTTGTTGGTTGACTACCTAATCCTATTGGTTGCATGGTTGATGAAGCATCTGGTTGAGGTTGGGATGTAGAAACTCCTACTCCCTGATATGATGGTCCACTCATGGTATTAACCATAGGCACATGTTGTTTACTAGTTGTTTGTGCATTAGTACCACTTTGATTTGGATTCGACATTGCTTGCACATTATCCAATATATTTTACTCATTATTCTACATAGAAGTAGAAGACACTTATTCAATAATGGGCATATATAGTAAGTCATCTATTAAAGTGTTTCACAAGAATGGGTTTGAACTCTGATTATCTTGACTAGTTAACTCTATCAAAACTCTTGTTTAAGGAACTAAGTCAATAAGAGGTTTGCTCACCATGGTCATCTAATTAAATTTATGTGCTAGATTAAGGTAGGTTTGATATGCCATCTATATTTAGTTAAAATGATCTTCCATGAGGTTTTTACCTCTATTAGGAATATTAGGGTCTTGATATGTTGTTTGGAATAGAGCCAAAGGATTGTTAGAATAATCTTGTTGATCATAAATTATGTTGTGGGGAATTCTTACTAGGCTTGGTAAATTCTCATGAGGGAAGTCTGTTAGAAACTTGGCCCCTACCTCTATGGCTCTAACCAAAATATCATCTTTGTTCTACAATAAATGATGCACAAACAAAAATGGATCATATGTGGAAGGCATATTAGTATAGTATTATTTTTGAAGAATTGGTTTGTCAGTTATAGGTATTGTAGCTAGGTATTATGTAGTTTGTTTTTGGTCTTGTTCTGAATAAGGTGGTGTATTAACCAAATAGTTATCCAATGAATCTTGGATTTGTGCCCCTAATTGAGTATTATAAGAGGGATAAGGATCCATCCCATAATTGATATTATCTTCATAGGGGTCTTGCACCATTTTTTCTTACGCAACCACATTAATAATCCATGGATTATACATGAGTCCACTACGAGTACATGAATATATGTTTGGATCCATAGTAAATGTTTTTACAATAAAAGGTTAAAGAGTTCTATAAACTCTAAAAAGACAATGTCTAATAACTAATGTTTAAACTTGGTCTAAATTTGTTAAAAGGATCAAAGGCTTATGCAATTATTTGTGAGGAAACAAGCTAGCGTTAAGTATCTAATGCTTCACGTTTCACACAAAGATAAGTAAAATAGACTAAAAATAAAAATACCAAACTCTATGGTCGAAGTGTTTCAAATCAGTTTAATCTAGGAAAAGCAAAAGCTTTTAGGTCTTTTGGCCAAACACAGTGTCAAAAGATAAGCTCAAATAAGGCATGTGCTATGACTCTTAGCCAAATGATGTCAAAAACTAGACTTTGAAATAAAAATGATTTTTAATCTAATGGATTTGAAACACTTCTAATAAACACTAGGAATTTGAGTTTTGGATATAAAATTGAATAACTATGTATGAAGTATGAAACAAAAAGGCACTTTGGAATAGTTTATTTTCTCGTAAATGATGGCATAAAACTAGGATCTTTGTAAGAAATAGGCTAGACAAAAGGTGAACATTGTGACCATGCTAGACAAAGATTTTACTAAAGGTATACCTAGATTGGTTTTTTATAAAAATGTGACAAAATTGGACTCTATGAAAAAAAGGTTCCTTGAAATAATGGAGAAATCATTTGAGTAGCATAACCATGCTAAAATACTCAATAGATATAACAAAGTGTTTGCTTCAACAAATCTTAAGGTAAAGATGAATAATCACATATTTGGTAGTGTAACACTACCTTTCTCAAATTATGCACACACTCTCAAAGTTTCTGGCAATATATCTAAGGAAAGAAGTGTTGCACTCAAATGGTCTCAAGATTTATGAAATTTGGAATATTACCACAAAAAGGTTAGGTTCATAGACCCAAAGTGCAAGTGTTTAGCACAAAATGACACAAGTCTAACTATGATGATAAGTGTGATTAAAAATGACCTTAAATCCAAATGGGAACTTTAACCCAAGTTAAAATAAGTTTAGTGTGTAAATGGTGAACCTAGTTTAGCACAACAACTTTTAGAATTCATAGAGATTGAAATTTGAATGTGAATTATCAATGAAGGACTTTAAACAAATTTTAGGCAAGAAGGCCTAGACTCATGTGGGTAACATAATTGTGCCAAATTTGATGACATGACTCACAATAAATTGTGATAAATTTAAATAAGGTAAATTGATGATTTAGTGGGAAGCATAACTCCTCATTTTTCAAACAAAATTAGAGACCATGTGTTTGGTTTGAATCATTTATTTACACCATGTTTTTGACTCCAAAAAAGATTTTAATATAGGACAAAACCAACTAATTAATCACTCTTAGACCCTAAACTGACAAGGTTACTTGGTATTATTGGAATCTATCAATATACATCATTTGAGAGGATTTTAAGTGCTCATCCAAAAGTAAATACACATTCTATAGTAGGTTTTTTACACCCCCCCTCTCTCAAATGATAATACTACAACATAGAACTTGAGGCACACCTTAAACCAATAATAATTTTGTGGCAAGTGGGGATTTGTCTAAGATCTACAAGTTTCTAAACATTCTAGGGGAATTAATTGCACAATGACTTTCACGTCAAACAATGCAAAAAAATCATGGATTTTGGGTCTGTATCACTTGGCTTGTTGCAAAAAGGTCTAGTCTTTTTTGGAACCACTACATCTTGTTGTTCATTCAATGTAGTATGATGTCCAAAGTGTAACTACATCCCATGTGCAACTCCAATATGGATCCAAATAAAGTCAATGCTAAGAGATGAAACCCTGGGTCAAAGCTTCCCTAAAGAACTTGTGGGAGCTAATGATGTCCCCCTCACAAGCCAAGTTTGCATGAAATAAAGCATAAAATAAAAAGAATTTAGGGTCATTTTCAAGGTCATCCAATAACTTTGTGATTTTTTGGGGAGTGCTTTAGATGACATTCTTTCTATGCCTTGGACTAGGAAATTTGCAATAGGAATGACACTTTTGATTCCAAGGGTTCCCTAAAAGGGACAAATGAAAAAGCATACACACAACACCCCTCTCTTTTATAAACAAAATTAGATCAAGAAACTATTGAAGAAAAAAATGACAAGTGTGTTCAATTTTAAGCCCAAATGAAGGATTTGGTGGTGTTCATTTAACCCCTTGGTCTTAAATTTGTAAACTTTGAAAACTAATGCTAAAAACTTACTTAAGCCCCTAAATGTTGTATTAAGCACCAAAATAATGTTCCTAGTTCATTTTAAAACATGTAAAATATGATCTAGACATGTTTTATCAATTTTCCATGTTGATCCTGCAACAAAAATGTTAGTATGTTATTTATCCTTGAAGCTATTTTAAGTTTGAAATAATGAACTTTGAAAAATGAAGTCTCGGGTTTGACATAGTAGTGCAATACCACTACTTGACAGAGTAATCCAATTTCTTGCAAGACAATCTCAAAAATTTAAGAGTTGTAGTATTGTAACTAACCACTAACCATTTAGTCACAATACCTTGAATCTAAAAGATGATCTCGTTACTTACAGGACAATCCCACAACTTTAAGAGTTACGATATTACAAACAATCTTGCCAACTCATGGTGCCAATCTTACTACTCGGTATAAAATGAGGTTTTGTGAAAAAATTATAAAACTTCAAGATAAAATAATGACATATTCTAAAAATTCAAAAAAAAAACACATGGTTTTTAAAAAAATCATCGAAAATGGAGTCTAGATGAACCTAAATGAAGCTCTAGAAAATGGCCTATTCTACACACTACAATACCACCACTTGAGAGTAGTGGGATTGCAATATCACTAATTATGAGTATCAAGATTGAAATATCACTACTTATGACTATAAATATTGTAATATCTCTACTTTATATTAGCGATATTGTTAATATCTCTACTGAATATGCAAATAAATACAAATAAAATAGTTAGAACATAATATCATGACTTACAGTGATAATACCATGAGTTGTAGATCAATACCATAAATTTACAAGTAGTGGTATTTTCACTTAACTACTAAAATTTTATTCATAATTCCATGAATTTTTTAGACAAACCCACAAGTTACAAGATAATCTTGTGACTATGTCTATTTAAAACTGCCACTTACAAAAAAAAGTGTTTTTCTTGATTTTTTCACTCTTTTAAGCCTCCCACTCCAAGATTATGCATAAAAAAAGTTAGTGAGTTACTTTGAAGGAGTATTTTTATCAATTTTTTGAAGATATTCAACTCCCACTGAGCATGCCATTGTGTGAACTAGGAATTTTACTAAGAAGAGGAGATTAGTATTGTGTTAGTGACAAAATAGACAAAGCAAATTGACAAACAACACACTAAACTAACCCCTTCATGCCTAGTTATTAGGGTGAGATTAATTAAAAAAAATGAAAAACACAAAGGAAAAGTAAGGAAAAACAAGAATCCTTCACCTTCCTTGGATGCTCCAAATACTTTTGTAGTAATGGCTAGCTCAACTTGTGCTCATGAAATTTTCATCAAAGGAGGCTTGGCTATCTCCTCTTCTCATTGGCACCTTTGGCTTTGAATTGGATTGGCTTGGAATAAATTTGGCATGCTAAAACTAATTTTTATATCTTTCATAATCATTTGTGCATTATAAATTTTCATTTTCAAGACTTAAAATTCATGTGGCAAGGCCTCTTATTTATAGATTTTTGTAAATGGGTAGGATCAACCTAATTTGTCCATCTCAGGATTGAGATGTGTGGCTAAGGATTAATCTAGTTTTGCATTTAAAATTGATAAATAGGCTCATAAATATTTGGGATAGAGGATAAATTAAGAGGCATGGAGGACATTGATGAGGCATGGGAGGCATGAATCTTGATATTTGTGGCATTTATGGCCTAGGGATGTCTTCCCAAGAAATGAGGTCACCTAATGATGTAGATATTCAATATTCATTTCTAAAAATAATTTTTCAACAAGTTTCCATGGAATTATTAATTAGTCTCTAATTTAGTTTAATTATCTCTTAAGCATGATTAAGCACGTTGTGCACAAATTACTCAAATGAATCATAATGCCCTGTTATTGGCTTGGAATTTGACTAGATTAAAATTAGAAGTTAATGTCAGATACATTGGATTCATTATCCCATTTAGGATGTTTCCAACACAAAATAAAAAAGGCATGTGTCTCATATAATAAATTTGATAAAAAAGAGAAATATAGAGCACCCAAGTGCAAAATTGGCATTTTGACTCAAAATGATCTGATCAAAGTTATTTGGCACATAAATTGCATTGCCCCATTTAATGATACCCCAGCCAAAATCATCACTTGCATATATCAAGTTCAAAGCTTTTAATGTGATTTACTATTTTTAGGCCAAATTGTACACTTCAGTGGAAATTTGTCAAAACCCTGATTGGAGGCTATTAGTGGCCATATTTAGGTGTCAACAAAAACTACTAAAGCACTATGATATTGGTACAAAATACTTCTTGTGTCTAGAATACTAAATGAACTACTAAATCTTGATCTGAATCCCCTCATTAAAGGTGGACAAAGAACCAATGGAACAAAACTAAGGTGAAATAGGTTGGGTAGGGAGGGTACTAAACAATCTTCAATCGATAGGAAAGGTATGGTAGAATGGTATAGGATATGGCATTATTAAAGGATGGTGATGTTATGAAAATTGGATATAATGGTAATAAGGTTGATCCCAAGTGATAAGTTAAGGTAAGTGGTAGGGTATGAAACAATAAAATGATGGATGGAAAATGAAAACATCAAGGTAAATAGTTATGTCAAAGGTATGGTTCTATTATTATTTTTGATGTGGAGATGCACATCTTGATCAACATATGATGTAACTAGAATTAATAATCATGTAAATTGCTAGCCCATACCTCTTCTAAATAACTAATCTATCAAGAATCTACTAAAAATTTGGACTCCAATAATGTTGTTATGATCTTTGTTGGTCATTGATTTGGTTTCCTCCAAACTTTGAGACAAAATGTCTTCATAGTCTTTGCAAAGGAAAGTGCAGCCAAGGATGGTAAATAAGGATAAATATTAACTTATAGGTCTAATTTGGAAATGGAAATGTGGATTATAATGTAATGTATAATGGTCAGGTAATAAATAAAGATTGGGATTTTTAAGCACACATAATGTTGTTGATTTTAGATTTGACATAATTTTGGTTATGGCAGGACATAAGATGTCTAAATATGCTCTCAATAGGACCAATATATTTTTATGTTGTTTGGGATTTAGAGTAGCTTCCATCTAATTATTTTATATATTGGAAGCTATATTGATGTTACCTTTAATAATGTCTTCATCAAGTAGTGAAGAACTTTTGTGCTCAGCTATTGGCACCTCAATGGGGTTTTTATTAATGAAGTTATCTTGATTATCCCATAGTGCCTCTAAGAAAGTTTCACTAGGGAACTTTTAATTTTGATTTTGATTATCTTCTAACACCTCAAATAAGGTTTCACTAGAATATTATGTGTTTAGACTTTGATTATCCCCTAGCACCTTAAAAAAGGTTTTACTAGGAGATTGTTCTTCTTCTACATGAATGTGGTCTTGGTCCCCTTAATATTATTCAATTGATATGTTGCCATGGATGCAGTTTAATAAGGTGTGATTCTATCAGTCCCAATAGATACTTGTGGGAGGTGGAATGTTAATATAATGTTTATGTTGGGTGGTGGTAATGGTATGTGGAATAGTAATGGAATAGGTAACATAATCCTCATAGAATATACTAGGATAACTTGTGTTGATGCTAAAGTAATCATCCTCAAAAACCATGAAAGGATCACAAATGTATTAAAATTGATTAACAAGTCATGTGTGGCCAATATTATAACAACCATGAATATATTTTGATTCTAAAGCTGAGATTGACCCAAAGGACTCTAGATATGATGTTGAGACTAACGTTGATTATAATTTAGATGTTAAATATGATGTTGGTTCAAGAATAGAACCTAATTTCAATGTTGATTCTTCATCTAGTGTGGATGCTACTATAATGATGTCTTATTAAATGTTTATTATTAGAAAATTAATTGCCTATGATGGCATAATGGGCTCCACAAAGATTGGTTTGTCAATGTGAGTCTCCTCAAAGAGAGGAAAAAGGTCAAGAGATAAATCTATAAAGACTATCTTATCAAAGGTAGGATCTTTGAAAATAGGACAATGGTTGAGATAATGATTTGCCCAAAGAGGGTTATAATCATTAAGAAGTGACTTAGTAAAGACTGGTTAATTAGAATGAGACTCCTCGACAACAAGTAAAGGATCATAATGGGGTTAATCCTAGGTTGACTTGTCACAAATGGGTGATTCAACAAAAACATTATGAATTGGTTGGTTGTCTTGGCCTTAATTCACACTTGGTTGCAGACTATAAGATTTGAACATATCTTGGTCTTTAAAAGTTGCCTTTTAGAGAGGTAATGATTATATCTATTGTGGATTAAGAAGTGGCATTGGTTTTATAAAGTAGGGGATGGTTGGTAATGGATGAATGATGATTGGTAGTTGGGTAATGATTTCTTTGTAAATAGGCTCATCTACAATGGGCTTAACAAAGGTAGGTTGCTAGTCTAGGATGGTAACTATGACCTGTCTAGCCATAATTACATAATTTTGTTGGGATAATGAGCTACCATATTTGGAAGGGCCTGTAATGGTAATGGTAAGGCATTGAGATGCTTGGTTTCTATGATCTAAAGGACAAGGGCCTAGAATGGTAATGGTAGGGCATTGCAAAGCTTGGTTGCTATCGCAAGCCAAAGGATGAGGGCTTGGAATGGTAATGGTAGGACATTATAAAGCTTGGTTACTATCATGATCCAAAAGATAAGGGTCTAGAATGGTAATCTTTAGATGTTGTGGAGCTTGGTCACTCACATAATCTGAAGGAGGGTTAATGGTATAGGTAGGGGATCATGGAACCATTAACATTGAAAGGGACAACTTGGTATATTAATTGGCCCAAATAAGGTATCATCAAATATTATGCTTGAGGATCTTGGATTTGTTTTCTACATTGAGTATTTTAAGGGGGATAAGGATCCATCTAACAAAATACATCATCACATATGGGTCTTGAAAAAAATCATTTTATGTGACCATGTTGTCATAACCTAGATTTTACATGGCTCCACTAAGAGTGTAATGAAACATATCCAAATCCATATGAATGTTTTGAAAAAAGGCCTATAGTTTTACAAACTCTAAAAAAAAATGTCCAAAGGACAAATAGTCTAAACATAATCTAACTTGGCATAAGGAATGGATCTATATCTCCAAAAATGTTATTGCTAAAGCTTGGTAAAAACCATCTAATGTCAAATGTCTTACACAAAGGGTCAAGAAGATGAAATAAAAATGGATGCCAAAGTTAGGTAAAAAGTGTTTCAAACAAGTATAATCTAGGTCTAAATAAACAAAGGTTGATAGGTCTTGTGGAAAACAAGGTACAAAATCTAGGCTTAAAACAAGTATTGTTAGGTCTTTTGGGAACAAGGCACAAAATCTAGACTTTGAACAAAATAAGGTCTAAAAGGAAAGTGAGTTATTCTAAAAAAATTGAAACACTTTGGCACAAACTAGAAATTTATATTTAAACACACACTTGAACCTTTATAAAAATAAATGAAACATTAGGAATATGGAAGATAGACTACTTCCTCAAATTTAGGCACCAAAATAGTCTTTAAATTGAGCAAGGAATTAACCTAAGTTACACAACCCAAAAGTGAGGGTGAACACCTAATCCAAAATTATGCAAGGCATAGGTATAAACCAATCAATGTTTGAATATAAAATTTTCAAGGCTAATTTTTAACTCAACTTAGAAGATTAAGATTCTTAAAATAGACAACAAGCTAGACAAGAATAAATGACATGACAATATTTAGGCACACATCCAAAAGACACATGTGGTTTTCAAAAATTTGAAATTTTAGACATAAGATAATAAGTCTTTGAAATGATTTGAGAGTTATAATGACATTTTAGTGCTCTAAATATATGACAAATGTTTTGTTTCAAGACTTAAAGGCACAAGACTTGAAATAAATTAGGTAACATAACAACACCTTTTTTAATCAAGTGACACAAACAAAGGTTTTGATAAAAGACTAAGGAAAATGTATGATATCAAATGGATGGAATAATTCCTCTTAAAACAAATGATTTATGTGTACACAAGACTCATTTTTGATTTGGTATCATAAACAAATATTTATAATCAAAACCAAGCAAGTAAAAAGGACGAAATGACATAAACACCTAAGTGTAATGTCTTAAATCCTAAAACTACCAAGGTTGCATAGTACTATCAAATTCCATCTATATAATTGTTCTTGAGAGTATTTTAAATTATTAATTTAAAAATTAAAAGTGCATGAAAATGAGAGTTTTTAGGCCCCTTATTCTCTAAAAAGTTTGTACAATGAAATGGAACTTTGGGATACTCACCCTGCATCAACATTATATCCATGGTAAGTGGGGCTATCTAAACTATTAATTTTCATTCATTTCTAAATGGTCCCATATGTGTGGAAAACACTAGATCACAAAAATAATGTCATTTTTATCCATGTATTTTTTTGAAAAGGTCTTGTCTTTTTCACAACCACTGCATCCATCAATTACTTAGTGTAGTGTGATGTCTGAGTTGCCCCTAGGTTCTAAGGTTGAGTACCACTAATGGAGCTTGTTTTAACTAATTGAAAAAATAATCCTAGTGGGTCATCATTAATTTATATATCCCACCATGGATTGGGGTTGAAATGATGTTGGGAGATGAATTCTTGGGTCAACACTTCCCTAGAGAACCCATGAGGAGGTGATGAACTCCTGCTCACAAACTAAAATGCATGAAATAAAGACAAGTGGAAGGACTTCAAGGTTGTTTTGGTGTCACCAAAATCATATGGATTTTGAGGAGGGCCTTAGAAACTTTCCTTCCATGCTTTTGGACCAAAGAGATAAATGTAAAGACTGAGCACTTTTGATCACCCAAGTTCCCTAAAGAGGATGAGGGAGAACATACATGCATCACTTATCTTGCTAAAACAAACACTTTCAATACATAATAATATAATTAAAAACTCTTGTGAGTATGTATCTAATGTGAAAATTCATTTTATAACACCAAAATAATGTGATGAGTTTTAAACCCCTTGGCATTTATTGTTGAAAACTTTTGAAAATAAAAAATGACTTAAGCAAAAATATTTTTAAAACACCAATTTGAAACATGAAAATTTCAACTTAGAATGTTCTAAATTTCTTCTTAGACTTTGTGTCCTTTAAAAAACATTAGGGGTTCCTTGTTCTTAGAAGCAAAACATGGGTGAACAAATGGTTTTTCCAATCTTGCTCTCAGGTTTCTAAAATTTTACACAGATTTCAAAACTACAAAAATAAAGAGTAATACCGTGAATTTTCTTAAAAAATTGAAACTATTAGGATAATATCACTACTTGCCTAAAAAATAGATAATTAGGCATACAATTTATAACATTCATGAAATATCACTAAAATAAAGACAATAACATATAACTTTAAGTGATATCATAACTCTACCCTATAGCATGAAACCGTTAGCATAGACCATCAAGGTTAAACACAATACCATGAAAATTTAGGAAACATCATTAGAAATTTGGTGATATCATGACTTATAAATTCATGATATTATCAATATCACTATTAAAAAGTTGTGATATTTTCAATTTTGCAAGTCTTCTTGTTAGACAAAAATATTTAATAAAATCATGATAATTAAACACAAAAATGTGAAAGTGAAAAAATGGAAAAATAATGATGAAACCAAAATTGTAAGATTAGCAATATTATGTAATATAATGATTCTAGAGATCAAGAATGTGACTGCATAGATTGACTTCACTACTTATATAAAAATGTTCTTGATCCTTCAATTTTAACTTGTTTTGATAAGAAAACTTGAATTTTTACATGAAAATTGTTAGGAGAATGTCCTAAAAGCCATTGCGAATAACTTTGTGGGGTATAGGTCCCATCAGACATGCCAACATGTGAACAAGGAATAGATAGTGTGGAGGTTAGTCTTGTGTTAGTCCAAGAAATAAAACTCAAATAAACACATGAAAATACTAACACCTCTAGCCTAGACACTAGGGAGAGCATAGGTAACAAACATACATATGAAAACACAACTAAAACATAAGATAAAACACTCTTTTACCTTCCTTGGAGCTCTAAATGGCTTGTTGAAGTGGCTTGATCATCTTGTTCATTAAGAAATCTTTGACAATGAAGATTGATTTACTCCTCTCCTTGGCACCTTGGATTTGATTGCTTGGCTTAAGATTTGGGCATGGTAACATTACTTGAATGAAGATTATGGAGGATATCCTACATAATAACTCTACAATATCAAATCTTAGAAATGAAGGGGTATGGCCTTGTATTTATAGTCTCAAGAATTAACTCTCACCCAAGGTGAGTTAAGGTTGAGTTTAAACATGGAATGGGTTAGAACTAACCATAGGTGAGTTGAAACTAACTCCAGTTGAGCTAATAATTGTCATGTAATTATGGTTTTTAGTTACTAGGCATAGCTCTCAAATTATATATTTTAGGATATTTTGGAAGAGCTTGACAACTCATAAAGGTAATGATGAAAAGGCTTGATATTTTGATTTTTATAATTTTGATTTTTAGATATTCATTAATTACAAATGGATAATTGAAATAAGCATTTAAGATTTTTTAATTATATTATTGGTTTTGATTAGTATTTTATCTCTTTTAAGATTTGATCAAGTTCCCCACTTAATGGGTTTATAGGGAAAATTGATAGTTATGTCGTAAGGTGATTAGGGGTGAATCCATGAGAGGTTATTATTGCATATGGGCTCATATCTAAACTAGGGATGTCTCAACATGATTTTGATCATTGATGAATGATACATGACCAAAATTGGGACATTTAGTGATTTATAGGCTTAATTTGCAATGTTTGGTACGAATTGGTCTGAAGTTTAGTCAAAAGCCAATTATGGCTAGCTTTAGGTGTCTACAAGGGATACACTTAATTTGATCCACTTATGGTCATCTAGAGTCTTGATGTTTAATTTAATAATATCTTATACAAGGAGAGTCAAGCCATCCTCCAAAATGGTTAGAAAGGATGTGAATTGGCCTATAATAGTAAAGTCCTCTATTCAGACTGGTTCTTCAAGCTCACCCAAGTAGGATGAATTTGAATCCCCTAATGGTAGTAATGGCCATGTTACATATGTTGTAGGACATTCTCATATTATTTGATCAAAGACATGTTGTGTTATTAAACTAAACTTAGACCCAAAAATAAGTTCATCATTGGTGGTTTACTAAAATTCTTTTGAGGAAAGGTGAACACCCCTATCTAATGGAACCTAATATAGGTTTTCACCAAAAGACTGGCCTTTCTACTTACTTTTACCCTAGTCCAAAAGCATCTCAAATAGGTTTTCAATTTTGGATCTCAATTTTTTATTATTTTATTTTTGGATAAAGGTGTTCACCTACTATATAAAATAGGTTGAAGGATTTATTTTGATAGAAAACCCTTATTTGTGGTCTCTTAATAGAGCATTGTCTATTAGGCCTAGAAAATTACAAAAAGCCTCATCATTCTCAAACTTGTCAACAGGGACTATGGATTCTTGTTGATCCCAGTCTATAAGTTAAGGATGATAAAAGAGAAGCATATAATGTTTGATTACTAGGGTAATAGTACAAATAGTATGTGGGCCAAATAGATTGGTAATGATAAGGTCTTCATAAATGCTATGATTGGACTCTACTTCACTATCGGCATCATTGTCACTATTCATTGACATTAAAACATGAGTAAGACACATGGTATCACCCCTAGGTGGTTTAAATATGATACCATATGTTATTTTGTACCAATTCATATAAATTGGTTCAAGATTACCTTACTAGTTTCCCCCCAGATCTCCTCCTTTATAGGCTTGATAATCCATGATCTTGTTAGGGATATGATATTTTACACTGTGGTAAAAATCAACCAATTTGTCATTATAAAAACAAGAATCATCATTAGAAAGTGGGTCCTATTATTGGATAGTATTTGGTGTGAAAATAATAGGTGACAGGATACGAATCTTTCTTTTTCCCTTCCATCACCATTTTATGTAAGTGGGTTTAGATTTAAGCCTTACATAGGACTTAGGGTTCTATGGAATTTTGGCAATGTGGAATGCGTCATGAGTCAAATACTCTCTTAGAAAATTATATAAAATGGTAAAATGATTAGAAATTTAAATAGGAGGTGTATGTGAAGATGAGGCAAGGCTATCAGGGTGTATACAATTGGCCTCTGATAATTCAAAAAGCATCTCTTTATCTTTTTCCTTCTTGTGTACTAGGTTTAGGCTAAAATAATAGTTTTAACTTTCATATTATACCTCCAAATGTTTTTAGTGTTCATATGGATGTATATATTCATGGATATTTACCTCCATCCCTGAATGAATAAACTTGATACATTTTGTGCAATGTTGAAGGGATTGCATGAATTTTATGTATCCATGGTCTACCCAAAAGTAAATAGTATGATAGGTCTAGGTCTAACACATAGTAGAGTGTATCATGGGTCAAAGGGAAAATGATCAAGGACACACTTATGGTTCTTTTTTATTCCTATTATTCATTGTCATAGGCTTTAATATTGATAGTTTTTATTTTTAGATCAGTTGTTGGATATCTTAGATGATTGATGAGCTTTAGAGACATAATATTCAGGCCCAATACATGTTGAGGTATGTTCTTATTATTGTGTTTGAGGCATTGATGTAAAAGGTATGTGAATTTCATTAATGTAATATATGTGATCTTATGAACATGTATGATAAGTAATCATGATGGCTTAAGCATGGTCTAGTAGGTCCTTGAGTTTTGCATAAGGTCTTGACACA